>BSWB01000004.1:100369234-102769234 GCA_033239125.1 Fagopyrum homotropicum
ATCTCCCAACTTTACCTCTAGATAATCTACTTGGAAAACTCATCACTCGTGAAATAGATCTTGCAGAAGAAAATGGCGAACCTTCCTCAAACGTAAAGAACCTTTCCTTGAAATCCAAGAAAGATAACATTCCATCAGAAGATGAAGAAAGTGAAGATAATGAAGAAGATCCATTTGCTTTAATTTCAAGAGGACTTACAAGAATTCTACAAATAAAGAAGGAATTTGCAAACAAGGACTATCCAAGATCATGAAAACCTAAAGGTAAGTTTTCTATCCTAGTAAGAAAACTAAAGTACTAACTTGCTTTGAATGTGGGGAAGAAGATCATCTTGTAAAGGATTGTTCACAAAAAAAATGAACAACTACCAGAAGAATGAACGAAAGAAGAAAGCTATGGTAGCATCATGGAGTGACTCGGATTCTTCAAGTGATTCGGATGATGAAAATGATCAAGCAAACTTATGCTTAATGGTCCGGTCAAGAAGAAGATCCCAAACGTTACCTTGAAGGAGTGGTAAGAGCCTTAATGTCTAGATCTAGTAAAGAGCATGTTGAATTCTTGCAAAATATGATCATTAGTAAAGAAGAACATATGATTGAAACAAGTCTCTCAAAGGAAAAGCTAATTGAACAAGAGAAAATAGTGAGTGAACTGTCTTTGGAAGTTGAAAATCTCAAAACTTCAAAGTTAGACCTTGATGTTATGTAAAGGCCTTGGAATCGGAAAATACGATTATAAAAGAAAATCTATCTTCTCCACATCAAGATTACACTAATCTAAAGAAAGAGAAATTGATCTAACGGTGAAGTGAGACCAGAAGGTTGTACTCATTCAATTCACTCGTTCTAAAGCTAATCTCGAAAGAATGATGGGTGAACAACAATCCTCACTTAACAAGAGTGGTCTTCGTTATAACAGGAATTTTCCAAGAAAAACGGTGACCACTTTTGAAAAAGCAAAAGGAAGTTCTCGTACACCCACATGTTTTCATTGTTGCAAAAGGGGCATGTCAAATCGACTTGCCCTTATAGGAGAAAAGACTCTTATATTATTCGGAACACCTATCCTCTATGTTTAAGAGAACAGATTAAACAAATTTGGGTTCCTAAAGGAACTAGACCACCAAACATGGTTCACCCTGAATATGGATAAAAAAAATTCATTTGGTCTAGCCGGAAGGGTTGAAGTTTGCTGTTTTGTAGGATATCACCAAGATTAAGGAGCATAAATGGATGTTAGATTGTACTTGCTCACGACATAAGAGTGGAAAAGGTTCACTATTTTCAGATTTAAAGAAGAAATCAACTGGAATCATTACTCTTTGTGATAAAGGGAAGTGTAACATCATCGGTATATGTAAAATCGGTTATAAATCTTCTAACTACATTGATGATGTTTATCTTGTTGACGAATTAAAGTATAACTTGCTAAGTACAGGTTTGTGATGAAGGTAATAAAGTGTTTTGATTCAGAAAAATGTGAATTTCAAATGGAGTATCAAGTGATGTTGTGCATATTGCTCCTCGATGTAATATCGTGTATTCTATGAGCACTAACCAAGTTTTAGGAACTAGTTTAAAGTGTCTCAAGGCCTTGACGGACGATCGAAGGCTTTGGCATAGAAGACTTGGTCACGTAAGCATGCATACAATGAAGAAACTTCATTCAAAAGATTTGGTACGTGGTTTACCAAACTTGAACTTCAAGGTTGATGAACTATATAAAGCTTGTACACAAGGTAAACAAACAAGAGGTTCATTCAAACTAAAGAAGGTTGTAAGTTCTTCTCGACCTATTGAAATTTTACATATGAATTTATGTGGTCCTATGCGTGTCAAATCTCCCAAGGGAAAAAATACATCCTTGTCATTGTGGATGATTATTCTCGTTTTACATGGATCTCATTCTTACGAGAAAAATCTGAAGCTTTGAATGAATTTTCAAAACTTTATAAGGAGTTGAAAACTTTGAAAAATCTACCTATTTTTCTATTCGAAGTGATCATGGTAGAGAATTTGACCAACTCAAATTTGATTTGTTTTCTTCAAAATATGGTATTTCACACAACTTTTCAGCTCCTAGAACACCTCAACAAAACGGGGTTGTGGAATATAAGAACCGCACCTTGAAGGATATGTCTAGGACTAGCTTTTAGAAAATAGTTTTCCAAAAGGTTTTTGGACTGAACCTGTTAACACGGCCAACTACATCTTAAATAGATGTTTGATACGCCCTATCTTGAAAAAAACTTCTTACGAACTCTTCAAAGGAAGAAAACCTAATGTTTCCTATTTTAAACCATTTGGATGTACGTGCTTTGTCCATAATAATGGCAAAGACAACCTTGGAAAATTTGATGCCCGTAGTGATGAAGCTATCTTTATCGAATATGCTTTAAATAATAAAGCTTGTTGGGTTTATACTAAACGTTCTAAAATTGTCGAGGAAAGTATTCATGTTATTTATGATGAAAGCAATGATGGTACTTTGAGTGATAGCTTTACAAATCTTAATCTAAATTGACATGGAGATCAAAATTCTGATGGAGAAGAAGAAATTCCTAAGGCTCAAGATCGGAATATGCAAGAACAAATTCAGGATACCGAAGAAAAATCTCAAGACCTTGAAACACACCTTCAAGACTTTGAAACGACCAACAAAAACATTGTTGTTGATCATTCTCAAGGCCTTGAACAACAACTTCAAGGCTTTGACATAAGCAATACAGATGCAAATCTTACGGTACTCGAACTAAGTCGAGCACCCGAGCCTCAAAGATCATCAGAATATACTTTAAAAGTACCAAACACAAAGAGGAGAAAGTTCAAACATTCATCATCTCATCCTCAAGAGAATGTGATCTCCGATACCAAAATCAAGTGTGCAAACTTTATCTAGGTTAAATAACTTGTGTGCTTTTTCTGCTTTTGTATCTCTTGTAGAGCCCAAAAACTACGTTCAAGCACTACAAGAACTAGATTGGATTATCGCCATGCCAAATGAGATAAATGAGTTTGAGAGAAACAAAGTCTGGAATCTCACGTCTAGACCTAAGCATCAATCCGTCATATGAACTAAATGGGTGTTTCAAAACAAGTTGGATGAACATGGTAAAGTTATTCGAAACAAAATCACGACTTGTAGCACAAGGCTATAACCAAGAAGAAGCTACTGATTACGAGGAGACCTTTGTTCTGGTTGCCAGGTTAGAAGCCATACGTATGGTACTTGCATTGCATCCTTCGTTAGCATACAGCTTTTTCAAATGAATGTTAAGTGTGCTTTCCTAAATGGCTTCTTAGAAGAAGAATTCTACGTTGATCAACCTCCTAGTTATGAAAATTGATCACGTATTCAAATTGGACAAAGCTCTTTATGGTCTTAAACAAGCTCCTCGAGCTTGGAATGAAAGATTGTCCAAGTATATTTTAGAAAAAGGTTTTCAAAGAGGTTTGATTGACAAAACTATGTTTGTCAAAACCATAGGAAACGATTTATTAGTAGTATGAATCTATGTTGATGATATATTATTTGGTCCTACTAATGATTCTCTATGCAAGGCTTTTTCAGATATTATGTGCAGAAAATTTGAAATGATCTTAATGGGAGAGTTAAATTTCTTTCTTGGTGTACAAGTTACTCAAGCTAAAAAAAAAGAAATCTTTCTAAACCAAAACAAGTATACCAAGGATTTGGTCAAGAAATATAAAATGGATCAATCCAAGGTAGCAAAGACTTCAATGAGTTCTACTCTTTCATTAGATCAAGACAAGAATGGTAAGAGTTTCGTACAAAAGGAGTATCGAGGTATGATTGGGTCTTTGTTATATTTAACCGCTAGTCGACCTGACATTATGTTTAGCGTATGCTTGTGTGCTAGATTCCAAGATGATCCCAAAGAGTCACACTTGATAGCTGTGAAAAGGTTTTTTTGATATGTAAATGGTACTAAGGATCTAGGGCTTTGGTATCCACTTCAAAACTCGTTTCACCTTCTTGGCTATTCAGATGCAGACTTTGCATGCTATAAGGTCGATAGAAAGAGCACTTCTGGATGTTGCCAACTCTTAGGGTCATCCCTAATAAGTTGGCACTCCAAGAAGAAAAATTTTATCACCCTATCCACAGATGAAGCCGAATACATAGATGTTGGAGCTTGTTGCTCACAAATTCTATGGATAGCTCAACAACTTCGTGATCTTGGTTTTGATCTCAAAGGTATACCTATTAATTGTGATAATACTAGTGCTATTTCGAAAACCAAAAATTCAGTGCAACATTCAAGAACAAAGCATATCGACGTAAGACATCACTTCATACGTGATCACGTTGAAAAAGGTGACGTATTGATATCTTTTATCTTAACACGGATTCTAAAGACGAAAGTGATAAACACGGATAGGATTAATGATTCTTATCTTTTTAGATGTTGATCATTAAATCATTTTAAAGAACAATTTTTACAGTGATTTCAAAAGATTTTCACCAAGATTTTTTGGTCACAAAATTTGAATTCCATGTTGAAAATCGGTTTTAAAATCTTGAGAGTTCCCATATCAAAATTGGCTTTTCCTTTTATCAAAGATCTTGATTTGATTTGATTGGAACATGACTCTCTATTTTTGGCACCCATCCATTCTTTTCACCTATCTTCAAAACACTCAGACCCAGACCCATTATTGCACTTTCTTTCGGCTTTTGAAACTCTTTGATGACATGAATTTTGTGCTATAATATTCATGCATATTGTGAGTATTTCACTTTAGTTTTACATACATTTGACGAGAATTGGTAGCCTTTTAGTACTATATTCATTTACCTTTCGAGAATAGAGGTCTACACGAGTTCTTGATGTAATAGTAGGCAAAACGATGGAATTTGGATGCGGAAATGGATCAATACTAGACTAAGCAGCAGAGTGGATCACTAGGAGTCTAAAAGATAGGAAACGATAGGACAAAATACCACAAAGAAGGATAGAAGACGAAGCTAAAAGATAACACACTACATAGAGGAAAATTCGGATCAATATACAAACAAAATTGGCCGATTTATATCTAAATCACCCGATTTTATAAAAATCACCCGATCTTTATCAAGAAGTCTTCAAAAGATAAGATTTTAACCCTAGCTTTCTTCTATAAACAAGGAACGTCTTGTAACACCTAAGGGCATCTAGAAACACTCAGTTGGAGATCAAGAAACCCTAGGAAGCAGCAAGGAAGAAGGAGAAAAACATTCAAGATTCAAGATTGAAGTCATTAAGTGAAGTTCTTTGAGTTTTATTCAGTTTTTAGATTCTTTTGCCTTTGAACGCAAGATTCAAAGTTTTTGTTATAGTTTTTATACAGTTTTGATTACCAAAGACCTTTGTTAAGAATTTCTCGCTTATATTTCAAGATTCGTCAATTTCTTTATTATCTTGATTCATATTGATATCTTGATTTAACCATGTGTGTTGATGGATAAAACCCTTGCGATTCTAGGGTGATTGGTTGAAGGTTGGGGTTTAGATGATGATAGAATGAACCTCACGTCGAGATTGGATCCTGAGAGTTGTTTTCACCTTTGCAGAAAAGAAAAATTAACCTGTTCTTGGTGAAAAATCGGGCAATTTTTATACAAGAACAGACCGATTTTCCTTCTGTCGTACCTTTGATGTTTTATCCTTAAGCCTTGGTTAAAGATTGCTTAAACCCTAACCTTGTTGAACCTTTCTAACCTATATCCAAGCTTGGGAAGAGACTTACCCGGTGATTACTTTTCTTGGTTCCCAACGATGATGAGTAACACCCTTTATTAGGTTTGAGTGTGCCTTCCCCTTGCCTTTGTGAGTTCATCTTGAAACTTACCCGGTGATGGTTAGTTCTATTTCCTTAGGTTGAGTCATTGGTTTGAGATTATAGTTCCTTTCCGTAGATCTCTAACCAATAAAGGACTCAAAACCCTTTATTAGAAGCCTTTGGTTTGGGATAGTGGATATTAAGACTTCACCCGTGATCTATCCCACCTTAGAAATGCCTTTCCTTTGCAATCCCGACTCTGTCCATCAATCTTTAGAAGTCTTGAATCGAAAACCAAAATTGGATACTTTAATCTCTAGAATTTGCGCTTTACCAATACTTACACAAAATCTTGCCTTTGTCTTCATTTATTTGCAATTTGTCTAAACTAGATTACTTTATCTCTTGATATCACCACAATCCCTGTGATCGACACTGGAATACTTGCTTTTACTGCGATTGATCCGTACACTGCGGGTAAGCTAATTACTTTTATTCTTGGTATAAATTCAAAGCTATTTTCCTTCATATACACACACGTTTTAAAGCGAACACTCTCTCTCCAAAACTCTCATTCATGTCTCCCAAGCGTGTCTCTAACCGGATCGCCTCTTCCTCTTCTGCCAAGAAGGCTAAGAGCTCTTCACCGGCACCACCAAAACCATTGGCACCATCAAAGGATGTGACCGTTTACATCTCATCTAACTCGGCAACTCCATCCCCTCCGGCGACTCGAGCCGAGTTGGCCACTCAAGTCCATATGGGGATGCTGAGCTCTTGGTTCCACAATTTCAAGACCACCGGAACTTGGCTCAACGGATTCCACACTATACAACTTTTCATGTGTGAATCGGTGAATCTGGGGTTCTTGGAAGCTCTTCAAGTGCCCTACATCACCTTGCTCAAGGGCTGCTTGATCTGGAAGATGCTCAATCAAAGGGATATATCCTACACAAGGCTCATAAGGTTGTTCTACGTGAACCTCACGGCCAGAAGGGACAGGGGAACCCTAACCCTAAAATCTGTTGTGAAAGGTAAGCCTATTATCCTCACTCCAACTCTCATTGCTCAAATTTTAGGCCTTCCCACCTTTACCACTTACCAATATCCATCCCGAACTGAGAGTGTTCAGTTGGCTAAGGAGAAATTCCTCACCCCTTTCTCCACATCTCGCCAACTCACCCACACCTCTCTAACCCTAGAAGCCAAAATTGTTATTACTTTGCTGGTTAGATGTGTAGTTCCGAGATCGAACTCTAAGGAGCTTTTGACTGATCAAACCCTAGATTTGATATACCAAGTGATGAGTGGTCTAAATGTCGATTTGCCAAACCTAATCCTCAACCACATTCTTCATACGATAAACTCCACCCGGGCTATCCCTCTGTAGTATGCCAAATTCCTCCCCAAAATCTTTTCCTATTTTTCTATTGACACCTCGAATGAGAACCAACAGGTGTCGACTGGGAAGATAGATGAGAACTACTTTGAACGACTCGGGTCGAAAAGACTTTGGCTGGAGAATGGAAACTCACAGAGAAGCTTTTGGCTTCGTCATCTTCTGCTCCTGCGTTGACAAAACAGAGGCTAGAGGATCTGGAACTCGGGCTTGAAAATCTCAGGAGAGACATGATCGACTTTCGATCTGAGATGTCCGATAAGTTGGATGCAACTTGATAGCATGTATTATAGTCTATATTTTGGGATTGGTTTAGACATTTTATCTTCATAAATCTGCATGTATGGATGTATATTCTTTGATTGTAATTATAGTCTATATTTTGGGAGACACATGTCGTTTTGTCTACCTTTGTGGGAATCGTGGTCTACACCTAGTTTCATTGTAATTGTAGGGAAAATGACACGTTTTGGACCGAAATGGAGCTAAGGAAGCTAAGGCGTCATTGGAGCTACATTCTGGAGTATTGAAGAGCTATAAGAAGATCTCATGAAGCATGGAAATGATTTAGAGGATTGATGTTGGACAAGATTCGAGATGTTTTACATTCAGCTGAGATACACCTCGGTCAGCTACTGTATCACCTCAACCGAGGTGATCTTGAAGAGCGTATGGACCGAGGTAAACACCTCACCGCCGACAAGATCTTTATTTTTGGCTGAGATCTTCTAATTTTGGAAAGAGAATATCACTTATTTTTGGCTGGATTTTTGGAAGGAAGATAATATTTTTAGCTGATATATTTTGGAAGATATGGATATATTTTCTAGGAAATTATCTTTTTAAGATATTTTATCTCTGGAAGATAATTTTCCTATATAAAGGGTTGGATTTCTTACAATTCAGCATCCTGAAATCTTCGGATCACCAATTTTCTGAAGAGTTTTGAAGGAAGTTTTGAAGGAAGTTTGAAGGTTGAAGATCAAGGAAGGAAGGAATCTAGTTTTGAAGTTAGCTTTTAAGGAAGTTTGTAATATTTTCTTAGTTGGTTTGGTTTGTTGTCTTTTCTGATTTGTGATTGAGGAACGCTGATTGTTGTTTGTTTGATTCATTGAGTTATTGAGACCTTTGTGTTAAGGTTTTCTTGTTTGAATATTGATTCCTTTCTCATAAATTTGATGATTGTTATCATGATGATTGTTGGCTAAGTTCCTTATGCGATTCTAGGGTGATTGGCTGAAAGTTGTAGGAAAGACGATGATAGAATTATCTTAATCCTAGCAGGACCCTAAAACCTCGAGTCTTTACCTTAACCGTAAAACACCTCAGTCAATCATTGAACATCTCGGCCGGGATGGAATTTAACTGAGCGAGGTGAACCTTTCCTGATCCTTATTTGAGTTAAGAGTTTCTGTTTGCCAATACCTATCCTTGTTATACCTTTCCTGGTTCAATGCAAGCCTAGGATGAGACTTACCCGGTGATTCCTTTGCATGTTTACCCAAGATCATGAGTGTAAGTAATAAAGGTTTATCCTTTATTGGGGTTTGAGTGTGCCTTCATCCCATCTTTGAGAGTTACCTTAAGACTTACCCGGTAAAGGTTGATTCTATCCCCTTGGGTGGTGTGTTGGTTTGAGATTATGGTTCCTTTCTTTAGTACCTTGAGACTTAACCGGTAAAAGGAGCTTTGGTTTGGGAGAGTGAGTAGTGAAACTTACCCGGTGATCTATTCCTACCTTAGAAACACCTTCCCTTTGCAAACCTCAGGTTTGTCCACGTTATCTTTTGAGATCTTGAGTCGGAACCATAATTGGATGCTTTAATCTCTAGAATTCGCATTCCTTTTATCTGACTTTTATATCTTCTTTGATTGCTTTAATTTGTTGTTTGTGGTCATTTGATAACCTGATTACCGATCTTTGTGTCACCATAGTCCCTGTGATCGACCCTTGGAATTCTTTCTTTTATTACAATTGATCCGTACACTGTGGGTTCGCATATTTTTCAAGCATACTTCTTGGGTTATAAATATTAAAGCTTGCACACACCTTTTGGAGCGAACAAGTTTTTGCGCCGTTGTCGGGGACTTGGTCTAGACCAAGTTCGGTTTCGGTTGTCTTTCGGGGCTATTGCCCTTGTTGCTTTTGACCACTTTACTTGAGTGTTTTCGCAGGATCTTTCCTTAGGTTTAGGCGAAGAACTCGTGCTGGAAAGGAAATCGTTCCTTACGATCCCGAACCAGAAAAGACCTACAAGAGAAGATTGAAAGAAGCTAAGATGGCCAATCAAGACAGTCACGATCTTGAAGCCGAATTGAAGGAGGCATTGGAACAACTACACCTCAGTAAAGAAGAACTACAGTGAGAGAGAGAGAGAGACGAGACTCACGCAAGAAAAGAAGGAATTGAAGCAAATATGGCCGCTCTAAGGGCTCAGTTTCTGCTCGACCGATCCTAGATCCTCGACTGAGGCAAGACCCAGTCCTAGTTGCCCCGGCCGAGATACACCCACCACCTCGGATGTCAGCCTGAGATGTTCTCTTTGCTGGAGTTCCACAAACCCTAGGTCAGAGGATGGACCCCAATCAGCAAGTCAGGCGTCCAGGAGTCAACCTAGGTGATCCAGCTAAGCATGATTTTGAACATAGACCTCAAGTTCTAACCATGATCCGACAATGTCAATTTGGAGGTTTGGAGAGAGAGTCTCTGCATCAGCATTTGAAAATTTATGAGATTCTGATGAAGACTTTGAGACCTTCAAGAGTGGAGAATAACAATTACAAGTTGAGGCCTTTCTATTTCTCTTTGAAAGACGAGGCGCTTGCTTGGTATCAATCTATTCCGGTTGGAAAAATCAACACTTGGGAAGAGATGACGACGGAGTTACTTACTAAGTTCTTTCCCCCTTCTAAGACCGCTGAATTGAGGGGAAAGATCAAAGATTTTATTATGAAGGACAAGGAAAGATTGTCCAAGTCATGGGAGAGATTTAAGGATCTTTTGTTGGATTGCCCACATCATGGGATTCCAAAGATCGAGTTGCTGGAAATATACTTCAAGGGTTTGGATGGAGATACTCAATTCAAGCTCCAATTACTTTCCGCCGGAACCTTCATGGATATGAAAATAGATGAAGCTTGGGATTTCATTGAAAAGCAAGCTTTACACATGGAGAAGTACTCCCATCAAGGAACTGAAGATGGAGCAAGGAGAGTTAGCTTCCAAGACACATCATCAAATGGAGCTCAACTCACCTCGCTTAGCAATGAAGTGAAAGCATTGAAGGAGCTTTTACTAGCTCAAACAAAGAAGGAGCAAGACGTAGGATACCAAGGGAGAAACAACTATCAAGGGCAGTGGAACAACAATTACAACAACAACAGAAACTCCAACAACAACAATTGGAGATCTAATCAACAAAATTCCGGTAACCCTTATTCTCATGCTAATAATGCTTCTAATGCCCCCTCTTCTTCTTCTACTCCATTGAGAAGCCAGGAGCCTGCATCAAGTTTGTACCAGCCACCAAAGAAAGATGTTGTGCTGGAGGAAATTCTGATTAAGCTCAACGCTATGGAGACATTGATGAATTCATTTTCGAAGGCACAAAAAGCCTTAGGGCAACAATTCTTCAACAAGGCGAATGAAGCGCCAAGAGATCTATGGAAGCTCCCAGCAAGGACAAAGAGCAACCCTAAAGGAAAGATCATGGCAATTACAACACGTAGTAGATTGAAAACTGCAGATCCAGTACCTCGGTCGAGCCACGACCAGACGAACACATCAGTCGAGGTGCCAACCGAGATGGAGCCCCAAAAAGCGAAAGATAAATCTGAAGTTTATGTTCCACCTCCTGCTTATAAACCACCACTTCCATTCCCTCAGTCAAGAGCGAGGGGACATCTAGACATACACATTGGTACGTTTCTAGACCTTATGAATAAACAACATATTAACATCCCTTTCCTTGATGCCAATCTAGGGATGCCCGCCTATGGGAAGCTTCTGAAAGAGACTTTATCAAGGAAGAGGAAGCTAGAAGATTTTGGGGAAGTAATGATGACATCTAAGTCTTTTGAGCTCATTCAAATCATGAAGGAGAAGATGTCACCTAAATTGAGAGATCCTGGTACATTTTGCATTCCCATTCAAGTTGGGGATGTAACTTATGATGCATTATGTGATCTAGGAGCCAACGTGAGTATCATCCCGCTGGAGCTATGTGAGAAAGTCGGACTTGGAGAGCCCAAGTTGGTGAAGATGACGCTATACATGGTGGATCGCTCCATTACCCATCCCGTGGGTATTTTGGAGGATGTTCCCATCAAGTTAGTTAATTTCTACATAGCTATAGACTTTTTTGTACTTGACATTCCCGCAGATTATCCCATTCCTATCATTCTTGGGAGACCATTTCTAGCAACTTCGTATTGGAACGTGGATTGTAAGAATGCCAAGTTGAAATTCAACATTGGTGGAGATCATGTGGAGTTTGCATTACTTGTTGCAATGAAGGGAGAGCCGCTGGAGGATGACATCTTCAACATCTATGATGAAGAAGAATCAAGAGAATTGGTGAGCTCTATCCTTATTAACGATCCTCTTGAAAGAGTTCTTAGTTTTAGTTTAGTGGAGGAAAGTATAGATGTCTCTTGTGATGCAGATATACGAAGCTTGAAGGCATTGGAAGCAGATTCAGGAGCTAGATTTGATAAACCGATTCAGGAGAAGAAACGCACGTTAGGTTTCGGTCCAAGTTCCAGTACCTCGACCGAGGCACTTCTTGGACCAAGGGAGGTGTTCTTATTTGAAGAACATTTCGGTCACCCACCTCGGGCCCCGACCGAGATAGCAAGCGAGATGTTGTCAACTGAGGACAACAAACTTTCTGATTCGTTCTCTGAGAGACACTTACAGTTGGTGGAGCATTGGCTCCTCCAATTTTATATTGTCAATTACCTTGTTTGTCAGGAAATACCGCCCGGATTGATGTACGCTCAAAGGAAGAAATTCTTCAAAGATGTACGCCGTTACTATTGGAATGAACCTCTACTGTTCAAGAGAGGTCCGGATGGGATGTTTCGACGATGCATTCCGGAGGATGAAGTTGCTAGTGTCATACGGCATTGCCACTCACTTCCTTATGGAGGACATGCTAGCGCTCACAAAATATGCGCTAAGGTATTACGTTCTGGTTTCTTTTGGCCTACATTATTTAAGGATGTGGAAACGTTTGTTGTTTCTTGTGATGCATGCCAAAGAACAGGGAACTTATGTAGAAGGAAGGAGATGCCACTCAACAATATTCAGGAGGTTTAGATTTTTGATGTATGGGGAGTTGATTTCATGGGACCTTTCTGTTCGCCACTTAGCGTGCGTGCAAATAAGCTTTAAATTTATAAAACTAGAAATCAAGCAAGCGAACCCGCAGTGTACGGATCGACGTAGTTAAGCAAGAATTCCTGAGTATCGAACACAGGGATTTGGGGGGTTAAATCCAGTTATAAATTGTCAAGCAAGTAAATGTATGAGCTTTGCAAATATTGGGAAAACAGCAACCCTAAAGATTAGGTATCTAATTGTGGCAATCGATTCAAGATATACTTAAAGAATTAAGGACAGAGTTAAGAGTTGCAAAGGTATACTAAGGCAAAGCAATGTACGGTGAAGTTCCAAGGCTTTATATGACTTATCTAGAAATACTCTCTATAGAGGTTGTTGAGGCTTCAGTATAGAAAGGATCTAAAGACAAGAACTAATCTCAAATACCCAAACTTGTAACCCAAGGATCAAGACTAACTAAACCGATTAAGGTTGTGACACTCGAAATCGAAGTAGAGGTTGTTGAGGATTCACTACTACCTAGAAAAGGCAAGCCAAGACTAAGTTAAAGCAAATCTTTAACTTTGGATTAAAGTAAAAGCAAGGTTCGTAAATCAACACAAATTACGGGTGGATCTTGAGTTCCACGGCCGTGGAATCTCAAGAACAGGCCGTTATTCTGGTCGTCGGTGAAATCTCTCTAACTCTCAAGGTCCAATCTGTTTACGATCGATCTATCATCATCTAAGCCACAACTATCAACCCTTCACCTTAGAATTGCTAAAGAGTTTTAGCCAACAACAGTCATTATGATATGAAATTCAAGATTTAGAAGAATGAAAGATGAAAACCTTCGAAAACCTTCAATAAACTTCAAATCAATCTCAAATCCACAAACAAAGGTAATGATGTATATCAGATATGGAATAACACAAACAAATCACAATCCTTGATAAGAACAAAGAATGGGATGTCAATCCGTCTTCTAATCAAACCTAAAGACAAAGCGCAACTTCCAAACCTTCAATCCTTTGAAAATCTCCGTTGTAAAATGGCAATCTCCGCACGTCCAATTGGAACCCTAGGCACGTGCAAGTAAGCGTAAGCGAAGGTCCCGAAATCTCCCTCCTTCAGTCCTTTTATAGGGGAAGATAGAATAAGTGTCCGGTCCATGTGCGTAGACAATGTGTCTATATTTTATTCATCAAAAGATTGCCTAAATCACGGTTATATGGGATTCCACGCCCGTGGTTTAGAGCATGGAATAGGATTACGGTGCTTCACAACTTCCACGACCGTACTTTATACCGTGTAACTCTCTGGAATGCTCCACGCTCATGTTGCCAAGTTCCACGGCCGTGGTTTAGAGCGTGGACTTCATTACGGCCGTATTTTAGAGCGTGGAAGCATAGGTTGCTCGTAATTCCCTTTGTTTTGTGCCATTCTTCATCCTAGCATCTTCCTTAGCTCCCTTGTGGTGTCCTCAATCCTTGGATATGCTCAATCCATCTCCATCCTCTCTTAATTTGTTCGGTTTTAGCTCTTATTCGCCTACAATCAACACAAAGCTTATGTAGACCTCTATATCGACAATATAGATAAACTAGCTCACAATTGCTTCAATGCTTTATCAATGAACACTAATATGGATGAAATACATCTAGAAAACGTTCCTAAAATATCACAATATTTCATGCTAACAAAATACCCCATACTTGCCACTTGCTTGTCCCCAAGCAAGGTCTTTCAAAAGCTTTAAAACTCAAGTTAGGATGAAATATGGATGCACTTGTTAGCATGAAATATTGTGATATTTTAGGCACGTTTTCTAAGTGTATTTCATCCATATTGGTTGTCATTGATAAAGCATTGAAGCAATTGTGAGTTAGTTTATATATATTGTCGATATAGAGGTCTACATAAGCTTTGTGTTGATTGTAGGCAATTAAGAGCTAAAACCGGACGAATCAAGGGAGAATGGAGATGGATTGAGCATGTCCAAGGATTGAGGACATCACTAGGAGCTAAGGAAGATGCTAAGTTGAAGAATGACACAAGACAAAGGAGAATTACGAGCTACTTGTGTTCCACGCCCTAAAATACGGCCGTACTAGAGTCCACGCTCTAAACCACGGCCGTGGAACTTTAGCAACACAAGCGTGGAGCACTCCAGTGACTTACACGGCCGTGGAAGATGTGAAGCAACCGTGATGAAATTCCACGCTCTAAACCACGCTCTAAACCACGGGCGTGGAATCTTAGGAAACCGTGATTTAGGCGATCTTTTAACGTACAATTTGAAGCCACGATCTTTTACGCAATGGGCTGGACTCATATTTTATCTTTCCCTATAAAAGGACGGGAAGAGAGAGATTCCGTCACCTCGGCTTAGACTTTGCCTACGCTTATTGCACGTGCCTAGGGTTTCAAGTTGGAAGTGTGGAGATTGATATTTCGCAACGGAGATTTGCGAAGAGTTGAAGATTTGGAAGCTACGTTTTGTCCTTAGGTTTGATTAGAAGACGGATTGACATCCCGTTTTTCGTTCTTATCAAGGATTGTGATTGTTTGCGTTATTCCGAATCTACTTACATCATTGTTCTTGTTTATGGATTTGAGATTGATTTGAGATTTATTCAAGGTTTTCAAAGGTTTTCATCTTTCATTCTTTTAAATCCTGAATTTGATATCATAATGACTGTTTTTGGTTAAAACCCTTTAGCAATTCTAAGGTGAAGGGTTGATAGTTGTGGCTTAGATGATGATAGATCGATCGTAAATAGATTGGACCCTGAGAGTTAGAGAGAATCGTCGATGTACCAAAATCACGGTGCGTTCTTGAGTTCCACGGCCGTGGAATCTCAAGATCCACCCGTAATTTCCCTCAGTTTACGAACCTTGCTTTTACTTTAATCCAAAGTTAAAGATTTTCTTTAACTTAGTCTTGGCTTGTCTTTTCTAAGTGGTAGTGAAGCCTCAACAACCTCTACCTCGATTCCGAGTGTCACAACCTTAATCGGTTTAGTTGGTCTTGATCCTTGGATTACAAGTTTGGGTATTTGATATTAATCCTTACCTTTAGATCCTTTCTATACTGAAGCCTCAACAACCTTTATAGAGAGTATCTTTAGTTGAGTCATATAAAGCCTTGGAACTTCACCGTACATTGCTTTACATTCGTATACCATTGCAAACCTCAACTCTGTCCTTATATCTTTAGTATATCTTGAATCGATTGCCACATCTGGATTCCTGGATCTTTAGGATTGTCGTTTTCCCAATATTTACAAAAGCTCATACATTTACTCGCTTGACAATTCTATAATTGGATTTAACCCCCCAAATCCCTGTGTTCGATACTATGGAATTCTTGCTTAACTATATCGATCCGTACACTGCGGGTTCGCTTGCTTGATTCTAGTTTTATAAATTTAAAGCTTATTTGCACTCACGCTAAGTGGTGAACAAGTTTTTGGTGCCGTTGCCGGGGATTTGGTCTAGGCCGAATTCGGTTATCGGTTGTCAAGCTTGGGAGCGTTTCCCTTGTTATTTGATATCTCTTCGAGTGTATGCGCAGGTCTAGGAACAACGAAGACCTCTTACCTCTTGATCAAGAGCTTGAGATGACTTTGAGGAGAAAGCTTAAGGAAAGAAAAATGGCTGAAGAAAGAAAACGTGATTACCAAACGGAGTTAGCGGAAAAGGAAGCTCAACTCCAATGGAGTGAGAAGACTCGTAGGGAAGAGATGGATAGTCATCAAACGAAGGTTGACGATCTATCAGACATGATGTTCCAAATGAGGTTGGAAATAAACAACCTCAAGGAGAAAAAGAGAAGAAGGAGACCGGGAAGATCGGTTAGAGCCAACTCATCCAATTAGGATAGCGACTCCTCCATGCCACCACTAGAGGAAATTGATCCAACGATCAATGTGAATCCATTCTTTCCACGGCCAGCTGCCAATCGCCGTGTTCCACCTAGAGGTGCGAGAGTCGAGCGTGTGGATGAGGAGCCAAGAACTCTTGGCCAAAGGATGGATCCAACGCAGCAACCACGCCGTTTAGGTGTGAACTTTGATGCTGATGATGCACAAGGGTTTAGCTTCAACCCTCAAGTTATTACCATTAATCACCAAAACCAATTTGGTGGAACAAGCGCTGAATCTCCACACCAACATCTACAAAATTTTGAGATCATGATGGAGACAATGAAGCCAAAGAATGCAACTACCAACAGCTACAAACTCAAGCCTTTCTTCTTCCCATTGAAGGGGAAAGCATTGTCTTGGTATCAAGCTCTTCCAAGTGGGAAACTTGAGACATGGGAGGATCTTTCTTCGGAATTCCTTACTAAGTTCTTTCCGCCATCCAAAACAGCGGAATTGAGAGGTAAGATTAATGCATTTTCTATGAGATCTAACGAAAGTTTGTTTCAATCTTGGGAAAGATTTCAGGATTTGCTATTGGATTGCCCTCATCATGGCATATCCAAATTGGCGCTATTGGAGATATACTATAAGGGGATGGATGTGGAGACACAATTCAAGCTCCAATCCCTTTCATGTGGTACATTCATGGACATGAGGGAAGATGACGCTTGGGACTTCATTGAGAAGCAAGCACAAGTTATTGAGAAATATGCTCATCAGAAAGTGGAGGCGAATCATGTAGATCAAGGAGAAAAGCTATCACAAGCAGCTCAAACTCAAATCTTTTCTATCAATACGGAGATTAAAGAGTTGAAGGAAGCCATCAAAACCAACTTTCTGAAGCAAAAGGAGCAAGATGTGGGTTATTTGGGCAACAACAATAACCACAACGGGAATGAGAATACAAACCGCAACAACCGGAACAACAACCGGAACAATTGGAACAACAACAACAACAACCGGAACAACAATTGGAACAACAATAGGGGTTCAAACAACAACAATTGGCGCCCCAAACAACAAAATTCCGGTAATTCTTATTCCAATTCAGGAAATTCAAATTCACTAACTCCACCTTCCTCTTCTTCCACTCCTTTGAAAAGCCAGGGGCAAACATCTAATGGTGGAAGTAGTTCGGGGAAAGAGAAGCCCGATCCCATGTTGGAAACAATTTTGGGCAAGCTTCAAGGATTGGAGACTCGCATCATCAAGGTTGATGATCACATAACTAAGGTTGATAAAGCCCAAAAGGTTTTAGAAAACCAAATGTTTAGCCATGCAGAGGAAGTTCCTAGGAATCAAGGGAAACTTCCAGGAAAGACGGAGGACAACCCAAAAGGAAGGGTGATGGCAATCACAACTAGGAGCGGAGTAACAACTACCGACCCGCAGCCCAAGTTTGTAGAAGTCCCCGTTGAGAAAGAGAAAGAAAAGGGGAAGGAGAAGGAAGATGTCTATGTTCCTCCTCCAGCTTACAAGCCTCCCCTACCGTTCCCGCAATCTAGAGCAACAGCGCGTCAAGACAAGCAATTCGGTAAGTTTATTGAACTCATGAGCAAACTGCATATTAATATACCTTTCATTGATGCTATTGTAGGTATGCCGGCTTATGGTAAGTTCCTAAAGGAGATCCTCTCTAACAAGAGGAAGCTAGAGGATTTTAGAGAGGTTAAGATGAGTTCGGATTCATCGGATCTCATCAAAACCATGAAAGAGAAGATGCCCCCAAAGCTAAAGGATCCGGGGTCATTTTGTATACCCATAGGAGTGGGAGATGTCACATATGATGCATTATGTGACTTGGGAGCAAGCGTGAGCATCATTCCGCTTGCCTTATGCAGGAAGATCGGTTTAGGAGATCCTAAACCGGTAAAGATGACGTTATACATGGCGGATCGTTCCATAACTCGCCTCGTCGGTATAGTTGAAGACCTCCCGGTCAAGCTTGGTAAGTTCTATGTTCCTATAGACTTTGTTGTGCTTGACATTCCTGCAGATAGTCCGGTTCCGATTATTCTCGGAAGACCGTTTCTTGCAACATCCGGCTGCATAGTCGATTACAAGAATGCTAGACTCGCCTTTGACATAGGAGAAGAAAAGGTAGAGTTCGTTCTTTCCACTTTAGTGAAGGAACCAGCCCTTGATGAGGATATATTCAATATCCAAGACGAAGAGCTATCTAGAGAGGAGGTAAGTTCTATTCTCTTCAAAGACCCCTTGCAAAAAGTTATTTCTATGAGCATAATGGATATAGGGGAAGAAGAGGAGTGCAATGAGGCAATTGAAGCCTTAGAAACACAAGAAGAAGTGTGTGAAGAAGAGTTTGAGAAACTCCACAATGAGGCAGAAAACGTACGGATCCACGGTCAGACGGCCTATTCCACGGCCGTGGATTTCACCAACAAAAGTGTGGAGCACTCCAGAGGGTTACACGGCCGTGGAGGAAACAGAGCCACCGTATTTACTTTCCACGCCCAAAATCACGGCCGTGGAGAAGGCAGGGATGCCGTAATTTTGGGTGAGTTCGAAGGGAATTGTGTCTCTTCTACAACTTCTCTTGATTCTTCTCCAACACCTTCTACATCCTTAGACACTTCTAAGGAAGCATCGGATGCTCCTCAAGAGCCATTGGAAACTCCGATAGTGATGGAATTGAAAACACTTCCTACACATCTAAGGTACGCATTTCTTGGACCTAATTCTACCTTTCCGGTCATTGTTAGTTCCGATTTAAGCATAGATGAACATAGTAAACGTATGGTTGTCCTTAAGAAACATAGGAAAGCCTTAGGATATACTATAGAGGATTCAGTTGGAATCAAACCTTCACTATGCATGCATAAGATCTTAATGGAAGAGGACTTTAGAACTTCGCGACAACCTCAAAGGCGGTTAAATCCGACCATGAAGGAGGTTGTCAAGAAGGAAATTCTTAAGCTACTTGATGCAGGTATCATCTATCCTATCTCCGATAGCAAGTGGGTGAGTCCCGTACAAGTGGTTCCAAAGAAGGGAGGAATGACGGTCATCACCAACAAAAACAATGAGCTCATTCCTACACGAACTGTAACAGGATGGCGGATGTGCATAGACTACCGCAAGCTAAACAACGCGATGAGGAAGGATCACTTCCCACTACCCTTCATCGATCAAATGCTTGAAAGGTTGGCACAACATAATCTCTAGTAGAGGGATTGAGGTGGATAAAGCTAAGATAGAGACAATAGAAAAGCTTCATCCCCCAACTTCGGTGAAAGGGATAAGAAGTTTTCTAGGACATGCTGGATTTTATAGGCGTTTCATAAAGGATTTCTCTAAGATATCAAAGCCGCTAACTAATCTGTTGATGAAGGATGCAGTTTTTGATTTTTCGCAGGAATGCTTAGATGCGTTTAATATGATTCGGGAAGCTCTAATCTCAGCCCCGATTATCCAACCTCCGGATTGGAGTCTTCCCTTTGAGGTTATGTGTGATGCAAGTGACGTAGCTATAGGAGCTGTCCTTGGACAAAGAAAGGAAGGGCGAACCCACGCTATCTACTACGCTAGCAAGACGCTAGATGAGGCGCAGCTCAAGTACGCCACTACCGAAAAGGAATCCTTAGCTATTGTATATGCAATTGACAAATTTCGCTCTTATCTTGTAGGTGCAAAGGTGATTGTATACACGGATCATGCTGCGATCCGATATCTCCTTGCAAAGAAGGATGCGAAGCCAAGGCTAATTAGATGGATTCTTCTCCTACAAGAATTTGATCTAGAGATCCGCGACAAGAAGGGTTCGGAAAATTCTGTTGCGGATCATTTGAGTCGTCTAACACATCTAGAGGACGACCACCTACCTATAGATGACTCCTTTCCGGACGAGCATTTACATATCATAGAGGAGTGCATCGATGTGATCACCAAAGGTAACGAACCATGGTTTGCTGATTTTGTTAACTATTTGGTTTGTCAGGAAATTATCGCCCGGATTATCCTACGCACAAAGAAAGAAGTTCTTTAAGGATGTTCGGGAATACTTTTGGAATGAACCTCTCCTCTTTAAGAGAGGTCCGGATGGCATTATTCGGCGATGTGTGCCAGAAGATGAGATGCAAAGTGTCATCCGCCATTGTCATTCACTACCTTGTGGAGGACACGCTAGTTCGAACAAGACTAGCGCTAAGGTATTGCAATCTGGATTCTTTTGGCCTACTCTATTTAAAGATGTGCAAACCTTTGTTTCCTGCTGCGATGCTTGTCAAAGAACAGGAAATATATCTAGGAGGAATGAGATGCATCTCAACAACATCCAAGAGGTGGAGATCTTTGACGTTTGGGGAGTAGACTTCATGGGACCTTTCCCATCATCTTGCGGTAACCAATACATACTTTTAGCGGTTGATTATGTTTCAAGATGGGTTGAAGCGATTGCCTCTCCCACCAATGATGCCATGGTAGTGGTTAAGTTCTTTAACAAGACCATCTTCCCACTATTTGGGACACCACGGACTATCATTAGTGATGGAGGCTCTCACTTCATTGTCCGGCGCTTTGAAGCTCTTCTAGCTAAGTATGGGGTGGCTCACAAGATCGCCACCCCTTATCATCCACAAACTAGTGGACAAGTGGAGATCTCAAACCGGGAGATCAAAGGAATCCTAGAGAAGACGGTTTCAAGGACAAGGAAGGATTGGTCCTTGAAGCTAGATGATGCATTGTGGGCATACCAGACTGCATATAAGAGTCCCATCGGAACCACACCATACAACCTTGTATATGGGAAGTCTTGCCATTTACCGGTAGAGTTGGAGCACAAGGCGTTTTGGGCAATCAAGTGGTTGAATTTCAGCATGAAGGAAGAGGGAGAGAAGCGTCTCTTGGACCTAAATGAACTTGAAGAACTTTGCTTGAACGCTTACGAAAACGCCAAGATCTACAAAGAAAGGGCGAAGCGTTGGCATGATAAGCATATCATTCCAAAGAACCTCAAAGAAGGAGATCAAGTTCTCCTCTTCAATTCAAGGCTTCGTCTCTTTCCAGGGAAGCTTAAATCTCGTTGGACTGGACCTTTTCTAATCTAACGTGTTTTTCCCCATGGCGCAGTTGAAGTATGGGGTGAAAAGGGCGGAAGCTTTAAGGTGAACGGTCAACGACTCAAGAAGTACACACCGGAACTCCAAGCTGAAGAGTTCGCGCCTACCACACTCGAATAAGTGCGAATTTGGTCTAGCTACGGACCTTAAACAAAGCGCTTCTTGGGAGGCAACCCAAGGTATTGCATTTACGTTTTTGTTTTTTATTCATAGATTAGTTTAGTATAGACGTTTTGCTTTGTTTTGCCTTTGATGCCTTCCGGTATGTTCGTGTTTTTGGATGTAGGAACAGTGGAAAAGAAAGGGGAAAGGAAAAGTTTGAAGAAAATTGACGAAACTTGGACTTTGAGACATTACAGAGAGTTTCATGGCCAAAACCACGGCCGTGACAGCTACAGTAACCGTAATTTTCAAAAGCTTGAGAAAAATCACCAAAACCACGGTTCCGTACAATTCCACGGCCGTGGAACCCCCCGACAGACCGTGATTTTCAAAAATTTTTACGGTCACTATATAAACCACGTTTCTTCACAGAACACACCACAAAACCCAAAACCACGCCCAAATCGACGAATCCACTCCCCATCTCTCAAATCCTCATTCGTTAATCGTTTTTGACGATTCTTTGACCAAAACTGAAGTAAATCCAATCACCTATAAGATCCAAGCAACAATTCGAGCGGCAAATCACCGGAGAAGGCAGAATTCGGATTCCAAAATCCGAAAACCTAGGTTTTTGGTTCTTTCTCTCTCTTTGTCGATTTGGCTTCATTTTGCTAGTATTTTTAGGAGAACTGATTGGAATTGGACTGAAATTAGTCTAGGGCTGCTTGTGGTTGAGATTGGTGAAATTCTGTTGAGTTTTGAGAAATCACGTGCCGAACCACGGTTCCTGGAGAAACCACGGCCGTGGAAACCTTAGAATAGACCGTGGTTTTCGATAGAACATGGATTTTGTGAGAAGAGTGTCCGGTCGAAACAAGGATAAGAAAAGGAAGGGTAACCCCTCTTCCTCTTATAGAGCACCACCCGCTGAGCCTCCATCACCCCCTTCATCACCATCACCACCTTCCCCTAGGATCCCTACTTTCCATGAGGATCATTTAGATGCCTTAGAGAGGATCGAGGAGAGGACGGTCATAGGACCTAGATACTTAATGCTTGAGGAGTTAGAGCCTCTACATGTGATAGGAGACCTCACTTGGCTTTTAGATAGAGCCGGTTTAGTCATCTTCTCCGCTATTCGGGAAGATGCTTATGAGGAGATCACTAGGGAGTTTGTGGTTTCCTTCGAGCATAGTCACGTAGACAGGACAGTTTCTTTCCGGTTGATGGAGAGAAACTATGATTTTTCGATTAGAGAGTTTGGAGCCTTCTTTGGGTTCCAGGAGACTTTTAATGGTCGATTCCCCAGTGGCGTGTACGCCAAGGATTTCTGGGAGGAGATTGCGATGACTTACGCCAGCGAGGACCGTTGGCAGCCTGCTGATACCAAGGCTAGATTGATCTATCATCTAGCCTTGAAGATTGCCCCTAGAGTGCTTTCTGAGTGTCTCTTCCCTAGGACGGAGACACCTCAGAAGATTAAGACAGATGAGCTGTTTCTTCTTTACAGCATGTTATATGGCAGGCCTGCTGACTGCGCCACCCTCTTAGCTGCTACCATGAGCAAGCTAAAGAATAAGAGGGCTGGAAACATTGGATACGGTGGGATGGTCACCCACCTTGCTAGACAGTTAGGGGTAGACCTCTCAACTTGCACCCGCATTCTAGCTAGACCCCTAGGACTTCAGGCCCTCATGACTAGAGGCATCATTTTTCCCACACATAGAGGTCCACCGTATGCTGCTATGCCTTGGGAGAGTAGGACTGGGAGAGGCATTGAGTGGCTTCCCGAGTATTCCATTATGGCTGGACGCCATAACTGGAAGGCGACATTCGCTGCCATGCATGCAAACAGATTAGTAGCCCCTCCCTATGTTCCACCACCACTAGTTGTAGAGGAGGAGATGAGAGGGGATGACGAGTTTGAGGGAGGAGGAGCTGATCATGACTTTGGTACATTCCCGGATCAGCCGGATGCAGTTCCTGACCTTCCTAGACGCTCTCCCCGTCTTGCTAGAGCATTTGGCTCTTCCTCTCGCCGTGCTAGTGTGAGCGAGAGGCCTACTTCGATGGCAGATCCTCCTTCATGGTACAGTACGCAGCCAGATTGGATGGGAGCTCCACCGCCTTGGCACGCACAGCCGCCACCTGCACCAGCACCTTCAAATGCACCGGCGTGGTACAGCCAGCCGCCTGGTTGGTACGAGCAGCTGCCAGAGTGGGCTACTGACCTTTCCAGCAGGGTCGGAGCTCTAGAGATCCGTGCAGATGCTAGGGATGCACGAGCCGCCGATCTTGACCACATGATGAGAGATGTTTACCGCCAGCAGTTCGGGCGGCACTATGATCCCGACTTCTCCCCGTTTCCACCACCGCCTCCGCCTCAGTGAGGACATTGCATGACCGACCGTTTTAGCCACTCCACCACCATTTTGTGAGTTCTTTTTCTTTCTTTCTTTTTCTTCTTTTTCTTTTTGAACATTAGGGACAATGTTTGTTCCAAGTATAGGGTAGGGTGTGACTAATAGTTGTAATAACTCTTACTCACTTTTGTATGCTTCTATCGAGACTATCTTGCATGTTCACTCTATTGTTACACGTTTCATTATTGCATCGCATGAAAAAGCTTTTGAAAAACCCATAAAAATTGAAAAATTTTGAAAATTTTGTGCTTCTAAGGATAGAGATGATTTCTATGATAATCACTACTTGTGAATTGAGTTTTGATGACAATCGCATGCTTAAACAAATAGTGAATTGAAAAGAAATTGAATGAGTTGATTATTCCTCTTTTGCAAGTTTCATAATGTGATGAATGTTACTTAAATCATATTGAGAAATCAAGGTTGAAATCACATGATAAGTTCTTATGCTTCTTTTTGAGATGATTAAGGCAATTCGATTTTCTTTCTTCTTTCTTTGATCATTTAGCCCCTCATTGAAATAATGGTCTCCTTTACCTATCCGGGAATTTGGAGGAGTTGATATTTGGCATGTTTGATGTGGGAGGGCCATGAAAGCAATTATTTGCATTCAAAAGAGTAGAAAGAAATTATAGGTTTGGGTAAGTCAATCATGATGATGAGTAACTCGGCACCATTCACATAGCCGGGTGTTTGTGTCTTGCCAAAGTCAGATTGAGCGATATTCCTAGCGGATTATGGTATGTGCATCAAGGGTTTGAGGCATCTCGTAAAAATGAGAAACGCCAATCTCCTAGGCTTCGGTTTTTGTGCACCTCTATCCATAACTCCAAAAGTAAAGTCGAAAAATGTATTGAAAAGAAGAGAGCGAAGCTCTAAGTTGAAAGTGTTGCGGAAACCGCAAAAGAAAAAGAAAAGAGTAGTTATCCACTTTCCCAGATTCATGCACCACATTCCTTAAAGTTTTCCTTCCCTTACTGCATTCTAGACCTTGTTTGAAAGTCCTTAAGATCAAGAGAATGATATATGACTTGGTGATCTAAATTAAAGTTTCTTAGGATTGATTTTGATAATGTTTGAAGGTTATGATGTTTACATGGAACTTTGATAAATTCATGAGCTTTCTTTACTCTTTACTCTTTGATTATATGTATGAAAGTCTTATAAATGAATGAAGCAAGATTTGAGAATGATCTATTGATTATAAAGCACATTCATCTAAAAGAAGTATTGTTTTTGAGAGTATATCCATATTTCATCCTAACTTGAGTTTTAAAGCTTTTTGAAAGACCTTGCGTAGGGACAAGCAAGTGGCAAGTATGGAATTATTTGTTAGCATGAAATATTGTGATATTTTAGGCATGTTTTCTAAGTGTATTTCATCCATATTGGTGGTCATTGATAAAGCATTGAAGCAATTGTGAGTTAGTTTATCTATATTGTCGATATAGAGGTCTACATAAGCTTTGTGTTGATTGTAGGCAATTAAGAGCTAAAGCCGGACGAATCAAGGGAGAATGGAGATGGATTGAGCATGTCCAAGGATTGAGGACATCACTAGGAGCTAAGGAAGATGTTAAGTTGAAGAATGACACAAGACAAAGGAGAATTACGAGCTACTTGTGTTCCCCGCCCTAAAATATGGCCGTACTAGAGTCCACGCTCTAAACCACGGCCATGGAACTTTAGCAACACAAGCGTGGAGCACTCCAGTGACTTACACGGCCGTGGAATATGTGAAGCAACCGTGATAAAATTCCACGCTCTAAACCACGCTCTAAACCACGGGCGTGGAATCTTAGGAAACCGTGATTTAGGCGATCTTTTAACGTACAATTTGAAGCCATGATCTTTTACGCAATGGGCTGGACTCATATTTTATCTTGCCCTATAAAAGGACGGGAAGAGAGAGATTCTGTCACCCCGGCTTAGACTTTGCCTACGCTTATTGCACGTGCCTAGGGTTTTAAGTTGAAAGTGTGGAGATTGATATTTCGCAACGGAGATTTGCGAAGAGTTGAAGATTTGGAAGCTACGCTTTGTCCTTAGGTTTGATTAGAAGACGGATTGACATCCCGTTTTTCATTCTTATCAAGGATTGTGATTGTTAGCGTTATTCTGAATCTACTTACATCATTGTTCTTGTTTGTGGATTTGAGATTGATTTGAGATTTATTCAAGGTTTTCGATGGTTTTCATCTTTCATTCTTTTAAATCCTGAATTTGATATCATAATGACTTTTTATTGGCTAAAACCCTTTAGCAATTCTAAGGTGAAGGGTTGATAGTTGTGGCTTAGATGATGATAGATCGATCGTAAACAGATTGGACCCTGAGAGTTAGAGAGAATTGTCGACGTACCAAAATCACGGTGTGTTCTTGAGTTCTACGGCCGTGGAATCTCAAGATCCACCCGTAATTTCCCTCAGTTTACGAACCTTGCTTTTACTTTAATCCAAAGTTAAAGATTTACTTTAACTTAGTCTTGGCTTGTCTTTTCTAAGTGGTAGTGAAGCCTCAACAACCTCTACCTCGATTCCGAGTGTCACAACCTTAATCGGTTTAGTTGGTCTTGATCCTTGGATTACAAGTTTGGGTATTTGATATTAATCCTTACCTTTAGATCCTTTCTATACTGAAGCCTCAACAACCTTTATAGAGAGTATCTTTAGTTGAGTCATATAAGCCTTGGAACTTCACCGTACATTGCTTTACATTCGTATACCTTTGCAAACCTCAACACTGTCCTTATATCTTTAGTATATCTTGAATCGATTGCCACAGCTGGTTTCCAGGATCTTTAGGATTGTTGTTTTCCCAATATTTACAAAAGCTCATACATTTACTCGCTTGACAATTCTATAATTGGATTTAACCCCCCAAATCCCTGTGTTCGATACTCTGGAATTCTTGCTTAACTATATCGATCCGTACACTGCGGGTTCGCTTGCTTGATTCTAGTTTTATAAATTTAAAGCTTATTTGCACGCACGCTAAGTGGCGAACAGCACTCTCAAAAACAAAACGTCTTTTAGATGAATGTGCTTCCTAGTCAATAGATCATTCTCAAACCTTGCTTCATTCGTTCATAAGACTCTCATATACATAACCAAAGAATAAAGAGTAAAGAAAACTCATGAATTGATCAAACTTCTATGTAAACATCATAACCTTCAAACATTATCAAAATCAATCATTAGAAACTTCAATTTAGATCACCAAGTCATATAGCATTCTCTTGATCTTAAGGTTCAAGTAAGGTCTAGAATGCGGAAGGGGAGAGGAAATTATAAGGAATGTGGTGCATGAATCCGGGAAGGTGGATAACCAACTCTTTTCTTTTTCTCTTGCGGTTTTGCAACACTTTCAACTAAGAGCTTTGCTCTCTTCTTTTCACATTATTTTTCGACTTTACTCTTGGAGTTATGGACAGAGGTGCACAAAAACCGAAGCCTAGGAGATTGGCGGTTCTCAATTTTGCGAGATGCCTCAAACCCTTGATGCACATACCATAATCCGCTAGGAATATCGCTCAATCCGACTTTGGCAAGACACAAACACCCGGCTATGTGAATGGTGTCGAGTTACTCATCGTCATGATTGACTTCCCCAAACCTATAAGTTCTTTCTATTCTTTGAATGCAAAATTTTGCTTTCATGGCCCTCCCACATCAAACATGCCAAATATCAACTCCTCCAAATTCCCGGATAGGTAAAGGAGGCCACAATTTCATTGAGGGGCTAAATGATCAAAGAAAGAAGAAAGAAAATCGAATTGCCTTAATCATTTCAACAAGAAGTATAAGAACTTATCATGTGATTTCAACATTGATTTCTCAATATGATTTAGGTAACATTCTTCACATTATGAAACTTGCAAAAGAGGAATAATTAACTCATTCAATTTCTTTTCAATTCACTATTTGTTTAAGCATGCGATTGTCATCAAAACTCAATTCACAAGTAGTGATTATCATAGAAGTCATCTCTATCCTTAGAAGCACAAAATTTTTAAAATATTTCGATTTTTATGGGTTTTTCAAAAGCTTTTTCATGCAATGCGATAATGAAACGTGTAACAATGGAATGAAACATGCAAGGTGTTCTCAATCAAAACAAGCAAAGTGAGTAGAGTTATTACAAACGAATAGTCACACCCCACCCCATACTTGAGACAACATTGTCCCTAATGTTCAAAAATAAAATAAAGAAAAGAAATAAATAAAAAGAACTCACAAGACGGTGGTGGAGTGGCTAAAGCGGTAGATCGTCCAAGGTCATCACAGAGGTGCCGGTGGTTGTGGGAACGGGAAGAAGTCGGGATCATAGTTCCGCCCAAACTGTTGGCGGTAAATATCTCTCATCATGCGGTCATGCGCGTCGGCTCGTGCATCCCTAGCATCTGCGCGGATCTCCAAGGCTCCGACCCTACTGGAAAGATCGGTGGCCCACTCCGGCAGCTGCTCATACCATCCTGGCGGCTGGCTATACCATGTTGGTGCGTCTGACGGTGCTGGTGCAGGTGGTGGCTGGGCATGCCAAGCTGGTGGAGCTCTCATCCACTCCAGCTGAGTGTTATACCATGCAGGAGGATCCGCCATCCATGTCGGTCTCTTGCTCACACTAGCACGGCGAGAGGAAGAACCAGAAGCTCTAGCGGGACGGGGAGAGTGTCTAGGAAGGTCGGGAACTGCGTCCGGCTGATCCGGGAAGGTATCAAAATCATGCTCCTCACCTCCTCCCTTAAACTCATCATCCCCTCTCATCTCCTCCTCATCTACAACCGGTGGCTCAGGTGGAACGTAAGGAGGGGCTACTAGTCTGTTCGCATGCATGGCAGCGAACGTCTCCTTCCAGTTATGGCGTCCGGCCATAATGGAATACTCGGGGATCCATGCTACTCCTCTACCTCCTCTATCCTCCCAAGGCATGGCAGCTGTAGGTGGACCTCTATGTCTAGGAAAGATAATGCCTCTAGTCATGAGAATCTGAAGTCCTAGAGGTCTAGCAGCTATCTTAGTGCATGCAGAAAATTCCTAGAGGTCTAGCAGCTATCTTAGTGCCTAGAAATGTGGGTAACCATCCCACCATATCCTATATTGCCAGCCCTCTTGTTCTTTAGCTTAGTCATAGTAGAAGCTAAGAGGGTGGCACAGTCAGCCTGCTTGCCGTCCAACATGCAATACAACAAATAAAGCTCATTTGTCTTGATCTTCTGAGGTGTCTCCGTCCTAGGAAAGAGACACTCAGAGAGCACCCGGTGAGAAATCTTCAAGGCTAAGTGATAAATCAACTTAGCCTTGGTATCAGCTGGTTGCCAGCGGTCCTCGCTGGCGTATACCATAGCTATGTCTTCCCAAAAATCCTTGGCGTACATGCCACTAGGGAAGCGACCATTGAAGGTCTCATGGAACCCAAAGAAGGTCCCGAACTCAGCAATCGAGAACTCGTAGTTCTCCTCCATCAGCCTGAATGACACTATACGGTCTACATGACTATGCTCGAAGGAGATCACAAACTCCCTAGTGATCTCCTCATATGCATCTTCCCAAATAGCGGAGAAGATGATCAACCCTGCTCTATCCAACAACCAAGTAATGTCGTTAACCACGTTTAGTGGCTCTAGCTCCTCAAGCAACAAATACCTAGGTCCTATGACCGCTCGCTTCTGGATCCTTTCTAAGGCATCCAGGTAATCCTTGTGGATTCTAGGAATTCTAGGTGGTGGGGGTGATGGTGGTTCACTAGGAGGTGCCTGAGAAGAGGAGGGACCATCACCCTTCCTTTTCTTGTTCCTATTCGACATTCTTCTAAAAAAATCCATCACTGTTCAAAACCACGGTCTGTTCTTCAGAAACCACAGCCGTGGAATATCCAAAGACCGTGATTCGGTTCGCAATTTCTAAAAACTCAGCAGATTTTCACCAAATTCAACAGCAAGCAGCCCTAGACTAATTCCAATCCAATTTCAATCAGTTCTCCTAAAATTTCTTGCAAAAATTGAGACAAATCGACAAAGTAAGAGAAGAGGTGAAAAAACTAGGTTTTCGGATTTTAAAATCCGAATTCTGCCTTCTCTAGTGATTTGCCGCTCGAATCGTTGCTTGGATCTTGTAGGTGATTGGATTTGCTTCAGTTTTGGCTAAAGAATCGTTCGAAACGCTTAGCGAACGAGAATTTGGGAGAGGGGGAAGGCAATCGGCAAAATAGGGGCGTGGAATTGGGGGTTTTGGTGTGTTTTGTGAAGAAACGTGGTTTTTATAGTGGCCGTAAATTGTTTCGACAATTACGGTCACTCGGGGGTTTCCACGGCCGTGGAAATGTACGGAACCGTGGTTTTGGTGATTTTTCTCAGGCCTTTACAAATTACGGTCACTGTAGGTGTCACGGCCGTGGTTTTGGCCGTGGAACTCTCTGTAATGTGTCAAAGTCCAAGTTTCGTCAATTTTCTTCAAACCTTTCCTTCTCCCTTTCTTTTCCACTGATCCTACATCCAAAAACACGAACATACCGGAAGACATCGAAGGCAAAACAAAACAAAAACGTCTATACTATTCTAATCTATGAATCAAAAACAAAAAATGTAAGTGCAATACCTTGGGTTGCCTCCCAAGAAGCGCTTGTTTAAGGTCCGTAGCTAGACCATATTCGCACTTATTCGAGTGTGGTGGGCGCGAACTCTTTAGCTTGGAGTTCTGGTGAATACTTCTTGAGTCGTTGACCGTTCACCTTAAAGCTTCCGCCCTTTTCACCCCATACTTCAACTGCACCATGGGGAAAAACACGTTTGATTAGAAAAGGTCCAGTCCAACAAGATTTAATCTTACCTGGAAAGAGACGAAGCCTTAAATTGAAGAGGAGAACTTGATCTCCTTCTATGAAGTCCTTTGGGATGATATGCTTATCATGCCAACGCTTTGCTCTTTCTTTATAGATCTTGGCGTTTTCGTAGGCGTTCAAACGAAGTTCTTCAAGCTCATTGAGGTCCAAGAGACGCTTCTCTCCCGCTTCCTTCATGCTGAAGTTCAACCACTTTATTGCCCAATACGTCTTGTGCTCCAACTCTACCGGTAAGTGACAAGACTTCCCATACACAAGGTTATATGGTGTTGTTCCGATGGGAGTCTTATATGCAGTCCGGTACGCCCATAATGCGTCATCTAGCTTCAAAGACCAATCCTTCCTTGTCCTTGAAACCGTCTTCTCTAGGATCCCTTTAATCTCCTGGTTTGAGATCTCCACTTGTCCACTAGTTTGTGGATGATAAGGGGTGGCGATCTTGTGAGTCACCCCATACTTAGCTAAAAGAGCTTCGAAACGTCGGGCAATGAAGTGAGAACCTCCATCACTAATGATAGTCCGTGGTGTCCCAAATCGTGGGAAGATGGTCTTGTTAAAGAACTTAACCACTACCATGGCATCATTGGTGGGAGAGGCAATTGCTTCAACCCATCTCAAAACATAATCCACCGCTAAAAGTATGTATTGGTTTCCACAAGATGATGGGAAAGGTCCCATGAAGTCTACTCCCCAAACGTCAAAGATCTCCACCTCTTGGATGTTGTTAAGAGGCATCTCGTTCCTCCTAGATATGTTCCCTGTTCTTTGACAAGCATCGCAGCAGGAAACAAAGGTTTGCACATCTTTAAACAAAGTAGGCCAAAAGAATCCAGATTGCAATACCTTAGCGCTAGTCTTGTTCGAACTAGCGTGTCCTCCACAAGGTAGTGAATGACAATGACGGATGATACTTTGTATCTCATCTTCCGGTACACATCGCCGAATGATGCCATCCAGACCTCTCTTAAAGTGGAGAGGTTCGTTCCAAAAGTATTCCCGAACATCCTTAAAGAACTTCTTTCTTTGTGCGTATGATAATCCGGGTGGTAATTCCTGGCAAACCAAATAGTTAACAAAATCAGCAAACCATGGTTCGTTACCTTTTGTGATCACGTCGATGCACTCCTCTATGATGTGTAAATGCTCGTCCGGAAAGGAGTCATCTATAGGTAGATGGTCGTCTTCTAGATGTGGTAGACGACTCAAATGATCCGCAACAGAATTTTCCGAACCCTTCTTGTCACGGATCTCTAGATAGAATTCTTGTAGGAGAAAAATCCATCTAATCAGCCTTGGTTTCGCATCTTTCTTCGCAAGCAAATACCGGATCGCAGCATGATCCGTGTACACAATCACCTTAGCACCTACAAGATAAGAGAGAAACTTTTCAAATGCATATACAATTGCTAGAAACTCCTTTTCGGTAGTGGCGTAGTTGAGCTGCGCTTCATCTAGCGTCTTGCTAGCCTAGTAAATGACATGGGTTCGTCTTTCCTTTCTTTGCCGAAGCACAGCTCCTATGGCTACGTAACTTGCGTCACACATAACCTCAAAGGGAAGATTCCAATCCGGAGGTTGGATAATCGGGGCTGAGATTAGAGCTTCCCGAATCATATTAAACGCATCTAAACATTCCTGCGAGAAATCAAAAACTACATCCTTCATTAGTAAATTAGTGAGCGGTTTTGATATCTTGGAAAAATCCTTTATGAAACGCCTATAGAATCCAGCGTGTCCTAGAAAACTTCTTATCCCTTTCACCGAAGTTGGGGGAGGAAGTTTTTCTATTGTCTCTATCTTAGCTTTATCCACCTCAATCCCTCTACTAGAGACTAAGTGTCCTAATACAATGCCTTCTTTCACCATAAATTGACACTTCTCCCAATTAAGAACTAGGTTAGTGTCTTCACACCTTTGTAACACAAGAGCAAGGTTAGAAAGACAATTGTCAAAAGAGGAACCATAAACGGAGAAGTCATCCATAAAAACCTCAATGATTTCCTCTATATATTCCGAGAAGATGGCCATCATGCACCTTTGAAAGGTGGTTAGGGCGTTGCAAAGCCCGAACGGCATCCTCCTATAGGCAAACGTACCCCATGGGCACGTGAACGTGGTCTTCTCTTGATCATCCGGGTGTATCGGAATCTGAAAGAAGCCACTATAACCGTCAAGATAACAGAAATGTAAGTGTTGTGCTAACCTCTCAAGCATTTGATCGATGAAGGGTAGTGGGAAGTGATCCTTCCTTGTTGCGTTGTTTAGCTTGTGGTAGTCTATGCACATCCTCCATCCCGTCACGGTTCGTGCAGGAATGAGTTCGTTATTTTTATTGGTGATGCCTGTCATTCCTCCCTTCTTTGGAACCACCTGTACGGTGCTCACCCACTTGCTATCGGAGATGGGGTAGATGATACCTGCATCAAGTAGTTTAAGAATTTCCTTCTTGACAACCTCCTTCAAGGTCGGATTTAACCGCCTTTGAGGTTGTCGTGAAGTTCTAAAGTCTTCTTCCATTAGGATCTTATGCATGCATAGTGAAGGTTTGATTCCTACTAGATCCTCTATAGTATACCCTAGGGCTTTCCTATGTTTCTTAAGAACAACCATGAGTTTACTATGTTCATCAATACTCAAATCGGAACTAACAATTACCGGAAAGGTAGAATTAGGTCCTAGAAATGCGTACCTTAGATGTGTAGGAAGTGGCTTCAATTTCATCACTATCGGAGTCTCTAATGTCTCTTGAGGAGTATCCGATGTTTCCTTAGAAGTGTCTAAGGATGTAGAAGGTGCTGGAGAAGAGTCAAGAGAAGTGGTGGACAGGATACAATCTCCTTCAGATTCACCCAAAATTACGGCTACTCTGTTCCCTCCACGGCTGTGGTTTTGGGCGTGGAAGTCAATTACGGGACCTCTGTTTGTTCCACGGCCGTGGTTTTGGCCGTGTAACTTACTGGAGTCCTCTGAATAGCTGATTACGGTCATGTTGGTAGATTCCACGGCCGTGGAATAGCACGACTGGCCGTGATTTCTGACGTTTTCTGACCCATCGTATAGTTTCTCATATTCTTCTTCATACACTTCTTTTTGCTTTTCTAAAGCTTCTACTTCCTCATTACATTCCTCTTCTTCCCCTACATCCATAATGCCATAGAAATAACTTTTTGTAAGGGGTCTTTGAAGAGAATCGAACTTACCTCTTCTCTAGATAGCTCTTCGTCATGGATGTTGAATATATCCTCATCGAAAACTGGATCTTTCACCAAAGTAGAGAGAACGAACTCTACCTTTTCTTCTCCTATGTCGAAGGCGAGTCTAGCATTCTTACAATCAACTATGCAACCGGATGTTGCAAGAAACGGTCTTCCGAGTATGATCGGGACCGGACTATCTGCTGGAATGTCAAGCACAACAAAATCTATAGGAACATAGAACTTACCAAGCTTGACCGGGACGTCTTCAACTATACCGATGGGATGAGTTATGGATCGATCCGCCATGTATAACGTCATCTTTACCGGTTTAGGTTCGCCTAAACCAATCTTCCTGCATAAAGCAAGCGGGATGATGCTCACGCTCGCTCCTAAGTCACACAATGCATCATATGTGACATCTCCCACTCCTATGGGAATACAAAATGACCCCGGATCCTTCAGCTTTGGGGGCATCTTCTCCTTCATTGTCTTGATGAGATCCGATGAATCCGAACTCATCTTAACCTCTCCAAAATCTTCTAACTTTCTTTTATTAGAGAGGATCTCCTTTAGGAAATTTCCAAAAGTTGGCATACCTACAATTGCATCAATGAAAGGTATATTAATATGCAGTTTGCTCATGAGTTCAATAAACTTACCGAATTGCTTGTCTAGACGCGCTCTTGCTCTAGATTGCGGGAATGGTAGGGGAGGTTTGAAAGCTGGAGGAGGAACGTAGACATCTTCCTTCTCCTTCCCCTTTTCTTTCTCCTTTTCGGCTGGAACTTCTACAAACTTAGGCTGCGGGTCGGTAGTTGTTACTCCGCTCCTAGTTGTGATTGCCATCACCCTTCCCTTTGGGTTATCCTCCGTCTTTCCTGGAAGTTTTCCTTGATTCCTAGGAACTTCCTCCGCATGGCTAAACATTTGGTTCTCTAAAACCTTTTGGGCTTTATCAACCTTAGTTATGTGATCATCAACTTTGATGATGTGACTCTCCAATCCTTGAAGCTTGCCCAAAATTGTTTCCAACATGGGATCGGGCTTCTCTTTCCCCGAAGTACTTCCACTATTAGAACCCCTGGCTTTTCAAAGGAGTGGAAGAAGAGGAAGGTAGAGTTAGTGAATTTCCTGAATTGGAATAAGAATTACCGGAATTTTGTTGGTTGGGACGCCAATTGTTGTTGTTTGAACCCCTATTGTTGTTCCAATTGTTGTTCCGGTTGTTGTTGTTGTTGTTCCAATTATTCCGGTTGTTGTTTCGGCTGTTGCGATTTGTATTCTCATTCCCGTTGTGGTTATTGTTGTTGCCCAAATAACCCACATCTTGTTCCTTTTGCTTTGGAAAGTTGGTTTTGATGGCTTCCTTCAATTCTTTAATCTCCGTATTGAGAGAAAAGATTTGAGTTTGAGCTGCTTGTGATAGCTTTGCTCCTTGTTCCACATGATTCGCCTCTACTTTCCGGTGAGAATACTTCTCAATGACTCGCGCCTGCTTCTCAATGAAGTCCCAAGCGTCATCTTCCCTCATGTCCATGAATGTACCACATGAAAGGGATTGGAGCTTGAATTGTGTCTCCACATCCAGCCCCTTATAGTATATCTCCAATAGCGCCAAATTGGATATGCCATGATGTGGGCAATCCAATAGCAAATCCTGAAATCCTTCCCAAGATTGAAACAAACTTTCGTTAGATCTCATAGAAAATGCATTAATCTTACCTCTCAACTCCGCCGTCTTGGATGGCGGAAAGAACTTAGTGAGGAATTCCGAAGAAAGATCCTCCCATGTGTCGAGTTTCCCACTTGGAAGAGCTTGATACCAAGACAATGCTTTCCCTTTCAAGGAGAAGAAGAAATGCTTGAGTTTATAACTGTTGGTAGTTGCATTCTTTGGCTTCATTGTCTCCATCATGATCTCAATGTTTTGTAGATGTTGATGTGGAGATTCAGCGCTCGTTCCCCCAAATTGATTTTGGCGGACAATGGTAATAACTTGCGGGTTGAAGCTAAACCTTTGTGCATCATCAGCATCAAAGTTCACACCCAAACGGCGTGGTTGCTGCGTTGGATCCATCCTTTGGCCAAGAATTCTTGGCTCCTCATCCACACGATCGACTCTCGCACCTCCAGCCGGGGCACGACGATTGGCGGCCACTCGTGGAACAAATGAATTCACATTGATCGTTGGATCAATGTCCTCTAGTGGTGGCATGGAAGAGTCGCTATCCTCATTGGATGAGTTGGTTCTAACCGATCTTCCCGCTCTCCTTCTTCTCTTTTTCTTCTTGAGGTCGCTTATTTCCAGCCTCATTTGGAACATCATATCCGTGAGATCATCAATTTTTTATTGATGACGCTCCGACTCCTGCTTGCAAGTCTTCTCGCTCCACCTAAGTTGAGCTTCGGATTCCGCTAACTCCGTTTGGTAATCGCGTTCTCTTTCTTCAACCATCTTTCTTTCCTTGAGCTTTCTCCTCAAAGTCCTCTCAAGCTCTTGATCGAGAGGTAAGAGGTCTTCGTTGTTCCTAGACCTGCGCATACACTCGAAAAAGATATCAAATAACAAGTGAAGAGCTCCCAAGCTTGACAACCGATAACCGAATTCGGCCTAGACCAAATCCCCGGCAACGGCGCCAAAAACTTGTTTGCCACTTAGCGTGCGTGCAAATAAGCTTTAAATTTATACAACTAGAAATCAAGCAAGCGAACCCGCAATGTACGGATCGACGTAGTTAAGCAAGAATTCCAGAGTACCGAACATAGGGATTTCGGGGGTTAAATCTAGTTATAAATCGTCAAGCAAGTAAATGTATGAGCTTTGCAAATATTGGGAAAACAGCAACCCTAAAGATCCAGGTATCTAATTACGGCAATCGATTCAAGATATACTTAAAGAAATAAGGATAGAGTTAAGAGTTGCAAAGGTATACTAAGGTAAAGCAATGTACGGTGAAGTTCCAAGGCTTTATATGACTTATCTAGAAATACTCTCTATAAAGGTTGTTGAGGCTTCAGTATAGAAAGGATCTAAAGACAAGAACTAATCTCAAATACCCAAACTTGTAACCCAAGGATCAAGACTAACTAAACCGATTAAGGTTGTTACACTCGAAATCGAAGTAGAGCTTGTTGAGGGTTCACTACTACCTAGAAAAGGCAAGCCAAGACTAAGTTAAAGCAAATCTTTAACTTTGGATTAAATTAAAAGCAAGGTTCGTAAATCAACACAAATTACGGGTGGATCTTGAGTTCCACGGCCGTGGAACCTCAAGAACAGGCCGTGATTCTGGTCGTCGGTGAAATCTCTCTAACTCTCAGGGTCCAATCTGTTTACGATCGATCTATATTCATCTAAGCCACAACTATCAACCCTTCACCTTAGAATTGCTAAAGAGTTTTAGCCAACAACAATCATTATGATATCAAATTCAAGATTTAGAAGAATGAAAGATGAAAACCTTCGAAAACCTTCAATAAACTTCAAATCAATCTCAAATCCACAAACAAAGGTAATGATGTATATCAGATATGGAATAACACAAACAAATCACAATCCTTGATAAGAACGAAGAACGGGATGTCAATCCGTCTTCTAATCAAACCTAAAGACAAACCGCAACTTCCAAATCTTCAATCCTTTGCAAATCTCCGTTGCAAAATGGCAATCTCCGCACGTCCAACTGGAACCCTAGGCACGTGCAAGTAAGCGTAAGCGAAGGTCCCGAAATCTCCCTCCTTCAGTCCTTTTATAGGGGAAGATAGAATAAGTTTCCGGTCCATGTGCGTAGACAATGTGTCTATATTTTATTCATCAAAAGATTGCCTAAATCACGGTTATATGGGATTCCACGCCTGTGGTTTAGAGCGTGGAATAGGAATACGGTGCTTCACAACTTCCACGACCGTACTTCATACCGTGTAACTCTCTGGAATGCTCCACGCTCATGTTGCCAAGTTCCACGGCCGTGGTTTAGAGCGTGGACTTCATTACGGCCGTATTTTAGAGCGTGGAAGCATAGGTTGCTTGTAATTCCCTTTGTTTTGTGCCATTCTCCATCCTAGCATCTTCCTTAGCTCCCTTGGTGTGTCCTCAATCCTTGGATATGCTCAATCCATCTCCATCCTCTCTTAATTTGTTCGGTTTTAGCTCTTATTCGCCTACAATCAACACAAAGCTTATGTAGACCTCTATATCGACAATATAGATAAACTAGCTCATAATTGCTTCAATGCTTTATCAATGAACACTAATATGGATGAAATACATCTAGAAAACGTGCCTAAAATATCACAATATTTCATGCTAACACTTTCCCATCATCCGTAGGGAACCTCTACATTCTCTTAGCTGTTGATTACGTTTCAAGGTGGGTGGAAGTCATTGCCTCTCCCACTAATGACGCGATGGTGGTTGTGAAGTTCTACAATCGGACTATCTTTCCACGTTTTGGGACGCCACGCATCATCATCAGCGATGGAGGGACACATTTCATCAACTGAAAGTTCAAGGAACTTTTATCAAAGTATGGGGTAACCCACAAGGTAGCAACCCCTTATCACCCTCAAACTAGTGGGCAGGTTAAGATCTCGAATAGAGAAATCAAGGCAATTTTGGAGAAGACCGTCTCTAGGATGAGGAAGGATTGGTCCATGAAGTTGGACGATGCTCTTTGGGCTTATAAGACCGCATTCAAGACTCTCATTGGTACCACCCCCTACATTTCGTATATGGGAAGTCTTGTCATCTACCCGTTAAGCTGGAGCACAAGGCATATTGGGCAATCAAGTGGTTGAATTTCGACATCAAGGAAGCCGGAGAGAAGAGACTTTTAGACATCAATGAGCTGGAGGAGTTACGCTTAAACGCCTATGATAATGCTAAGATCTACAAGGAAAGAACGAAGAGATGGCATGACAAGCATATGATTCCTAAGGATCTCAAAGAAGGAGATCTTGTTCTACTCTTCAACTCCCGCCTCCGCCTCTTTCCAGGTAAGTTGAAATCTAGATGGACAGGACCTTACGTTGTAAAAACTGTTTTTCTCTATGGTGCAGTTGAGATTTGGGGTGAAACAAGTGGAAGCTTTAACGTCAACGGTGATAGGCTAAAGAAGTACAGACCGTAAGTCCCGGCTGAGGAGATTGCACCATTATACCTTGTTTGATGATGATGTACGGTCAAGCTAGCGACCTTAAACCAAGCGCTTCTTGGGAGGCAACCCAAGGTATTGCTTTCTTTTTCCTTTTCTAGCTTAGTTTTAGATAGTTTGCTTCGTTTTGTTTTTGCGTCCTCTAGACAGGAACCAGGTACTTTCTAAGGAAGGATTACAGCTCACGAGATACACTGGAAGGACAAAAGTTAGAGAAACTGAGAAGACTAAGCTTGACTGAGACACATTGTAACGCCCCGATTTCGCGGGACTCGGGATGTCACATTGGGCTAGGATCTCACAATGGATCCTGACCCTAGCCTGACAACAAGTTCACTAGACCTTAAACATGAAACTAACAGATATAAAATCAAATACATAAAACCGTATAAAATGTATAACCAAAGGTAAACAACAACATAGCCGAATATGAAACGACATCCTCACACAGGAGGTAAACAAGACAGCATCCTCACGCAGGAGGGAAAACATAAACAACCCCAAAACCAACCACCTAATGTACGAGAGTCCTCGGCCTGTCACCCTGCCAGATCACCCAGCAGCGCCTGTCCTGCAAACATCTACAATACGGTATGAAACCGTTAGCTAACCATACATATATAAGGTAATGCATAAGCACAAGCACAAGTCATGAAAGATAAACACATAATCATGCTATCACACATTTACCCATTTTATTATCTTCACATAATAGTCATTCACTCAAATCGTGTATATATATATAGATAGATAAAAGTATGTGACACGAGGACCGATACATCCTCGCCTTTGAGTGTTGTATCCAGCTGTACGAGTATCGGTCACACAACCCGTGTACCCTATGGGAGTGGATTGCGCCCTTCCTGTAAAGCAGACTGGCCTGACGTCAGAGAACCTCCCAGACTCCACGACGGGATAAAAAGGAAAGGTTAACACAGCCACGCAGTGGGGCAGTCAATAGAACATAGGTCGATAAAAACGACAACTCATGCTATCATAGCAAACATATAAAGCACACGCCACTCATGCAAACACCCAATATAGGGATGGTAGCTAAGTAAGTCCTACGGACTTACCTCAACCTCGTACAATCACAACCACGGTCAACCTCCAATTCTGAGAGGGACACTGCCTAATAACAAGGTATAAAGAGATATCAATAATCCTATCAATCAAAAAGGTCACACCTAGACCAAAGGGATCTATAAGGATCATACTGAATCTATAAGCCTCACAACCAACTAAACCTCAATATCTCAACATAACTCGCAATTCCTCAAATCTCAAGGTAGTATCTAATTAACATTCCTCAATCTCAATTCTAATCATAATTTAATTAATTAACCTTTAATTAATTAATTAAATTTCACCAAAATAACGTTTTATCCCCAGGCAATTTCTAAACTCATCTGTCATCAGATTTCATCAAACAACTACCCATAATTACCAAAATAATAAAACGACCATAATGGAATTTCTAATTGTCCTATTTGACAAGCCTAAAGTCAATTTAGGCCAAATTGCAGTACGGAAAACGAATAAATTCATAACTTATTCGTTACTAACCCGATTGACGATCTGAAAAAAGATTCGGAATCACAACGACGCAGGCTACGCATGGACAACATCAAATTCACCGGAATTTGAGCGACGGAACCGTCCTGGTGACATATATGCTCGACCATCCCTCCATATACTCAGAAATGCAGAAACTCGGTACCGATATGAAGAGAATGAAGAGAGGAATCCAAAACTCAAACGGAATTGAAATCGGATTAGAAACGGAGAGTAGATCTGAGTTTGAAGGTTGAGAGAAATTAGAGCTTTTACGAGGAAACGTGAAAGGAAATGAATTAATAAAGGATTTTCCGCTATTTATAAGGAAGACGATAATTATCCTTTCACGAAGTCGATAATTATCTTTTAACCGGTCCAAAGGCGGGTCGAACCTCCTTCTCCAAACTTCTCGAGATTGGAATAATAAATCTGGAATATTGTATGGATAATTATTCCACAACTGCCTCGGAAAACGTGTATGCCTAAGTCGTCTTTCTTAGCCGTTAAGAAACGAAATAGCGACTCTTTTGACCGTTTTGCCTCTCCATGTTATTTCATATCTAGGACTTATCCGATGTCCTGATCATTTCTCTCAACTGCAATTTTATTAATTGGAGCTCCAAATAACAACGGAGGGTAAAAATAATTACCCGGGGGAAAAAGTAAAAATTTTCCCAAACGTCCAAAATTACGCCAAGAATATAACAGTGGGACTCATACTCATCACTTGCGAAATCTTCGCGAGTTATATGTCAATCACTATCAACGATTAAGTTAATCAACATTAATTAGAATTCGGAAATCCTAGCTATTACATCACACACCCCTTAAAAAAAAAGTTTCGTCCCGAAACTTGAACAATTCCCAAATCCTCTCGGACTTATACGCCGAGGTATAAACACTGTCTCTATCGGAGGTATCACATCTCCATTCAACATTAATTAGAATTCGGAAATCCTAGCTATTACCTCTGTACCTTTAGGAATAGAATTCGGAAATCCTTGTCCCAATCCAACATACCAGCTCGCAACATATCCTCAAGGGTCTGGATGGTCCTCTTTGACTGACCATCGGTCTGGGGTAAAACGCAGTCGTGAAGTGTAGACTTGTCCCCTATGCAGTCTGAATCTGTTGTCGAAATCTCGAGGTCAAAATCCTAGGTTAGCTCAAACCATCTACGCTGGCGGTTATTCAATTTCCACTGCGTAAAACTATACTTCAGACTCTTATGGTCTGTGAAGATTTGACATGTAGCACCATACAGGTAATGTCTTCAGATCTTCAAAGCATGAACTGCTAACTCCAGATCATGAGTCGGGTAGTTCTCCTCATACATCTTCAACTGGCGAGACGCAAATGCAATCACTCTGCCCTTCTGCATCAAAACACATCTCAAACCTAGCTTGGATGCATCATTGTAGACCACCAAATCATTAGAATCATCTGGTTGTGCCAGAACAGGAGCAGAAGTCAAACGCCTCTTCAACTCCTCAAACTCTGGGCACATTGATCAATTCACACAAATCTGGTAGTCTTCCTCGGAAGACTCGTAAGTGGACGGTGATCACAGAAAATCCTTCCACAAAGCGTCGGTAATAATCGGCTAAGCCGAGAATGCTACGTACTTCCTTATTGTTCATCAATATCGTTCATGCTACAACATACTCAATATTTGCCGGATCATTCTTGATCCCACTGGCAGATACCATGTGGCCTAGAAAAGCAATCACCAGACATCCCAAACTCGCACTTATAGAGCTTGGCATACAACCCTCTATCCCTCAAAATCTGTAAAACTGTCCTCAAATGACCGACATGCTCCTCTCTGCTACGAGAGTATACCAAAATGTCATCAATGAAGACTACCACAAACTGATCAAGGAAGTCGAGGAAGATACTGTTCATCAACTCCATGGAGGTAGCGGGGCGTTCGTCAACCCGAATGGCATCACTACAAACTCGTAGTGTCTATAACGGGTACGAAATGCCATCCTATGCACATCCTGCTCTCCCCCCTTAACTAGTGATATCTTGAGCGCAAGGAAGTCCTAGAACACATAATCGCTTCTTGAAGCTGACACAATAAGTTGTCAACACGACACAATGAATACACTAGGGCGAATAAAGCCCTTCTCTACCCATTCCTCAAGTTGTCTCTTCAGCTCTAACATCTCAACAGGCGCCATAAGATATGGGTCCTTTCAAATCAATCTCATACCACACTTCAACTCAATATCAAAGTCCACACTCCACTGAGGCAGCAAACCAGATGGTTCAGTAACACGTCTCTAAGCTCATAAACCACTGGAATATCTTCCAAGGCTGGACTCTCTTCCTCCTTCATGCCATGACGTCAGAAGGAATCGCATGACTGTGCTATAAGCCTTGCTGCCCGTATGGCACTAATGACAAAACCCGTCTCTTCATAGGTCTTAACCTCGGAAGACCTCTATCTAATCTATCTCAGTAGAGACTATAACAGTCTTCCAGCTAGAATCTAACATAATATGATATTTACCCGTCTCATCCATACAAATAATGACCTCCTCATGCACCTAAAGCATGACAAAGAAGTCTACAAGCCATACACAAGTCCCTGAATAAAAGGGACAATCACATATCTCGCGGGTACCTCAGACCCCTAACTAGTAATCCAATAAAGGAAAGTCTATCTTCTACTGTATCCATAGTTAACTATTAACGCATGCATCAAAGGACAAGAAGTGCATAGCACACACAACAAACAAACTCCACTAGGTAAACCATTAACAAGAATGGTACCTGCAAATAGCTAACGCCAGAAGCTCCACTGCATATCATCACTCAACCTCATACCTATGCTCCTCAGGTATCACTGAGGTCATCGTCATAACCTCCACTTCCACTCTTTCTGCACCGGAAAGAGAAAGGTCTTGCTGAGAAAAAACACTACCTTGATGACAAAAAGGGGCCAGATGGCCTAGTTCACCACAGGTGAAACAAGCTATTGGTGCCAAAGGGCACTCAGAACGCAAATGATCTGGATAGCCACAGTTGAAACATAATTGTCCCATTCTTGCAACCTGTGCAACTAAAGGGTAACTCGATCTTCGTCGTCCACCTTGAATGATCTTATTCCGGGAGGGAACTTGTAAAGGCAACGCCTTGCCCTGTCGACAAAACTTTGCTCTATGCCCTGCTTTACCACACGTAAAGCATATTATTGGCGCCCTTGGGCACATAGCTCGCCGGTGTCCAACCTTCCCGCAATTAAAACACTGTAGTTCCTTGCCAGTCGTCTTCATAGCCAAATGACCACTTGATTGTCCAGATACTGACTTGGTCCAACGTTCATCATCTTCGCTTCTCCACTAGCTGATTTAGTCCGTTGCTTCTTCTCTGATCTAGAAGCTTCAATTGATCTCACAGATATTGGTAAATCCGGTGTAGCTCTACCCGCTCTTACAGCCTCATATACTTGGCGCATATACTCTTGAAACTCGAATCTACTCATGGAGACATGATCAGCCTCTTCAAACTCGTTCTCTACCATAGGCGAAACAACAGCGGAAACTGGTCCCTGACTTATCACCACTAGAGAAAGAGGGGGTGTATCCCTACCTCGCCCTACTACAGATATTGCTCTAGTCTGAGCCATCTGTAGGATATACGCATCTAATCTTATAAGGTTATATATATGCCATATGTATCAATATATATATATACATATATAACACATCCACATAATCCATAGTACACACATATATATTCATATCTACGCTGTAGAGATCCATGGCAGAGGTGACGACTTCTCGTACATTCTATCCCAAAACAACACTTAAAACCAAAACCTTTGAAAACGTCAGATCCCATATGGGCTATAATTATTTTACCTATCAAACCTCATTGCATGTAGCAAGTGCCATTGTTGTCAACATAAGGCTCTGGTACCAACTCTGTAACACCCCGATTCAACGGGACTCGGGATGTCATATTGGGATAGGATCTCACAATGGATCCTGACCCTAGCGTGACAACAAGTTCACTGGACCTTACAACATGGCACTGATAGATATAAAAACAAAGACATAAAACCGTATAAACTTTATAACCAAAGGTAAACAACAACATAGCCGAGTATGAAACGACATCCTCACACAGAAGGTAAACAACACATCAACCTCACGCAGGAGGGAAAACATATACAACCCCAAAACTAACCACCTAATGTACGAGAGTCCTCGGCCTTTCACCATGCCAGATCACCCAGCAAGATCAGCCAGCAGCGCTTATCCTGCAAACATCTACAACACGGTATGAAACCGTTAGCAAACCATACATATATAAGGTAATGCATAAGCACAAGCACAAGTCATGAAAGATAAACACATAATCATGCTATCACACATTCACTCATTTTATTATCTTCATATAATAGTCATTCACTCAAATCGTGTATATATATATAGATAGATAAAAGTATGTGACACAAGGATCGATACATCCTCGCCTCTGAGTGTTGTATCCAGCTGTACGAGTATAGGTCACAAAACTTGTGTACCCTGTGGGAGTGGATTGCGCCCCTCCTGTAAACCAGACTGGCCTGACGTCAGAGAACCTCCCAAACTCCACGGCGGGATAAAAAGGAAAGGTTATCACAACCACGCAGTGGGGCAGTCAATAGAACATAGGTCGATAAAAACGACAACTCATGCTATCATAGCAAACATATAAAGCACACGCCACTCATGCAAACACCCAATATAGGGATGGTAGCTAAGTAAGTCCTACGGACTTACCTCAACCTCGTACAATCACAACCACGATCAACCTCCAATTCTGAGAGGGACACTGCCTGATAACAAGGCAGAAAGAGATACCAATACTCCTATCAATCAAAAAGGTAACACCTAGACCCAAGGGATCCATAAGGATCATACTGAATCTATAAGCCTCACAACCAACTAAACCTCAATATCTCAACATAACTCGCAATTCCTCAAATCTCAAGGTAGTATCTAATTAACATTCCTCAATCTCAATTCTAATCCTAATTTAATTAATTAACCTTTAATTAATTAAATAAATTTCGCCAGAATAACGTTTTGCCCACAGGCAATTTCTAAACCCATCTGTCATCAGATTTCATCAAGCAACTACCCATAATTACCAAAATAATAAAACGACCATAATGGAATTTCTAATTGTCCTATTTGACAAGACTAAAGTCAATTTAGGCCAAATCGTAGTACGTAAAACGAATAACTTCATAACTTATTCGTTACTAACACGATTGACGATTTGAAAGAAGATTCGGAATCACAACGACGCAGGCTACGCATGGACAGCATCAAATTCACCGGAATCTGAGCGACGGAACCGTCCTGGTGACATATACGCTCGACCATCCCTCCATATACTCGGAAATGCAGAAACTCGGTACCGATATGAAGAGAATGAAGAGAGGAATCCAAAAACTCAAACGGAATTGAAATCGGATTAGAAATGGAGAGTAGATCTGAGTTTGAAGGTTGAGAGAAATCAGAGCTTTTACGAGGAAACGTGAAAGGAAATGAATTAATAAAGGATTTTCCGCTATTTATAGTGAAGACGATAATTATCCTTTAACGAAGTCGATAATTATCCTTTAACCGATCCAAAGGCGGGTCGAACCTCCTTCTCCAAACTTCTCGAGATTGGAATAATAAATCTGGAATATTGTAGGGATAATTATTCCAAAAATGCCTCGGAAAACGTGTATTCCTAAGTCGTCTTTCTTAGCCGTTAAGAAACGAAATAGCGATTCTTTTGACCGTTTTGCCTCTCCATGTTATTTCATATTTAGGACATATCCGATGTCCTGATCATTTCTCTCAACTGCATTTTTATTAATTGGAGCTCCCAAATGCTCCAAATAACACCGGAGGGTAAAAATAATTACCCGGGAGAAAAATTAAAAATTTCCCCAAACGTCCAAAATTATGCCAGGAACATAACGGTGGGACTCATACTCATCACTTGTGAAATCTTCGCGAGTTATATGTCAATCACTATCAACGATTAAGTTAATCAACAGTAATTAGAATTTGGAAATCCTAGCTATTACACACATCTCGGTTGTTGTCACAACACCTCGACCGAGATGTTCTTGGTCAACCGAGACGACTAGGTCTGACATCCAGTCAGACACCTTGGTCCGATCGGGACCATCTCGACCGAGGTAGAATCAAATTCAGCGAGGGGTATAAAAGGCGAGATGGTTTCTCTCTCTTCTCACCTTTTTCCCTCTCAATAGCAGCCTCGACCGCGGCGACCCCCAACCCTCAAATTCTCAATTTTCACTCGTTTCTTACGATTCTTGGCTCGATTTCACCGGAGGAAGCAAGAGAATCAGTTTCCAAGCATCAAAGAGCAAGAAAAACGCTTCAATTTGCAGAATCTGGGGTATTTCGTTCCAAACCCTAACTCCTTCCTATTTTTACTGATTTCGAGCAATTCTGGCTTTGGTTGCCATCGTTTGTTGTTGAAAAGGATATAAGTACCCCTTAGGAAGCTTTTGGTAGTGATTTGGGCGAAAAGAACTTACAAATTCAAAGAGTGCGATCGAACAACAGTTCGCCTCGGTCCAGTCGACTATGTCTCGGCCGAGGTGTTCTTAGGGAAACTGAGGTGATCTTGTCAGAAAAATGAGCAACAGATCTGATCGTCAGTTGGCCTTGAGGGACAGGCCTGGCAGTTCCCATCAGTCTTCCCCTTCTTCTGCTTCTAATTTTGCTATTCCGGTGATCCACGAGCGACACCAGAAAGACTATGATCGTATTGCGGGCGTCCGATAGTTGCCCCGCGCTTCCTTCACGTTGATGCTTTCGAGTGCCTCTATGTGGTGGAGGACTTGAAGAAGATGATCTCCATGGTTGGGCTGGAGGAGTTCATGGATATTAGAGCACCGGCTTATCTGGAGCCGACGTTGGATTTTGTTAGCTCAGTTACTTATGTGCCGGAGCATCAAGGAATCAAGTACCGGATGCTGAACAGGAACTATGTAGTTTTTATGGACTAGTTTAGGGAGATTTTCAGCTTCCCTACCCCGACTGTGATTGACTTTCCTTCCCGAGCGGTGGCTCGGAGTTTCTGGGGCAAGATAGCCAATGTGACATACCATAGTGACAAGTGGAGGCCCGGAGAATCCCAGGAGCATATTATATTTCATCTTGCTTTCCGCCTTGCTCATAGGATCTCTAGTGAGACACTTCGGGCGCGTACTGAGACGCCCCAGAAGGTCCATCAGGGGGAGCTGCTGAGTTTATTTTGTATGGTCACGGGAGGATTGCCAGACTTTGTTGTCATGCTGGCAGATGATTTGCACAGGATCAAGGGCAAGTGTAGTGGCGATATATGTTGTGGTGGGTTGGTGACCCACATCGCCACTTCTATGGGTCTGGATCTTTCGGCTTGTACACTGGTTGCGGCTGCGAAGCCGTTGGGACTGCAGGAGATGATCACGAGACGTATTCTTGTTCCTCGTGGCCTTGGCACGCCTTATGTTGCCATGCCATGGGAGACGACTGCACCATAGGGGATTATGTGGTCATCCTAGTTCTCTGTCTTTGACCGTCAATTTTGGTCTGCTGCTTGGTTTCCCTACATGCAAGATGCTAGCTGACGACGATGATGATGAGGAGGAGGGGTATGATGGAGGAGTTACCATGGAGACCGGTACTGATACCGGCGGCCCTAGTGTTCCCAATGCTTTGCTGATGAGTGCCGCCACACTGATGGATGGATGCATCAGATAGAAGTCAGCATTACCAACGACAGATGATGGAGATCCAGTTCCAGCGGATGATGGGCTACCCATTTGACCCAACCCAGCACCCTTACATTCCACATCCACCACCACCAATTGACGAGGATTAGAGCTTCATGAATTTCTTTTATTTATTATGCTGTTCAGCTAGGTCCGGTGAGTACTTTATTTCCTTAGACTTATATTTGACCCATTGGGACAATGTGTCCTAAGTATGGGGTGTTTGGATGTATTTATGTGACTTATGTATGTATGGTTTGTATGACTCCCGGATATTATGATCTTATTCTGCTTTACTTGGTACTATGTGCTTATCTGTCATTACATGCATACATGCAGGTTTCTGCTGAGAAAAACGTCGAAAACTGGTTTGAAAAAAAAATTTATGACCTCAACCGAGACGTTCATGGCCGATTGAGGATGAACACCTCGGATGACGCCAGAACACCTCGACCGAGATGGCTTAACTGAAAGGTTTTCAAAACGTTTTGTGCTTCTTCTCTAGATATGACCTCAATGATGATTCTGTTTGCACATTGGTTTTGAAATCTTTATATGCTGGTTTTATGATATGTTTAAGTTGCAAAATGCTTTGTTTGAAGTTTTAGCATATTTAATACTTTGTTTTTATCAAAACTATGTTGGATTTGAAGGTTGACACCGCATGATGAGTTCTATCACATTCTTCCTAGGATGATTAAGGCAATTCATTCTCTCCTCTTCTTCTTCTTGACCATGCTTTAGCCCCTCATATACATATTTGACTCCCTTTACATATCCGGGAATTTGGAAGCAAGTGAAGAAAACAAGTGAAGTGAAGTTTAGATGTTGGCGAAACAATTAGGTTTGGGGAAGTCAATCATGATGATGAGTAACTCGGCACCATTCACATAGCCGGGTGTTTGTGTCTTGCCAAAGTCGGATTGAGCGATATTCGTAACGAGTCATGGTATGTTCATCAAGGGTTTGAGGCATCTCGAGAAATTGATAATTGTTGATCTCCTAGGCTTCGGTTATTGTGCACCTCTATCCATGCATCCCAAAAAGTAAAGTAAAATAAGCAAAGCTTATTGATGGAAGATGTTGTGATTCAAAGAAAGTGAAGTAAGATCCTATTCCCGGATTCTAGCAACACATTACCCTATATACATCCCACCCTGACATGTTTCTTGACCTCTTTTGTAAGCCCTTGAGACCTCGAGCTTGTTGATTAACTTGGTGGTTTAAACTGGATTATACATGATTAATTTCGATAAATATGATTTATTATGCATTCTATGATTTTATGCAAAGATGAACAGCTTTCTTATATTCATAAAATGTTTTGATCATGTTTTGATTTTATTTTCCATGAAGCATTCTCTTAGGGTGATCTATGAATGGAGCACACCACCAAAATGTTTTGAAATGTTTTTCATTGATCTTTCTGACTTATAATCCATTCTATCTTGTATCTAAGATTTGGATCTTGCTTGGGGACAAGCAAGGGACAAGTATGGGATATTTTGATAGCATATATTATAGTCTATATTTTAGGATTGGTTTAGACGTTTTATCTTCATAAATCTGCATGTATGGATGTATATTCTTTGATTGTATTGTCGTTTTGTCTACCTTTGCGGGAATCGAGCTCTACACCTAGTTTAATTGTAATTGTAGGGAAAATGACATGTTTTGGACCGAAATGGAGCTAAGGAAGCTAAGGAGTCATTGGAGCTACATTCTGGAGCATTGAAGAGCTATAAAAAGATCTCAAGAAGCATGGAAATGATTTAGAGCATTTGTAACACACCAAATTCTGAGAACTCAGGGAGCTACTGGTTAGGACCTCACAATGGGTCCCGACCATAGTTTGACAACAATTTTACTTGGATCTTACAACAAGGCACAAAAGTATATAAAACATTTGAAAACTGTAAACAATATATACATGGAGAATATGTATCAGCCTTACAAGGAATGTAAAACCCCAAATCCGCGGGAATCGGGATGCTACGGGTTGGGACCTCACAATGGGTCCCGACCCTTAGCTTGACAACAATTTCACCGGATCTTGCAACTAGGCACAAATAAAGGCCAAAACTTAAATACATTTTTATGCAATGAAAGAAACCCAAAGCTAACAAACTAAAGACTTCAGCCGATATGCAACACCAAGGGCCAAATGCCACCACGCGATATACAATATACATGAATAATATACAAACTCGACTCTAACCAAAACTCACTCCTAAAATGTACGGAACCCCGGCTGCCCACTCTTTTGGATCTCTTGGCCGCATTCCTAACCTGCAAGGCAATCTACAACAATCGGTATAAAACCGTTAGCTAATATTCGTAGCATTAGAAGCAAGGTGAAGGCACATACACACATACTTCAACATAACACATAACATGCTCAAACACACAAGTCCGGTTATTATCTTTTTATTATTAGGTCATATCCCGTTCTAATTCAACTTCTTTTGTGACACGAGAATCTCCCGAAACTCGCCTCGGTCCCCACTTACCGCATGGAACGGTATGGATGCATCCGACCGTCTAACCACCCGGGCTAGTCGCCAAGAACCTCCTAACTCTACGCAAGAGCTAGACAAGTTGTCACCGCCCGTTATCATACACTTGGGCCAAATAATATATAAAGGTCGGTAATCCTATTCCAGTTTTTATAAGTTATAATGAAAGCAATAAAACACACACCACCAAACACGCATCGAATCTAATACATAGAATACGAGTTAAGTAAGTCCGGAGACTTACCTTATCGTCACACTCAACTCACAACACTCTCGCTCCCCTTGGGAAGGTTCCCACAACCTGATCACAAGAAGATAACTATATCAACAACTCGCTCAACTCAAGAAGTCTAAACGTCTACACAAATGATCTACTTTAGATCATTTGACTCACATTCTAGGACCGCATCCTAGGATCTCTCATGCTCACATTACACTCAACACAAGCTAGAAGTCCTTAGACTTCTAGACCCTATGATCTCGCAAGATCATAACCCATAACACATACTAGGATAAACATGCCTAGTCCAAACAAACTCAACGGTAACAACACCATGCTAGGATAAGTCAATCCTAAGCTCCAAAATCCACAAGATCGTACAACCCCACCTCGAGCCTCAAAACACTCACAAGATCAACCATATAACTTAAAGCCTTATAACAACTTCACAAGATAACCAACACCTCAAGCTTAGAATCAACATCAATCCACCAAACAATATCAAATCCTCGAAACCCACTTAAGGTTCAAAGCCACTACTTGGCATTAACTCTAAGTTATGCTAGATCCATCCTAGCATGATACTAAAACTTAACATAACTAGATCGAGGGGGAAAGAATACTCACACGACGTCAAAAGACGGAAGTCGTTCAACGGATGTCGACTTGGACTCGTTAGGCCTTTATCGGGGCGCTTCCGAACCTAGCACCAAACTAAACAAATTTAGCTTATATGCTAAATTTGATTTTAAATATATATAATATATAACTCAAAGGTAAAACTCGTTTTTCAAACGTCAACTTAAAAATCCCGTAATTCCCTTCCGGGGTAAAAGTACGATACAAGAAACTTGGTCATAAAACCTTGATTAAAACCTTGACCCGTAAACCTAAATTAATCCAACAAGGTCACAATATATAGTATATATAAATAAGAATTTAACTCGAAGTAAATCCCAAGTTTAAAAACCGTAAATACATTTCCCGGACACAATATACAACTCTAGGAATTTGGGTCATCTTCCGTAAATAAAACCTTGGGCCAAAATCTGTAAATAATTCCAACAGGGGCATAAAGTTCAATTCCAAAAAGTTGAGTCAAATGTGTAAATAAAAAGATGGTTCCAATCTGTAATATACCATAAATGAGGGGCGATTTAAATATAACCCTAAAGATCTTCTTCGTCATTCGATTCAGACGCTGCTTGGAAAAAAAAGGGAAGCAGGCGGCGGCGAGGACGGCAACTAGGCAAGAGGGCTGCCCTGGCGGCGTGGCTACGGTGGAGAGAGGCGGCGCTCCAGGTCTCCGGTGGTGTGGCGGCGGTAGCAGGCGGTCACAACTGAATTGGAGAGGACAAGCCATCTCCTGCTTCTCTGTTTGGGCCTCAGTGGCGCAGGGGAAAAAGAACGCAGGGCTAGAGGCAACGCCAGCTTGCACATGCAAGCTCGGTGTGGCCCAGCCGGTCCGGCTCTCTAGCGACAAGAGCAGTAGAAGGCGACTCTTCCCCTAGCTACTGGTGGAGGCGCAACAGAGGGATATTTCTAGATGGAGGTACGAGAGAGAGAGACGGCTGGACTCGACCACCAGGGTTCCTGCGTCGAGCTTCCGGACGGTGGGGACGAAGCAACAACGACTGGAAGGACGAGGGTGGTTCCAGCACCAGGGTTCCAACCTTCCAGGCGGGAGAGCTTGTGCAGATGGTTGGTTGCAAGTGAGGAAGGGAAGAGAGAGGTTGTGGCAGTGAGGAGAGTAGGGCAGAGTGTGAAAGGACCGAAGGGTCGGCCCAGAGTGCGAGAGGTCGCCCCACTGCCGGTGACGAGGGGTCGTGATGCAGAGCCAGATCTGCACATGCCTATAGGGAGAAGAAACGAGGGGTCGGTCGACCGCCTCACCGGATGGGAAGAAAAAAAAGAAATAAAGGGAAAGGGAGTAAAAGTGGATTCAATCCAAACGTTATGGACGGAATTTCTAAATCGGAAAATTTTTCAACCTTTTCGTGAAATAAAAACATACGGGAAAATTTTTGTGGAAAAACTCGCAAAATATACTTTGCAAATACAAAAAAAAATTATTTAAGCTCTTAAAGTATCGATAAAAGCTGAAAAATAAATATCGCAAACGCGCCAAAAATTGGGGTGTTACAAGGAAAGATACTAAAACGACGCATATGAAAAACAAAAGACATCCCCGTCCCAAACTAAATGAGTACGTGGACCCGGCTGACCATTTCCTCCGGATCTCTCTACAACTGTCTTAACTTGCAAGGCATCTACAAGCGGTATAAAACCGTTAGCTAACATTCTATGCATAAGTATAAAGGTAAAAGCACAAACACACAACATACACAATCACCATGCAACACTCAATCCTTTTATTATCTTTAATTAGGTGATAGGTTATTACTAATGATACTTATTTTGTGACACGAGGGATTCCCAAACCTCGCCCCTGTCCCCGTTTACCAACGCGGAATGGTACTAATGCATCTGACCGTCTACCTGACTGGGCTGCTCGCAGGGAACCTCCTAGACTCTCGCAAGAGCTAGGTAGATGATGTCACGACCCGTTATCATACACTTGGGTAAATTACGTAAATAATAAAGTCGGCCTAATCCGGTTTCGTTATTTATTATAACTAACAAACACCACTCATACACATTATACTCATACAAGAAGCCAGCTAAGTAAGTCCGTGGACTTACCACAATCAAATCTCGACTCTTCTTAGTCACAAATCAATCGGTAACTGTAGGAATTCAGTAGCCTGACAAAGGAGGTGAGTGTGTCAGCACACTTTCTAGGTAATTAGAAATCTAAGACTTCTAAGGTAGTAGATCCTATTAGAATAGAATTTAATACAATACCAATTTATGATAAAATGCCTATTTTACCCTTGGTCCCGGAACTTCCAAAAACCCGGAATACGTACTTAAATTCTTATTTGATGCTAACTAACCATATTCTACTCCCTAGGATGATTTTAAGTAACAACTACAGCTTCAAATATGAAATTAAAATAAATTTATAAAAATTCTAAAATAAATCTCTAAATTATCTATGATATCTAATCTACTCATAGAAGTAAGAATTTCCTAAAACTGTTCAACTATCCCTTCTACAAAACTCCTTAAAGTTGGCTACTACACTACAATGTTCCTATACTTAGTCAAAAATCAATGCTGGAAAAACAGCTCAAGGTCTCTACTTTGGGACGCCATAACTCTTAAACGGCAACTCGGATTCCTCTCAAATTTCAGTATGTTCTACTATAAAATCTTATCTATAATATATCCAAAATTCATTAGCAAAGGAGATCAAAAGCCTATTTAGAACTATCTCAGAAAACTACATCACAAGCACCTTTCCTCAACAATTAGAAATTTCAGCATAACAGAAAAACTGCTTACGACCCAATCTTTGAAACATCATAAATCCCAAACCACTCTCTGAATTCCTCCCAAATTTTAATATGTTCTACAACAATATATCAACTATATCATATCCAAAATTCAAGCCCAACGGAGATCAAGAGATTATTCAAAACCATCTCACAAAACAGCATCACCTGCTGTTTTTCCCAACACTCAGCACATTTATAAAAACTGCATGAGGCGTCAACTTTGGAACATCATAACTTTCAAACCGTAACTTCGATTCTTCCCAAATTTTAGTATAATCTACTATGTACTACTGACTACAACATATCCAAAATTCAGCAGCAAAGGAGGAGTATAACTTACTCAAATCTGGACCCGAAGTTGACTGCTTTTCACTTCCGAAAACTCAGAAAACGCCTCAGCTCTTCAAGCTATCTTCCGAGGCTGTTTTGGAGGATCTAAAGACATCAATTGGTACTCTAATCGGCATATACACAAAGAGGGTAACGCAAAGAAGAGGGTTGTCGTTCTTACCAACCCAGCCGGACATGACATTGCTGCGTGAACGAGGGCGAAAGAAGGGTTGTGACCCAGTGCTATTAGGGTTCCTTTGCGGATCTGCTTCAGTGCACCTGTGGATCTGGCGTACAGTTTGTGAATCCGCATTGCTGTCCTGAAGGTCGAGCCGCTAGAGGTCTGCATCGGTTGGATGGGCTCGAAAAGGAGCGTCTGTAGCGGTGGTTCTTGTCTCGAGAAGGAGAGTCCGGTCCATTGTGCAAGAGAAGGGAAACCATGGGCGACAGCAACAGCCTGCGTCCAGAGGAGACACGGAGGGAGTCTTCGTTGCTAATGTCTGTCCCGAGCAGTCGAAAGGGAGAGGGCGAACGTTGCAGCACTAGCGTCGTTGTCGTTGTTGTGCAGACGGAGGAGAGAAATTACACGAAGACGAGAGGAAGATGGAGGAGACGAGAGAGGGCTCACCCGCGAGGAAGACAGGTGCAGGTTGTCGTGTGTGCCCAGATGTAGGCTGTCGTGTGTGCCGCAGGCTACTGTTTACGTAAAGGTGGAAAGGCTGTTAGGGTTTGGTAGGGAAGGAGAGAAATTACACGGTTGAAGCAAGAAGGTTGGCCTTGTCTTTGGGCTGAACTGATCTTGTCAAAATGGGCCCGGATGGCCTTGTGATAAATTAGTCATGGGTTTGTCAAATGGGTCAATTACTAAAAGGCTTGCAAGAGTGTTTTAGGAATGATTTTATATGATTAAGTTTCACATAAAATCATAGAAGTTGGGAAAAGAATATTTTATGTGATTAACTCTTCACATAAAATGACAAGATTTTAGTTGACTCGGGATTTACCAAAAATAAAATTTCCGGGTATTACAGCATTGATTTTGGACCAGATTTGAGATTTTTTACATTCAGCTGAAATTCACCTCGGTCAGCTACTGTATCACCTCGACCGAGGTGATCTTGAAGAGCGTATGGACCGAGGCGAACACCTCACCGCCGACAAGATCTTTATTTTTGGCTGAGATCTTCTAATTTTGGAAAGAGAATATCACTTATTTTTTGCTGGATTTCTAGAAGGAAGATAATATTTTTAGCTGATATATTTTGGAAGATATGGATATATTTTCTAGGAAATTATCTTTTTAAGATATTTTATCTTTGGAAGATAATTCTCCTATATAAAGGATTGGATTTCTTACAATTCAGCATCTTGAAATCTTCGGATCACCAATTTTCTGAAGAGTTTTGAAGGAAGTTTTGAAGGAAGTTTGAAGGAAGTTTGAAGGTTGAAGATCAAGGAAGGAAGGAATCTAATTTTGAAGTTGGCTTTGAAGGAAGTTTGTAATATTTTCTTAGTTGGTTTGGTTTGTTGTCTTTTATGATTTGTGATTGAGGAACGCTGATTGTTGTTTGTTTGATTCATTGAGTTATTGAGACCTTTGTGTTAAGGTTTTCTTGTTTGAATATTGATTCCTTTCTCATAAATTTGATGATTATTGGCCAAGTTCCTTATGCGATTCTAGGGTGATTGGCTGAAAGTTGTGGGAAAGACGATGATAGAATTATCTTAATCCTAGCAAGACCCTAAAACCTCGAGTTTTTACCTTAACCGTAAAACACCTCGGTCAGTCATTGAACATCTCGGCCGGGATGGAATTTAACTGAGCGAGGTGAACCTTTCCTGATCCTTATCTGAGTTAAGAGTTTCTGTTTGCCAATACCTATCCTTGTTATACCTTTCCTGGTTCAATGCAAGCCTAGGATGAGACTTACCCGGTGATTCCTTTGCTTGTTTACCCAAGATCATGAGTGTAGGTAATAAAGGTTTATCCTTAATTGGGGTTTGAGTGTGCCTTCATCCCATCTTTGAGAGTTAGCTTGAGACTTACCCGGTAAAGGTTGATTCTATCCCCTTGGGTGGTGTGTTGGTTTGAGATTATAGTTCCTTTCCTTAGTACCTTGAGACTTAGCCGGTAAAAGGAGCTTTGGTTTGGGATAGTGAGTAGTGAGACTTACCCGGTGATCTATTCCTACCTAAGAAACACCTTCCTTTTGCAAACCTCAGCTTTGTCCACGTTATCATTTGAGATCTTGAGTTGGAACCACAACTGGATGCTTTAATCTCTAGAATCCGCATTCCTTTTATCTAACTTTTATATCATCTTTGATTGCTTTAATTTGTTGTTTGTGGTCATTTGACAACCTGATTACCGATCTTTGTTTCACCATAGTCCCTGTGATCGACCCCTGATATTCTTGCTTTTTTTACAATTGATCCGTACACTACGGGGTGAGCGAACTCAACTCACGAGTTGTTATCCATTGTGCATATAAAGGTAAACTAGATGTTCTACTTGAATGCTCTCATCTTCACTACAACAGGAATTATCATGCCATTAACTGAGGATGTTGTTGAGCATACAAGGGAGAAAGTGGAAAATGTGTTGCTAAATTGCCATAGAAGTGTGAAGAATCAACCGATTCTTCGACCAACACATGAGGGGCCGACCATTCTAACGTTAGAGGAGCATGAAGTCATAAAGAACTATCAAAACGATGAGAAAAAACGTCGATTAGATGAACTTTCAAAAAACAAGACCATGGCCGATGCCCAGTCAAGGTGGAGGAACAATGTCAAAACGATATTCGTGGGAAGAAAAGCAGGCGGTGGTATAAGGAATAGATTTCAAAGCCTTGAAATGGATTTCAAGGTCTTGAACATGGATGTCAAGGCCTTGACCTATGCTTTAAATTTTCTCTGTTTTTAAATTTCAAGGCCTTATAACCTTTTTGTGTGCCTTTGAAAATCTGCTTGTGCGTACGTTTTTAATACTTTGGGTCTGTAATATTTTAAACTTTTGTACTTTAATTTCTACCCTCCCTTGTCGAAAGACAAAAAGGGGGACAAATATGATCCGACATTTCTACATTCTGCATTTTTGATTTCAATATTATTTATGCATGTATGTTGCTAATATTTTATGCATGTACGATATTTGTTTTGTCTTCCATCAAGGAGGAGATTAATAACTCCACCTTGATATTTAAATGTTATATTTTTAGGATGATGGAAGACTTAACATAAATGCGGTTTTATATACTAACAAATATCGTTTATATTCTCTAGATATCTTGTCTTGGTTTTGTATATGTTTTATGTAGGAAAATTGGATCTAAGAGAGAAGATTCTCAACGGCTCAAATAACAAGAAGATCTCGGATGTGCAAGAAGTTGTTGAAGAGAAGATCTCGCTACAGCAAGAAGATCTTATCTCCAGAAGTTGTTGAGATTTTACTCGAAGATATTCAAACGGCTACAACAACCAAAGATCGAAGATCTTGCTTGAAGATTTTGTTGGAGGATTTTTCAAACGTCCAACAACAAAGATTCTCAAGAAATTTTGAAGACGTTACAAACGGATAGAAGAAGAGGTTTCCATAGACTATAAAAGAATCCATCGATGAAAGAAGAAGACAAGCTTACAAGTGAACATTCCAAGTCTTCTTCATCGATCAAAAGTTTATTTTTTGAAGAGCGTACATAGTTTTAGTTTAGAAGAGTTAGATAAAAGCATAGAGCTACATTGGTATATCATTATGATTTTATACTTAGCATTACTCTACGAAATAACTAGGTTATTATTGTGATACCTGAGTTGACTAGATCGTAGTGGTGAGGCTACATTGAGAGAAAAAGTGAAGTTCTTCTAGGTTGTATCTAGGACTCAAACGAAGCAGATAATAGATAGTTAGAATCTTAGGGTGGGAAACCCTAGGCAGAGACGTAGGTTGTTAGCACCGAACTTCATAAACATAAAGTGTGTTGATCTTTTAAATTCCGCACTCAATATCGTTTATATTGTGACTAACAACTTTCTGCACGTTTCTAAGGTCAGGACCTTGAGATTCACTTTAAGGCCTTGAAATAGTTTTTGTCACAGATTACAAAGATTGACTTCAAGGCAATGAGATTCATTTCAAAGCCTTGACATACGATATTGTGAGAAGTTCTCATACTCTATTCACACCCCCCCCCCTTCTAGAGTATTTCTATCCTTATTAATCCCCTAATTGGTTCTTCAATTGGTATCAGTGCTAGACTCACGTATATTTAATTTAACCATCAGTGAGATTAATCATGAACTTTGTAAGTGATGGAGGATTCGCTCAAGGAAGATCCACCACTCAACCACCCCTTTTTTGTGGTAACAACTTTGCACATTGGAGAGCATTAATGCAAATGTTTATCATTGATCAGGGCATGGAACTATGGAGCATTGTCAAACAACAAAGATTCTCAAGAAGATTTGTGGAGACTTTGAAGATGTTACAAACGGCAGAAGAAGAGGTCTCCACAGACTATAAAAGAATCCATCAATGAAAGAAGAAGACAAGCTTACAAGTGAACATTCCAAGTCTTCTTCATCGATCAAAAGTTTATCTTCTCAAGAGCGTACTTAGTTTTAGGTTAGAAGAGTTAGATAAACACATAAAGCTACATTGGCATATCATTATTGTTTTATACTTAGTGTTACTCTACAAAGTAACTAGGCTATTATTGCGAGACCTGGACTGACTAGATCATAACGGTGAGGCTACATTGAGAGAAGAAGGGAAGTTCTTCTAGGTTGTATCTAGGACTCAAACGAAGCAGAGTTAGATAGTTAGAATCCTAAGGTCAGAAACCCTAGGCGGAGACATAGGTTGTTAGGGTCGAACTTCGTAAACATATCGTGTGTTGATCTTTTAAATTTGGCACTTTATATCGTTTATATTGTGACTAACAACTTTCTGTAGATTTCTAAGTCAAGGCTTTGAGATTCATTTCAAAGCCTTGAAGCAGTTTTGTCCCAGATTACAGAGATCGACTTCAAGGCCTTGAGATTCATTTCAAAGCCTTGATATCCAATATTACGAAAAGTTTTCATACTTTATTCAAGCTCCCCTTCTAGAGTATTTCTATCCTTATTTATCACCTACTCAGTTATTCACAAATGTTTCTATTTGCCCTTTCTTCAAATTTTGTTTAATAGCTCCGTTACACAATTTTAGAATAAACAAAATGAAACACATAGTCATTATGCTTTATCGAGTTTGACATAGATTTATCTATTTCCAAACAGGGACAACGAGAGGGAAATACATAGGGCTCGTGTGCAACAGAACTAGGCATTGATTCCAAAATGCTAAGTTCCCTGGGGGTCATAGGAAAAAAAATTGTAAATGCCCAAAAGAAAAGATTAAGGGGGTGCATTCAATCTAGATTTTTAAGATTTTGACTGATTTTAATAATCCATAGAATTTGCTGATTTTGTGGAATATTTTATTTTTATATAGAGATAATACAGATTATATCAGATTTTTCCGGATTAATACATGACTAAAATCTCGAAGAAACGGGAAAGACGGCTGCTAGACGGGTTTCTCAAAAACAGAGAGATGCCGTCGTTGGCTCGACTTCTGCTCGTACAGTTTCTGAGCGTATCAATTTTGAGTTTATTTAAAATCTCTTTATTTATGTTTTGACAACCTTGGATTATATTCGAGATTAATGAGATCGAGGGTTGGAGGGAGAAAATGGTGGAAAATTTGGGGAGGGAAGGTAAATCAGTAAACAAGCAATTCTAGACACGACACATGATGGAAAACAATCAACATGGCACACACGAGCAAGAAAACAATCAACATGTCGGAAAAAAACGAGAAAGAACTAACCTCCGACGATGCACCGAGCTCAAGCACTCGAAAACGTTCGAAGACGTTGATTTTGCCGTTAGGGTTCCTCAGTGTTGTAATTTGGCGTGGAAATCTTATGTGTTGGGAGAAGACTTCTTTAGAATTTAGGTATTTATAAAAGTAATAACAATGTTCTACAAAATCAATAGAATAATAGATTCTTTTAAATCAACAAACTTTTAAATACCATATGAACTTTATGGAAAATTTAAAATCCTAATTGAATACCAAAAATTTATATGAACTTTTAAAAATCTATTTTTTTTTATCAAGAAGGTAAGAGGCTTGATTACACCAAAGATAATGGGTGTATCGAGAGGCCGACAACCGGAAAACGGACAAACCGCCATGCAAATGGAAAAACCAAAAAAGGAATCAATACAATCACCGTAAGCAAAGACCGAAAAGGAGAGAAATATCCAAAAAATCGGAACAACTACACCTTGGGAGAAGACGCGGAACACTCGAGGCTAGCAAAACATGGAGAGGCACGGGCTAGATGAACTGGCGCGGTGTCTCGCCGCCGGGAAGCAGGATGGTAGAAACCTTTTTTAGGGGATGTCATACCTTCTGAGGAAATGTGGATCCCACGACGTTTCCCCCACCTAGATGGAGGATCTTCGGAGACCTCGAACACAACCACGATCACAATCAACACGATCAACAGGGGCATGTGACTACAGCATCTTCCAAGACAATCGTTTAGGCCACACTCGAGAAACATCTTTAAAAAGGAAAGTCGTCCTAGAATTTTTGGAAGGATGAAATCTTGATTCCAAAAGCTTGGAATAATTTATTTTTTTATTTTAAAAACTAACTTTTTCTTGTTTATTCATAACATTAATGTTGGTGGGTAATTTTGTGGTTGTTCTTGTGTAGTTGGATCATTGTCCTCAATTATAGCAGTTGTTCACATCTTCTTTGAAGGACTTTGTTCTTGGATTCACATTTTGTGATTATTTTGTTGTTGAACTACGTAACTCGAGCTGTTTAGAATAATTGAAAAAATCTAAAGTGAGCGTTGCGTTTTTCAATTTGATGCATATAGTCGAGAACTGACTTTTAGTAGCTTGGGAATGTTCCAACTAAGCATACACAATTTGTTCTAAAGCCAACTATAAGTTGGTAAATTTTCTCAGTAATAGTCTAAACACCAATAAGATTGGCCTATGATCAAAAAAAGAGCATAAGAATCTACTTCCTTCCACTGTAGTGATGCTCTTTAAAATTTTCATTGCCATATTATTTCTCCATGCAATACCGTAGAGGTAAAACACCCAGTTGTTCTTGACAGTCCATGGTTTTCTCATTCCACATACAGTTTTTTGTTTTAGATCAATGCAAAATGAGGGTTGTCATTTGTTCGCTCCAAACGGTGTGTGCAAGCTTTAAATTTATAACCCTAGACTTAAGCTTAAAACAAGGATGCGAACCCGCAGTGTACGGGTCAATCGTAGTAAAAGCAAGAAAATTCCAGGGGTCGATCACAGGGACTCGGTGAAACAAAGTCAACACGGTATGCTACGTTAGTTCTAACCACAAGAGCGATTAACACAATCAAAGATGAATAAGGAGTCAATAAAGCAAACATGCAATTCTAGGGATTAAAGCATCTAGTTGTGGTTCCAACTCAAGATCTATAGATAAGCGGACAAAGCTGAGATTTTTGCGTGGGGAAGGTGTTACTAAGTGGAGTAGATCACCGGGTAAGTCTTACTACACACTAGTCCTAAACCGCAACTCCTATTACCGGGTAAGTCTCAAGGAATTAAGATAAAGAACTATAACCTCAAACTAACACACCATCTAAGGGGACAGACTCAACCTTTACCGGGTAAGTCTCAGGCTAACTCTCGAAGATGGGATGGAAGCACACTCAAACCCCAATAAAGGATAAACCTTTATTACCTACACTTATGATCGTTGATACACAAACTAAGGAATTACCGGGTAAGTCTCATCCTAAGCTTGCTTTGAACCAGGAAGGTGTAATAAGAATAGGATTTGGCAAACTCTAACACTTAACTCTCAGTTACGGATCAAATAAGTCACCTCGGTCAGAAGAATTCCACCCCGGCCGAGATGTTCATCAACCGAACGAGATGCTTAGGGTTAAGATTAAAGACTCGAACTTTCAGGATCCTACTGGAATCTAAGATTATTCTATCATTGTTTTTCCCACAACCTTCAGCCAATCACCCTAGAATCACACAAGGAAATTAGCCACTCATCATCATAATGAAAGTATTAAAATATATAGGAAGAAGGTGAATATTTGAACAAAGAAGAATTTAATGAAAAGACTTCAATAACTGAATCAAATATCACAACAAAGCATTCTTTGGATAATAATCCAACAAGACAAGACAACAATTGAGGGAATTGAAGACAATCTTACAAAACCCTTCAATAAAGCTATAAAAGCTATGAACTTCAATCTTCCTTCAACCTTCAAAAAGGTTCTTCAAATCTCCCAACTTGGAGTAGGCTGCTGCTGCGTATTTTTCGGTGTCAGCCGGCTCTAAGCACTCCCTGAATTGTGGAAAATCCAACCCTTTTTATAGGAAAATAACCCTCCAAAGATAATAAATCTTAGAAAGATATTCTCCCATAAATATAGGTAAAATATATGATTCTGCATATCTCCTTCCTTCCAAAAGCTCAGCCCAAAAATATAAGATTACTTTCCAAGTTTAAAAGATCTCAGCCAAGAATAAAATATTCTTGCCGCGTCCTAGGTTTTCGCCTCGGTCGAGTCGGCGTCTCTGGATCACCTCGGTCGAGATGAATCTCTGGTCAACCGAGGTGAGTCACAACTGAATGTGAAATCTCTCAAAACTGGCCCAAAGTAAATCCTTAATCCATGGCTATGCTTCCTGGATGTAGCTCCAAATGACTCTTGACTTCTTTTGCTCCTTTTTGATGCAAAACGTATCATATTACCTGCAATTACAACGAAACTAGGTGTAGACCTCGATTCTCGCAAAGGTAGATGAAATGGCAGTAAAATCACATAATGTACATACAAACATGCAGATTATTGAAGATAAAACGTTCAAACAAACCCCAAAATATAGACTATAATTCATGCTATCAAAATACCCCATACTTAGCCCTTGCTTGTCCCCAAGCAAGTTCCGCATATAGAAGACAAGATAGAATGGATTATAAGTCAAGAATAATCAATGAAAAAGCCTTTCAAAAACATTTTATGGTGTGCAACTACCATAGATCACTCTAAGGGAGTACTTCCTGGAATTTAAAAACTCAATATGCTCAAAACATTTTATAAATATAGGAAAGTTGTTCATCTTTGCAGAAAATCATAGAATGCATAATAAATCACAATTATCAAAATTAATCATGTATAATCCAGTTTAAACCGCTAAGTCAATCAACAAGCTCAAGGTCTCAAGAGCTTCCCAAAAGAAAAGGTCAAGAAACGTGTAGGGTAGGGATGTATGTAAGGTAATGTGGTGCTGGAATCCGGGAAAAGGATGAACTTCACTTTCACTTTGACTTGCAACACCTTCCACCAATAAGCTTTGCTTATTTCGCACTTTTCTTTTACTTTACTTTTTGGGATGCATGGACAGAGGTGCATAATAACCGAAGCCTAGGAAATCCGCAATCATCAATTTCTCGAGATGCATCAAACCCTTGATGCACATACCATGACCCGATAGGAATATCGCTCAATCCGACTTTGGCAAGACACAAACACCCGGCTATGTGAATGGTGCCGAGTTACTCATCTTCATGATTGACTTCCCCAAACCTATTATTACTTTCTAGTACTTTCACTTCCAGCTCACTTCTCAACTTTAACTTGCTTTCACCACTTTGCTTGCTTCCAGATTCCCGGATAGGTAAAGGGAGGCAAAATGTATATGAGGGGCTAAGCATGATCAAGGAGAAGAAGAAGAAGAGAATGAATTGCCTTGGTCTTTCCAAGAAGAAAGTGAGAGAACTTAACCTGCGGTGTCAACCTTCAAATTCAACATAATTTGGATAAAAACAAAGTATTAAACATGCCAATAATTTTAAACAAAGCATTTAGCAACTTAAACATATCATAAAACCTTTCAAACACATAAAGAATCTAAAACCAGTCAGTAAACAAGATCTTCACTGAGATCACATCCAGATAAAAAGCACAAAAATCGTTTTCGAAACTCTCAGATAACCCACCTCGGTCGAGGTGTTCTTGGTTCAACCGAGGTGGATCACCTCGTTTGGCCAGAATCTCCCCGGTCGAGGTCAAAAAAAAATTTTAAAACCATTTTTTTTTTTTTTTTTTTTTTTTTCGGTTTCGACGTTTTTCTCAATCAAATAACCTGTAGGTATGCATGTAATATCAGATAATCATATAAAGGCAAATGAAGCATAAATATGAAAATATCCGATAAATATAATACATCAAAAGTAGTCGAATACATCACGTAGTCAAGTAGTCAAATAACAAACACCCCATACTTGAGACACACTGTCCCAGTGGGTATAATAAAAGTCTAAACAAGAGAACTCACCGAATAGAAGCCGAACTGCATAAAAAAGATATAATAATAAAGTCCTGCAGCTCCTCAGTAGTCTCGATCCGGTGGTGGTGGTGGTATGTAGGGGTACTGAGTCGGATCATAGGGATGGCCCATGATACGCTCAAACTGTAGCTGAGCCATCATGTGCTGATGATGCTGCCGCTCCTGCATCTCGCGGATATCCAGCGAAAGTGCAGCATATGAGTCGATAACCTGATCTGTCAAGTCATCGATCCGTCGGTGTGCAGCTCTGTCCCTAACTCCACGCCTCCTGCGTCTAGCAGGTCTGACTGGAGATGCCTCAACTGGCGCCGGCTCAGTGTCCTCCTCGTCGTCATCCAAATCAATAATAGGTGGCGCGCTCGTCCCAGCTGTATCTGTACCTGTGTCCATCGGGACGCCACCTCCTCTCTCATCTACTGTATCATCATCATCGTCGTCCTCGTCCTCAACCTCCTCCTCAGCCTCAGCAGGGGTAGCTGCTCCCTCTCTGTAATCCTCCATAAGTGGGCCCCATGCTGTCTGCCAGTAGTGTGGATCAAAGACAGAGAACTGTGCAGACCATCTGATGCCCTGAGGTGCAGTCAGCTCCCATGGCATAGCAACGTAAGGTGTAGTCAAACCACGGGGAACTAGAATCCTCCGTGTAATCATCTCCTGAAGTCCGAGCGGCTTGGCAGCCGCCACCATGGTACACCTGCTCAGATCCATATCCTGATACCTAGCGATATGGGTCACTATCCCTCCGCAGCATATATCTCCCTTCCCTTTGGCCTTGATCCTGTGCAGATCCTCTGCCAGCATCAATCCAAAGTCAGGGTATCCACCTGTGACCATGCAGTATAAAGAGAAGAGCTCCCCCTGTCGGACCTTCTGGGGCGTCTCAGTACGCGCCAGAAGCGTCTCGCTGAAGATCCTGTGTACCAACCGAAAAGCTAGATGATAGATAAGCTTCGCCCTGGAATCACCAGGACGCCACCTGTCTGCATCCCTCGTAATGTGGGCGATCTGACCCCAGAACTCTCTAGCTACAGCTCGGGTCGGGAAGTCTACAGAAGTGGGGGCAGGGAAGCCAAAAATGTCTCTCCAGTGGTCAAGAGGTACTAAGTAGTTCCGGTTCATCAACCGGTACTTCACAGCCCTCTTTGTGGGGAGGTAAGTGAAGGAACTGACAAACTCGAGGGTCGGCTCAAGGTAGGCTGGGGCTCGGATCTCAGTAAACTGATCCAGCCCGACGGTGGTGATCATCCTCCTAAGCTCTCCATCTACGTGGAGACAATCAAAGGCAGAAACGTCCAGAAATCTAGGAGCGATAACTGGACGACTAGCAATACGATCATAATCTACCCGGTGTCTCTCGTGAATCACCGGGATAGAAGGTCGGGATGAGGAAGAAGAAGGGGAAGGAGAGGATCTGTCTCTAAGGGCTAACAATCTGTCAGAACTCATCTTAAAACTGTACTGTCAGACTACCTCGGTCGACTGACAAACTCCAAGAATCGCCTCGACCGAGGTGCAGGTCGACTGGACCGAGGCGAAGGCAGTGCGATTTCCAACTCTCTGAATTTCAGTTCTTTTCCCCCAAAAATCACTACCGATGCTTCCTAAGGGGTACTTAAAGGTTTCCTCAACAGAATCAAGGGCAACCAAAGCCCAAATTTCAGTAAACGAACGAGTTTAGGTTTTCGAACGTTTTTACCTCGTTCCGGTCGAAATGCTCAAATTTCTTGCAGATCTGTAGTTGCAATCGACTCCTCTATCCTTCAATCTCGGTTTGGAAGCAGAAAACGTCAAAAACGAGCAAGAAACGAGGTGAGCGAGGTGCGTCTGTTCGCCGCGGTCGAGGAGGGTAAAAAATGAAAATGTAATTTTTCCCCCTTTTATACTTTTACTGGATCTGCTGTCACCTCGGTCGAGATGGTCTCGACTGATCCGAGGTGGTATGGACCGAGGCGGTTCTGCAGAAACCCTAGTCGCCTCGGTTGCTCAAGAATCAACTCGGTCGAGGTGCTTTGACAGTGACCGAGGTCTTTCTGTCTTCTCAGAATCTCGAACTTCTGTCCTTCCAGTTGTGCTCCTCCTTAGATATTCCCTGTTGTCTGTCCAGAACGCCAAAAACAAAGCAAAGCAAAGCAAAAACAAAAACTATCTAAGCTAGACTAGAAAATGGGAAAGAAGAGCAATACCTTGGGTTGCCTCCCAAGAAGCGCTTGATTTAAGGTCGCTAGCTGGACCATGGTGCGTCTCAAACGAGGTAGGAGGTTCCCTCACCCCATACTTCACCTCCATCGTGGGGTGAAGTAAGTAGATCCATCAAACGCTCCAAGACGTGTAAGTGCTCGTCGGGGAATGAATCGTCTATGGGCGGGCTATCCGTCTCGCGGGAGGATTCCGGTAGCCGGCTGAGGTGATCCGCAATTGAGTTCTCGGATCCCTTCTTATCGCGGATCTCTAGGTCAAATTCTTGAAGCAAGAGAACCCATCGAATAAGGCGCGGCTTTGCATCTTTCTTAGCCAACAAGTAACGAATGGCTGCATGGTCGGTGTAGACAATGACTTTCGCCCCTACTAGATAGGAACGAAACTTCTCGAAAGCATATACAACCGCCAATAACTCCTTTCCGGTGGTAGCGTAGTTGCGTTGTGCTTCATCCAGCGTCTTGCTAGCATAATAGATGGCGGTGGTCCGTCCATCTTTCTTTTGTCCAAGTACCGCTCCTACGGCTACATCACTAGCGTCACACATGACCTCAAAGGGCAAGGTCCAATCAGGAGGCTGGATAATGGGAGCGGAGATCAACGCTTCCTTAATCCTGTAGAAAGCATCAAGACACTCCTGCGAAAACTCAAAAACAACATCTTTATTCAAGAGGTTAGTTAGAGGTTTAGAAATCTTAGAGAAGTCCTTGATGAATCTCCTGTAGAAACCTGCGTGCCCGAGAAAACTCCTCACACCTTTAACAGAACAAGGAGGAGGGAGTTTCTCAATAGTCTCGATCTTAGCTCGATCGACTTCAATACCTCGATTAGAAACGAGGTGTCCTAGCACAATGCCTTCATTAACCATAAAATGACACTTCTCCCAATTTAAAACAAGGTTAGTGTCCTCACATCTTTTAAGCACTAGAGAAAGGTTAGATAGGCAATCATCAAAAGAGGAACCATATACAGAAAAATCATCCATAAATACCTCCATGATCTCCTCTATGTACTCGGAAAAGATAGCCATCATGCATCGCTGGAAGGTAGCGGGTGCATTGCACAATCCGAATGGCATCCTCCGATAGGCAAACGTCCCCCAAGGACAAGTGAAAGTGGTCTTCTCCTGATCATCCGGATGGATAGGAATCTGGAAGAATCCACTATAGCCGTCCAAGTAGCAAAAGTGTGAATGTTGGACCAACCGTTCGAGCATTTGATCAATGAAGGGAAGCGGAAAATGATCCTTCCGAGTTGCCGTGTTCAGCTTCCTATAATCGATGCAAACTCTCCAGCCCGTGACGGTCCTCGTTGGGATCAACTCGTTGTTCTTATTCGTCACAACGGTCATCCCTCCTTTCTTCGGAACGACATGCACTGGGCTAACCCACTTGCTATCCGAGATAGGATAAATAATACCTGCATCCAACAACTTAAGAACTTCCTTTTTCACAACCTCTTTCATGATCGGATTTAACCGTCTTTGAGGTTCCCGTGAAGTCTTATGATTATCTTCCATTAGAATTCTATGCATGCAGAAAGAAGGTTTAATGCCAATAAGATCATCTGTGGTGTAACCTATGGCTTTTCGATGCTTTCTCAGGACATGCATTAACTTAGATAATTCAGAATCGGAGAGGGAAGCACTAGCAATAACGGGGTAAGTAGAATCCGGCCCAAGAAAGACATACCTCAAGTGACTAGGGAGTTGTTTAAGCTCCACTACTGGGGGTGCTTTCTGGGAGGAATCCGTGCTTCCTCTTCCCTGTGGAGTGGTATCAGAAACTGGACTTGATGAAGTCTCAGTTTGAATTATCTCGCCATCGACCTCGGTCGAGGCGCAAAGGCGTTGACCGAGGTGTTCTTCAGTCGCCTCGCTCAGTCCAGAAAGTGCCTCGGTCGAGGTACTGCTACTGGGTCCGAGGTTGGAGATCTTCGTCTCCTGGATCAGCTTCTCTGTTATAGCTCCTGGATCCTCTTCCAGTGCCTTCAAGCTCCGTATATCTGCGTCACAAGAAGCATCTATACCTTCCTCCATTAAACTGAAGCTTATGACTCTTTCGAGCGGATCGTTAATAAGGATAGAGCTCACCAATTCTCTTGATTCTTCTTCATCGTAGATGTTGAAGATATCATCAGTTAGTTGCTCCCCTTTCATGGCTGCAAGTAGTGCGAATTCCACCTCATCGCCACCAACGTTGAATTTCAACTTGGCGTTCTTGCAATCCACGTTGCAACCCGAAGTTGCTAGATATGGCCTCCCGAGAATAATAGGTATTGGATAATCTGCGGGAATGTCAAGTACAACAAAATCTATAGGTAGATAGAAGTTACCTAACTTGACCGGAACGTCTTCCAAGATGCCCACGGGATGGGTAATGGAGCGATCCGCCATGTAAAGTCGAATCTTGACCGGTTTGGGCTCTCCAAGACCGATCTTAGTGCACAGCTCCAGCGGGATGATGCTCACGCTGGCTCCTAGATCACATAGGGCTTCACAAGTGACATCCCCAACTTGAATGGGAATGCAAAATGAGCCGGGATCTCTTAACTTAGGTGGCATCTTTTCCTTCATGATCTTGATAAGCTCCGAAGATTTAGATATCATCCTAACTTCACCTACATCCTCCAGTTTCCTCTTCCTTGATAAGATTTCTTTTAAGAACTTCCCATAGGCGGGCATACCTAGAATGGCATCAAGGAAAGGAATATTAATATGTAGCTTATTCATCAAGTCAAGAAACTTACCGAAGTGCTTGTCAAGATGTGCTCTGGCCCTGGACTGGGGGAATGGAAGTGGTGGTTTATATGCAGGAGGTGGAACATAAGTTTCTGTCGTTCCTCCTGCTTTCTGTTGCGCCGCCTCGGTTGGCATCTCGGTCGAGGTGTTCTTCGACTGGGTCTGGACCGAGGTGGTCTGCATCGAGCGAGGTACTGGATCTGCAGTTTTGAGTCCACTCCTCGTCGTTATGGCCATGCACTGGCCCTTAGGGTTAGTTTCCGTCTTTGCTGGAAGCTTCCCTGGATCTCTTGGCGCTTCATTCGCCCTATTAGCAAGTTGTTGTTCGAAGGACTTTTGGGCCCTCGAAAATGAAGTCATAGAACTCTCCATAGCACTAAGCTTGATCAAGATTGCCTCCAGGACTGCGTCTTTCTTTTCCGGCTGAGACGAACTTGATCCTTGCCCTTGGCTCTTCAATGGAGTAGAAGAAGAAGAAGGAGAAGAGAGGAAAGGGTTAGAGGAATCATTAGAGTTGGAGTTTGAATGGTTGTTACCGTGGTTTTGGTTATTCACCCTCCAGTTGTTGCTATTGGATCCTCTATTGTTGTTGTTGTAGTTGTTTCGGGGTCCGTTGTTGTTGTTACGGTACCCGTTATTGTTGTTGTTATTCCTTTGCCCTTGCTCTTCCTTCTTAGTTTGAGCCATCAAGAGCTCCTTCAATTGCTTCACGTCGTTCTTCAAGGACGTGAGTTGATTGTTGTTGGGTTGAGTCTCTTGAAAGTTGACTCTTTTAACTCCACCTTCAGCTCCTTGGTGGGTGTACTTCTCCATGTGCAAGGCTTGCTTCTCAATGAAGTCCCAAGCCTCGTCAACCGCCATGTCCATGAATGTACCGGCGGAGAGTAGTTGGAGATTGAACTGGGTGCTTCCGTCCAGCCCCTTGAAGTAGATCTCCAACAACTCGATCTTTGGAATCCCATGATGTGGGCAATCCAAAAGGATATCCTTGAACCGCTCCCAAGATTTGGACAAGCTCTCCTTGTCCTTCATGATGAAAGCGTTGATCTTCCCTCTCATTTCAGCGGTCTTTGAGGGGGGAAAGAATTTGGTCAAGAATTCCGTAGTCATCTCCTCCCATGTGCTAATTTTTCCTGGGGGAAGAGATTGATACCAAGTAAGAGCTCTATCTTTTAAAGAAAAGTAGAAAGGTCTTAGCTTGTAGTTGTTGTTCTCAATTCTGGAAGGTCGCAAGGTTTCCATCAAGATCTCGTAGTTTTGAAGATGTTGATGCGGCGACTCCTTCTCTAGCCCTCCGAATTGGCACTGGCGAATCATGGCTAGAACTTGCGGTCGAAGTTCGTAGTCATGATCTGCTGGATCTCCTAGGTTCACTCCTGGACGCCTCAGTTGTTGGTTAGGGTCCATCCTTTGACCTAGGGTTTGTGGAATTCCTGCAAGAAGAACATCTCGGACTGGCATCCGAGGTGGAAGTACATCGGCCGGGGCGTCGGGTACTGGAATCTGCCTCGGTCGAGGATCAACTACTGGATCCTGCATCGGTCGAAGTAGAATCTGGTTCCGAATGGTAGCAATCTCAGCTTCGATTGCTGCAGTCCTGGTGCGATTCTCCTCTTTCTCTTGCATGAGTTCTTCCTTGCTGAGGCGCAGCAGCTCCTGCGTCTCTCTCAATTGGGCCGCAAGATCGCGATCGTCTTGTTTGGCCATCTTCGCTTCTCTCAAGCGTCTCTTGTATGTCTTTTCTGGTTCGGGATCGTAAGGAACGATTTCCTTCCCATCGCGGGTTCTTCGCATACACCTAAGAAAGAACCTGAAAAAGTCACTCAAGTAGAGTGGTTAGACAAAACGGGGCAAATGCCCCAAGAGCAAACCGTACCGGCTCGGTCTAGACCAAGTCCCCGGCAACGGCGCCAAAAACTTGTTCGCTCCAAACGGTGTGTGCAAGCTTTAAATTTATAACCCTAGACTTAAGCTTAAAACAAGGATGCGAACCCGCAGTGTACGGGTCAATCGTAGTAAAAGCAAGAAAATTCCAGGGGTCGATCACAGGGACTCGGTGAAACAAAGTCAACACGGTATGCTACGTTAGTTCTAACCACAAGAGCGATTAACACAATCAAAGATGAATAAGGAGTCAATAAAGCAAACATGCAATTCTAGGGATTAAAGCATCTAGTTGTGGTTCCAACTCAAGATCTATAGATAAGCGGACAAAGCTGAGATTTTTGCGTGGGGAAGGTGTTACTAAGTGGAGTAGATCACCGGGTAAGTCTCACTACACACTAGTCCTAAACCGCAACTCCTATTACCGGGTAAGTCTCAAGGAATTAAGATAAAGAACTATAACCTCAAACTAACACACCATCTAAGGGGACAGACTCAACCTTTACCGGGTAAGTCTCAGGCTAACTCTCGAAGATGGGATGGAAGCACACTCAAACCCCAATAAAGGATAAACCTTTATTACCTACACTTATGATCGTTGATACACAAACTAAGGAATTACCGGGTAAGTCTCATCCTAAGCTTGCTTTGAACCAGGAAGGTGTAATAAGAATAGGATTTGGCAAACTCTAACACTTAACTCTCAGTTACGGATCAAATAAGTCACCTCGGTCAGAAGAATTCCACCCCGGCCGAGATGTTCATCAACCGAACGAGATGCTTAGGGTTAAGATTAAAGACTCAAACTTTCAGGATCCTACTGGAATCTAAGATTATTCTATCATTGTTTTTCCCACAACCTTCAGCCAATCACCCTAGAATCACACAAGGAAATTAGCCACTCATCATCATAATGAAAGTATTAAAATATATAGGAAGAAGGTGAATATTTGAACAAAGAAGAATTTAATGAAAAGACTTCAATAACTGAATCAAATATCACAACAAAGCGTTCTTTGGATAATAATCCAACAAGACAAGACAACAATTGAGGGAATTGAAGACAATCTTACAAAACCCTTCAATAAAGCTATAAAAGCTATGAACTTCAATCTTCCTTCAACCTTCAAAAAGGTTCTTCAAATCTCCCAACTTGGAGTAGGCTGCTGCTGCGTATTTTTCGGTGTCAGCCGGCTCTAAGCACTCCCTGAATTGTGGAAAATCCAACCCTTTTTATAGGAAAATAACCCTCCAAAGATAATAAATCTTAGAAAGATATTCTCCCATAAATATAGGTAAAATATATGATTCTGCATATCTCCTTCCTTCCAAAAGCTCAGCCCAAAAATATAAGATTACTTTCCAAGTTTAAAAGATCTCAGCCAAGAATAAAATATTCTTGCCGCGTCCTAGGTTTTCGCCTCGGTCGAGTCGGCGTCTCTGGATCACCTCGGTCGAGATGAATCTCTGGTCAACCGAGGTGAGTCACAACTGAATGTGAAATCTCTCAAAACTGGCCCAAAGTAAATCCTTAATCCATGGCTATGCTTCCTGGATGTAGCTCCAAATGACTCTTGACTTCTTTTGCTCCTTTTTGATGCAAAACGTACCATATTACCTGCAATTACAACGAAACTAGGTGTAGACCTCGATTCTCGCAAAGGTAGATGAAATGGCAGTAAAATCACATAATGTACATACAAACATGCAGATTATTGAAGATAAAACGTTCAAACAAACCCCAAAATATAGACTATAATTCATGCTATCATCATTTGTTATCACTCTGCGGCTTTGTTCATATATGTTCATCGTTAGTCTATCACCGTTGGTATTCCAACTGTTTGTGCATCTACACCAAACAACATAAGTTGCTTCCCTTTGACTTACTTGAGCATGCTTAAATTTGGTCTGAAAATTGCCTGTGGCAAGCTTGATAATCTCACAAAATTCTTGTGAAGTGTTCTGAATTATGTTCCTGGATAACTTGGTTGGTCCTGCAAAGGCAAGAAAAAAGTAGCCACCAAGTACAATATCTCAAATGTAGTTAATGGACATCATCGGTGTCCAAAAAGACAACGTAATAGTCCGACATTTCACCCACAAATTGTTGTTTGACAACATTTTCTATTTTTTCAGTTGTTCTGTTGTGAAGGATTTTTTATCTAGCATACAACTTCTTTGGATGATTTCATTTGTTCACTCATTGTGTGTTTGGTTTTGAAAGAGTACTTGTGAAGGATGGTGAGGGCCGAGAACTCAGATTGAAGAAATTGTGGACTAGATTGAGTATTTATAAGCTTGTTAAATAAACAAGCAATCAAAACATATTCAGCAAATTCAAAGTCTAGTTCGACCAACAACAGCTCTAGCATAGATATGGTTTCTATCCTTTGTTCTAAAAACACAATTTTGAGTAATCGTTTGAGAGTCTAAAATTTTTTTAGGAGGTAAGAGTATTTAACATTTTCAACGAAAGACGGAAGCATATTCGTCTTTCAAATGAATCTATATCTCAGCTTCAGAAAAAAAGAAGAAGCTTGCTTTCCTTCTTCCCCCGCCATCCAAGCCTCCATTTCCGCTTGAGGCTTCTTCTACCTTCCCGCCTTCGACGCTATCAATTTTTTATTCACCTTCTCAACGCTTTCACGTTTCACTTCACCTTGTCCAGCGCTATCACGTTTCGCTGACCCTTCTTGTTTGAAATCGGTGGTAATGGCAAATTTCGGCTCGCCATATTGTCCTCTTTTGATTCCATCTACGCCAAATCTTCTTCTTCTGGGATTGAAGCCTTGTCGCAACAATCTGCTTCACAACTTAGTTTATTATTGAATCCATGATGTCGGGATGGTCTATTTGTTCGAGATTTGAGTAGTTTCAGTTACTCTGTGTATTGATTTTGGTTTTGAGAGGGTGATTGGTTTTGAGATGGTGCTTCGTATGGGGACATTTAGATCTTCTTCTTCTTGGTGAACATTGTTTGGGTTTAGATCTGAAAATCGAAAGTTTTGATGTTTTAGGGTTTTGTTTTGGTGGCGGCTGCTCCAAAGTGTTATTCAGCGCGTGAAACGCGTTCTCTGGTCTAGAAAAAAGGGTTTTAAAGTCATGTTTCTTAAAAATCTATATTGAATACCCATATAATTTTAAATTCCAAAAATTCTTGTAAAATCTTAATTGAATACCCCGCTTAAAACCTAAGAGTAATTTAAAAAGGGAAAAAGATAATAATGTCTAAAAGTAAAATAATTGGAGGGTATATACAAAGATGATAGATTATGGAAGATGATACATATTTTAATAATTTTACTCATGTTACAGACATGTAGTTAGTGGACAATGGACATGCATCCTTACCCTAAACCCTGTTTATACAAGCAAACATTATGATAAAGCATACATAGGGCATTTAGCAGTCGAACACCCTTATCCAGTTCTCAGAAGAGAATTCTGGGTAAGAAATGCAGTAGCTGATTTTTTTTCATATTCTGTTTATGGGTTCTCCATCCCCAGCATATCTTTCCTTTGCACTTGCCAGGCACATACAATCAAACGCAAAACCAAAAAAAACAAAAGAAAAAAAACAAATCAGTGTGGTTGTCCCGACTTCACAACGTACGTGGTCAGTTTTCCAGCATGTAGACGATGCACCTGCCTCTTTCTTCATACTCTTGCACCAAAAAAAGGCTGCACAAACGTTGCAACGCCTTAATTATCAAGATTGGTGGTTCAAAGATAATTTCATTTTATAACAAGGGCAGTAATTACCTTCATCCCATGCATATTCCCTGACTTGGTTGTAGCAGTGCTACTGCCGAAGTTGAACTTATTCTTCTTTTCTGCTGGCTTTAAAATCTGGAAAGAGCACATTAACGTCTCATCCACGGTCATCATAGCGCCAGCGTTATCGAACTCCCCACAGTAATTAGGTGCTGAAAATATAGTAACAAGTTGCCGATTGGCGAAGAACTCGTAACCATCCTCCACAACCTGCGGTATCCAACATTTATAAGCATGTTAGACCAAAGATCGCACCACCCAATGCAAAAACTAGACAATTTTGGCCAGGGTAACCTGATGAGCGCGGCAGATTAGATCTAAATCAAGCTTCTGAAGGAACTCAGTCACTTTGTCAGCACCAAAAGTATAAGAAACGCCACGATCATTCATACCCCATCCTTGAGTCTCTTTACTTGGATCTGACCAAAGAAGATCACAAAGCAAACCCGCATCTGGTACATCCATTGGTCTTTGCATCATTCTAATTTGGTCCAAATTATGCAGGTCAGGCGAGAGACCCCCGTGCATACATAGGATCTTATCATCGATCAGAGCCGCAACAGGTAGGCAGTTGAAACAATCAGTAAAGACCTTCCACAATCTAACATTGAATCTTCTCTTGCACTCATCATAAAACCCATATATACGATTAATTGAAGCACATTCATGGTTTCCCCTCAAGAGAAAAAAGTTTTCAGGATACTTTATTTTAAATGCAAGAAGAAGGCATATCGTCTCCAAGCTTTGCTTCCCTCTGTCGACATAATCACCCAAAAATAGGTAATTGGACTGAGGAGGAAGTCCTCCATACTCAAAAAGTCTCAGGAGGTCAGAATACTGGCCATGAATATCTCCTGCATGCAATAAAAATAACAAGATATTCATGTCCTATGAAGTTTAGCTTGTGGTGACCACTCAGCATCAGTACAAACTTGTAATTATGGAGACCAGGGACACATAAAAAAAGCCTCAACATGAACGGAGACATAAAAATGGGAAATAATTAATAAAACCTGAATCCATAATTAACTGTAATGACTTTCATGATAGCAGTGTTAGCTTCTTTTAGGAGATGGGGTGAATTCAGTTGAGTAGGATGAAGAGACAATATAACCTTATATTAGTTTTCCACAGCTATTCAAGTATTATACATTTGACATGCTGTGCACTCTGCACACATAAGGTTCTTCCTCTAAATACTTGAAAAAAATAACATCATTTTTTATTATCTCATAGCAAAAGAAGAAGCATATGAGCACTACTAAAATGACCCCAAAACTAGTTGTATACATAATTGGCATGGGCAACCACAATTATCAAACTCTCAAGCTACAATTTTACATTAACCCAGAAACTCCCAATGGCAGACTTTCTTGTTTCTGTATCCTTAGAGGAACTCGGGAAAGTCCGAGTCCATATTACCCCGTATAAAATGGATCAAAGGTGTACCTTACAAGTATCAATTCGAGAGATTACTCAAACAGAAACTAAACTGGATAATCTACTTGTCTATAAATCAAAATTTACAAAAACCAACTATGAAATTAATTAACATTGACCCCGAATTTTGTCACTACAAAGTTAAAACTCAAAAGTGAAATATGGTGGAACTCTTGGTTGATGCCAGGTGGCAACCAGGACATATTCTAGAACTCTGTAACAGAATCGAATAAGAACAAATTCGTAATCAGCGCTAAAACTCTTAAGGTCAACCTAATCCGATTAAATTAAGAAGAGAAGAAGGGCATCAAACAAAACCGGATAGAGTTGAAGATGAATCAATGAGTAAAAAAGAAAAGCGGAAAATTAGAGTACCGCAGACTTTAATGGGAGCTTCAAGCTCGAGAAGATTGGGCTGTTTCAAGAAGATGTCACGAGAGACAAGGCAGAGTTGACGGATCTCAGACTCGGAAAGTTGAACTTGCTTGGCGGGTCGATTTCGAACTTCGAGAAGACGAGTGATGATGTCGTCGAGAACAGATTTGTCCATCTGATCAAAGAAAACCCAAGAGCAGTGCCCACAAAAACTCTTTGTCGATGTGAATAATCTTTCTTTACTGCTCTTTATTCTTGGGTTTAGAGGAGGGAGCGTTTGGTGGAGGAAGAAGAGGGAAAAGGAAAGGGATGGAATGAATGGTGGGTTGTTCTAGAGAGAGATTTTGGTTTTTGGGCTCCGATGGGAAAGGAATCATTCACGTCGTTTCGAGAGCGGGGCAGCTGTCGTTTTAGCTTCGCTTTTCTTTGGAGTTCAGTGCATAAACATTCTCATTCGTCAGTGGGTGTGTTGAGCGTCTGTGTTTACTAGCAACCGTGCTAACAAGTAATTAATTCCCTTATAGAGGTACGGCCATAAAATTCTCAAGCATTCGGAGTACTTAACCGTTAATTGCGAATGCGTGAAAGAAATTTTACGATTTTGTAATCCATAATCGTGGTGATATTTTAAAACCCTACAAATACAGATTCGTAATCAGTAACCGTCATCACATTCAAATCCGGGGAAAAAAATTGAAGAAAGATTGCAAATCCGAACATTACAAAACCTCATGTACACGAATCCGAACGATGGATTAAGGTGGTGACGAAAGACACTCTAAAAGAGAAAACACACTCCGAGCGAGGTAATGAAACAATTAGGAGTTTTTCGTATTTTAAGTTGGAATCGGAAAGGAAACGATTTTGTTTAGGTTGGATTGAGATGAGTTTGTTTTGGTTAGATTAGGTCGGATTCGAAATTGAAATAAGAAGAAAACACAAACGAACGTCATTGCAAGCTTTCGTTCGAGAAGATAAACAGTGGCAACCATGGTTACGGGTTCCGGAACCGTGGTGCCACTGAAAATGCCTTATTCTGGTAAACCGTATCATATTGAATTTAATTGAATTACATTGAAATAAATTGAAATAATTTAATTGTATTTAATTGAATTAAAATAAAGTCAATTGTATTAAATTAAAATAAATTGTATTGAATTAAAATTAAATAAATTATGTCTATCTAATTAAGTTATATGAAATTTAATAAAAGTTGTGACATTAATTAATATTAATTAATTAAACTAAATTATTTAAATGTAATTATATTAACCTTAATAATATAATATTAATTATTAATTAATTAAGTTCAATTTATTTTAATAAATAATTGAATAAGTATAATTAATTAAAATCGTGTATAAAATTAATTATATTTAATTATGTAGAGATGAAGAGTATATGATGAGTTGACTAACTAGACACTTTATATATCAAGGTGTATAAACTAGGCCCTTTTGTTTATACGATGATAAACTAGGTTCCTCCATACTTTTATAAAAAGATTTATTAAAAATAGAAATAAAAATACTCAATAAATCATAATATGTCTCTCCTATTTATCTTTATTTATTTACCTAATTAAGAATGATAATAATTATCAAAATCCGTTAAAATAGGAAACAAATGTTAACAATATCATTCATTCATGGACTCTTATTTGAACGTCCATTCTTGTTGGTCCTTCCTTCTGTACACATTGTTGTCTACCTGTTACATAAATGTGTGATTAAAACATAATATTTATCAATAACTACGTATGTATGATATGTACACATTGTTACTAGTTTTGACAAACATAATCAAATCAACAATTACATAATATTTATTAGCAACGACGTATGTATGATACATAATGTATGATATGTGTACACTATTAGCAACTACATATGTATGTATGATTAGAACATAATCAAAACAAACTATATCTATGCACACATTATTTATTATCATTTTCTGTACACAAAATAAAGGTCATTGATTGCAGTCGGAATGTTGTGTACTCCATTGTTAACATTCCTGACAAACTAGATTGAGAAGTTTTCAATGTCGGGGATTTAACCATGAATAGACCGAAAAGATGAGATCGAAAACTTACCTGGTATAATTAAACAACAATCGATGAAGATGAACACCAGGAAACGACCATTGCAAGACGGAGAAGATGATGCACAACGAAGATACCTTCAATCGCCTTCAATGGAGTCGGAGAGAGAGTAGATAGTATTTGACTTGAAATGCGGGATATTGATTGTGATTTATATGATTAGCCGCTTAAAAATATTTCGAGAATCCTTTGGTTTTACAGTTTCCAATTTTTTCGAAGCAGTTTCAAATTTTAGGCAGTTTTTAAAAACAGAATATTAATTAAGTGCCTATCTTTTATCCTTAATTATAGTATTAAATCCCTAGTTAATCTTTATTTTTTAATTTGATTTTGTTAGGGGTCTAGTTAGTCTACACTAAACAAAAAGGGCCTTATTTCACCAATCTTCTCAAGAGTATATTAAATTGAACCAGATAACGCTTCCACTCCTACAGATATTAGTGGGGATGGAGAGACGGAGGCGTCCTACGACCTTTGTTCATAGAGATAGATCTCGCGGGTCGGGACGAGATAGCACTACGTCTCAGGTTGTAGCCTTGGCGCTAGGACCAACATCATCTTGGTCACTAAGACCGTCTTCATCGGAATAGGAGGAGGATTTGAGTCACGCTTCTACTATACAACTAGAGGATTTGAGTCACGCTTCTACTAGACAACCACATCTGCAAGTTGATGATGTGGCTCTTGTTACGCAGACTACTAATATCCTAGTTGAGGAGCCTGTCGAGATCCCAACTGAGGAGCATGTGGATATCACTACTGACAAGCATGTAGATATCTCGGCTGACGTGCATGCAGAGATGCCAGCTGACGAGCATGTACATGATCCTTTTATCCCCGCAGATTGAGGCCGCATTGTTGCAAACACGGGGCACCCTTGATCGACGATATGTTGACATGATATGTTGGTCAACGTGTTCGCGGTGTATGAATGGGCAAGGTATATAACTGGATCTTGTAACAAATTATCTTACAGTATAAATTAATAAAATTAAATCTAAATTTGTTATTGAAGGAGGATTTCAAGAAGCCCATTACAACACTGAGGTGGTTGGACCATATCAACATGTTGAATTGGTGGATATCAAACACAAATAAATATGACCCCACATCTTGATTTGCGATCGCATCTCAGAGTGTTCTATTTGATCTACTAGATGTCTCGATCGCCGGTGTCGACCACGCACTTATCCATGCATGCTTGGAGAGATGGCATCTTGAGACCAGTATTTTTCATCTTCCATGGGGTGAGATGACCATCACTCTTCGTGACGTTGTTGTTATCATGGGCCTAAGAATTGATGGAGATCATGTGTTGACACCGCTCACCCCACGTGATCGCATATTCTGGTTGTGCGATACCTTTCACATCACTGAGGTTGGGGCACGGGCACACCAGACCGCACTATTTATCGATGTCTTGAGGACAACATTCTCCACTCTACGTTGTAACCCATCCACCCTAGTTGAGGATATAGCTTTTGTATTCCTTCTAATCTTCTTGGGGTCCTCTCTGTTCGTCGATAAGTCAACAAACAAGATGTGTCCTTGGTTGATTGATTTGGTACGAGATCACTAGTGCAAGGGAGGATATGCATGGGGCGTTGGCGTCTTGACATACTTATGCTGGTACTTATTACTATCACTTTAGGTAACTATGGTTAATTTTAAGACACTGTAGGCGTTGAAGGTTATCATGCTACTTAAACCAATCGCGAAAAGGAATGTCCCATCCCTCCACACTTGAATCATGATGACGTTTCTACATAATTGACAAGCGTGGTAATGGTGAATCTAGTTTGGTGCAAGCCTTAGAAAAAAAAGGTCACATTACACTTACTCGTTACACTTAGTCATTATAGTAGGATCATAAACAATTTATTAAAGTGAAATAACTTACAATTACAAAGTGATTACGGCCAACCATTGTTATTGTAGTATCTCCGTCGGGGTTCTTGGTTCTCAACCGTTGTCATCATAGGTAAACATGTCTCATGACTCCATCAAAGTATAACCACAACGCAACAATAATAAGTCGTTGTTGCCAAACCGACAATTGGTAACTTCATCCAATTCTCCGGTGGGCAAGGTACATCATCGGTCCAGAAAACAAACTTAATATCCGATTTTTTGGAGAGTTTGTGAATGTTGATCTGCTTTTTCTTTGATTCTCAATATATATAACGAATATACATAACGTTCAAAACAAAACGGTCATATTTTAATTTTATTACCTCTACACAACAAATATTTTTTAAAGACCAAATCAGAACTATCGCAGTTTTGGAACCCGTAACCATAACGATTACGGATTCCGAAACTACGATAGTTTTGCAACACATTCGCAATGCGTAACTGTGACGGTTACACAACCCGTAACCATAACGGTTCAAATTTCTCTAAATTTTAAAATTACTCAGTGATGGCACTTTTTGTGCTCTATATTTCTTATTTTTCTAGGGAAAATCTTTGTGTTACGTTTTCCTTCTCTCCTTGTTTCCTAATGGAGAAGTGCATGTTGGTAGAGATATCTCGGATCATGAAGCCTAATATTTGTTGAGGAATTTTAAGTACACAATGAAATTACCAAACGCCGACCGCATTCGCAATGCGTAACCGTCATGGTTGCGCATTGCGAATGCGTTACAGAACCACCGCGGTTTTAGAACGCGTAACCTTCATGGTTACGAATTCTAAAACTGTGATGATTTTGTAATGCATTTTATGAACAAAAATAAGAATTATTCTAGCTCATTTAAAATTGGGAGATTAATTTTGTTAGCATGTTTGATTGGAGTTCGGTGAGATTGTAGAAAGAGATTATTAGGAATTAAAAATGAGTAAAAAGATAATCTCATTAATGAAAGTGACTCCCGACCGAAGAGAAGAAAAAATAATAGTTTTTTTTCGTGTTGCCCTTAAGGTTTGAACTTTTTCTCTTGATACCTTCATGGTTTTATTTGTTTTCTCTCGATACCCATTCTTAATATATTATATTAAAAATTCATTATAAAATAATAAAAATCAGAAAAATAAATTTAAAACAAATTACGACCTTATTAAATTTAAATTAATAAATTTAAAATAAATATAGTTTTTTATATATATCATTTTATTTTTTGAAATAAAGATATTTTTTATTTTTGAATTAAAATATTTTTTAGCTTTTTACTTTAGATTTTAAAAATATATAAAAGTTAAATTCAAAAATTAATTACTATATGTTAAAATTCTAGACTCTTAAAAAAATTAAAAAAATTTTATTTTTAATTTAATTTAATATATTTTATTTTGAATCTAAAATAAATAATAAAAATTTATTTTAGTTCAAAAATAAAAATTATCTTTAATTTACTTTACATTTTTTAATTAGAAAAATATTTAAAAATACTTTATTATAAATTGATTAGTTTAAAATATAATGAGGTCATTTAAATTTATTTATATATTTTTTAATTATTTTATAAAAAAATTTAATATAATAAATTAAGAATGAGTGTAAAGAAGAAATAAATAGAATTATAAGGATATTAAGAAGAGTAATTTTGAAATTTAAATGAATACCAAAAGCTTGAGACCTTGAGGGCACAATAAACTTTAAAAACAAACAACCCCAACCACTGATTTATCTATCTGCTCTTCGTTGGTTCTTCATTCGTTTCTGATTCAATTGCTCTCTTTGCTGTCAAGTCCCGACGAAGCCAGTTGAATCATACTTGTTCTTCTTCATTCTGATTTGTCTCATTTTCCAGATCATAAGCCTAGAAATTGTTGGTTTATCTCTTTGTGGTCAAATATTTTCTGGTCTTAGTTTGATTTTTTTCGATTGTGAATTCATAACCCTAGCAGGGAATGACTGAATGGGTAATAGAGGATTTGCTGCTTATTCACAATTCAATTTGGTTGTTTATAGCATAATCTGATAAAGAGAATTTGCTGTTTATTCTCAGTTTGATAAAGATGACAATGCTGAATTTGTGTTGCAGAGATAAGGCGAGATGGTGCTCAGCTCGATATAACGCAAGTTGGATCTATTTTGTGTGATTTGGTCATAACATCTCTGTTATCTGAGGATGGAAAACTTTTCATTGGATGTTCAAGCGGATTGGTCAAGGTTAGAGCAGATACTTTCCGGGCTCGGGCCGGATCCGGACCGGGCTTCTTTCAATATTCTGCCCGTTTGTCCGGGCCGGATCCGGGCTTAGCCCGGATTCCGGGCTTTGGAGCTTGTCCGTACCCGTCCGCCAACCCGGGCCGGGCCGCCCAACGGGTACCCGAATTCCTTTTTTTTTGTATTATTAAAAAATCTAAAGAATACTTGAATCATGAATGTTCAAGTTCATTGAAATTGATTAAAAATCACAACATTTTTAGCCCTAATCATCGATCACCACGATTCAAAGGGAAGATTTGTGAGGAGAGTTTTTGGTTTCCAATCCAGATAATCCACGATTCAAATAAACAAATCAAAGATTAGATGAGAGATTGGAGGAGAGTAGAGTGGGTGCCTCTCTTCAGATAAGAAAAGAACATAGGAACATATCAGAGGAGAGTAGGAGGCCTTCCATTCTCAAATGACGCTTCAAATGCTTTAGATAAGAAAAGGACATAGGAGAAGACGCGAGTCCGACGGGTAAACAAAGAGAGGAAAGTCCGACGGGTAAACAAAGAGAGGCGCCGTCTGTAGCTTAGGGTTTACGAGAGTGTGAGAAGTATGATTGTATGAGGTTGCACAACCTCAAGCATGCGCTTACGTTTTACAAAGAGGGAAGTAGTCATTAGGGTTTTATTTGTTTTAATTGGACTGGGCCTAATCTTTAATACATATATCATGTATGTATATAAATAATCCGGACCGGGCAAGCAGTCCGACCGGGCTTTATACTCTGTCCGAATCCGACCTATTTGTACGCCTGGGCAGGGATTTTTGACCCTACCGGGCTTTCCACCTTGTCTATATCCGCCCGTTTTTCCGGACGGACGGGACGGGACGGACGGGCTGACCCGGGATGTATCAGCTCTAGTCAAGGTGATTATTTATGTGTGAAAATGTATATTCGTTTATTCTCACTGGGATATCGACTAGTGTTTGGAATGCTGAGAATCTTATACCTATCTTTAGTATGAGTAGATGAATTTTGTAATGTTTGTTGGTAAGAGAATTTTACTAAGCACAAGAAATAGAAAGAAAAATAGATTGCTGATAGTGGCTTGTGATTTTAGATCTTCAATTTCCATCAACATTAGAGGTTGATAGACTTTTGTTTGTGTAACTTTGTTGATTTTCTTTCTTACTCATCTGACTCCCCCTCTACCCACAAAAGCTAGCTTTGAAGGATTGTATTTTCTTTCAAATGCAACAGAGAATATATACCAAATGCTACATTTTTTCCTTACTCATCTGACGAATCATGTACAACAATTGCATAGGCAAGTGAAATGGACGTTTTGTTTTCTGCTATAAAACAATCCAGATTTGTTTATTTGTTATTGACTGTTTTTTATGAGGAAATTACCGTAAACTACCTATTAAATAGGTCATATTGCAACTACCACCCGCTCTATCACTATGTACCGGAAACCAGCCGTTAAACATATTCCGTTACCAAAACACCACACGTGTCAATTTCCCGTCAAATATCCGTCTTGTGGGCCCCATTTTATAATAAAATAATATTTTCTTTCTTTTTTCTGTTTTTCTATTTTATAGTTGTAATTGTTATATTTTTCTTTCATTAATAATATTTAGAAAATCAGATAATAAATAAATTACTTATCAACTTTAATGTATGTAACTGACTTAAACCCTAAATCCAAAAAAGAAAGGGAGAAGTGAAGAGAGAACTCGATCCTGGAGAAGTGAAGAGAAGAACTCGATCATCATCTTCATCAAAGAACTCGATCTTTGGGTTTCCAAATGACAAGCTCAAGCTCAAGCTCTACAAAGGAACAATGTACTGACATATTCCCAACCTAGGCTATGTCACCATGGTTTGCCAGAGAGACATTCTACTGCTCGTACAAAGGAACATTATGGAAGAAGGTTTTTTGGTTGTCCTTTGTACAAATCAGGAGGAAAGTGCAATCATTTTGTGTGGGATGATGAGAAATTCACTCTAAGATCGACATATGTTATCCAACAGTTGGTGAGGGAGAAGGAAGAACTGAATGCTGCTAACATGGAGTTGAGACAGTCAACAAGAGTTGAACAAGAGAAGATTGGGAAGATGCTTGAAGAGCTTGCTTCTAAAAACAAGTTGATATCTGAGCTGGAGATGGAGAATGAGCAATGCAGGTTGGAAAATGATAATTTTGTGAGAAAGTTGAAGAATGAACATAATAGTCGTTTGACTTGTTGTGTATGATATTGTGTTTGGTAGTTGTTGTGAAGCTGTAAGGTTGTAAAATATTTGATGATCTTTTAGTTGTTGTCATTAAGGTCGGTTGTCAAGCTTTTAGTAGCTTGGTTCATGTAATATGACTATTTTGTTGTTTACAAATTAATGAATGAGTAGTTGTTTGATCCTTGTTTATGAGCAATTGTTTAGTATCAATTTAAGGTCTGTTTAGGAGCAATTGTAAAAGTTTTAGTAGCTTTGCCGTCTCTCAGATTGTCAAGGTTTAAGAGCAATTTTTTATGAGCAATTGTCAAGGTTTACTATCTCTTGAATTGATACTTCACTGTCTCTTAGATTGCCAACCTTGATAGATGCAATTGTTTAAGGTATTGGATGATATTTTGGTTTGCTGTCAAGGTTTTATGAGCAATTATTTATGATATTTTTTCTTCAATTGTTGTCTCTCTGATTGACATAACTAATAGACAGATTCAAGGTTTATGCAATAACCATTTATACCTTGATAGATTGTCAAGGTTTATGCACTAACCATTTATGTACAAATTGTCAATTGTTGTCTCTCAGATTGACAGATTCAACACTGTAATCTGTCAAGGTTTGTTGTCAAATAACCATGAAATTCTGCACAATGAAATAACTATAGACTCACATATTGACAGCGTACAGATTGTCAAGGTTTATGCAATAACCATTTATGTACAAATTGTCAATTGTTGTTCCATAGATTGACAAAGGCTACACTGTAATCTATCAAGGTTTGCTGTCAAATAACCATGATATTTTAGGTACAGATTGTCAAGGTTTATGCAATCAAATAACCATGAAACCTTGACACATTGATAGTGTAATCAAATGACCATGAAATTACCTTGACAGATTGTCAATTGTTGTCCCTCAGATTGACAGAGGCTACACTAATAGACTCACACATTGACAGTGTAATCAAATAACCATGAAATTCATACCTTGATAGTGTAATCAAATAACCATGAAATTTTGTACAATGACCATGAAACCTTGACAGTACATATAAGAAGGTTGACAATACATATAACCATGACAGTAAAGGCTTGACAATTGATCATCTTCATCAAATAACCATGCCAATTCATCATCTTCATCTTCATCAAATAACCATGAAACCATGACTGTACATATAAGAAGGTTGATAGTACATAAAAACCTTGACAATTCATCATCTTCATCAAATAACCATGAAACCTTGACAGTACATAAGAAACCATTCATAAGACATTCATAACATTGACAATAACCATGACAGTACAAAAGGCCAACACATTGGCAATATTGTAACTGAGTTAGACAATACCAAAGGCTAAGACAGTCATAACAGTACAAAAGACTAACACATTCATAACAGTACAAAAGGCTAACAACACAAAAGACTAAGAAAACAAATTTATGGTCCTCCTAAATCTTGAGTTGATGCTTGTTCTGGACCTTGACTTTATGAACTCCCTCTAGGTGCAGTTGAGCATTGTGTTCCTACATCTTGTCCTCCCAATATGCTCATAACAAAGCTCTGTTTAGGCTGCAAGAAAAAGATTCCAAATTAGGTTGAACAAAAAATTTGAAGAGCAATTGAGAGCTTTAAAAGAAGGTTACGCTCTTTGTGTATTTCCTTTTCTTAGAGCCAACCTTCACAGTGTTAGGGTTCCTTGGCCTCCTACCATGATTCACAGGCTTTGGTGGTGGTGGTTCTTTAGGTACGCTTTTACACCTGTTTTTGTAGTGCCCTTCTCCTCCACAGTTTGAACACTTCACCTTGCCAAATCGAACCCTAGTTGGTGGATCTTCTCCCATTGACTTTCTCCTAACCTTCTTAGGCCTCCCAAGTTGTACAATGTACTTTGGTGGACCTGACTTTAGGTAACTAGTGCTTTCCCATTCTGATTCTCCAAGTTGAGGGTGAATTATACTGTCATTTGCAATTCCTTTTCCTGGAGATGAGCAGCAGCAAGGAACTTGCACGTAAGAGATCTCCACCGCCTTCAGATTTACCTCCTTTGTTATTCAGTTTGTGCCGAGTTTCGTTGGTAATACATTTGGGGCTTTAGGGTTTTTGATTCAGCTTCAGATTTACCTCCTTTGTTATTCGAGTACTGTGATGACAATGCCCTTAATCGATTATTCTGATGACATTTGGGGTTTTAGGGTTTTCGATTCACCTTTAGAATTACCTACTGAAGATAGTTAAGATTTACCTTTCTTCGCCTAGACATGAGCTTTTGAATTTTCTTACAGAATATCATGTTGTGACAGATTTACCTCCTTGATTGTGTTGTTCTACTTATTGATGTTGTGACAAATTTACCATTGTTGATATATTTGTAGTTGTGCTCATTGATGTTGTGATAGATTTACCATTCTTGACCTATTTGCAGTTGTGCTACTTCTTGTTGCATCTTGTTTCTGTTGATATGATATTTTGAATTGTCTTACAAAATAGCATGTTCAATAGATTTCCATTTGAATTTGCTTAAGGAATAGCATGCTGTATGTGACAGTAGTACCATCTCTATTTTTTGTGAGTGTTGTGACATTAGTATCTTCTATGTTTCTGCTAGTATTGTCACAATAGTATCTTTTAAGTTTACACTAGCATAATGACTAATACACATGATGGTTGTTGTGAAATTATCAAGTGATTGGTAAGGTTGTAGAGAAGAAGTTTAATTGGACCGAGGAGTTAACTAGGACGTTCTTAAGGGTTTGCATTGGATATCAAAAAGTCCACGATGTTGATTAACCATTTAGTTGGGTAGAAATTCCTTCTGTTTTAGAGAATCAAATAGGTAGAAAATATCCTCCTATAAAGCTAAAAAACAAATTTGATCATATGAAGAAGTTGTACAAACTTTGGAAAGATTTGAGACACGGTGAGACAGGTATTGGATGGGACCCTGTCAAAGGTCGAATAGCAACTGATGATGCTTGGTGGGAAACAAAGATTAAGGTATCGAAGCTTATGTTGTATAGAATGTTTTAGTAAAGTATGTACTGCATTTGATTCCTTACTTTTGTTGTTATTTGTTGTAGGAAAAAGACGAGTACAAGCAATTCAGAAAGAGAGGTGTGACAAGTGACTTGGAAGAGTTATGGGAGCAAGTGTTTTGTGGGATCGTAGCTACGGTGAAACATTGTGTGACCCCCTCTATGGATCCTTGTTTTCTTCTACAAGGCGGGGAAACTGAAAAGAACAATGAGGGTGCTGAGGAATTTGCAAATGAGGAAGGAGAAAACAGTGACAGTGAGTTTGGAAACTTAAACAACATCGACTTCAATGCTCCCGATGATGAGATTTTGAAAGACATCCGTGAATAATTGACTTCATCAAACCCATCTACCAACATCAAGAAATGTACTAAAGCTGCATCCAAGGTCTCGAAGAACTCTGCTAGAACCACACCATCTGGAGTTGGCTCAAAATGTCGTAAGAAAGGGTTCACTAGTGCACAACTGTATAGTGAACATCTTGCAATAGTGGAGCAGACCAGTCAGAAAATGCTCACCTTGTTTGAGGCAGAAGCTGCTACATCTGCAGCACCGAGAGAAAAGTGTACAGTTCAGCATGTCATGGACATACTCGAAGAAATGGTTAAGGAGCAGCTTGTAGAGGAGGATTCTCTGTTGTGGTGTTTTGCTAATTCACAATTGATGAATGAGTTTTTTAGGTAGATGTTCATTAACATTCCACGCCATGCTGGGAGACTAGTTTTTCTGAAATACCAATATGTTGAAATCAAGGGTGTCAGTCCATGATTGGTTGTTTTCTCTGCCTGATGAATTGTAGTCTTGACTGTTGAGAGTTTTTTTTTCCCAATTGAACCGCATTGCTAGTTTATGTTTGTTTTTCCCAATTGAATTTAGTGTTCAATGTTGAGTGTTTTTCCTAATTTAACTATCATGAAGGATTTATGGTTTAAATGTATTGAACGTTTGTGCCGGTTTTATCATGGGTATGTAGCTAATATGATAGATGATTGCTTTGCTTATACCGTGCTATGTTTTCTATCATTTAATTGTGTGTTTATATGTTATGAGAAATCCTTAATTATCTCATAATGTTTAATTGATTGCAGAAGGGAAGAAAAGGCTCAAAAGACGCCAAAAACAAATGATGTTTGCGAATGTAAAACCCCAATTCCGTGGGACTCGGAATATTACGGGCAAGACCTTACAATGGGTCCCGACCCTTAGCCTGACAACAATTTCACCAGACGTTTCCAATAAGGCACAAATAAAGGCCAAAACCGAAAATAAATTTAATGCAATGATATGATTCCCGAATACATCAAGAAAGGAAAGACATCAGCCGACTATATGTAATACCCCGAATCCTAGAGGACTCGAAATGTTACGATCTGGGACCTCACAATGGGTCTCGGCCCTTAGCCTGGCAACAACTTCATCGGACCTTACAACACAACACAAATAAAAAGGCAAAACATAGAGTTTTATAACATGAGCGAAATAAGAATCTAAATCTGAAAAACAATACAGCCAAGTCTCAAAACCGAAAATACCAACATCAGTCTCAATAGTCATAAAATAAAATATAACAGTCCCGTCCTATAATGCACGGAACCCCAGCTGCCCACTACTGCCGGATCACTCGATCGGCTCCCTAACCTGCAAGGCATCTACAAGCGGTATAAAACCGTTAGCTAACATTCTATGCATAAGTATAAAGGTAGAAGCACAAACACACAACATATGCAATCAGCATGCAACACTCATTCCTTTTTATTATCTTTAATTAAGTGATACGTCATTACTAATGATACTTATTTTGTGACACGAGGGATTCCCAAATCTCGCCCCTGTCCCCATTTACCAACGCGGAATGGTACTAATGCATGTGACCGTCTACCGGACTGGGCTGGTCGCAGGGAACCTCCTAGAATCTCGCAAGAGCTAGGCAGATGATGTCACGACCGGTTAACATACACTTGGGTCAATTATACAATATAATACAGTCGGCCTATTCCGGTTTTTCTTTATTTATCATAACAATCAAACACCACTCATACACATCACACACATGCAAGAAGCTAGCTAAGTAAGTTAGTGGACTTACCGAATCAAATCTCATCTCTCTTAACAACACTCAATTAGTAACTGCAGGAACTCAGTTGCCTGTCAAAGGAGGCATGTGGGTCAACACTTTTCCTTGGATACTTAGAAGTCTAAAACTCCTAAGAAGTACGATTCTATGTGCAGAAGTTATTATAGTGTTTATTTAAGGTAAATTGACTATTTTACCCTTGGTCCCGAGACTTCCAAAAACCCGTAATATGTACTTAAATTCTTACTTGAGGCTAACTAATCATATTCTACTCCCTAGGATGATTTTAGGTGACAACTATAAAAACTACCCATTTTCTATTTCCCGAAAAGTCACTAAGGTCCGACTACAGCTTCAAATATGAAATTAAAATAAACTTGTAAAAATTCTAAAATAAATTTCTAAATTATCTATGATATCTAATCTACTCATCGGAGAAAGAATTTCTAAAAAGTGTTCAATCGTTAATCCTACAAAAATCTTTAAAGTTGGCTATAACACTAAAACGTTCCTATACTTGGTCAAAATTCAATGCTGGAAAAATCAGGTCAACTCTTCCACTTTGAGACCATATAACTCTCAATCCAACCGTTCATTTCTTCTCAAATTTTACCACTGTAAACTACTTATATCTACCTATTATCTATTAAAATTTCAACGGTGGATCTTCTACGAAACGCTTTAACATTGATTCACAATAGTGGGTAATCTTCAACTTCAAAACTGAAAGAAACAAAAAAACAATTCCTTTACAGCCACAACACACTCCTATTGGTCTCTAGTTCGAATTCACTTATCACTATAACTCACCCTTTACACTACCCCTAAGTCCTTAGTTCGTATCTTTCAAGGCACCATCTAAACATCGACCTAAATCTAACATCCTAAGGTCTTTTCTAGTGCAGTCATCCTTGTATGCATACATGATTAATCTATCTGCTGTGCCAGCTTATCATCATAGCGATTTTACTAACTGGACTGAATAGAAAGAGAACAACTAGGGAGTGAGAGACCAACCGAACGTATGCAGAAACGTATGTTGTAAAGGTGCTCCTGGAGTCGACTAGGGTGTGCAGAACGTCCTCACTGCTGTGCTGAAGGCCGTCCACAACCAGCCTTCGACTACCACTGCAGAAGGTCTCGTTCAGATGGGTAGGGACGACAGAATAGTAGGTGAAGAGAGGGTCGAAGGCTTTAAACTCACCACAACCGCTGCGTGAAGGAATGTGTGCAGAACGTGGGCAATAGAAGGGCGGCTTGCTGCATGAATCTGGAAGCAAGGGAGGACGACAGGCTGCGTGAATCTGGAGGCAAGGGAGACGTTGTAGTTTCTTCTCTTCTGGTGTGACTATAGGGCTGTTACAGCTCCTTAATTATCTCATTTTTGCAACTGTTACAAGCAGATGGGGAGAGAGGGCAGCTGACCGTTTTGGCGTGCATTCCTTGGGCTACTCCTGGCTGGGCTGAAGCAAGAGCTGGGCTAAGATTAAGGTAGGAATAGTGGGCTGAAAAATGCAAGAAGGATGACTGAAATAATTGCAAGCAAGATGGGCTGAATTGTTTGTCAAAAATCTTTCAAAACTCGTCATGGCCTTGTCAGGCCCATGAACGAGTTTGTCACAGATTTGTCGGGCTTTGTCATGGCCTCGTCTCAGCTTAGTCATGGTCTCGTCACAGCTTGTCATGATTTCGTCTAAAGTCATCGATAAGAATGAATTATAATAACTAGGGTTTGATATAAATCTATCATTTTATGTGAATTAAATTCTACATAAAAATAATAAATAATTATAAGAATTAGAGCTTGATAAAATTTTATCATTTTATGTGAATTAAATTCTACATAAAATAATAAAATTTGTGAAGAAAGAAGTACTAGATAGAATGGGAAACCGTCAACGGCTCGAAGTCCGATTTGATTCGAAATTAAATGGAATAAAAATTCCGTATATTACATCAGTACCCCCTTAAAATAAGTTTCATCCCGAAACTTAGGACAAGGTACTTAACTAAACGACTTCCATAAATAAACTGGTATGTCCTAGTCTCACTAAAATTTAATTTCTTTTTCTAAACTTCTCTAACCTTATTAAAGCGTAATGAAAAAAAACTGATCTTTACATCAGATCCCCCTCAAAAATAAGTTTCGTTCCGAAACTTAGGGTAGTTCCCAAGCTCATAAAACGTAAGCGAGCCCTATGACTAACAAGTTACTACATCAAGACACCTATGGTTCACACACAACCACATCAAACATAACACACAAACAATCACTAAAAGTAACCAAACAAGGATGTAGAACTACCTGACGGTCCTATAGATGTTTCTAGATCCGCATAAAACTCGGGATAGTTCCGCCGGATACTATCCTCCGTCTCCCAAGTGGCCTCGTCAATCCCTCGTCTCGACCATTGTACTCTCAACATGGGTATTACTTTCGATCGAAGGCGTCTCATACCTCTCTCCAAAACTGCTATCGGGTGCTCAGGAAATGTATGATCCGGCTCTAGCACTAGGTCGTCATGGCTCACTATGTGTCTCGGGTCATGCACATACTCTCTCAACTGAGATACATGGAAAACTGGATGGACTCCCTCCAATCGGGGTGGCAATGCCAATCTATAAGCCACCTCTCCTATCTGCTATAGGATCTCAAAGGGCCCGACATATCGGGGACTCAACTTCCCTTTAATGCCGAAACGTCGAACACCCCTCATCGGTGACACCTTCAACCATACCTGGGCGCCAACCCTGAACTCCAGAGGCCTGCACCTCTTATCAGCATAAGATCTTTGACGGCTCTGTGTGGTCAATATCCGCTCTCGGATCAATGCTACCCGAGCCATCTCATCCTGCACCTGCTCGGGCGCTACCCCACTTTTCCTCCCAGGTTCATCCCAACACAAAGGTGTACGACACCTCCGCCCATATAGTGCCTCGTAAGCAGCCATTCCAATAGTCGCGTGCCAACTATTGTTATAAGAAAACTCCACCAAAGGGAGGTGGTCGGGCCATACCTGCCCCCAATCAAGCACACACACCCTCAACATGTCCTCAAGGGTTTGAATAGTCCTCTCAGACTGCCCGTCCGTCTGAGGATGGTATGCCGTGGTGAACTATAAGCTCGTCCCTAAGGCGGCGTGTACCTGTTGCCAAAACCTCGAGGTAAAACGCCCATCCCTATCTGAAATGATCGTCCTCGGCACTCCATGGAACCTCACAATCTATCGGGTAAACTCCTCGGCTAAACGAGACACCGGCCACGTTTCCTTAATAGGAATGAATCGTGCTATCTTCGTCAACTGATCCACTATGACCCATATCGCATCAAAGCCTCTACTCAACCTCGGTCCAGTAACGAAGTCCATGGAAATGTCCTCCCACTTCCACTGTGGAACCAGAAGTGGTTGGAGCTCTCCTCCGGGCCTGTGGTGCTCAATCTTAACCTGTTGACAGGTCGCACACTGGGCTACATATCTAGCCACGTCGGGCTTGAGCCCGCCCCACCAATAAGATCGTCGTATATCCCGATACATCTTACTCGCGCCGGGGTTGACGGAGTAAGGTGTAGAATGGGCCTCCTGCAGTATACGCTGCCTCAACTCTCTGTCAGAGGGTACACATATGCGCTCCTGGCGCCTCAAAATCCCATCTGCACCCACCATAAACTGTGGTGCCTCCCCTCTGGACATCCTATCTCTGATCCTCGTCAGTACTGGACAACCCTCCTGTTTCTGCCGGATCTCTTCCGTCAGATCCAGTGAAACCTCTAACGCTGACAAATGCCCGTCAGTATCTGGAAACCGGATGTCTACCTCCAACCAAATCAAATCTCGCTTCAACTGGGTCTGAATAGTTAGTCTAGCAATCGCGGCCTCGCGAGGTGTCCTCCTACTAAGGGCATCGACGACCACATTCGCCTTTCCCGGATGATAAAGGATCTCTAAGTCAAAATCCTTAATCAGCTGTAGCCATCTCCTCTGGCGGTTATTCAACTCCCGCTGAGTGAATATGTTCTTCAAACTCTTGTGGTCTGTGAAGATCTAACAGGTGGCCCCGTAGAGGTAATGACGCCAGATCTTCAAGGCATGAATGACTGCAGCTAGCTCAAGGTCGTGAGTAGGGTAATTCTCCTCATACGTCTTCAGCTGTCGAGACGCATACGCAATGACCCTACCCCTCTGCATCAGGATGCATCCCAAGCCTAGCTTGGATGCATCACTGTAAACGACGAAGTCCTCAACGCCCTCTGGTTGTGCTAGCACCGGAGCAGAAGTTAATCTCTCCTTCAGCTCCTCAAAGCTCCGCTGACAGGGCTCGGTCCATGCAAATCTGATGGACTTCCTTAACAAGGAAGTGAGTGGTCTGGCAATCACAGAAAAACCCTTCACAAACCTACGGTAGTATCCGGCCAGACCTAGAAAACTGCGTACCTCCTTGACCGTCTTAGGGGGCGGCCATGATGCAACTGACTCTATCTTTGCCGGGTCCACCTTGACTCCTTCGGGGGAGACAATATGGCCAAAGAAGGCAACCTCAGGCATCCAGAACTCACACTTAGAGAGCTTAGCATAAAGCTCTCTATCCTGTAAAACCCGCAACACCGTCCTCAGGTGTCCGTCGTGCTCCTCCCTACTCCGGGAGTATACTAAGATGTCGTCGATGAAAACTACCACAAACTGATCTAAGAAGTCAATGAAGATGCCATTCATCAACTCCATGAAGACAACAGGAGCATTGGTGAGCCCGAAAAGCATCACCACGAACTCATAATGACCGTATCTGGTCCGAAATGCTGTCTTCGGTATGTCCTCTTCCCGTACTCTCAGTTGATGATATCCTGACCTCAAGTCGATACGTGAAAACACCGTAGCTCCCTGTAACTGATCCATCAAATCATCAATACGCGGGAGCGGGTACTTATTCTTGACGGTGACTTTGTTCAACTCTCGATAGTCGATACAAAGCCTCATGGATCGGTCCTTCTTCCTGACGAAGAGGACTGGTGTACCCCAGGGAGACACACTGGGTCGGATGAATCCCTTTTCTACCAACTCCTCGAGTTGCTTCTTAAGCTCAAGCATCTCGACTAGTGCCATGCAGTATGGAGCCTTGGAGATCGGCCTCGTGCTGGGCTCCAACTCAATCCCAAAATCTACGCTCCTCTATGGTGGTAAGCTAGACGGCTCGCCAAAGACATCCTCGAACTCACAAGCTACCGGGGTCTCTACTAATGATGAACTCGTCTCCTCCATGGCGTAACACCAGAAGGCCTCACATCCTTGACCTATGAGCTTTGCGGCTCGGACCGCACTAATGACTGTCCCTATCTTTCTGAGGTCCCACCCTCGAGAGACTTCCTCCTGTCCAGACTCCGTAGTGACCGTCATTGTCCTCCTCCTGACGTCCAGAACAACTCTATGGCGGTCCATCCAGTCCATCCCGAGTATGACTTCTTCATGCACTAAGTGCATGACATGAAAGTCGGCTAGCCAGTCACGACCTCCCAAGTGGATAGGACAATCGTGAATCTCCCGAGTACCACGAACCCTACTCCCATCGGGTAACCTTATAAGGAAAGGTTCCCCCTCTATTGTATCTAAGGTCAACCTATCTATGCAATCATCAGATATAAAAGAGTGTGTCGCACCCGTATCAAAAAGTACTCGGACTGGAAAGCAATGAATCGTGATAATACTTGTGGCTGCGGGCGCTGCTGGCTCTACGGTACTCATCAACTCAAAGACTCGAGCCTGAGTACCCCTAGTCTCTGAAGTGCCCCCACCACGCCCTCTACCTCTAGCTAGAATCTGAGTAGAACCCTGTGAATATGCCTGACCAGGAGCCCGCTGCTGCTGACCCCGAGCCTGATACTGAGACTGCCTCTTTCCTCCTCCTGGGGTACCAGCAGGTGAGGACCCCTGCTGTGATGTTACCTTTCCCTGTCGGCAGAAGGTAGCCCTGTGGCCCAGCTGGCCGCAAGTAAAACATGTAACTGGTGGCCTCCTACACTCCGGCTTAATGTGTCCCTGCTCCCCACAGTTGTGGCCCAGCTGGCCGCAAGTAAAACATGTAACTGGTGGCCTCGTCTCAGCTTAGTCATGGTCTCGTCACAACTTGTCATGATCTCGTCTAAAGTCATCGATAAGAATGAATTATAATAAGTAGGGTTTGATATAAATCTATCATTTTATGTGAATTAAATTCTACATAAAATAATAAATAATTATAAGAATTAGAGCTTGATAAAATTTTATCATTTTATGTGAATTAAGTTCTACGTAAAATAATAAAATTTGTGAAGAAAGAAGTACTAGATAGAATGAGAAACCGTCAATGGCTCGAAGTCCGATTTGATTTGGAGTTAAACGGAATAAAAATTCAGGATATTACACTATACGTACAACAACGCCAACACTACACAATATACAACACCAATACACGGACTCAAACCCCCAAACTCGACCTATGATGTAAGGAACCCCGGCTGCCCACTCCTCCGGATCACTCGGCCACACCTAACTTGCACATCAACTACAACAATCGGTATAATCAAAACCGTTAGCTCACATTCTAGGCATTATAAAGATAGCAAGGAAACAAACACACACATAAGTACACATATCACACATCATGCTCATATACATACATATCCGGTTCTTATCCTCTTTTTAGGTTATTCCATTACTAGTTCAATTCGTTTAAAGTGTGACACGAGAGTCTTATAACTCTCGCCTCTGTCCCCGTGTATCCAACAGGAGTGATGCGGAGCTCAACCCGTATACCATGTGGAGTGGCGAAGAAGCCTACCCGTATAACATGTATGGCCTGGTCGTAGAGAACCTCTTAGTCTCCCTCGGGAGCTGGGCAGTGATGTCACCGCCCGATAATAATAAACAATGGGCCAACAATATATATATATATATATATATATATATATATATATATATATATATATATATATATATATATATATATATATATATACCCAGTTGTCCTAATCCGGTTTCATGATCATAAGCAATTAAACACACACCACCATCACATATCCAAATAATGCATAAAAGCGGCTAAGTAAGTCCAAGGACTTACCTCGTCCCAACGATCAACCAAATCTCATTTCCTGTACGAATATAACCAAAGTATGTTCTGGACAAGGCACCATAATCAACTACTACTCACAAGCTAGAAGTACTTAGACTTCTAGTCCTATATCATCCTACAAGATCATATACAAAACACAACCATGGTAATCTAAGCTAGGATACACATGTCCTAGTCTCACAAGGACAAATATACACTCGCCACATGATAACCAACTCAAGCCCCATCACTCAACAAGTCTAAGAACATCGATAACCTCATACTCTCATCTAAGATCCAAGGCCACTACATGGCATTCCACAAGGTTATCTTAGGCCATCCTATCATGCTTCTAACATGTATACACTCTAGGATAAGCAAGGAACACAAGCTCAAGGGAGGATACTCACTAGGGCAAAGACGCGGCACGGAAGGAAGCACAACCACGAAGAGGAGAAGAAGGCCACACGGGAGGGCTGGATGAGCTAGTGGCCGCCCCTGCGGCTCAGGTGCAGTGGCTGCCCCCGCGGTGCTGTCCAGCCGCGGGTGCGGTCGAACTCCAAAAAGGCGATCCCGACGAGTTCTTCGACTGATTCTTGAAGTTCCAAGGTCTCCTAGCTACCTTGATTGGCTCCATATCATCCAACACTTAGATCCACACACAAACAACATTCCTAGACAAGATCCACTCACATGCAAGCCAAAAGAGGAAGTGTGAGGATCCATGGCTTCACCATTGAAGCTTGAGGAAGAAGAAGAAGATGAAGGAGGAAGAAGAAGATTACCTACAACAGCTTAGCTTGGATTATCTGTCTCCAACTCGTATCCAAAAGGAGCAGCTCACACAACAAAGGTGAAAGAGCCATGGGAGGCCAATGAAGAAGGTGAATCAAAAGAGAGGAGAGGAGCAAGGAGGAGTAAAACTCACGTGAAAGAGGAAATGGGGAAGGAGAGTGTTCGCCCCTAAAGGTGTGTGCAAATAAGCTTTAAATTTATAAAACTAGAATCAAGCAGCGAACCCGCAGTGTACGGATCGACGTAGCTAAGCAAGAATTCCAGAGTATCGAACACAGGGATTTGGGTGGGAACAAATTCGATTGCAAATTATCAAGCGAGTAAATATGAGAGTTTTGCAAATATTGGGAAAACAACAATCCTAAAGATCCAAGTATCTAGCTGTGGCAATCGATTCAAGATATACTTAATGATATAAAGACAGAGTTGAGATATGCAAAGGTATACTAAGGTAAGGTAATCGTACGGTGAAGTTCCAAAAACCTTATGTAACTCACCTACAAGGCACTCTCTATTCAGGTTGTTGAGGCTCAATATAGAAAGATTCTAAAGATGAAAATTAATGTCAAATACCCAAACTTGTAATCCAAGGATCAAGACTAACTTAACCGATTGAGGTTGTGACACTCACAATCGAGGTAGAGGTTGTTGAGGCTTCACTACCACCTAGAAAAGACAAGTCTAAACTAAGTTAAAGCAAATCTTTAACTTTGGATTAAAGTAAAAGCAGGCTCGTGGACTTAAGGGAAATTACGGTTAGTTCTTGGTATTCCACGGTCGTGGACTCAAGAACAGGCCGTAATTTATGGTTTGTCGGCGATTCTCTCTAACTCTTAGGGTCTAATCTGTTTGCGATCGATCTATCATCATCTAAGCCACAACTATCAACCCTTCACCTTAGAATTGTTAAGGGTTTTTATCCAATAACAGTCATGTTGATATCAATTCAAGAATTAAAAGATAAAAAGATGAAAACTTTCAAGAACTTTCAATAATCTCCAAACCAATCTCAAAGTCACAATCAAGAACGAATGTTGTCAAAGGATTCAAAATAAAGTAAACAATCACAACCTTAGGAAAGAAGAGAAAACGGGATGTCAATCCGTTTTTCAAATCAAACCTAAACAAGAAGAAAGATCTTCTTGCAAAATCTTCCAAAAGCTTCGATCTTCCGCCAATCCGGAGATCTCAACAGCAATCTCCACCAAAAGTGCGAGATTAGGGCAATTTCCCAATGCGAACTTCAATCTCCAATGAGATGATCAATACTTCCAAGTGACGGTGTAAGATGAGGTAGCATCGTAAACGATCCTAAGCGTCGATAAACGGGGGTAAGCGGGGATGAAGGATTCTTGCTTCGTCCGTCTTTTTATAGGGCAAGATAAAATATCGGCCCGGCCCAATCTTCAAAAGATCGTGGCTTCAAAGTGTGGCGAAAAGATTCGCCAAGATCACGGTCGTGGAAGTTTCCACGACCGTAATTTAGGGCGTGGATTAGGTCACGGTTTGTACCATATATTCCACGGCCGTAATAGTTACTGGAATGCATCACGCTTCTCTTGCAAGGTTCCACGGCCGTGGAACTGAACGTGGTTCGTAGTACGGCCGTTTTTTAGAGCGTGGTTTAGGGCAAGAACGTGATTCTTCCCTAGCTTCTTGCATTCCTCAAGCTAAACTTCAATTTGCTTCCAAAGAATGTCCTCAATCTATGGACACACTCAATCAACTCCTCTTTTGCTCGATTCCGTTCGGAAATAGCTCCAAATCACCTATAATCAACATAGAACTAGTGTAGACATCCATATCGACAATATAGGTAATACTAGCTCACATATGTACAAAGTTCAATCAAAGACTATCAATATGAATCAAATACGTTTAGAAAACGTGCCTAAAATATCACAATATTTCATGCTAACAAATAACCCCATACTTAACACTTGCTTGTCCCTAAGCAAGGTCTTTCAAAAAGCTTTAAACAAGAGTTAGGATGAAATATGTGTACCTTCTTTTTTGGGTGAATGTGACTTCTAAAGAATAGATCATTCTCAAACCTTGCTTCAATCGTTCATCAAACTTTCACACGCTCAATTAAAGAGTAAAAAGCAAAGAAAATTCATGAATAAATTTAACTTCTAAACAAGCATTATAACCTTCAAACATTATCAAAATCAATCATAAGAAACTTCAATTTAGATCACCAAGTCATATAACATTCTTTTGATCTTAAGGACTTTCAAAGAAAAGGTCTAGAATATGGAAGGGAAGGGAAAACTTTTAAGGGATATGGTGCATAAATCCGGGAAAGTGGACAACTACCTTCTTCTTCTTATGCGGTTCCCGCAACACTTCACTTAGAGCTTCGCTCTCTTCTCTTTATTTTTCGACTTTACTTTTGGAGTTATGGACAGAGGTGCACAAAAACCGAAGCCTAGGAGATCGGCGTTTCTCAATTTTTCAAGAGATGCCTCAAACCCTTAGCGCACATACCATAATCCGCTAGGAATATCGCTCAATCCAACTTTGGCAAGACACAAACACCCGGCTATGTGAATGGTGCCGAGTTACTCATCGTCATGATTGACTTCCCCAAACCTATAACTTCTTTCTATTCATTTGATTGCAAATAATTGCTCTCATGGCCCTCCCACATCAAACATGCCTTTTTCATTCACTTCTCCAAATTCCCGGATAGGTAAAGGAGGCTAATATTTCAATGAGGAGCTAAAGTGATCAAAAAGAAAGAAGAAAGAAAGTATCGAATTGCCTTAATCATTTCAACAAGAAGTATATGAACTTATAGCGTGATTTCAACTTCAATTTCCTAGCATGATTTAGGTAACATTTTCACATTATAAAACTTGCAAAAGAGGTAAAATTCATTCATTCAAATTCTTTTCAATTCACAATCCTTTTAAGTATGCAATTGTCATCAAACTCAATTCACAAGCAGTGATTATCATGGAAATCATCTCAATTCATTAGGAGCACAAAATTTTCAAAATTTTTCAATTTTTATGGGGTTTTCAAGTTATTTTTGATGCAATGCAATAAGGAAACGTGCAACACATAATGAACATGCAACGATAGTCTCAAATGAAAGCGAACATAGTAAGTAGAGTTATTACAAACTTTTTAGTACATCCCACCCCATACTTAGGACGAACATTGTCCCTAATGTTCAGAAGAAAGAAAGAAAAGAAAGAAAAGAAAAAGAAACTCACAAAGTGGTGGCGGGAGTGTCTAAAACGAACGATCATGCATCAAATCACTGCGGCGCCGGCGGAGGCGGGAATGGGGAGAAGCTGGAGTCGTAGGGCCGCCCAAACTGCTGGCAGTAGACGTCCCTCATCATGTGGTCGAGGTCGTCGAGGCGTCCGTCTCTAGCGTCGGCCCGGATCTCCAACGCTCCAACTCTCTCTGAAAGTCCGGTAGCCCAATCCGGCATCTGCTCGTACCATCCCGGGGCGTGACTGTACCATGCTGGGGCGTCGGATGGTGCTGGTGCTGGTGGTGGTGCTGCTGGCTGCTCCGTGGACCAAGGAGGGGGAATGCCATACCATGTGGGAGGTGTGGTCATCCACGTGGGCCTCTCACTCACGCTAGCGCGGCGAGATGACGAGCCTGAGGCTCTAGCTGGACGTGGAGAGCGTCTAGGTACATTTGGGGCCGCCTCCGGCTGGTCCGGAAACGTGCCAAACTCCTGCTCCGCTCCTCCTCCACTCTCAAACTGATCTCCCATATCCTCCTCCTCGACAACCGGTGGTGGGACGTAAGGGGGAGCTACTATCCTGTTCGCATGCATCGCAGCGAACGTCTCCTTCCAATTATGGCATCCCGCCATAATGGAATACTCTGGCAGCCACTCTATACCCTGCCCGTCCTAGTCTCCCAAGGCATGCCCGCATAAGGCGGACCTCCATGTGTTGGGAAAATGAGACCCCTAACCATGAATGCATGTATCCCTAAAGGAACGGCCGGTATGCGGGTGCAAGCAGAAAAATCCACGCCAAAACTCCTAGCAATGTGGGTAACTATCCCACCATAACCGATGTTTCCCTTCGACTTGTTCTTGAGCTTGCTCATCGTAGCAGCCAAGAGAGTAGCACAATCTGCACGGCGTCCATAAAGCATACAATAGAGCAAGAATAGCTCATCCGTCTTGATCTTTTGGGGCGTCTCCGTCCTAGGAAAGAGACACTCCGAAAGAACACGGTGAGCTATCTTCAAGGCTAGATGGTACATCAATCTAGCCTTGGTATCGGCGGGTTGCCAACGGTCCTCGTCGGCGTAAATCATTGCAACTTCCTCCCAAAAATCCTTGGGGTAAACTCCACTCGGAAATCGACCATTGAAGGTCTCATGAAACCCAAAAATAGTCCCAAACTCAACGATACTCAAATGGTAGTCTCTTTCCATGAGACGGAAAGAGACGGTCCTATCTACGTGGCTGTGCTCGAAAGACGTCACAACCTCCCGGGTGATCTCCTCATAGGCGTCTTCTCGGATAGCCGAGAAGATAACTAATCCGGCTCTATCCAAGAGCCAAGTAAGATCATCAACTATGTTGAGAGGATGTAGATCCTCCAACAACAAATATCTAGGGCCAATCACTGGCCTCTTCATGATCTTCTCGAATGCAGCAAGATGGTTCTCATGTATGGTCGGAATTCTAGGGTGAGGAGGTGAGGATGGAGGTGAAGGTGAAGATGGAGGTGAAGGAGATGAGGGTGGTGGTGCCCTAGAGGATGAGGAGGTGGAGGGATTGCCTTTCCTTTTCTTATTCTGCTCACCCTTCTTCTCTTTTATCCTTCCCGACATTCTCCTTACAAAATCCATTTTGCAGAAAAATTACGGTCTGTTCTTCAAGAATTACGGCCGTGGTTTACCCAGAGGCCGTGGTTCGTCACAGAATTTCACGAATCTCAGCAAATTCACAAGCAATCACCACAACAAGCAGTCCTAGTCTAATTCCTTCCAGTCTCTATCAGTTCTTCCGAAAAATCTATAGCAAAAACGAACCAAATTGGCGAGAATCAAGAAGAAAGAATAAACCTCTTTTTCGGATTGAAAAATCCAAAATGCGCGTTTGTTGATGAATTTCCGTTCGATTCGTCGCTTGGATATTGTTTGTTGTTGAATTTGCTGCAGTTTAGGAAGAAGAATCGTTAGAAACGATTAAGAAACGAGGATTTTGAGGAGTTCGTGGAATTCCGGCAATTAGGTCGTGGAAAGAGGGGTTTTTGGGATGAGTTTGTGAAGAACGTGGCTTATATAGTTGCAGGCAAAATTTTGAAAATCACGGTCTGTCGGGGTGTTCCACGGCCGTGGAAGTGTACGGAACCGTGGTTTTGGTGATTTTTCAAAGGCTTTTGGAAATTACGGCCACTGTAGCTATGACGACCGTAATTTAGACCGTGGAACCTCCTGTAAAGCTCCAAAGTCCAAATTTCGTCACTTTTCTTCGACATTATTCTCCCTTTTTCCTTTTCCATCGATCCTACAACCAAAAACACGAACATACCAGAAGAAATCGAGGCAAAATAAAGCAAAAAAAAAAAAAACGTCTATTCTAAGCTAAACTATGAATCGGAAACAAAAACGAAAATGCAATACCTTGGGTTGCCTCCCAAGAAGCACTTTGTTTAAGGTCCGTAGCTAGACCAATCTCGCACTTATTCGAGTGCGGTAGGCGCAAACTCCTCAGCTTGGAGTTCCGGCGTATATTTCTTGAGTCGTTGGCCGTTCACCTTAAAACTTCCGCTAGCTTCACCCCATACTTCAACTGCACCATGGGGAAAATACGTTTAATTAGAAAAGGTCCGGTCCAACGGGATTTAAGCTTACCTGGAAAGAGGCGAAGTCTTGAATTGAAGAGGAGAACTTGATCTCCTTCTTTGAAGTCCTTTGGAATGATATGCTTATCATGCCAACGCTTTGCTCTTTCCTTGTAGATCTTGGCGTTTTCATAGGCGTTTAAGCGAAGTTCATCCAGCTTATTGATGTCTAGGAGACGCTTCTCTCCCGCTTCCTTCATGCTGAAATTCAGCCACTTGATAGCCCAAAACGCTTTGTGCTCCAGCTCCACCGGCAAGTGACAAGACTTCCCATACACAAGGTTGTATGGTGTGGTTCCTATGGGAGTCTTGTACGCAGTCCGGTACGCCCATAATGCATCATCTAGCTTCAAGGACCAATCCTTCCTAGTCCTTGAAACCGTCTTTTCTAGAATTCCCTTGATCTCCCTATTTGAGATCTCAACTTGTCCACTAGTTTGTGGATGATAAGGGGTAGCGATCTTGTGAGTAACCCCATACTTAGCTAGAAGAGCTTCAAAGCGACGGGCTATGAAGTGAGAATCTCCATCACTAATGATCGTCCTTGGTGTTCCAAATCGCGGAAAGATGGTCTTGTTGAAGAACTTAACCACCACCATGGCATCATTTGTGGGAGAGGCAATTGCTTCCACCCATCTAGAAACGTAGTCTACCGCCAATAGTATGTATTGGTTTCCACAAGAAGATGGGAATGGTCCCATGAAATCAACTCCCCAAACATCGAAAATCTCCACCTCTTGGATGTTGTTGAGTGGCATCTCGTTCCTTCTAGAAATATTGCCTGTTCTTTGACAAGCATCGCAACAAGAAACAAAGGATTGCACATCTCTAAATAAAGTAGGCCAATAGAATCCAGATTGCAATACCTTTGCGCTAGTCTTGTTCGAACTAGCGTGTCCTCCACAAGGTAGTGAATGACAATGGCGGATGACACTTTGCATCTCATCTTCCGGCACACATCACCGGATGATGCCATCCGGACCTTTCTTAAAGAGGAGAGGCTCGTTCCAATAGTATTCCCGGACGTCCTTAAAGAACTTCTTCTTTTGTGCGTAGGATAGTCCGGGCGGTATCTCCTGGCAAACCAAATAGTTAACAAAATCAGCAAACCACGGTTCGTTACCTTTGGAGATCACGTTGATGCACTCCTCTATGATGTGTAAGTGTTCGTCCGGAAAGGAGTCATCAATGGGTAGATGGTCGTCCCCTAGATGTGTTAGGCGACTCAAATGATCCGCAACAGAATTTTCTGAACCTTTCTTGTCGCGGATCTCAAGATCGAATTCTTGTAGGAGAAGAATCCATCTAATTAGCCTTGGCTTCGCGTCTTTCTTCGCAAGGAGGTACCGGATCGCAGCATGATCCGTGTAGACAATCACCTTTGCACCTACAAGATAAGAGCGAAACTTGTCAATAGCGTAGACAATGGCTAGAAACTCTTTCTCTGTAGTGGCGTAGTTGAGCTGCGCTTCGTCTAGCGTCTTGCTAGCATAGTATATGACATGGGTTCGCCCCTCCTTTCGTTGTCCAAGAACAGCTCCAATTGCTACGTCACTAGCGTCACACATAATCTCAAAGGGGAGAGTCCAATCCGGAGGTTGGATAATAGGTGCTGAAATTAGAGCTTGCCGAATGGTGTTAAACGCATCCAAACATTCCTGCGAAAACTCAAAAACCGCATCCTTCATCAATAGATTAGTGAGAGGTTTTGATATCTTAGAAAAGTCCTTAATGAAACGTCTATAGAATCCAGCATGTCCTAGGAATCTTCTTATCCCTTTCACCGAAATTGGGGGAGGAAGTTTCTCTATGGTCTCTATCTTAGCCTTGTCTACCTCTATCCCTCTACTAGAGACTAAGTGACCTAACACAATTCCTTCCTTAACCATGAATTGACACTTCTCCCAATTAAGAACTAGGTTAGTGTCTTCACATCTTTGCAAAACAAGAGAAAGGTTAGAAAGACAATCGTTAAAAGAGGAACCGTATACGGAGAAGTCGTCCATGAAGACTTCCATGATTTCCTCTACGTATTCGGAGAAGATGGCTATCATGCACCGTTGAAAGGTGGCTGGGGCGTTGCAAAGCCCGAACGGCATTCTCCTATAGGCGAACGTACCCCAAGGGCACGTGAATGTGGTCTTCTCTTGATCATCCGGATGTATCGGAATCTGAAAAACCACTATAACCGTCAAGGTAGCAAAAATGTGAATGTTGTGCTAACCTTTCAAGCATTTGATCGATGAATGGCAATGGAAAGTGATCCTTCCGCGTTGCGTTGTTGAGCTTGCGGTAGTCTATGCACATCCGCCATCCAGTCAAGGTTCGGGTAGGAATGAGTTCGTTGTTCTTGTTGGTGATGACCGTCATTCCTCCCTTCTTCGGAACTACTTGAACCGGGCTCACCCACTTGCTATCGGAGATAGGATAGATGATACCTGTATCAAGAAGTTTAAGAATTTCCTTCTTGACAACCTCCTTCATGGTCGGATTCAACCGCCTTTGAGGTTGTCTTGAAGTTCTAAAGTCCTCCTCCATTAGTATCTTATGCATGCATAGGGAGGGTTTAATTCCTACTAAGTCCTCAATAGTATAACCTATGGCTTTCCTATGTTTCTTAAGGACAATCATGAGCTGTTCATGTTCATCTATGCTTAGTTTGGAGCTAACAATAACCGGAAAGGTAGAATTAGATCCAAGAAAAGCGTACCTTAGATGAGTAGGAAGCGGTTTGAGTTCCATCACTTTCGGAGCTTCCAATGATCCTTGAGGAGCATCCGACGTTTCCTTAGAAGTTTCTAAGGGTGTTGAGTAAGTTGGAGAGGAATCAAAAGAAGTTGAAGAAGTATGCCGATCACCCCCTTCCACGGTCAGAATTACGGGCTCTCCATATGTTCCACGGCCGTGTAATCCACTGGAATGGAGGTCGATTTTGGTTGTGAAATCCACGGTCGTGGAATACAGGGTATGACCGTGGATTCTAACATTCTCAGCCTCATCGTGGAGTTTCTCAAACTCCACTTCATGCATCTCTTCTTGTGCTTCTAAGGCTCCAATTTCCTCTTTGCACTCTCCTTCTTCCCCTACATCGGTTAGACTCATGGTAATGACTTTTTGTAAAGGATCGTTAAAGAGAATCGCACTTACCTTTTCTCTAGATAAACCTTCTTCATCTTGGACATCGTAAATATCCTCGTCGAAGATCGGCTCCTTCACTAGAGTGGAAAGAACGAAATCTACTTTCTCTTCTCCAATATCAAAAGCGAGTCTTCCATTCTTGCAATCGACCATGCAGCCGGAAGTTGCAAGAAACGGTCTTCCGAGTATGATCGGGACCGGACTATCTGCAGGAATGTCAAGCACGACAAAATCAATGGGAACAAAGAATTTACCTAGCCTGACGGGGACGTCTTCTACAATACCGACGGGGCGAGTGATGGATCGATCCGCCATGTACAACGTCATCTTCACCGGTTTAGGGTCGCCTAAACCGATCTTCCTGCACAACGCAAGTGGTATGATACTCACACTTGCTCCTAAGTCACATAAAGCGTCATATGTGACATCTCCCACTCCAATGGGAATGCAAAATGACCCAGGATCCTTCAACTTTGGGGGCATTTTCTCCTTCATGGTCTTGATGAGATCCGAAGAATCCGAACTCATCTTGACCTTACCAAAATCTTCTAGCTTCCTCTTGTTGGAGAGGAGCTCCTTCAAGAACTTGCCATAAGCCGGCATACCTACAATAGCATCAATGAAGGGTATATTAATATGCAGCTTACTCATGAGTTCTATGAACTTACCGAATTGTTTGTCTAGGCGCGCTCGCGCTCTAGATTGAGGGAATGGTAGGGGGGGTTTGTGTTCGCTCCAAACGGTGTGTGCAAGCTTTAAAACAAGGATGCGAACCCGCAGTGTACGGGTCAATCGTAGTAAAAGCAAGAAAATTCCAGGGGTCGATCACAGAGACTCGGTGAAACAAAGTCAATACGGTGTGCTAATGTCAATACTAACCACAAGAGCAATTAACACAATCAAAGATGAATAAGAAGTCAATAAAGCAAACATGCAATTCTAGGGATTAATGCATCTAGTTGTGGTTCCAACTCAAGATCTATAGATAAGCGGACAAAGCTGAGATTTTTGTGTGGGGAAGGTGTTTCTAAAGTGGAGTAGATCACCGGGTAAGTCTCACTACACACTAATCCTAAACCGTAACTCCTATTACCGGGTAAGTCTCAAGGAATCAAGATAAAGAACTATAACCTCAAACTAACACACCATCTAAGGGAATAGAATCAACCTTTACCGGGTAAGTCTCAGGCTAACTCACAAAGATGGGATGGAAGCACACTCAAACCCCAATAAAGGACAAACCTTTATTACCTACACTTATGATCGTTAATACACAAACTAAGGAATTACCGGGTAAGTCTCATCCTAAGCTTGCTTTGAACCAGGAAGGGTGTAATAAGAATAGGATTTGGCAAACTCTAACACTTAACTCTCAGTTTTAGGTCGGATAAGTCACCTCGGTCAGCCAGTTTCCACCCCGGCCGAGGTGTTCATCGACTGAACGAGATGCTTGGGGTTAAGGTTAAAGACTCGAACTTTCAGGATCCTACTGGAATCTAAGATTATTCTATCATTGTTTTTCCCACAACCTTCAGCCAATCACCCTAGAATCACACAAGGAAATTAGCCACTCATCATCATAATGAAAGTATTAAAATATATGGGAAGAAGGTGAATATTTGAACAAAAAAGAATTTAATGAAAAGACTTCAATAACTGAATCAAATATCACAACAAAGCGTTCCTTGGATAGCAATCCAAAAAGACAAGACAACAATTGAGGGAATTGAAGACAATCTTACAAAACCCTTCAATAAAGCTATAAAAGCTATGAACTTCAATCTTCCTTCAACCTTCAAAAAGGTTCTTCAAAACTCCCAACTGGAGTATGGTTGCTGCTGCTGCGTAAAACCTCGATCGATGGTATAGCGTGATGTCCAGGTCTAAGCGGATGCCGGAATTATGGGAAATCCGACCCTTTTTATAGGAAAATAACCCTCCAAAGATAATAAATCTTAGAAAGATATTCTCCCATAAATATAGGTAAAATATATGATTCTGCATATCTCCTTCCTTCCAGGAGCCAAGCCCAAAAATATAAGATCACTTTCCAAATTTAAAAGATCTCAGCCAAGAATAAAATATTCTCGCCGCGTCCTAGGTGTTCGCCTCGGTCGAGTCGGCGTCTCTGGATCACCTCGGTCGAGATGAATCTCTGGTCAACCGAGGTGAGTCATAACTGAATGTGTTCGCCCAAAACTGGTCCAAAGTAAATCTTTAATCCATGGCTATGCTTCCTGGATGTAGCTCTAAATGACTCATGACTCCTTTTGCTCCTTTTTGATGCAAAACGTACCAAATTACCTGCAATTACAACGAAACTAGGTGTAGACCTCGATTCTCGCAAAGGTAGATGAAATGGTAGTAAAATCACATAATGTACATACAAACATGCAGATTATGAAAGATAAAACGTCCAAACAAACCCCAAAATATAGACTATAATTCATGCTATCAGTTTGTAAGCTGGAGGAGGAACATAGACATCTTCCTTCTCCTTCCCCTTCCCTTTGTCCTTCTCTACGGGGACTTCAACGAACGTAGGCTGCGGATCGGTAGTAGTCACTCCGCTCCTAGTTGTAATCGCCATCACCCTTCCTTTAGGGTTGTCCTCCGTCTTTCCTGGAAGTTTCCCTTGATTCCTAGGAACTTCCTGCGCGTGGTTGAACATTTGGTTCTCTAAAACCTTTTGAGCCTTGTCAACCTTAGAGACTTGATCATCAACCTTGATGAGGCGGTTCTCCAATCCTTGAAGCTTTCCCAAGATCGTTTCCAACATGGGATCGGGCTTCTCCTTCCCCGAAGTGTTTCCTCCATTAGATGATTGCCCCTGACTTTTCAAAGGAGTAGAGGAAGAGGAAGGTGGAGTTAGTGAATTTGAGTTGGAAGGATAAGAGTTACCGGAATTTTGTTGATTTGAGCGCCAATTGTTGTTGTTTGAACCCCTATTGTTGTTCCAATCGTTGTTCCGGTTGTTGTTGTTTCCGTTCCAGTTATTATTCCGGTTGTTGTTCCGGTTATTGTTGTTGCCGCCATTGTTGTTGCCCAAATAACCAACATCCTTCCCTTGTTGCTTTGGAAAGTTGGTCTTGATAGTCTCCTTCAACTCTTTGATCTCATTGTTGAGGGAGAAAATCTGATTTTGAGCTTCATGTGTGAGCTTAGCTCCTTGCTCCACACGATTTCCCTCCACTTTCCGGTGGGAATACTTCTCTATGACTCTTGCTTGCTTCTCGATGAAGTCCCAAGCGTCATCTTCTCTCATGTCCATGAACGTTCCACATGAGAGGGATTGGAGGTTGAATTGCGTTCCCGCATCCAGCCCCTTGTAGTAGATCTCTAGCAAGGCAAGCTTGGATATGCCATGATGAGGGCAATCCAAGAGCAAATCCTGAAACCTTTCCCAAGATTGAAACAAACTTTCGTTAGGTCTCATTGAAAAAGCATTAATCTTACCTCTAAGTTCCGCCGTTTTGGAAGGCGGAAAGAATTTGGTGAGGAACTCCGCGGAAAGGTCTTCCCACGTATCTAGTTTCCCATTAGGAAGAGCTTGATACCAAGATAACGCTTTCCCCTTCAAGGAGAAGAAGAAAGGCTTGAGCTTGTAGTTGTTGGTGGTAGCATTCTTCGGTCTCATCATCTCCATCATACACTCAAAGTTTTGCAAGTGTTGGTGTGGAGATTCAGCGCTTGTACCGCCGAATTGGTTTTGGCGAACAAGAGTAATAACTTGAGGGTTAAAGCTAAATCCTTGCACATCTTCAGCATCAAATTTCACGCCCAAGCGGCGTGGTTGTTGTGTTGGATCCATCCGCTGGCCAAGAGTTCTTGGCTCATTATCCACACGTTCGATCCTCACATTCCTAGGTGGAATGCGGCGATTAGCAGCTCCTTGTGGATGGAAAGGATTCATATTGATCGTGGGATCAATCTCCTCTAACGGTGGCATGAAAGAGTCACTATCATCAGCGGACGAGTGGCTTCTTCTTCTAGTTCTTGATCTCCTCCTTGAGGATTTCTTGCTTCCTTTATTCTTAAGGTCGCTTAACTCCATCCTCATTTGGAACATCGCATCCTGCAGTTTGCTAACTTCAGATTGATGACGATCCATTTCATCCTGGCGGAGGTTCTCGTTCCACTGGAGTTGAGCTTCCTTTTCCGCCAACTCCGTTTGAAGATCACGTTCGTGTTCTTCGGCCATCTTCTTTTCCTTGCGCTTTTGCCTCAAGGTTTTCTCTAGCTCTTGATCAAGAGGTAAGAGATCTTCGGTGTTCCTAGACCTGCGCATGCACTCAAAGTAATATCAAATAACGAGAGCAAGCTCCCAAGCTTGACAACCGGCTACCGGATTCGGCCGAAACCAAATCCCCGGCAACGGCGCCAAAAACTTGTTCGCCCCTAAAGGTGTGTGAAAATAAGCTTTAAATTTATAAAACTAGAATCAAGTAGCGAACCCGCAGTGTACGGATCGACGTAGCTAAGCAAGAATTCCAGAGTATCGAACACAGGGATTTGGGTGGGAACAAATTTGATTGTAGATTATCAAGCGAGTAAATATGAGAGTTTTGCAAATATTGGGAAAACAATAATCCTAAAGATCCAAGTATCTAGCTGTGGCAATCGATTCAAGATATACTTAATGATATAAAGACAGAGTTGAGATATGCAAAGGTATACTAAGGTAAGGTAATCGTACGGTGAAGTTCCAAAAACCTTATGTAACTCACCTACAAGGCACTCTCTATACAGGTTGTTGAGGCTCAATATAGAAAGATTCTAAAGATGAGAATTAATGTCAAATACCCAAACTTGTAATCCAAGGATCAAGACTAACTTAACCGATTGAGGTTGTGACACTCACAATCGAGGTAGAGGTTGTTGAGGCTTCACTACCACCTAGAAAAGACAAGTCTAAACTAAGTTAAAGCAAATCTTTAACTTTGGATTAAAGTAAAAGCAGGCTCGTGGACTTAAGGGAAATTACGGTTAGTTCTTGGTATTCCACGGTCGTGGACTCAAGAACAGGCCGTAATTTATGGTTTGTCGGCGATTCTCTCTAACTCTCAGGGTCTAATCTGTTTGCGATCGATCTATCATCATCTAAGCCACAACTATCAACCCTTCACCTTAGAATTGTTAAGGGTTTTTAGCCAATAACAGTCATGTTGATATCAATTCAAGAATTAAAAGATAAAAAGATGAAAACTTTCAAGAACTTTCAATAATCTCCAAACCAATCTCAAAGTCACAATCAAGAACGAATGTTGTCAAAGGATTCAAAATAAAGTAAACAATCACAACCTTAGGAAAGAGGGAAAACGGGATGTCAATCCGTTTTCCAAATCAAACCTAAACAAGAAGAGAGATCTTCTTGCAAAATCTTCCAAAAGCTTCGATCTTCCGCCAATCCGGAGATCTCAACAGCAATCTCCACCAAAAGTGCGAGATTAGGGCAATTTCCCAATGCGAACTTCAATCTCCAATGAGATGATCAATACTTCCAAGTGACGGTGTAAGATGAGGTAGCGTCGTAAACGATCCTAAGCGTCGATAAACGGGGGTAAGCGGGGTTGACGGATTCTTGCTTCGTCCGTCTTTTTATTGGGCAAGATAAAATATCGGCCCGGCCCAATCTTCAAAAGATCGTGGCTTCAAAGTGTGGCGAAAAGATTCGCCAAGATCACGGTCGTGGAAGTTTCCACGACCGTAATTTAGGGCGTGGATTAGGTCACGGTTTGTACCATATATTCCACGGCCGTAATAGTTACTGGAATGCATCACGCTTCTCTTGCAAGGTTCCACGGCCATGGAACTGAACGTGGTTCGTAGTACGGCCGTATTTTAGAGCGTGGTTTAGGGCAAGAACGTGATTCTTCCCTAGCTTCGTGCATTCCTCAAGCTAAACTTCAATTTGCTTCCAAAGAATGTCCTCAATCTATGGACACACTCAATCAACTCCTCTTTTGCTCGATTCCGTTCGGAAATAGGTCCAAATCACCTATAATCAACATAGAACTAGTGTAGACATCCATATCGACAATATAGGTAATACTAGCTCACATATGTACAAAGTTCAATCAAAGACTATCAATATGAATCAAATACGTTTAGAAAACGTGCCTAAAATATCACAATATTTGATGCTAACAGAGAGAGAGAGGGTTGCATCCCTAGGGGAAAAGCAAAATCAATCAGCCCCATTTCTAAAATAACGAGGGGCCAAACGCCCAAAATGAAGGGTCACTCACCCAAACGAAGAGTCAGAACGGAAATGAGATTAAAACCCGTCACTCAGCACTTCGTGCATGCGGGAAAACTGTGCCGTGCCTGCGGAAAGACCGATAAACCGCACAACAACCGGTATCCAAATTCCGGATGTTACAATAATCCCCCTAAAAAAATTTTCGTCCCGAAAATTTGACAACCCAAAACTCTCGGGAAAAATTACCCCGGTAACCACTCAAAAGCCGTAAACGTGCCAATTCTCTACTCGATAACCACAACGCACTCGTTTAACCACGTCAAGACCTCGCAAGGTAGACATACATACTCAAACAAACCGCATAATGCATACCAAGTCACAATCTAACCGATCACACAACACATTCCCACTCGGGGCATAAAACACATAAACTCGTGCATGCACATAAAATCTAACCCATCGGCCATATAACTGCAACTAGCTCGTTGTAAACTCAACCAAATATATTATCCCATGTCCTTCCGGTAGCCTCCTCGGCTCCTCGTTTGCCATTTAATCAACATGACTAAAAACATAACTCGAGCTATACATTGACTCCTTTGACTGTCACAAGAAACGTTGGATAGACACCATCCACTCTTGGTGGCAACACCAGCCTATAAATCACCTCATACTCGTGCTCATTCCTCAAAAAGGTCCGTAAAACGGAAACTCAATCTCCTTAAAAGCCAACATTTGACGTCCCGCGCCCGTAAAACTCTCGACTCAACCGTACCTACTCCATGACTGAACTCTAGAGGTCTGCGCCTCTTATCAATAGATTCGCCTCCCGGCTACTCAACCCGGCTAGCATTTGCCTTTGGACCACCGCTACTCGAGTGAGGTCATCCTGTAACTGCTCAGGCTATCCCTACATATACTATCGAATTCCGACATCACGGTGCTTTATATTCTCATCCATAAAATGCCTCCCAAAGGGCCATCACAAACAACTCAGCCCAACTATCATAATACGAAATTCGATCAAAGGGAAAGGTTCGGATTATACTTGTTCTCACTTTAGCACAAAGGCTCCCAACACATCCTTTAAGGCTTGAAAAGCCCTCTCTAATTGATTATATGTCTAAGAACGAAAATTGTCATGAAAGACAACTGAGCCCCTAAGAGGAAATATCCCGCTATCCACAAATCCGGAGATGAATCGCTCGTCTCGATCCGAGATAACAATACTCGGTATCCCCAAGTAATATCACTATCGCTTAGCACATACTACAACTAGCCGACTCATCAACCAAGTTTTCCAATAGGGTGTAAAATACGTTATCCCGTCGGTCGCTCCATAATGACCCCAAACACGTCGGACCCGTTACATGGTCTCAACTCAATAATAACTTCTATGGAGGTATCCTCCCACTCCCACCGCATAACTAGCGGTGGATGCAGGCCTCTTCCCCGTCTTATGGTTGTCAAACTTGACCTAACGACGGGTCACATAATGGCTATGCACTTAGCCACCTCGGCCTTAAGACCGTCTCACCAATATGAACATCATCAATCCGGATACCTCTTACTAGCACCAAGGTGAACTAGTAAGAGTAGTGTGATCATCTTGGAGGCTCTACCTCCGCTCTCCGCTATAAGTACACATAGAAGCTCCTAACGTCTCCACAAAACCATCACCCCACAAAGGTAACTATGGGGTCTCTTCTCGGGACCTTCTATCCCGGATCTCAAAGCCTTTCAAATCTTGAAATTCTGTCAGATCTCTTCATAGATCATCTTCGTTAACAACTGAGGTTGAAACGTCAGTTAAGTTGTTGCTTCCTCTCAAAGCGTCCACTTACTAAGGGTTTTTGGGGATCGCTTTCACCTACCCCGGATGATATCAACTCATAAGACCGTAGTCCTGAACCAACTTTAACCATCACCTTTGGTGGATTTCAACCTCCTACAGAGCAAATATATGCACATATCGTCCTCTTATCATCCGTACACAACCAACATGTCGCTCATCACGCAAATACCGTCATCATCTTACGTGCACGCACCAAAGCGCCTAACTCTTGACCCTTCATCGGTCACTTTTCTTATATGCCCAAAATTGTCCACATACGCACGAAACCTCTCTTGTTACTTCATATGCATCCCATGCCCCGCTTGGATGTATCCATAATATCATAAAATCCCCATAACTCAATGTTTGTGTCAAAGAAAACAGAATGTAGGTCGCTCACCTCTTCTGCTTCTAATAAAGCTCCATGGACAAGTCTCGGTCCCCACGATCTAATCGACTTCTTCAAAAAGGAGGAAAGTGTCAAACCATCCCGCAACTCGGCGGTTATGGCCCACCAACTTATAAGCTACATATCCCTTCCACATTCCTTGGAGGTATTACCGAAACTATCACTTCGTTCTCCTTGGATCAACTTGATACTCTCAATATCGCTGCATCCCTTAGGAAGTCACCTCGAACATCCTATCTTTCTTAGACAACTCTACTTATCCTCTTATCCTGCATAACCCAGTATCATTGTCGTCCCACGCCGGAATTGTTCTTCTCAATTCCGAGAGTACAACGAAACATCGTCAAACGTAAGAACATAAAGATTCACCCGTACAACTGATGCATCAACAACTGTAATTACAATCCTTAGGTTAGGGTCCACCTAGGGACCACCTGGAACACCGCAAATTGTGCAACATCATCGTAATCCGATTGAGAAATCCGATGGTTTCTCATCTATATAAACACCAACTCATCAATCGCACTCGTGATCCCAAATGGCTTCACTACACTTGTAGTTACCATATCGGCCCGAAATGCCGCCTTACGAAGGTCCTTTCTTCTCACCACCCATAATATGATGGCATCTCGACTTCAAGTCGAACTTATGAAACATAGCAATCATATGCAACAAGTCTTAACGAGTCTCTCACTACGGAGAAGATACCTCTACCTATCATTAATCATACACCTCTCTCGATAATCGAAGTACAACTTTTCCGCTTCGTACCTTTCCCCAAAACCCGCAATAGAATTCCGAGTGGGGAAAACCCAAAGAAATTCCCCATTCTAACCACCGCAACTTCCAACTTGTAAATTCTCGAGTACTACCATCTTAAGCTTACAGCGTTACCACATTCTCGGTCCTCAGTTCCACACCATAGCCACATGGCTCCTTCGTGTGAGTAAAAAAAACTTGACTCATCTCTTATTCGCGACAACGTATCATCTGTTTCGTAAGAAAGAAAGTATCATGCATCTTCTTTCTTTACATGACCATTTGCGTAAAGCACAATGGAAACCTCACCTTAATCTTAAACCACTAGTCCTCTTAACCATGCTCAAACCTTAAAGGTCCAAATCCATGCCATTCTCTCACATGTCAATCCCATAACCACAAAAGGTCACGTAAGCTCGTTACCATCCCTCCTTAGGAGGTCTAATCGTAGTTACTTGCTTTAACCTCTTCACATTATATGACCAAGACACAAGCGCCTTAGTTGATGCACCTACTTACCATTGGCATTGAACCGCTTGGCATACACCAACTCTTCACCCCGATCCGCTATATTCCATAATCTTGTTTACTTTTCCCTTCCGTACTCGTCATTAGGCAATCCCGCACACGTGCGTTCTTGATTGCCACCGGTCAAATTATAGCTGGCGTCCTCGAGGTCATCAACTTAATTTTCTTCTATACTCTTCATGTTACCTTTAGCCCGAAGGCTACATTCCTCGGGGTCCTCTTACTTTAACTCCGTTAAATCAGTCTATACTCTTAAACTCCTTCTCTTTCATAGGTAACTATATCCTTTCGACCTTGTTGGGTCATAAAACTCCTTTCCATAGGCTTAACCACTCTATCATGATGTCCTTCAAGTGCACCCTCTTTAAACATCTTCAACGTTAGATAGCATCCGATCACATTTCTCTTGGGTTGGTAGCTGAAGTCCTTTCATAACAGAAAGCTTCTGGTTGTGTGTCTCATCCTCTCGGGATCAACGTCTACTTACACTCCTTTCCTCTTGTCATTTATTACCCTTATCATCAGGATGGACATCGGTACACTCCACTAACGGGATTTCACCAAGGAAATTCTACTAGGTGAATCCTCACCTTGCCATTCTTCTCATAATTCTCGTAAGTCCGAAGAAATCAATCCGCTGGTATCCTAGGAAACTTGACACTTCATCTTTTGGTACCCCCCGTAAGCTTAACTTACGGGTCTCTTAATCCTTTCGTCAATTGTGGGACATACTTCTCATCTCGGCTCCCGTGCTTAGGAGTGACTAGGGAAAACTTGTCTTAATTGAATCGCCACCTTGCAATCCTATACACTTAATCCGCTCCTTCCGTTTATCGCCACTCCTCTTGGACTTCATCACAATTGGTTGTCTTTAGCTGCTTTCATTTCCGCTCAATCATTGTTTCTTCAAAACCGCTCCACATCTTCATGTTCCTTCCTTGCAGGTATCGATTCCATCTCGATTTCTCTTAAGTTATTTCGAGTTTTCCTTCTACTTCTTCGTCCTTGCGGTTATACCTTCAATAGCCTTCTCTTGGTTTCTTTTTCATCCTCAAAAGGAATCCGATGACACGTCAAGGTGTTCGCCAACACGTGATGCTCAACTCGATGCATGAGTCGACTCGTCCTTGCATGCATATTATTCTAAGCCAAGGGCGTTGTCCAAGGCGATGATATCAAAAACTATCATCTTAACTATAAGGTCCCATATCTCCATAAGCTACTATATATAATAAGCATATATATATAAGCATATATATATATATATATATATATATATATATATATAAATATATATAAGCCTTGTGTCCATATTGCTACCAACATATCAACTCCAAGAAGTCCAGTATCATGCCACATGTACAAACTCATATAAATATAAAGGCCATGACACCACTATAACATACCAAGTCCATCATGCATAACTACAATCCACATAAACAACTATAGACCAAAACACTTAAATAAGCTACATCAAGTCCACAACATCCTAAGTCCACATACACACACAATTAAATATATATATAAAAACTACGTCGCCGAGGTCCACAGAAGGAGTGGTGGTCCCGTACATACTACCCCAACTGACTATGCTCGTGATTTCAAAATGAAATTCATTTTGCAACTCGAAACCCTTCCGGGTTCTGTTTATTGGTCTATTCGGCCTTTTAGAAGATGGCGAGTGCCATTGTTGTCAACCTAGGGCTCTGCTACCACTTTGTAACATCCCAATTCCGCGGGACTCGGGATGCTACGGGTAGGACCTCACAATGGGTTCTGACCCTTAGCCTAACAACAATTTCACCGGATGTTCGCTCCAAACGGTGTGTGCATGTTTTAAATTTATATCCCAAGAAATATGCTTAAAACAAGGATGTGAACCCGTAGTGTACGGATCAATTATAGTAAAAGCAAGAATTCCGGGGTGTCGATCTCAAGGACTTAGGTGAAACAAAGCAAGTATAGGTAGTCAATGTACTAATAACCACAAAAGCGATTAAAGCAATAAAAGAGATGATAATAAGGTCAATTAAAGGAAATATGCAAATTCTAGGGATTAAAGCATCTAGTTGTGGTTCCAACTCAAGATCTCAAGATAAGCGGACAAAGCTGAGATTTTGCAAGGGAAAAGTGTTTCTAAAGTAGAATAGATCACCGGGTAAGTCTCACTACTCACTAATCCCAAACCAAAAGCTCCTATTACCGGGTAAGTCTTAAGGTACTAAGGAAAGGAATTATAATCTCAAACCAACACACCAACTAAGGGAATAGAATCAACCTTTACCGGGTAAGTCTCAGGCTAACTCACAAAGATGGAATGAAGGCACACTCAAACCCCAATAAAGAATAAACCTTTATTACCTACACTTATGATCTTAGGTAAACAAACAAAGGAATCATCGAGTAAGTCTCATCCTAGGGTTGCATTGAACTAGGAAAGGTGTAATAAGAATAGGATTTGGCAAACTCTAACACTTAACTCTCAGTTACGGATCAGAGAAGTCACCTTGGTCAATCAAGTTCCACCCCGGCCGAGATGTTCATCGACTGAACGAGATGTTCTAGGGTTAAGGATAAAGACTCAAACTTTCAGGGTCCTACCGGAATTAAGATTATTCTATCATTGTTTTTCCCACAACTTTCAGCCAATCACCCTAGAATCGCACAAGGAAATTAGCCACTCATCATCATGAAAGCAATAATCAAATATATGGGAAGAGAATGAATATTTGAACACAAAAACCTTAAGAACAAGGCTTCAATAACTGAATCAAATATCAAACAAATCAGCGTTCCTTGGATCACAAATCCAACAAGACAATCAAACAAAAGGGAATCTAAGAAAGTCTTACAAATCCCCTCAAAAGCTATATCCGAACAATCAATCCTTCCTTGATTGATCTTCAATCTCCCTTCCTTCCTTCAAAGCTTCCAGAAAATCCTCTCTTTGCTGGTTATTCTCAGCCTCCAAGCGTGGTTGAACTTGTGAAAAATCCAACCCTTTATACAGGAGAATTATCTTCCAAAGATAACAATATCTTAAAAAGATAATTTTCTAATAAAAATATATCATATCTCCAAAATAGATCTCCCAAATACATGATCTTCCTTCCAGAAATCCAGCCCAAAAATATAAGATCTCTCCTTCCAAAAATAAAAGATCTCAGCCAAATAAAATATATCTCGCCGCGTCAGGGTATTCACCTCGGTCGGGGCGCTCCTCTAGATCACCTCGGTCGAGGTGGTACTGTAGCTGACGGAGGTGAATCTCAGCTGAATGTGAAATCTCTCAAATCTGGTCCAAAGTAAATCTTCTTTGTTAATTCCTTGCTTCATTTGTTCTCTTTTAAGCTCCAGAATGTAGCTCCTTGACTCCTTTGCTCCTTAGCTCCATTCCGTTCCAAAATGTGCCATTTTACTACGATTACAACGAAACTTGGTGTAGACCTCGATTCCCGTAAAGGTAGATGAAACAACAATATAATCACATAATACACATTCAAACATGCAGATTATTGAAGATAAAACGTCTAAACAAGTCCCAAAATATAGACTATAATACATGCTATCAAAATACCCCATACTTGTCCCTTGCTTATCCCCAAGCAAGTTCCAAATCTTAAGTACAAGATAAAATGTATTATAAGTCATAAAGATCAATGAAAATTATTTCAAAACATTTTTGGTGGTGTGCTTCACTCATATATCACTCTAAGAGAATGCTTCATGGTATTTAAAATCAAAACATAATCAAAACATTTTATAAATATAGGAAAGTTGTTCATCTTTGCATAAAATCATAGAATGCATAATAAATCATAATTATCGAAATTAATCATGTATAATCCACTTTAAACCACTAAGTCAATCAACAAGCTCGAGGTCTCAAGGACTTTTCAAGAGAAGGTCAAGAAACGTGTGAGGGTGGGATGTATATAGGGAATGTGGTGCTAGAATCCGGGAAAAGGATCTTACTTCACTTCCTTTGAACTTCAACATCTTCCACCAATAAGCTTTGCTTATTTACTTTTTACTTTACTTTTTGGGATGCATGGACAGAGGTGCACAATAACCGAAGCCTAGGAAATTAGCAATCATCAATTTCTTGAGATGCCTCAAACCCTTGATGCACATGCCATGCCCGTTAGGAATATCTCTCAATCCGACTTTGGCAAGACACAAATACCCGGTTATGTGAATGGTGTCGAGTTACTCATCATCATGATTGACTTCCCCAAACCTATTTGTTTCTTTCTAACTTTCAGCCAACATCTTAACTTTTCTTTCAATTGCTTGCTTCCAAATTCCCGGATAGGTAAAGGGAGGCAAATATATATATGAGAGGCTAAGCATGATCAAGAAGAAGAAGAGAAGAGAACGAATTGCCTTTATCATCCCAGGAAGAAGAAGAGAAGAGAACGAATTGCCTTAATCATGGTAACCCAAGCTAGGATACACATGCCTTAGTCTCAGAAGGACAACTATACACTCGCCACATGATAACCAACTCAAGCCCCATCACTCAACAAGTCTAAGAACATCGATAACCTCATACTCTCATCTAAGATCCAAGGCCACTACATGACATTCCACAAGGTTATCTTAGGCCATCCTAGCATGCTTGTAACATGTATACACTCTAGGATAAGCAAGGAACACAAGCTCAAGGGAGGATACTCACTGGGGCAAAGACATGGCACGGAAGGAAGGAAGCACAACCACAAAGAAGAGAAGAAGGCCGCACGGGAGGGCTGGTTGAGCCAGTGGCCGTCCTTGCGGCCTGGGCTGGCCGCCCCTGCGGCTCAGGCTAGTCGCCCCCACGGCTCAGGTGCAGTGGCCGCCCCCACGGTGCTGTCCAGCCGCGGGTGCGGTCGAACTCCAGAAAGGCGATCGCGACGAGTTCTTCGACTGGTTCTTGATGTTCCAAGGTCTCCTAGCTTCCTTGCTTGGCTCCATATCATCCAACACTTTGATCCACACACAAACAACCATCCTAGACAAGATCCGCTCACATGCAAGCCAAAAGGGGAAGTGTAAGGATCCATGGCTTCACAATTGAAGCTTGACGAAGAAGGAGAAGATGAAGGAGGAAGAAGATGATTACCAACAACAACTTAGCTTTGATTTTCTGTGTCCAACTCGTATCCAAAAGGAGCAGCTCACAAAACAAAGCTGAAAGAGCCATGGGAGGTCAATGAAGAAGGTGAAGCAAAAGAGAGGAGAGGAGCAAGGAGGAGTAAAACTCACGTGAAAGAGGAAATTGTAACACCCGAATCCACGGGACTCGGAGTGCCACATTGGGCTAGGATCTCAAATTGGATCCTAACCTTAGTCTGACAACAAGTTCACTAGACCTTACAACATGGCACTGACAAATGTAAAAACAAATACATAAAACTTTACAACCAAAAGGTAAAACAACATAGCTGAGTATAAACCACAATGCCCTCACACAGGAGGTAACAAAAGATCATCCTCACACAGGAGGGAAAAGGTAAACAAACCCAAAAGCCCACAACATCCTATGTACGAGAGGTCCTCGGCCTTCCACTCTGCTAGATCACTCAACAACACACCTATCCTGTGGGGCATCTGCAACATGGTAATAAACCATTAGCTAACCATACATATATCGAGTAATGCATAAGCACAATCACAAACATGGAAAGATAATCACATCAGCATGATATCACACATTTACCCAATTTATCATCTCAATATAATGGTCATTCACTCAAGTCGTATATAAATATATATATATAAATATATATATATATATATATATATATATATATATATATATATATATATATATATATATATATATATATATATACACGAGGACCGATACATCCTCGCCTCTGAGCCTCCTAGCCAGCTGCACAAGTATCGGTCACACAATCCGTGTACCCTATGGGAGTGGATTGCGCCCTTCTTGTAAATTCAGTCTGGCTTGACATCAGAGAACCTCCCAGACTCCATGGCGGGATGAAAGGTAAAGGTTGTCACAACCACACATACGGGGCAATCAATAAAACATAGGTCGGTATAAACGACATCTCATTCTATCATAGCAAGCACATAAAGCAGACATCACTCATGCAAACACCCAATATAAGGATGACAGCTAAGTAAGTCCTACGGACTAACCTCAACCTCATACACAGCTCACCACAACCAATCTCCAACCCTGAGAGAGGGGCACTGCCTAATAACAAGGCATAAAAGGATATCAACCTCTATTTATCAAAGGGGTCACAACTAGACCCAAAGGGATCCATAGGGATCATACTCAACCTTAAAACTTGAACCAATATCAACCTAAGTCCTTAAAGCTATACAAGGCATAAACCGATCATAACCTAAACCAAACACATCCTCACACCTCTAGCATGATCCTATATACTCACGTTAGGAAAGGAGGGAACAAAGGCATCCTAAGGAAAGCCTAGAAGCAACACACACTTGAAAAACCAAGTGCAAGACCTTGCTGATGCAGGTGGGCGTAGGGGCGGCTCACTGGTGGGCCAGGGGCGGTTCTGGCCGGCGTTGGGGCGGCTGCAAGGTGGCGCAGGGGCGGCTGGACAACAAGAGACACCACCTTTACCCTTTCTTCACTTCTTCCTTCAACTCTTTACTCCTTCTTCACTCCAACAACAACATACATATAGAACATACATATATATGCATCAACACAAGCCAAACATGGCTGGAACATGATCCAAGCCTAAGGAAACTAAGCTAGGCTAAGGAAAGAGAGGGAAAGAAGAAGAAAAGAAGAAAGGAAAGAAGAAAAGCCATGGAAGCTTACCAACAAAGTTCTCCAGGAGATCAACTCAACACTATCACCACCTCAAGCTGGCTCAACAAGGCAAAACAACATCATCAACATCAAAGCCAAGCAAAGCTATCCAAAACTCTCTCAAACCTAACAAAACTCAAGAGAAGATCAAGCAAGGATGATCCAAGGGAGAAGAGAGGAGAAGATGTACGTAGGAGAGAGAGATGAAGCAGGATTGGTAAACCCTCATCAGGAGGAAGAGATGAAGGTTATAAAGGGGTAAAACGAGTAAAGCACGGGTCAAAGGGTCAAAGAAGACGGCTGCAGCACACAAAGCCGCAGGGGCGGACTCTGTGAGCCGCAAGGGCGGCCCAGGCAAACCGCAGGGGCACCACCAGGGTCACACAGGGGTGGATTAGGTTGATTCTGGGTCCTCAGCTCACTCTCCCAACAACTCAACAACTAGGCTCTTACATCTCACCCCCCTAAAAACAAGTTTCGTCCAGAAACTTGCAAAATCCCAAATCCTCTCGGTCCCATAAGCTGAGGTATAACTCTCTCTCTACCGGAGGTATCACATCGCCGCTCAGAAAGTCATAATCTATATGAATCTATTACCTCAAACATAAACATGGAGGAATCATTAACTCCAGAAAACAGGGCCATAACGCTACCCAAAGGCGTAGAGGAATCACATCTCTCGCCATACCACATCACAAGGCATAGAGGAAGCACATCTGTAGCCAAACATAATCATATATATCGGATGGAGGAATAACATCTCCACTGAAACTATGTCCATCAAAGTAGCATCGAGGAAAGAACCATCTCTAGTTGAATCCTAATCAACTGAGATAGCATGGAGGAAAGAACCATCTCCAGCTATACCTATCTCGCGCTAGCAAACAAGATCTAACAGATCATATGCACATATCACAGCTAGCACAAAAACACAACATATCACATAAGCACATAGCATAACATGCAATCACCAAGATAGCACTAAGATCTACTCATCGACCCTAGATGCATCTATCTCAGTATAAAACTCTTGATAGTTCCTCTAGATACTATCCTTAGTCACCCATGTAGCCTCCTTAGGTCCACGTCTAGACCACTGTATCCTCATAATAGGAATGTCCTTCAAACGCAAGCGTCTCCGCAGGGGAGAGAGGGAGAGGGCTGCATCCCTAGGGGAAAAGCAAAATCAATCAGCCCCATTTCTAAAAGAACGAGGGGTCAAACGCCCAAAAGAAAGGGTCACTCACCCAAACGAAGACTCATAACGGAAACGAGATAAAAACCCGTCACTCAGCATATCGTGCCTGCAGAAAACTGAACCGTGCCTGCAGAAAGACCGATAAACCGCACAACAACCGGAATAGAAATTCCAGATGTTACAGCGAACTTATGGCTAAAGATGAACAATTCATTGTCCTCCATGCATTATTTTTGTCACATACACAAAGAACCATGTTATAATTCAAAACTTACAAGTTACAAATGGATGAGGCAAGTGATGGATGCACTCTCAAGGCTTAGATGTATGAGAGCCTTTAGGATGGAGTCCAAAGTTCCGCAACATTAATGTAATGAGTTAGAGTCAAATTACGGTCTAAAACAAGGGCGTGACATGACTGTGTTGGAGAATGTGGGTATTTGTTATACACTTTAGCTTTGGGGATATCAAATCGAGACGTTTGTGAGAGATTTCAACGTTTCGGGGAAACAATCGGTCGAACAATACACGAGGTTCTAGATGCAATCACAGGAAGGTCAAGGGGGTACTCAAGACTTGCACGGGAAATTCTAAGACCGAGTGACCTGTTACGCTAAGATCGTGATGCGCAAATGGGTTTTAAATTTATAACTCGAACTAATTCCTAACTACCTAGCAAAACTCGCAGTGTACGGGACGTTTGTAGAAGGGTTAGTATTCCGAGGTCGAACACAAAGACTAAGGTGAAATTGATTCGAATTGTGATTGAATTTAGTAAAGATCTAGGTTGAAAGAAAAGAAGGAAATAAAGAAAAGAGAATCTCAAATGTTTTTGGTTGGTTTTTGGTGATCATTCAAAGATCACAATTAATGCAAAGTAAACAATCAAACCAAACTAAGAATCGACACAAATAAACAAGCTAAACAAGATAATGATCAAAGAAAGAAAAGACGGATTCTAGGGGTTGGAAGTTCCGGTTATGGCATAGGACTCAAGTTATTTATTCATTCCTTGGTTTAACTATGATATGTTGGGATTAAGTGTTTCTACATTGGGATCAATTACCGGGTAGGTCTCATGGTCCAACTAGTCCACTCCTAAGGTTTCATTACCGGGTAAGTCTCTAAGAACCTAAGGATAGGAATTCTACACAAACCGGATTGTTAATTAGGGGTCTAACCTATCCTTACCGGGTAGGTCTTGGAAAGGAAAGTCCTAAACGACTATCCTAGCACATCTAATCCAATGGCGGCTTATTAGGCTCACCACTACCTAAGGTTTGTTATCTTTAGAATTTAAGAGCAAGGATTACCGGGTAAGTCTCTCCTAACACTTATTTACTAACACTAGGTTACCCTAGGGTAGATTAAACTCAACAAACACTTAGGATTTCAACATTCTATAGTCCTAAGACAAGATCCTTCGAACCAGGGAAAATCACGGTTTGTTCTACCTAAACCACGGCCGTGGTCAGACAAGAACTACCCGTGATTTCTAACAGCAGCTACGTTCATAAACACAAGTCATCCAAGGGTAAATCTAAGTCCGTCCTATCATAGCCCTAGCCATAACCATCCCTTCCTTACCCTAGAACCTCATCAATTTAGCCTACAACGTTCATAATAGAAATCGAAACTAACAAAGATAAAATCATAACATCCATTGCAAGATAATGAAGGAAAAGAGATGAACAAGTGAACTTAAAACAAAACCAAGCTGAAATAGAATTAGAGCAACTTACAATCCTTCCAAAGGAAGGTTCAATGATTCATACAACTCTTAGAAATAAAATCCGGAATTCTTCACTACAAACTATCAAGTGTGGTGATGGTGTGTGTTCTTCTCCTCCTCTTCAATGGAGCTCTTCTTCTTCCTCTTTGACACTTTCCTTCCTAGAAAAATTTCTTCTTCTTGAGAGAATATTGTTGTTAGAGAGAAAATGGATAATGGATGAGCTGCTCCAAGCTGCCTCTCACAGCCCATGAAGGACCACTTTTATAACAAACTTGCATGAGATGGCCATGAGAGTCGTGGCACAGCTGTCACAAGAATCTGGCAAAATCCACGGTTGATTCCACGGCCGTGGAGTGTCAGAGAACCGTGATTCTGTGCAGAAACTTCGCTATGGATCATTAAGCTGTGGTTTGGTGTATGGCAAGTGTTGGCAAGGCTCCATGAGTCCTCCTTAGGCTTTAGCTTGTGTCCTAATGAGTCCGAGGGTGTGTCATCTAGATGAACGATCCTCAAACGTATCGTTTTGCTCCTAAATCTCCCGAAATACCTATAAAACACGCACAAGTCCGTGTAGACGTCTATCTCGGCAAAATACATGAATTGAGTGCAGAACGTCGTGAACTAGTGCTAAACCATGCATGAATGAGTGAGAAATCTATCTAGATGAATACCTAAAACTAAGTCATAAATCGTGTTATCAAAATACCCCATACTTAAGGTTTGCTCGTCCCCGAGCAAATTCCCAACTATAGACTAAGAGATGACATGATTTATGTATGTAGAAAAATGGCAAAATCTTTTTGGGTTTGTGCTTCTATTTATGGATCACCTTCAAAGTCATGTTTCATGGCAAAGGACAAGCAATCATGCATCAAGCAAATGAGAGCATGAAAGGACAATTGTACTTAACTCAAAAGTATGCATGAAATGTAAAGATGAAGAAGTCAAGAAGGTTAAAAGTACATCCAATCTAAATCACTAAGTCTTACAAACATGTAAATAGGTCATAAGGTCTTGTGAGATAAAAGGGCCAAGAAATGTAGTGATTGGGTGGGGATTTCTAGGTTATGTGATGCTGATCCGGGAACGGAACTAACTCCACATCCTTGTCCTCGATCAACTTCCCTCAAGTGTATATTTTCCTCTATCTTTTCTTTCTTTTCTTTTTCTTTGACTTGTTTTTGAGACAATGACATTGGTGTACAAAAGCCGAAACCTTGGTGATTTGCCGTCCTCGGGTTTTTTCTTAGTTTTCGAGGTGCATCCACACCGGGCACACATACCAAAGCTCGTTAGGACTATTGGTTCATTTCACTTTGGCAAGGCACCAACACCCGATTATGTGAAGTGTACCGAGTTACTTGTCATTTAAATCAATGTCCCCAAACCTATATTATTGGCTACACTTTTCCAAACAAATTCAGCATTTTATGCATGGTGTTCTTTTCATCAACAACTTCACCTCACACTTGCTTTTCACACACATCAACACACTAGCATGCTCCTATTCCCGGATGGGTTAAAAGAGGTCAAATTTATCTCAATTGAGGTGCTCAAGCAATCATGATTAAGAGGAGAAGTAGAGAAAGATTGAATTGCCTCATTCATTCCTAGATGGTATGCAAGAACTATCATGTAATTTCGATCTTCACTACTCAATCCTTTCTAGGCAAACATCATGGTCACAAATCATTCATAGAATTTCAAGAGAAGTAGTTCAAGTCCACATATGCGTTCATTAATCCTAACACATGAGGCCATCTATAGCCAATTAAGAAGACAAGATTCATCATTAGGATCATATCCAAGCCTAGAAAGCACAAATTTTTTTTAAAATTTTCTGATTTTTTTATGGGATTTTCGATTTAAGTATGTACAATGCAAGACATGTGAAGATTTTAAACTATCCTAGATGCTCATCATGCAAAGGATCATGCAAACCCCACCCCATACTTAGAAACACATTGTCCCCAATGTGGTATACGAGTAAAGAGATTGAAAGAAGGTTCTCACAATGTGAGAATGGTTTGTTACGGTATTTGGGATTGCTCAATAGCGAATTGATGTTCGATGATCCTATCAACCATGGTAGAGAGCTCTAAGCATCCATCAAAGCTTCGGGACCCGCGCTAGGCACCGCTAGCCGTCCAAGTTCCACGTCCGCTCCACCCATAATTGATGAGAGTTTCATCATCATCATTCCTATGTCAAGCAAGGCCTCCAATGCCACTAATGTTCCAGCATACACACAAAGTAGACAAAACACACACAAAGATAGAAAAAATCTAGAAACAAAAGCAAATCAAGAAAAGAAAAAATGTTACCAATGGGTTGCCTCCCACCAAGCGCTTCTTTAAGGTCATTAGCTTGACCAAAGTCGGGGGCGTCTACTCAAGGTGAAGCGGGGCAATTATCTCCACCGGAGCTCCCGGGATATACTTCTTCAACCGGTGCCCATTCACCTTAAAGTTCCCACAATGTTCCCCCCCTATCTCAATGGCTCCATGGGAAAAGATCTTCTTCACCACATATGGCCCGGTCCATCTTGATTTGAGCTTTCCGGGAAAGAGCCTTAGCCTTGAGTTGAAGAGAAGGACAAGATCTCCTTCTCTCAACTCCTTGGGGATGATCCTCTTGTCATGCCATCTTTTGGTTCTCTCTTTGTAAATCCGGGCATTTTCATAAGTGTCCAACCGGATCTCCTCGAGGGCATTCAATTCAAGCAATCTCTTTTCTCCCGCTGCCTTGAGATCAAAATTTAGCCACTTAATGGCCCAATAAGCTCTATGCTCCATCTCTACCGGAAGATGGCAAGACTTGCCATAGACCAACTTGTAGGGAGTGGTGCCAATCGGTGTCTTGAAGGCGGTTCTATATGCCCATAAGGCATCATTGAGCCTCATAGCCCAATCCTTTCTAGTCCTAGACACCGTCTTCTCAAGGATGGCTTTGATCTCCCGGTTGGAGATCTCCATTTGGCCACTAGTTTGGGGATGGTAAGGTGTTGCCACCTTGTGAGTCACCCCATACTTGGCCAAAAGCGCCTCAAAATTCCTATTGGTGAAGTGCTTTCCTCCATCACTAATAATTACCCTTGGTGTTCCAAACCTAGGGAAGATCACCCAGTTGAAGAACCGTACCACCACCTTGGCATCATTTGTAGGAGAGGCGATTGCCTCCACCCATCTTGACACATAGTCCACCGCCAATAGGATGAAGAGATTTCCACATGAAGAAGGGAATGGTCCCATGAAGTCCACACCCCACACATCAAATATTTCGACTTCTTGGATGTTGTTCAAGGGCATCTCATTCCTTCTTGAGATGTTGCCCGTCCTTTGGCAAGCATCACATGCCGCTACAAAACCTTGCACATCTTTAAACAAGTTAGGCCAATAAAAACCGGATTGCAATACCTTTGCACACGTCTTGTGTGAGCTAGCATGGCCTCCACATGGTAAGGAGTGACAATGCCGGATCACACTCTCTACTTCATCTTCCGGTATGCATCTTCTAAACATTCCATCCGGGCCTTTCTTGAACAAGAGTGGCTCACTCCAATAGTAGTGCATAACATCGTTGAAGAACTTCTTTCTTTGTGCATATGTCAATCCGGGAGGCGCTTCCTCACACACTAAGTAGTTCACAATGTCGGCATACCATGGCTCATTTACTCTAGACACTTGGAACAAGCATTCCTCCACCATTTGTAATTGCTCATCTCGGAACGAGTCATCAATTGGAATGTCATCTCTTCCAAGCTCTAATGGAGGCAATCTACTAAGGTGATCCGCCATGGAGTTTTCGGATCCCTTCTTATCTCGTATTTCCAAATCAAACTCTTGAAGAAGAAGGATCCACCGAATCAACCTTGGTATAGCATCCTTCTTTGTAAGTAGATAACGGATCGCAGCATGATCCGTATAAACTATGACCTTCGCTCCAACAAGGTATGAGCGGAACTTCTCAAATGCATACACCACCGCCAACAACTCCTCGGTGGTAGCATAATTGAGTTGGGCATCATCTAGCGTCTTGCTAGCATAATAAATAGCATGAGTGCGCCCTTCTTTCCTTTGCCCTAAAACAGCCCCTACGGCTACATCGCTTGCATCGCACATGATCTCAAATGGTAGACTCCAATCCGGAGGTTGCATGATAGGTGCGGAGATCAAGGCGTTCTTCAACCTACAAAAAGCCTCAAGACAATCCTTGGAAAAGACAAAATCAACATCCTTCATTAGTAGGTTAGTGAGAGGCTTAGAAATTTTAGAGAAATCTTGGATAAACCTCCGGTAAAAACCGGCATGCCCTAAGAAACTCCTTACCCCCTTCACCGAGGTAGGTGGTGGCAACTTCTCTATCGTTTCAATTTTGGCCCTATCAACCTCAATGCCACGGTTAGACACCAAGTGTCCTAACACAATGCCCTCACTTACCATGAAGTGGCATTTTTCCCAATTCAAGACAAGATTTGTCTCCTCACATCTTTGCAATACTAGTGACAAGTTAGCCAAGCAATTATCAAAGGAAGAACCATAAACAGAGAAATCATCCATAAACACTTCCATGATATTTTCTATGTATTCCGAAAAGATAGCCATCATACACCTTTGGAAGGTGGCGGGTGCATTACACAACCCAAATGGCATTCTCCTATATGCAAAAGTACCCCATGGACATGTAAAGGTTGTTTTCTCTTGGTCATCGGGGTGGATAGGGATTTGGAAGAATCCACTATAGCCATCTAGATAGGAAAAATGAGAATGTTGAGCTAATCTTTCTAGCATTTGGTCAATGAAGGGGAGAGGGAAGTGATCTTTCCTAGAGGCCATGTTCAACTTCCTATAATCGATGCACATTCTCCACCTTGTAACCGTCCTCGTCGGGATTAGTTCATTGTTCTCATTAGTTACTACGGTCATCCCACCCTTCTTAGGAACTACATGAACGGGACTCACCCACTTACTATCCGAGATAGGGTAGATAATTCCCGCATCTAGCAACTTAATGATTTCCTTTTTGACTACCTCTTTCATTATAGGATTCAATCTCCTTTGATGTTCAATAGAGGGTTTGTGGTTATCTTCCATCATTATCTTATGCATGCACAAAGAAGGCTTAATGCCAACCAAATCATCAATAGTATAGCCAATGGCTTTCCTATGCAATCTCAGTTCATGCAACAACTTAGCAAGTTCATCATCACTCAAGCATGCATTAACAATCACAGGATATGTAGAGTTTTCACCAAGAAATGCATAATTTAAATGAGAGGGGAGGGGTTTGAGTTCAAGTTGAGGAGGACCTTTATCGGTTGAAGATGATCCAAATAAAGTTGGATGAGATGAATCCAAAGCAAATGAAGACTCCTCATGGCTCCTAAAAGCTTGACCATCATCAAGGATTGGTCCAGGGAAAACCACGGCTGGAATCACGGATTGCTCAACTTCCACGGCCGTGGTTCTTGCTAAGCTTGCTTCCCGGAGTTGTCCAGAAAGTTTGACGGCCGTGGAACTTAAATCTCGACCGTGGAACTTGCAGCTGTTCAACACCTCTTCTTGGCTTTCAAATCCAACTCTTGGCTCCTCTTCCAATGCTTCCAAGGCCTTGATCTCTTCATTGCAAGCCTCCTCAACACCTTCCTCCATCATACTTAAGGTAAGAACCTTTTCCAAGGGATCCTTGATCAAGATCAAGCTCACAATTTCCCTAGATTCCTCTTGCTCGACTATGTTGAAGAGATCCTCATCAAGGGTTGGCCCTTTCGTCATTGTGGATAACTTGAACTTGACGTTTTCTTCTCCAATGTTGAAGGAGAGAGTTCCATTCTTGCAATCCACTAGGCATCCGGAGGTGGCTAGGAAGGGTCTTCCTAAGATGATGGGAACCGGATAATCCGCCGGAATGTCCAAGACCACGAAATCAATTGGTACATAGAATCCTCCTAATTGCATCGGGATGTCTTCTAAGATCCCAACCGGATGAGTGATAGAACGATCCGCCATGTAGAGGGTCATCTTGACCGGTTTCGGCTCTCCTAGCCCAACCTTGTTGCAAAGTGCAAGCGGTATGATGCTTACACTCGCTCCAAGATCACAAAGGGCTTCGTACTTTACATCTCCAACTCCTATTGGGACACAAAAAGAGCCTAGATCTCTTAGCTTGGGAGGCATCTCCTCCTTCATTGTTTGGATCAATTCCGAGGATCTCTTGGTCATTCTTATCTCCCCATACTCCTCCAACTTCCTTTTGTTGGAGAGTATCTCTTTCAAAAACTTGCCATATGCCGGCATTCCTAAAATGGCATCCATGAACGGAATGTTAATATGTAATTTGGACATTAGTTCAAGGAACTTACCAAAGTGATTGTCCAAACGAGCTCTTGCTCTTGATTGTGGGAACGGTAGTGGTGGCTTGTATGGAGGCGGTGCCACATAGGTTGGCTCTACATCCTTTCTCTTTCCTCCATCTTCTTGCAACTTTCCCTCTTCTACCATTACTTGCTTTCCCTTAGCATTATCCTTGGGCAAAGGATCTCTCATACTCAACCCACTCCTTGTTGTAATGGCCAACACTTGGCCTCTTGGGCTGTCTTCGGTCCTTCCGGGAAGCTTTCCCGGGTCTCTATGGGCTTCACCCGCTTTTTGGAACACTTGTGCTTCCAAAACCTTTTGAGCTTTAGAGATTGAAGTCACCGTGCTCTCAAGACCACTCAACCTTCCAAGCAATTGCTCAAACATTATTTCGGTTCTATCTTTTGGAGGTTGAGTAAATCCGGGTGGAGGTTCTTGTAAAGCTCTTGATGGTGGTGTTGTGCTTGTGGAGGAGGGAGGGTTCAAGGCTCCATCCGGGTTAGAGTAAGAAAACCCGGGATGGTTGTGGTTGGGCCGGTAATTGTTGAATTGCCGGTTGTTGTTAAAACTCCTTGGGCCTTGGTAATTGTTGAAGTTGCCCCTTCCCATATAATTCACATCCTCCTCCTTGGAAGACAAGTTGGCTTGTGGAAGCACTTGAGGAGTTGCTTGGTTCTTCAAAGTTGTAGTACACAACTCCCTCAAGGACTTCAACTCGTTGTTGATGGCGTCAAGCTTGAAGTTGCTCATGGTGACTTCACTCACCTCATATGCTCCCGCCTTTCTTCCTTCACTCTTCCTATGGGAGTATTTCTCAATCACTAAAGCTTGCTTCTCCACAAACTCCCAAGCTTCATCTACATGCTTCTCCATAAATGTCCCACCGGAAAGAGATTGGAGCTTGAATTGGCTATCTTCATCAAGTCCTTTGAAGTAGATCTCCAATAGCTCAATTTTCGGTATGCCATGGTGTGGACAATCAAGGAGAAGATCTTTGAACCTCTCCAAAGACTTGAATAAACTCTCTCTATCCTTCATCACGAAGGCATTGATCTTCCCTCTTAACTCGGTAGTCTTGGAAGGTGGGAAGAACTTAGTCAAAAACTCGGTTGTCATCTCCTCCCAAGTACCAACTCGCCCTTGTGGAATAGATTGATACCAAGCTAAGGCTTTATCCTTGAGAGAGAAAGAGAAAGCCCTTAGCTTATGGTTGTTGCTCTCCAATCTTGGCGGTCTAAGAGTCTCCATCAAGATCTCATAATTCATCAAATGTTGATGAGAAGACTCTCCTTCCATCCCTCCAAATTGATTATGCCGGATCATTTGTAGAACTTGAGGGCGGAGCTCATAGTTGTGGGCTGTGGGATCTCCTAAGTTCACACCCGGACGGTGTGCTCTTTGTGCCGGATCCATACGTCTCCCTAGGGTTTGTGGCTCTTCAATGGCAATGGGTGCAACCCTAATATTAGCCGCCGGCTGCGGTTGTGGTGGAGGAGGTGGAGGTTGTCGGCGATTAAGCTCTCCTTGAACAAGAGCTTGCCTAATCTCCTCAATCTCCCTCCTAGTTTCCTCTTGCCTCTCATTGGCAAGTCTCCTTTCTTCCTCCAAGAGCTCATCTCTTAGCCTTATTTGCTCTAAGGCTTCATCCAACTCAGCTTGGAGGTTCCTTCCGGCCATCTCTTTCTCTTTTCGGATATTCTTGGATCTAGATCGAAGGGTTTTCTCCGGTTCGGGATCGAATGGAGCTAAATCCTTGGCACGAGATCTTCGCATACACCTAAAGAGTAATAGATGTCCTGAAAAGCAAAGACACAAACCAAAAAGAGATCAAAAGCAACAAGAAAGATCTACACTAATAATCAATCACAAAATAGACTCAATCTAGACCTAGTCCCCGGCAACGGCGCCAAAAACTTGTTACACTAAGATCGTGATGCGCAAATGGGTTTTAAATTTATAACTCGAACTAATTCCTAACTACCTAGCGAAACCCGCAGTGTACGGGACATTTGTAGAAGGGTTAGTATTCCGAGGTCGAACACAAAGACTAAGGTGAAATTGATTCGAATTGTGATTGAATTTAGTAAAGATCTAGGTTGAAAGAAAAGAAGGAAATAAAGAAAAGAAAATCTCAAATGTTTTTGGTTGGTTTTTGGTGATCATTCAAAGATCACAATTAATGCAAAGTAAACAATCAAACCAAACTAAGAATCGACACAAATAAACAAGCTAAACAAGATAATGATCAAAGAAAGAAAAGACGGATTCTAGGGGTTGGAAGTTCCGGTTATGGCATAGGACTCAAGTTATTTATTCATTCCTTGGATTAACTATGATATGTTGGGATTAAGTGTTTCTAAGTTGGGATCAATTACCGGGTAGGTCTCATGGTCCAACTAGTCCACTCCTAAGGTCTCATTACCGGGTAAGTCTCTAAGAACCTAAGGATAGGAATTCTACACAAACCGGATTGTTAATTAGGGGTCTAACCTATCCTTACCGGGTAGGTCTTGGAAAGGAAAGTCCTAAACGACTATCCTAGCACATCTAATCCAATGGCGGCTTATTAGGCTCACCACTACCTAAGGTTTGTTATCTTTAGAATTTAAGAGCAAGGATTACCGGGTAAGTCTCTCCTAACACTTATTTACTAACACTAGGTTACCCTAGGGTAGATTAATCTCAACAAACACTTAGGATTTCAACATTCTATAGTCCTAAGACAAGATCCTTCGAACCAGGGAAAATCACGGTTTGTTCTACCTAAACCACGGCCGTGGTCAGACAAGAACTACCCGTGATTGCTAACAGCAGCTACGTTCATAAACACAAGTCATCCAAGGGTAAATCTAAGTCCGTCCTATCATAGCCCTAGCCATAACCATCCCTTCCTTACCCTAGAACCTCATCAATTTAGCCTACAACGTTCATAATAGAAATCGAAACTAACAAACATAAAATCATAACATCCTTGCAAGATAATGAAGGAAAAGAGATGAACAAGTGAACTTAAAACAAAACCAAGCTGAAAATAGAATTAGAGCAACTTACAATCCTTCCAAAGGAAGGTTCAATGATTCATACAACTCTTAGAAATAAAATCCGGAATTCTTCACTACAAACTATCAAGTGTGGTGATGGTGTGTGTTCTTCTCCTCCTCTTCAATGGAGCTCTTCTTCTTCCTCTTTGACACTTTCCTTCCTAGAAAAATTTCTTCTTCTTGAGAGAATATTGTTGTTAGAGAGAAAATGGATAATGGATGAGCTGCTCCAAGCTGCCTCTCACAGCCCATGAAGGACCACTTTTATAACAAACTTGCATGAGCTGGCCATGAGAGTCGTGGCACAGCTGTCACAAGAATCTGGCAAAATCCACGGTTGATTCCACGGCCGTGGAGTGTCAGAGAACCGTGATTATGTGCAGAAACTTCGCTATGGATCATTAAGCTGTGGTTTGGTGTATGGCAAGTGTTGGCAAGGCTCCATGAGTCCTCCTTAGCCTTTAGCTTGTGTCCTAATGAGTCCGAGGGTGTGTCATCTAGATGAACGATCCTCAAACGTATCGTTTTGCTCCTAAATCTCCCGAAATACCTATAAAACACGCACAAGTCCGTGTAGACGTCTATCTCAGCAAAATACATGAATTGAGTGCAAAACGTCGTGAACTAGTGCTAAACCATGCATGAATGAGTGAGAAATCTATCTAGATGAATACCTAAAACTAAGTCATAAATCGTGTTATCATGACCCAATGTTTTCCAATACACCTACACAGATATTGGAAAATGAAAAGTACAGTTTTTTCGAGGTATGGACTACATCTTCTAATAATATCTACAATAGATTAGTTAGGGGTAATAAGATTGCATCACAGTAAGCCCTTTGTGGTGTTATGTGACCATAAATGCAGGCGTGCATAGGTTGCATAGACAAAACACATATTGATGCAACGATCCCTACAAAAGAGCAGTTTCCTTATAGAGGAAGGAAGGGCACGTGTACCTTTAACGTGATGGTTGTATGCGACCTTGATATGTACTTTACATTTGTTTTTGCCAGTTGGGAGGGTTCAACTCATGATGCCCGTGTTTTCGATCATGCTCTTAAGACAAAATCTTTCAACTTCCCCCATCCACCTAAAGGTATAAGTATTTAGATCACCTTGGTTTTAGTTGTTACATACATTAAGAAAAAATGTACGTGATACCACTATTTCAAATTTAATGTAGGAAAATACTATGTGGTCGATAAAGGCTATCTAGACAGACAAGGATACATGGTACCGTACTCTAAGGTGAAGTATCACCAATCACAATTTGAAGGCGTTGCTCCTAAAAACTACAAAGAGGGATTTAATAGGGTGCATTCTAGTATTCGAAGCGCAATTGAACGTGCATTTGGTGTTTTGAAGAAAAGATGGAAGATACTAATGGTGATTCCTAGCTACAACATCGAGACACAAATCGACATTAATAATTTTTGTATGCTGCATAAAGAGAATGACAAGTACTTTGACACGCTAGAGTCCAACCCTACAGCTTACGAAGGACTATTCAATAGGGTTACAAGAGATGAAGGTGATGATGCAAGTGTTGGTGGGATGGTAGTGTTAGAGATGATATTGCACAACGATTATGGGAGAGTGCCTATTTTTGATATATCGATTGTGTGATGGTATATGTTTCACATCTTTTGTTAAGTGGATAGGTAGATGGAGTTATGTCAAGTGGATTGGTAGGAAAATACTAGGTGGGTTTTATGGACTGGTAGATGGAGTTATGTCAAGTGGATTGGTAGGAAAATACTAGTTAGGCTTTATGTTTCACATCTTTTGTCAAGTGGATAGGTATTCTCAGTTTTTGTGAACCATGGCTTCTGATTTTACGAATCTTAAATGATCTCAATCTTTCTGTGACACCTTGGTTTCTGTTTTGGTGAACCAAACTGTGACACCTTGGTTTCTATTGGTATATATTTTCGAAGCTGAAGCTTTCTGGTTGGAATATTTTTTTCTAAGCTCAAGTTTTTTCAATCTTTCTGGATTTATTTCTTTGTCTTAGACAGCTTCATCAAGGTTTCTGTTGGTATATTTTTGAGCTTATTAGAAATTTACTTTCATTGAAGCTAGTTCACTAGGCTGGTTCATTGAATTGGTAATGTATTTTACTTTGAGGGAAAATTCTGCATTATTCAATTTATATGACAACAATTTGAGTTGTGTGATGATGATTGGTCCAGTCGGCCTGTGCATCGGCCGAGGTGTTCTTGAGAGTTGTCAAAGTGACCGAGGTGGTCTAACAGTGAGAGAAAAAAATGAATTCTGACAGGCATCTGGTTTTGAGAGATAGATCCTCTCCTTCTCCTTCTTCTTCTTCACGCTACTTCATACCGGTGATCCATGAGCATCACTAGGTAGATTATGACCGCATAGCGGCACGTCCAGTTATTGCACCACGGTTTCTGGACATTTTTGCTTTCACTTGCCTCTACGTGGATGATGATCTGAGGCGGATGATATCTATGGTGGGGTTGGAGAAGTTTATTGAGATTAGAGCTCCAACTTACCTTGAGCCGACCTTGGAGTTTGTTAGCTCCGTCACTTATTTGCCTACTGAGCGTGCCATCAAGTACCAGTTGATGAACCGGAGCTATTTAGTTCCTATGGACCACTAAAGGGACATCTTCGGCTTCCCAGCCCCCACAGTTGCTGATTTTCCTTCTGGAGCTGTAGCTCGAGAGTTTTGGGGCTAGATAGCTCACGTAGTTGAGCACGCTGATAGGTGGAGACCTGGAGATTCCAGGGAGCGGATTATTTTCCACCTAGCCTTTAGACTTGCTCACAGGATTTTTAGTGAGACTCTTCTGACGCATACTGAGACGCCCCAGAAGATTAGACAGGGTGAGCTGCTGAGTCTTTAATGCATGGTTACCGGACGAGTTCCGGATTTTGGAGTTATGCTGGCGGAGGATTTGCACAAGATCAAGGCAAAGGCAAAGGGAGACATCTATTGCGGAGGTATAGTGACTCAGATTGCGAGTTACATGGACCTTGATCTGAGTGCATGTACTATGGTAGCGGCTGCCAAGCCGCTCGGGCTGTAGGAGATGATCACTAGGAGGATATTGGTTCCTTGCGGACTTACTACGCCATATGTGGCGATGCCTTGGGAGCAGACTGCACCTCAGGGTATTAGATGGTCAGCTCAGTTCTCCGTTTATGACCCGCATTACTGGCACACCGCATGGATTCCGCTTATGGAGGACACTAGAGATGCAGCATCAGCAGCTCAGAGGCAAGACGATGAGGAGGTTAAGGAGGAGGCTGATGAGGATGAGGACGGCGGTGCTGCCATGGATACAAGTACATATACAACTGGGACTAGTGTTCCGGTCATCGATCTAGACGACGACGAGACAGAGGAGGAGCCAACTACAACACCAGCACTCCCTGCGATGCGTAGGGTACGCAGGCAGAGGGATCCAGTTGCTCACCGCCGGATCGATGATCTGACGGATCAGATGATAGATTCCTACGCCGCCTTATCCCTAGACATGAGAGAGATGCAGGAGAGACAACACTACCAGTAGAGGATGGCTGAGATTCAGTTTTAGCATATCATGGGCTACCCGTTTGACCCATCTCAGTACCCGTACGTGCCACCACCACCACCACCGGATTGAGATTTGAGCTTACAGGATTTTCTTTCTTTATTTATTATACTCAGCATTGTTCGGTGAGTACTCTATTTCCTTAGACTTATTTGACCCATTGGGACAATGTGTCCCAAGTATGAGGTATGTGGATGTATTATTTGACTTATGAGTACGCTTGTATGACTCTTGATGGATATTTATTGTTTTATCTTGCTCTATGTGTTTATCTGAGATTACATGCATGCATACAGGTTATTTGATTGAGAACTGGTTTGAAAATTTTTTTTATGACCTCGACCGAAGTGATTCTGACCAATCAAGGCGCAGTACCTCGGTTGACTTAGAACATCTCGACCGACGTGGCTTAACTGAGAGAGTTTTCGAAATGATTTTTGTGCTTCTTATCTGGATATGACCTCAGTGATGATTTCGGTTGCTGACTGGTTTTGAAATCTTTATGTGTTTGAAAGGTTTTATGATATGTTTAAGTTGCGAAATGCTTTGTTTGAAATTTGTGGCATGTTTAATACTTTGTTTTTATCCAAATTATGTTGAATTTGAAGGTTGACACCGCATGATGAGTTCTCTCACATTCTCCCTGGAAAGACCAAGGCATTTCACTCTCTTCTCTTCTTCTTCTTAATCGTGCTTAGCCCCTCATATACATATTTGCCTCCCTTTACCTATCCGGGAATTTGGAAGCAAACAAGTGAAAAGCAAGTGAAAGAAAAGTTGAGATGTTGGCTGAAAGTTAGAGAGAAACAAATAGCTTTGGGGAAGTTAATCATGATGATGAGTAACTCGGCACCATTCACATAGCCGGGTGTTTGTGTCTTGCCAAATTCGGATTGAGCGATATTCCTAACGGGTCATGGTATGTGCATCAAGGGTTTGAGGCATCTTGAGAAATTGATGATTGCTGATCTCCTAGACTTCGGTTATTGTGCACCTCTGTCCATGCATCCCAAAAAAAAGTAAAAAATTAAAATAAGCAAAGCTTATTGGTGGAAGATGTTGAAGTTCAAAGCAAGTGAAGTAAAGATCCTTTTCCCGGATTCTAGCACCACATTCCCTATATACATCCCACCCTCACACGTTTCTTGACCTTCTTTTGAAAAGACCTTGAGACCTCGAGCTTGTTGATTGACTTAGTGGTTTAAACTGGATTATACATGATTAATTTCAATAATTATGATTTATTATGCATTCTATGATTTTATGCAAAGATGGACAACTTTCTTATATTTATAAAATGTTTTGAGCATATCTTGATTTTAAATTCCATGAAGCATTCTCTTAGAGTGATCAATGAGTGGAGCACACCACCAAAAATGTTTTGAAATACTTTTCATTGATCTTTAGGACTTATAATCCATTCTATCTTGTACTTAAGATTTGGAACTTGCTTGGGGACAAGAAAGGGACAAGTATGGGGTATTTTGATAGCATGGATTATAGTCTATATTTTGGGACCTGTTTAGACGTTTTATCTTCAATAATCTGCATGTTTGGATGTATATTATTTGATTATATCGTCGTTTCATCTACCTTTGTGGGAATCGTGGTCTACACCAAGTTTCGTTGTAATCGTAGGTAAAATGGCACGTTTTGCATCAAAATGGAGCTAAAGGAGCTATGGAGTCATTGGAGCTACATTCAGGAGCTTAAGGAAGAATCCAAGAAGCATGGAAATGGATTAAAGATTTACTTTGGACTAGATTTGAGAGATTTCAATTCAGTTTAGAGCCACCTCGGTCAGCTACAGTACCATCTCGACCGAGGTGATCCAGAGGAGCGTCCCGACCGAGGCGAACACCTTGGACGCGGCGAGATATATTTCATTCTTGGCTGAGATCTTTTATTTTTGGAAGGATAGATCTTATATTTTTAGCCTAGATTTCTGGAAGGAAGAACATATATTTTAGGGGTTGATTTATGAGAGATAGATATATTTTATTAGGATAATATCTTTTCAAGATATTTTACCTTTGGAAGACAGTTTTCCTATATAAAGGGCTGGATTTTCCACAAATCAGACCGGCGCATCACCGGAAATCCCGCTATCATTATAGTGGTTGAAGGAAGGAAGATTGAAGGAAGGAAGTTGATAGCTTTTATAGCTTTTGTGAAGGGTTTTGTAAGGTTCTTTTAGATTCCCTTCTTGTTGATTGTCTTATTGGATTGTGATCCAAGGAACGCTTGTTTGTTTGACAATTAATTCAGTCATTGAAGCCTTTTTCTTAAGGTTTTTGTGTTCAAATATTCACTTTCTTCCCATATATTTGATTATTGCTTTCATGATGATGAGTGGCTAATTTCTTTGTGTGACTCTAGGGTGATTGGCTGAAGGTTATGGAAAAAACAATGATAGAATAGTCTAAAATCCCAGTAGGACCCTGAAAGCTCGAGTCTTTATCCTTAACCCTAGAGTATCTCGTTTAGTCGATGAACATCTCGGCCGGGGTGGAGTTCGTCTGACCGAGGTGACTTATCTGATCCGAAACTGAGAGTTAAGTGTTAGAGTTTGCCAAATCCTATTCTTATTACACCTTTCCTGGTTCAATGCAAGCCTAGGATGAGACTTACCCGGTAATTCCTTTGTTTGTTTACCCAAGATCATAAGCATAGGTAATAAAGGTTTATCCTTTATTGGGGTTTGAGTGTGCTTTCAATCCATCTTTGTGAGTTAGCCTGAGACTTACCCGGTAAAGGTTAATTCTATTCCCTTAGTTGGTTTGTTGGTTTGAGGTTATAGTTCTTTTCCTTAATTCCTTGAGACTTACCCGGTAATAGGAGTTACAGTTTAGGATTAGTGAGTAGTGAGACTTATCCGGTGATCTATTCCACTTTAGTAACACATTCCCTTTGCAAAACCTCAGCTTTGTCCGCTTTATCTTTAGATCTTGAGTTGGAACCACAACTAAATGCTTTAATCCCTAGAATTGCATATTTCCTTTAATTGACTTTTTATCATCTTTGATTGCTTTAATTGTTTTTGTGGTTAGTTGCAATATTGACAACCTATACCTGCTTTGTTTCACCTAAGTCCCTGAGATCGACACCCCGGAATTCTTGCTTTTCCTACGATTGACCCGTACACTGCGGGTTTACATCCTTGTTTTAGGCATACATCTTGGGTTATAAATTTAAAGCTTGCACACACCATTTGGAGCGAACAAAAGGATGTTAAGTCTCATTATAAAGAGGATCTAAGGACAAGATTAAACTCTCAAATACGCATGCCGAAACCCAAGGAAATCAAAGAAAAGCCAAAAAGATTAATGTTGTGACACTCGTAACCTAAGTAGAGGATGTTGAGTCTCACTATTACCTAGAAAAGGTAAGCCAAGGCTAGGTTAGGGCCAATCTTTAACTTTGGATCAAAGCAAAAGCAAATCACGTCAAATAGGAAGAACCACGGTCAGATCTTGAGGAACCACGGCCGTGGAACTCAAGAACAAGCCGTGGAAAGGCTCGACGACGAGGTTTCTCGCAACTCTATGGGTCCAATCTGTTTTGGTTCAATCTATCATCATCTATGCCACAACTATCAACCCTTCACCTTAGAATCGCTTAAGGGTTTTAGCCAACAATTATTGTCATTAAATCAATAATCAATATTAAAAGAAATAAAAGATAGAACCTTTAAAACTCAATAATGAATGCAAAATCAATCTCAATCAAACTCAAAAACCGTGCTTGTGTTCAATGAATATAGAATAGAGTAAGAAATCTTTCACAATCTTAAAGAACAAGAAGAACAAGATGTCAATCCGCCTTCAAAAAGTGAAACCATAAGATCTTCCAACTTCGCAATATGAAAGTGCGTACTTCTCCAAATCTTCCCCCAAATCTTCTTTCCAATGTAAAATCTTGCATAATGATCTTGCCTCTAGCGTGGTGTGTATTTTCTCTCTTTCTTCAGCCTTCTTATAGGAGAAAATCGGGTTACAAAAGGCCCGTAACTGCTGCTAATGTGGCAAATATAACACGTGGCGGTCGTTAGCAAAACCACGGTCAATAGCAAATTTTCACGGCCGTGGAAACCACCGTGGAAGCATACGACATGTTCCTCAACGGCCTTAATTAAATTAAATACCAAAACCACGGCCGTGGTTCCTTGTACTTGGCCGTGGAACCTCCAAAATCTACGTACAAGCCTTTGTTCTCTAAGGCTTTCCACTCATACTCCTTCCTTAGCTATTCCAATGCATCTCTTAATGTCTAGCATGATCAAAAGTGCTCACATGCTCCATTTATGCTCCAATCCAAGCCTTTATTCACCTAAAAACACAACAAAGCTTGTGTAGATCTCTATACCAACATAATAGGTGAATGTGCTCATAAATATGCTTCAAACTCATATCCATGTACACAAAAGAAGGGGAAAAATTACCAAAACATGTGCCTAAAATAATGTCATATTTCATGCTATCAAAATACCCCATACTTGTCTCTTGTTTGTCCCTAAGCAAGGTTTTCAAAATCTTGAACATAAGGTAGGATGAAATATGGATGCAAAACAAGAAAAAACAAATATTTTTGCTATTGTGCTTCTATTCAATAGATCGCTCTCAAATCTTGCTTCATGCTTCCTTGATAACTTCTATATACTCAAAACGAATCATCTCTTGAAAAAGAAACATCATACATTGCAAAAGCTCTAAGACAAACATCATAACCCAAAGTAATGCCAAAATCAATCATGTGGAAATCCAATTTAGATCACTAAGCCAAACAACAACCCAAAGATCTTAAGGACTTTCAAGTAAAGGTCAAGAAACGTGAATGAGTATCATTTTTCATAAGGTAATGTGGCACGATATCCGGGAAAAAGGAACTACACAACACAAGCTTGAAGAACATTGCTTCCCAAACATGCTTTGCATGCGAACTTTTCTTTTACTTTACTTTTTGGAAGTATGGACAGCGGTGCACAAAAACCGAAGCCTAGGAGATCAGCAATTCTCTATTTTTGAGATGCCTCAAACCCTTGATGCACATACCATATACCGTTAGGACTTTGTCAAGACACAAACACCCGGCTATGTGAATGGTGCCGAGTTACTCATCCTCATGTTCAACGTCCCCAAACCTATTTTCTATACTTTGAATGCAATTTTTTCTTTGATGGCCCTCCCACATCAATCATGCCACACATTACAAACTTCCTGATTCCCGGATAGGTGAAGGAGGCAAAATTTTTATTGAGGAGCGAATGGAATAAAGAAGAAGCAAGAAAAATCGAGGCGCCTTCATCATTTCAAAAAGAAGTGTAAGAACTTGTAATGAGATTTCAACTTTCATTCCTCAACATGATTTAGACAAGAATTTTTACATTATAAAACTTGCAAGAAGCTCAAACAATATACTCAATTTCTCCATAATTCACAATTCAAATCAAGTATATATATAAATGTCATCAAAGATTCAATCCATAAGAAAAATCATCATTGAGGTCTTTTCCAATCCTAGAAGCACAAAATTTTTAAAATTTTTCAAATTTTTATGGGTTTTTCAAAGCTTAAAAATGCAAGACAAAAAGGAAACGTGTGACAAGAAAATAAAAGATGCAAGTGTTCATGGATAAGAAGCAAAGCATAATGTCAAATTATTACATCACATGAGAATCATACTCCACCCCATACTTAAGATACACATTAAAAAGAAAAATAAAAAGAACAAAGAAACTCACAAAGTCATGAAGCAACTCAAAATGATCAAGCATACAAATAGGTGGCGGTGATGGTGGAAACGGGAAGAAGTTTGGGTCGTATGGACGCCCAAACTGCTGCCGGTAAACGTCTCGGAGGATCCTTTCGTTGTCACGGAGCTCATCCTTATCTGCATCAAAGCGGGACTCAAGTGCATCCATCCTTTGTGTAAGTCCGGTGATCCATCCCGGCTGCTGGTCCATCCATGTTGGCCTCTACGCCATCCACTCCGGCGGTGGTCCAATCCAAGCTGGTGGAGCATCCATCCAAGTCGGCCTCTCACTCACGCTGGCACGCCGGGAAGAAGAAGAAGCGGAAGGCCGCTGCCGGTAGGTAGATCTTCTAGGCGGCTCATGGAAATCCGCCGGTTGATCCGGAAAATCTCCAAAAGCTTGCTCAACAGCTCTAGCATCCTGGAACACATCATCACCACCCATCTCCTCATCACCATCCTCATCAACAGCAACAGGCTCATCCTCGGGATAGTAGTCAGGAGCTCCAAGGATGTTGGCATGCATCGGGATAAAAGTTTCCTTCCAGTTATGTCGATCTCGGATGGAGTAATTAGCTCTCAATAGAATGCCTCATCATCCCTTCCCTTCCCAAGGCATGGAGATAAATGGCGGACCTCGGTGGCGGGGAATCAAGAGTCCTCTAGTCATAAAACCTTGAAGCTCTAGAGGCCTCACAGAAGCTACCAACTTACAAGCCAAATAATCAAGTCCCAACTGCTTTGCTATGTGTGTAACCATCCCACCATAACCGATATTCCCTTTAGCTTTGTTCTTGATCTTGCTAAGGTAGCAATAAGCATAGTGGCACAATCTGGGGTGACACCGGTGACCATACAATAGAAGATAAAAAGCTCATCAACCTTGAGCTTTTGAGGAATCTCGCTTCTAGGGAAAAGAAATTCGGAAAGGATCCTTTGGGCAATCTTGAACGATAGATTATAAATCAGCTTGGCCTTCGAATCTACGGGTTGCCAACGATCCTCGGAACCCACTACCATACAAATATCCTCCCAAAACTCACGAGCTCGAGAGCTCCTAGGGAACGTCCCATTATATGTGTCAACAAAGCCAAACAAAGATCCAAATTGAGCTATGGAAAGGTGGTGAGTGCGGTTCATCAAACGGAAGGAAACCGTTCGATTCACAACACTATAGTCAAAAGAACTCAAAAACTCCATAGTGCTCTCCTCATAAGCCCAACCCTATCAATCATCCACCTAAGGTCATTCACCACATGTAGATTCTCAAACTCTTCAAGCACAATATACCTTGGAGCAATAACGTTGTGTTTTTGGATTTTATCAAAAGCTTTCTTGTGGTCCGCGTGGATTGTAGGGACTCTAGGGGTTGGTTGAGGAGTGGGAGGGGGTTGGGAAGAGGAGCCTTCACCTCCTTTCTTTTTGTTTCAGCTGGATTTGCGAGTCCCAAACATTTTTCCAAAAACCACGGCATTTTCTTGAGGAAACCACGCCCGTGGTTTTGTACGGCCTACCGTGGAATTGCACGATCTTGCTAAAAAATCCAGAAATTCCACAACAATCTCAACAAAAGTAGTCCTCGGATAATTTTAAGTTCAATTCCATTCAGTTCTGCTAAAAATCTTTGAAGAAAACGAAGGAAATAAACCAAGGATAGAGTTGAGAGAAAACTTAGGTTTTGGATTTGAAGAAATCCAAAATCTCGCCCGATTGTTGAATGTTTGTGCTGTTTTTTGTTGTCACAACCCGCAATAGAATGAAGTTTACATCAATTTGGAGCGAAGAATCGTGCGAAACGATCGCCGTATGAAGATTTGAGGTTTGAGGGGTTGAACGTGGAATGAGGCATGGAGAAGAGGGTGAAAGTTTATGGGTTTGTGAAGAAGAAGACTTTATATAGCCCCGTCAAATTTCAAAAACCACGGCCTCACTGTTACTTCCACGGCCATGGTTTTGGGCGTGGAATGGCATATTGCTCTCGAACTTGTTCTCCACGGGTTCAATTAAAGAAACCACGGCCGTGGTTTTGTATTTAAACCCGTGGAAATCCCAATTTCTTCCAAAAATCCAAATTCGTCGATCCTTTGGCTTTCTTCACTTCTTTTGGTTGTTCTTCAAGCCTGACATCTAAAGACACAAGACATACAGGAAGACACCAACGAAAAACAAACAAAAAAAAAACTACTCTAATCTAATCTAAGAAAAAAGAAAAACAAGAATGCATTACCTTGGATTGCCTCCCAAGTCGCGCTTTGTTTTAGGTCCGTAGCTAGACCAATCCTTTGTGCTTAAGTGAGGAGAATCGGTCCGGCTGACTCAGTTTGGAGTTCCGGAGACTATTTCTTGAGTCGTTGGCCATTCACTTTGAAAATTCCGCACTTCTCACCCCATACTTCAACTGTACCATGGGGAAAAACGTGTTTAATAACATAAGGTCCCGTCCAACGAGATTTAAGCTTACCGGGAAAAAGTTGAAGTCTCGAATTGAAGAGAAGAAAGACAAGGTCTCCTTATTTGAAGTCTTTCGGAATGATGTGCTTATCATGGTAACGCTACGCTCTTTCCTTGTAGATCTTGGCGTTTTCATAAGCGTTCAAGCGGAGTTCTTCTAGCTCATTGAGATCCAAGAGACGTTTCTCTCTCGCTTGCTTCATGCCAAAGTTCGACCACTTGACAACCCAATACGCCTTGTGTTCCAACTCCACCGGAAGATGACATGACTTCTCATACACAAGATTGTATGGTGTTGTGCCAATTGGGGTCTTGTATGCCGTTCTATATACCCATAGTGCGTCATCAAGCTTTAACGCCCAATCCTTCCTTGTCCTAGACACCGTTTTCTCCAGAATTCCTTTGATATCTCTATTAGAAATCTCCACTTGCCCACTTGTTTGCGGATGGTAAGGGGTGGCGATTTTGTGAGTCACCCCATACTTAGCTAGTAGAGCTTCAAATCGACGGGCAATGAAGTGTTATCCTCCATCACTAATGATTGTTCGGGGTGTCCCAAACCTTGGGAAAATAGTTCGATTAAAGAACGTAACAACCACCATTGCATCATTAGTTGGAGAAGCAATAGCTTCAATCCATCTTGAAACATAATCTACAACTAGAAGTATGTATTGGTTACCACAAGATGATGGGAATGGTCCCATGAAGTCAACTCCCCAAACGTCAAAGATCTCCACTTCTTGGATATTGTTGAGCGGAATTTCATTCCTCCTAGATATGTTCCTTGTTCTTTGACAAGCATCGCAACAAGCAAGAAATGTTTTTACATCTTTAAATAATGTAGGCCAAAAGAATCCGGATTGCAATACCTTGGCGCTAGTCTTGTGAGAACTAACGTGTCCTCCACAAGGAAGAGAATGACCATGACGAATGACACTTTGCATTTCGTCTTCAGGCACACATCTTCTAATGATGCCATCTGGACCTCTCTTGAAGAGTAGAGGTTCATTCCAATAGTATTGACGGACATCCTTAAAGAACTTCTTTCTTTGAGCGTAGGATAGTCCGGGAGGTATTTCCTGACAAACCAAATAATTCACAAAATCAGCAAACCAAGGTTCGTTACCTCTAGAAATATGATCAATACACTTGTAATATCCAGATTTTTAATTTTTTTTGTTTATTTTCGAGACAAACCGGCACTCGACTGGTTTAAACTTTTCCGTCATCATTTGTCATTTTATATGAGACCGAGTTCTTCAATATTTTTTGTTAGCTTTTATGAGGGTTCTACTCATATAAAATACGCGGGATCGATCGACCTTTTCTCAAACATCAAAAGAGTTCAATTCTTTTAGATAGGCCATCCAAGCCCATTAAGCATACCATCCGGGCCCATAGCTCTTGCGAGAGTCTAAGAGGTTCCCTGCGACTAGCCTAGTCCGGTAGACGGTCAAATGCATTAGTACCATTCCGCGTTGGTAAACGGGGACAGGGGCGAGGTTTGGGAATCCCTCGTGTCACAAAATAAGTATCATTAGTAATAACCTATCACCTAATTAAAGATAATAAAAGGATTGAGTGTTGCATGTTGATTGTGTATGTTGTGTGTTTGTGCTTTTACCTTTATACTTATGCATAGAATGTTAGCTAACGGTTTTATACCGCTTGTAGATGTCTTGCAGGTTAAAACAGTTGTAGAGAGATCCGAAGGGAATGGTCAGCCGGGTCCACGTACTTATTTAGTTGGGGACGGGATGGCTTTTGTTCTTCTTATGTGTCGTTTTGGTACCTTTGCTTTGTAAGGCTGATACATATTCTTCATGTATATATTGTTTAAAGTTTTCAAATGATTTAAATACTTTTGTGCCTTGTTGTAAGATCCAAGTTAAATTGTTGTCAAACTAAGGTCGGGACCCATTGTGAGGTCCTAACCAGTAGCTCCCCGAGTTCTCAGAATTTGGGGTGTTACAATATGGTATCAGAGCTCTGGGTTGGCAACAATGGCACTTGAAATCTTCTGAAAGACCAAATGTATAAAATAACTAGAACCCGAAAGGGGTCTAAAATTTTCAAAACGGATTTCTGTTTTTACACACACGCATAGTCGGGTTGTTGGGCTAGTAGTACGTTGGACCACCATCGCTCTCCGTGGATCTCTACAACTTAGATCGATATGAGTTAGCATATAGACTTACTATGATGAGTATTAATGTATGTTATATATATGTATAAGTGTAGTATGTTAGTATCCTAAAGGGTATATTATATCCTTTAGTTGTGATATCATGAAGCGATTATCGCCTCATGATAAATCGGTAGCAAACTTGAAGAGTTTTCAACACGAGGCAATGGAATCAGACCTTGAATTGAGTATTATACTCGGGTATGTTGCTTGGTGGTCCTTACAAATCATCCAAAGAACAAGTGAGCAAGGAAATAAAGTTGTGAAGATAACTATTACCACAAGCACAATTAGATGAGGAAGGAATAACTGAGTTAGTTCGGTTAGAAGGTCGTACAAGGAAGTCGGGCATACGAGGCCGAGAGATGAATTAGAAGAACCCCGCAAGAGACGACAAGAGAGCGGATTAGAGATAATAATAATGGAACAAGGACCAGATAGAAAGGAGTACATCATGATTTCGTGGAATGAAGGACGTTACAACCAAGGTAGATACCTCCATAGGAAGGGAGGAGCACAAGGTCAGACATTTACATTGAATTTAAAGACAAAAGGTAAAATCCATAACAAATGAGAATGGTGGACTTCTGCTAGGATACAAAAATTTTGAAAAAAATCACAACACAAGTATTAAAGGGAATGGAAGTCTGTAACTGAGACAAGGGAAGCCATAAAGGAAATGTTACAATATAATACTAGCGAAAAGAAAAGAGTGAGTGAGAATGACCTGGGTAAACTCAAGTGCCCACCATGATCTCTCACTCGACACGGGACTTAAGTTACCGACACCAATGATTCATACAAGACGCTAGTGGATGGAAAATCAAGGTTAAAGGATTCTCGAAAAGGGTGTCTACAAGCTATCAGAGAAGATATGATAAGCCACAGATGGCATATGGGTAATACAACTAGACTCGGGTAAAGTGATCTTACAGAGCGGAAGAAAAGTGTTGATGGTAGAAGAAGCTAAATGTGTATAAATGAACAACCTAGTGGATAACTTTTACTCAATATATCCACAACGAAGAAAATAGAAGAAATGTAGAGCTATGATCTTGTAGAAGATCAACTTTATATTAGTTAGTAACAACTGATAAATTACACCTATGAGGGACTAGTTGACTAAGTGACAGATAAGGAGGATAACCATAGACTTATGAAAGAATTTTTATAGACATCAAGAGGACCCTTCAAGAGATCCACGACGACAAATGTAAAAGTTAAATCGGTACACGTGCTAGTGCCCTTCATAGTAACATGGAGTGAATTCGAGCCGATAACTCTAACTAAGAACTTGATAGGAAAGACTAGACGGCCAGGGATGACCCCTTATGTCATTTGAGACCAAGGAAATTGTGTGAGTGATTTACTACCTACTGGCTAGGAAAAAGGGTACATATCACAACTAATATAGAGGGATTGTAAAAGAAGAACTAGAGGAGTAAGAAGTATATGAATTTGATAAGGTTCTATGTCAATCCAAACAGAGTGTGGCAGCATTCCATACAAGATAAACCACAAGTGGATGGAAGTTAAGGTCATGAGAGTCATGTAGACGTGTTTACAAGCTATAGTGGAAGACCTAGAAAGGACCATTGATGTTAGATGGACGACACAGTTGTACTCGAGAAATGGAGTTAGTTCACAGAGGAATTGGAAATTTGTAATGTAGAACGAGCTAAAGGAGTACAAATGGACAAACTCGAGTAAGTAGTGCTTACCACGAAATTCAACGGAAAAGGAGGTATGAGAAAAGTAAGTCCCGGAAATTGAGATAAGTCAACTATTGACTTACCGACGTCAACCGAGGACGTGCAAGGGTTATTTGGTATTGACGAGTTATGTACATTTAAGAAGAGATATCTACAAGCGAAGATTATTTGAATTAACTATACCGATGCTTTGGAGAAATTCCTCAAGTAGGCAACGAAAATCTTCTTAGACAACTAAAGGTATAGAGAGAATCGTGTTAGAGGTTACTTCTTGGTTGGTTAACTTCAAACTCCGGTCGAGTCTGGAAGTTTCGATCCGTGCCAAAAGAATTAAGGAAGTAAACGGAAGATGGTTGCTTTCCAATAATGATTTTATTTCAGGAAAACAAGTAAGGAAAGTACTTGGTACTTCATCCGGTTAATCATTTTGGACTCACAGAACACGTCCTTATGATTAAGGGGTGACAACAAAATAATCAGAGTAGCGCAGCGGAAGCGTGGTGGGTCCTAACCCACAGAGCAAGAAGCTCAATGGTACTGATGGATGTCGTGTCGAGTTTAAGATGGTGATAGTTAGTGAAATGCATTCTAGTGGGAAGGAACGTGAGATAGGCCATGTGAAGTGACTAGAAATGTCGTACGGAAACTTATGAGCATGTAGAGGTAATAGAAGGAGACTAGTACCCTATGATGGATCCGAGTGAAGAGTGATGGCTTTGTTACATGTTGCCAGACAAGTAGTGTGGAATTCTATACAAATGGAATACTCTAGAGTGAGTTTTAAGGATGGATTAGTAAAGAATTAATGATGTAATAAAAGTATTGTGCATGGCCTGCACTAGAAAGCTCAAAGTGAGTAACTACCATCCTGAGTCGAAGATACATAAGAAAGAGAAGCAACAAGAGTATATTGGCAACCCAGTAACCGTACTTAAAGGAAGCATAATCTAGGAGCAGAGTATGTGGAATTTTGTATCAGAATGGAGCCGAGTCGCATTTAGCGTTAGAGGAAGATTCTCAGTCCGGTAAACGTGGGGATATAGGAGAGCAATGCTAAGAGTGTGTTAGTAGTTATCGAGTAGTTACGATCAAAGGATGTTGATGTGAGATCACCTAGTGTCTAGGGTTTTCATTACGGACACATTCAATGTCACTTATGATCTTGGATCCTGCGTAAGAAGTTTTGAGACAAAAAGTGAGCATATGATGATTCCTTAATGGAGGAACAATATGACTGAGTCACATTAAGAGACAAGACCAAGTGAGGTGTGATACAACTAGCCTTAAGCACTTAGTAAAGTGCCGGGAGATGTGTAAGGGTGATATCCTAGATCGGATACTCGGAACCTTTTTAGAAGACCAGAAGGAAAGGAGTTGTAATAAATTACCCTCAGTAAGGTCATCAAAGAATTTGGAGGTGGGTTGTGTAAGACCACCATGTGAGACCTTAAAGCGATTTAGAAGTGTAAACCCATTTACAAGGATTCTGTTGGAGAGATACCTAACCACACAAGTTTGATCATCAAATTGGAAGATCAGACTGTTGAGCCGGATGATACCGGTAAAATATCCGGTAACCACTCTAGAACAGGGTAGCAGACACTTATGAAAAGTCAACGAGGCTATTTGGGATATGGTGGATATTATGAAACGTAATCTTTTATGGATCTATTCCAAGATAGTTGTAACCTCAAGGACGACGAGTTAGGGCTTAGCCCTGTATTTGGGTGATATTGTTTGACTACGTGTTTATTCCGTGCTTGAATGCTTAGTAAGTGATGTGTGTTTTATTGTAACCTTTGATGTGCGGGGTACTTAGATGAAGGAACGACGAGACTTTTAGTGTAATGATTAGATACACTGAATTTGTACCTTTGTTGTGCCTTGAAGGCCGACCTTAGGATTGGCGTATTTCAAGTTTCGGGACGAAACTTATTTTAAGGGGTACTAATGTAATATCCAGATTTTTAATTTTTTTTTGTTTATTTTCGAGACAAACCGGCACTCGACTGGTTTGGACTTTTCCGTCATCATTTGTCATTTTATGTGAGACCAAGTTCTTCAATATTTTTTGTTAGCTTTTATGAGGGTTCTACTCATATAAAATACGCGGGATCGATCGACCTTTTCTTAAACATCAAAAGAGTTCAATTCTTTTAGATAGGCCATCCGAGCCCATTAAGCATACCATCCGGGCCCAATAGAAGGATGAAAGAGCCAGCCTATGTGTTTTATGTTCAGCCGCCTCCCTTCCCCCTTGTTTTTACGTAAACCCTAGAATCTCTCCCTTCTCTCTCACGCTCTAACCCTAGCACCTCTTCTACGTTTCACACGCTCTAGATCGTTTCTACGAGCAGTTCCAGCACCAACCATCAGGATGACACACAGCTCTCAATCTCGTCTCTCCCTCACAGCGTCACGACCTCGCCCTTCCTTGCAACTGTCGACAAGCAACAACAAGCCTCCTTCATGTGTGCTCGAGGACTCGCAACAGCAGCCGCCTACCTTGACTGGACCTCCTCTCGCCTTCTGCACGTACAGGATGACAGCAAAGACCAGATCCGAAGGGGCGCTGTCCTTCCTGGCCATGGGTGCGTCCGCTGGTACACCTCCTGCAAAGATCTGAACGTGACTTCCCTCTCCCAAGCGACATCAACCGTCCAACTCCCTCTTGTCGAGATTTATAGTGAGTATGACCATGCCCTACCTTCCCTCCATTTATATATATGATTAATTGCTGCTAAGCCATCCTAGAACCCATAATTTGCAGCCAAAGGAACAATTTCAAGGAGCTGTTACTTCTTTTCCAGCTTTCCAACATTGACGTGCAGTCAACTTCGGGTCTAATTTTGGGTAAGCTAGACTCTTCCTTTTTGGCTAGTTTTCGGATATGTTATAGATGGTATTGCATAGTAAATCATACTAAAATTTCAGAGGAATCCATGTTATGGTTTGAGAGATATGGGGTTTCAAAGTTGACTCCTCATACAGTTTTTATAAATGTGCTGAATTGAGAAAAACAGCATGGGACGCTGTTTTGTGAGATGGTTTTGAATAAGCTCTTGATCTCCATTGGGCTTGAATTTTGGATATGATATGGTTGACATATTGTTGTAGAACATATTAAAATTTGAGAGGAATCCAGCGAGTGCTTTGGGATTTATGATTTTTCAAAGATTGAGTTGTAAGCAGTTTTTCTGTTGTGCTGAAATTCGGTTTTGGGAGATAGTTTTTAATATTCTTTTGATCTCTGTTGGACTTGAATTTTGGATATGATATAGTTGACATATTATAGTAGAACATATCAAAATTTGGGATAAATCCAGCGAGTGGTTTAGGAGTTATGATTTTTCAAAGTGTACTCAGATTTTGGCTAAGTATAGGAAACTTCAAGTGTTGTAACCAACTTTGGAAATTTTTGTAGAAGTGAAGGGTGAACAGTTTTAAGAAACTCTTTCTCCTATGAGTAGATGGGATATCATAGATGATCTAGGGAATTATTTCGGAATTTTTATAGGATTATTCGAATTTTATATTTGAAGCTGTAGTTGGACCTTAGTGACTTTTCGGGAAATAGAAAATGGGTAGTTTTTCTAGTTGTTACCTAAAATCATCCTAGGGAGTAGAATATGGTTAGTTAGTCTCAAATAAGAGTTTAAACATAAATTATGAAATTTTTAGAAGTTTCGGTACCAAGGGTAAAATAGTCATTTTACCATAAATTAATATTGTAATCAATTCCGTTCTATTAAGACCTACTATCTTAGAAGTCTTAGACTTCTAATTACCTAGAAAGTAAGGTGACACACTTGCCTCCTTTGACAAGCTACTGAGTTCCTACAGTTACCGATGAGTGGTGATTAAGAGAGTCGAGATTTGATTTTGGTATGTCCACGGACTTACTTAGCTGGCTTCTTGCATGTGTGTGATGTGTATTAGTGGTGTTTGCTAGTTAAGATAAATAACGAAACCGGAATAGGCCGACTTTAGTATATTGTGTAATTGACCCAAGTGTATGATAACGGGTCGTGACATCATCTGCCTAGCTCTTGCGAGAGTCTAAGAGGTTCCCTGTGACTAGCCCAGTCCGGTAGACGGTCAAATGCATTAGTACCATTCTGCGTTGGTAAACGGGGACAGGGGCGAGGTTTGGGAATCCCTCGTGTCACAAAATAAGTATCATTAGTAATAACCTATCACCTAATTAAAGATAATAAAAGGATTGAGTGTTGCATGTTTATTGTGTATGTTGTGTGTTTGTGCTTTTACCTTTATACTTATGCATAGAATGTTAGCTAACGGTTTTATACCGCTTGTAGATGTCTTAAAGGTTAAAACAATTGTAGAGGGATCCGAAGGGAATGGTCAGCTGGGTCCACGTATTTATTTAGTTGGGGACGGGATGTCTTTTGTTCTTCTTATGTGTCGTTTTGGTACCTTTTCTTTGTAAGGCTGATACATATTCTTCATGTATATATTGTTTAAAGTTTGCAAATGATTTAAATACTTTTGTGGCTTGTTGTAAGATCCAAGTTAAATTGTTTTCAAACTAAGGTCGGGACCCATTGTGAGGTCTTAACCAGTAGCTCCCCGAGTTCTCAGAATTTGGGGTGTTACAACACTCTTCCATTAGATGAAACTGTTCATCCGGGAAAGAGTCATCAATAGATGGTTCATCATTGGTGACATGTGGTGGACGGCTTAAGTGATCCGCAACAGAATTTTCGGATCCTTTCTGGTCACGAATCTCAAGATCAAACTCTTGAAGAAGAAGAATCCATCTAATCATCCCTGGTTTTGCATCTTTCTTGGCAAGCAAATATTGAATGGCTGACTGATCCCTATATACAATCATCTTCGCTCCTACAAGATAAGAACGAAACTTTTCAAACGCATATACAATAGCAAGAAATTCCTTCTCCGTAGTGGCATAGTTGAGCTGAGCTTCATCTAGTGTTTTACTAGCATAATAGATGGCATCAGTGCGTCCATCTTTCTTTTGTCCAAGCACCGCCCCCACCGCTACGTCACTTGCGTCGCACATGACCTCAAATGGAAGATTCCAATCCGGGGGCTGCATTAATGGGGCTGAGATTAAAGCTTCTCGAACCCTGTAGAAAGCATCTAAACACTCTTTCGAAAATTCAAAAACAACATCCTTCATCAAGAGATTAGTCAACGGTTTAGAGATTTTCGGAAAGTCCTTAATGAATCTCCTATAGAATCCAGCATGTCCTAGAAAACTTCTAATCCCCTACACCCAAGATGCAGGAGGAAGCTTTTCTATTGATTCAATCTTAGCCTTGTCAACTTCAATCCCGCTATTAGAGATTAAGTGACCTAAAACAATGCCTTCCCTAACCATAAAATGACACTTCTCCCGATTTAGAACTAGGTTAGTGCCTTCACATCTTTGTAGAACAAGAGATAGGTTAGCAAGACAATTATCAAATGAGGAACCATAAACAGAAAAATCATCCATAAAGACCTCCATGATTTCCTCAATGTACTCCGAGAAGATGGTCATCCTACATCTTTGAAAGGTGGCTGGAGCATTGCACAATCCGAATGGCATCCTCCTATAAGCAAATGTACCCCATGGGCACGTGAATGTGGTCTTTTCTTGATCGTCCGGATGAATCGGAATCTTAAAGAAACCACTATAACCATCAAGATAGCAAAAATAAGAATGTCGCGCTAACCTCTCAAGCATTTGATCAATGAAGGGCAGCGGGTCGCATTATTCAGCTTGCGATAGTCTATACATATTCTCCATCCCGCCACCGTTTTTGTAGAAATGAGTTCGTTGTTCTTGTTAGCTACAACGGTCATTCCTCCCTTGTTTGGGACTACTTGAACTGGACTCACCCATTTGCTATCGGAAAATGGAAATATGATACCTACATCAAGTAATTTAAGGATTTCCTTCTTCACGACCTCTTTCATGATCGGGTTTAACCGTCGTTGAGGTTGACATGAAGGCTTATAATCCTCTTTCATTAGTATCTTGTGCATACATAGTGATGGTTTAATACCTACAAGATCCTCTATGGTGTAGCCTAACGCTTTCCTATGTTTCTTCAAAATAATCATAAGCCTATCATGTTCATCTTCACTTAAACTAGAACAAAATATAACCGGAAACGTAGAGTTAGATCCAAGAAGAGCGTACCTTAGATGTGCGGGAAGTGGTTTGATTTCCAAAGTTGTAGACGCCTTTGGTGTGTTGTGAGGGCTTTCCGGAGTCTCATTTGATGTCTCCAAGGGTGTGGAAGTGGCAGAAGAAGAAGCTAGGACATTTGTAGAAAGAACGAAGCGTTCCTCAGAATTTTCAAGTTCCACGGCACCACTATTACTTCCACGGCCGTGGAGAGTTGTACTTTGGCCGTGGTTCTTTGTGTCATTCGAATGGTTGCTCTCAACATATATTTCCACATGTTGAATTAGTGAACCCACGTCCGTCGAAAACTCTGATGAACCGTGGTTTCTTGTGTTTTCCGAACCATCGTGCAATTCTTCAAATTCTTCAGTTTGCACTTCTTCTAACTCTTCCAAGGCCTCGACCTCGACGTTACAGTCCTCTTCCGCTCCTTTTTCCATGATGCTCATGGTTATAACCTTTTGTAACGGATCTTTGAACAAGATCGAACTCACTTCCTCTCTAGAATCCTCTTCATCATATATGTTGAACATTTCGTCTCCAAGTGCTGGTTCTTTTGTCAAAGCTGAGAGTACAAATTCAACTTTCTCTTCTCCAATGTTAAAGGCCAATCTAGCGTTCTTGCAATCAACTATACAACTGGAAGTTGCAAGAAAAGGTCTCCCAAGTATGATTGGGACCGGACAATCTACAGGAATGTCAAGCACAACAAAATCTATAGGAATATAGAATTTACCAAGATTAACCGGGACGTCTTTAATGATGCCAACGGGTCGAGTAATGGATCGATTCGCCATATACAACGTCATCTTCACAGGTTTAGGTTCAGCTAAACCGACTTTCTCACACAAATCGAGTGGAATGATGCTCACATTTGCTCCCAAGTCACAAAGTGCATCATATGTGACTTCTCCCACTCCTATTGGTATGCAAAATGACCCCGGATCTCGAAGCTTTGGAGGTATCTTTTCCGTCGTTGTTTTAATGAGTTCCGAAGACTCCGAACTCATCTTAACTTCACCAAAATCTTCAAGCTTCCTCTTGTTGGAGAGGATCTCCTTTAAGAACTTCCCATAAGCGGGCATACCTAAAACCGCATCAAGAAAAGGTATGTTAATGTGCAGTTTACACATGAGATCAACAAACTTACCGAAATGCTTGTCTAGACGCGCTCTCGCTCTAGATTGCGGGAATGACAAAGGAGGTTTATAAGCTGGAGGAGGAATATAGACATCTTCCTTCTCCTTTTTATTCTCCTTCTCAACGGGAACCTCAACGAATGTGGGTTGCGGGTCGGTGGCTGTTACACCACTTCTTGTAGTAATTGCCATTACTCTTGTAATATCCCGAATTTTTATTCCGTTTAATTCCGAATCAATTCGGACTTCGAGCCGTTGACGGTTCCCATTCTATCTAGTATTTCTTTCTTCATAAATTTTATCATTTTATGTAGAATTTAATTCACATAAAATGATAGAATTATATCAAACCCTAATTCTTACAATTATTTATCATTTTATATAGAATTTAATTCACGTAAAATGATAGAATTATATCAAACCCTAATTCTTATAATTAATCCTTAACGACGACTTTAGACGAGATCATGACAAGGCTGAGACGAGACAGTTACAAAGCTGTGACGAGACCATGACAGAGCTGAGACGAGGTCATGACGAAGCCCGACAACTCTGTGATGAAGTCATGCATGGGCTTGACGAAGCCATGACGAGTTTTGACAAGTCTTGACAACCTCAGCCCATTCTTTCCTACCTTGCTTCAGCCCACATTCTTTCTTTTTTTTTTCTTGTTTCAGCCCACTCTCACTTGCAACTCCTTGCTCCAGCCCACATATCTGCTGCTACTCGGCCCATATATGAGAGACGTCTTTCCCTACGCCCTTGTGAACTGCTGCACGCCAAGGAACACCATGTTTCGGTCCGCCTCTCCCCTGGATGTCGCTGTCCGCCTCTGGGCACATCACCACCGGGACTTCATCTCCGTCACGCAGCAGCAAGCCGGCGTCTTATCCATCCGCTGTCCGTCTCTCCAGCCACGGTCCGCCTCTGAGCCAACAGCCGCGTTAGCTTCTGCAGAATACTCTAGCGACGACACCAGGTGGGGTCACTCTTTCTCCTTCTATCGACCCCAGACCCGGCACCCTGGGAGGCTCGCTTTCCTTTACTGCCGACACCAGCAAGGAGTCTGAATGTGTCCAGATGCTCAGCAGCGCAGCACACCTTGGACACAACTCTAAACTGAACCTTCCATCCCCTTCGGTTCGTGACAACAGCAGCAGCCTTCGGGCCATCTTCCTTAATCCCCTCGAGTCGTGGAATCGAGTAAGGCTTGTACCTCTCTCTCCCTTGCATTTCTGTCCACGTATCCCATGCCTAACGAGTGCTTGTAATGCCTTCTAAACCTACACAGATCATTGTAGATGAGCAGTAAGGAGGCAAGCGTTTTCTGAGTTTTTATGAAGTGATGAGCAATCACCTTCGAGTCCAATTTTAGGTAAGCTAGGCCCTTCCATTTTGCTAGTTTTCGGATATATTATAGATGGTGTTGCATAGTAAATCATACTAAAATTTCAGAGGAATCTATATTATGGTTTGAGAGTTATTGTGTTCCAAAGTTGACGCCTCATGCAGTTTTTATAAATGTGGTGAGTATGGGGAAAACAACAAGTGATGCTGTTTTGTGAGATGGTTTTGAATAAGCTCTTGATCTCTTTTGGGCTTGAGTTTTGGATATGATATAGTTTACATATTGTTGTAGAACATATTAAAATTTGAGAGGAATCCAGCGAGTGGTTTGGGATTTATGATTTTTCAAAGATTGAGTCGTAAGCAGTTTTTCGGTTGTGCTGAAATTCGGTTTTGTGAGATAGTTTTAAATAGTGATGCTGTTTTGTGAGATGGTTTTGAATAAGCTCTTGATCTCTGTTGGGCTTGAGTTTTGGATATGATATAGTTTACATATTTTGGATATATTTGTTCTCACTTACACACAAGTTTTGAAGCGAACAAGTTTTTGGCGCCGTTGCCAGGGACTTGGTCGTGACCAAGTCGGTATTTTGGTTGTCTAGCTTAGACGCTTTTGCTTTTTCTATTGACCTTTTGCTTTGAGTGGTTTTGCTTTGTTGGAATTCTCTTTTCCTTTTACGTTTATGCGAAGTTAGAGAACTTTTTCCTTATGATCCTAAACTAGAAAGATCCATCCAAAGGAGGCTAAGAAAGGCTAGTCGAAGAAGAATGGTTGAAGTAGACGTCCAAGTTGCATTGGAACAAGCCTTGGAACAATGAGGCTTGCAAATCAACGAGCACATGATGCGGACGAAAGAGCACGTTCTAGAGAGGAAGCATCCCGTGAAAGGGAGGCGACACTTCAAGCACAATTGGACGAGATAAACAACAACAACAACAACATGAGAAACCAACTCCTTCAAAAGGGAGGAAACGTCCGCGTTGAGATTCCACCTCCTATTACAACTCACCCTCACCCACAAGTTGTGGCACGTCACCCTCCAGTGAGGAACGTTATAGTTGATCCAATTGTGGAAGAACCACAAACGCTTGGACAAAGAATGGATCCAAAACAACGCACGTGCGCTATCGGAATAGATTTCGGAAAACCAGCTGACCATGATTATGAGTTCCGCACTCAAGTTATTACCATGATCCGCCAAAGGCAATTTGGAGGATCAAAAGGGAAGTCTTCTCATTTACATTTAAAGATCTATGAAATTCTTATGGAAACATTGAGACCCCTAGATTAGAAACTAACAATCATAAATTGTGAGGTTTTTCTTTTTCTTGAAACGAGACGGCTCAAGCATGGCTTCAATCTTTACCGGAAGAAAGAGTAAACATACGGAGGACATGACCTCCGAATTTCTTACAGAACTCTTTCCACCTTCAAAAACTGCTTAATTTAGAGTTTAATTAAAAATACTTTTTCTAAGAAAGACAGGGAAAGCTTGTTGTAGTCTTTGGAGAGATTCAAGGACCTTCCACTTGATTGTCCTTATCATGAAATCTTGAGGATATAGCTTCTTCAAATCTACTATAAAGTCTTGGATGAGGATACACAATTCCGACTTAATTCCCTTTTGGGAGGTACCTTCATGGATAAGCATGCAGACGACCCATGGGAGTGTATTTAAAACCAAGCTTTGGTGCAAGAGAAGTACTCCCAAAGAGGAAGTGATGAGTGACTCCAGCGACCCGGAGTTCATGAGGTAAGTATTACTACCAACCTATCTGCTGAAATTTATACTCTTAAACATCAAATGAAAGAAATACAGAAATCTCGAGTAGCAGCAAAAGAAAGTTTACCTTCTAGGGAATAAGACGTGAACTATACGGGGCCTTGAAATTATCAAGGAAACTATCAAGGACCCCGAAACAACAATTAGAACAACAAAAATTCTCAAAGAGGGCGAGGTTAGCGCCCCAATCATAGTCATCCCGGATTGTCATACTCGAATCTGGATGGTGCACTTAATCCGCCCGCATCCTCTAGCCAAGCTCCACCCACAAGGACTCAAAATCCCCCACCGGGATTCAACCAACCTCCAAGGGATAAGACAAAGATGTTATTGGAAAAATTGTTAGGAGAGGTAAAAGAGATGAAATACGGCATGAGTTCTCTTTCTAAGGCTCAAAAGGCCTTAGAAAATCAGGTTTTTCGTAAAGCCGGAGAGGTTCCTAGAGATCAAGGATGACTTCCCGGAAGAATTGAAAATAATCCGAAGGGGAAAGTAATGACTATCACCACTAGAAGCGGAATCAAAATTAATGAGCCATTTCCCAAGAGCATTGATAAAGGGAAGCAAGTCATGATCGAGGAAGATCCGGAACAAAGCAAGAAGGAGAAGGAGAAGGAGAAAGAGCTAGTTTTTGTACCTCCTCCAACATACAAACCACCTCTTCCATTCCCGCAATCTCATGCTAGAGCACGCCTCGACAAACACTTTGGTAAATTCCTTGAACTCATGATCAAGGAACATATTAATATTCCGTTCATGGATGTCAATGTAGGTATGTCCGCATATGTGAAGTTTATAAAGGAATCCTCTCCAAAAAGAGGAAATTAGAAGATGTTGTGGTGGTAAGGATGACCAAGAGGTCATCTGAACAAATCGAACGATGAGAGAGGAGAAGCCGCAAAATCTAAGGGATCCCTCGTCTTTTGCGTTCCCATAGGATGTGGAGAGGCGACTTATGAAGCCTTGTGCGATCTTGGAGCAAGTGCGAGCATCATATCACTTGCGTTATGTGAGAAAGTAGGACTTCGAACGCCAAAACCCGTAAAGATGGCACTTTATATGGCGGATAGATCAATAAAGCGTCCGGAGGGAATTCTGAAAGACATTTCCGAATTGCTAGGTAAGTTTTACATTCCCGTCGATTTTGTTGTTTTAGACATTCTTGCAGATCATCCGATTCAAATTATACTTGGAAGACCATTCCTTGCAACTTCCAGTTGCATGGTGGATTGCAAGAATGCAACGCTCTCTTTCAACATAGGTGAAGAGCATATAGAGTTCTAGTTGGCAGCTATGGTTAAAGGGCCAGCCCTTGGAGAAGATATTTTCAACATCAATGATGAAGAAGAATCAAGGGAGATAGTGAGTTCTATTTTTCTGAAGGATCTGCTACAAAAGGTCATAAGTATGAGCATTGTTAAAGAGGGAATAAAGGAGGACTGCGATTCTGTAGTGCGAGCTTTAGAAGAGTTGGAGGAAGATTCTAAGTGTGAAATTGAAGAATTGAAGGATGTCACGAAAAATGCCAAAAATCTCGGTCAAGGAGATAAAATCTCGGCCGAGATTCTCATTAGTTCACCCATGGAAAGAAACCTCGAATGTCACCTTGACCAAAATATCGCCCGATATTTTCAAGGGCATGGCGAGATTTCTAGTCTAAAGAGATAGGATTTTTAAATTCTAATTAATATTGATTAACATAATCATCGATAGTTGGACTTATGGGGAATTGTTCACTTTTTCTCCCGGGTAATTATTTTTACCCTCCGGTGTTATTTGGAGCATTAGGAAGCTTCAATTAATAAACGGGTAGCTGAGTGAAATGATTATAATATCCAGAATTTTTTTTATTCAGTTTAATTTCGAAGCAAATCGGACTTCGAGCCGTTGACGGTTTTCCATTCTATCTAGTATTTCTTTCTTCACAAATTTTATCATTTTATGTAAAATTTAATTCACATAAAATGATAGAATTATATCAAACCCTAATTCTTATAATTTTTATCATTTTATGTAAAATTTAATTCACATAAAATGATAGAATTATATCAAACTCTAATTCTTATAATTTTTATCATTTTATGTAGAATTTAATTCACATAAAATGATAGAATTACATCAAACCCTAATTCTCATAATTATGCCTTAACGACGACTTTAGACGAGATCATGACAAGGCTGAGACGAGACTGTGACAAAGCTGTGACGAGGCCCAGACAAGCAGTTGACGAAGCCCAGACAAGCAGTTTACGAGGTCCAGACAAGCAGTTGACGAGGCCCAGACAAGCAGTTTACGAGGTCCACACAAGGAGTTGACGAGGCCTAGACAAGCAGTTGACAAGGTCCAGACAAGCAGTTGACGAGGCCCCAGACAAGCAGTTGACGAGGCCCAGACAAGCAGTTCACAAGGCCCAGACAAGGCCTAATCTCGAGTATGGCCTGCCAGCCCAGTAACGTTCAGCTGCTGTTCTTCAGCCCATTCCTTGCTGCAGCCCGTACAACAGCACAAAAGCCAACCGGCCCAACAAAGGAGCAGCCCTAAAACGTGTGTATGCTGAGTTGGAGAGGAGCTGAACGTACCCTAACGCTATTTGAAATTCTGCTGCTGCAAACTACCTCCTTCCTCTCACGTAACGCCGCTTCAGCAAACGTATCAGCGTCCTCCCTCCTCTCCGTCTTCTGCACGCCGCTTCGGCCAACGCAACAACAACTTCCTCCTTCGTTGCACATGAGCATCGAGCGAACCAGTAAGTGCATCATCTCTCTTCCCTTCCGCTCAGTTTACAGATCGACCCATCTCCGCCTGAACCACCTCTTTTCCTTTCATCTGTTGCACAAACGAGCCAGGAGGAACTAGGCGCTCTCTCCTGCACAGGTGCGCCATCTCTTCCTTCTGTCGACCCATACTGGCACCCGGACTGATTGCTTCTCATTCTGGTGACACCAAACTCAGTACCAGCGGGCTGTTTCACTTCTGTCGATCCAGCAGACCATTGATACCGAGGAGCCCATTTCCGATCCGCAGCAGCCTTGTGCTGTCATTCATGTGCCTTCGAGTTTTAGAATCGAGTAAGGTTGATACCCTCCTCTTCCTTGCACTTATGTCCATGTAATTCATGCCTAATGAGTGTCTTTGATGTTTCCTAAACCTGCTCAGAACTTCTGTAGGACAGCAGTAAAGATGCATGCATTTTCTGAAATTTCGGAAGGGACAAACAGCCAACTTCGGGTCCAGATTTGGATATGTTAGACTTTTTCTTTGTGGCTAGTTTTCGGATATGTCATAGAAAGTAGTACATAGTACAACATACTAAACTTTGGGAAGAATCGGAGTTACGGTTTGAGAGTTATTGTGTTTCAAAGTTGACGCCTCATGCAGTTTTTATATATGTGCTGAGTGTTGGGGAAAACAGCAAGTGATGCTGTTTTGTGAGATGGTTTTGAATAAGCTCTGGATCTCCGTTGGGCTTGAATTTTGGATATGATATGGTTGACATATTGTTATAGAACATATTAAAATTTGAGAGGAATCCAGCGAGTGGTTTGGGATTTATGATTTTTCAAAGATGTAGTCGTAAGAAGTTTTTCTGTTGTGCTAAAATTCGGTTTTGTGAGATAGTTTTAAATAGGATTTTGATCTTCTTTGCGGCTGAATTTTCGATATATTAGAGATAAGATTTTATAGTGGAACATATCAAATTTTGGGATAAATCCAGCGAGTAGTTTAGGAGTTATGATTTTTAAAGTTAAGACAGTGTGCTGCTTGTTAAGTGTTGTAACCAACTTTAGGAATTTTTGTAGAAGCGATGTTTTAACAGTTTTAAGAAATTCTTTCTCCTATGACTAGATGGGATATCATAGATGTTCTAAGGATTTATTCCGGAATTTTTATAAGATTATTCGAATTTTATATTTGAAGCTGTAGTTGGACTTTAGTGACTTTTTGGGAAATAGAAAATGGGTAGTTTTTCTAGTTGTTACCTAAAATCATCTTAGAGAGTAGAATATGGTTAGTTAGTCTCAAATAAAAGTTTTAACATAAATTATGAAATTTTTGGAAGTTTCGGGACCAAGTGTAAAATAGTCATTTTACTATAAATTAACACTATAATCAATTCCATTCTATTAAGACCTACTATCTTAGAAGTCTTAGACTTCTAATTACCTAGAAAGTGTGCTGACACACTTGCCTCCTTTGACAGGCTACTGAATTCCTACAGTTACCGATGAGTGGTGATTAAGAGAGTCGAAATTTGATTCTGGTAAGTCCACGGACTTACTTAGCTGGCTTTCTTGTATGAGTGTAATGTGTATAAGTGGTGTTTGCTAGTTATGATAAACAACGAAACCGGATTAGGCCGACTTTATTATTTACGTAATTGACCCAAGTGTATGATAACGGGTCGTGACATCATCTGCCTAGCTCTTGCGAGAGTCTAGGAGGTTCCCTGCGACCAGCCTAGTCTGGTAGACGGTCAGATGCATTAGTACCATTCCGCGTTGGTAAACGGGGACAGGGGCGAGGTTTGGGAATCCCTCGTGTCACAAAATAAGTATCATTAGTAATAACCTATCACCTAATTAAAGATAATAAAAGGATTGAGTGTTGCATGTTGATTGTGTATGTTGTGTGTTTGTGCTTTTACCTTTATACTTATGCATAGAATGTTAGCTAACGGTTTTATATCGCTTGTAGATGTCTTGCAGGTTAAAACAGTTGTAGAGAGATCCGAAGGGAATGGTCAGCCCGGTCCACGTACTTATTTAGTTGGGGATGGGATGTCTTTTGTTCTTCTTATGTGTCGTTTTGGGTACCTTTGCTTTGTAAGGCTGATACATATTCTTCATGTATATATTGTTTAAAGTTTTCAAATGATTTAAATACTTTTGTGCCTTGTTGTAAGATCCAAGTTAAATTGTTGTCAAACTAAGGTCGAGACCCATTTTGAAGTCCTAACCAGCAGCTCCCCGAGTTCTCAGAATTTGGGGTGTTACAATATGGTATCAGAGCTCTGGGTTGGCAACAATGACACTTGAAATCTTCTGAAAGACCAAATGTATAAAATAACTAGAACCCGAAGGGGGTCTAAAATTTTCAAAACGGATTTATGTTTTCACACGCGCGCATAGTCGGGTTGTTGGGTTAGTAGTACGTTGGACCACCATCTCTCTCTGTGGATCTCTACAATTTGGATCGATATGAGTTAGCATATGGATTTATTATGATGAGTATTAATGTATGTTATATATATGTGTATGTGTAATATGTTAGTATCCTAAAGGATATATTATATCCTTTAGTTGTGATATCATGAAGCGATTATCGCCTCATGATAAATCGGTAGCAGACTTGAAGAGTTTTCAACACAAGACAAAGGACTCGGACCTTGGATCAAGTATTAGACTCGGGTGGGCGTCCTAGTAACCCTTGTTAACCATCCAAAGAACAAGTGAGCAAGGAAGTAAAGTTGTGAAGATAATTTTTACCACAAGCACAAGCAAAGGAGGAAGAAAATATTGAGTCAGTTCACTTAGAAGGAATAGAAGGTCGTACAAGGAACTTGGGCATACGAAGCCGAGAGACGGAATTAGAAGAACCATACAAGAGACTACAATAGTACGGAGTAGAGATAACAATATTGGAACGGGACAAGTAGAATTGAGTACAACCAAGATTGCGGAATCGAGGACATTATAATCGAGGCGGATACCGCATAGACCATTGTGGCCTGTGGGCATGAGAAACCAGAAGATACAAAGTGTCAATCCGGGTGTGAGAATCTAAGGTGCACGGAATGAAGACTTACAATTGAGTGTAAAAGCGAAAAGGCAGACCCCACAAGCGTGGAGGGTTTTGACTTCCTCAAAGATATAAGAAGTTGGAAAGAAACCGCGACGCCAATATCCAAAGTATGGAAGCCGGTAGTAGGCAACGGAGTTCATGAAGGCGATATTACCACTAACTCTAGTGAAGAAATTTGTATGGGAGAATGGCCTTGCTAGACTTGAGAGTCCAGAGTAACCCGAATTATCATGGGACCTAAGCCATCAACACAGATGGTCCATGCAAAAGGAAGTGCAAGTGGATGATCATTACGGCCATAAGAATTTCAAAGACGCTTGCAAGCTATCGTGGAAAAATTGAAACAACTATTTATGTCAAATGAATGACACAATCGGACTAGAGAAATAGTGTTAGGTCATAAGAAGCGGAAGGGTGGAAGGTAGATAGAACTAAAGAAGTATAAAAGGAGTGTTGTGAGCAACTGTTTACCTACTAGCTAAGGAAATTTTGACAGATCACAATTAACATGGAATGGAGACTTACAACTTAAGGTAAGAGCGAAAGGTAGACTTCACAAGCCTGGAGACGTTTTATCTTCTTTCAAGATAATAATTCTAAGAAGAATCACAACGCCAATATCGAAAGGATCGAAGCCCTGTAACATAGTCAACAGAGATTTGGAAGGAAATATTACAAACAACGCCGATTAAGGAACTTGGGCTTGTGAGAATTGTGTGGTGGACTCAAGAGTCCAAGGTAACCCCCATTTATAACAGAACATAGGTCATCAACATAGACGGTCCCTGTAAAGGGACTACAATTAGGAGGTAATTAAAAGTCATCGGAACTACAAGACGCTTACCATCTATCGTGGAGTGTTAGAAACGAATTTTAACGTCAGGCGAATGGCACAATGAGACTTGAGAAAGATAGTGTCCCAAAGAAAGCAGAAGAGAGAAAGATAAGACGAACTAAAGAAGGATAAAAGGATTAATCTAGTAGGTGGTATGCACCAAAAGTTTAATATCAGTAGAGCTATGAAATGGCGATAAGTCAATTATAGGCTGTCCGATGTCAACCAAGGACGTGCAAGCATTGTTTAGTATTGACGAGTTATGTGCCGTTAAGAAGAGATAATTGTGACGGTGGATCTATGGAGTAGCTTTACCGACGCCTTGGAGGATTTCCTCAAGTAGGCAACGTCAACCGTTTGGGATGAGCAAAAGATATCGAGAGGATTGCGTTAAAGGTTATTTCTTGTCTGGTTAAGACCAAACTCTGGTCGAGTCAGGGAGTTTGGATCGGTGTTGCAAGAATTAAGGAAGTAAACGGAAGATGGTTGCTTTCCAATAATGATTTTATTTCAGGAAAACAAGTAAGGAAAGTACTTGGTACTTCATCCGGTTAATCATTTTGGACTCACAGAACACGTCCTTATGATTAAGGGGTGACAACAAAATAATCAGAGTAGCGCAGCGGAAGCGTGGTGGGTCCTAACCCACAGAGCAAGAAGCTCAATGGTACTGATGGATGTCGTGTCGAGTTTAAGATGGTGATAGTTGGTGAAATGCATTCTAGTTGGAAGGAACGTGAGATAGGCCATGTGAAGTGACTAGAAATGTCGTACGGAAACTTACGAGCATGTAGAGGTAATAGAAGGACACTGGTACACTTTTATGGATCCGAGTGAAGAGTGATGGCTTTGTACATGTTGCCATGCAAGTAGTTTTGGAATTATATACCTAACGGAGTACGTTAGAGTGATTTCGGACATGGGATCACTTTGTGTCTAATGCCGTCATTTCGGACATATTCTATTTTACTTAAGATCTTGGAAAATGCGTGAGACACCTAAGTTTGAGCTAACGATGTATTAGAGATCTGTAAATAATATAACAACGCCAAGTGAACAAAGAGGATGACCACTAGATTTGATTCTTAGTTGCCCCGAGTGTAGACCAGAAAAGGGTAAAGGTGACGATTCCTTACCGGAGGAATAAGACGACTGAGTAATATTAAAAGACAAGACCAAGTGGGTCGTGCTGCGAAAAGCATTGGGTACTTGGTAAGTGTTGGTGGATGTCTAAGACCTTTGGCCTGATTGTGTAGTCAGAACCTTTTCAAAAGGCCGGAAGCAAGTGGTCATAACGAAGGGAAGGAAGTTGAATAGATTATTTATCCGTAGGGTCATCAAAGGATCTAGAAGTGATTTGACTAAGGAAAACCATTAGAAGTTTTAAAGCGGTTTAAAAGTGACTGATGGACTAGTTTTCCTCACCCTATTGGAGAGTGTTGCTTCGGTTTTCTACGGAGACTATGTTTGGGAACTGAGTTTGAAAAATTTCAGTTGGAGAGATACCTACCAGACACGAGTTAGGTCATCAAATTAGAGGGTCAAACATTTGAGCCGGATAATACCAGTGAGATATCCGGTAACCACTCTAGAGCGTGGTAGCAGGCGCTTGTGATCTAAGTACCCGAAAAGATTTAAGATTTAGTGGTTTTACGAGAAGCCGATAAGGCTACCTAAATATTGGGGATAGTAGGAGACGTAACATTTCAAAGACTTATGTAGCGATAGTTGTAACCTCGGGAGTGATGAGTTAGGGCTTGACCTTGTATGTGTGATATTGTTTGACTACTTGTTTATTTCATGATTGAGTGTTTAGTCAGTGATGTGTTCTTTTGGTAACCTTGATGTGCGGGATACTTAGATGTGGAAACGATGAGACTTTTGAGTAGTGATCAGATATACCCGTTTAGTGCCTTAAAGGCCGATCAGGATTGTCTTACCCTAAGTTTCGGGATGAAACTTATTGTTAAGGGGGAAATGTAATACCCGGAAATTTTCTTCCGACTAGTCCCGAAACAATAAGAACTTGACCGATTATGACGTTTTCGGCGCTTTAGTTCTTTAGTATGGATTCCGACATTATGTTGCCTTCTTTTATGTTTCGGGACGAAACTTCTTTTAAGGGGGTACTGATGTAATATCCAGAATTTTTTTTTATTCAGTTTAATTCCGAAGCAAATCGGACTTCGAGCCGTTGACGGTTTTCCATTCTATCTAGTATTTCTTTCTTCACAAATTTTATCATTTTATGTAAAATTTAATTCACATACAATAATAGAATTATATCAAACCCTAACTCTTATAATTTTTATCATTTTATGTAGAATTTAATTCACATAAAATGATAGAATTATATCAAACCCTAATTCTTATAATTAATCCTTAACGACGACTTTAGACGAGATCATGACAAGGCTGAGACGAGACTGTGACAAAGCTGTGACGAGGCCCAGACAAGCAGTTGACGAAGCCCAGACAAGCAGTTTACGAGGTCCAGACAAGCAGTTGACGAGGCCCAGACAAGCAGTTACAAGGTCCAGACAAGCAGTTGACGAGGCCCAGACAAGCAGTTGACAAGGTCCAGACAAGCAGTTGACGATGCCCAGAAAAGCAGTTGACGAGGCCCAGACAAGGCCTAATCTCGAGTATGGCCTGCCAGCCCAGTAACGTTCAGCTGCTGTTCTTCAGCCCATTCCTTGTTGCAGCCCGTACAACAGCACAAAAGCCAACCGGCCCAACAAAGGAGCAGCCCTAAAACGTGTGTATGCTGAGTTGGAGAGGAGCTGAACGTACCCTAACGCTCCCTGAAATTCCGCTGCTGCAAACTACCTCCTTCCTCTCATGTAACGCCGCTTCAGCAAATGTACCAGCGTCCTCCCTCCTCTCCGTCTTCTGCACGCCGCTTCGGCCAACGCAACAACAACTTCCTCCTTCGCTGCACATGAGCATCGAGCGAACCGGTAAGTGCATCATCTCTCTTCCTTTCCGCTCAGTTCACAGATCGAACCATCTCCGCCTGAACCACCTCTTTTCCTTTCATCTGTCGCACAAACGAGCTAGGAGGAACTAGGCGCTCTCTCCTGCACAGGTGCGCCATCTCTTCCTTCTGTCGACCCAAACTGGCACCCGGACTGGTTGCATCTCATTCTGGCGACCCCAAACTCAGTACCAGCGGGCTGTTTCACTTCTGTTGATCCAGCAGACCATTGATACCGAGGAGCCCAGATCCGATCCGCATCAGCCGTGTGCTGTCATTCATGTGCCTTCGAGTTTTAGAATCGAGTAAGGTTGATACCCTCCTCTTCCTTGCACTTATGTCCATGTAATTCATGCCTAATGAGTGTCTTTGATGTTTCCTAAACCTGCTCAGAACTTCTGTAGGACAGCAGTAAAGATGCATGCGTTTTCTGAAATTTCGAAAGGGACAAACAGTCAACTTCGGGTCCAGATTTAGGTATGTTAGACTTCTTCTTTGTGACTAGTTTTCGTATATGTCATAGACAGTAGTACATAGTATAACATACTAAAATTTGGGAAGAATCAGAGTTACGGTTTGAGAGTTATTGTGTTTCAAAGTTGACGCCTCATGTAGTTTTTATATATGTGCAGAGTGTTGGGGAAAACAGCAAGTGATGCTGTTTTGTGAGATGGTTTTAAATAAGCTCTGGATCTCCGTTGGGCTTGAATTTTGGATATGATATGGTTGACATATTGTTGTAGAACATATTAAAATTTGAGAGGAATCCAGCGAGTGGTTTGGGATTTATGATTTTTCAAAGATGTAGTCGTAAGCAGTTTTTTTGTTGTGCTGAAAATCGGTTTTGTGAGATAGTTTTAAATAGGATTTTGATCTTATTTGCGGCTGAATTTTGGATATATTAGAGATAAGATTTTATAGTAGAACATATCAAATTTTGGGATAAATCCAGCGAGTAGTTTAGGAGTTATGATTTTTCAAAGTTAAGACAGTGTGTTGCTTGTTAAGTGTTGTAACCAACTTTAGGAATTTTTGTAGCAGCGATGTTTTAACAGTTTTAAGAAATTCATTCTCCTATGACTAGATGGGATATCATAGATGATCTAGGGAATTATTTCGGAATTTTTATAAGATTATTCGAATTTTATATTTGAAGCTGTAGTTGGACTTTAGTGACTTTTCGGGAAATAGAAAATGGGTAGTTTTTCTAGTTGTTACCTAAAATCATCTTAGAGAGTAGAATATGGTTAGTTAGTCACAAATAAGAGTTTAAACATAAATTATGAAATTTTTGGAAGTTTCGGGACCAAGGATAAAATAGTCATTTTACCATAAATTAACACTGTAATCAATTCCGTTCTATTAAGACCTACTATCTTAGAAGTCTTAGACTTCTAATTACCTAGAAAGTGTGCTGACACACTTGCCTCCTTTGACAAGCTACTGAATTCCTACAGTTACCGATGAGTGGTGATTAAGAGAGTCGAAATTTGATTCTGGTAAGTCCACGGACTTACTTAGCTGGCTTTCTTGTATGAGTGTAATGTGTATGAGTGGTGTTTGCTAGTTATGATAAACAACGAAACCGGATTATGCCGACTTTATTATTTACATAATTGACCCAAGTGTATGATAACGGGTCGTAACATCGTCTGCCTAGCTCTTGCGAGAGTCTAGGAGGTTCCCTGCGACCAGCCCAGTCCGGTAGACGGTCAGATGCATTAGTACCATTCCGCGTTGGTAAACGGGGACAGGGGCGAGGTTTGGGAATCCCTCGTGTCACAAAATAAGTATCATTAGTAATAACCTATCACCTAATTAAAGATAATAAAAGGATTGAGTGTTGCATGTTGATTGTGTATGTTGTGTGTTTGTGCTTTTACCTTTATACTTATGCATAGAATGTTAGCTAACGGTTTTATACCGCTTGTAGATGTCTTGCAGGATAAAACAGTTGTAGAGAGATCCGAAGGGAATGGTCAGCCCGGTCCACGTACTTATTTAGTTGGGGATGGGATGTCTTTTGTTCTTCTTATGTGTCGTTTTGGGTACCTTTGCTTTGTAAGGCTGATACATATTCTTCATGTATATATTGTTTAAAGTTTTCAAATGATTTAAATACTTTGGAATACGCATTTTCCGAGGCTGTTGTAGAATAATTATCCACACAATATTCCAGATGTATTATTCCGATTTCGGGATGTTTGCAGAAGGGGGTTCAACCCGCCTTTGGATCGGTGAAAGGATAATTATCAACTTCGCTAAAGGATAATTATCGTCTTCGCTATAAATAGCAGAAAATCGTTTATTAATTCGTTTCATTTTATGTTTCCTCGTAAAAGCTCTGATTTCTTGAAACTTTCAAACTGAGATCTACTCTCCGTTTCTAATCCGATTTCAAATCCGTTTGAGTTATTGGGTACCTCTTTTAATTCTCTTCATATCGGTACCAATTTTTCCTAATTCAAAGCAATTGAAGGCTTGATCGAGCATATATGTTAATAGTCCGGTTCTGTCGCATAGCCGTCATAGCCGCCGTCGTTGTGATTCCGAATCTTCTTTCGAATCGTCAGTCGGGTTAGTAAAGAATAAGTTATGAATTTATTCATTTTCCGTATTGCGATTTGGCCGAAGTTGACCTTAGACTTGTCAAAATGGATGATTGGAAATTCCATTATGCTTGTTATATTAATGTGGTGATTATGGGTTGTTTTGTTGATGAAATCTGATGCCAGGCGGGTTCGGAAATTACATGCGGGCAAAACGTTATTCTAGTGAAAGTTAATTGATTAATTAAAGGTTAATTAATTTATTAGGATTAGAATTGAGATTGATGAATATTGATTAGATGATACCTTGAGAGATTTGAGGAATTGTGAGATGTTGAGTTTATGGATTGATAGTTATGATCTTCGAGGATATTGATATTGTTGATTATGTTATGGTCTTGCAAGATCTTGAAGACTAGGAGGTTGAACCTCCTAGCATGTGGATAGTGATTGATATTTGTGTGCCTTGTTTATACAAGCACTGATCATTTCCTCATTTGGAAACCGTGACCACTATTTAGGACTACCTTGTTAAAGGCAAGTCCTTTGTTCTTACTTAGTTGGCGTTTTTGGATTGGAGTGATTGTCATGGTGGTGTGTGTGCATATGTATGTTGCATTGATAACCTAACCAGACTAGGACAACCATACATATATATATATATATATATATATATATATATATATATATATATATATTAATTGGCCCAAGTTTATGATAACGGGCGGTGATAACTTGTCTAGCTCAAAATTGGGCAGCTAGGGGTTTCTTTACGACCATTCCACTAGGTGGTGATAACTGGCACCAATGCCAAACCTGTGTGGTGCAAGGGGATAGAGGCGAGATTGTTTGACTCCTCGTATCACACCGAATGAATTAGTAATGTTATAAGGTAATGAAGATAATAAACGGATGTTGTGTGAGCATGTGCATGTTATGATGTTAATACGTGATTATGAGTGCTATTATCATTATTCTTATTCATGAATTGTTAGCTAACGGTTTTATATGGTGTTGTAGATGCTTTGCAGGAAAGGAAGACTGTACAGTGATTTGGTGGGGTGATAATCCGAGGACTTCCGTACATTTAGGTGGTGTATGGGTCTTTGTGATGTACACATGTATATGATGTTACTATTTTGATACTCAATGGTGTTTTTTTTATGTTTATGTTGTTGATAATTCAGTTTATAAAGGTTTGGTTTTTATATTTATTTGGTCCTTGTTGTAAGATCCAGTGAACTTGTTGTCAGGCTAGGGTCATCATCCATTGTGAGATCGTAGCCAAGTAGCGCTCCGAGTCCCACAGATTCGGGGTGTCACAAAGATGGTATGAGAGCCTTAGGTTGACGACAATGACACTTTCAATCTGCGATAAAGGCCGAATAGATAAATAAACAGAACCCGAAAGGGGTCTGACCTTGCAAAATGAATTTGGTTTGAAATGTGTACATAGTTGATTTGGAATAGAATGTACGGGAAGTCATCACCCCTTTGGTAGATCTCAATATTATATATATATATATATATATATATATATATATATATATATATATATATATCATGACTCATATGTGAACAACTCTTAACATGTGAACATGTAAACACCGAATATATGTTACAATATCACCGAATGTATGTGACTATACCGTCGAATATATGACTCAGGTCCGGCGAATATTTCTTCCACTAATGACACAATTTTTTTTCCTTTAATAGCGCTCCGAGTCCTGCGGATTCGGGGTGTTACAAAGTTTGTATCAGAGCCTTAGGTTAACAACAATGGCACTTGCAATCTACGATAAAGGTCGAATAGATAAATAAACAGAACCGGAAAGGTGTCTGACTTTGCAAAAGGAATTTGGTTTTGAAATGTGCATATAGTTGATTTGGGATAGAAGGTACGGAAGCCATCACCCCTTCTGTGGACCTCAATATTATATATATATATATATAGATCATGACTTATATGTGAACAACTCTTACCATGTGAACATGTAAACACCGAATATATGTTACTATATCGCCGAATATATGTGACTATACCGCTGAAAAAAATGAATCAAGTCCGGCGAATATTTCTTCCACTAATCGCACAATTTTTTTCCCCTCTAATATCATCTAATCTTAGCCATTTATTTAACGATCTAACAAATACAATTTCTTCTCCTTTTACATTGTAAGAGTTGTTTACATTGGAGCCAACCTCTCTCTCAATATATATATGTGTATACAACAAATGGCTCAGACTAGAGCAACTTCTGCTATAGGACAGGGAAGAGGTAGACCACCTCTATCTCTTGTATTCCTAGGTCGGAGGACGAGTTAGTAGACCTCCAATAGCGAGACATCGGGGTTGAATCCCCATTGTTGATCCGCTGAAAACGGAAGAAGTGGCAGAGATTAGGGTATACCAATATTAGGAATGAAGATTTTGATAATGACAAGGTTCGATACAAAAGCGAATGGGTTATTCCTTTATTTAATATCTTCCTTTGTGGGATCCTGCATTAAGACGAAGTCGTGATAATAGACGCGTGAATACCTAATAAATTCATTTGTGAGCGTTGTAGCTGAAGAGCCGATATCGCCAGCTGCTGCAAGTACCATTCAGATTAATGGTTTACCTGTTAGAGATTTTGTGATACGAGTCCTATGAACTTATTGATTTTTGTGTTAGACATGATAGAGGGGATACCCTTTATTATAGGGTCACCCGATGGTAGTAGGATTAAAGGTACCCGTGAGATACGTGTTTGTCCCATTCATTTAGGGACTAGTGATTTGCTTGTGGACTTCTTTCTCATGCCGTTAGTGCGTGAGGGAGTCTTGAGTATGGATTTGATAGATCAGCATAGTGTCGTTTTGATGTTAGTAGGCGAACTGTGTTAGTCACTACTACGATAGGTTATATTGAGACTTTTTCTTGAGGTAGGAATCTTAAAAAGATGTGTATTGTTATCAGCACAGTCTATTTCCACTGAAGAGCTTGGATTTTGGTGTTGAGTTATGGTCGAGGATGAGACCGATTTTGAAAGCACCATGTCATATGGCACTGTTAGAATTGATAAATCAAGTCGAGGAGTTAGTATAAAAGGGCTTCATATGCCATAGCATTTCCCCATGGAATGTGCCAGTATTTTTATGGGGAAGGATGATTCGATGAGGTTGTGAATTGATTTTCAGGAGATAAATAAGATGACAATCAAGAACGAGTAGTCATGGCTCTACAATGACGATATGTTGGATCTATTGCAAAGAGCTTTTGTGTTTTTCTAGATAGATTTGAGATCTGGATATCTCCAGTTGAGAGTGAGAGAGAAGGATGTGCCTAAAATGGAATTTCGGACTTGGTATGACCACTACGAGTTTGTAATAATGCCTTTCGGGCTCACGAATGTGCCGCCGTCTTTATGAAGTTGATCAACGGCATCTTCATCGACTTCCTGGATCAATTGTGGCGGTCTTCATGGATGACATCCTGGTGTACTCTTGAAGTAGAGAGGAACACACAGGACATGTGAGGACATTATTACGAGTTTTAACGATAAAGAGTTGTATCCCAAGCTCTCTAAGTGTGAGTTTTTTATATTTGAGGTAGCCTTTCTAGGTCATATGGTTTCGTACGTAGCTTCCTTGGCTTAGCCGGATATTACCGTAGATTTGTGGAAGGGTTTTCTGTGATTGCCTGACCACTTACTAGTCTACGAGGAAGACTACACGCTTTGTATGGTCCGAGCCGTGTACTCAGAGTTATGAGGAGCTAAAGAGGAGATTGGCTTCTACTCCTATCTTAGCACAACCAAAGGGCACTGATGATTTCGTGGTGTACATTGATGCTTCCAGACTTGGCTTGGGATGTGTATTGATGCAGCGAGCTAGGGTAATTGTTTATGTGTCTCGATTTTTGAAGACATATGAGGTGAATTACCCGACTCATGACCTCGAATGAACCGTAGTGATTAATGCCTTGCAAATCTTGCGGTATTACCCGTATGAAGTTTCATGCCAGATCTTCACAGACCGTAAGAGTCTGAAGTGTATTTGTAATCAACAGTGATTGAATAACTGCTAGAAGTTGATTTTATTAAGGGTTTTTAACCTTGAATTATTGTATCATTCAGAAATGCGAATGTAATCGTCGATGCCTTAGCAAGGAGACGCCTCGAGAAGGCAGTAACGAGAATGACAACTCAACCTTTGTTTGCAGAGGGATCTAGCCTTGCTAGAGTTGGAAAATCAATTTCCTGATACGGACAATCATCTACCCACTTTAGAGATTCTACCTGATCCGAGACAGGATGTCTCGAGGTGAGGCCCCACAGTTCACCATTGGTATTGATGGAGTGATGAGACGGCTCGAGCGCATTTGTGTACCTTATAGTGGAGAACTAAGACAGAGGATTCTACAGGAGACTCACACCACCGCTTACTCAGTCTATCCAGGTGAAAGTAAGATGTATCAGTTTGTGAGACACTCAGTTTGGTGAGACAGACTGAAACCCAACTTTGCCCGGTTTGTGGCCTAATGAGTGACCTGTCAGTAGGTCAAGATAGAACATTGAAGTCCCAGAGGAGAACTCCATCCACTGCCTGTGCCATAGTGGAAGTAGGAGAGCATCTCCATGAATTGTGTTATCGATTTGAGACCGAGCGAGAACTTTATTGCTACTTGGATTGTGGGAGATAGATTGACTAGTACCGCACAATTATTTCCACTAAGGAAAATGTGTGATTAGTGATTCGGCTAGTTGAGGAACTCAATAGTCAGATAATGAGATACCATGGGATAATGTGATTTATTATCTTTGATATAGATGGACGGGTTCCTTAAAGATTGTGCAGTGGATGCATGCAGTTTTAGATACGAACTTACTTATCATCATAGCCGATCATCATTGGAAGAATGGTTATACTGGCAGGATCGTATTTATACCGACTTGAAGAAGGATGTTATCCAAGAGTGGATACTGATCAGAGTGCTAATAGCGTAAACATGAGAAGGTACCGGATGATGTGATCCAAGAGTGCATACTGATAGCATAGAGCTGCTAGTAGTTGTGTGCGGTTAAGAGGCGTCGACCTCTAGAGTTCCCAATAGGAGCTCATGCCTGGATTAGAGTGACTTTAACGCAAGGCGTCAGAAGTTTCGACATTAAGGCAAATGTAATCCCTGATACGCCACATTGTGTGTGGTTCAAAAGGGAGTTGAAGTGATGGTTTACCGACTTGTGTTGCCACCAGATTAGAGGATGTTTACCCCGTTTTCATGTGTCTCAACTGGGGGAGTTGTTCACTCAAAAGTGTGTGCGTCAAAGTCTTAAATTTATATCTAGAACTTATGCAAAAGTGAACCCACAGTGTACGGATCAGCTGTAGTAAGGCAAGAAATTCCAGAGTCGAACTCAGGGATTTGGTGAGAATAAAATCGATTTCAAATTATCTGACAAAGTGTAAAAGCTTTTGTGATTAATAAGGAGACTAATGATTCCAAGGATTCAAGTATCCGACTGCGGCTTTCGATTCAAGACACTTCTAAAGATTAATGGACAGAGTTGGTATTGCCAAGGTTATGTGTTTCAAAGGAAGGTATCGTACGGCGAAATTCCAAAACCTATATATTTAATCCAAAGGCTCTCTCTTTAAGGGTTGATGAGGCTGCAATATAGAAGGATCTAAGGATAAGAATTACACTCAAACTAACAACTTAAAACCCCAGGATATGAGTCTCAGTGGTAAAGATGGAAAGCACACTCAAACCTTAATAGAGGATGTTGAGTCTCTCTATTACCCAAATCTTGTAAACTATAGCTATCAAGTGAAGAATCAATGATGAAGTCTCTTCTCACACTCAAATAGAGGTGAAAATGGTTAAGCAAGATTAGGATTTAGTGACTCTTTTATACACTTCCTTTGCTCTTTGTGCGATTCAATGCAACAAAAAACCATTCGATTTCTATGAAGAAAATCGTCCGATTTATAGTGTAATTGGCTCGATTTTCTTCAACAGAAAGTCCCCGTCTCTTGACTTGTTTCCTTCCTTCCTTTAGTGACTCTTTTATACACTTCCTTTGCTCTTTATGACTCCTCTAAGACTACTTAAGCTTCCTTATTGGCTTAGATGCTCTTTGCTGCGCTTTTGCTTCCAATTCCACCGAATTCGTCTATAATTCAACCAAAACTCGTGTAGACCTCTATTTCCAGAATATAATTGAAATAAACCTTAAAGGTACACAAATCTCTCCAAATACAAGGTAAATTGAGGTAAAACCTCCACAATATGCATGATTATAATGGCATATAATTCATGTCATCAAGAGTATATGCCGGATCCCAAACACATTATCAAGCATAAGTATTTAGTGGTTGAGCCGGACCACATGTTTGTTGAGCATCCAGTAGCGGTCCTGGAGCAGGTATTAAACAATTATGCTCCAAAGACGTTCCGATGACGAGGATTCAATGGGTTTGATGGATGGTCTATGAGGCCATAAGGGAGACGGAGGGGAGTATCCGGTGGAACTACCCCGAGCTTTATGCAGGAATGACTGCATTTATGGGATTGACGAGAGAGAGATTTAGTAGTTCTTGAAGGACTTATATGATTATATGATTTGACATGTGTTATTATTGTTTTCATGCTAAATTGTGATGTGTGATCTTAGTTGATCGTGTACGCTAGCACGAGTTATGATTATAGTTGGAAATTGTTCTTCCTCCATGCTATTGTGATATGAGTTATGTATATGGATGGAGATGTACTACCTCCATGCCTTCGAGTTATGAGTTTGCTAGAGATGTTCTACCTCCATGCTGTTGGGGATATGCTTAAAGTTTGTTGGAGAGGTTCTACCTCCATGCTAGTGAGTTAGGATTATGATTCTCCGGAGACGTGTTACCTCCGCGCATTTGGGATGAGTTAGGTTTTGAAGATGTTATGCCTCCGATAGAGTTAGTGTATATACCTCGGTATATGGGTCTAAGAGGATTTGATTTTGTCTACAGTTTCGGGACAAAACTTTTTCTTAATGGGTGTTTGATATAAGAGCTATGATTTTTAATTTCTAATTAATGATGATTAATGTTGATTAACTTAACCATCGATAGTAATTGACACATAACTCGCGAGGAGTGCGCAAGTGATGAGTATTAGTCTCACCGTTATGTTTTTGGCGTATTTTTGAATTATGGGAAAATTTTCACTTTTCCCCCCGAGTAATTATTTTTACCCTCCGGTGTTATTTGGAGCATTTGGGAGCTTCAATTAATAAAAAGGCAATTGAGAGAAATGATCATGACATCGGACATGTCCTAGATATAAAATATTATGGGAAAGCAAAACGGCCAAAAGAGTCGCTATTCTGTTTCTTAGCGGCTACGAAAGACGGCTTAGGAATACGCGTTTTCCGAGATAGTTGCGGTATAATTATCCACAAAATATTCCAGATTTATTGTTCTAATTTCGAGAAGTTTGGAGAATGTGGTTTAACCCGCTTTCGGATCGGTGAAATGATAAGTATCGACTCCGCTAAAGGATAATTATCGTCTTCGCTATAAAGAGCGGAAATGTCGTTTATTAATTCATTTCCTTTCATGTTTCCTCGTAAAAGCTCTGATTTCTCTCAACCTTCAAACCAAGATCTACTCTCCGTTTCTGATCAATTTTAAAATCCATTTGAGTTTTTGGATTCCTCTCTTCATTCTCTACATATTGGTACAAAGTTTTGTTGTTCCGAGCAATTAAAGGCCTAATCGAGCATAAACCGTAATTCTTCGTTTCCTCGTGCTATTCTTCAAGTTAGCACCTTCCTTAGCCCCTAGAGATGTCCTCAATCCTTGGACATGCTCGATCAAACTCCATCCTTGCTCAATTCGTTCGGAAATAGCTCTTAATTGCCTACAATCAACATAAAGCTTGTGTAGATCTCTATATCGACATTATAGACAAACTAGCTCACAAATGCATCAATGCTTAATCAATGACTATCAATATGGATGAAATACACTTAGAAAACGTGCCTAAAATATCACAATATTTCATGCTAACAAATAACCCCATACTTGCCACTTGCTTGTCCCTAAGCAAGGTCTTTCAAAAGCTTTAAAACACAAGTTAGGATGAAATATGTGTACCTTCTCAAAGCAAAACTTCTTTTGGATGAATGTGCCTACTAATCAATAGATCATTCTCAAATCTTGCTTCATTCGTTTATAAGACTTTCATACACTTAATCAAAGAGTAAAGAGTAAAGAAAGCTCATGAATTAATCAAACTTCCATGTAAACATCATAACCTTCAAACATTATCAAAATCAATCATAAGAAACTTCAATTTAGATCACCAAGTCATATAACATTCTTTTGATCTTAAGGACTTTCAAACAAGGTCTAGAATGTGGAAAGGGAAGGAAAACTTTAAGGAATGTGGTGCATGAATCCGGGAAAGTGGATAACTACTCTTTTCTTCTTCTCTTTGCGGTTTCCGCAGGACTTTCAACTTAGAGCTTTGCTCTCTTCTTTTCATTTTTCGACTTTACTTTTGGAGTTATGGATAGAGGTGCACAAAAACCGAAGCCTAGGAGATTGGCGTTTCTCAATTTTTATGAGATGCCTCAAACCCTTAGCGCACATACCATAATCCGCTAGGAATATCGCTCAATCCGACTTTGGCAAGACACAAACACCCGGCTATGTGAATGGTGCCGAGTTACTCATCATCATGATTGACTTCCCCAAACCTACAATTTCTTTCTATTCTTTTGATTGCAAATAATTACTTTCAAGGCCATCCCACACCAAACATGCCAACATCAATCAACTCCTCCAAATTCCCGGATAGGTAAAGGAGGTCATTATTTCAATGAGGGGCTAAATGATCAAAGTAAGAAGAAAGAAAATCGAATTGCCTTAATCATCTCAACAAGAAGTATAAGAACTTATAGTGTGATTTCAACCTTATTTTCTCAACATGATTTAAGTAACATTCATCACATTATGAAATTTGCAAAAGAGGTATAATCAACTCATTCAGTTTCTTTTCAATTCACTATTCGTTTAAGCATGCAATTGTCATCAAAACTCAATTCACAAGTGGTGATTATCATAGAAATCATCTCTATCCTTAGAAGCATAAAATTTTCAAAATTTTTCAATTTTTATGGGTTTTTCAAAACTCTTTTTCATGCAATGCAATAATGAAACGTGTAACAATATAATGAAACATGCAAGATAGTCTCAATAGAAGCAATCAAAGTGAGTAAGAGTTATTACAGACAATTAGTCACATCCTACCCCATACTTGGAACAAACATTGTCCCTAATGTTCAAATAAAAGAAAAAAGAAGAAAAGAAAGAAAGAAAAAGAACTCACAAAATGGCGGTGGAGCGGCTAAAGTTGTCGGTCATCATCGTCATCACTGCGGTGGAGGTGGAAATGGAGAGAAGATAGGATCGTAGTACCGCCCGAACTGCTAGCGGTAGACATCCCTCATCAGATGGTCGAGGTCGTCCATACGTGCATCTCTAGTGTCGGCTCGAATCTCCAATGCTCCCACCCTATCAGAAAGGTCGGTGGCCCACTCCGGCAACTACTCATTCCAACCAGGCGGCTGGCTGTACCACCCCGGTGCATCTGAAGGTGCTGGTGCTGATGGCGGCGGTGCCTGTGTAGACCATGGTGGTGGAGCTCCGTACCACGGAGGAGGGGTCTCCATCCAAGTGGATCTCTTGCTCACGCTGGCGCGGCGAGAAGATGATCCTGAAGCTCTGCGGGACGTGGAGAACGTCTAGGCATGTCAGAAGCTATGTCCTGCTGATCCGGAAATGTGCCAAAATCCTGCTCAGCTCCTCCTCCTCCCTCATACTGGCCTCTCATCTCCTCCTCCTCAACTACAGGTGTTGGTGGGACATATGGAGGGGCTGCAATCCTGTTCGCATGCATAGCAGCGAACGTCTCCTTCCAGTTATGGCGTCCAACCATAATGGAATACTCTGGGAGCCACTCAATGCCTCTTCCCGTCCTGCTCTCCCATGTCATAGCTGCGTAAGGTGGACCTCTATGGGTGGGGAAGATGAGACCTCTAGTCATAAAGGCCTGGAGTCCTAGGAGTACAGCAGGAATGCGTGTGCAGACGGAGAAATCTACCCCTAATATCCTAGAAAGGTGGGTGACTGTCCCACCATATCCAATGTTGCCAGCCCTCTTGTTCTTTAGCTTGCTCATGGTAGCAGCTAAGAGGGTGGTGCAGTCAGCAAGTCGTCCATATAGCATGGAGTAGAGAAGAAAGAGCTCATCCGTCTTGATCTTCTGAGGTGTCTCCGTCCTAGGGAAGAGACACTCAGAATGTACCCGGTGAGCAATCTTCAAGGCTAAGTGATACATCAGCTTAGCCTTGGTATCAACTGGTTGCCAGCGGTTCTCGCTGGCATAGATCATGGCTACCTCCTCCCAGAAATCCTTGGCGTAAACGCCGCTGGGAAAACGACCATTGAAGGTCTCTTGGAACCCAAAGAAGGCTCCAAACTCCCGGATGGAGAAATCATAGTTTCTTTCCATCAAACGGAAAGAAACTGTCCTATCAACATGGCTGTGCTCAAAAGATGTCACAGCCTCTCTCGTAATCTCCTCATTTGTGTCTTCTCGGATAGCCAAAAAGACGATAAGACCGGCTCTATCCAAGAGCCAAGTAAGGTCCCCTATGACATGTAGAGGAGCTAAATCCTCCAATAGTAGGTACCTAGGTCCTATAACAGCCCTCTTATGGATCCTCTCTAAGGCGTCGAGATGATCCTCGTGAATGGTGGGGACCCTAGGGCTAGGAGGTGATGGTGATGAAGGTGATGATGGAGGTGAAGGGGATGAAGGTGGTGGTGCTCTAGAGGATGAAGAGGAAGAGGGGTTGCCCTTCCTCTTTTTATTCTTATCCTTCTCTTTGTTCTTGTCCTTATTTCTCCCGGACACTCTCCTCACAAAATCCATTTTCTGTTGAAAACCACGGTCTGTTCTTCAAATTCCATGGCCGTGGAACGTCCAGGAACCGTGGTTTCTCTCAAAATTTCGCAAATCTCAACAGTCAATAACCAAATTCCACAGCAGCAGTCCTATTCTAATTATCTTCCAATTCCAATCAGTTATTCCTAAAAATTCTAGCAAATGTAGGTCCGAATCGACAAAGATAGAGAAGAGGGAAAAAACCTAGGTTTTCGGATTTTTAAATCCGAATTCTGCTTTCCTTGATGAATTGCCGCTCGAATTGTTGCTTTGATCTTGTTGGTGGTTGGATTTGCTTCAGTTTGGATCAAAGAATCGTTAAAAACGATTAACGAACGAAGATTTGAGGTTAAAGGAGGCAAATCGGCGAAATAGGGCGTGGCATTGGGTTTGTGATGTTGTGTTTTTGTGAAGAACGTGGTTTATATAGTGGCCGGCAAAATTTTTGAAAATCACGGTCTATCGGGGGGTTCCACGGCCGTGGAATTGTACGGAACCGTGGTTTTGGTGATTTTTCAAAGGCTTTTGGAAATTACGGTCAGTGTAGCTGTCACGGCCGTGGTTTAGGCCATGGAACTCTCTGTAATGCTCCAAAGTCCAAGTTTTGTCACTTTTCTTCAAACTTTCTCTTCCCCTTTCCTTTTCCACTATTCCTACATCCAAAAACACGAACATACCGGAAGGAATCGAAGGCAAAACAAAGCAAAAACATCTAAACTAAGCTAAACTATGAATCAAAAACAAAAACATAAATGCAATACCTTGGGTTGCCTCCCAAGAAGCGCTTTGTTTAAGGTCCGTAGCTAGACCAAATTCGCACTTATTCGAGTGCGGTGGGCGCGAACTCTTCAGCTTGGAGTTCCGGCGTATAATTCTTGAGTCGTTGACCGTTCACCTTAAAGCTTCCGCCCGCTTCACCCCATACTTCAACTGCACCATGGGAGAAAATACGTTTGGTTAGAAAAGGTCCGGTCCAACGAGATTTAAGCTTACCTGGAAATAGACGAAGCCTTGAATTGAAGAGGAGAACTTGATCTCCTTCTTTGAAGTCCTTTGGAATGATATGCTTATCATGCCAACGCTTTGCTCTCTCCTTATAGATCTTGGCGTTCTCATAGGCATTCAAGCGAAGTTCTTCAAGCTCATTAAGGTCCAAGAGACGCTTCTCTCCCGCTTCCTTCATGCTGAAATTCAACCACTTGACAACCCAAAACGCCTTGTGCTCTAACTCTACCGGTAAGTGACAAGACTTCCCATACACAAGGTTGTATGGTGTGGTTCCTATGGGAGTCTTGTACGCAGTCCGGTACGCCCACAATGCATCATCAAGCTTCAAGGACCAATCCTTCCTTGTCCTTGAAACCGTCTTCTCTAGGATTCCTTTGATCTCCCGGTTTGAGATCTCAACTTGTCCACTAGTTTGTGGATGATAAGGGGTGGCGATCTTGTGAGTAACCTCATACTTAGCTAGAAGAGCTTCAAAGCGCCGGGCGATAAAGTGAGAACCTCCATCACTAATGATAGTCCTTGGTGTCCCAAATCGTGGAAAGATGGTCTTGTTAAAGAACTTAACCACCACCATGGCATCATTGGTGGGAGAGGCAATTGCTTCCACCCATCTAGAAACGAAATCCACCGCCAAGAGTATGTATTGGTTTCCACAAGATGATGGGAACGGTCCCATAAAGTCAACTCCCCAAACGTCGAAAATCTCCACCTCTTGGATTTTATTGAAAGGCATCTCATTCCTCCTAGAGATATTTCCTGTTCTTTGACAAGCATTGTTAGCATGAAATATTGTGATATTTTAGGCACGTTTTCTAATCGTATTTGATTCATATTGATAGTCTTTGATTGAGCTTTGTGCATATGTGAGCTAGTATTGCCTATATTGTCGATATGGATGTCTACACGAGTTCTATGTTGATTATAGGTGATTTGGAGCTATTTCCGAACGGAATCGAGCAAAGGAGAGTTGAGTTGATATGTCCATAGATCGAGGACACCTTTTGGAAGCAATTTGAAGTCTTAGATTGAGGAATGCACGAATGAAGGCCAAAAACCACGCTCTTACCCTAAATTACGGCCGTGGAAACCAAGTCAGAATTCGATGTTCATTCCAGGGGATATTACGGCCGTGGAATTAACCGTAGTAGTTTCCACGCCCTAAATTACGGTCGTGAAAAGATTCCACGACCGTGATTTTGGCGAATCTTTTCGCCATGTTTCGAAGCCACGATCTTTTGAAGATTGGGCCGGGCCGACATTTTGCCCTGCATTATAAAATAGACGGATGAGGCAAGATTCCGTCACCTCGCTTACGACCTTTCAACCCTCGCTTAGCGGCAAAACGCAAAAACCCTCATCTTGGAGGTAATTTGGAGATCTCATTGAAGATCAAAGTTCATATTGAAGAGTTGCTGTTGGTGATCTTCGTGTTTGTGGAAGATCGAAGTTCTTGGAGGATTTTGCAAGAAGATCTCTCTTCTTGTTTAGGTTTGATTCAGAATCGGATTGACATCCCGTTTCTCTTCTTTCCTAAAGATTGTGATTGCTTGGTCCGTTTTGAATCTTTAGATAACACTTGTTCTTGATTGTGATTCTGAGATTCACTTGAAGATTATTGATAGTTCTTGAAAGTTTTCATCTTTTATCTCTTAATTCTTGAATCAATATCAATATGACAGTTATTGGCTAAAAACCCTTAACAATTCTAAGGTGAAGGGTTGATAGTTGTGGCTTAGATGATGATAGATCGATCGTAAACAGATTAGACCCTGAGAGTTAGAGAATTATCGCCGACAACCCTAAATCACGGGCTGTTCTTGAGTTCCACGACCGTGGAATCTCAAGAACTAACCGTGATTTTCCTTAAGTCTACGAGCCTGCTTTTACTTTAATCTAAAGTTAAAGATTTGCTTTAGCTTAGCTTGGACTTGTCTTTTCTAGGTGGTAGTGAAGCCTCAACAACCTCTACCTCGATTGTGAGCCTCAACAACCTCAATCGGATAAGTTAGTCTTGATCTTTAGATTATAAGTTTGGGTATTTGATACTAATCCTTGCCTTTAGAATCTTTCTATATTGAGCCTCAACAACCTCTATAGGGAGTGTCTTTTAGGTGAATTACATAAGGTTTTTGGAACCTCAACCGTACGATTACCTTACATTAGTATACCCTTGCATATCTCGACTCTGTCTTTATATCATTAGTATATCTTGAATCAATTGCCACAGCTGGATACTTGGATCTTTAGGATTGTTGTTTTCCCGATAATTTGCAAACTCCCATATTCACTTGCTTGATAATCTGCGATCGAGTTCGTTCCACCCAAATCCCTGTGTTCGATACTCTGGAATTCTTGCTAATCTACGTCGATCCGTACACTGCGGGTTCGCTTGCTTGATTCTAGTTTTATAAATTTAAAGCTTATTTGCACACACCTCTAGGGGCGAACAAGTTTTTGGCGCCGTTGCCGGGGATTTGGCTTCGTCCGAATCCGGTAGCCGGTTGTCAAGCTTGGGAGCTTGCTCTCGTTATTTGATTTTTCTTTGAGTGCATGCGCAGGTCTAGGAACACCAAAGATCTCTTACCTCTTGATCAAGAGCTAGAGAAAACCTTGAGGCAAAAGCGCAAGGAAAGGAAGATGGCTGAAGAAGACGAGCACAATCTTCAAACTAAGTTGGCGGAGAAAGAAGCTCAACTCCGATGGAATGAGACTCTCCTCCAGGATGAGATGGATCGTCATCAAACTCAAGTTAACGGTCTACAAGACATGATCGTCCAAATGAAGATAAAAATGAGTGATCTTGAAGATAAGGTGGGCAAGAAGTCCTCGAGAAGGAGGACAAGATCTAGAAGAAGAAACCACTCATCCACCGATGATAGTGATTCTTCCATGCCTCCGCTAGAAGAGATTGATCCCACAATCAATATAAATCCTTTCAATCCACAAGGAGCTACTAACCGCCGCATTCCACCTAGGAACGCGAGGGTCGAACGTGTGGATAATGAGCCGAGAACTCTTGGCCAGCGGATGGATCCGACACAACAACCACGCCGCTTAGGTGTGAATTTTGATGCTGAGGATGTACAAGGGTTTAGCTTTAACCCTCAAGTTATCACTCTTGTTCGCCAAAGTCAGTTTGGCGGTACAAGCGCTGAATCTCCACACCAACACTTGCAAAACTTTGAGTGTATGATGGAGACGATGAGACCGAAGAGCGCTACTACCAACAGCTATAAGCTCAAACCTTTCTTTTTCTCCTTGAAAGGGAAAGCGCTATCTTGGTACCAAGCTCTTCCTAGTGGGAAACTAGAAACATGGGAAGACCTCTCCGCAGAGTTTCTCACCAAATTCTTTCCGCCATCCAAAACGGCGGAACTTAGAGGTAAGATTAATGCTTTTTCTATGAGACCTAACGAAAGTTTGTTTCAATCTTGGGAAAGGTTTCAGGATTTGCTCTTGGATTGCCCTCATCATGGCATATCCAAGCTTGCCTTGCTGGAGATTTACTACAAAGGGCTGGATGCGGGAACGCAATTCAACCTCCAATCCCTCTCATGTGGAACGTTCATGGACATGAGAGAAGATGACGCTTGGGACTTCATTGAGAAGCAAGCAAGAGTCATAGAGAAGTATTCCCACCGGAAAGTGGAGGGAAATCGTGTGGAGCAAGGAGCAAAGCTCACACATGAAGCTCAAAATCAGATTTTCTCCCTCAATAATGAGATCAAAGAGTTGAAGGAGACTATCAAGACCAACTTCCCAAAGCAACAAGAGAAGGATGTTGGCTATTTGGGCAACAACAACGGCGGTGATAACACCAACCGCAACAACAATAACCGGAACAATAACCGGAATAACAATTGGAATGGAAACAACAACAACCGGAACAACAACAATTGGAACAACAATCGGGGTTCGAACAACAACAATTGGCGCTCCAATCAACAAAATTCCGGTAACTCCTATCCTTCCAATTCCAATTCACTAACTCCACCCTCTTCTTCCTCTACTCCTTTGAAAAGCCAGGGGCAATCATCAAATGGAGGAAACAATACGGGAAAGGAGAAGCCGGATCCTATGTTGGAAACAATCTTGGGAAAGCTTCAAGGGTTGGAGAACCGCATCATCAAGGTTGATGATCAAATTTCTAAGGTTGACAAAGCTCAAAAGGTTTTGGAAAACCAAATGTTCAACCATGCGGAGGAAGTTCCTAGAAATCAAGGGAAACTTCCAGGAAAAACGGAGGACAACCCTAAAGGAAGGGTAATGGCGATTACAACTAGGAGCGGAGTGACTACCACCGATCCGCAGCCTACGTTCGTTGAAGTCCCCGTAGAGAAGGGCAAAGAAAAGGGGAAGGAGAAGGAAGACGTCTATGTTCCTCCTCCAGCTTTCAAACCTCCCCTACCGTTCCCTCAATCTAGAGCGCGAGCGCGCCTAGATAAACAATTTGGTAAGTTTATAGAACTCATGAGCAAGCTGCATATTAATATACCTTTCATTGATGCCATTGTAGGTATGCCGGCTTATGGCAAGTTCTTGAAGGAGCTCCTCTCTAACAAGAGGAAGCTAGAAGATTTTGGTGAAGTCAAGATGAGTTCGGATTCTTCGGATCTCATCAAGACTATGAAGGAGAAAATGCCCCCAAAGCTGAAAGATCCGGGGTCATTTTGCATTCCCATTGGAGTGGGAGAGGTCACATATGACGCTTTATGTGACTTGGGAGCAAGTGTGAGCATCATACCACTTGCATTGTGCAGGAAGATCGGTTTAGGCGACCCTAAACCGGTGAAGATGACGTTATACATGGCGGATCGATCCATTACTCGCCCCGTCGGCATTGTAGAAGACGTCCCGGTCAAGCTAGGCAAGTTCTTTGTTCCCATTGATTTTGTCGTGCTTGACATTCCTGCGGATAGTCCGGTCCCGATCATACTCGGAAGGCCGTTTCTTGCAACTTCTGGCTGCATGGTCGATTGCAAGAATGGGAGGCTCGCTTTTGATATTGGGGAAGAGAAAGTAGAATTCGTTCTTTCCACTCTAGTGAAGGAACCAATCTTTGATGAGGATATTTACAATGTCCAAGACGAAGAAGGTTTATCTAGGGAAGAGGTAAGTGCAATTCTCTTTAACGATCCTTTGCAAAAGGTTATTACTATGAGTCTAACCGATGTAGGAGAAGAGGAAGAGTGCAAAGAGGAAATTAAAGCCTTAGGAGCACAAGAAGAGATGTATGAAGTGGAGTTTGAGATACTCCACGATGAGGCTGAAAATACTCGAATCCACGGTCATACTCTGTATTCCACGACCGTGGATTCCACGACCAAAATCAACCTCCATTCCAGAGGATATTACGGCCGTGGAACTCCAGAGGAGACCGTAATTTTGGCCGTGGAAGATGGTGATCGGCATACTTCTCCAACTTCTTCTAATTCTTCTCCAAACCATCCAACCTCCTTAGAAACTTCTAAGGAAACATCGGAAGCTCCTCAAGGATCATTGGAAGCTCCGAAAGCAATGGAACTCAAACCACTTCCTACTCATCTAAGGTACGCTTTTCTTGGATCTAATTCCACCTTCCCGGTTATCGTTAGTTCCGAATTAAGCATAGATGAACATGAACAGCTCATGATTGTCCTTAGGAAACATAGAAAAGCCATAGGCTATACTATTGAGGACTTAGTAGGAATTAAACCCTCCCTATGCATGCATAAGATACTAATGGAGGAGGACTTTAGAACTTCAAGACAACCTCAAAGGCGGTTGAATCCGACCATGAAGGAGGTTGTCAAGAAGGAAATTCTTAAACTTCTTGATGCAGGTATCATCTATCCTATCTCCGATAGCAAGTGGGTGAGCCCAGTTCAAGTAGTTCCGAAGAAGGGAGGAATGACAGTCATCACCAATAAGAACAACGAACTCATTCCTACCCGAACTGTAACTGGATGGCGAATGTGCATAGACTACCGCAAGCTCAACAATGCAATGCGGAAGGATCACTTTCCATTGCCATTCATCGATCAAATGCTTGAAAGGTTAGCACAACATTCATACTTTTGCTACCTTGACGGCTATAGTGGTTTCTTTCAGATCCCGATACATCCGGATGATCAAGAGAAGACCACATTCACGTGCCCTTGGGGTACGTTCGCTTATAGGAGAATGCCGTTCGGGCTTTGCAACGCCCCAGCCACCTTTCAACGGTGCATGATGGCCATCTTCTCCGAATATGTAGAGGAAATCATGGAAGTCTTCATGGACGACTTCTCCGTTTACGGTTCCTCTTTTAACGATTGTCTTTCTAACCTTTCTCTTGTTTTGCAAAGATGTGAAGACACTAACCTAGTTCTTAATTGGGAGAAGTGTCAATTCATGGTTAAGGAAGGAATCGTGTTAGGTCACTTAGTCTCTAGTAGAGGGATAGAGGTAGACAAAGCTAAAATAGAGACCATAGAGAAACTTCCTCCCCCAATTTCGGTGAAGGGAATAAGAAGTTTCCTAGGACATGCTGGATTTTATAGACGTTTCATTCAGGACTTTTCTAAGATATCAAAACCTCTCACTAATCTATTGATGAAGGATGCGGTTTTTGAGTTTTCACAGGAATGTCTAGATGCGTTCAACACCATTCGGCAAGCTCTAATTTCAGCACCCATTATCCAACCCCCGGATTGGACTCTCCCTTTCGAGATTATGTGTGATGCTAGTGACGTAGCCATTGGAGCTGTTCTTGGGCAACGAAAGGAAGGACGAACCCACGCCATATACTATGCTAGCAAGACGCTAGACGAAGCCCAGCTCAACTACGCCACTACGGAAAAAGAGTTTCTAGCCATTGTCTACGCTATTGACAAGTTTCGCTCTTATCTTGTAGGTGCAAAGGTGATTATCTACACGGATCATGCTGCGATCCGGTACCTCCTTGCAAAGAAAGACGCGAAGCCAAGGCTAATTAGATGGACTCTTCTCCTACAAGAATTCGATCTTGAGATCCGCGATAAGAAAGGCTCGGAAAATTCTGTTGCGGATCATTTGAGTCGTCTAACACATCTAGAGGACGACCATTTACCCATTGATGACTCCTTCCCGGACGAACACCTACATATCATAGAGGAGTGCATCAAGGTAATCTCCAAAGGTAACGAACCATGGTTTGCTGACTTCGTTAACTATTTGGTTTGCCAGGAGATACCACCCGGACTGTCATACGCACAAAGGAAGAAGTTCTTCAAGGACGTCCGAGAATACCATTGGAACGAGCCTCTCCTCTTCAAGAGAGGTCCGGATGGCATCATCCGGCGATGTGTGCCGGAAGATGAGATGCAAAGTGTCATCCGTCATTGTCATTCACTACCTTGTGGAGGACACGCTAGTTCGAACAAAACTAGCGCAAAGGTATTGCAATCTGGATTCTATTGGCCTACTTTATTTAAAGATGTGCAATCCTTTGTTTCTTGTTGCGATGCTTGTCAAAGAACAGGCAATATCTCTAGGAGGAACGAGATGCCCCTCAACAACATCCAGGAGGTGGAGATTTTCGACGTTTGGGGAGTCGATTTCATGGGACCATTCCCTTCTTCTTGTGGAAACCAATACATACTATTGGCGGTAGATTACGTCTCCAGATGGGTCGAAGCAATTGCCTCTCCCACAAATGATGCCATGGTGGTGGTCAAGTTCTTCAACAAGACCATCTTTCCGCGATTCGGGACGCCAAGGACGATCATTAGTGATGGAGGTTCTCACTTCATAGCCCGTCGCTTTGAAGCTCTTCTAACCAAGTATGGGGTTACTCACAAGATCGCCACCCCTTACCATCCACAAACGAGTGGACAAGTTGAGATCTCAAATAGGGAGATCAAGGGAATTCTAGAGAAGACGGTTTCAAGGACTAGGAAGGATTGGTCCTTGAAACTAGATGATGCATTATGGGCATACCGGACTGCATACAAGACTCCCATAGGAACCACACCATACAACCTTGTGTATGGGAAGTCTTGTCATTTGCCGGTAGAGCTAGAGCACAAAGCGTTTTGGGCTATCAAATGGCTGAATTTCGGCATGAAGGAAGCGGGAGAGAAGCGTCTCCTAGACATCAACGAGCTGGATGAACTCCGTTTGAACGCCTATGAAAACGCTAAGATCTACAAGGAAAGAGCAAAGCGTTGGCATGATAAGCATATCATTCCAAAGGACTTCCAAGAAGGAGATCAAGTTCTCCTCTTCAATTCGAGACTTCGCCTCTTTCCAGGTAAGTTAAAATCTCGTTGGACTGGACCTTTTCTAATTAAGCGTATTTTCCCCCATGGTGCAGTTGAAGTATGGGGTGAAGCTAGTGGAAGTTTTAAGGTGAACGGCCAACGACTCAAGAAGTACTCGCCGGAACTCCAAGCTGAGGAGTTTGCACCTACCGCACTCGAATAAGTGCGAGATTGGTCTAGCTATGGACCTTAAACAAAGCGCTTCTTGGGAGGCAACCCAAGGTATTGCATTCTCGTTTTTGTTTTCGATTCATAGATTAGCTTAGAATAGACGTTTTCGCTTTGTTTTGCCTCGATTTCTTCCGGTATGTTCGTGTTTTTGGTTGTAGGAATGATGGAAAAGGAGAAAGGAGGGATAATGTCAAAGAAAAGCGACGAAATTTGGACTTTGAAGCTTTACAGAGGGTTCCACGGTCTAAATCACGGTTGTCATAGCTACAGTGGCCGTAATTCTCAAAAGCCTGTGAAAAATCACCAAAACCACGGGTCCGTACATTTCCACGGCCGTGGAATGCCCCGACAGACCGTGATTTTTGAAATTTTGCCTGCGAGTATAAAAGCCACACTTCGTCACAAAAACACCACAATCCTTCCCCAATTCCACGACCTAGATACCGAAAACACGAACCCTCTCCAAATTCTTCATTTTCTAATCGTTTTCAACGATTCTTCGTCCTAAACTGCAGCAAATCCAACCACGAACAAGATTCAAGCAACAAATCGAGTGGAAAACAATCAACAAACCCGCATTTTGGATTATTCAATCCGAAAAAAAAAGGTTATTTCCTTCTCTTCGATTCTAGTGGATTTGGTTCGTTTTTGCCATAGATTTTTAGGAAGAACTGATAAAGATTGGAAGAAATTAGATTAGGACTGCTTGTTGTGGTGAGATTGGGTGAATTTGCTGAGATTCACAAGATTCTGTCTAGAATTACGGTCTCTGGAGGTTCCACGGCCGTGGTTTTTGAAGAACAGACCGTAATTTTGAACAGAAATGGATTTCGTAAGGAGAGTTTCGGGAAGGATAAAGGAGAAGAAAGGGGACCAAAATAAGAAAAGAAAGGGCAACCCCTCCACATCTAGGGCACCACCACCCTCATCTCCCTCACCACCATCCTCACCTTCACCTCCATCTTCACCACCTCACCCTAGCATCCCAACCATACATGATGACCACCTAGCTGCATTTGAGAAGATAGAGAAGAGGGCAGTGATTGGCCCTAGGTATTTGTTGTTGGAGGATCTACATCCTCTCAACATAGTTGACGATCTTACATGGCTCTTGGATAGAGCCGGATTGACCGTCTTCACGAACATTCGTGAAGATGCCTATGAGGAGATCACCCGAGAGGTTGTGACATCTTTCGAGCACAGCCATGTTGATAGGACTGTCTCCTTCCGTCTCATGAATCGAGACTACCAGTTGAGTATAGTTGAGTTTGGAGCCATTTTCGGGTTCCATGAGACCTACAATGGTCGATTCCCTAGCGGTATCTACCCTAAGGATTTCTGGGAGGAGGTAGCCATGATCTACGCCGACGAGGACCGTTGGCAACCCGCTGATACCAAGGCTAGATTGATGTACCATCTAGCCTTGAAGATAGCTCACCGTGTTCTTTCGGAGTGTCTCTTTCCTAGGACGGAGACGCCCCAAAAGATCAAGACGGATGAGCTATTCCTGCTATACTGTATGCTCTACGGTCGCCGCGCAGATTGTGCTACTCTTTTGGCGGCTACAATGAGTAAATTGAAGAACAAGAGGAAGGGGAACATTAGTTATGGAGGGATAGTGACCCACATAGCTAGGACATTCGGAGTGGATTTTTCTGGTTGCACCCGCATACCCGCCGTACCTCTAGGATTACATGCGTTCATGGTTAGGGGACTCATCTTCCCCACACATAGAGGTCCGCCTTATGCGGGCATGCCCTGGGAGAGTAGGACAGGCAGGGGTATTGAGTGGCTGCCGGAGTATTCCATTGTGGCGGGACGCCACAATTGGAAGGAGACGTTCGCTGCGATGCATGCGAACAGGCTAGGAGCTCCCCTTTACGTTCCACCGCCAGTTGTGGATGAGGAGGAGATGGGAGAGCAGTACGAGAGTGGTGGAGGAGCGGAGCAGGAGTTCGGCTCGTTTCCGGATCAGCCGGAAGCGGCCCCGGATGTACCTAGGCGCTCTCCACGCCCAGCTAGAGCTTCAGGCTCATCATCTCGCCGCGCCAGCGTGAGTGAGAGGCCCACGTGGATGACTACACCTCCCACTTGGTACGATACACCCCCTCCTTGGTCCACGACGCAGCCAGCAGCACCACCACCACCACCAGCACCAGCACCAGCCGATGCCCCCGCATGGTATGGTCACCCCCCGGGATGGTACGAGCAGATGCCGGATTGGGCTACCGGACTTTCAGAGAGAGTCGGAGCACTAGAGATCCGGGCGGATGCTAGAGACGGACGCCTAGACGACCTCGACCACATGATGAGGGACGTCTACCGCCAGCAGTTTGGGCGGTTCTATGATCCGAGTTTCTCTCCATTCCCACCACCACCGCCGCCGCAGTGATCGATGCATGACAGTTTGTTTTAGACATTCCCGCCACCACTTGTGAGTTTCTTTTTCTTTTGCTTTCTTTTGTTCTTTCTTGTGAACATTAGGGACAATGTTCGCCCTAAGTATGGGGTGGGATGTACTAAATGTTTGTAATAACTCTACTCTATATGTTGCTTCCATTACGAGACTATCATTGCATGTTCATTATATGTTACATGTTTCATTCTTGCATTGCATGAAAAGTGACTTGAAAAACCCATAAAAATTGAAAAATTTTGAAAATTTTGTGCTTCTAATGAATTGAGATGATTTCCATGATAATCACTACTAGTGAATTGAGTTTGATGACAATTGCATGCTTAAAAGGATTGTAAATTGAAATGAATTTGAATGAATGAATTTTACCTCTTTTGCAAGCTTTATAATGTGAAAACGTTACCTAAATCATGTTGAGAGATTGAAGTTGAAATCACATTATAAGTTCCTATACTTCTTGTTGAAATGATTAAGGCAATTCGATACTTTCTTTCTTCTTTCTTTGATCATCTAGCTCCTCATTGAAATATTAGCCTCCCTTACCTATCCGGGAATTTGGAGAAGTGAATGAGAAAAAGGCATGTTTGATGTGGGAGGGCCATGAGAGCAATTATTTGCAATCAATCGAATAGAAAGAAATTATAAGTTTGGGGAAGTCAATCATGACGATGAGTAACTCGGCACCATTCACATAGCCGGGTGTTTGTGTCTTGCCAAAGTCGGATTGAGCGATATTCCTAGCGGATTATGGTATGTGCGCTAAGGGTTTGAGGCATCTCTTGCAATTTTGAGAAACGCCAATCTCCTAGGCTTCGGTTTTTGTGCACCTCTATCCATAACTCCAAAAGTAAAGTCGAAAAAGAAGAGAGCAAAGCTCTAAGTGAAGTGTTGCGGAAACCGCAAAAGAAGAAGAAGGTAGTTGTCCACTTTCCCGGATTTATGCACCACTCTCCCTTAAAGTTTTCCCTTCCCTTCCATATTCTAGACCCTTTTTTCTTTAAAAGTCCTTAAGATCAAAGGAATGTTGTATGGCTTGGTGATCTAAATTGAAGTTCTTATGATTGATTTTGATAATATTTGAAGGTTATAATGCTTGTTTGGAAGTTAAATTGATTCATGAGTTTTCTTTGCCTTTTACTCTCTAATCAAGTGTGTGAAAGTTTGAAAAACGATTGAAGCAAGGTTTGAGAATGATCTATTCTTTAGAAGTCACTTTCATCCAAAAGAAGGTACACATATTTCATCCTAACTCTTGTTTAAAACTTTTTGAAAGACTTTGCTTAGGGACAAGCAAGTACTAAGTATGGGGTTATTTGTTAGCATGAAATATTGTGATATTTTAGGCACGTTTTCTAATCGTATTTGATTCATATTGATAGTCTTTGATTGAGCTTTGTGCATATGTGAGCTAGTATTGCCTATATTGTCGATATGGATGTCTACACGAGTTCTATGTTGATTATAGGTGATTTGGAGCTATTTCCGAACGGAATCGAGCAAAGGAGAGTTGAGTTGATATGTCCATAGATCGAGGACACCTTTTGGAAGCAATTTGGAGTCTTAGATTGAGGAATGCACGAATGAAGGCCAAAAACCACGCTCTTACCCTAAATTACGGCCGTGGAAACCAAGTCAGAATTCGATGTTCATTCCAGGGGATATTACGGCCGTGGAATTAACCGTAGTAGTTTCCACGCCCTAAATTACGGTCGTGAAAAGATTCCACGACCGTGATTTTGGCGAATCTTTTCGCCATGTTTCGAAGCCACGATCTTTTGAAGATTGGGCCGGGCCGACATTTTGCCCTGCATTATAAAATAGACGGATGAGGCAAGATTCCGTCACCTCGCTTACGACCTTTCAACCCTCGCTTAGCGGCAAAACGCAAAAACCCTCATCTTGGAGGTAATTTGGAGATCTCATTGAAGATCAAAGTTCATATTGAAGAGTTGCTGTTGGTGATCTTCGTGTTTGTGGAAGATCGAAGTTCTTGGAGGATTTTGCAAGAAGATCTCTCTTCTTGTTTAGGTTTGATTCAGAATCGGATTGACATCCCGTTTCTCTTCTTTTCTAAAGATTGTGATTGCTTGGTCCGTTTTGAATCTTTAGATAACACTTGTTCTTGATTGTGATTCTGAGATTCACTTGAAGATTATTGATAGTTCTTGAAAGTTTTCATCTTTTATCTCTTAATTCTTGAATCAATATCAATATGACAGTTATTGGCTAAAAACCCTTAACAATTCTAAGGTGAAGGGTTGATAGTTGTGGCTTAGATGATGATAGATCGATCGTAAACAGATTAGACCCTGAGAGTTAGAGAATTATCGCCGACAACCCTAAATCACGGGCTGTTCTTGAGTTCCACGACCGTGGAATCTCAAGAACTAACCGTGATTTTCCTTAAGTCTACGAGCCTGCTTTTACTTTAATCTAAAGTTAAAGATTTGCTTTAGCTTAGCTTGGACTTGTCTTTTCTAGGTGGTAGTGAAGCCTCAACAACCTCTACCTCGATTGTGAGCCTCAACAACCTCAATCGGATAAGTTAGTCTTGATCTTTAGATTATAAGTTTGGGTATTTGATACTAATCCTTGCCTTTAGAATCTTTCTATATTGAGCCTCAACAACCTGTATAGGGAGTGTCTTTTAGGTGAATTACATAAGGTTTTTGGAACCTCAACCGTACGATTACCTTACATTAGTATACCCTTGCATATCTCGACTCTGTCTTTATATCATTAGCATATCTTGAATCAATTGCCACAGCTGGATACTTGGATCTTTAGGATTGTTGTTTTCCCGATAATTTGCAAACTCCCATATTCACTTGCTTGATAATCTGCGATCGAGTTCGTTCCACCCAAATCCCTGTGTTCGATACTCTGGAATTCTTGCTAATCTACGTCGATCCGTACACTGTGGGTTCGCTTGCTTGATTCTAGTTTTATAAATTTAAAGCTTATTTGCACACACCTCTAGGGGCGAACAAGCATCGCAGCAGGAAACAAAGGTTTGCACATGTCTAACTAAAGTAGGCCAAAAGAATCCAGATTGCAATACCTTAGCGCTAGTTTTGTTTGAACTAGCGTGTCCTCCACATGGTAGTGAATGACAATGGCGGATGACACTTTGCATCTCATCTTCCGGCACACATTGCCGAATGATGCCATCCGGACCTCTCTTAAATAGGAGAGGTTCATTCCAAAAGTATTCTCGAACATCCTTAAAGAACTTCTTTCTTTGTGCGTAGGATAATCCGGGCGGTATCACCTGACAAACCAAATAGTTAACAAAATCAGCAAACCATGGTTCGTTACCTTTGGAGATCACATCGATGCACTCCTCTATAATGTGTAAGTGTTCGTCCGGGAAGGAGTCATCTATAGGTAGATGGTCGTCCTCTAGATGTGTTAGGCGACTCAAATGATCCGCAACAGAATTTTCCGAACCTTTCTTGTCGCGGATCTCTAGATCTAATTCTTGTAGGAGAAGAATCCATCTAATTAGCCTTGGCTTCACATCCTTCTTTGCAAGGAGGTACCGGATCACAGCATGATCCGTGTATACAATCACCTTTGCACCTACAAGATAAGAGCGAAATTTGTCAATAGCATAAACAATGGCTAAAAATTCCTTTTCCGTAGTGGCGTAGTTGAGCTGCGCTTCATCTAGCGTCTTGCTAGCGTAGTAGATAGCGTGGGTTCGCCCTTCCTTTCTTTGTCCAAGAACAGCTCCTATAGCTACGTCACTAGCATCGCACATAACCTCAAAGGGAAGGCTCCAATCCGGAGGTTGGATAATAGGTGCTGAAGTTAGAGCTTCCCGGATCATGTTAAACGCATCCAAGCATTCCTGCGAAAACTCAAAAACTGCATCCTTCATCAATAGATTAGTGAGCGGTTTTGATATTTTAGAGAAGTCTTTTATGAAGCGTCTATAGAATCCAACATGTCCTAGGAAACTTCTTATCCCTTTCACCGAAGTTGGGGGAGGAAGCTTCTCTATAGTATCTATTTTCGCTTTATCCACCTCAATCACTCTATTAGAGATTAAGTGTCCTAATACAATTCCTTCATTTACCATAAATTGACACTTCTCCCAATTAAGAACTAGGTTAGTGTCTTCACACCTTTGTAATACAAGAGCAAGGTTAGAAAGGCAATTGTCAAAAGAGGAACCGTATACGGAGAAGTCATCCATAAAGACCTACATGATTTCCTCTATATATTCGGAGAAGATGGCCATCATGCACCTTTGAAAGGTGGCTGGGGCGTTGCACAGCCCGAACGACATCCTCCTATAGGCAAATGTACCCCATGGGAACGTGAATGTGGTCTTCTCTTGATCATCCGGGTGTATCGGAATTTGAAAGAAACCACTATAACCGTCAAGATAGCAAAAGTGCGAATGTTGTGCTAACCTTTCAAGCATTTGGTCGATGAATGGAAATGGGAAGTGATCCTTCCTTGTCGCATTGTTAAGCTTGCGGTAGTCTATGCACATCCGCCGTCCTGTCACGGTTCGGGTAGGAATGAGTTCGTTATTCTTGTTGATGATGACCGTCATTCCTCCCTTCTTCGGAACTACTAGAACCGGACTCACCCACTTGCTATCAGAGATAGGGTAGATGATACCTGCATCAAGAAGTTTAAGAATTTCCTTCTTGACAACCTCCTTCATGGTCGGATTCAACCGCCTTTGAGGTTGTCTTGAAGTTCTAAAGTCCTCTTCCATTAATATTTTGTGCATGCATAAGGAAGGTTTGATTCCTACTAAGTCTTCTATAGTATAACCTAAAGCTTTCCTATGTTTCCTATGGAAAGCCATAAGCTTACTATGTTCATCTATGGTTAAATCGGAACTAACAATTACCGGATAAGTAGAGTTAGGTCCTAGAAAAGCGTACCTTAGATGAGTAGGGAGTGGCACAATTTCCTTCGTCCACAGCCAAAATTACGAGTGCTCTGTATGCTCCACGGCCGTGATTTTGGGCGTGGAATGTAGTTACGGGTGCTCTGTTTCCTCCACGACCGTGTAACCCTCTGGAGTGAGCCACGCTTTGGTTTGTAAAATCCACGGCCGTGGAATATAGTGTATGGCCGTGGATTCTCACGTTTTCTGCTTCGTCGTGGAATTTCTCAAACTCCTCTTCACATACTTCTTCTTGTGCTTCTAAGGATTCAATTGCCTCATTGCACCCCTCTTCTTCCCCTACATCCATTAGACTCGTAGTAATAACCTTTTGCAAAGGATCTTTGAAGAGAATAGCACTTACCTCCTCTCTAGACAACCCTTCATCATCTTGGATATTGAATATATCCTCGTCAAAGATTAGTTCCTTCACTAGAGTGGAAAGAACGAACTCTACCTTCTCCTCTCCTATGTCAAAGGCGAGCCTAGTATTCTTGCAATCGACTATGCAGCCGGAAGTTGCAAGAAACGGTCTTCCGAGTATGATCGGGACCGGACTATCTGCAGGAATGTCAAGCACAACAAAATCAATGGGTACAAAGATGTTACCTAGCTTGACCGGGACGTCTTCTACAATACCGACGGGACGAGTGATGGATCGATCCGCCATGTACAACGTCATCTTCACCGGTTTAGGGTCGCCTAAACCAATCTTCCTACATAATGCTAGTGGTATGATGCTCACACTTGCTCCCAAGTCACATAATGCATCATATGTGACATCTCCCACTCCTATGGGAATACAAAATGACCCCGGATCATTTAGCTTTGGGGCATCTTCTCCTTCATGGTCTTGATGAGATCCGAAGAATCCGAACTCATCTTAACCTCTCCAAAATCCTCTAACTTTCTCTTGTCAGAGAGGATCTCCTTTAAGAACTTTCCATAAGCCGGCATACCTACAATAGCATCAATGAAAGGTATATTAATATGCAGCTTGCTCATGAGTTCTATAAACTTACCGAATTGTTTATCTAGACGCGCTCTTGCTCTAGATTGAGGGAATGGTAGGGGAGGTTTGTAAGATGGAGGAGGAACGTAGACATCTTCCTTCTCCTTCCCCTTTTCTTTCTCTTTCTCAACGGGGACTTCTACAAACTTAGGCTGCGGATTGGTAGTTGTCACCCCGCTCCTAGTTGTGATTGCCATCACCCTTCCCTTTGGGTTGTCCTCCGTTTTTCCTGGAAGTTTCCCTTGATTCCTAGGAACTTCCTCCGCATGAGTAAACATTTGGTTTTCTAAAACCTTTTGGGCTTTATCAACCTTAGTTATGTAATCATCAACCTTGATGATGCGAGTCTCTAACCCTTGAAGCTTTCCCAAAATTGTCTCCAACATGGGATCGGGCTTCTCCTTCCCCGAAGTGCTTCCTCCATTAGATGTTTGCCCCTGGATTTTCAAAGGAGTAGAGGAAGAGGAAGGTGGAGTTAGTGAATTGGAATTAGAAGGATAAGAGTTACCGGAGTTTTGTTGATTGGAGCGCCAATTGTTGTTGTTTGAACCCCTATTGTTGTTCCAATTGTTGTTCCGGTTGTTGTTGTTGTTGCCGTTCCAATTATTCCGGTTGTTGTTCCGGTTATTGTTGTTGTTGCGGTTTGTATTCTCACCCCCGTTGTTGTTGTTGCCCAAGTAGCCAACATCTTTTCCTTGTTGCTTTGGAAAGTTGGTCTTGATAGCTTCCTTCAACTCTTTGATCTCATTGTTGAGGGAGAAAATTTGATTTTGAGCTTCATGTGTGAGTTTTGTTACGCTAAGATCGTGATGCGCAAATGGGTTTTAGATTTATAACTCGAACTAAATCCTAAACTACCTAGCGAAACCCACAGTGTACGGGACGTTTGTAGTAGTGATAGTATTCCGAGGTCGAACACAAAGACTAAGGTGAAATTGATTCGATTTGTGATTGAGTTTAGTAAAGACCTAGGTTGAAAGAAAAGAAAGAAATAAAGAAATGAAAATCTCAAATGTTTTTGGTTGGTTTTTGGTGATCAATCAAAGATCACAATTCATGCAAAGTAAACAATCAACTAAACTATGAATCAACACAAATAAACAAGCTAAACAAGATAATGATCAAAGAAAGAAAAGACGGATTCTAGGGGTTGGAAGTTCCGGTTATGGCATAGGACTCAAGCTATCTATTCATTTCTTGGATTAACTATGATATGTTGGGATTAAGCGTTTCTAGATTAGGATCAATTACCGGGTAGGTCTCATGGTCCACTAGTCCATTCCTAAGGTCTCATCACCGGGTAAGTCTCTAAGAACCTAAGGATAGGAATTCTACACAAACCGGATTGTTAGCTAGGGGTCTAACCTATCCTTACCGGGTAAGTCTTGGAAAGGGAAGTCCTAAACAACTATCCTAGCATACCTAATCCAATGGCGGCTTATTAGGCTCACCACTACCTAAGGTTTGTTATCTTTGGAATCTAAGAGTAAGGATTACCGGGTAAGTCTCTCCTAACACTTAGTTGCTAACACTAGGTCACCCTAGGGATTTCAACATTCTAACAATCTAAGACAAGATCCATCGAACTAGGGAAAATCACGGGTTGTTCTACCTAAACCATGGCCGTGGTTAGGCAAGAGCTACCCGTGATTTCTAACAGCAGCTACGTTTATGCACACAAGTCATCCAAAGATAAATCTAAGTCCGTCCTATCATAGCCCTAGCCATAACCATACTTTCCTTACCCTAGAACCACATCTATTTAGCCTACAACGTTCATAATAGAAATCGAAACAAACAAACATAAAATCATGACATCCATTTGCAAGATGATGAAGGAAGAGAGATGAACAAGTGAACTAAAACAAAACCAAGCTGAAAGTAGAATTAGAGTAACTCACAATCCTTCCAAAAGAAGGTTCAAATGATTCATACAACTCTAGAAATAGAATCCGGAATTCTTCAATACAAAACTATCAAGTGTGGTAATGGTGTGTGTTTTTCTTCTCCTCTTCAATGGAGCTCTTCTTCTTCCTCTTTGACACTTTCCTTCCTAGAAAGACTTCTTGTTGAGAGAATATTTTTGTTAGAGGATAATGGATAATGGAGAGCTGCTCCAAGATGCCTTTCTCAGCCAATGAAGGACCACTTTTATAACAAATTTTGCATGAGCTGGCCATGAGAGTCGTGGCACAGCTGTCACAAGAATCTGGCAAAATCCACGGGTGATTCCACGGCCGTGGAGTGTCAGAGAACCGTGATTTGCTCCAGAAACTTCGCTTTGGATCATTAAGCTGTGATTTGGTGCATGGCTTGTGTTGGCAAGGCTTCATGAGTCCTCCTTAGCCTTTAGCTTGTGTCCTAATGAGTCCGAGGGTGTGTCATCTAGATGAACGATCCTCAAACGTATCGTTTTAGCTCCTAAATCTCCCGAAATACCTATAAAACACGCACAAATCCGTGTAGACGTCTATCTCGGCAAAATACATGAATTGAGTGCAAAACGTCGTGAACTAGTGCTAAACCATGCATGAATGAGTGAGAAATCTATCTAAATGATTACCTAAAACTAAGTCATAAATCGTGTTATCAAGATACCCCATACTTAAGGTTTGCTCGTCCCTGAGCAAATTCCCAACTATAGACTAAGAGATGACATGATTTATGTATGCAGAAAAATGGCAAAATCTTTTTGGGTTTGTGCTTCTATTATTGGATCACCTTCAAAGTCATGTTTTATGGCAAGGACAAGCAATCATGCATTCAAACAAATTAAGACATGGAAAGACAATTATACTTAACTCAAAAGTATGCATGAAATGTAAAGATGAAGAAGTCAAGAAGATCAAGAGTACATCCAATCTAAATTACTAAGTCTTACAAACATGCAAATAGGTCATAAGGTCTTGTGAAATAAAAGGGCCAAGAAATGTAGTGATTGGGTGGGGATTTCTAGGTTATGTGATGCTAATCCGGGAACGGAACTAACTCCACAATCTTGTCCTCGATCAACTTCCCTCAAGTGTATATTTTGCTCTATCTTTTCTTTCTTTTCTTTTTCTTTTGACTTATTTTTGAGACAATGGCATTGGTGTACAAAAGCCGAAACCTTGGTGATTAGCCGTCCTCGGGCTTTTTCTTAGTTTTCGAGGTGCATCCACACCGGGCACACATACCAAAGCTCGTTAGGACTATTGGTTCATTTGACTTTGGCAAGGCACCAACACCCGATTATGTGAAGTGTACCGAGTTACTTGTCATTTAAACCAATGTCCCCAAACCTATATTTTTGGCTACACTTTTCACAACAAATTCAGCATTTATGCATGATATTCTTTTCATCAACAACTTCACTTAACACTTGCTTTTCACACACATCAACACACTAGCATGCTCCTATTCCCGACTGGGTTAAAAGAGGTCAACTTTATCTCAATTGAGGTGCTCAAGAAATCATGATTAAGATGAGAAGTAGAGAAAGATGAATTACCTCATTCATTCCTAGACGGTATGCATGAACTATCATGTAATTTCGATCTTCAATACTCAATTATTTCTAGGCTAACATCATGATCACAAATCATTCATAGAATTCAAGAGAAGTACTTCATGTCTACATATGCGTTCATCAATCCTAACACATGAGGCCAACCATAGCCAATTCACAAGACAAGATTCATCATTAGGATCATATCCAAGCCTAGAAAGCACAAAATTTTTTTTTTAAATTTTCTGATTTTTATGGTATTTTCGATTTAAGTATGTACAATGCAAGACATGTGAAGATTTTAAACTATCCTAGATTCTCATCATGCAAAGGATCATGCAAACCCCACCCCATACTTAGAAACACATTGTCCCCAATGTGGTATACAAGTAAAGAGAGTGAAAGAAGGTTCTCACAATGTAAAAATGGTTTGCTATGGTATTTAGGATTGCTCAATAGTGAATTGATGTTTGATGATCCTATCAACAATGGTAGAGAGCTCTTAAGCATCCATCTAAGCTTTGGGACCCGCGCTAGGCACCGCTAGCCGTCCAAGTTCCGCGTCCGCTCCACCCATAATTGATGAGTGGTTCATCATCATCATTCCTATGTCAAGCAAGGCTTCCAATGCCACTAATGTTCTAGCATACACACAAAGTAGACAAAACACACACAAAGATAGAAAAATCTAGAACAAAAGCAAAACAAGAAAGGAAAAACGTTACCAATGGGTTGCCTCCCACCAAGCGCTTCTTTAAGGTCATTAGCTTGACCAAACTCGGGGGCATCTATTCAAGGTGAAGTGGGGCAATCATGTCCACCGGGGCTCCCGGAATATACTTCTTCAAGCGGTGCCCATTCACTTTGAAATTCCCACAATATTCCCCTCCTATCTCAATAGCTCCATGGGGAAAAATCTTCTTCACCTCATATGGCCCGGTCCATCTTGATTTGAGCTTTCCGGGAAAGAGCCTTAGCCTTGAGTTGAAGAGAAGGACAAGATCTCCTTCACTCAACTCCTTGGGGATGATCCTCTTGTCATGCCATCTTTTGGTTCTCTCCTTATAGATTCGGGCATTCTCATAAGCTTCCAACCGGATCTCCTCAAGGGCGTTTATATCAAGCAATCTCTTCTCTCCCGCCACTTTGAGGTCAAAATTTAGCCACTTAATGGCCCAATAAGCTCTATGCTCCATTTCCACCGAAAGATGGCAAGACTTTCCATAGACCAACTTGTAAGGAGTGGTTCCAATTGGTGTCTTGAAGGCGGTCCTATATGCCCACAATGCGTCATTGAGCTTCATAGCCCAATCCTTTCTGGTCCTAGACACCGTCTTCTCAAGGATGGCCTTGATCTCCCGGTTGGATATCTCCACTTGGCCACTAGTTTGGGGATGGTAAGGTGTTGCCACCTTGTGAGTCACCCCATACTTGGCCAAAAGCGCCCCAAAATTCCTATTGGTGAAGTGCTTTCCTCCATCACTAATGATCACCCTTGGTGTTCCAAACCTAGGGAAGATCACCCGGTTGAAGAACCGCACTACCACCTTGGCATCATTTGTAGGAGAGGCGATTGCCTCCACCAATCTTGACACATAGTCCACCGCCAATAGGATGAAGAGATTGCCACATGAAGAAGGGAATGGTCCCATGAAGTCCACACCCCACACATCAAATATTTCGACTTCTTGGATGTTGTTCAAGGGTATTTCATTCCTCCTTGAGATGTTGTCCGTCCTTTGGCAAGCATCACATGCTGCTACAAAACCTTGCACATCTCTAAACAAGTTAGGCCAATAAAAAAAGGATTGTAATACCTTTGCACACGTTTTGTGTGAGCTAGCATGGCCTCCACATGGTAAGAAGTGACAATGCCGGATCACACTCTCTACTTTATCTTCCGGTATGCATCTTCTAAACATTCCATCCGGCCTTCTCTTGAATAGAAGTGGTTCACTCCAATAGTAGTGCCTCACATCGTTGAAGAACTTCTTCCTTTGTGCATATGTCAATCCGGGAGGCACCTCCTCACACACTAAGTGGTTGACAATGTCGGCATACCATGGCTCATTTTCTCTAGACACTTGGAACAAGCATTCCTCCACCATTTGTAATTGCTCATCCCGGAATGAGTCATCAATTGGGATGTCATCTCTTTCAAGCTCTAATGGAGGCAATCTACTAAGGTGATCCGCCACGGAGTTCTCGGATCCCTTCTTATCCCGTATTTCCAAATCAAACTCTTGAAGAAGAAGGATCCACCGAATCAACCTTGGTTTGGCATCCTTCTTTGTAAGTAGATAACGGATCGCAGCATGATCCGTATAAACTATGACCTTCGCTCCAACAAGGTATGAGCGGAACTTCTCAAATGCATACACCACCGCTAACAACTCTTTCTCGGTGGTAGCATAATTGAGTTGGGCATCATCTAGCGTCTTGTAGCATAATAAATAGCATGAGTGTGCCCATCTTTTCTTTGCCCCAAAACAGCCCCAACGGCTACATCGCTTGCATCACACATGATCTCAAATGGTAAGCTCCAATCCGGAGGTTGCATGATAGGTGCGGAGATCAAGGCGTTCTTCAACCTACAAAAGGCCTCAAGACAATCTTTGGAAAAGACAAAATCAACATCCTTCATTAGTAGGTTAGTGAGAGGCTTAGAAATTTTAGAGAAATCTTGAATAAACCTTCGGTAAAAACCGGCATGCCCTAAGAAACTCCTTACCCCTTTCACCGAGGTAGGTGGTGGCAATTTCTCTATCGTTTCAATTTTTGCCCTATCAACCTCAATGCCACGGTTAGACACCAAATGTCCTAACACAATGCCTTCACTTACCATGAAGTGGCATTTTTCCCAATTCAAGACAAGATTTGTCTCCTCACATCTTTGCAATACTAATGACAAGTTAACCAAGCAATTATCAAAGGAAGAACCATAAACAGAGAAATCATCCATGAACACCTCCATGATATTTTCTATGTATTCCGAAAAGATAGCCATCATACACCTTTGGAAGGTGGCGGGTGCATTACACAACCCAAATGGCATTCTCCTATATGCAAAAGTGCCCCATGGACATGTAAAGGTTGTTTTCTCTTGGTCATCGGGGTGGATAGGAATTTGGAAGAATCCACTATAGCCATCTAGATAGCAAAAATGAGAGTGTTGAGCTAACCTTTCTAGCATTTGGTCAATAAAGGGGAGAGGGAAGTGATCTTTCCTAGAGGCCATGTTCAATTTCCTATAATCAATGCACATCCTCCACCCCGTAACCGTCCTAGTCGGGATTAGTTCGTTGTTCTCATTAGTCACTACGGTCATCCCACCCTTCTTAGGTACTACATGAACGGGACTAACCCACTTACTATCCGAGATAGGGTAGATAATTCCCGCATCTAGCAACTTAATGATTTCCTTTTTGACTACCTCTTTCATTATAGGATTCAATCTCCTTTGATGTTCAATAGAGGGTTTGTGGTTATCTTCCATCATTATCTTATGCATGCACAAAGAAGGCTTAATGCCAACCAAATCATCAATAGTATAGCCAATGGATTTCCTATGCAATCTTAGTTCATGCAACAACTTAGCAAGTTCATCATCACTCAAGCATGCATTCACAATTACCGGATATGTAGAATCAACACCAAGGAAAGCATACTTTAAATGAGAAGGGAGGGGTTTAAGTTCAAGTTTAGGAGGACCTTTATCGGTTGGAGACGATCCAAACAAGGTTGGATGAGATGAATCCAAAGCAAATGAAGACTCCTCATGGCTCCTAAAAGCTTGACCGTCATCAAGGACTGGTCCAGGGAAAACCACGGCTGGAACCACGGTTTGCTCAACTTCCACGGCCGTGGTTCTTGCCAAGCTTGCTTCCCGGAGTTGTCCAGAAAGTTTGACGGCCGTGGAACATAAATCTCGACCGTGGAACTTGCAGCTATTCAACACCTCTTCGTGGCCTTCAAATCCAACTCTAGGCTCCTCTTCCAATGCTTCCAAGGCCTTGATCTCTTCATTGCAAGCCTCCTCAACGCCTTCCTCCATCATACTTAAGGTAAGAACCTTCTCCAAGGGATCCTTGATCAAGATCGAGCTTACAACTTCCCTAGATTCTTCTTGCTCGACTATGTTGAAGACATCCTCATCAAGGGTCGGCCCTTTCATCATTGTGGACAATTTGAATTTGATGTTCTCCTCTCCAATGTTGAAGAAGAGAGTCCCATTCTTGCAATCCACTAGGCATCCGGAAGTGGCTAGGAAAGGTCTTCCTAAGATGATGGGAACCGGATAATCAGCCGGAATGTCCAAGACGACAAAGTCAATTGGCACATAGAATCCTCCTAGTTGCACCAGGATGTCTTCTAGGATCCCAACTGGATGAGTGATAGAACGGTCTGCCATATAGAGGGTCATCTTGACCGGTTACGGCTCTCCTAGCCCAACCTTGTTGCAAAGTGCAAGCAGTATGATGCTTACACTCGCTCCAAGATCACAAAGGGCCTCGTACTTCACATCTCCCACTCCAATTGGGACACAAAAAGAGCCCGGATCTCTTAGCTTGGGAGGCATCTCCTCCTTCATTGTTTGGATCAATTCCGAGGACCTCTTGGTCATTCTTATCTCCCCATACTCCTCTAACTTCCTTTTGTTGGAGAGTATTTCTTTCAAAAACTTGCCATATGCCGGCATTCCTAAAATGGCATCCATGAACGGAATGTTAATATGTAATTTGGACATTAGTTCAAGGAACTTACCAAAGTGATTGTCCAAACGAGCTCTTGCTCTTGATTGTGGGAACGGTAGTGGTGGCTTGTATGGAGGCGGTGCCACATAGGTTGGCTCTACATCCTTGCTCTTGCCTCCATCTTCTTGTAACTTTCCCACTTCTACCGCTACTTGCTTTCCCTTAGCATTGTCCTGGGGCGAAGGATCTTTCATACTCAACCCACTCCTCGTTGTAATAGCCAACACTTGGCCTCTTGGGTTGTCTTCGGTTCTTCCGGGAAGCTTTCCCGGGTCTCTATGGGTTTCACCCGCCTTTTGGAATACTTGTGCTTCCAAAACCTTTTGAGCCTTAGAAATTGAAGTCACCGTGCTCTCAAGACCACTCAACCTTCCAAGCAATTGCTCAAACATTATTTCGGTTCCATCCTTTGGGGGTTGAGTAAATCCGGGTGGAGGTTCTTGTGAAGCTCTTGATGGTGGAGTTGTGCTTGTGGAGGAGGAAGGGTTCAAGGCTCCATCCGGGTTAGAGTAAGAAAATCCGGGATGGTTGTGGTTGGGCCGGTAATTATTGAATTGCCGGTTGTTGTTGAAACTCCTTGGGCCTTAGTAATTGTTGAAGTTGCCCCTTCCCATATAATTCATATCCTCCTCCTTGGAAGACAAGTTGGCTTGTGGAAGCACTTGAGGAGTTGCTTGGTTCTTCAAAGTTGTAGCACACAACTCCCTCAAGGACTTCAACTCGTTGTTGATGGCGTCAAGCTTGAAATTGCTCATGGTGACTTCACTCACCTCATATGCTCCCGCCTTTCTTCCTTCACTCTTCCTGTGGGAGTACTTCTCAATCGCTAGAGCTTGCTTCTCCACAAACTCCCAAGCTTCATCTACATGCTTCTCCATAAAAGTTCCACCGGAAAGAGATTGGAGCTTGAATTGGCTATCTTCATCAAGTCCTTTGAAGTAGATCTCCAATAGCTCAATTTTTGGTATGCCATGGTGTGGACAATCAAGGAGAAGATCTTTGAACCTCTCCCAAGACTTGAATAAACTCTCTCTATCCTTCATCACGAAGGCATTGATGTTCCCTCTTAACTCGGTAGTCTTGGAAGGTGGGAAGAACTTAGTCAAAAACTCGGTTGTGGAATAGATTGATACCAAGCCAAGGCTTTATCCTTGAGAGAGAAGGAGAAAGCCCTTAGCTTATGGTTGTTGCTCTCCAATCTTGGAGGTCTAAGAGTCTCCATCAAGATCTCATAATTCATTAAATGTTGATGAGGAGACTCTCCTTCCATCCCTCCAAATTGATTATGCCGGATCATTTGTAGAACTTGAGGGCGGAGCTCATAGTTGTGGGCTGCGGGATCTCCTAAGTTCACACCTGGACGGTGTGCTCTTTGTGCCGGATCCATACGTCTCCCTAGGGTTTGTGGCTCTTCAATGGCAATGGGCACAACCCTATCATTAACCGCCGGCTGCGGTTGTGGTGGAGGAGGTGGAGGTTGTCGGCGATTAAGCTCTCCTTGAACAAGGGCTTGCCTAATCTCATCAATCTCCCTCCTAGTTGCCTCTTGCCTCTCATTGGCAAGTCTCCTCTCTTCCTCCAAGAGCTCATCTCTTAGCCTTATTTGCTCTAAGGCTTCATCCAATTCAGCTTGGAGGTCTCTTCTGGCCATCTCTTTCCCCTTCTTGATGCTCTTGGATCTAGATCTAAGGGTTTTTTCCTGTTCGGGATCGAATGGAGCTAAATCTTTGCCACGAGATCTTCTCATGCACCTAAAGAGTAAGTGATGTCCTGAAAAGCAAAGACACACACCAAATAGAGATCAAAAGCAACAAGAAAGATCTACACTATAAACAATCACAAAATGGACTCAATCTAGACCTAGTCCCCGGCAACGGCGCCAAAAACTTGTTACACTAAGATCGTGATGCGCAATTGGGTTTTAAATTTATAACTCGAACTAAATCCTAAACTACCTAGCGAAACCCGCAGTGTACGGGACGTTTGTAGTAGGGATAGTATTCCGAGGTCGAACACAAAGACTAAGGTGAAATTGATTCGATTTGTGATTGAGTTTAGTAAAGACCTAGGTTGAAAGAAAAGAAAGAAATAAAGAAATGAAAATCTCAAATGTTTTTGGTTGGTTTTTGGTGATCAATCAAAGATCACAATTCATGCAAAGTAAACAATCAACTAAACTATGAATCAACACAAATAAACAAGCTAAACAAGATAATGATCAAAGAAAGAAAAGACGGATTCTAGGGGTTGGAAGTTCCGGTTATGGCATAGGACTCAAGCTATCTATTCATTTCTTGAATTAACTATGATATGTTGGGATTAAGCGTTTCTAGATTGGGATCAATTACCGGGTAGGTCTCATGGTCCACTAGTCCATTCCTAAGGTCTCATCACCGGGTAAGTCTCTAAGAACCTAAGGATAGGAATTCTACACAAACCGGATTGTTAGCTAGGGGTCTAACCTATCCTTACCGGGTAAGTCTTGGAAAGGGAAGTCCAAAACAACTATCCTAGCATACCTAATCCAATGGCGGCTTATTAGGCTCACCACTACCTAAGGTTTGTTATCTTTGGAATCTAAGAGTAAGGATTACCGGGTAAGTCTCTCCTAACACTTAGTTGCTAACACTAGGTCACCCTAGGGTAGATTTAACTCAACAAACACTTAGGATTTCAACATTCTAACAATCTAAGACAAGATCCATCGAACCAGGGAAAATCACGGGTTGTTCTTGTTAGCATGAAATATTGTGATATTTTAGGCACGTTTTCTAAACGTATTTGATTCGTATTGATAGTCTTTGATTGAACTTCGCTGCATATGTGAGCTAGTATTACCTATATTGTCGATATGGATGTCTACACTAGTTCTATGTTAATTATAGGTGATTTGGAGCTATTTTCGAACGGAATGGAGCAAAGGAGAGTTGATTTGATATGTCCATAGATTGAGGACATTCTTGGGAAGCAAATTGAAGTTTAGCTTGAGGAATGCACGAGGCTAGGGAAGAATCACGTTCTTGCCCTAAACCACGCTCTAAAATACGGCCGTACTACAAACCACGTTCAGTTCCACGGCCGTGGAACCTTGCAAGAGAAGCGTGATGCATTCCAGTAACTATTACGGTCGTGGAATATATGGTACAAACCGTGACCTAATCCACGCCCTAAATTACGGTCGTGGAAACTTCCACGACCGTGATCTTGGCGAATCTTTTCGCCACACTTTGAAGCCACGATCTTTTGAAGATTGGGCCGGGCCGATATTTTATCTTGCCCTATAAAAAGACGGACGAAGCGAGATTCCATTATCGACGCTTATCACCGCTTACACCCGCCATCTTGGCTTAGGAAGGAATTTTGGCAATCCACGCTTCATCTCCGCTTAGAGAATTTCAACGCCGTTTGGCCTTTGCTTGGAAGCATTGATCATCTCAATGAAGATTGAAGTTCGCATCTGGGAATTGCCCTAATCTCACACTTTTGGTGGAGATTGCTGTTGAGATCTTCGGATTGGCGGAAGATCGTAGCTTTTGGAAGATTTTGCAAGAAGATCTCTCTTCTTGTTTAGGATTGATTTGGAAAACGGATTGACATCCCGTTTTCCCTTCTTTCCTAAGGTTGTGATTGTTTACTTTATTTTGAATCCTTTGAAAACACTCGTCCTTGATTGTGACTTTGAGATTGGTTTGAAGATTATTGAAAGTTCTTGAAAGTTTTCATCTTTTTATCTTTTAATTCTTGAATTGATATCAACATGACTGTTATTGGCTAAAAACCCTTAACAATTCTAAGGTGAAGGGTTGATAGTTGTGGCTTAGATGATGATAGATCGATCGCAAACAGATTAGACCCTGAGAGTTAGAGAGAATCGCCGACAAACCATAAATTACGGCCTGTTCTTGAGTCCACGGCCGTGGAACACCAAGAACTAACCGTAATTTCCCTTAAGTCCACGAGCCTGCTTTTACTTTAATCCAAAGTTAAAGATTTGCTTTAACTTAGTTTAGACTTGTCTTTTCTAGGTGGTAGTGAAGCCTCAACAACCTCTACCTCGATTGTGAGTGTCACAACCTCAATCGGTTAAGTCAGTCTTAATCCTTGGGTTACAAGTTTGGGTATTTGACACTAATTCTCACCTTTAGAATCTTTCTATATTGAGCCTCAACAACCTGTATAGAGAGTGTCTTGTAGGTGAATTAGATAAGGTTTTTGGAACTTCACCGTACGATTACCTTACATTAGTATACCTTTGCATATCTCAACTCTGTCTTTATATCATTAAGTATATCTTGAATCGATTGCCACAGCTGGATACTTGGATCTTTAGGATTGTTGTTTTCCCAATATTTGCAAAACTCTCATATTTACTCGCTTGATAATCTGCAATCGAATTTGTTCCCACCCAAATCCCTGTGTTCGATACTCTGGAATTCTTGCTTAGCTACGTCGATCCGTACACTGCGGGTTCGCTGCTTGATTCTAGTTTTATAAATTTAAAGCTTATTTGCACACACCTTTAGGGGCGAACAAGTTTTTGGCGCCGTTGCCGGGGATTTGGTTTCGGCCGAATTCGGTAGCCGGTTGTCAAGCTTGGGAGCTTGCTCTCGTTATTTGATATTACTTTGAGTGCATGCGCAGGTCTAGGAACACCGAAGATCTCTTACCTCTTGATCAAGAGCTAGAGAAAACCTTGAGGCAAAAGCGCAAGGAAAAGAAGATGGCCGAAGAACACGAACGTGATCTTCAAACGGAGTTGGCGGAGAAGGAAGCTCAACTCCAATGGAACGAGAACCTCCGCCGGGATGAAATGGATCGTCATCAATCTGAAGTTAGCAAACTGCAAGATGCGATGTTCCAAATGAGGATGGAGTTAAGCGACCTTAAGTATAAAGGAAGCAAGAAATCCTCAAGGAGGGGATCAAGAACAAGAAGAAGAAGCCACTCGTCCGCTGATGATAGTGACTCTTCCATGCCACCGTTAGAGGAGATTGATCCCACGATCAATATGAATCCTTTCCATCCACAAGGAGCTGCTAATCACCGCATTCCACCTAGGAATGCGAGAATCGAACGTGTGGATAATGAGCCAAGAACTCTTGGCCAGCGGATGGATCCAACACAACAACCACGCCGCTTGGGCGTGAATTTTGATGCTGAAGATGTGCAAGGGTTTAGCTTTAACCCTCAAGTTATTACTCTTGTTCGCCAAAATCAATTTGGCGGGACAAGCGCCGAATCTCCACACCAACACTTGCAAAACATTGAGTGTATGATGGAGACGATGAGATCGAAGAATGCTACCACCAACAGCTACAAGCTCAAGCCTTTCTTCTTCTCCTTGAAGGGCAAAGCGTTATCTTGGTATCAAGCTCTTCCTAGTGGGAAACTAGATACGTGGGAAGACCTTTCCGCGGAGTTCCTCACCAAATTCTTTCCGCCTTCCAAAACGGCGGAACTTAGAGGTAAGATTAATGCTTTTTCCATGAGACCTAACGAAAGTTTGTTTCAATCTTGGGAAAGGTTTCAGGATTTGCTCTTGGATTGCCCTCATCATGGCATATCCAAGCTTGCCTTGCTAGAGATTTACTACAAGGGGCTGGATGCGGGAACGCAATTCAACCTCCAATCCCTCTCATGTGGAACGTTCATGGACATGAGAGAAGATGACGCTTGAGACTTCATCGAGAAGCAAGCAAGAGTCATAGAGAAGTATTCCCACCGGAAAGTGGAGGGAAATCGTGTGAAGCAAGGAGCAAAGCTCACACATGAAGCTCAAAATCAGATTTTCTCCCTCAACAATGAGATCAAAGAGTTGAAGGAGACCATCAAGACCAACTTCCCAAAGCAACAAGGGAAGGATGTTGGTTATTTGGGAAACAACAATGGCGGCAACAACAATAACCGGAACAACAACCGGAATAATAACTGGAATAGAAACAACAACAACCGGAACAACGATTCGAACAACAATAGGGGTTCAAACAACAACAATTGGCGCTGAAATCAACAAAATTCCGGTAACTCTTATCCTTCCAACTCAAATTCACTAACTCCACCTTCCTCTTCCTCTACTCCTTTGAAAAGCCAGGGGCAATCATCTAATGGAGGAAACACTTCGGGGAAGGAGAAGCCCGATCCCATATTGGAAACGATTCTGGGAAAGCTTCAAGGGTTGGAGAACCGCCTCATCAAGGTTGATGATCAAGTCTCTAAGGTTGACAAAGCTCAAAAATTTTTGGAAAACCAAATGTTCAACCACGCGGAGGAAGTTCCTAGAAATCAACGGAAACTTCCAGGAAAGACGGAGGACAACCCTAAGGGAAGGGTGATGGCGATTACAACTAGGAGCGGAGTTACTACCACCGATCCGCAGCTTACGTTCGTTGAAGTCCCCGTAGAAAAGGACAAAGGGAAGGGGAAGGAGAAGGAAGATGTCTATGTTCCTCCTCCAGCTTACAAACCTCCCCTACCATTCCCTCAATCTAGAGCGCGAGCGCGCCTAGACAAACAATTCGGTAAATTCATAGAACTCATGAGTAAGCTACATATTAATATACCCTTCATTGATGCTATTGTAGGTATGCCGGCTTATGGCAAGTTCTTGAAGGAGCTCCTCTCCAACAAGAGGAAGCTAGAAGATTTCGGAGAGGTCAAGATGAGTTCGGATTATTCGGATCTCATCAAGACCATGAAGGAGAAAATGCCCCCAAAGTTGAAAGATCCGGGGTCATTTTGCATTCCCATTGGAGTGGGAGATGTCACATATGACGCTTTATGTGACTTAGGAGCAAGTGTGAGCATCATACCACTTGCATTGTGTAGGAAGATCGGTTTAGGCGACCCTAAACCGGTGAAGATGACGTTATACATGGCGGATCGATCCATCACTCGCCCCGTCGGTATTGTAGAAGACGTCCCCGTCAAGCTAGGTAAATTCTTTGTTCCCATTGATTTTGTCGTGCTTGACATTCCTGCAGATAGTCCGGTCCCGATCATACTCGGAAGACCGTTTCTTGCAACTTCCGGCTACATGGTCGATTGCAAGAATGGTAGACTCGCTTTTGATATTGGAGAAGAGAAAGTAGAATTCGTTCTTTCCACTCTAGTGAAGGAACCGATCTTCGACGAGGATATTTACGATGTCCAAGATGAAGAAGGTTTATCTAGGGAAGAGGTAAGTACGATTCTCTTTAACGATCCTTTACAAAAAGTCATTACCATGAGTCTAACAGATGTAGAGGAAGAAGGAGAGTGTAAAGAGGAAATTGAAGCCTTAGAAGCACAAGAAGAGATGCATGAAGTGGAGTTTGAGAAACTCCACGATGAGGCTCAGAACGTTAGAATCCACGGTCATACCCTGTATTCCACGACCGTGGATTTCACAACCAAAATCGACCTCCATTCCAGTGGATTACACGGCCGTGGAACATATGGAGAGCCTGTAATTCTGACCGTGGAAGAGGGTGATCGGCATACTTCTTCAACTTCTTTTGATTCTTCTCCAACTCACTCAACACCCTTAGAAACTTCTAAGGAAACGTCGGATGCTCCTCAAGGATCATTGGAAGCTCCGAAAGTGATGGAACTCAAACCGCTTCCTACTCATCTAAGGTACGCTTTTCTTGGATCTAATTCTACCTTTCCGGTTATTGTTAGCTCCGAACTAAGCATAGATGAACATGAGCAGCTCATGATTGTCCTTAGGAAACATAGAAAAGCCATAGGCTATACTATTGAGGACTTAGTAGGAATTAAACCCTCCTTATGCATGCATAAGATACTAATGGAGGAGGACTTTAGAACTTCAAGACAACCTCAAAGGCGGTTTAATCCGACCATGAAGGAGGTTGTCAAGAAGGAAATTCTTAAACTTCTTGATGCAGGTATCATCTATCCTATCTCCGATAGCAAGTGGGTGAGTCCAGTTCAAGTAGTTCCGAAGAAGGGAGGAATGACGGTCATCACCAACAAGAACAACGAACTCATTCCTACCCGAACCGTGACTGGATGGTGGATGTGCATAGACTACCGCAAGCTCAACAACGCAACGCAGAAGGATCACTTTCCATTGCCATTCATCGATCAAATGCTTGAAAGGTTAGCACAACATTCACATTTTTGCTACCTTGACGGCTATAGTGGTTTCTTTCAGATTCCGATACATCCGGATGATCAAGAGAAGACCACATTCACGTGCCCTTGGGGTACGTTCGCCTATAGGAGAATGCCGTTCGGGCTTTGCAACGCCCCAGCCACCTTCCAACGGTGCATGATGGCCATCTTCTCCGAATACGTAGAGGAAATCATGGAAGTCTTCATAGACGACTTCTCTGTATACGGTTCCTCTTTTAACGATTGCCTTTCTAACCTTTCTCTTGTTTTGCAAAGATGTGAAGACACTAACCTAGTTCTTAATTGGGAGAAGTGTCAATTCATGGTTAAGGAAGGAATCGTATTAGGTCACTTAGTCTCTAGTAGAGGGATAGAGGTAGACAAGGCTAAGATAGAGACCATAGAGAAACTTCCTCCCCCAATTTCGGTGAAAGGGATAAGAAATTTCCTAGGACATGTTGGATTTTATAGACGTTTCATTAAGGACTTTTCTAAGATATCAAAACCTCTCACTAATCTATTGATGAAGGATGCGGTTTTTGAGTTTTCGCAGGAATGTTTGGATGCGTTTAACACCATTCGGCAAGCTCTAATTTCAGCACCTATTATCCAACCTCCGGATTGGACTCTCCCCTTCGAGATTATGTGCGATGCTAGTGACGTAGCAATTGGAGCTGTTCTTGGACAACGAAAGGAAGGGCGAACCCATGCCATATACTATGCTAGCAAGACGCTAGATGAAGCGCAGCTCAACTACGCCACCACCGAGAAAGAATTTCTAGCCATTGTCTACGCTATTGACAAGTTTTGCTCTTATCTTGTAGGTGCAAAGGTGATTGTCTACACGGATCATGCTGCGATCCGGTACCTCCTTGCGAAGAAAGATGCGAAGCCAAGGCTAATTAGATGGATTCTTCTCCTACAAGAATTCGATCTTGAGATCCGCGACAAGAAAGGTTCAGAAAATTCTGTTGCGGATCATTTGAGTCGCCTAACACATTTAGAGGACGACCATCTACCCATTGATGACTCCTTTCGGGACGAACACTTACACATCATAGAGGAGTGCATCAACGTGATCTCCAAAGGTAACGAACCATGGTTTGCTGATTTTGTTAACTATTTGGTTTGCCAGGAGATACCGCCCGGACTATCCTGTGCACAAAGGAAGAAGTTCTTTAAGGACGTCCGGGAATACTATTGGAACGAGCCTCTCCTCTTTAAGAGAGGTCCGGATGGCATCATTCGGCGATGTGTGCCGGAAGATGAGATGCAAAGTGTCATCCGCCATTGTCATTCACTACCTTGTGAAGGACACGCTAGTTCGAACAAGACTAGCGCAAAGGTATTGCAATCTGGATTCTTTTGGCCTACATTGTTTAGAGATGTGCAATCTTTTGTTTCTTGCTGCGATGCTTGTCAAAGAACAGGCAATATTTCTAGAAGGAACGAGATGCCCCTCAACAACATCCAAGAGGTGGAGATTTTCGACGTTTGGGGAGTCGATTTCATGGGACCATTCCCATCTTCTTGTGGAAACCAATACATACTATTGGCGGTAGATTACGTTTCTAGATGGGTGGAAGCAATCGCCTCTCCCACAAATGATGCCATGGTGGTGGTTAAGTTCTTCAACAAGACCATCTTTCCGCGATTTGGGACACCAAGGACGATCATTAGTGATGGAGGTTCTCACTTCATAGCCCGTCGCTTTGAAGCTCTTCTAGCTAAGTATGGGGTTAATCACAAGATCGCTACCCCTTACCATCCATAAACGAGTGGACAAGTTGAGATCTCAAATAGGGAGATCAAAGGAATCTTAGAGAAGACGGTTTCAAGGACTAGGAAGGATTGGTCCTTGAAGCTAGATGATGCATTATGGGCGTACCGGACTGCGTACAAGACTCCCATAGGAACCACACCATACAATCTTGTGTATGGGAAGTCTTGTCACTTGCCGGTAGAGTTGGAGCATAAAGCGTTTTGGGCTATCAAGTGGCTGAATTTCGGCATCAAGGAAGCGGGAGAGAAGCGTCTCCTAGACATCAATAAGCTGGATGAACTTCGCTTGAACGCCTATGAAAACGCCAAGATCTACAAGGAAAGAGCAAAGCGTTGGCATGATAAGCATATCATTCCAAAGGACTTCAAAGAAGGAGATCAAGTTCTCCTCTTCAATTCAAGACTTCGCCTCTTTCCAGGTAAGCTTAAATCCCGTTGGACCGGACCATTTCTAATTAAGCGTATTTTCCCCCATGGTGCAGTTGAAGTATGGGGTGAAGCTAGCGGAAGTTTTAAGGTGAACGGCCAACGACTAAAGAAGTATACGCCGGAACTCCAAGCTGAGGAGTTTGCGCCTACCGCACTCGAATAAGTGCGAGATTGGTCTAGCTACGGACCTTAAACAAAGCGCTTCTTGGGAGGCAACCCAAGGTATTGCATTTTCGTTTTTTGTTTTCGATTCATAGTTTAGCTTAGAATAAACGTTTTTGCTTTGTTTTTGCCTCGATTTCTTCCGGTATGTTCGTGTTTTTGGTTGTAGGATCAATGGAAAAGGAAAAGAGGAGGATGATGTTGAAGAGGAGTGACGAAATTTGGACCTTGAAGCTTTATAGAAGGTTCCACGGTCTAAATTACGGTCGTCATAGCTACAGTGGCCGTAATTCCCAAAAGCCTTTGAAAAATAACCAAAACCACGGTTCCGTACACTTCCACGGCCGTGGAACACCCCGACAGACCGTGATTTTCAAAATTTTGCCTACAACTATATAAGCCACGTTCTTCACAAACTCATCCCAAAAATTCCTCTTTCCACGACCTAATTGCCGAAAATCCACGACCCCCTCTCAAATCTTCGTTTTCTAATCGTTTTCAACGATTCTTCTTCCCAAACTACAGCAAATTCAACCAAAAACAAGATCCAAGCGACGAATCGAACGGAAATTCATCAACAAACTCGCATTTCGGATTTTTCAATCCGAAAAAGAGGTTTATTCTTTCTTCTTGATTCTCGCCAATTTAGTTCATTTTTGCTATAGATTTTTAGGAAGAACTGATAGAGACTGGAAGGAATTAGACTAGGTGTGCTTGTTGTGGTGATTGCTTGTGAATTTGCTGAGATTTGTGAAATTCTGAGACGAACTACGACCTCTGGGTAAACCACGGCCGTAATTCTTGAAGAACAGACCGTAATTTTTGTGCAGAATGGATTTTGTAAGGAGAGTGTCGGGAAGGATAAAAGAGAAGAAGGGTGAGCAGAATAAGAAAAGGAAAGGCAATCCCTCCACCTCCTCATCCTCTAGGGCACCACCACCCTCATCTCCTTCACTACCATCTTCACCTTCACCTCCATCCTCACCTCCTCACCCTAGAGTCCCGACCATACATGAGAACCATCTTGCTGCTTTCGAGAAGATCACGAAGAGGCCAGTGATTGGCCCTAGATATTTGTTGTTGGAGGATCTATATCCTCTCAACATCGTTGATGACCTTACTTGGCTCTTGGATAGAGCCGGATTAGTTATCTTCTCGGCTATCCGAGAAGACGCCTATGAGGAGATCACCCGGGAGGTTGTGACGTCTTTCCAGCACAGCCACGTAGATAGGACCGTCTCTTTCCGTCTCATGGAAAGAGACTACCATTTGAGTATCGTTGAGTTTGGGACTATTTTTGGGTTTCATGAGACCTTCAATGGTCGATTTCCGAGTGGTGTTTACCCCAAGGATTTTTGGAAGGAAGTTGCAATGATTTACGCCGACGAGGACCGTTGGCAACCCGCTGATACCAAGGCTAGATTGATGTACCATCTAGCCTTGAAGATAGCTCACCGTGTTCTTTCGGAGTGTCTCTTTCCTAGGACGGAGACGCCCCAAAAGATCAAGACGGATGAGCTATTCTTGCTCTATTGCGTGCTTTATGGACGCCATGCAGATTGTGCTACTCTCTTGGCTGCTACGATGAGCAAGCTCGAGAACAAGTTGAAGGGAAACATCGGATATGGTGGGATAGTTACCCACATTGCTAGGAGTTTTGGTGTGGATTTTTCTGCTTGCACCCGCATACCGGCCGTTCCTTTAGGGCTACATGCATTCATGGTTAGGGGTCTCATTTTCCCCACACATGGAGGTCCGCCTTATGCGGGCATGCCTTGGGAGAGTAGGACGGGCAGGGGTATAGAGTGGCTGCCGGAGTATTCCATTATGGCGGGACGCCATAATTGGAAGGAGACGTTCGTTGCGATGCATGCGAACAGGATAGTAGCTCCCCCCTTACGTCCCACCACCGGTTGTCGAGGAGGAGGATATGGGAGATCAGTTTGAGAGTGGAGGAGGAGCGGAGCAGGAGTTTGGCACGTTTCCGGACCAGCCGGAGGCGGCCCCATATGTACCTAGACGCTCTCCACGTCCAGCTACAGCCTCAGGCTCGTCATCTCGCCGCGCTAGCGTGAGTGAGAGGCCTACGTGGATGACCACACCTCCCACATGGTATGGCGTTCCCCCTCCTTGGTCCACGGTGCAGCCAGCAGCACCACCACCAGCACCAGCACCATCCGACGCCCCAACATGGTACAGTCACGCCCCGGGATGGTACGAGCAGATGCCGGATTGGGATACCGGACTTTCAGAGAGAGTTGGAGCGTTAGAGATCCGGGCCGACGCTAGAGACGGACGCCTCGACGACCTCGACCACATGATGAGGGACGTCTACCGCCAGCAGTTTGGGCGGCCCTACGACTCCAGCTTCTCCCCATTCCTGCCTCCGCCGGCGCCGTAGTGATTTGATGCATGACCGTTCGTTTTAGACATTCCCGCCACCACTTTGTGAGTTTCTTTTTCTTTTCTTTCTTTTCTTTCTTTCTTCTGAACATTAGGGACAATGTTCGTCCTAAGTATGGGGTGGGATGTACTAAAAAGTTTGTAATAACTCTACTTACTATGTTCGCTTTCATTTGAGACTATCGTTGCATGTTCATTATGTGTTGCACGTTTCCTTATTGCATTGCATGAAAAATAACTTGAAAAACCCATAAAAATTGAAAAATTTTGAAAATTTTGAGCTTCTAATGAATTGAGATGATTTCCATGATAATCACTACTTGTGAATTGAGTTTGATGACAATTGCATGCTTAAAAGGATTGTGAATTGAAAAGAATTTGAATGAATGAATTTTACCTCTTTTGCAAGTTTTATAATGTGAAAATGTTACCTAAATCATGCTAGGGAATTGAAGTTGAAATCACGTTATAAGTTCCTATACTTCTTGTTGAAATGATTAAGGCAATTCGATACTTTCTTTCTTCTTTCTTTGATCATCTAGCTCCTCATTGAAATATTAGCCTCCTTTACCTATCCGGGAATTTGGAGAAGTGAATGAGAAAAAGGCATGTTTGATGTGGGAGGGCCATGAGAGCAATTATTTGCAATCAAATGAATAGAAAGAAATTATAGGTTTGGGGAAGTCAATCATGACGATGAGTAACTCGGCACCATTCACATAGCCGGGTGTTTGTGTCTTGCCAAAGTCGGATTGAGCGATATTCCTAGCGGATAATGGTATGTGCGCTAAGGGTTTGAGGCATATCTTGAAAAATTGAGAAACGCCAATCTCCTAGGCTTCGGTTATTGTGCACCTCTGTCCATAACTCCAAAAGTAAAGTCGAAAAATGAAAAGAAGAGAGCGAAGCTCTAAGTTGAAGTGTTGCGGGAACCGCATAAGAAGAAGAAGGTAGTTGTCCACTTTCCCGGATTTATGCACCACTTTCCCTTAAAGTTTTCCCTTCCCTTCCGTATTCTAGACCTTTTCTTTGAAAGCCCTTAAGATCAAAAGAATGTTATAGGACTTGGTGATCTAAATTGAAGTTTCTTGTGATTGATTTTGATAATGTTTGAAGGTTATGATGCTTGTTTAGAAGTTAAATTTATTCATGAATTTTTTTTGCTTTTTACTCTTTAATTGAGTGTGTGAAAGTTTGATGAACGATTAAAGCAAGGTTTGAGAATGATCTATTCTTTAGAAGTCACATTCACCCAAAAAGAAGGTACACATATTTCATCCTAACTCTTGTTTAAAGCTTTTTGAAAGACCTTGTTTAGGGACAAGCAAGTGTTAAGTATGGGGTTATTTGTTAGCATGAAATATTGTGATATTTTAGGCACGTTTTCTAAACGTATTTGATTCGTATTGATAGTCTTTGATTGAACTTCGCTGCATATGTGAGCTAGTATTACCTATATTGTCGATATGGATGTCTACACTAGTTCTATGTTGATTATAGGTGATTTGGAGCTATTTCCGAACGGAATCGAGCAAAGGAGAGTTGATTTGATATGTCCATAGATTGAGGACATTCTTGGGAAGCAAATTGAAGTTTAGCTTGAGGAATGCACGAGGCTAGGAAAGAATCACGTTCTTGCCCTAAACCACGCTCTAAAATACGGCCGTACTACAAACCACGTTCAGTTCCACGGCCGTGGAACCTTGCAAGAGAAGCGTGATACATTCCAGTAACTATTACGGTCGTGGAATATATGGTACAAACCGTGACCTAATCCACGCCCTAAATTACGGTCGTGGAAACTTCCACGACCGTGATCTTGGCGAATCTTTTCGCCACACTTTGAAGCCACGATCTTTTGAAGATTGGGCCGGGCCGATATTTTATCTTGCCCTATAAAAAGACGGACGAAGCGAGATTCCATCATCGACGCTTATCACCGCTTACACCCGCCATCTTGGCTTAGGAAGGAATTTTGGCAATCCACGCTTCATCTCCGCTTAGAGAATTTCAACGCCGTTTGGCCTTCACTTGGAAGCATTGATCATCTCATTGAAGATCGAAGTTCGCATCTGGGAATTGCCCTAATCTCACACTTTTGGTGGAGATTGCTGTTGAGATCTTCGGATTGGCGGAAGATCGTAGCTTTTGGAAGATTTTGCAAGAAGATCTCTCTTCTTGTTTAGGTTTGATTTGGAAAACGGATTGACATCCCGTTTTCCCTTCTTTCCTAAGGTTGTGATTGTTTACTTTATTTTGAATCCTTTGACAACACTCGTCCTTGATTGTGACTTTGAGATTGGTTTGAAGATTATTGAAAGTTCTTCAAAGTTTTCATCTTTTTATCTTTTAATTCTTGAATTGATATCAACATGACTGTTATTGGCTAAAAACCCTTAACAATTCTAAGGTGAAGGGTTGATAGTTGTGGCTTAGATGATGATAGATCGATCGCAAACAGATTAGACCTTGAGAGTTAGAGAGAATCGCCGCCAAACCATAAATTACGGCCTGTTCTTGAGTCCACGGCCGTGGAACACCAAGAACTAACCGTAATTTCCCTTAAGTCCACGAGCCTGCTTTTACTTTAATCCAAAGTTAAAGATTTGCTTTAACTTAGTTTAGACTTGTCTTTTCTAGGTGGTAGTGAAGCCTCAACAACCTCTACCTCGATTGTGAGTGTCACAACCTCAATCGGTTAAGTTAGTCTTAATCCTCGGGTTACAAGTTTGGGTATTTGACACTAATTCTCACCTTTAGAATCTTTCTATATTGAGCCTCAACAACCTGTATAGAGAGTGTCTTGTAGGTGAATTACATAAGGTTTTTGGAACTTCACCGTACGATTACTTTACATTAGTATACCTTTGCATATCTCAACTCTGTCTTTATATCATTAAGTATATCTTGAATCGATTGCCACAACTGGATACTTGGATCTTTAGGATTGTTGTTTTCCCAATATTTGCAAAACTCTCATATTTACTCGCTTGATAATCTACAATCGAATTTGTTCCCACCCAAATCCCTGTGTTCGATACTCTGGAATTTTTTCTTAGCTACGTCGATCCGTACACTGCGGTTCACTGCTTGATTCTAGTTTTATAAATTTAAAGCTTATTTGCACACACCTTTAGGGGCGAACAGTTCTACCTAAACCACGGCCGTGGTTAGGCAAGAGCTACCCGTGATTTCTAACAGCAGCTACGTTTATGCACATAAGTCATCCAAAGATAAATCTAAGTCCGTCTTATCATAGCCCTAGCCATAACCATCCTTTCCTTACCCTAGAACCACGTCTATTTAGCCTACAACGTTCATAATAGAAATCGAAACAAACAAACATAAAATCATGACATCCATTTGCAAGATGATGAAGGAAGAGAGATGAACACGTGAACTAAAACAAAACCAAGCTGAAAGTAGAATTAGAGTAACTCACAATCCTTCCAAAAGAAGGTTCAAATGATTCATACAACTCTAGAAATAGAATCCGGAATTCTTCAATACAAAACTTTCAAGTGTGGTAATGATGTGTGTTCTTCTTCTCCTCTTCAATGGAGCTCTTCTTCTTCCTGTTTGACACTTTCCTTCCTAGAAAGACTTCTTGTTGAGAGAATATTTTTGTTAGAGGATAATGGATAATGGAGAGCTGCTCCAAGATGCCTTTCTCAACCAATGAAGGACCACTTTTATAACAAATTTTGCATGAGCTGTCCATGAGAGTCGTGGCACAGCTGTCACAAGAATCTGGCAAAATCCACGGGTGATTCCACGGTCGTGGAGTGTCAGAGAACCATGATTTGCTCCAGAAACTTCGCTTTGGATCATTAAGCTGTGATTTGGTGCATGGCTTGTGTTGGCAAGGCTCCATGAGTCCTCCTTAGCCTTTAGCTTGTGTCCTAATGAGTCCGAGGGTGTGTCATCTAGATGAACGATCCTCAAACGTATCGTTTTAGCTCCTAAATCTCCCGAAATACCTATAAAACACGCACAAGTCCGTGTAGACGTCTATCTCGGCAAAATACATGAATTGAGTGCAAAACGTCGTGAACTAGTGCTAAACCATGCATGAATGAGTGAGAAATCTATCTAAATGATTACCTAAAACTAAGTCATAAATCGTGTTATCAAGTTTTGCTCCTTGCTCCACACGATTTCCCTCTACTTTCCGGTGAGAATACTTCTCTATGACCCTTGCTTGCTTCTCAATGAAGTCCCAAGCGTCATCTTCCCTCATGTCCATGAATGTACCACATGAGAGGGATTGGAGCTTGAATAGTGTCTCCACATCCAGCCCCTTATAGTATATCTCCAAAAGTGCGAGCTTGGATATGCCATGATGAGGGCAATCCAAGAGCAAATCCTGAAACCTTTCCCAAGATTGAAACAAACTTTCGTTAGGTCTCATGGAAAATGCATTAATCTTACCTCTTAGCTCCGCCGTTTGGGATGGCGGAAAGAACTTAGTGAGGAACTCCGCAGAAAGGTCTTCCCACGTGTCTAGTTTCCTACTAGGAAGAGCTTGGTACCAAGACAATGCCTTCCCCTTCAAAGAGAAGAAGAAAGGCTTGAGCTTATAGTTGTTGGTAGTCGCGTTCTTCGGCCTCATCGTCTCCATCATACACTCAAAATTTTGTAGGTGTTGGTGTGGAGATTCAGCGCTTGTTCCGCCAAATTGGTTTTGGCGAGCAAGAGTAATAACCTGCGGGTTGAAGCTAAACTCTTGTACATCGTCAGCATCGAAGTTCACACCTAAACGGCGTGGTTGCTGCGTTGGATATATCCTTTGGCCAAGAGTCCTTGACTCCTCATCCACACGTTCGATCCTCGCATTCCTAAGTGGAATACGATGATTTGCAGCTGCCCGTGGATGGAATGGATTCACATTGATCGTTGGATCAATTTCCTCTAGCGGTGACATGGAGGAGTCGCTATCCTCATTAGATGAGTTGACTCTAACCGATCTTCCCGGTCTCCTCCTTTTCTTTTTCTCCTTAAGGTTGTTTATTTCCAACCTCATTTGGAACATCATGTCCGTTAGATCATCAACCTTCATTTGGTGACGATCCGTCTCTTCTCTACGTGTCGTCTCACTCCATTGGAGTTGAGCTTCCTTTTCCGCAAGCTCCGATTGGAGATCACGTTCTCTTTCTTCAGCCATTTTCTTTTCCTTACGCTTTTGCCTTAAAGTCCTCTCAAGCTCTTGATCAAGAGGTAAGAGGTCTTCGGTGTTCCTAGACCTACGCATGCACTTGAAAAGATATCAAATAACAAGGGAAGAGCTCCCAAGCTTGACAACCAAAAACCGAATTCGGCCTAAACCAAATCCCCGGCAACGGCGCCAAAAACTTGTTCGCCACTTAGCGTGCGTGCAAATAAGCTTTAATTATAAAACTAGAAATCAAGCAAGCGAACCCGTAGTGTACGATCGATATAGTTAAGCAAGAATTCCAGAGTATCGAACACAGGGATTTGGGGGGTTAAATCCGGTTATAGATTATCAAGCAAGTAAATGTATGAAGCTTTTCAAATTATTAGGAAAACAACAATCCTAAAGATCCAGGAATCCAGCTGCGGCAATCGATTCAAGATATAATAAACATATAAGGACAGAGTTAAGGTATGCAAAGGTGTACGAATGTAAGATAATCGTACGGTGAAGTTCCAAAAACCTTATATGACTCACCTAGAAGACACTCTCTATAAAGGTTGTTGAGGCTTCAATATAGAAAGGATCTAAAGGCAAGAACTAACGTCAAACACCCAAACTTATAATCCAAGGATCAAGACTAACTAAACCGATTAAGGTTGTGACACTCAGAATCGAGGTAGAGGTTGTTGAGGCTTCACTACCACCTAGAAAAGGCAAGCCAAGACTAAGTTAAAGCAAATCTATAACTTTGGATTAAAGTAAAAGCAAATTCGTAAACTGACACAAAATTACGGGTAGTTCTTGAGTTCCAAGGCCGTGGAAGCTCAAGAACAGACCGTTGATTAGGTTCGTCGGCGATTCTCTCTAACTCTTAGGGTCCAATCTATTTACGATCGATCTATCATCATCTAAGTCACAACTATCAACCCTTCACCTTAGAATTCTTAAAGGGTTTTAGCCAACAACAGTCATATTGATATCAAATTCAAGATTTAAAAGAATGAAAGATGAAAACTTCCGAAAACCTTCAATAACTTTCAAGTCAATCTCAAATCCACAAATCAAGAACAATAACGTCAATAGATTCGGAATAACACAAACAATCACGAATCTTAGATAAGAAGGAAGAACGGGATGTCAATCCGTCTTCTAAATCAAACCTAAAGATAAAGCGTAACCTTCTTGCGAACAATCTTCCAAATCTTCAACTCTTCCGTCAATCCGGAGATCTCAATAGCAAAGCGCAAATCTCTCAATCACAATTTCCGTAAGATGTGAAATTAGCGCAAGTCCAAGCGTAAGCGAAAATGCGTCTAAGCAGAGGTGCATCTAAGTGTAAGCGAAGGTGACGGAATCTCTCTTCGTCCGTCCTTTTATAGTGTAAGATAAAATATAAGCCCGGCCCAATTGTGTAGAAGATCGTGGCTTAAAGTATGGCGTAAAAGATTGCCAAGATCACGGTCGTGGAACCCTTCCACGACCGTAATTTAGAGCGTGGAAATTGTCACGGTTTGTTTAAATCCTTCCACGGCCGTAGAAGTTGCTGGAATGAACCACGCTTCCCTTGCCAAGGTTCCACGGCCGTGGACTTGAACGTGGAATGTAGTACGGCCGTATTTTAGAGTGTGGTTTAGGGGTAAACCGTAATTCTTCCTTTCCTCGAGCTATTCTTCAAGTTAGCACCTTCCTTAGCTCCTAGAGATGTCCTCAATCCTTGGACATGCTAGATCAAACTCCATCCTTGCTCAATTCGTTCGGAAATAGCTCTTAATTGCCTACAATCAACATAAAGCTTGTGTAGATCTCTATATCGACATTATAGACAAACTAGCTCACAAATGCATCAATGCTTAATCAATGACTATCAATATGGATGAAATACACTTAGAAAACGTGCGTAAAATATAACAATATTTCATGCTAACATCTGCTGCTTATAATGAAGGCTAAAGAGACCTGAAAGCTGAATTGAATGAAGCCAGAGATGAGATAAGAGCACGAGATACTGCTCTAGTCCGAGAGAGCTAAATTTCAAGCTAGACAAGAGCAATTTCAGGCCGACATGGCCGAGATGCGGGAATCCATGAGATGGATTGTTGAGGAGAAGGAGAGGGAAGCTAGAGTGTTAGCTAATTCTCCGGCTCCCATCGTTTTGCCGGATCCCGTTGCTGTGCAACCACTAATTGTTGTACATCCACCTCCACGTGTACCTAACCCATGTAGGGTTGAGAGAGGTGACCCATTTGTAGGAATACCACAAACTCTTGGTCAACAGATGGATCCCTTTCAGCGAACGCGCCTTCCCGGCGTTATGGTTGATCGGACAAATCAAGACTATGATTTCCGACATCAAATTATCACCATGATCTGGCAAAGTCAATTAGGAGGATTAGAGTGAGAATCTCCACATCAACATTTGCAAAATTATGAGATTCTTATGGAGTATTTTAAACCCGCAAGGGTGAATAACAACAATTATAAACTGAGACCTTTCTATTTTTCTTTGAAGGATAGAGCGCTTGCTTGGTACCAATATCTTCTATCCAGAATGGTGAACACAGGGAGAAGATGACTTCGGAGTTCCTCACCAAGTTGTTTCCGCCATAAAAAACGGCGGAATTAAGAGGTAAAATGAATGTTTTTTTTATGAAAGATGATGAAAGTCTAAATAAATCTTGGGAAAGGTTCAACGACCTTTTATTGGATTGCCCTCATCATGACATTCCAAAATTGGAGCTGTTGGAAATTTACTACAAGGGTTTGGATAGAGAAAAGCAATTTAAACTTCAATCTCATTCAGCTGGAACTTTCATGGATATGAGGGTTGATGAGGCTTGAGAGTTTGTTGAGAAACAAGCTCACCTTATAGAGAAATATTCTCAGCGGAGGCTTGATAATGGAAGTCAAAATTCCGGGATACAAGGACTGAATCTTTCCTCTTCAAGCATTGCTCAACTTACAACTCTCAACAACGTAGTTAAGGCTTTGAAGGAGCTTTTCAAGACACATACGCAACATCCCAAGGAGACAGATGTGGGCTATGTAGGGAGAGGAAATAATCAAGGGAATATGAGCAACAACAATAACAACAGTATCAACAGGAATTTCAATGGCAATTGGAGATCAAATCAAAACAATTCCGGTAACCCCTATTCTCATGCTCAAAATTCTCTAACCCCTCCAACTTCTTCTTCTCTTCTTCTCCTCCTTTGAAAAGCCAAGAACCATCTTCAAGCTCACAACAACCACCCAAAAGCAAGTTGGAAACAATGATGGAGACGATGATAAGAAAGATGAATGGGTTGGAAAGACAGTTTTCTGCAATGGCCAAGGCACAAAAAACCTTGGAGAACCATGTATTCAGAAAGGCTGGAGAAGTCCTTAGAGATCAAGGGAAACTTCTGGGGAGAATTGAAAATAATCCGAAGGGCCAAGTAATGGCAATCACCACAAGGAGTGGTGTGAAGACTACCGATCCTGTTTGAAGGACGGATGACAAGGGCAAATAGCCCATGGAAGCCGAGGTTCCAGCCGAGAAAGAGAAGGAGAAGGTCGATGTGTACGTACCTTCTCAAGCTTACAAACCTCCATTACCGTTTCCGTAGTCTACAGCGAGAGCACATCGACACAAACCCATTGGTATGTTTGTTGAACTCTTGAGCAAACTGCATATTAACATACCTTTTATTGATGGAATTTTAGGTATGCCCGCCTATGGAAAGTTCTTGCAAGAGATCCTCTCAAACACGAGGAAGTTAGAGGATAGTGGTGAGGTTAAGGTGACTTCTGAGTCATCGGAACTCATCAAAACCATGACGGAAGATGTCACCCAAGCTGAGGGATACGGGATCATTTTCCATTCCAATTGGCGTTGAAGAGGTCACATATGATGCTCTTTGTGATCTAGGAGCGAGTGTGAGCATTCCCCCACTTGTTTTGTGTGAGAATGTTAGATTAGGAGAGGCTAAACCAGTGAAGATGAAATTATACATGGCAGATCAATCTATCAATCGACCTGTTGGCATACTTGAGGATGTTCCGGTAAAGATTGGTAAGTTTTTACGTTCGCATTGAAATTGTAGTTTTGGACATTCCTACTGATTATCCCTTAGGAGGCCGTTTCTAGCAACGTCCGGTTGCTTGGTGGATTCCAAGAACGCCCAACTCCAATTCAATGTTGGAGAGGAGAAATTTGAGTTCATACTCTCAGCTTTAATCAAGGAACCAACTCTAGGAAAAGAAGTCTTCAACATCTATTATGAAGAAGATTCGAGAGAGATGGCAGGCTCTATTTTGCTCAAAGATCCTTGCAAAAAGTCATTAGCTTGAGCATTATGGAAGGAGTTGAAGAAGATTGCGACTCCGAAGTCAAGGCCTTGGACGAGTTGGAAGAAGAGCCAATCGAAGCTTTTGAAGAATTGTAAGATGGCTTGGAAATTGGCCAAAACCACGGCCAAATTCAAGATTCCCCGGCGCGAGATTTAAATTAATTTGATTAAAATCCTCATGGTACCACAAGTCAATTGTCATCTCCGGGGAAATCACGGCCGTGGAACTGCTAGTGTGGCTGTGGAATTTGGAAATTCTAAGACTTCACTTCTCAAAAACATTATTGGACATTCTCCTACCTCTTCTACACCCTTGGGAACATCCAAGGACACTTCGGAAGGCATCAACACACCAAAAAAGGAACCTCCTACCTTAATTTGCAGCCTCTTCCTACACACTTATGGTATGTTGTTCCACGACCAAACTCTACATATCCGATCATAGATGATGCCACTTTAACTGATGATGAATATGCTAGGCTTATGAATGTACTGAAAATTGCATAAGAAACCCATAGGACATACAATTGATGATATAGTGGGTATTAAACCCTCTTTGTGCATGCATAAAATATCGATGGACGATGACTAAAAGCCTTCACGTGAACCTCAAAGACGGTTAAATGCTATAATGAAAGAGGTTGTGAAGAAGGAAATCCTCAAACTTCTTGATGCAAGTATAATCTTCCCTATTTCTGACAACAAGTGGGTGAGCCCCGTCCACGTAGTTCCGAAGAATGGGGCAATGACCGTTATGACTAACAAGAACAACGAGTTAATCCCCACAAGAACCATTACGGGATGGGGTGTATGCATTGACTATTGGAAGTTGAATGTTGGCACTAGGAAAGATCACCTTCCTCTACCGTTCATTGACCATATTCTTGAAAGGTTAGCGCAACATTCTCATTTATGTTATTTAGATGGCTATAGTGGTTTCTTTCAAATTCCCATCCACCTAGATGACCAGGAGAAGACCGCATTCACGTACCATTGGGCTACGTTTGCTTATAGGAGAATGCCGTTGGGGTTGTGCAATGCTCCAGCCACCTTCCAAAGGTGTATGATGGCGATATTCTCTATATATATCTAGAACATCATGGAGGTTTTTATGGACGACTTCTCCGTTTATGGTTCTTCTTTAGATAATTGCCTTGCTAACCTTTCCTTAATTCTATAGCATTGTGAAGACACCAACCTTGTGTTAAATTGGCAAAAGTGTCATTTTATGGTGATTGAAGGAACTATTTTAGGTCACTTGGTCTCGAATCGTGGCATTGAGGTTGATAGAGCCAAGATTAAGACGATTGAGAAGTTGCCTCCACCATCGTCGGTAAAGGGGGTAAGGAGTTTTCTTGGTCATGCTGGATTTTATAGAAGGTTCATTAAAGACTTTTCTAAAATTTCTAATCCATTGACTATCCTACTGATGAAGGATGTAGTCATTGAACTATCGAAGGAATGTCTAGATGCCTTTTATAGGATCAAGGAAGTGTTAATATCAGCCCCCATCATTCAACTTCCGGATTGGAGTCTTCCATTCGAGTTGTTGTGCGATGCAAGTTATGTGGCTATTGGAGCGGTGCTCGGATAGAAGAAGGATGGACATACTCACGCCTCTATTATGCTAGCAACACACTAGATGAAGCTCAACTGAACTACGCGACTACAGAGAAGGAATTACATGTTGTAGTGTATGCATTTGAGAAATTTTGTTCTTATCTTGTAGGATCGAAGGTGATTGTTTACACTTACCACACAGACATACGGTAGTTGCTCACCAAGAAGGATGCAAAACCGCGGCTGATTAGGTGGATTCTTCTCCTCCAAGAGTTCGATATGGAGATCCGAGACAAGAAGGGATCTGAGAACTCCGTGGCGGACCACCAAAGTCGCCTTCCCCACATCACCAAGGAAGATTTGCCTATTGATGACACGTTCCCTAACGAGCAGCTACACATGACGGAAGAGTGTCTTCATCATATCTCTAGAGGTAACAAACCATGGTTTGCTGATCTTGTAAATTATTTGGGTTGATCGGAAATACCTCCCAGATTATTCTACGCTCAAAGGAAGAAGTTCTTCAAGGATGTCCGGCACTACTTTTGGAATGAACCTCTACTCTTCAAGATAGGTCCAAATGGCATCATTAGGAGTTGTATACCGGAAGACGATGTCGAAAACGTCATCCGCCGTTGCCATTCTCTACCGTGTGGAGAACATGCTAGTTCTCACAAGACTTGAGGTAAGGTATTGCAATCCGGTCTCTTTGGCCTACTTTATTTAAGGATGTGCAACGCTTGTTTTTTGTTGCGATGCTTGTAAAAGAATAGGAAACATATCTAGGAGGAATGAGATGCCACTCGATAACATCCAAGAAGTAGAGATCTTCGACGTATGGGGTGTGGACTTTATGGGACCATTTCCATCTTCTTTTGGTAACCAATACATTCTTCTTGCTTTAGAATATGTTTGAAGATGGGTTGAAGTGATTGCTTCTCCCACTAATGATGTTATGGTGGTAGTGAAGTTATTTAATAGAACGATCTTCCCAAGGTTTGGGACGCCTTGAACCCTCAATAGTGATGGAGGAACGCACTTCACGACCCGTAAGTTTGAAACTCTACTAGCCTAGTATGGGGTGACTCACAAGATCGCCACTCCCTACCATCCTCAAACAAGCGGACAAGTGGAGATTTTCAATAGAGAGATGAAGGCCATTCTAGAGAAAACTGTCTCTAGAACGAGGAAAGATTGGTCACTAAAGCTGGACAATTCACTTGGGGCGTACAAGACAGCTTTCAAGACTCCCATTGACACTAGACCATACAATCTTGTGTATGGGAAGTCTTGCAATCTTCCTGTTGAGCTAGAGCACAAGGCTTATTGGGCAACTAAGTGGCTGAACTTTGATATCAAGGAGGATGGAGTGAAACGCCTTCTTGACATTAATGATTTGGAAGAGATTCGCTTGAATACATATGAGAGTGCATGGATTTATAAAGAAAGGACGAAGAAGTGGAATGACAAGCACATCATCCCAAAGGATTTGAAAGAAGGAGATCTTGTCCTTCTCTTTAATTCCCGACTTCGTCTAATTCCCGGTAATTAAACATGTTTTTCCCCATGGTGCAGTTGAAGTATGGGGTGAACAATATGGAGCTTTCAAAGTCAATGGCCAATCCTCCTCCCTTGAGCACAAACAGGATTGGTCTAGCTGCGGACCTTAAACAAAGCGCTTTTTGGGAGGCAACCCAAGGTATTGCTTTCTTTCCCTTTCTACATAGATTAGAGTAGAATAGTTTGCTTTGTCGTTTTTGTTGGTTCGTTCCCGGTTTTCTTGTGTCTTTGGATGGCATGAACTAGGTAATCTAAAAAAAGATTAAAGGAATGCAAGAACAAAGTCAAAATTTTCAATTAAGGACGTAAAAGGAGTTCCTACGGGAAAAAATAAAGTTCCACGGGCAAGGTTTCTTAATTAAACCCGTGGAAAATCATGGAATGAGCAAAAATTACACAAACCATGACCGTGGTTTTCAAAATATTTGCGAGAGTGTATAAGGAACACTTCACTTCCAAGCTGCACAATTTTCTTTCCCAAAATCATGCCCAAACTTATAAAACGGAAGTTTCGGTTCCCCGGTGCCCAATCTCGCGCTCGTTGATCGTTTCGAACGATTCTTTTGCCAAAACTCAAGAAAATCAGATCCTGTTGAACATTCAGTGCTCAAACAACATGGAATTGCGGAGAATCGACGGACATTTGAATTTTCAATCCAAACCCTAGGTTTTTCTCTTCTTCCTTGAACTTGGGTTGATTTCTTTCGTTTTGGTGAAGATTTTGCTAGAGAAATGACGAATTGGAACTTAGAATTAGTTTAGGACTGCAGTTTGTGAAAGAATTTGCTGAATTTGGTGAATTGCGGGAAATTGACAATTTCCACGGCCGGATCTTGAAAACCACGGCCGTGGTTTCTTAAGAACAACCCGTGGCTTCACTAGTTATGGACGTCTTCGTTGTAGTGGCCAAAATCTGTTTGGTAAGGGCAAAGGCTCTTCCTCTCAACCCCCACAACAACCAACACCCCCTCCTAGACTTCCTCGCATTTTAGAGGAATTTAAGGACGCTTATAACACGATTCAACTTGGAACCATTGTTGCATCTAGGTACCTAGTGCTAGAGGAGCTTGAGTGTATGAATGCCCTTGATGATCTTAATATGATGATTGATAGAGCTGGGCATATGACCTTCATAGGCATTCGGGAACATTCTTATGAGGAATTGACCATGGGATTCCTTAGTTCCTTCGACCATGATGCTAGAGAGAGGACGGTGAAGTTCCGGATGATGAACCGGAATTAAGCTATGTCGATTGTGAGGTTTGCTAGGCTGTTTGGGTTTGGAGAGACTACAGATGGGACCATCCCTAGGAATACTAAGCCTAATACTTTCTGGGTGAGCATCGCTATGATAGGATGCTTAGTTGATAGGTGGCATACGGCTGACTCAAAGGATAAGTTGATTTATAACTAATCTTTCAAGATTGCACACAATATCATGTCCGAGAGTATTTTCCCTAGAACCAAGACTCCACTGAAGCCGAAAGCCGATGATCTTTTTATGTTATATGCCATGGCCACCAGTACCACTGCAGATTGCACCACTATGCTAGCTAAGTGCCTTAGGAAGATTAAGATCAAGGCACGGGGTGACATTTGTGTTGGAGGGATTGTGTGTAATAGCTAGGATTTCCGAATTCTAATTAATGTTTATTAACATAATCAGTGATAGTAATTGACATATAACTCGCGAAGATTGCGTAAGTGTTGAGTATAAGTCCCACCGTTATGTTCCTGGCGTAATTTTGGGCTTATGGTGAAATTTTCACTTTTTCCCCAGGTAATTATTTTTACCCTTCGGTATTATTTGGAGCATTTGGGAGCTCCAATTAATAAAAATGCAGTTGAGAGAAATGATCAGGACATCGGACATGTCCTAGATATAAAATAACATGGAAAGGCCAAACGGTAAAAAGATTCGCTATTTCGTTTCTTAACAGCTAAGAAAGACGGCTTAGGAATACACGTTTTCCGAGGCAATTGTGCAATAATTATCCCTACAATATTCAAGATTTCTTGTTCCAATTTCGAGAACTTTGGAGAAGGGGGTTCAACCCGCCATTGGATCGGTTAAAGGATAATTATCGACTTCGTTAAAGTGTAATTATCGACTTCACTATAAATAGTGGAAAATCGTTTATTAATTCATTTCCTTTCACGTTTCCTTGTAAAAGCTCTGATTTCTCTCAAACTTCAAACTCAGATCTATTCTCCATTTCTAATCCGATTTCAATTTCGTTTGAGTTTTTGGATTCCTCTTTTCATTCTCTATATATCGGTACCAAGTTTCTGCATTTCTGAGCTGATGAAGACCTGGTCGAGCATATATGTCACGAGGATAGTTCCGTCGCTCAGATTCCGGTGAATTTGATGTTGTACGTGCAAAGCCTGCATCGTCGTATTTTCGAATCTTCTTTCAGATCGTCAATCGGGTTAGTAACGAATAAGTTATGAATTTATTCGTTTTCTGTACTGTGATTTGGCCTAAATTGACCTTAGGCTTTTCAAAATGGATAATTAGAATTTCCATTATGATCATTATATTATTCTAGTGTTTATGGGTTGTTTGTTTGATGAAATCTGATGACAAGTGGGTTCAGAAATGGCCTGCGGGCAAAATGTTATTCTGGTAAAATTTAATTAATTAATTAAAGGTTAATTAATTAAATTAGGATTAAATTTGAGATTTAGGAATAGTGATTAGATGCATGCTAGGTGTCAGAATGAGTTGATGATCATGATGATGTTATGGATATCGGTTATGGCTTTAAGGTTTAGTGTGTGTATGAGTATGATGAAATGTTATATTGAGGATATGCCTTAGACATTTATGAATGTGTTGAGGATCTGAGGTTTAGATTTGAGGTATAGGTTGTGTTCGCCTCTAAACCTGCGTGCAAATAAGTTTTAGTTTATAAATTTAGAATAAAAGCAAGCGAACCCGCAATGTACGGATCGGTGTAGATAAGCAAGTATTCCAGAGTATCGAACTCAGGGAATTGGTGAAACAAAATCAGTTTCAAGTAATCGAGCAATCAAAAGTGTAGAAGCTTTGCAAATATTGGGGAAAGCAGCAACCCTAAAGATCCAGATATTCAATTGTGGCAATCGATTCAAGATATACTATATATATAAGGACGGAGTTGAGAATTGCAAAGGTATACTAAAGTAAGGTAATGTATGGTGAAGTTCCAAAACCCTATATGTCTAACCCAAAGACTCTCTCTATAAAGGTTTTTGAGGCTGCAGTATAGAAAGGATCTAAAGGTAAGAATAAATCTCAAATACCCATGCCCAAACCAAAGGAATCAAAGACAAGCCAAAACTGTTAAGGTTTTGACACTCGAAACCGAAATAGAGGATGTTGAGTCTCACTACTACCTAGGAAAAGCAAGACACGGCTAGGTTAAAGCTAATCTTTAACTTTGGATTAAAGAAAAAGCAAAGTTCGTAAACCAGGGGGAATCACGGCTAGATCTTGAGAATCACGGCCGTGGAAATCAAGTTCAACCCGTGATTTAGGGTGTCGAAGATGTTTCTTACGCTCTCAGGGTCCAATCAAGTTCGATCGATCTATCATCATCTAAGCCACAACTATCAACCCTTCACCTTCGAATTGCTAAAGGGTTTTAACCAATAATCATCATTATGATATCAATAATCAAATTAAGAAGAATGAAAGATGAAAACCCTCGAAAAATAAAATAGAAGTCAAAGTCCATCTCGAAATCCAAACACAAGTAGTATGTTTATGAATTTAGAAGAATCAGAATAGAAACCCTCACAAAGATCTAAATAAGTCACAAAGAACGGGATGCCAATCCGTCTTTCAATGAAAACCCTAAGATATCTCCAGAACTACACAATCTTCGAAAATACGTCCTTCACGAATCTCCAATCCTTAAGGACGAAATGAAACCTAAGGCGAACTCTAAGCGGCGCTAAACAACGATAAGCGAGGATCCCTGAAACTCCTTTCTCAAGCCTTTTTATAGGGCGAGGTAGGGTTACGAGAAAGCCCAATGGCGTGGCTGACGTGGCAAATATGACACGTCACAGGATCCCCAAAATCACGGTCATGAACAACTTTCCATGACCGTAATTCAGGGCGTGGAACTAGATTACGGCATAATATGATTTCCACGGCCGTGGTTTAGACCGTGTAACTCTCTGTTATGTTCCAAACTCTCTTCCACGATCATGTTGCTAGATCCACGGCCATAATTTAGAGTGTCGACTTCAAAATCCTCATCCACGGCCGTAATTCAGGGCGTGGAACTTCTAACTCCTTGTTTTTGCCTTTGTTTCGTTACATTCTTCATCCATGCTCCTTCCTTGGCTTCTCCAATGCATCTCCTTGCCATCAAGCATGGTCAAACATTCCTTTCCTTCCACATTTTGCTCCAATCCAAGCTTTATTCACCTAAAAACGAAACGAAGCTAGTGTAGATCTCTATATCGACAAAGTGGGTGAAATAGCTCACTATTGCTTCAAACTCATATCTAAGAACACCATAAAGAGGGAAAAACAACTAAAACAAGTGCCTAAAATATAGTCATATTTCATGCAAACAAAATACCCCATACTTGCCACTTGCTTGTCCCAAACAAGGTTTTTTTAAAAGATTAGAACATAAGGTAGAATAAAATATGAAGGCAAAACAAAGCAAAACAATCTTTTTGGTTAATGTGCTTCTAGTCAATAGATCATCCTCAAACCTTTCTTCATTCATCCTTGAAAACGTTTTTATACACAAACCAAAGTATGCAAAGCAAAGAAACTTAATAGATTGAAAATACTTCAAGACAATCATCAAAACCTTCAAGTATTGTCAAAATCAAGCATGTGAAACTTCAATTTAGATCACCAAGTCAAATAACACTCTTATGACTCAAGGACTTCCAAATAAGGTCAAGAATGTGGAAAAGATGGAAAACTTGTAAAGGAATGTGGTGTATGAATCCGGGAAGAAGGGACAACATAAACTTTTTTCTTTTTACCATTCGAACTACCACCAATTTAGCGCTTTGCTCTAGACTTTTTGCACATAATTTTTCGACTTTACTTTTGGAGTTATTGACAGCGGTGCACAATACCAAAGCCTAGGAGATTGGCATTACTCAATTTCAAGATGCCTCAAACCCTTGATGGACATACCATAATCCGGTAGGAATATCGCTCAATCCGACTTTGGCAAGACACAAACACTAGGTTATGTGAATGGTGCCGAGTTACTCATCGTCATGATTGACTTCCCCAAACCTAGAATTTTCCTACACTTTCAAAACAATTGCTTTCATCACCCTCCCACATCAAACATGCCAAAATCAACTCTTCCTAAATCCCAGATAGGTAAAGGAGGCAATTATTTTCGTTGAGGGGTTAAATGATCAAAGAAAAAAGTAAGAAAATCGAGGTGCCTTAATCATTTCATAAAGAAGTATAAGAACTTATATTGTGATTTCAACCATTGATTCTCAATATGATTTAGACAAAAACCTTCACATTATGAAACTTGCAAGAAAGGATTAACAACATACTTAATCTCTTCACAATTCATAATTCAATCTAAGAATACAATTGTCATCAAAAACTCATTCCACAAGTAGTTTTCATCATAGAAATCATCTCTAATCTTAGAAGCACAAATTCTTTTCAAAATTTTCATATTTTTATGGGTTTTTCAAAGACTTTTACATGCAATGCAATAAAGAAAAGTGTGACAATGAAAGGAAACATACAAATCTTCATAGTCTTGCAAAGCAAAGTGAGTAGAGTTATTACAAACGATAGTCACACCCCACCCCATACTTGAAACATTCATTGTCCTCAATGTTGAAAAGAAAATAAAGAAAACAAAGAAACTCACTAGACGGTGATGGAGCGGCTCAAACCGGTGGTCATCTCAACATCATCACAGGGAAGGCGGTGGAGGGAATGGACAGAATTCCGAGCGGAAGTTCCGCCCAAACTGCTGGTGGGTAGATGTCTCTCATTATCTGGTCGTGCTTCTGGCTCCATGTGTCATGAGTCTCCCGATGGATCTCTAGGTCTCCTACCCTCCTCGATAGAACGGTGGCCAACTCCGGTAGCTGCTGGTTCCAAGCTGGTGGCTATCCATACCATGTGGGAGCGTCTTGAGGAGGAGGAGTCGGTGCCACCGGTGCCTGCTCATACCATGGTGGAGGAGCTCCCATCCAATCCTGTTGCGCTCCATACCAAGTCGGTGGAGCGTCCATCCCAGTCGGCCTCTCACTCACGCTAGCCTTGCGTGAAGAAGAGGCACCGGAAGGTCTAGAAGGGCGGGGAGAACGTATTGGTGGGTCCGGGAAGGCGTCCGGCTGATCAGGGAATGTACCAAAAGTGTGCTCATCACCTCCTAAATCACGGTCATCACCCACTCTCATCTCCTCCTGATCATCCCCAGCTAGGATATCATCCGGCACATACGGAGGAGCTACTAGTCTATTGGCATACATAGCCGCAAAGGTCGCCTTCCAATTATGGCGTCCGGCCATAATGGAGTACTTGGGAAGCCAAGGGATACCTCTACCATCTCTCTCCTCCCATGACATGGCTGCGGTAGGTGGAGCTTGGTGGCAGGGAAAGATAATGCCTCTAGTCATGAGCCCGTTGAGACCCAAAGGTCTCGCCGCTACCCTAGTACAAGCAGAGTAGTCTATCCCTAGTTTGTTGGATATATGAGTCACCATACCACCATAGCCAATGTTCCCGGCTTTCTTGTTCTTCAACTTAATCATGGCGGAGGTAAGGAGGGTGACACAATCGGCGGGTCTACCGTTAAGCATGCAATAGAGGAGGAAGAGCTCATCGGTCTTAATCTTTTGTGGGGTATCGGTCCTAGGGAAGAGACACTCGGAAAGGACCCGATGAGCTATCTTCAAGGCTAAGTGTTAGATGAGCTTAGCCTTGGTGTTGGCCGGTTGCCAACGATCCTCACTAGCATATATCATGGCAATCTCCTCCCAAAATTCCTTAGCATACACACCACTAGGAAACCTACCATTGAAGCTCTCATGGAACCCAAAGAAGGTTCCAAACTAAATAATGGAGAACTCATAGTCTTGCTCCATTAGCCTTAAGGATACCGTTCGGTTCATATGGCTATGCTCAAAGGAGGTGACAAACTCCCTTGTGAACTCATCATAAGCGTCTCTCTAATAGCGGAGAAGACGATCAATCCAGCTCTATCCTAGAGCCTTGTCAAATCATTCACAACATTCAGCGGCTCAAGCTCCTCAAGGACTAGGTATCGAGGTCCTATGACCGGCCTCTTCTCGATCCTTTCTAAGGCTCCTAGGTAATCTTCATGGATAGTTGTGATTCTAGGAGGTGGTGGTGATGGTGGTTGGCTAGGGGGAGGTTGGGAAGAGGAGGAACTATCATCCTTTCTCTTCTTGTTCCTGCTAGATTTTCTTCTAAACATTTTTCTCTTCGACGGAAAAAATTACGGCCTGTTCTTGGAAAACCACGGCCGTGGAACGTACAAAGACCGTGGTTTTGGTCTGTTTCTCTCAAATCTTAACAAATCAACACAAAACTCAGCAATCACTGTCCTACACTAATTCCAATTCCAATTTCAATCAGTTCTCCTAAGTTCTTGCGAAGAAATTAAACCGAATTGACAAAGTAGAGAAAAGGGAGAAAAACCTAGGTTTTGGATCTTTCAAATCAAAATTCCTTCTTCTGATTGAATTGTTCACTTGGTTTGTTGCTTGGATCGTGTATATGATCAAAAATGCTCCACTTTTGTCTCAAGAATCGAACGAATCGGACTCCGAATGAAGAATCACGACTCAATGAAGGCTGTCGGCGATTTTGGGCGTGGAACTAGGCGTGGATTTGGGAATTTTGTGTGTTTTTGTGAAGGAAGGTGGTTTATATAGTTCCCGTAAAATTTTTGAAAATCATGGTCACTCGGGGCAAACCACGGCTGTAGAAATGTACGGAACTCGTGGTTTTGGTGATATTGCTTGATTTTGGGGAATTACGGTCACCTGTTACTTCCACGACCGTGGTTTAGGGCGTGGAAGTTTCTATTGTGTGCCAACATCCAAGTTTCGTCAATTCCTTCCAACTTTCGCTTCTTTTCATTGCCCAATCCTTATTCCTGCATCAAAAAACATAACATACCGGGAGGTATCGAGGGAAAAACAAAGCAAAAACAACTAGACTAAACTACTCTAAGAATGAAAACAATAAAGGTAAATGCAATACCTTGGGTTGCCTCCCAAGAAGCGCTTGTTTTGGGTCTGTAGGAAGACCGTTCCTGTGTTTATTCGAGGGTAATCGGAGCGATTTCCTCAACCGGGAGCTCCGGTGAATACTTCTTAAGACGTTGGCCATTCACCTTGAAACTTCCGCTCTTTTCACCCCATACTTCAATTGCGCCATGGGGAAAAACACGTTTGATTAGATAAGGTCCAGTCCAACGAGATTTAAGCTTACCTGAAAAGAGACGAAGTCTGGAATAGAACATGATCTCCTTCTTTGACATCCTTTGGAATGATATGCTTATCATGCCAACGCTTCGCCCTTTCTTTCTAGATCTTGGCGTTTTCATAGGCTTTCAAGCGGAGTTCTTCAAGCTCATTAAGGTCCAATAGCATCTTCTCACCCGCTTCCTTCATGCCGAAGTTCAACCACTTCACAGCCCAGTATGCCTTGTGTTCTAACTCAACCGGGGGATGACAAGACTTCCCATACACAAGGTTGTATGGTGTTGTACCTATGGGTGTCTTGTATGTAGTCCTATATGCCCAGAATGCATCATCCAACTTCAAAGACCAATCCTTCCTCGTCTTTGAGACCGTCTTCTCAAGGATGCCTTTGATCTCTCTATTTGAAATCTCTACTTGTCCACTTGTTTGCGGATGATAGGGGGTGGTGATCTTGTGAGTCACCCCATACTTAGCTAGTAGAGCTTCGAATCGTCGGGCAATGAAGTGTGAACCTCCATCACTAATGGTGGTCCGTGGTGTCCCAAACCTTGGGAAAATAGTTCTATTAAAGAACTTAACAAAAACCATGGCATCATTAGTTGGAGAGGCAATGGCTTCAACCCATCTCAAAACATAATCTACAGCTAGAAGTATGTATTGGTTTCCACAATATGATGAGGAAGGTCCCATGAAGTCTACTCCCCAAACGTCAAAGATTTCCACCTCCTGAATGTTGTTGAGGGGTATCTCGTTTCTCCTAGAGATGTTTCCTGCTCTTTGACATTCATCGTAGCAAGAAACAAAGGTTTGCACATCCTTAAATAAAGTAGGCCAAAAGAATCCATATTGCAATACCTTAGCGCTAGTTTTATTGGAACTAGCGTGTCCTCCATAAGGTAGTGAATGACAATGACGAATGACACTTTGCATTTCGTCTTCCGGCACACATCTCCTTATGATGCCGTCGGGATCTCTCTTGAAGAGTAGAGGCTCATTCCAAAAGTATTGCCGGACATCCCTAAAGAACTTCTTCTTTTGTGCGTAGGATAATCCGGGAGGTATTTCCTAAAAAACCAAGTAATTTACAAAATCAGCAAACCAAGGTTCATTACCTCTAGATATCTTCTCGATGCACTCCTCTATGATGTGTAAGTTCTCATCCGGAAAGGAGTCATCTATAGGTAGATCGTCGTCTTCAATGTGTGGTAGACGACTCAAATGATCAACAACAGAATTTTCCGAGCCTTTCTTGTCGTGGATCTCTAGATCGAATTCTTGTAGGAGAAGAATCCATCTAATCAGGCTCGGTTTCGCATCCTTCTTGGTAAGTAAATACCGGATCGCAGCATGGTCTGTGTACACAATCACCTTTGCACCTACAAGATAAGAACGAAACTTTTCAAAGTATATACAATAGCAAAGAATTCCTCTTCAGTTATGGCGTAGTTGAGCTGCACTTCATCTAGCGTCAGCTCCAACAGCTCCAACAGCTATGTCACTCGCATCACACTTCATCTAGCGTCTTGCTAGCATAATAGATAGCATGGGTTCGGCCTTCTTTCTTTTGTCTTAGCACAACTCCAACATGTACGTCACTCGCATCACACATAACCTCGAACGGGAGATTCCAGTCCAGAGGTTGGATAATCGGGGCTGAGGTGAGAGCTTCCCGGATCTTGTAGAAAGCATCTAAACAATCCTGTGAGAAATCAAAACCTGCATCCTTTATCAATAGATTAGTAAGCGGTTTCGATATCTTAGAATAGTCTTTGATAAAACGTCTATAAAATCCAGCATGTCCTAGAAAACTTCTTATCCCCTTCACCGAAGATGGAGGAAGAAGTTTCTCTATGGTCTCTATCTTAGCCTTGTCTACCTCAATCCCTCTACTAGAGATTAAGTGTCCTAGCACAATGCCTTCCTTTACAATGAATTGACACTTCTCCCAATTAGGAACTAGGTTAGTGTCTTCACACCTTTGCAACACAAGAGACAGGTTAGAAAGACAATTATCAAATGAAGAACCATAAACAGAAAAATCGTCCATAAAAACCTCCATTATCTCTTCAATGTACTCCGAGAAGATGGCCATCATGCACCTTTGAAAGGTGGTTGGGGCGTTGCAAAGCCCGAATGGCATCCTTGTATATGTGAATGTCCCCCATGGGCATGTGAATGTGGTCTTCTCTTAATCGTCCGGATGGATCGGTATCTGGAAGAAACCACTATAACCGTCAAGATAGCAAAAATAAGAGTGTTGTGCTGCTAACCTCTCAAGCATTTGGTCAATGAATGGTAGTGGGAAGTGATCCTTCCTAGTTGCATTGTTCAGCTTGCGGTAATCAATGCACATTCTCCATCCCGTTACGGTTCTTGTAGGAATGAGCTCATTGTTCTTGTTGGTAATACCCGTCATTCCTCCTTTTTTCGGGACAACATGAACGGGGCTCACCCACTTGCTATCCGAGATAGGATAGATGATACCTGCGTCAAGTAACTTAAGAATTTCCTTCTTAACAACCTCCTTCATGATCGGATTTAACCTTCTCTGAGGTTGTCGCGAAGGCTTAAAATCTTCCTCCATTAGAATTTTGTGCATGCATAATGATGGTTTAATTCCTACAAGATCCTCTATAGTATAACCTAAGGCTTTCCTATGTTTCCTTTGAACAACCATTAGTTTCTCATGTTCATCTTCACTTAATTCGGAACTAACAATCACGGGAAAAGTAGAATTAGTTCCAAGAAATTGTATACCGAAGATGTGTGGGAAGTGGCTTCAATTCCATAGCTATTGATGCCTTTGATGAGTCTTGAGATGTGTCCGACGCTTCCTTAGAAGTCTCTAACGGCGTGGGAGTGATGGAAGAAGACTCAAGAGCATTTGTGGAAAGAACGGAATTGTTCTCAGAAACACCCAAAATTACGGCACCACCGTTACTTCCACGGCCGTGGTTTAGGGCGTGGAAGTCAACTACGGCATCACTGGTGGTTCCACGGCCGTGGTTTTGGCCGTGTAACTTACCGGTTCTCTCCAAATAGCTGGTTATGGTCATCTTGGGGGAAACCACGGCCGTAGAATAGCACGACTGACCGTGATTCCTCACGTTTTCTGACCCATCATAGAGTTTTTCAAACTCTTCCTCTTTCACTTCTTTTAGCTCCTCCAAGGCTTCAATTTCCTCATTACAATCCTCTTGCTCTCCTTTTTCCATGATGCTCATGGTAATGACCTTTTGCAATGGGTCTTTGAATAGAATCGAGCTCACTTCTTCTCTAGACGCTTCCTCATCATAAATATTGAACATGTCTTCTCCAAGAGCTGGCTCTTTTACCAAAGTTGAGAGAACAAACTCAACTTTCTCTTCTCCTATGTCAAAAGCTAGTCTAGCATTCTTGCAATCCACTATACAACCGGATGTTGCAAGAAACGGTCTTCCGAGTATGATCGGAACCGGACAATCTGCAGGAATGTCAATCACAACAAAATCAATAGGAATGTAAAACTTACCGGGCTTCACTGGGACGTCTTCAATGATACCGACAGGACGAGTTATGGATCGATTCGCCATGTATAACGTCATCTTCACCGGTTTAGGTTCACCTAAACCGATCTTCATACACAAAGCAAGCGGAATAATTCTTACGGTTGCTCCCAAGTAACAAAGGGCGTCACATGTGACTTCTCCTAGTCTAATTGGAATGCAAAATGACCCCGGATCTCTCAGCTTTGGGGGCATCTTTTCAGTCATTGTTTTGATGAGCTCCGAAGATTCCGAACTCATCTTGACTTCTCCAAAGTCTTCTAGCTTCCTCTTGTTAGAGAGGTGCTCTTTGAAGAATTCCCATAAGCTAGCATACCTACAATTGCATCAATGAAAAGTATGTTAATATGCAGTTTGCTCATGAGTTCAATGAAATTACCGAATTGCTTGTCTAGGCGCGCTCTTGCTCTAGACTGTGGGAAGGTAGGGGAGGTTTATAAGCTGGAGGAGGACCGTAGACATCTTCCTTTTCCTTCCCCTTATCTTTCTTCTTCTCAGCTGGGACTTCCACAAATTTGGGTTGCGGGTCGGTGGTTATAACGCCACTCCTAGTAGTGATAGCCATCACCCTTCCCTTTGGATTGTCCTCCGTTTTCCCGGGAAGCTTTACTTGATCTCTAGGAACTTCTTCAGTCTTGCTGAACATATGGTTCTCTAAAGATTTTTGAGCTTTATCAACTTTAGTTATGTAACTCTCTAGTCCTTGAAGCTTTCCTAGAATCGTCTCCAACATAGGATCGGGCTTCTCCTTCTCCTTATTGTTCGAACCATTTGATGTTTTCCCTTGGCTTTTCAAAGGGGTAGAAGAAGAGGGAGATGTTAGTGAATTTCCAAAATTTGAATAGGGATTACCGGAATTTTGTTGTTGGTTGGAACGCCAATTGTTGTTAGAATTTCGGTTGTTGTTGTTCTTCCAATTGTTGTTGGAATTTCGATTATTGTTCCTATTCCCTTGGTGGTTATTGTTGTTGTTGTAGTTGTTGCCTAAGTAGCCAACATCTTGCTCCTTTGGCTTTTGAAGGCCAACTCTAATGATTTCCTTCAACTCCTTGATTTCGGTGTTGAGGGAAAATATTTGAGTTTGTGCAACTTGTGTTAGCTTGACTCCCGGCTCTACCTTCCGGTGGGAATACTTCTCAATCACTTGAGCTTGCTTCTCAATAAAGTCCCAAGCGTCATCCTCTCTCATGTCCATGAATGTACCACAAGAGAGAGATTGGAGCTTAAATTGTGTGTCCACATCCAACCCCTTCTAGTAAATCTCCAATAACTCCAGCTTTAAAATGCCATGGTGTGGGCAATCCAATAAGAGGTCCTAAAATCTTTCCCATGACTGAAACAAATTTTCGTTAGCTTTCATAGAAAATGCATTAATTTTACCTCTCAATTCCGCCGTCTTGGATGGCGAAAAGAACTTGGTGAGGAACTCTGAAGATAGATCCTCCCATGTGGAAAGCTTTCCAGCTGGAAGAGCTTGATACCAAGCCAAAGCTTTGTCCTTCAAAGAGAAGAACGGCTTGATCTTGTAGTTGTTGTTGGTAGCCCTTTTCGGCTTCAATGTCTCCATGAAAATCTCAAAATTCTGCAAATGTTGGTGTGGAGATTCAGCACTAGTTCCACAAATTGACTTTGGCGAACCATGGTGATAACTTGCCGGCTAAAACTGAATTCCTGGATGTCCTCAGCTCCGAAATTCACACCTAGACGGCGTGGTTGCTGAATTGGATCCATCCTTTGCCCGAGAGTTCGTTGTTCATCCCCTCCATTAGTAACTGTCACATCTCCAGCGGGAATGCGAGGAACAACCAGTGGTCTTGGGTTGTTATGAACGGGGTGAATCACCGGATCAATATCCTCAAGTGGTCGCATATCTTCATCCTCATCATCGGATGATTCAACTCTAATGGACTTAGTTGGTTGCTTGACCTTCTTCTTCTTGGCGTCATTCACCTCCAACTTCATGTCCAGCATCATAGCTTTGAGTTCATCAATTTGGAATTGATGACTCGTTAACTCATCTAAACGAGCTTTCTTACTCAACTTAAGTTGAAGTTCAGCTTCATCCAATTCAGCTTGGATGTTTCTCTCATTGTTTTCGGCCATCTTTTTCTCTTTCAACTTTCTTCTCAAAGTTTTCTCAATTTCTGGATCGAAAGGAACTAGATCTTTGGTAGATCTAGTCTTTCGTATATACCTAAAGAATCCGCAAAAATCACTCACAAAGAGATATCAAATAACAAGAGCAAAAGCTCCCAAGCTCGACAACCGGAAACCGGAATTAGTCAAGGCCAACTCCCCGGCAACGACGCCAAAAACTTGTTCGCTTCTAAACGTTTGTGCAAATAAGTTTTAATTATAAAACTAGAATAAAAGCGAGCAAACCCGCAGCATACGGATCGGCGTAGATAAGCAAGTATTCCAAAGTATCAAACTCAAGGAATGTGAAACAAAATCAGTTTCAAGTAATCAAGCAATCAAAAGTGTAGAAGCTTTGCAAATATTGGGAAAACAACAACCCTAAAGATCCAGGTATCCAATTGTGGCAATCAATTCAAGATATACTATATATATAAGAACAGAGTTGAGAAATGCAAAAGTATACTAAAGAAAGGTTATGTACGGTGAAGTTCCAAAACCCTATATGTCTAACCCAAAGATTCTCTCTATAAAGGTTGTTGAGGCTGCAGTATAGAAAGGATCTAAAGGTAAGAATTAATCTCAAATACCCATGCCCAAACGCAAGGAATCAAAGATAAACTAAAACGGTTAAGGTTATGACACTCGAAACCGAAATAGAGGATGTTTAGTCTCACTACTACCTTGAAAAGGCAAGCCAAGGCTAGGTTAAACCAAATCTTTAACTTTGGATCAAAGCAAAAGAAAAGTTCGTAAACCAGGGGAAATCACGGCTAGATCTTGAGAACCACGGCCGTGGAACTCAAGGAAAGCCCGTGATTTAGGGTGTCGAAGATAGTTCTCACACTCTCAGGGTCCAATCGAATTACGATTCATCTATCATCATCTAAGCCACAACTATCAACCCTTCATCTTAGAATTGCTAAAGGGTTTGAGCCAATAATCATCATTATGATATCAATAATTAAATTAAGAAGAATGAAAGATGAAAAAACCCTAAAAAACTAAAATAAAACTTAAAGTCACTCGAAATCCAAACACAAGTAGTATGTTTATCAAATTAGAAGAATAGGAATAGAAACCCTCACAAAGATCTAGAGAAACCACAAAGAACGGGATGTCACCCGTCCTTCGATGAAAACCCGAAGATATCTCGAAAAGTACACAATCTCTCCAAATACGTCCTTCACGAATCTCCAATCCTTAAGGTTGAAATGAACCTTAAGCTCGTCTCCAAACTCTAAACGGCGCTAAACAGGGATAAGCGAGGCTCCCGAAAACTCTCTTCTCAAGACTTTATATAGGGCGAGATAGGGTTACGAGAAAGCCCAATGACGTGGCTGACGTGGCAATAATGATACGTCACAAAATCGCCAAAATCACGGTCATGAACAACTTTCCACGACCGTGGTTTAGAGCGTGGAACCCAATTACGGTATCATATGATTTCCAAGGCCGTGGTTTAGGCCGTGTAACTCTCTGGTGTGATCCAAACTCACGTCCACGATCATGTTGCCAAATCCACAGTCGTGGTTTAGAGCGTAGACTTCAAAATCCTTTTGCACGACCGTAATTCAGGGCGTGGTTCTTAACTCCTTGTTTTTGCCTTTGTTTCGTGACATCCTTCATCCATGCTCCTTCCTTAGCCTCTCCAATGCATCTCCTTGCCATCAAGTATGATCAAACACTCCTTTCCTTCCACATTTTTCTCCAATCCAAGTCTTTATTCACCTAAAACCAAAACAAAGCTAGTATAGATCTCTATATCGACAAAGTGGGTGAACTAGCTCACAATTGCTTCAAACTCATATATAAGAACACAATAAAGAGAGTGATTGGAGGTTGAATTGTGTGTCCACATCCAACCCCTTGTGGTAAATCTCCAAAAGCTCCATCTTTGAAATGCCATGTTGTGGGCAATCCAATAAGAGTTCCTGAAATCTTTCCCATGATTGAAACAAACTTTCGTTAGCTTTCATAGAAAATGCATTAATTTTACCTCTCGATTCCGCCGTCTTGGATGGCGGAAAGAACTTGGGGAGGAATTCCGAATATAGATCCTCCCATGTGGCAAGCTTTCCAGCTGGAAGAGCTTGATACCAAGCTAAAGCTTTGTCCTTCAAAGAGAAGAAGAACGGCTTGATCTTGTAGTTTTAGCCCATAATAGTCTAATGCATTAATTTTACCTCTCGCTTATGTAAATGTTGGTGTGAAGATTCAGCACTTGTTCCACCAAATTGACTTTGGCGAACCATGGTGATAACTTGTGGGCTAAAACTAAATTCCTGGATGTCCTCAGCTCCGAAATTCACGCCTAGACAGCGTGGTTGCTAAATTCCATCCTTTGCCCGAGAGTTTGTGGTTCATCCCCTACATTAGCAACTCTGACATCTCAAGCGGGAATGCGAGGAACAACCGGTGGTCTTGGGTTGTTGCGAACGGGGTGAATCACCAGATCAATATCATCAAGTGGTGGCATATCCTCATTTTCATCGTCGGATGATTCAACTCTAATGGACTTAGTTGGTTTCTTGACCTTCTTCTTCTTGGTGTCATTCAGCTCCAACTTCATGTCCAGCATCATAGCTTTGAGTTCATCAATTTGGAATTGATGACTCGTTAACTCGTCCAAAGGATCTCTCTCACTCAACTTATGTTGAAGTTAAGCTTCATCCAACTCAGCTTGGATGTTTCTTTCATTGTTTTCGGCCATCTTTTTCTCTTTCAACTTTCTTTTGAAAGTCTTCTCAAGTTCTGGATCAAAAGGAACTAGATCTTTGGTGGATCTATTCTTTCGCAAATACCTAAAGAATCTGCAAAAATCACTCACAAAGAGATATCAAATAATAAGAGCAAAAGCTCCCAAGCACGACAACCGGAAACCGGAATTGGTCTAGACCAATTCCCTGGCAACGGCGCCAAAAACTTGTTCGCCTCTAAACGTGCGTGCAAATAAGTTTTAGTTTTTAAAACTAGAATAAAAGCAAGCGAACCCGCAGTGTACGGATCGGCGTAGATAAGCAAGTATTCTAGACTATCGAACTCAGGGAATTGGTGAAACAAAATCAGTTTCAAGTAATCGAGCAATCAAAAGTGTAGAAGCTTTGCAAATATTCGGGAAAACAGCAACCCTAAAGATCCAGGTATCCAATTGTGGCAATCAATTCAAGATATACTATATATATAAGGACAGAGTTGAGAATTACAAAGGTATACTAAAGTAAGGTAATGTACGGTGAAGTTCCAAAACCCTATATGTCTAACCCAAAGACTCTCTCTATAAAGGTTGTTGAGGCTGCAGTATAGAAAGGATCTAAAGGTAAGAATTAATCTCAAATACCCATGCCCAAACCCAAGGAATCAAAGAAAAGCCAAAACGGTTAATGTTGTGACACTCGAAACCGAAATAGAGGATGTTGAGTCTCACTACTACCTAGGAAAAGCAAGCCAAGACTAGGTTAAAGCTAATCTTTAACTTTGGATTAAAGCAAAAGCAATGTTCGTAAACTAGGGGGAATCATGGGTAGATCTTGAGAATCACGGCCGTTAAAACCAAAAATAGCCCGTGATTTAGGGTGTCGACGATGTTTCTCACACTCTCAGGGTCCAATCAAGTTACGATCGATCTATCATCATCTAAGCCACAACTATCAACCCTTCACCTTAGAATTGCTAAAGGGTTTTAGCCAATAATCATAATTATGATATCAATAATCAAATTAGGAACAATGAAAGATGAAAACCGTCAAAAACTCAAATAAAACTCAAAGTCAATCTCGAAATCCAAACACAAGTAATATGTTTATGAATTTAGAAGAATAGGAATAGAAACCCTCACAAAGATCTAGAGAAGTCACAAAGAACGGGATATCAATCCGTCCTTCTCAAACTCCAAAAGTACACAATCTCTAAAAATACATCCTTCATGAATCTCCAATCCTTAAGGTCGAAATGATACCTTAAGTGGAACTCTAAGCGGCGCTAAGCAGCGATAAGCGAGGATTCCGAAAACTCCTTTATCAAGCCTTTTTATAGGGGAGGTAGGGTTACGAGAAAGCCCAATGACGTGGCTGACGTGGCAAATATGACATGTCAAAGGATCCCCAAAATCACGGTCCTGAACAACTTTCCACGACCGTAATTCAGGGCGTGGAACTAGATTACGGCACAATATGATTTCCACGGCCGTGGTTTAGACCGTGTACCTCTCTGTTGTGTTCCAAACTCTCTTCCACGATCATGTTGCTAGATCCACGGCCGTAATTTAGAGCGTGGACTTCAAAATCCTCTTCCACTGCCGTAATTCAGGGCGTGGAAGTTCTAACTCCTTGTTTTTGCCTTTGTTTCGTGACATCATTCATCCATGCTCCTTCCTTGGCCTCTCCAATGCCTCTCCTTACCTTCAAGCATGGTCAAACACTCCTTTCCTTCAACATTTTACTCCAATCCAAGCTTTATTCACCTAAAAACGAAACGAAGCTAGTGCAGATCTCTATATCGACAAAGTGGGTGAACTAGCTCATTATTGCTTCAAACTCATATCTAAGAACACCATAAAGAGGGAAAAACAAGTAAAACAACTACCTAAAATATAGTCATATTTCATGCTAACAAGTTGGTTGTGGTTAGTGAGACGAGTCTTGTAACCTTTGCAGTATGTGATTGTGTGCGCCTTGCTATTGCAGGCATTGATTACTTCCCCAAGGGGAAGGTGTGACGTGGTACAGGTTACGAGTATATCAGGTAAGTCCATAGGACTTACTTAGCTTGCAGTTCTGGATTGCATGATTGTGATGGTTGTGTGTGTTCATATGATTGTGCATTCATAACCTAAACCGGACTAGGATGACCTTTTATTACATTTATTTGGCCCAAGTGTATTATAACGGGCGGTAACCACCGGTCTCCGCCTGCTGGTTAGGAGGAGGTGCCTGGAAGCCAATAACACAGGGGGGACGAGTGACGATCACCCCCAATGCAAACCAAAATCCTTTACAAAAGAATTTGAATTAGTAATTGAATAACGTAATGAAAGATAATAAATGAATGTGTGTGGCATTGCATGTATGAGATGTTGATGTGTTGTTGTGCTATTACCTTCATACTTTTCATTGCTGCAGCAACGGTATCATACCGTGTTTTAGTTGATCTACAGGTTAGGAAGACTGTAGGATGAGACAGATGGTCTGGCCAGCCGAGGAATTTTCTACATTAGGATGCGCAGGATATGGAATCTTTTGTATCCGATGTTGTGGTTTGATGTTTCGCACTCAGCTCTGAGTTTGTAAACTCTTTTGATGTATCATATACAGCTTTTATGTATTTTGTTTTAATCTACCTGTGCCTTGTTGTAAGATCCAGTGAACTTGTTGTCAAGCTAGGGTCAGGATCCATTGTGAGATCCTAGCTCAATGTGACACTCCAAGTCCCGTGGATTTGGGGTGTCTCAGAGTTGGTATGAGAGCCTTAGGTTGACAACAATGGCACTTGTTATCTACAATAAAGGTAGAGAGGATTAATAAACAGAACCCACATGGGGTCAGACTTTTTAAAGGATTTGGGTTTTAAAGCGAGTACAGATGTTTTGGGATAGTATGTACAGAAGTCATCACCCTTCTGAGGACCTCGACAGTGTAGATATATATATATATATATATATATATATATATATATATATATATATATATATATATATATATATAGATATCTTTTATGTGCTGATGTGTATGCATGTAATAATGAGTATTATATATATATATCGATGCATATGGCATATATATATATATAGCCTTATAAGTTAGGAGCGTATATTCTACTGATGGCTCAGACTAGAGCAGTATCTGTAGTGGGACGAGAAAGAGGTACACCCCCTCTTCCTCCAATAGTGTCAAGTCAAGGACCAATATCCGCTGATGTGTTGCCTATGGAAGAAAACGAGTTTGAAGAGGCTGATCGTGTCTCCATGAGTAGATTCGAGTTTCAAGAGTATATGCAGCAAGTATATGAGGTGGTGATAGAGGGTAGATCTACACCGGATTTACCAACATCTGTGAGATCGACTGAAGCTTCTGGTTTAGAGAAGAAACAACGGGTTGAATCAGTGAAAGATGAGGTTGGATATCCGGGTTGCAAACCGAGCCCGACTTGTCGACGTTTGATTACTTCTCGTTTCACACCGAATTTTGGTGAAACGAGGACTTGTTACAATTGTGGGAAGCCTGGACATGTACGACCACAGTGTCCAAGATCGCCAGTGACTTGCTTTACCTGTGGTAGACAGGGTCATAGAGCTATTTTTTGTAAGCAAATTGGAGTGACATCACGGCAGGGTTTTATTTCTACTAGTGTGACGGGAGGTGGTTAGAAGAGACCTCAGCAGTAGACGCGGAGTAGCAAAGAGTCCCAGATTATTCGCCTACTCAGTAATCCGTACCCAAGCTGAGTAGAGGTAAGGGTCGTGGTAGGAGTACCATGAATACTAGAAGAGCTCAAGGTAGAGCCTTTGAGTTGGGCAGTGTTGAGGAGCCACCCGTACTAGTAGCAGGGATGAGACGTATATGTCTCAACTGTGGTTATCTAGATCATGTACGCTGTGAGTGCCTCATGGCACCGATAGCTTGCTTCACCTGTGGTGAACTAGGCCATCTGGCCCCTTTCTGTCCGCAAGGTAGTGTTTCTTCTCATCAAGACCTTCCTCTTTCCGATGCAGAAAGAGTGGAAGTGGAGGCTATGGCGATGGCCTCAATGATACTTGAGGAGTATAGGTATGAGGTTGAGTAATGATATGCAGTAGAGCTTCGGGCGTTAGCTGTTATAGGTACCATTCTTGTTAATGGTTTACTTAGTGGAGTTTTGTTTGTTGTGAGTGCTATGCACCTCTTGTCTTTCTATGCATGTGTTAATAGTTAATTGTGGATACAATAGAAGATAGATCTTCTTTTCTAGGATTACGAGTTACGGGTCTTAGGTACCCGCGAGATATGTGGTTGTTCCCTTTGTTCAGGGACTTGTGTATGGCTTAAAGACTTCTTTGTCATGCCTTAGGTGAATGAAAAGGTCTTTATGTGTGTGGTGGACGAATAGATATCATGTTGGTTTAGATAGCAGTAGGAGGACTATTATAGTATCTACTGAGATCGACAAAGTAGAGGTTTTCCGAGGTTATGACCTTTGAGGAGGTGAGTTGTCTTTAGTGTCGTATGAGCAGCGAGGTTGATAACACCAGAGGGTGATGTATTTTTTAATGTTATGCATGAAGGAAAGAGATAGTTCCACGCTGAAGAGTATTCCAGTGGTATATGATCTTATAGACGTGATACTGAACCGTCTAATATATCGCCTCAACGGAATGAGGACTTTGATATTGCATTGAAGTATGTTATGAGACTAGTTGGGAGAAGGCCTATGAGGTATATGGCTGTTGAGTTGTTAAAAATTGAAGAAGCAATTTGAAGAGTGGTTTTAGACGGGCTCTGTTCGCCCTAGCACGTTCGTTGATACGTATGGACGACTTGTTGGATCAACTAAGAAAAGCAATTGTGTTTTTAAGATTTCCGTATGCTTAGGATATCATCAGCTAAGGATGAGAGAGCAGTGTGGGCATAAGACACCATTCCATACCCGTTATGGACACTACGAGTTGTAGTGCTATCATCTTAGTTGAGGAACGTCTTAGTAGTCGTTGTAGGAGTTGATGAACAATGTCTTCATCTACTTCCTTGATCAGTTGGTGGTAGACCTTATTGATGACGTTTGGTGTACTCTCACAACGGAGAGGAACGTACCGGTTATTTGAGGACGGTTTTGCAGAATCCGAGGGATAGAAGCCAGTGTGTTGTGCTCCCTAAATGTGAATTGAGATGCTAGAAGTAACCTTCAAGGTCATGTTATTCCTCCAATAGGATCATGATTGATGTGACGAGGAGTAAGTATGAAGTCTTATGGATGATACTAATGAACGTTAAGGGAATGCGTAGTTCTTGGCCCAGCCGATTGCTACCAACGCTTTGAGGAAGGATTCTATGTGATTGTGCATCCATTTACGAGTCTTCGGAGGAAGACCACCATAATTGTGTGGTTGAAGTAGTATGTCAAAGCTCTGAAGAGTAGAGGAAGCATTTGACCTGTGCTTCTATTCAGTGATAATCAGAAGATTTTGGGAATCACGTGACTACGGTGTTGATCAAGGACGCTGATCTTGAGTTTGTACCATTCTGGCAAGGAGAATGTGGTCAGCGATGCCTTGAATAAGAAGACGCCTCGAGAGAAGGCGATTGTTGGAATTGTTGTACAGTCTCGGTTTCAAAATGATCTACCTTGGTTAGAGTTGGACCTACAAGTGTTGATAAGGACGTTAGTTTCATGTTTAGAGATTTTACCTAGTTTGTCGGATGAGCTCCAACAAAAACAGGGGACTTGCCTGACCCTGGGTGAACTTGATGGAAGGATGCCCCATTGCGAGGCACCACAGTTCTTTAATGGAACAGAAGGAGTATGAGGCGCCGTAACTGCGTCAGTATAACCGCTTATGCGGAGTCGAGTTGAGAAGATTACAATACACTCATAGTACATCTTCTTTAGTACATTCATGTACGAATAAGAGGTACCACAAAGTCCAGGTTAAAGTGTTACTGACATGGAGATGAGCTCATCCACTACCAGTGTTGTAGTGGAAGTGAGAGGACTTTTCTGTGGACTTGTGATGGGATTGAGACCCAGTAAGAGTTTTGGTGTTATCCAGATTATTAGTAACAGATTTACGAAGTCGACACGTTCCATCTCTGTAGAGAGACGTGGCCAGTGAATGAAGTAACAAAGGAGTACACTAGACAGATGGTGGGACTCCATATGTGTACCGAGGACGATCGACTATGATTGTAGTAAACGGTTTACTTTGAGGTTTTGATAGCAGACTCAGACTGCTTGGGGAACGCGTCCACATATCATGATTGAGTTTACCTCAGACAGACGGTCAGTTTGAGAGAACCCTCCATCCCGTAGAAGACATGTTGTGAGCTTGTGGGATAGATTGGGAACAGGGATGATATGTTTATCTCCCACTCGTTGAGTTCTTATACCACCACCGTTGGTATGCATCTATAGGGATGGCCCCTATGAGGCGTTGTGTAGACATAGGTGTCATACACCTTTATGCTGGGAGGAGCCTAGCAGTACCAGTGGGATAGCGCTAGAACAGATTCAAGATGATATGGCTCGAGTAACGCTGATCAGAGAGAGGATGTTGGCTGCACAGAATCGCCAGAAGTTATATGCAGATAGGAGGAGTCGACCTCTAGAATTCAGGGTAGGAGCTCATGTCTTGTTGAGAGTTACTCTGACGCGAGGCGTCAGACGTTATGGCATAAAGGGAAAGCTGAGTCTCCGATAGGTCAGTCCTTTCGAGATACAGGATAGAGTTGGGAGAGCAGTGCACTGATTGACTTTGCCACCGAAGTTAGAGGGTGTTCACCCTATCTTTCATGTGTCTCAGCTGAGAGAGTACATACCAGACCTGAGGCACATTGTGAGTTATGATGATCTAGTGGTTGAGCCGGACCACACTTTTGTAGAACAACCTTTTGCAGTTCTAGAAAGAGACGTGTGAGACGCCTACATTCGAAGGATATTCCTATGATAAGGATACAGTGGTCAAGACGATGACCGGATGAGGCTACATGGGAGACAGAGGATAGTATCCAGAGGAACTATTCAGAGTTCTATGCGGAGTTAGAGGCACCCATAGGATCCACGAGTAGATCTTAGTGCCTTTTTGGTGAGTGCGTGTATGCTTTGTGCTTATGTGATATGATATGTTTTCGTGCTAGCTTTGATATGTGCATCTGATTTGTTAGATCTTGTTTGCTAGCACGATATAGGTATAGTTGGAGATGGTTCTTTCCTCAATGCTATTGTAATATGTTTTGGATTAGCTGGACATGGTTCTGTCCTCCATGCTATTATTGATGGACATAGTGTGAGTGCAGATGGTTTTCCTCCACATAGTTGTATTACGAGTACGATTGGCTGGAGACGGCTTTCCTCCATGCCTTGTGACGTGGTTACTAGTTGGCTAGAGATGATTTTTTTCCTCTATGCCTTTGGATAGCATTATGATCTTGTTGCCAGAGTTGGTGGTTCCCCCATGCTCTGTTTTGAGGTTATAGAGTGTTATAGGTTGATACGTTTGAACGGAGATGTGAGGAATTCGGTGGTCATCTCCTCCCAATTGTCAAATCGTCCTTGTGGCATAGATTGATACAAAACAAGAGCCTTATCCTTCAAAAAAAAGGAAAATCCACTCAACTTATAATTGTTGTTCTCTAGTCTTTGAGGCCTCAATGTCTCCATAAGTATCTCATGATTTTACAAGTGTTGGTGTAGAGACTCCCCTCTAATCCTCCAAATTGATTTTGATGGATCATCATCAGGACATTAGGACGGAGCTCGTAATCATGATCTGCGGCATTTTCGAAGTTCACTCCCGGATGGCATGTGCGTTGTGTTGGATCCATCCTTTAACCAAGTGTTTGTAGCCCCGCCACATATGGATCAAGTATAACATTCCTCGCCAGTGGGAGAGGTGCAGCTGTTGGTGCAATGGATTGAGTTATCTCCACTCGAACATTGCCTCCTCTTTCAAGAGGCAATTGCCTTATATTCGATTGCATCTCATCCATTCGTGCTTCATTCTCTTCTTCTCTTTCCCGTGCTACTGCTCTTTCTAATGCTAAGGCTTCTTCATTCAGCTTTAGTATTTCCAAAGCATCTTCTACTCAAACATTTCCTCCTCTTTCAAGAAGCAATTGCGTTATATTAGCTTTCATCTCAGCCATTTGTGCTTCATTCTCTTCTTCTATTTCCCGTGCTACTACTCTTTCTTCTACTAAAGCTTCTTCATTAAGCCTTAGTCTTTCCAAAGCATCTTCTAGTTCGGCCTTAACATCTCTTTCAGCCATCTATTCCATGGCTTCCCTTAGTCTTCTTCTGTAATTTTTCTCCAGTTCAGGATCGTAGGGAACGAGTTCTTTATCGGCGCGATATCTTCAAATAGATCTAAAAGAAAGGGAAATTCATGCAAGAACAACTACTCAAAGCAAAAAGGTTAGTCAAAGCAAAAAGTTCTAACTAGAAATTTTCACTTCTTCCCCAAAAAATTAGTTTTACCCTCCGGTATTATTTGGAGCATTTGGGAGCTCCAATTAATATAAATGCAGTTGAGAGAAATGATCAGGACATCGGACATGTCCTAGATATGAAATAACATGGAAAGGCAAAACGGCCAAAATAGTCGCTATTTGGTTTCTTAACGGCTAAGAAAGACGGCTTAGGAATACACGTTTTCCGAGAAAAATGTGGAATAATTGTCCCTACAATATTCAAGATTTATTGTTCCAATTTCGAGAAGTTTGGAGAAGGGGGTTCAACCCTCCATTGGATCGGTTATAGGATAATTATCGACTTCGCTAAAGGATAATTATCGACATCACTATAAATAGCAAAAAATCGTTTATTAATTCATTTCCTTTCATGTTTCCTCGTAAAAGCTCTGATTTATCTCAAACTTCAAACTCAGATCTACTCTCCCTTTCTAATCCGTTTTCAATTCCGTTTGAGTTTCTGGATTCCTCTCTTCATTCTCTTCATATCGGTACCAAGTTTCTGCATTTCCGAGCAGATGAAGACCTAGTCGAGCATATATGTCACCAGGACTGTTCCGTCGCTCAGATTCCGGTGAATTTGATGTTGTACATGCGTAGCTGGCGTCGTTGTGATTCCGAATCTTCTTTCAGATCGTCAATCGGATTAGTAACGAATAAGTTATGAATTTATTCGTTTTCCGTACTGAGATTTGACCTAAATTGACCTTAGGCTTTTCAAAATGGATAATTAGAAATTCCATTATGATCATTATAACCTAAACCGAATCTTTGCTCAGATTCCGTTGAATTTGATGTTGTACATGTTTTTTTGATGAATTTGATGACAGGTGGGTTTAGAAATGGCCTGCGGGCAAAACGTTATCGAGGTGCCTTAATCATATCAATAAGAAGTGTAAGAACTTATCATGCGGTTTCAACCTTCAACACTCAACACTCAACATGATTTAAAATAAAAGCGAATTATCAAACATGCATGAAGTTCTATCAAAGTATTCAAATCCCACATATGTCATAAATCAATTCAAGCATATCAAAATCATCATAGCTATTCCACAAAACAATGTTCATCATAGAGATCACATCCATTCTAGAAGCACACAAATTTTAAAATTTTTCAAAATTTTCAAAATCATATGATGCAAGACATAAAACATGCAAATGGTATTGCAAATACCTCCACGCCATACTTAAAACTCACATTGTCCTCAATGTGAAGAAAAGAAAAGGAAGAAAAGGATACTCACAATGTAAGATGGCGAATTAGGCATGGCGAATCAATCATTGAGTGGTGATGGTGGGAGTCTATATAAGCTCAATAGGGAACTCTGGATATTCCAATCGGTGTCGAAGAATGAAGAAGGGGAACGTCTTTTGGCCGAACAAAAATTTTCCAAAAAAAAATTTTCCGAAAAAAAAAATAAATAAATAAATTTTTTTTAAAAAAAAATCGACCTATTTTTCAAAAAATCGGCCGAGTTTTCTGCCCGATTTTTTCGTCGGCCCGATTTTTCCTGAGGGGGTCGATCTCTGGGTCGATTTTTCTTTTTGTTGTCAAAAATCGACTTGTTCTGAAGCCTAAATCGACCGATCTTCTTTTGGTAAGTTGATTTCTTGCCTTTTGTTCCTTGAAAACGTCCTTAGGCACATTTGTATTGCCTTTTTCCATCAATTCCTCAAGATTATACCTAGTTCCTGCGATCCATGACATAAACAAACCGAGAGCGCATCGAGAAAAACCAAAACAAAGCAATGCTCTAATGGGACATTATTCAGCCTTGCGTCCCATCCTTTCTTGGATCGAGAAATCGGTTTCTCGAGAATTCTCCTAGCTTCCCCATCTCCAGATTGGGGATGATGTATGGTGTTCGTCATGTGAATGACCCCATGTAACGTCCGGTTTCGATATTGTCTTCCTTGCGTACTTCTATCATAGTTTCTCTTTTTAATAAATTCCTATATATATTCTTTAAAAATGTTTTTAAGATGTAAAAATAAAATTCTCGAGTATGTTTATATTTTGGTTCATTTTCGGAAAGGTTCGGAAAATCTTTCCGACACGGAAATCCCGCTCCGAATATTGACTACGAGTTTATCCTTATTTTTTTTTTATATTTTCTTCTTCCTCCTTTTCTATTTTTTTCCTTTCTTTTTTCTTTCTTCCCTTTCCTCTTGCGGATGAGCGCCTGACGACCGACCTTTGAGCCTCCCGACTCCTCGCTGCCAGCAGTTACAGTGACCCCTCGTTGGAACCACCTGCGCCCTACTCCCTCACCTGTCTCCCCATCCCTCATTCCCTTCCTTCACGTCAGCCCCTCCTCTTTCCCCTTCTCTTGCTTCTGTTGAGGACCAACCAGTCCATGAGAGTTGCAGCATCTTCAAACCCGCTAGAGTTGAGTGTTGCATCATCGGGAATCCGCCGGATCGAAGGGAGAACCGCCAACGCCGCCGCCTCGATCGACCGGAGCCACCAGCAAGTGCAGCCCCTGCAGGCCGCTTTCTTCTGTTCCCCTCTTCGTTGGCTGTCTGTCGCCAGGGGAGGGCCATCGCCGCCGAAGAGGGACCGCCCTGCTGCCTCCTCCTTGCCGTTTCCTTTGCTAGGGAGCCCGCCGCCGGCTGCCCTCCTTCCTTCGTTCCCCTACAGCCCTAGCGCCGCCACCCTCTCCCTCTATAACGAAATTGCAAGGTTGAAGAAGACCCATTTGTTACAATGGTAATTTGTCCCTAAAATTCTGTATAATTGCAATCTGGACCCACTCTTTTGGAGATTTCAGTTTATGCCCTGCTGATTTGAGTTATTGCAGTCTTGACCTCATATTCTTGAAATATGCAGTTTTTGCCCTTGGGAATAAATCATAGTTTGACCCAAAGCTTATTTCGGAAAATGACCGAGTTTTGTGAGTTTCCTTGTTGCCGGAAAAGTTGACTTCGGATTTTATCTATGTTTATAAATTTGGTATGGATCGTCCCGGAAAGCGTTTTTGCGATTTTAATCCTTGTTTTAAAAGCGGGACTTTCCTTATATTTTATAGACTCGATGGATTAATTTCGAGTTATGACTCAAGGGTTTAATTGTGGGTTTTTAGCGGTTGCTAAATTTGTGTAGTTTGGTTTTAGGTCCGGAAGCGCCCCGATAAAGGCCTTAACGAGTCCAAGTTCGACTTCCGTCTTTTGACATCACGTGAGTACCCTCTCCCTCGAGATTATGATCTTACTCGATTTAGTTATATTTAGTATTGGTATCATGTTAGGTTGGATCTAGCATAACTTAGAGTGAATACCAAGTAGTGGTTTGAACCTTAGGTGAGTTTTGAGGATTGTCGATTGTTGTAGGGCGTTGAGTGTTTACGTTGATCTTGTGAGCTTATGAGGATTGAGACTATAGTTGTATGATCTTGTTGAGATTGTGGAAACTAGGACGAGAGTATCCTAGCATGTGTTGTGATGGTTATGACCTTGTGAGATCGTGAGGATTAGGAGTCGTTATGCTATCATGGTTATGGGTTATGATCTTGCGAGATCATTGGGACTAGAAGTCTAAGGACTTCTAGCATGTCAGAGAGATGTTGATTGTGTGCCTTGTTTTGACCAGGCATTGAGTGCCTTCCTACGGGAAGTTGAGAGCGGTAGTTAGCGGGATTATCTTTGGGACGAGGTAAGTCTTCGGACTTACTTAGCTCGTATTCTTTGTATTGGCATTATTGTGTGTTGGGTGGTGTGTGTTATTATTTTACTGTTTATAACAACTAAACCGGAAATAGGATTACCGACCTTTATATTATTTGGCCCAAGTGTATGATAACGGGCGGTGACATCACTGCCTGGCTCCCCGTGAGAGCTAGGGGGATCTCGGCGACTGGCCCGTGCTGGTTAGACGGTCGGAGGCATCCGACCGTTCCATTGCCGGAAGAAGGGACCGAGGCGAGTTTCGGAGGATTCTCCTGTCACAAAAGAAGTTGAACTAGAACGGGATATGACTTAATAAATAAAGATAATAAACCGGATTTGTGTGCTTTGAGTATGTTGTGTGACTATGTTGAATTAATTGTGTTTGTGCCTTTCCCTTTAATTCTAATGCTTCGAATGTGAGCTAACGGTTTTATACCGAATGTTGTAGTTTGCCTTGCAGGTTAGGCATGCTCCGAGAGATCCGGAAGGGTGGGCAGCCGGGGCCTGTACATTTTAGGAAGGGTTTTCTTTGGAGTCACGTTTGGAGTTTTGTATATTGTATTATTGTATGCCGCATGTATGGCGTTTGGTCTTTGTAGTTGTTTTCGGCTGAAGTCCGTTGTTTGTTTTCTTTTGGGTTTTCTTACATTACATAAAATGTATTTCGGTTTTGGCCTATATTTGTGCCTTGTTGCAAGATCCAGTGAAATTGTTGTCAAGCTAAGGGTCGGGACCCATTGTGAGGTCCCAACCCGTAGCGCCCCGAGTCCCGCGGATTTGGGGTGTTACATAAGTGGTATCAGGGCCCTAGGTTGACAACAATGGCACTCGCAATCTTCTAAAGGCCGATTAAGGAATAAACGGAACCCCGCGGGTTCTGAGTTTTTGTTTTCAAAATCACATGCATGAGTCGGGGTAGAATGTACGGACCACCACTCCTTCCGCGGATCTCGGCAGCATAGTTTATTGGATTTTTAGTATATATGTATATATATGTATCGTGGACTTAGGATGTTTTTGGACTATTATTGTATGTAGATTTAGTTGCATGATGGACATCATTTATGTGTATAGTTGTCTATGTGAACGATTATATGTTTTAATCCTTGTATTAATGTAATATAATGCCGAATGCGTGATATTAGTAGTAATATGAACTTAGGACTTATGTAGTTATGGATACGTATTCTTAATATATATAGTAGTAGCATAGGGAGTATTGGGACCTGATAGAAAAGATGATTGTATGATATCGTCGCTCTTGGACGACGTTGTTTGACATAGGATAGTGTACATACGAGGACGAATATGCTCAAGTATTGAGTTGAACATTTCGTGCTAACGAACACCACGGAGGTTATTGGATTCCCCTAAAAGGATGTCGAAGAGGAGTAGAGATGACGTAAACGAAGGACAAACAAGTAGAAAGAAGAACCCGAGACAATTAAAGAGAGATCGAGGTGGAGCAATACAAGTAAAGGGAGCAACGTTAAGGTATATAAGTGGTTATAAAGAAACCGGGATTGTACGACAACGAGACCAATAGTGAAAACAAACTTAAGTTCTTCTAGAAGACGCTTGGACAACTAGAGATACGAATCGAGAAGGAGATGGATACATTATAGCAAGGTTAAAAGTGGTGTTCTACTAAGAGGTGAAGTTTTCTTTTGGCGCTCCTAAGCATTTGAGTCAAGATGGGAAGAGTGATCGAACCATTTGCTAAAGATTTAAGATACCGTAAGTTAAGTATGAGGTACCAATAAGTGAAGTGTTAAAATTACTAGAGATATGAGAAGAAGGGCATGGTGGGGATTCACGTGGAGTGACCGATTTCCGTGATAATGATAAGGCTAAGAAACGCCAAGAAGGAGGAAGTAAGTATAGATGATGATCTCGAGAAGATGAAAGACAAAACAAGGAGCTTTGATCGAAAGACTTAAGATACCAACTAGTAGGAACGTGAGTGGACACTAACTAAGGACAGAATATTTGAGAAGATACACTTGCAACCATCGAGGAAGAATGGTTAAGCCTATGAGAAGGAGATATATGAAATAACAAGGCAAATAAGATATAGTTACCTTATTAAGAAGAGGAAGCATGGAATGAAGAAAGAACTAACAGAGTTTAAGGTAAAGTAACCCGAGGAGGGTAGCCTTCATGTGAATGGTAACATGAGAAGTGTAGTAGAAGAATGGTAAGTCAGTGACATTGGAGAATGTCAAATACAAGTTAAGCGGTGACAACTAAGAACGCACAGTTGCGAGTTGTCGATTGATGAGTGTAAAGGGGATGAGTAAACGAGATTATGGGATCATGAAGAGGGGTAACAAGGACGTGGAATATTCGTGGTGGTTGAATGTCGGCATTAAAGAGGTATATCAAGGGAAGTGCAAATGTCTTAATCATGTAGCAAATTATCGATTCCAACAAGTGATAGTAACGTACTATGTGGAGAGGGATTGTAACGAACTGGTGTGACTTTCTTAGGTCATGGGATCGGCATAGGGGGAACTACACGGATAAGAACTGTTAAGGTTTGATAAGAGTTAAGGGGATAGAGGAAGCGAGAGGAAGTGAGGCTTTTCTATAGTTAATACGCAAATGGAAAGTGAGGCTTCAATTGTTGTTGTGCGTAAAGGGGACGCATGGTATGTTTACGCAAGCAAAAGCTGAGTTAGATGTTCCAGACTCACACGGAAGAGTCATGGTGGCTATGGCTCGAAAAGGAGGACCTATATAAGGGAAACGTTGTGAACTTAGAGTTTGTGATGTTAGTGTTTGGTGAAGTAATGGGTGGATCTTTTAGTGATTGTGGTTGGAGAAATTTCTTCTAGCATTTTCCATGGGGCATACTACTACGGTTGTGAAGATTGTTCATGGAATACCAAGAGATGCTTAAGGTGACCAACAGGAGTTAGAGAAGACCGAAGTTTGGAAGTTTGTTGTCGATATGGGATGTACAAGACGTACATGAAATATTGAGGTCAGAGCCTCTACGGTTGGTTTGACAATTGTAGAAGAAAATGAAGTATAAATTTCTACGCCTACTTGAAGAGAAGATGTCTATGGTGAAAGTTTATGCAGAATACGAAGAGCTCCTCCCATATGTTGGGATACCGCGGAAAGTGAAGAAGATAAGGTCAATTATTTTGAAACACGGTTAAGTCCTACCGATTGGACCCTTATGGTTGCACATAAGTGAGAAATCTTGGAAGATTTTTACAATCATGCCATTTAAGAGAGAAAATGGGTTTAAGTTAAAAGAATACTTGTATAAGAACACAAGAGTCAGAAGACGCAAGAAAATATTTCCAATTCAAGAAAAGACGAATATTTGAAAGAAGACGGTCATCATTGTAGCTAAAGATGGAGTAATACACGTGTTTGAAGGATGTCACCCCACCAGATCGGGGGAGATCATTAATGCCATGACTACCTGTCAAGTGTTAAGAAAAGGTTGTGTCGGTCTTATTTTATGTGGCGGGAGGAAAAAAAAAAAAGGATGGAACCGAGATACCACGGATTCCAATACGTCAAAATGTGGATTTTTCCACTGAGGTCAAACTGGACTCAATTCCGATATCTAAGGCGCTGTATGGAATGACACTTGTGAAGAGTCATGAGTTGAGGAAGCAAGTGAAGGAGCAATTGCAAGAACTCATTGATAAGAGTTCATTAGAATTAGTTAGATGTTATGAGAACTCTGAATGTTATCTTGAACTCTTGATTTGAAGTTTATATTGGAGTATATCTTAAACTCTTTGTTTGAAGTTTTTATGGAGAAAACCGGTTTGCGGAAATAGAGGCGGTTATTTCCGTTTGTATATTGATTACAGTGAGCCGAGCAAGATCACAATGAAGAACCAAGTATCCATCACCACGGATAGGGGATCTACTCGACCGGTTGCAAGAGTGGTAGTCTCTTCTAAGAATGATTTAAGGTCTGATAGTCACCAATTGAGAAGTCGAGACTGGGATATTGCAATTACGGCATTCCGGACAACCATGGTCACACGAGTTGTAGTGATCACACATGGGCTTACTGATGTACGGATGGGATATTTCGGGTCTACTCTTGAAAAGGAAAGAAGATGTATGACAAGTTGTCTCGGGATGGCAAACCCCAAAAGATGTGAAAGAATTTACAAGTTTTCTTAAATGTGATGAGCTTTACTAGATCTATGAAGAGAGAAGTTGTATAGTCCAATTATGGTAACCTACTACGGATGACAATGAAGTATTGAATGAGACGAAGAATTGACAATAGAGTTGCTGAGAGTTAAGAGGGGATTTATTGGTGCAACTGTTTCAATTTACCTTGAGGTATTATGGGTTTGAAGTGGACAAGTGATTCTCCAAGACAAGGTCTTGATAGGGTATTGAGGAGCGATGTAAAAGTAATAGCATACTGGTATCGTTAGTAGAAGCGGTGCGAAGTAAGGTACTTCCTTCATTACTTAGAACTTGCAACAAGAACTGAGGAAACGTAACATCAAGTTCGGTTTGACAAGAACCAAAGCCAACGGTGTAAATTGGAGGTTTGATCTCCTTTGTTAGGAACAAGCAAAGAGAAACATTATGGAAATGTTGCATCGAGGAGGACCAAAAAGAAAGTTGAGTTTCCGATATATCGGACCTTTTTTTTTTTGATCTTAGCGTGAGTTGGAGGAGAGACTTAAAAGTTGGCGTTGCCACCTGGTATTTCATGTGTATCAATCGAGAGAATACATACATGACTTGAGACATTTTGTCAGTCAATAGGAGCTAGTGGCAGACGAGGAACCGATGAGGCTAGATGGAGGACAACGGATAGTATTTTGGTTGAGTTTTACGCTGGGCTAGTAGCGTCGATATATATGACGAGTTAGACCTAGTTCTTACCTTAGTTGTGTTATGTGCTTGTGTGATGTATAATTGTTTGTGCCCCGTGTGAGAATGAGTTTTATGTCCGATTATATATATTACGATGGTGGTTGGCCAGTTTGTGCGTATAGAGTAGAAGGTTTAAGCCCGCCTAGTTGTTAGTTTATACCTCGGCCTTAGGGACCGAGAAATTCGACGGGTGGCAAGTTTCGGGACGAAACTTGTTTTAAGGGGGACCTGATGTAACGTCCGGTTTCGATATTGTCTTCCTTGCGTACTTCTATCATAGTTTCTCTTTTTAATAAATTCCTTTATATATTCTTTAAAAATGTTTTTAAGATGTAAAAATAAAATTCTCGAGTATGTTTATATTTTGGTTCATTTTCGGAAAGGTTCGGAAAATCTTTCCGACACGGAAATCCCACTCCGGATATTGACTACGAGTTTATCCTTTTTTTTTAATATTTTCTTCTTCCTCTTTTTCTATTTTTTTCCTTTCTTTTTTCTTTCTTCCCTTTCCTCTTGCGGATGAGCGCCTGACGACCGACCTTTGGGCCTCCCGACTCCTCGCTGCAAGCAGTTACAGTGACCCCTCGTTGGAACCACCTGCGCCCTACTCCCTCACCTGTCTCCCCATCCCTCATTCCCTTCCTTCACGCCAGCCCCTCCTCTTTCCCTTTCTCTTGCTTCTGTTGGGGACCAACCAGTCTAGGAGAGTTGCAGCATCTTCAAACCCGCTAGAGTTGAGTGCTGCATCATCGGGAATCCGCCGGATCGAAGGGAGAACCGCCAACGCTGCCGCCTCGATCGACCGGAGCCACCAGCAAGTGCAGCCCCTGCAGGCCGCTTTCTTCTGTTCCCCTTTTCGTTGGTTGTCTGTCGCCAGGGGAGGGCCATCGCCGCCGAAGAGGGACCGCCCTGCTGCCGCCTCCTTGCCGTTTCCTTCGCCTGGGAGCCCGCCGCCGGCTGCCCTCCTTCCTTCGTTCCCCTACAGCCCTAGCGCCGCCACCCTCTCCCTCTGTAACGAAATTGCAAGGTTGAAGAAGACCCATTTGTTACAATGGTAATTTGGCCCTAAAATTCTGTATAATTGCAATCTGGACCCACTCTTTTGGAGATTTCAGTTTATGCCCTGCTGATTTGAGTTATTGCAGTCTTGACCTCATATTCTTGAAATATGCAGTTTTTGCCCTTGGGAATAAATCATAGTTTGACCCAAAGCTTATTTCGGAAAATGACCGAGTTTTGTGAGTTTCCTTGTTGCCGGAAAAGTTGACTTCGGATTTTATCTATGTTTATAAATTTGGTATGGATCGTCCCGGAAAGCGTTTTTGCGAGTTTTAATCCTTATTTTAAAAGCGGGACTTTCCTTATATTTTATACACTCGATGGATTAATTTCGAGTTATGACTCAAGGGTTTAATTGTGGGTTTTTAGCGGTTGCTAAATTTGTGTAGTTTGGTTTTAGGTCCGGAAGCGCCCCGATAAAGGCCTTAACGAGTCCAAGTTCGACTTCCGTCTTTTGACATCACGTGAGTACCCTCTCCCTCGAGATTATGATCTTACTCGATTTAGTTATATTTAGTATTGGTATCATGTTAGGTTGGATCTAGCATAACTTAGAGTGAATACCAAGTAGTGGTTTGAACCTTAGGTGAGTTTTGAGGATTGTCGATTGTTGTAGGGCGTTGAGTGTTTGCGTTGATCTTGTGAGCTTATGAGGATTGAGACTATAGTTGTATGATCTTGTTGAGATTGTGGAAACTAGGACGAGAGTATCCTAGCATGTGTTGTGATGGTTATGACCTTGTGAGATCGTGAGGATTAGGAGTCGTTATGCTATCATGGTTATGGGTTATGATCTTGCGAGATCATTGGGACTAGAAGTCTAAGGACTTCTAGCATGTCAGAGAGATGTTGATTGTGTGCCTTGTTAGCGGGATTATCTTTGGGACGAGGTAAGTCTTCGGACTTACTTAGCTCGTATTCTTTGTATTGGCATTATTGTGTGTTGGGTGGTGTGTGTTATTATTTTACTGTTTATAACAACTAAACCGGAAATAGGATTACCGACCTTTATATTATTTGGCCCAAGTGTATGATAACGGGCGGTGACATCACTGCCTGGCTCCCCGTGAGAGCTAGGGGGATCTCGGCGACTGGCCCGTGCTGGTTAGACGGTCGGAGGCATCCGACCGTTCCATTGCCGGAAGAAGGGACCGAGGCGAGTTTCGGAGGATTCTCGTGTCACAAAAGAAGTTGAACTAGAACGGGATATGACTTAATAAATAAAGATAATAAACTGGATTTGTGTGCTTTGAGTATGTTGTGTGACTATGTTGAATTAATTGTGTTTGTGCCTTTCCCTTTAATTCTAATGCTTCGAATGTGAGCTAACGGTTTTATACCGAATGTTGTAGTTTGCCTTGCAGGTTAGGCATGCTCCGAGAGATCCGGAAGGGTGGGCAGCCGGGGCCCGTACATTTTAGGAAGGGTTTTCTTTGGAGTCACGTTTGGAGTTTTGTATATTGTATTATTGTATGCCGCATGTATGGCGTTTGGTCTTTGTAGTTGTTTTCGGCTGAAGTCCGTTGTTTGTTTTCTTTTGGGTTTTCTTACATTACATAAAATGTATTTCGGTTTTGGCCTATATTTGTGCCTTGTTGCAAGATCCAGTGAAATTGTTGTCAAGCTAAGGGTCGGGACCCATTGTGAGGTCCCAACCCGTAGCGCCCCGAGTCCCGCGGATTTGGGGTGTTACACCCCATACTTGAACAAAAGACAATTCATCGCCTTAATGGTGAAGTGCTTGCTAAGTCCACTCCTTGTAGTCCAAGGAGCATCTACTTCCAGCATAATCAATGGTCGCTTCATCTTCATCTTAGGAGGTTCTTTTGGAAGAGACCTCCAACTCTCCGGTGTATTCCTGAAAAAATAAGAAATTTTAATAGGAATTTCAAAAGAAGTAAGAGAATGTACCTTGTAAAGTTCTTCAAGGCTTGGGACAAGTTTCATGTTGGAATGATGATCCATACATGAAATATCTCCCAACTCAGCCGGATCCTCTTCAACCTTGGCCACCGTTTCAGTAGTTTGGCTAAGGTTCTCCACGTTCTCTTCTTCTTCCAGCTCAACCATTTCTTCCTCCACCTCGATCGCAGCTATAACAGTTGGTTCGAGGTCTTCCACACCTTCCTCTTTTTCATTGAGGACTTCAAGAGGGGTTTCAGAGTCGAGTGGAGGAACGCTCGAAACTTGTAATTCTTCTTTGCTAGATGAATGATTTTTCCAGGCTTTTTCAACCTTAGAAATAACTTTTTTGGCATCTTCTAATTCTTTTAAATGATGTTCCTTACGGGGTCTGAAACTTTCTTCGAGCTTCTCAATTTTCTTCATCAATTCATCCAACATTAATTCCTCCGCATCTTTGGGAGGTTTCTTTTTAACCTTCTTTGGGTAGTGCAGCTTATCCCATCTTGCAAATTCATCTTCAATAGCTTGTTCACGTTCTCTTTCGCTGTCAAACCAATAGAAGGCGTATTTCTCTACCAAGTATTCGTAATAATCTGCTCTAGCTGTATGCTTCGCTACCCATATTGGATCGTATCCAGGCTTACAACTCTCAGCAGCCATTGTTTCCTTCAAGGTCGAAAACTCATAGAAACAAAATAGATCTGCAAAAATCACTCAAGTAGACAAATCAAATCACAAGAGCAAAAGCTCCCAAGATAGACAACCGAAAACCGAATTTTGTCTAGACCAAATCCCCGGCAACGACGCCAAAAACTTGTTTGCTCAAAAAGTGTGTGCGTCAAAGTCTTAAATATATATCTAGAACTCAAAGCAAAGCGAACCCGCAGTGTACGGATCAGCTGTAGTGAGGTAAGAATTCCAGAGTCGAACTCAGGGATTTGGTGAGAGTAAATTCAATTTCAATTATCTAGCGAAAATGCAAAAAGCTTTTGTGATCAAATAAGGGTAAAATGATTCCAAGGATTCAAGTATCCGATTTCGGCTTTCGATTCAAGACACTTCTATAGATATAAGGACAGAGTTTATATTGCCAAGATTATGTGTTCAAAGGTAGGTATCGTACAGTGAAGTTCCGAAACTTATATATCTAATCTAAAGGTTCTCTCTATAAGGGTTGTTGAGGCTGCAGTATAGAAAGATCTAAAGACAAGAATTATGTTCAAACTAACTATCTAAAACTCCAAGATATGACTCTCCGAAGTAAAAAATAGAAAGCACAATTAAAATCTTAATAAAGGATGTTGAGTCTCTCTATTACCCAAATCTTGTAATCTTAATCTATTAAATGTAGAATCAAGTTTGAAGTCTCTTCATACACTCAATTAGAGGTTAAAAAGGTTAATCAAGGTTGGGATTTAGTCTAGGGTTAACTTTGGTTAAGGAATGAATCAATTAAAGTTCGACAGGGTATTAAATCGACCTACCTTAAATAAATCGTCCGATTTATCTCAAGAACAGGGCGATTTTCCTGTTTGTCGCAAAGTTAAAATCTAAACTCTCAGGGTCCAAATGTTTGAATGAGTTCAGTCTATCATCATCTAAGCCTTAATCATCAACTATTCTCTCCAGAATCACAATGGTTTTAGCCAACCATTTTCAAAATCAAATCAAATCAAAGATTGAGTGAAATAATGCGATTAAACCCGAATCTTGAATAAAAACTCAATAGCCTTCAAATCTGTAAACCAATCTCAAATGTAATCAATGTATCTCTCAATCAACTCAATATCGTGTTCAAAAACCACAAAGACTTCAATGGAATACAGAAATCTCACAAATATGATCAAGATTGACTTTCCGGTAAAAGTGCTTCAATCCTTCTCCTTGGATCTTCAATATCTCACTAACGTGTAAAGATTTCCCGCTGCGGCCTCCTCTAATCTCCCTTTGGAGATTTTGACTCCAAGTTCTGGGGCTGTCACCGTCCTCCCTTCAATGTTAAAGGCTATCGAAGATATGTAGGGATCTCTCTCGGGTTTTAAAGATAAAACCCTAAATATTTGGGTTGGAAAGAAGTCGAATCCGCTGGTATCAGAAGATACTCTGGGCCGCGTCATAAGGTATCAGACAATACTCTGGCGCGTCAGACGGTATCAGAGAATACTTTGGGCCGCGTCCGAAGGTATCAGAAAATACTTTGGGCCGCGTCCGAATTTCCTTTTATGCTCCTTTTTGTCCCGCTTCAAGGCTTAATCCTTAAATGTGCCATTTTTTGCTCCATAATTCGCCAAATTACCTACAAATGCAATAAAACTCTATGTAGACCTCTATTCTTGCAAAGTAGGTGAATATAACCATGAATGCCATGAATGTATGTCTATGCATGCAAAATAAAGGGAAAATCTATATAAATACATGCCTAAAAATAGGTCATAATTCATGTCATCAAAATACCCCATACTTGCCTCTTGCTTGTCCCCAAGCAAGGTTCAAACTTAAAATAAAAGATGATATGGATTATGAATATGCAAAAATAAAGAAAAACCACAATATTTCGGTTGTTCTACTATTCATAGATCACTCTCAAATGGTTGCTTCATAGCTAATGAAAATCATCATATGATCAAAAGAAATTATATCATGGAAAGGATAATCACACTTTGGAAGAAAATCATAACATGCATCATAACTTGCAATATATCAAAATCAATCATGAGGAATCCAGTTTAGACTACCAAGCCAAACAACATACTCAAAGATCTTAAGGTCTTTCAAGCAAAGGTCAAGAAACGTGAATAGGTGGGAAACTTATAAAGGAATGTGGTGTATGAATCCGGGAAAAAGAAACAACACAAACTCTTTTTCTTTTTACCATTTGAACTAACCACCATTGAGAGCTTTCTCTCCCTTTTCAACACAAAATTCTTTTTCGACTTTACTTTTTGGAAATATGGACAGCGGTGCACAAAAACCGAAGCCTAGGAGATCGGCGTTTCTCAATTTTGAGATGCCTCAAACCCTTGATGCACATACCATAATCCGTTAGGAATATCGCTCAATCCGACTTTGGCAAGACACAAACACCCGACTATGTGAATGGTGCCGAGTTACTCATCATCAAGATTGACTTCCCCAAACCTACAATTTTCTATACTTTTGAATGCAAGCATTTGCTTTCATGGCCCTCCCACATCAAACATACCAAAACTCAACTCTTCCTAGTTCCCAGATAGGTAGGGAAGGCAATTATTTTATTGAGGGGCTAAATGAATAAGGAAAGAAGCAAAAAAAATCAAGGTGCCTTAATCATATCAATAAGAAGTGTAAGAACTTATCATGCGGTTTCAACCTTCAACACTCAACATGATTTAAAATGAAAGCGAATTATCAAACATGCATGAAGTTCCATCAAAGTATTCAAATACCACATATGTCATAAATCAATTCAAGCATATCAAAATCATCATAGCTATTCCACAAAACAATGTTCATCATAGAGATCATATCCATTCTAGAAGCACACAAATTTTAAAATTTTTCAAAATTTTCAAAATCATATGATGCAAGACATAAAACATGCAAATGGTATTGCAAATACCTCCACGCCATACTTAAAACTCACATTGTCCCCAATGTGAAGAAAAGAAAAGGAAGAAAAGGATACTCACAATGTAAGATGGCGAATCAGGCATGGCGAATCATTCATTGAGTGGTGATGGTGGGAGTCTATATAAGCTCAATAGGGAACTCTGGATATTCCAATCGGTGTCGAAGAATGAAGAAGAGGAACGTCTTTTGGCCAAACAAAAATTTTCCGAAAAAAAAAAAAAAAAATTTTTTTTTTTTTGAAAAAAATCGACCTATTTTTCAAAAAATCGGCCGAGTTTTCTGCCCGATTTTTTCGTCGGCCCGATTTTTCCTAAGGGGGTCGATCTCTGGGTCGATTTTTCTTTCTGTTGTCAAAAAGCGGCTTGTTCTGAAGCCTAAATCGACCGATCTTCTTTTGGTAAGTCGATTTCTTGCCTTTTGTTCCTTGAAAACGTCCTTAGGCACATTTGTATTGCATTTTTCCATCAATTCCTCAAGATTATACCTAGTTCCTGCGATCCATGACACAAACAAACCGAGAGCGCATCGAGAAAAACAAAAACAAAGCAAACTACACTAAACTATCCTAAGAAAAAGAAAAACATGATTGCATTGCCTTGGGTTGCCTCTCAAGAAGCGCTTTGTTTAAGGTCGTTAGCAGGACCTATCTCCATAGATGATTCAATGCACCTTGAACATCTTGGATTGCTCATCAAACTCATCATAAAATTCATCAAAAAAGATTCCGGTTCCTAATTTCACCGGCAAATGGTAAGATCTCCCACGTACAAGCTTGTACGGTTTGATTCTCAGCGGGATTCTCCTAGCTTTCCTATGCTCTAATGGGACATTAATCAGCCTTGCGTCCCATCCTTTCTTGGATCGAGAAATCAGTTTCTCGAGAATCCTCCTAGCTTCCCCATCTCCAGATTGGGGATGATGTATGGTGTTCGTCATGTGAATGACCCCATACTTGAACAAAAGACACTTCATCGCCTTAACGGTGAAGTGCTTGCTAACTCCACTCCTTGTAGTCCAAGGAGCATCTACTTCCAACATAATCAATGGAGGCTTCATCTTCATCTTAGGAGGTTCTTTTGGAAGAGACCTCCAACTCTCCGGTGCATTCTTGAAAAAATAAGAAATTTTAATAGGAATTTCAAAAGAAGTAAGAGAATGTACCTTGTAAAGTTCTTCAAGGCTTGGGACAAGTGTCATGTTGGAATGATGATCCACACATGAAATATCTCCCAACTCAGCCGGATCCTCTTCAACCTTGGCCACCGTTTCAGTAGTTTTGCTAAGGTTCTCCACGTTCTCTTCTTCTTCCAGCTCAACCATTTCTTCCTCCACCTCGACCGCAGCTATAACAGTTGGTTCGAGGTCTTCCACACCTTCCTCTTTTTCATTGAGGACTTCAAGAGGGGTTTCAGAGTCGAGTGGAGGAACGCTCGAAACTTGTAATTCTTCCTTGCTAGATGAATGATTTTTCCACGCTTTTTCAACCTTAGAAATAGCTTTTTTGGCATCTTCTAATTCTTTTAAATGATGTTCCTTACGGGCTCTGAAACTTTCTTCGAGCTTCTCAATTTTCTTCATCAGTTCATCCAACATTAATTCCTCCGCATCTTTGGGAGGTTTCTTTTTAACCTTCTTTGGGTAGTGCAGCTTATCCCATCTTGCAAATTCATCTTCAATGGCTTGTTCACGTTCTCTTTCGCTGTCAAACCAATAGAAGGCGTATTTCTCTACCAAGTATTCGTAATAATCTGCTCTAGCTGTATGCTTCGCTACCCATATTGGATCGTATCCAGGCTTACAACTCTCAGCAGCCATTGTTTCCTTCAAGGTCGAAAACTCATAGAAACAAAATAGATCTGCAAAAATCACTCAAGTAGACAAATCAAATCACAAGAGCAAAAGCTCCCAAGATAGACAACCGAAAACCGAATTTTGTCTAGACCAAATCCCCGGCAACGACGCCAAAAACTTGTTTGCTCAAAAAGTGTGTGCGTCAAAGTCTTAAATATATATCTAGAACTCAAAGCAAAGCGAACCCGCAGTGTACGGATCAGCTGTAGTGAGGTAAGAATTCCAGAGTCGAACTCAGGGATTTGGTGAGAGTAAATTCAATTTCAATTATCTAGCGAAAATGCAAAAAGCTTTTGTGATCAAATAAGGGTAAAATGATTCCAAGGATTCAAGTATCCGATTTCGGCTTTCGATTCAAGACACTTCTATAGATATAAGGACAGAGTTTATATTGCCAAGATTATGTGTTCAAAGGTAGGTATCGTACAGTGAAGTTCCGAAACTTATATATCTAATCTAAAGGTTCTCTCTATAAGGGTTGTTGAGGCTGCAGTATAGAAAGATCTAAAGACAAGAATTATGTTCAAACTAACTATCTAAAACTCCAAGATATGACTCTCCGAAGTAAAAAATAGAAAGCACAATTAAAATCTTAATAAAGGATGTTGAGTCTCTCTATTACCCAAATCTTGTAATCTTAATCTATTAAATGTAGAATCAAGTTTGAAGTCTCTTCATACACTCAATTAGAGGTTAAAAAGGTTAATCAAGGTTGGGATTTAGTCTAGGGTTAACTTTGGTTAAGGAATGAATCAATTAAAGTTCGACAGGGTATTAAATCGACCTACCTTAAATAAATCGTCCGATTTATCTCAAGAACAGGGCGATTTTCCTGTTTGTCGCAAAGTTAAAATCTAAACTCTCAGGGTCCAAATGTTTGAATGAGTTCAGTCTATCATCATCTAAGCCTTAATCATCAACTATTCTCTCCAGAATCACAATGGTTTTAGCCAACCATTTTCAAAATCAAATCAAATCAAAGATTGAGTGAAATAATGCGATTAAACCCGAATCTTGAATAAAAACTCAATAGCCTTCAAATCTGTAAACCAATCTCAAATGTAATCAATGTATCTCTCAATCAACTCAATATCGTGTTCAAAAACCACAAAGACTTCAATGGAATACAGAAATCTCACAAATATGATCAAGATTGACTTTCCGGTAAAAGTGCTTCAATCCTTCTCCTTGGATCTTCAATATCTCACTAACGTGTAAAGATTTCCCGCTGCGGCCTCCTCTAATCTCCCTTTGGAGATTTTGACTCCAAGTTCTGGGGCTGTCACCGTCCTCCCTTCAATGTTAAAGGCTATCGAAGATATGTAGGGATCTCTCTCGGGTTTTAAAGATAAAACCCTAAATATTTGGGTTGGAAAGAAGTCGAATCCGCTGGTATCAGAAGATACTCTGGGCCGCGTCATAAGGTATCAGACAATACTCTGGCGCGTCAGACGGTATCAGAGAATACTTTGGGCCGCGTCCGAAGGTATCAGAAAATACTTTGGGCCGCGTCCGAATTTCCTTTTATGCTCCTTTTTGTCCCGCTTCAAGGCTTAATCCTTAAATGTGCCATTTTTTGCTCCATAATTCGCCAAATTACCTACAAATGCAATAAAACTCTATATAACCATAAATGCCATGAATGTATGTCTATGCATGCAAAATAAAGGGAAAATCTATATAAATACATGCCTAAAAATAGGTCATAATTCATGTCATCACTCGTAGATCGGCCATATCTGCTTCAATCTATGCAGTTCTTGTGCGAGTCTGCTCTCTTTCTCGCTATAGTTCTTCCTTATTGAGGCATAGTTGTTCCAACACCTCCTTCAATTTGGCCTCAAGATCGCGATTGTCTTGGTTGGCCATCTTAGCTTCTTTCAAGCGTCGTTTGTATGTCTTTTCTTTTTTGGGATCGTAAGGAACGATTTCCTTCCCAACACGGGTTCTTCGCATAAACCTATGAAAAAGATCCTGCGAAAGCACTCAAGTAGATTGGTTAGTAGCAACAAGGGCAATTGTCCCGAAAGACAACCGCAATCGGCTTGGTCTAGACCAAGTCCTTGTCAACGGCGCCAAAAACTTGTTCGCTCCAAACGGTGTGTGTGCAAACTTTAAATTTATAACCCAAAAAGTATGCTTATAACAAGGATGCAAACCCACAGTGTACGGATCAATTGTAATAAAAAGCAAGAATTCCAGGGGTCGATCTCAGGGACTTATGTGAAACCTAAGCAAGTATAGGTAGTCAATGTAATTACTAACCACAAGAACAATTAAAGCAATCAAAGATGAATATAAAGTCAATTAAGGGAAATTTGCAATTCTAGGGATTAAAGCATCTAGTTGTGGTTCCAACTCAAGATCTCTAAAGAAAACGTGGACAAAGCTGAGGTTTTGCAAAGGGAAGGTGTTTCTAAGGTGGGAATAGATTACCGGGTAAGTCTCACTACTCACTATTCCAAACCAAAGCTCCTATTACCGGGTAAGTCTCAAGGTACTAAGGAAAGGAAGTATAATCTCAAACCAACACACCACCTAAGGTAATAGAATCAACCTTTACAGGGTAAGTCTCAGGTGAACTCACAAAGATGGGATGAAGGCACATTCAAACCACAATAAAGGACAAACCTTTATTACTTACACTTATGATCTTGGGTAAACAAACAAAAGAATCACCGGGTAAGTCTCATCCTAGGCTTGCATTGAACCAGGAAAGGTGTAATAAGAATAGGATTTGGTAAACTAGAACACTTAACTCACAGTTTCGGATCAGAAAAGGTCACCTCGTTCAGTCAAGTTCCACCCCGGCCGAGATGTTCATCGACTGAGTGAGGTACTCTAGGGTTAAGGTTAGACTCGAGCTTTCAGGGTCCTGCTGGGATTAAGATCATTCTATCATTGTCTTTTCCACAACTTTCAGCCAATCACCCTAGAATCGCACAAAACATTTATCGAAAAATCATCACGATAACAATAATCGAATATAAGGTGAAGGAATGAATATTCGAACAAGTAAACCGTAAGAAAAAGGCTTTAATAACTGAATTGAATAATAACAAATCAGCATTCCTCAGATCACAAATCGAACAAGACAATAAACCAAAGGGAATCTAAGAAAATCTTACAAACTCCCTCTAAAGCTAATCTCAAAACTATCAAACCTTCCTTGATTGATCTTTAATCCTTCCTTGATTGATATTCAATTCTTCCTTCCTTCCTTCAAAGCTTCCAGAAAATCTCCTAACTACTGTGTGTAGAATATGTTGTAGAGCATGGCTAAATTGTGAAAAATTCAACCCTTTATATAGGAGAAATATCTTCCAAAGATAATAATATCTTAAAAAGATAATTTCCTATATAAATATATCATATCTCTAAAATAGATCTCCCAAAAATAAAATCTTCCTTCCAAAAATCCGGCCCAAAATATAAGATATCTTCTTTTCATAAATAAAAAATCTCAGCCAAAAAATATGATCTCGCCGGCGGTAGGGTTTTCGCCTCGGTCGGGACGCTCCTCAAGATAACCTCGGTCGAGGTGACAATATAGCTGAGCGAAGTGAATTTAAACTGAATGTGAAATCTCTCAAATCTGGTCCAAAGTAAATCTTCTTCATTAATTCCATGCTTCTTGAGTTCTTCTTTGAGCTCCAGAATGTAGCTCCTATGACTCTTTAGCTCCTTAGCTCCATTTCGATAAAAAAAACGTGCCATTTTACCTACGATTACAACGAAATTTGGTGTAGACCTTGATTCCCGTAAAGGTATATGAAACAACAATATAATCACATAATATACATCCATACATGTAGATTATTGAAGATAAAACGTCCAAACAAGTCCCAATATATAGACTATAATAAATGCTATCATTCCCTAAGAAAACCTTACAACTTTCGCCTTCAGCAATCTTCCTTCAATTTCCTTCTTTTCTCTAAAATATACTCCGTTCCAAAGATAATCAGCCATCCTTCCATGCAGAAAATATCTTCAATCTTATAGGAAATTTATAGGCCAAAAATAACTAACTCATTGGGCTATGGGCCAGCTGTCTCGATCTAGGCATAGTTAACCATCTTGACCAAGATGCTAACGTAGTGAACCGAGATGGTCATATTGTTACCTGCAAATCTCCATAAGTGGTTCTACATCTTGTTTCTATCCATCTTCATGGGTTCACATGCCTTCCTTGTAGCTCCTCGATGCTCCATAATGCAGCTTTCCCTTAGATCCTTTGGCTCCATATCGATCCATAAGTTGTCATATTCCCTACAATTACAACAAAACTAGGTGTAGACCTTGATTCTTCCAAAGTAGAAAAAAACGGCATAATCATCGAGAATATATAGCCATGCATGTAGATTTTATGATGATAAAACGTCCAAACCAATCCCAAAATATAGACTATAATGCATGCTATTACTTCATAAGCTCCCGGTCCTCTACCATCACTCTTTCTATGGGAGTATTTTTCAATCACCAATGCTTGCTTCTCTACAAACTCCCAAGCCTCATCCACATTCTTCTGCATAAATGTACCTCCGGAAAGTGATTGGAGCTTGAATTGACTATCCTTATGAAGCCCCTTGAAATAAATCTCCAAAAGTTCTATCTTTGGGATTCCATGGTGTGGACAATCTAGGAGGAGATCCTTGAACCTCTCCTAAGATTTGAAAAGGCTTTCTCTATCCTTCACGGTGAAGGCATTTATCTTCCCTCTTAGTTCGGTTGTCTTAAAAGGTGAGAAGAACTTTGTCAAGAACTCGGTTGTCATATCTTCCCAAGTGTCCACTCGTCCTTGTGCTATGGATTCGTACCAAGCCAAAGCCTTAAGCTTATGGTTGTTGTCCTCCAATCTACGCAATTTTAGAGTCTCCATCAAAATCTCGTAATTGATCAAGTGTTGATGAGGTGACTCTCCTTCCATCTCTCCAAATTGGTTGTGTCTAATCATTTGTAGCACTTGAGGGCGGAGCTCATAGTCATGAGCTCATAGTCAGTTCCAAAGATAATCAGCCGTCCTTCCATCAAGAAAATATTTTCCATCTTATAGGAAAATTATAGGCCAAAAATAACTACCTCATTGCGTTGTGGGCCAGCCATCTCGATCTAGGCCCAATTAACCATCTCGACAGAGATGCTAACGTGGTGAACCGAGATGGTCGAGCTGTTATGAGCAAATCTCCATAACTGGTTCTACATCTTGTTTTTATCCATCTTCAAGTGTTCCTATGCCTTCATTGTAGCTCCTTGATGCTCCATAATGCAGCTCTTATGACTCCTTAGATCATTTGGCTCCATATCGATCCATAACGTGCCATATTCCCTACAATTACAACAAAACTATGTGTAGACCTCGATTCTTGCAAAATAAATAAAAAATGGCATAATCATCGAGAATATATATCCATGCATGCAGATTTTATGTCCATAAAACGTCCAAACCAATCCCAAAATATAGACTATAATGCATGCTATCAAAATACCCCATATTTGTCCCTTGCTTGTTTCGAAGCAAGATTCAAACCTTAGATACATGATAGATTGGATTATAAGTCATCAAAAGATCAATGAAAAACATTTTTCAAAACTTTTGGTGGTGTTCTTCGACTGATATATCACCCTAAGAGAATGCTTCATAGCTAATAAAATCAATACATGTCCAAAACATATTATGAATATAATAAAGTTGATCATCCTTTGCATAAAACCATAGAATGTGTAGTAAATCATATTTACTAAAATCAATCATGTATAATCCATTTTAAACCACAAAGTCAATCAGCATACTCAAGGTCTCAAGGGCGTTCGAAAAGAGTTCAGGAAATGTGTTAGGGTGGGATGTATATAGGGTAATGTGGTGCTAAAATCCGGGAATAGGATCTTTACTTCACACTCTTGAATTCTAAACATCTTCCAACAATAAGCTTTGCTTATTCTTTCTTGCATACTTTCATTTTTTACTTTATGGTTTAGAACATGGACAGAGCTGCACAATAACCGAAGCCTAGGAGATCAACAACTGTCAATTTCTTGAGATGCCTCAAACCCTTGTTGCACATACCACGACCCGTTAGGACTATCCATCAATCAGACTTTGGCAAGACACAAACACCCGACTATGTGAATGGTGCCGAGTTACTCATCATCAAGATCAACGTGAGAGAACTTATAAGGTGGTTTGATGACAGGATTTGTAACGTTAGTTTAGGCATTCCTTTAGATAGTTTTTCCCGTTATTCATGCATGGTTTGGCATTAGTTCGTGACGTTTACACTGAATTCATCCATATTGTCGAAATAGACGTCTACACGAGCTTTTTTTGGTTTTGTAGGTATTTTGGGGAGCTTTAGGACTTAATCGTTATATTCGAGGATCATTCCTCGTGATGGCACACTCCTCGACTCTCTAAGAAGCAAGCTAGGAGCAAAGAAGAACAGAAGAGACCTTATTGGTGCATGCCTTGTACCAATTCGTGACTAGGTGATCCAAGGAGAGCTTTGAGATGAAAACCAAGGACAAGAGGCCATTTCCACGCCCGTGGTTTTGCCAATGGTTTCTGTCTGGACAGCTTTGACACTTGTCACACGATTTCTTTGCCTGACCTTTGCTTTTCTTGGTTGAGTGTGGACTTGGTTGAGCCAGCAGGCTGGCTTTTCGACTCTCTCTCATCATCCATTGTGGAGGGGGAAACTTGGAAGGAAAAAGAAAAACACTCTCATTTGGAAGAAGAACAACATCACAAAACTTAGATCTAGAGTTAGACTTTGAATGATTTTTAGTGACTTTTGTTGAGGAGCTTTTGGAAGGATTGTAAGGAATTTTTGGAGCTGTATTTGGAGGGTTGTAAGTCTTTTTTAATCTCATATTCAGCTAATATTACTTGCTTCTATTTACTCTTATTTCATTTTCTTGCTATGGAAACCATGTATGCTTGCATGATGAGTTTAATCCTTAAAATGCATATTATTGGCTAAGTAGTTGTGATTGTAGGGTGATGGAATGATGGTTGTGGCTTGAACTATGATAGAATAGACTTTAATGTACCTTTGGATGACTTGCATGCTCAAAACCTAACCCGCGATTAAAACCACGGCTTGTTCCTCATAAACCACGGCCTTGGTTGTGTATGATCAGCCCGTGATTTTGCTCTATTGTGCTTATATTGATAAATCTGAATTTTAGGATGTTAGATTGTTGAAATCCTAGTGTTTGTTAAGCCTTATCTAGATTAGGGTGACCTAATGCTAGCAAACTAAGTTAGGGAAGAGACTTAACCGGTAATTCCCGATCTTAAATACCAAAGATGACGAACTCTAGGTAGTAGTGAGCCTCGGAAGCCGTTATTGGATTGAGTGTGCTAGGCCTGTTGCTTAGGACTTGCCTTCCCGAGACTTATCTGGTAAGGAGATCTTTGACCCCTAGACATTAATCTAGTTGGTGTAGAATTCCCAACCTTAGGTTCCTAGAGACTTACCCGATAATAGGACCTTAGGTGCAGGATTAGTGGACCATTAGACCAACCCGGTGATTGATCCCATTGGAGAAACACCCTTTCCCAACATACCACAGCTTGTCCAAGGTTGATTAGAAGCTTGAGTCCAATGCCATAACCGGAAGTCCTAATCCCTAGAATCCGATTTTCTCTCTTTGATCACATATCTTGTTCTTGTGTCGTTTCTTTGTGTTGCTTGATAGATTGATAAATCTTGCATGATTTGCGATCTTTGTTTGATCACCACAAAAACCCAACCAAAAATATCATGATTTTCATTTCTTTATTTCTTTCTTTCTTAGACTAGATTTGCACTATCCATGATCACTTGTTTTTATTTGATTTCACCTTAGTCTTCGTGTTCGACCTCGGAGTACTATCCTTGCTACAAAACGACCCATACACAGTGGGTTCACTAAGAGTTAGGAGAATATATCGAGTTATAAATTGTAAGACTTTTGTGCAACACATCTCTAGCGTAACAAGTTTTTTGCGCCGTTGCTGGGGACTAGGTCTAGATTGAATCATTGTGTGTGATTATCTATAGTGTAGGTCTTTCTTGTTGCTTTTGATCTTGTTTGGTTTGTGTCTTTGATTTTTCAGGACATCTCTCACTCTTTGGGAGAATGCGAAGATCTCGTGGAAAGGATTTAGCTCCATTCGATCCCGAACCGGATAAAACCCTTAAGACTAGATCCAAGGGCACCACGAAGAAGAAGGAGATGGCCGGAAGAGATCTTCAAGCTGAGTTGAATGATGCCTTAGAGAAAATTAGGCTAAGGGATGAAGCCTTGGAGAATGACAGGAGACTTGCAAATGAGAGGCAAGAAGCAACTAGGAGGGAAATTGAAGAGATTAGGCAAGCTCTTGTACAAAAGGAGCTTAATATTTGTCAACCACCACCTCCACCACCACCGCAGCCGGTGGTACAAGTACGGAATGAGCCAATCATTATTGAGGAGCCACAAACACTAGGGCAATGTATGGATCTAGCCCAAAGAGTGCACCGTCCGGGTGTAAACATAGGAGATCCTGCAGCCTATGACTACGAGCTCTGTCCTCAAGTGCTACAAATGATCCGGCATAATCAATTTGGAGGGATTGAAGGAGAGTCTCCTCATCAACACTTGTTGAATTATGAGATCTTGATGGAGACTCTAAGGCCACCTAGATTGGAGAGCAACAACCACAAGCTTAGGGCTTTTTCCTTCTCACTTAAGGATAAAGCCTTGGCTTGGTACCAATCCATTCCACAAGGACGCGTGGGTACTTAGGAGGAGATGACAACATAATTTCTTACAAAATTCTTCCCACCTTCGCAGACAACCGAGCTAAGAGGGAAGATTAATGCCTTCATAATGAAGGATAAGGAGAGCCTATTCAAATCATGGGAGAAGTTCAAAGACCTTCCCCTAGATTGTCCAAACCATAGGATACCGAAGATAGATGTTCGCCCAAAAGCGTCCGTGCAATCAAGTCTTAAATTTATAAAACTAGAATAAAAGCAAGCGAACCCGCAGTGTACGGATTGACGTAGATTAGCAAATATTCTAGAGTATCGATCACAGGGATTTGGTGAAACAAAACCCAGTCTCAGGTTATCGAGCAAAAAAAGGTAAAGCTTTGCAAGTATTGGGAACACAGCAACCCTAAAGATCCAGGTATCTAATTGTGGCAATCGATTCAACATATACTAAAGAACTAGGGACATAGTTAAGACTTGCAAAGGTATTTAAAAGTAAAGCATTGTACGGTGAAGTTCCAAGACTTTATATGACTTATCTAAAGACACTCTCTATAAAGGTTGTTGAGGCTTCAGTATAGAAAGGATCTATGGACAAGAATTAAACTCAAATACCCAAACTTGTAACCAAAGGATCAAGATAAACTAAAACGATTAAGGTTGTGACACTCGAAATCGAAATAGAGGATGTTGAGTCTCACTACTACCTAGAAAAGGGTAAACTAAGACTAGATTAAACCTAAACATTAACCTTGGATCAAAGTAAAAGCAAAGTTCGTAAATTAGGTAAATCACGGTCAGATCTTGAGAACCACGGCCGTGGAACTCCAAGAACACGCCGTGATTTGGGTTCGTCGACGAATCTCTCTAACTCTCAGGGTCCAATCAATTTACGATCGATCTATCATTATCTAAGCCACAACTATCAACCCTTCACCTTAGAATTGATAAAGGGTTTTAGCCAACAATCATTATCATGATATCAATATTCAAATCAAATAGAATAAAAGATGAAAACCCTCGAATACTTAATAAAACTTCAAAACCAATTCTCAAATCCGTAACACAAGAAGCAATGTTTGATGGATTCAGAATGTATAACACAAAACCTCACAAGAATCTATGGTAAGTATGAAGAACAGGTTGTCAATCCGTCTTCAATGTAAAAACCTAAGAAAGAGGTTAAAACCTTCGGCGATCTTCAATCAACCCTAGGTAAGAATGCTCCAAGCAAGGTAAGCGGCAGTCAGCGTCTCCACGGGATCCAACACAAATGTTGCGAGATTAGGCGGGCATATGCACGGATCCCCAAAACTCTCTTTTCTGACCTTTTTAAAAGACGGGAAAGAAATATCCGTCCAGGCCCATCACGTAAATAACGTGGCAATTAAAGACTCGTCAAAAGATCGCCTAAATCACGGTCTCAAGGGTTTCCACGACCGTGGTTTAGGGCGTGGAAATGGATTACGGTCTCTTGTGACTTCCACGACCGTACTTTAGGCCGTGTGACTTACTAGAATGCTCCACGCTCATGATGCCAAGATCCAAGGCCGTGGTTTAGAGCGTGGACTTTGTTACGGCCGTAATTCAGGGCGTGGAAGTGTAGAATACTTGTAGTTTCCTTTGTGTCGTGACATTCTTCATCCTAGCTCCTTCCTTAGCTTCCTTGATGTGTTCCTAATCCTTAAACATGATCGATTCCTCTCTTTTCTCTGTCAATAGCTTCCATTTAGCTCTTTTTGCCTACAATCAACACAAAACTAGTGTAGACATACATATCGAGAATAATAGAGGAACAAGCTAACAATTCCTTCTAAACTTCATCCATGTACACAATAATGAGAGAAAAACAACCAAAATAAGTGCCTAGAATATCGCAGTATTTCATGCTAACAAAATACCCCATACTTGTCACTTGCTTGTCCCCAAGCAAGGTTTTCAAAAGCTTAGAATACAAGTTAGAATGAAATATGCATGCAATCTCAAAACAAAAACATACTTTAGGTAAATGTGCTTCTAGTCAATAGATCATCCTCAAACCTTGCTTCATTCATCCTTGAAAAACACTTGCATACATAAACTAAAGAATGTAAAGTAAAGAAACATCACAAGTCGCTTAAACTTTAAGACAAACATCATAACCTTCAAGTATTGTATAACAAGAAATTTCAATTTAGATCACCAAGTCAAATAACATTCTTTTGATCTTAAGGACTTTCAAGTAAGGTCTAGAATGCGGAAGGGAGGGAAACTTATAAGGGATGTGGTGCATGAATCCGGGAAAGTGGATAATCCAACTCTTTTTCTTTTTTTTAGAATTGCAACAGCATAAACTTTGAGGTTTGCTCTCTTCTTTTTCACATTATTTTTCGACTTTACTTTTTTGAAAGATGGATAGAGGTGCACAAAAACCGAAGCCTAGGAGATTGGCGTTTCTCAAATTCGAGATGCCTCAAACCCTTGATGCACATACCATAATTTCTTAGGAATATCGCTCAATCCGACTTTGGCAAGACACAAACACCCGGTTATGTGAATGGTGTCGAGTTACTCATCGTCATGATTGACTTCCCAAAACCTATTCATTCTATTCTTTGAATGCAAAAATTTTCTTTCATGGCCCTCCCACATCAAACATGCCAAATATCAATTCCTCACAGTTCCCGGATAGGTAAGGGAGGAAATTACTTTCATTGTGGGGCTAAGTGATCAAATAAAGAAGAAAGAAAATCGAATTGCCTTAATCATTTCATAAAGAAGTATAAGAACTCATCATGTGATTTCAACTTCAATTTCTCAATATGATTTAGATAGAACGTTCACATTATGAAACTTGCAAGAAAGGATAAACAACACATTCAATTTCTTTTCAATTCATTATTCTGTTTAAGCGTAGAATTGTCATCAAAAATTCATTCCACAAGTAAGAACTATCATAGAAGTCATTTCTAGTCTTAGAAGCACAAGAACTGTTTCAAAATTTTCCAAAAGTTTCAAATTTTTATGGGTTTTTCAAACTTTTTCTATGTGACTATGTGTTGTAATAACTCTACTACATTTGCTGGTTTGCTTCTATCCATAACACTTTGCATGTTTCATTTTCATAGTCACACGTTTCATTATTTCATGAATCCGGCACCATTCACATAGCCGGACGTGGGAGGGACATGAAAGCAAATTTTTGCATTCAAAGAATAGAATTAATAGGTTTTGGGAAGTCAATCATGACGATGAGTAACTCGGCACCATTCACATAGCCGGGTGTTTGTGTCTTGCAAAGTCGGATTGAGCGATATTCCTAACGAATTATGTATGTGCATCAAGGGTTTGAGGCATCTCGAAATTGAGAAACGCCAATCTCCTAGGCTTCGGTTTTTGTGCACCTCTATCCATCTTTCAAAAAAGTAAAGTCGAAAAATAATGTGAAAAACAAGAGAGCAAAGCTCAAAGTTGATGGTATTGTAATTCAAAATAACAAAAAAAACAGTTGGATTATCCACTTTCCCGCATTCATGCACCACATCCCTTATAAGTTTCCCTCCCTTCCGTATTCTAGACCTTACTTGAAAGTCCTTAAGATCAAAAAAATGTTATTTGACTTGGTGATCTAAATTGAAATTTCTTATGCTTGATTTTGACAATACTTGAAGGTTATGATGTTTGTCTTAAAGTTTAAGCGGCTTGTGATGTTTCTTTACTTTACATTCTTTAGTTTATGTATACAAGTGTTTTTCAAGGATGAATGAAGCAAGGTTTGAGGATGATCTATTGACTAGAAGCACATTTACCTAAAGGATGTTTTTGTTTTGAGATTGCATGCATATTTCATTCTAACTTGTATTCTAAGCTTTTGAAAACCTTGCTTGGGGACAAGCAAGTGAAAAGTATGGGGTATTTTGTTAGCATGAAATATTGCGATATTCTAGGCACTTATTTTGGTTGTTTTTCTCTCATTATTGTGTACATGGATGAAGTTTAGAAGCAATTGTTAGCTTGTTCCTCTATTATTGTCGATATGGATGTCTACACTAGCTTTGTGTTGATTGTAGGCGAAAAGTAGCTAAATGGGAGCTATTGAGAGAGAAAAGAGAGGAACCGATCATGTTCGAAGATTAGGAACACATCAAGGAAGCTAAGGAAGGAGCTAGGATGAAGAATGTCACAACACAAAGGAAACTACAAGTATTCTGCACTTCCACGCCATGAATTACTGCCGTAGAAGAGTCCACGCTCTAAACCACGGCCGTGGATCTTGGCATCATGAGCGTGGAGCATTCCAGTAAGTGACACGGCCTAAATTACGGTCGGGGAAGTCACAAGAGACCGTAATCCATTTCCACGCCCTAAACCACGGTCGTCGAAACCCTTGAGACCGTGATTTAGGCGATCTTTTGACGAGTCTTTATTTGCCACGTTATTTACGTGATGGGCCTGGACGGTTATTTATTTCCCGTCTTATAAAAAGGTCAAAAAAGAGAGTTTTGAGGATCCGTGCGGAGACGCTGACGGCCGCTAAGTCTCGCCCGCTAAGTCTCGCAACAATTTTGTTGGATCCCGCGGAGACGCTGACGGCCGCTTATCTTGCTTGGAGCATTCTTGCCTAGGGTGAATTGAAGATCACCGAAGGTTTTAACCTCTTTCTTAGGTTTTGACATTAAAGACGGATGGACAACCTGTTCTTCATACGTACCTTAGATTCTTGTGACGTTTTGTGTTATACATTCTGAATCCATCAAACATTGCTTCTTGTGTTACAGATTTGACAATTGGTTTTGAAGTTTTATTAAGTATTCGAGGGTTTTCATATTTTATTCTCTTTGATTTGAATATTGATATCATGACACTGATTGTTGGCTAAAACCCTTTAGCAATTCTAAGGTGAAGGGTTGATAGTTGTGGCTTAGATGATGATAGATCGATCGTAAATTGATTGGACCCTGAGAGTTAGAGAGATTCGTCGACGAACCCAAATCACGGCCTGTTCTTGGAGTTCCATGTCCGTGGTTCTCAAGATCTGACCGTGATTTACCCTAGTTTACGAACTTTGCTTTTACTTTGATCCAAGGTTAAAGATTAGCTTTAATCTAGTCTTGGTTTACCCTTTTCTAGGTAGTAGTGAGACTAAACATTCTCTATTTCGATTTCGAGAGTGACAACCTTAATCATTTTAGTTTATCTTGATCCTTGGGTTACAAGTTTAGGTATTTGAGTTTAATTCTTGTCCATAGATCCTTTATATACTGAAGCCTCAACAACCTTTATAGAGAGTGTCTTTAGATAAGTCATATAAAGTCTTGGAACTTCACCGTACATTGCTTTACTTTAGTATACCTTTGCAACACTTAACTCTGTCCCTAGTTCTTTAGTATATCTTGAATCGATTGCCACAACTAGATACCTGGATCTTTAGGGTTGCTGTTTTCCCAATACTTGCAAACCTTTATCTTTTATTGCTCGATAACTTGAAATTGGGTTTTGTTTCACCAAATCCATGTGATCGATACTCTAGAATATTTGTTAATCTACGTCGATAAAATTTTTATGGGTTTTTCAAACATTTTCATGCAATGCAATAATGAAACGTGTGACTATGAAAATGAAACATGCAAAGTGTTATGGATAGAAGCAAGCAAGCAAATGTAGTGGAGTTATTACAACACATAGTCACACCCCACCCCATACTTAGAACATGCATTGTCCTCAATGTTCGAAAAAGAAATAATGAAAAGAAGAAAAGGAAAATGAACTCACTAAAAACGGTGGTGGGGCGGCTGAATTGTCAATCCTCGAAGCTCATCATTGTGGTGGTTGTGGTGGTGGGAATGGATGGAACTCGGAGCTGAAATGCCGCCCAAACTGCTGGCGGTAAATGTCTCTCATCATCCGATCATGCTCATCAGCCCGTACATCGCAAGTGTCTTGGCGGCTCTCCAAGTCACCGACTCGCCTAGAAAGGTCGGTAGCCCACTCCGGTAGCTGCTCATGCCAGGCCGGTGGCTGGCCGTACCATGCTGGTGCGTCTTGTGGAGTCGGTGCCGCCGGTGCTGCTAGTTCCTGACTGTACCATGGTGGTGGAGCTCCCATCCACTCCGGCTATGCTCAGTACCAAGTGGGTGGAGTGTCTATCCATGTCGGCTTCTCACTCACGCTAGCACGGCGAGAGGAAGAGGCTCCTGAATGTCCAGCTGGTCTTGGTGAACGCCTAGGAGGGTCAGGGAAGTGTGCCGGCTGATCCGGGAAAGTGCCAAAGTCCTACTCCTCACCTCCTCCCTCAAAACCATAACCTCCTCCTATCTCCTCCTAAACATCTGAAGCCGGTACCTCATCGGGGATGTAGGGAGGTGCTACTAGCCTATTCGCATGCATAGCTGTGAAGGTCTACCTTATCTCTCCTCCGATCGCATACCGGCGGTAGGTGGACCGCGGTGCCTTGGGAAGATGATAGCCCTCGTCATCAAACTATTTAGACCTAAAGGTCTCGCTGCAATCCTAGTACAAGCAAAAAAATCTATCCCAAGCTGCCTAGCAATGTGGGTAACCATACCACCGTATCCAATGTTGCCGGCTCTCTTATTCTTGAGCTTATTCATGGTGGAGGCTAAGAGGGTAGCACAGTCAGCAGGTCTACCGTGCAACATAGAGTAAAGAAGGAATAGCTCATCTGTCTTAATCTTTTGAGGGGTCTCGGTCCTAGGGAAAAGAGACTCAGAAAGGACTCTATGGGCTATCTTCAAGACTAAGTGATATATGAGCTTAGCCTTGGTGTTAGTTGGCTGCCAGCGGTCCTCGCTGGCATAGATCATGGCTATGTCCTCCTAGAAGTCCTTAGCGTATACACCGCTAGGAAAACGACCATTGAAGGTCTCTTGGAACCCAAAGAAGGTTCTGAACTCCAAGATCGAGAACTCGTAGTTCTTCTCAATCAGCCTAAAGTAAACTGTCCTATCGATAGCGCTATACTCAAAAGAGATCACAAACTCCCTAGTAATCTCCTCATATGCGTCTTCCCTAATAGCGGAGAAGACGAACAAACCGGCTCTATCTAGAAGCCACGTCAGGTCATTCACTACATTCAGTGGCTCTAACTCCTCAAGAACTAAGTAGCATGGTCCTATGACCGGCCTCTTCTCGATCCTTTCTAAGGCATCGAGGTAATCCTCATGGATTGCTGGAATTATAGGAGGTGGGGGTGATGGTGGCTCACTAGGGGGAACTTGGGATGAGGAGGTAGTGTCACCTTTTCTTTTCTTGCTCCTAGTAGACATTCTCCTTATCAAATCCATTTCAGAGAAGAAATCACGGTCTGTTCTACAGAAACCACGGTCGTGGAACCTACAAGGACCGTGGTTCGGCACTGTTTTGCTCAAATCTCAACAAATCAATCACCAAACTCAGAAAATTCTATCCTAGACTAATTTCAATCTCAATCCTATGCAATTCCTCTAAGTTCTTGCGAGAAATAGACCCAAATTGACAAAGTAGAGAAATAGAAGAAAAACCTATGTTTTTGGATCTTTGAATCCAAATTCCGCCTTCTGTAGGGATTGTCCACTTGATTTGTTGATTGGATCTTGTAGATGATCGGAAATGCTTCACTTTAGCACCAAGAATCGCTCGAAACGGTTTCCGAACAAAGAAATGCAGGATGGGGAGGATTTTCGGCCTTTAGGTCGTGGAAGAGGGGCGTGGAATTGGGGAATGGGGTGTTTTTATGAAGGAAGGTGGTTTATATAGTGGCCGTAAAAATCTTTGAAAATCACGGTAACTCGGGGTGTTCCACGGCCGTGGAACTGTACGGACCCGTGGTTTGTGGTGATTTTTCTCAGATTTTGAAGAATTACGGTCACTGTAGCTTCCACGACCGTGGTTTAGGCCATGAAACTCTCTGTATTGTGTCAAAACTCATGTTTCGTCAATTTCTTCTAGCTTTTCCTCCTCCCATTGCCTACTCCATTTCTCCTACATCCCAAAACACAACATACCGGAAGGTATCGAGGGCAAAATAAAACAAAAAACGTCTAAACTAGTTTAATCTAAGAATGAAAAACTAAAGTGCAATAGTCTGGGTTGCTTCCCAAGTAGCACTTGTTTAACGTCCGTACCTAGACCTTACCTGCGTTTATTCGAGAGAGGTAGGCGCGAACTCCTTGGCTTGGACCTCCGGTGAATACTTCTTGAGTCGTTGACTGTTCACCTTAAAGCTTCTGCCCTTTTCACCCCATACTTCAACTGCGCCATGGGGAAAACGTGTTTGATTAGATTAGGTCCAGTCCAACGATATTTAAGCTTACCTGGAAAGAGCCGAAGTCTCGAATTGAAGAGGAGAACTTGATCTCCTTCCTTGAGGTCCTTTGGAATGATATGCTTATCATGTCAACTCTTTTCTCTCTCCTTACAGATCTTCGCATTCTCGTAAGCGTTTAAGCGAAGTTCTTCAAGCTCGTTAAGGTCCAAGAGGCGCTTCTCGCCCGCTTCCTTCATGCTGAAGTTCAACCACTTAACCGCCCAATATGCTTTATGTTCCTGCTCCACCGGTAAGTGACAAGACTTCCCATAAACAAGGTTTTATGGTGTCGTTCCTATTGGAGTCTTGTATGCAGTCCGGTATGCCCACAATGCATCATCTAGCTTGAAAGACCAATCTTTCCTTGTCTTCGAAACTGTTTTCTCTAGGATTCCTTTAATCTCTTGATTCGAAATCTCCACTTGTCCACTCGTTTGTGGATGATAAGGGGTGGCTATCTTGTGAGTCATCCCATACTTAACTAGTAGAGCTTCGAATCGCCGGGCAATGAAGTGAGAGCCTCCATCACTAATGATAGTCCGTGGTGTCCCAAACCTTGGGAATATAGTCTTGTTAAAGAACTTAACCACAACCATGGCGTCATTAGTTGGAGAGGCAATTTCTTCAACCCATCTCGAAACATAATCTACAGCTAGAAGTATGTATTGGTTTCCACAAGATGATGGGAAAGGTCCCATAAAGTCTACTCCCCAAACGTCAAAGATCTATACCTCCTTAATGTTGTTAAGAGGCATTTCGTTTCTCCTAGATATGTTCCCAGATCTTTGACAACTATCGCAGCAGGAGACAAAGGTTTGCACATCTTTAAATAAAGTAGGCCAAAAAAAATTCAGATTGCAATACCTTAGCGCTAGTCTTGTTCGAGCTAGCGTGTCCTCCACAAGGTAGTGAATGACAATGACGGATGACGCTTTGCATCTCGTCTTCCGGCACACATCTTCGAAAGATGCCGTCAGGACCTCTGTTGAAGAGTAGAGGTTCATTCCAAAAGTATTCCCGGACATCCTTAAAGAACTTCTTCCTTTGTGCATAGGATAGTGTGGGTGGTATTTCCTGACAAACCAAATAGTTAACAAAATCTGCAAATCATGGTTCGTTACCTTTAGTTATCTTGTCGATGCACTCCTCTATGATGTGTAAATGCTCGTCCGGAAAGGAGTCATCTATAGGTAGATTGTCGTCCTCTAGATGTGGTAGACGACACAAATGATCCGCAACAGGATTTTCCGAACACTTCTTGTCACGGATCTCTAGATCGAATTTTTGTAGGAGAAGAATCCATCTAATCAGCCTTGGTTTCGCATCCTTCTTTGCAAGTAGATACCGGATCGCAGCATGATCCGTGTATACAATCACCTTTGCACCAACAATATAAGAACGAAACTTTTCAAATGCATTACCAATAGCTAGAAATTCCTTTTCAGTAGTGGCGTAGTTAAGCTGCGATTCATCTAGCGTCTTGCTAGCGTAGTAGATACCATGGGTTCGCCCTTCCTTCTTTTTCCCAAGCACAGCTCCTATAGCTACGTCACTTGCATCACACATAACCTCGAACGGAAGATTCCAATCAGGAGGTTGGATGATCGAGGCTGAGATTAGAGCTTCCCGAATCTTATGAAACGCATCTAAACAATCCTGCGAGAAATCAAAAGCTGCATCCTTCATCAATAGATTAGTAAGCGATATTGATATCTTAGAGAAATCCTTTATAAAATGTCTACAAAATCCAGCATGTCCTAGAAAGCTTCTTATCCCCTTCACCGAAGATGGAGGAGGGATCTTTTCTATGGTTTCTATCTTAGCCTTATCTACCTCAATCCCTCTACTAGAGATCAAGTGTCCGAGTACAATGCCTTCCTTCACCATAAATTGACACTTCTCCTAATTAAGAACTAGGTTATCGAAAGAGGAACAATAAACAGAAAAGTCATCCATGAAAACCTCCATGATTTCCTCTATGTACTCCGAGAAGATAGCCATCATGCACATTTGGAAGGTGTTTGGGGCGTTGCAAAGCCCGAACGGCATTCTCCTATAAGCGAATGTACCCCATGGGCACGTGAATGTGGTCTTCTCTTGATCGTCCGGATGAATCGGAATCTGAAAGAAGCCATTATAACCATCAAGATAGCAAATATTAGAATGTTGTGCTAACCTTTTAAGCATTTGATCAATGAAGGGTAATGGGAAGTGATCCTTTCTAGTTGCATTGTTTAGCTTCCAGTAATCAATGCACATCCTCCATCCAGTCACGGTCCTTGTTGGAATGAGCTCATTGTTCTTATTGGTGATAACCGTCATATCTCCCTTCTTTGGAACAACCTGTACGGGACTCACCCACTTGCTATCGGAGATAGGGTAGATGATACCTGCATCAAGTAGTTTAAGAATTCCTTCTTGACAACCTCCTTCATGGTCGGATTTAACCGCCTTTGAGGTTGTCGTGAAGTTCTAAAGTCTTCTTCCATTAGGATCTTATGCATGCATAATGAAGGCTTAATTCCTACTAAATCCTCTATAGTGTAACCTAAGGCTTTCCTATGTTTCCTTAGAACAACCATAAGCTGACTATGTTCATCTTCCCTTAGATCGGAACTAACAATTACTGGAAAGGTAGAACTAGATCCTAGAAATGCGTACCTTAGATGTGTTGGAAGTGGCTTCAATTCCATCACTATTGGAGTCTCTAGTGGCTCTTGAGGAGTGTCCAATGCTTCCTTAGAAGTTTCTAAGGGTATAGAAGTTGTTGAAGAAGGCTCAAAAGCATTGGTGGAGAGCACGTAATTTTTCTCGGAATTTCCCAAAATTACGGCACCACTGTTACTTCCACGGCCGTGGTTTTGGGCGTGGAAGTCAATTACGGCACCTCTGATAGTTCCACGGCCGTGGTTTTGGCCGTGTAACTTACTGGAGTCCTCTGAATAGATAATTACGGTAATGTTGGTGGGAACCATGGCCGTGAAATAGCACGAATGGCCGTGATTCCTCACGTTTTCCGACCCATCATAGAGTTTTTCAAACTCTTCTTCATGCTCTTCCTTTAGCTCCTCTAAGGCTTCAATTTCCTTATTGCATTCCTCTTCCTCTCCTTTCTCCATGATGCTCATAGTGATCACCTTTTGCAATGGATCCTTGAATAGAATCGAGCTTACTTCCTCTCTAGATGCCTCTTCATCATGGACGTTGAACATATCTTCTCCAAGAGTTGGCTCTTTCATCATGGTGGAAAGAACAAACTCTACTTTTTCATGTCCTATGTCGAAGGCGAGTCTAGCATTCTTGCAATCCACCATACAACCGGATGTTGCAAGAAACGGTCTTCCGAGTATGATCGGGACCGGACTATCTGCAGGAATGTCAAGCACAACAAAGTCTATTGGAACATAGAACTTACCAAGCTTGACCGGGATGTCTGATAACAAGATTTATGACTTAGGATTAGGTAATCATTTAGATAGATTTCTCATTCATTCGTTCAATTTTTGGCATTGGTTCATGACGTCTTCGCTCAATTCATGCACATTTCTAGAAAAGACGTCTACACTACCTTTTATCGGTTTTGTAGGTAATTCGGGGATCTATTGAACGTTAATCGATACATTTGAGGGCCAAGCCTCATGATGGTAAACATCCAAAGCCTTGGAGGAGCATAATTGGAGCAACAAAGGACACAAAGATCACTAATGGTGCAAGCAATGGAGCAACTCATGGCTAGACGATCATAGCATGTTTCTGCTGAAGAAAATCGGACCAACTAGCAGCTAAATCGGCCGATTTTATCCTGCTGGGTCGATTTTTGGGCCTTTGACAGCTTAAGCCACGTGTCCCACGATCTCTTGTCCGGCCTTGCTCTTGGTGGAGAATATAAGTGGTCCTGCAAGTTGTTGCTGGGCATCTCTCCTCTCCCACACTCTCATTCACAGCTCATCAATTTGGGAAAAAGATTGGAGGTGAAGAAAAGCTCTCAAGGATTGAAGGAAGAAGAAGAACACCATTTTTAAGAGTTTTGAGTGACTTTTGAGTGATTTTTGTAATCTTGGATTGAAGAACTATTGCAAGGGTTGTTAGGAACGTTTTGAATCTTCATTTGAGAGTTTGTAAGTTTTGCTACAACCTAGATTCAGCTGGGATTTATTGATTTTGCTTGTTTATATTTCATTATCCATCTATGAACACCATGTATGCTTGTTTGAAGATTTTGGATCTTGGAATGCATATTATTGGCTAGTTTATTGTGATTCTAGAGTGACGGATTGATGGTTATGGCTAGGGTGATGATAGAATGGACTTATATGTTAGTTTTGGATGATTTGTATGCACGAAACCCAAACCAGTTAGAAAAATCGCCCTGTTCTTCGTGATAGATCGACCGATTTAGTGTAGAACAGCCCGATTTAATTGATGAATCTGTATGATTGGGGTGTTAGGTTGTTAAATCCTAGTATTCATTAGGCCTAATTTAGCTTAGGATCATCTAATGCTATCAACCTAAGTGAGGGAAGAGATCTACCCGATGATTTCCGATCTTAGATACCTTAGAAGATGAATTCTAGGTAGTAGCGAGCCTCATAAGCCGCTATTGGCTTGAGTGTGCTAGGATTATTGCTTGAGATTTCCCTATTCCGAGACTTACCCGGTAAGGAGAGGGTTACCCTTAAGTAGTATCTAGTTTGTGCGGAATTCCTTACTCTAACCCCTTGAGACTTACCCGGTAATAGGAGTTTGATGTGGGATTAGTGAAGTGAGAGACCTACCCGGTAATTGCTTCCATTAGTGAAACATTCTTTCCCCAATACCACAGCTTGTCCTTAGAATCCTTAGAACCTTGAGTCCAATGCCATAACCGGAAATCTTGACCTCTAGAATCCACTTTTCTCTCTTGATCATATACTTGTGCTTTGTGTTACTTGTTCGTTTTGCTAGCTTGAGTTGTTCGTTGTTTTATTACCTTGCTTGATTTGTGATCTTTGTTTGATCACCACAAAAACCAACCAAAAACATTGTGTTTTCCATTTTCTTTATTTCTCATCTTATCTTAGTCTAGATTCACACTATCTTTGATCATTGTTTGACTCGATTTCACCTTAGTCTTTGTGTTTGACCTCGGAATACTATCCCTACTACAAAACGTCCCATACACTGCGGGTTCGCTAGGAGTTAGGATAAATATAACGAGTATAAATTTAAAGCTTAGTGCGTACACACATCACACGATCTTAGCGTAACAAGTTTTTGGCGCCGTTGCCGGGGACTAGGTCTAGATTGAGTCATTTTGTGATTGTTTATAGTGTAGATCTTTCTTGTTGCTTTTGATCTCTCTTTGGTTTGTGTCTTTGCTTTTCAGGACATCTCTTACTCTTTCGGTGTATGCGAAGATCTCGTGGCAAGGATTTAGCTCCATTCGATCCCGAACCGGAGAAAACCCTTAGATCTAGATCCAAGCGCATCAAAAAGGGGAAAGAGATAGCCGGAAGAGACCTCCAAGCTGAATTGGATGAAGCCTTAGAGCAAATAAGGCTAAGAGATGAGCTCTTGGAGGAAGAAAGGAGACTTGCCAATGAGAGGCAAGAGGCAACTAGGAGGGAGATTGATGAGATTAGGCAAGCCCTTGTTCAAGGAGAGCTTAATCGCCGACAACCTCCACCTCCTCCACCACAACCGCAGCCGGCGGCGAATGTTAGGGTTGTACCCATTGCTATTGAAGAGCCACAAACTTTGGGGAGACGTATGGATCCGGCACAAAGAGCACACCGTCCGGGTGTGAACTTAGGAGATCCCGCAGCCCACAACTACGAACTCCGCCCTCAAGTTCTACAAATGATCCGGCATAATCAATTTGGAGGGATGGAAGGAGAGTCTCCTCATCAACACTTGATGAACTATGAGATTTTGATGGAGACTCTTAGACCGCCAAGATTGGAGAGCAACAACCATAAGCTTAGGGCTTTCTCCTTCTCTCTTAAGGAAAAAGCCTTAGCTTGGTATTAATCTATTCCACAAGGGCGAGTTGGTACTTGGGAGGAGATGACAACCGAGTTTTTGACTAATTTCTTCCCACCTTCCAAGACTACCGAATTAAGAGGGAAGATCAATGCCTTCGTGATGAAGAATAGAGAGAGTTTGTTCAAGTCTTGGGAGAGATTCAAAGACCTTCTCCTAGATTGTCCACACCATGGCATACCAAAAATTGAGCTATTGGAGATCTACTTCAAGGGACTTGATGAAGATAGCCAATTCAAGCTTCAATCTCTTTCCGGTGGGACTTTCATGGAGAAGCATGTGGATGATGCTTGGGAGTTTGTAGAGAAACAAGCTCTAGTGATTGAGAAATACTCCCATAGGAAGAGTGAAGGGAGAAAGGCGGGATCATATGAGGTGAGTGAGGTCACCATGAGCAATTTCAAGCTTGACGCCATCAACAACGAGCTAAAGTCCTTGAGGGAGTTGTGTGCTACAACTTTGAAGAACCAAGCAACTCCTCAAGTGCTTCCACAAGCTAACTTATCTTCCAAGGAGGAGGATGTGAATTACATGGGAAGGGGCAATTACAACAACTATCAAGGCCCAAGGAACTTTAACAACAACCGGCAATTCAACAATTACCGGCCCAACCACAACCATCCCGGGTTTTCCTACTCTAACCCGGATGGAGCCTTGAACCCTCCCGCTTCCACAAGCACAACCCCACCACCAAAAGCCTCACAAGAACCTCCACCCGGATTTACTCAACCTCCAAAAGATAGAACCGAAATGATGTTTGAGCAATTGCTTGGAAGGTTGGGTGGTCTTGAGAGCACCGTAATTTCAATTTCTAAAGCTCAAAAGGTTTTGGAAGCACAAGTGTTCCAAAAGGCGGGTGAAGCACATAGAGATCCGGGAAAGCTTCCCGGAAGGACCGAAGAAAACCCAAGAGGCCAAGTGTTGGCTATTACAACAAGAAGTGGGTTAAGCATGAAGGATCCTTTGCCCAAGGAGAATGCTAAAGGGAAGAAAGTGGTGAATGAAGAAGAGACTTTGCAAGGAGATGGAGGCAAGAGCAAGGATGTAGAGCCAACCTATGTGGCACCGCCTCCATACAAGCCACCACTACCGTTCCCTCAATCACGAGCAAGAGCTCGCTTGGACAATCACTTTGGTAAATTCCTTTAACTTATGTCTAAATTACATATTAACATTCCGTTAATGGATGCTATTTTAGGAATGCCGGCATATGGCAAGTTCTTGAAGGAAATACTCTCCAACAAAAGGAAGTTGGAGGAGTATGGGGAGATAAGGATGACTAAGAGATCCTCGGAGTTGATTCAAACGATGAAGGAGGAGATGCCTCCTAAGCTAAGGGATCCGGGATCCTTTTGTGTGCCAATCGGAGTAGGAGAAGTGAAGTATGACGCCCTATGTGATCTTGGGGCAAGTGTAAGCATCATTCCGCTTGCACTTTGCAACAAGGTTGGGCTAGGAGAGCCAAAGCCGGTTAAGATGACCATTTACATGGCGGACCGCTCAATCACTCATCCGGTTGGAAACTTGGAAGACATCCCGGTGCAATTAGGGAAGTTCTATGTGCCCATAGACTTCCTTGTTTTGGACATCCCGACGGACTATCCGGTTCCTATCATCTTGGGGAGACCTTTCCTAGCTACTTCCGGGTGTCTAGTAGATTGCAAGAATGGGACTCTCTCCTTCAACATTGGAGAAGAGAACATCAAGTTCAAGCTGTCCACAATGATGAAAGGGCCAACCCTTGATGAGGATGTATTCAACATAGTTGAAGAAGAGGAGTCTAGAGAGGTTGTGAGCTCAATCTTTCTCAAGGATCCACTTGAGAAGGTTCTTAGCTCAAGCTTGATGGAAGAAGGAGTTGAGGAGAGTAGCAATGAAGTAATCAAGGCCTTGAATGCATTGGACGAGCTACCAAGTGTTGGATTTGAAGTGCTAGAAGAAGGGAGAAACTGGCAGAAAAATCGGACTGGAGGGTCCAGATCGGCCGATTTTTGGCCTTGTGCTGAAATTTCAGCCAGTTCAGCAAAAACAGAAACTCAGATTGACCCACTGCAAGAAAAATCGGCCTATTTTTCCTCCTGGGCAGATTTTCCTGAGTCTTTTCAGCATCAATCACTTGAGTGTGAGCAATCATCAAGGGACTTCAAGGAGGCTTCCATGGCTTTGCAATCATCTCAACCTACATTGTATGGATCGTCTCCAACCGAGAAAGGTCCTCCTCAACTTGATCTTAAACCCCTTCCCTCTCATTTAAAGTATGCTTTCCTTGGTTCAAATTCTACTTATCCGGTGATTGTGAATGCATCTTTGAATGATGATGAGCTTGATAAATTGTTGAATGAATTGAAACTGCATAGAAAGGCAATAGGATACACCATTGATGACCTTGTTCGCATTAAGCCCTCTTTGTGCATGCATAAGATAATGATGGAAGATAATCATAAACCCTCTATTGAACATCAAAGAAGATTGAATCCCATAATGAAAGAGGTAGTCAAAAAGGAAATCATTAAGTTGCTAGATGCGGGAATTATCTACCCTATCTCGGATAGTAAGTGGGTTAGTCCCGTCCATATAGTACCTAAGAAGGGTGGGATGACCGTAGTGACTAATGAGAACAATGAACTAATCCCCACTAGAACGGTTACGGGATGGAGGATGTGTATTGATTATAGAAAGCTTAACATGGCCTCTAGGAAAGATCACTTCCCTCTTCCTTTCATTGACCAAATGCTAGAAAGGTTAGCTCAACATTCTCATTTTTGCTACCTAGATGGCTATAGTGGATTCTTCCAAATCCCTATCCACCCCGATGACCAAGAGAAAACAACCTTTACATGTCCATGGGGTACTTTTGCATATAGGAGAATGCCATTTGGGTTGTGTAATGCACCCGCCACCTTCCAAAGGTGTATGATGGCCATCTTTTCGGAATACATTGAAAATATCATGGAAGTGTTCATGGATGATTTCTCTGTTTATGGTTCTTCATTTGATGATTGCTTGGCTAACTTGTCATTAGTATTGCAAAGATGTGAGGAGACAAATCTTGTCTTAAATTGGGAAAAATGCCACTTCATGGTAAGTGAAGGTATTGTGTTAGGACACTTGGTGTCTAACCGTGGCATTGAGGTTGATAGGGCCAAGATTGAGACGATAGAGAAGTTGCCACCACCTACCTCGGTGAAAGGGGTAAGGAGTTTCTTTGGGCATGCCGGTTTTTACCGGAGGTTTATTCAAGACTTCTCTAAAATTTCTAAGCCCCTTACTAACCTACTAATGAAGGATGTTGAATTTGTCTTCTCCAAAGATTGCCTTGAAGTGTTTTGTAGGTTAAAGAACGCTTTGATCTCCGCACCTATAATGCAACCTCCGGATTGGAGTTTACCGTTTGAGATCATGTGTGATGCAAGCGATGTAGCCGTTGGGGCTGTTTTGGGGCAAAGGAAAGAAGGGCGAACTCATGCCATTTATTATGCTAGCAAGACGCTAGATGATGCCCAACTCAATTATGCTACCACCGAGAAGGAGTTGCTAGCGGTTGTGTATGCATTTGAGAAGTTCCGCTCATATCTTGTTGGAGCGAAGGTCATAGTCTATACGGATCATGCTGCAATCCGTTATCTACTTACCAAGAAGGATGCCAAGCCTAGGTTGATTCGGTGGATCCTTCTTCTTCAAGAGTTTGACTTGGAAATCCGGGACAAGAGGGGATCCGAGAACTCCGTGGCGGATCACCTTATTAGACTCCCACCATTGGAGCTTGAAAGAGAGGACATCCGGTTGATGACTCATTCCGGGATGAGCAATTGCAAATGGTGGAGGAATGCTTGTTCCAAGTGTCTAGAGGAAGTGAGCCATGGTTTGCCGACATTGTGAACTACCTAGTGTGTGAGGAAGTGCCTCCCGGTTTGACATATGCCCAAAGGAAGAAGTTCTTCAAAGATGTGAGGCATTACTATTGGAGCGAGCCACTTTTGTTCAAAAGAGGGCCGGATGGAATGTTTAGAAGATGCATACCGGAGGATGAGGTGGAGAGTGTGATCCGCCATTGTCATTCCTTGCCATGTGGAGGGCATGCTAGCGCACACAAGACATGTGCTAAAGTGTTGCAATCGGGCTTCTTTTGGCCAAGCTTGTTCAAGGATGTGCAAGGCTTTGTGGTAGCTTGTGATGCTTGCCAAAGGACGGGCAACATCTCAAGAAGGAATGAGATGCCCTTGAACAACATACAAGAAGTGGAAATATTTGATGTGTGGGGTGTGGACTTCATGGGACCATTCCCTTCTTCATGTGGAAATCTCTACATCCTGTTGGCGGTGGATTATGTGTCGAGATGGGTGGAGGCAATCGCCTCTCCTACAAATGACGCCAAGGTTGTGGTGCGGTTCTTCAAACGAGTGATCTTTCCTAGGTTTGGAACACCAAGGGTGATCATAAGTGATGGAGTAAAGCATTTCACCAATAGGAACTTTGGAGCACTTTTGGCTAAGTATGGGGTGACTCATAAGGTGGCAACACCTTACCATCCCCAAACTAGTGGCCAAGTGGAGATCTCCAACCGGGAGATCAAGGCCATTCTTGAGAAGACGGTATCAAGGACGAGAAAAGATTGGGCTATGAAGCTCGATGATGCCTTGTGGGCATATAGGACCGCCTTCAAAACACCAATTGGCACCACTCCTTACAAGTTAGTCTATGGCAAGTCTTGCCACCTTCCGGTAGAGATGGAGCATAGAGCTTATTGGGCCATCAAGTGGCTAAATTTTGACCTCAAGGAGGTGGGAGAGAAGAGGTTGCTTGACATAAACGCTCTTGAAGAGATCCGGTTGGATGCTTATGAGAATGCCCGGATCTACAAGGAGAGGACCAAAAGGTGGCATGACAAGCGCCTCATCCCGAAGGAGTTGAGTGAAAGCGACTTGGTGCTTCTCTTCAACTCGAGGCTGCGGCTCTTCCCCGGAAAGCTCAAATCAAGATGGACCGGGCCATATGTGGTGAAGAAGATCTTTCCTCATGGAGCGGTGGAGATAGGAGGAGATCATTGTGGTGAGTTCAAGGTGAATGGGCATCGTTTGAAGAAGTATATCCCGGAAGCCCCGGTGGAAGTGATTGCCCCGCTTCACCTTGATTGAAACGCTCCTGAATTTGGTCAAGCTAATGACCTTAAAGAAGCGCTTAATGGGAGGCAACCCATTGGTACATATTTTTCCCTTTCTTCTTCTTGCTTTTGTTTAATCTCACTCTTGGTGTGCTTTGTTTTTCTTTTGTGTTTTTGGGTGCTAGATCTTGTTGATTGTCATGAGTTATGAGACGTTGGAGGCCATGTGAAAGCCTCATGGACCAGTTGAAGGTACAAGATCCAAGCACATGGACGAGGAGGAAATCACCCAGAAAAATCGGCCTGTTCTTCATCTAGATCGGCCAATTTTCCTGGGCTGCCAGGGCGATTTTTCCTCTGTAAAGGAAAGTGATGATCTGCAATCAAGCATGGGTGGAGCGGACGTGGAACTTGGACGGCTTGCGGTGCCAAGCGCGGGTTCCGACATCATAATGAACATCAAGAGCTCTCTACCATCCTTGATCGATCATCCACCATCATCATCCAATGTGAACCGAAATACCAAAGCATCACAAATTTTACATTGTGAGGACTCTCTTTCACTTCTTTATTTAGTTTACACATTAGGGACAATGTGTTTCTAAGTATGGGGTGGGGTTTTCATGATCACTTGCATGATTAGCATCTAAGATAGTTTAATTTTGTCACATGTTTCATTATGTCTTGCATTGTACATACATATTTCGAAAAATCCAAAAAAAATCAGAAAATTTTAAAAAATTTTAGTGCTTCTAAGGCTTGGATATGACCCTAATGATGAATCTTGTCTTGTGAATTGGCTATGGAAAGCCTCATGTGTTGAATAGATGATGCATATGTGGACTTGAAGTACTTCTCTTGAATTCCATGAATGATTTGTGATCATGATGTTTGCCTAGAATGGATTGAGTATGGAAGGTCGAAATTACATGCTAGTTCTTGCACACCATCTAGGAATGAATGAGGCAATTCATTTTTCTTTACTTCTCATCTTGATCATGTTGCTTGAGCACCTCAATTGAGATAAATTTGACCTCTTTTGACCCATCCGGGAATAGGAGCATGCTAGTGTGTTGATGTGTGTGAAAAGCAAGTGTGGGTTGAAGTTGTTGATGAAAGAATGCTATGAATAAGAATGCTGAATTTGTTGTGAAAGTGTAGACAAAAACATAGGTTTGGGGACGTTAGTTTAAATGACAAGTAACTCGGTACACTTCACATAATCGGGTGTTGGTGCCTTGCCAAAGTCAAATAAACCAATAGTCCTAACGAGCTTTGGTATGTGTGCCCGGTGTGGATGCACCTCGAAAAATAGAAAAAGCCCGAGGATGGCTAATCACCAAGGTTTCGGCTTTTGTACACCAATGCCATCGTCTCAAAAATAAAAGAAAAGAAAGAAAAGAAAATGAAAAAATATACACTTGAGGAAAGTTGATAAGAAATGTGAAGTTGTGGTTGTTTAGTTCCATTCCCGGATTAGCATCACGTAGCCTAGAAAATTCCCACCTAATCACAACGTTCCTTGGCCTTCTATTTCACAAGTCCTTATGACCTACTTGCATGTGTGTAAGACTAATTGATTTAGATTGGATATGCTCATGATCATCTTGACTTCTTCATCTTTACACTTCATTGCATGCTATCAAGTTAAGTGTAATTGTCTTTCCATGCTTTCATTTATTTGATGCATAATTGCTTGTCCATTGCCATGAAACATGACTATGAAGGTGATCCAATATTAGAAGCACAACTCCAAAAGATTTTGCCATTTTTCTGCATACATAAATCATGTCATCTCTTAGTCTATAGTTGGGAATTTGCTCGGGGACGAGCAAACCTTAAGTATGGGGTATTTTTGATAACAAGATTTATGACTTAGGATTAGGTAATCATTTAGATAGATTTCTCATTCATTCGTGCAAGTTTTGGCATTGGTTCATGACGTCTTCGCTCAATTCATGCACATTTCTAGAAAAGATGTCTACACTACCTTTTATCGGTTTTGTAGGTAATTCGGGGATCTATTGAACGTTAATCGATACATTTGAGGGCCAAGCCTCATGATGGTACACATCCAAATCCTTGGAGGAGCATAATTGGAGCAACAAAGGACACAAAGATCACTAATGGTGCAAGCAATGGAGCAACTCATGGCTTGACGATCATAGCATGTTTTTGCTGAAGAAAATCGGACAAACTAGCAGCTAAATCGGCCGATTTAATCCTGCTGGGTCGATTTTTGGGCCTTTGACAGCTTAAGCCACGTGTCCCACGATCTCTTGTTCGGCCTTGCTCTTGGTGGAGAATATAAGTGGTCCTGCAGGTTGTTGCTGGGCATCTCTCCTCACCCACACTCTCATTCACAGCTCATCAATTTGGGGAAAAGATTGGAGGAGAAGAAAAGCTCTCAAGGATTGAAGGAAGAAGAAGAACACCATTTTTAAGAGTTTTGAGTGACTTTTGAGTGATTTTTGTAATCTTGGATTGAAGAACTATTGCAAGGGTTGTTAGGAACGTTTTGCATCTTCATTTGAGAGTTTGTATGTCTTCCTACAACCTAGATTCAGCTGGGATTTATTGATTTTGCTTGTTTATATTTCATTATCCATCTATGAACACCATGTATGCTTGTTTGATGATTTTGGATCTTGGAATGCATATTATTGGCTAGTTTATTGTGATTCTAGAGTGACGGATTGATGGTTATGGCTAGGGTGATGATAGAATGGACTTATATGTTAGTTTTGGATGATTTGTATGCACGAAATCCAAACCAGTTAGAAAAATCGCCCTGTTCTTCATGATAGATCGGCCGATTTAGTGTAGAACAGTCCGATTTATTCTTCTGTTGCTCTTTGATTGATGAATCTGTATGATTGGGGTGTTAGGTCGTTAAATCCTAGTGTTCATTAGGCCTAATTTAGCTTAGGATCATCTAATGCTATCAACCTAAGTGAGGGAAGAGATCTACCCGATGATTTCCGATCTTAGATACCTTAGAAGATGAATTCTAGGTAGTAGCGAGCCTCATAAGCCGCTATTGGATTGAGTGTGCTAGGATTATTTGCTTGAGATTTCCCTATTCTGAGACTTACCCGGTAAGGAGAGGGTTACCCTTAAGTAGTATCTAGTTTGTTCGGAATTCCTTACTCTAACCCCTTGAGACTTACCCGGTAATAGGAGTTTGATGTGGGATTAGTGAAGTGAGAGACCTACCCGGTAATTGCTTCCATTAGTGAAACATTCTTTTCCCAATACCGCAGCTTGTCCTTAGAATCCTTAGAACCTTGAGTCCAATGCCATAACCGGAAATCTTGACCTCTAGAATCCACTTTTCTCTCTTGATCATATACTTGTGCTTTGTGTTACTTGTTCGTTTTGCTAGCTTAAGTTGTTAGTTGTTTTATTACCTTGCTTGATTTGTGATCTTTGTTTGATCACCACAAAAACCAACCAAAAACATTGTGTTTTCCATTTTCTTTGTTTCTCATCTTATCTTAGTCTAGATTCACACTATCTTTGATCATTGTTTGACTCGATTTCACCTTAGTCTTTGTGTTCGACCTCGGAATACTTTCCCTACTACAAAACGTCCCGTACACCGCGGGTTCGCTAGGAGTTAGGATAAATATAACGAGTATAAATTTAAAGCTTATTGCGTACACACATCACACGATCTTAGCGTAACAACGTCCTCAATGATACCGACGGTATAAGTTATGGATCGATCCACCATGTATAACGTCATCTTTACCGGTTTAGGTTCACCTAAACCGATCTTCCAGTATAAGGCAAGCGGAATGATGCTAACACTTGCTCCTAAATCACATAATGCATCATATGTGACATCTCCTACTCCGATTGGAACACAAAATGACCCCGGATCCTTCAGCTTTGGGGGCATCTTTTCCTTCATCGTTTTGATGAGATCCGACGATTCCGAACTCATCTTGACTTCTCCAAAGTCTTCGAGTTTCCTCTTGTTAGAGAGGATCTCCTTTAAGAACTTTTCATAAGCTGGCATACCTACAATTGCATCAATGAAAGGTATATTAATATGCAGTTCGCTCATGAGTTCAATGAACTTACCAAATTGCTTGTCTAGAGGCGCTCTTGCTCTAGATTGTGGAAATGGTAGGGGAGGTTTGTAAGCTGGAGGAGGAATGTAGATGTCTTCCTTCTCCTTCCCCTTTTCTTTCTCCTTTTCGACGGGAACTTCAACAAACTTAGGCTGCGGGTCGGTGGTTGTTGCTCCGCTCCTAGTTGTGATAGCCATCACCCTTCCTTTCGAGTTATCCTCCGTCTTTCCTGGAAGTTTTTGCTTGGTTTCTAGGAACTTCCTCAACATTGCTGAACATTTGGTTTTCTAAAACTTTTTGAGCTTTATCAACCTTAGTGATGTGACTTTCCAGCCCTTGAAGCTTTCCTAAAATCGTGTCTAGCATGGAAGAAGAAGATGGTGGAGTTAGTGAATTTTGTTGTTGGTTGGAACGCCAATCGTTGTTGCTTGAACTCCTATTGTTGTTCCAATTATTGTTCCGGTTGTTTTTGTTCCAATTGTTTCGGTTGTTGTTCCGGCTGTTGCGATTGGTATTCTCACTCCCATTATGGTTATTGTTGTTTCCTAAATAACCAACACCTTGCTCTTTTGGCTTTTGATAGCTAGCTTTGATGACTTCCTTCAATTCTTTAATCTCGGTGTTGAGAGAAAAGATTTGAGGTTGAGCAGCTTGTGTTAGCTTCACTCCTTGCTCCACTTTGTTAGCTTCCGCCTTCCGATGAGAGTATTTCTCAATGACTCTGGCTTGCTTCTCAATGAAGTCCGAAGCATCATCTTCCCTCATGTCCATGAATGAACCACATGAAAGGGGTTGGAGCTTGAATTGTGTTTCCACATCTAGCCCCTTCTAGTACATCTCCAACAACCCCAATTTGGAAATGCCATGGTGAGGGCAATCTAATAGTAAATCCTGAAATCTTTCCCAAGACTGAAACAAACTTTTATTAGATCTCATAGAAAAAGCATTGATTTTACCTCTCAACTCCTCCGTCTTGGATGGTGGAAAGAACTTGGTTTGGAACTCCGAAGATAGATTCTCCCATGTGTTGAGTTTTCCATTTGGAAGAGCTTGATGTAAGATCCGAAATTTTTATTCCGTTTAATTCCAAATCAAATCGGACTTCGAACCGTTGACGGTTTTCCATTCTATCTAGTATTTCTTTCTTCACAAATTTTATCATTTTATGTAGAATTAATTCACATAAAATGATAGAATTATATCAAACCCTAATTCTTATAATTATTTATCGTTTTATGTAGAATTTAATTCACATAAAATGATAGATTTATATCAAACCCTAATTCTTATAATTAATTCTTAACGACGACTTTAGACGAGATCATGACAAAGTTGTGACGAGATCACGACAAAGCTGAGACGAGGTCATGACGAGTTTTGACAAGTTTTGGACAAACTTTCAGCCCACTTGTTTTTGTCTTGTTTCAGCCCACTCTCCCTTGCATCTCCTTGCTCCAGCCCACGTACATGCTGCTACTCGGCCCAACTGTGAGAGACGCCTTGCCCTAGCGCCCTTGTGAACAGCTACATGCCAAGGATCACGACGTCTCTTCACGTCTCTCCCCATCATGTATGCCGGCACTTCCCTTCACGGCAAGCCAGCAACCACCTCCCCTTCTTCTCCTGCCTTGCTGCATCTCGACCTAACTGACGCCACACATTCAACCTACACCATAGCGCCACCTGGATCTATCCTCGTCGTCGGTACACATCACCACACCCTCGTCTATCTTGCACACGAAGGCCAGTACCGGCGAGTTCTGTGGTCTTCTCGGCCTTCATCCAACAAGCTGCAACCGGTTGTTCCATATCCCTTGCACAGTGGGTCGGACATCCCTCCTCGAGCCAAGAACACAACTAGGAGCGCGCTTCTTCGGGCCCAGCCAAACTCAGCGGACCTCCATCAGCTCGACCTCGAGAACAACAACGCAGATACACGATCCCAGGAGCCACATTCGACTCTCTCTCTCTCTCTCCGACTGCATTGGGTCGACAAAAGTAACGGAAGCTCCCCGACGCCTCCTCCAGTGACATCAAGTAGCAGTAGAATTCGTGCAATCTTCATGCCTTCGAGTCTCGGAATCGGGTAAGGCTTGTACCCCTTGCTACACTACACTTCAGTCTACTTCGTTCTTTGCCTAACTTGGACCAGTTTCATCTTTAAACCTATTCGGAATACCTATAGGAGAGCTGTACAGTTCATGCGTTTCTGAGTTTTCGGAAGTGGAAAACAGTCAACTTCAGGGCAAGATTTGAGTAAGTTATACTCATCCTTTGTTGCTGAATTTTGGATATGTTGTGGTCAGTAGTACATAGTAGATCATACTAAAATTTTGGAAGAATCAGAGTTATGGTTTGAGAGTTATGATGTTGCAAAGTTGTTTCCTCATGCAGTTTTTATAACTGTGCTGAGTGTTGGGGAAAACAGCAGGTGATGCTGTTTTGTGAGATGGTTTTGAATAAGCTCCTGATCTCCGTTGGACTTGAATTTTGGATATGATATAGTTGACATATTGTTGTAGAAGATATTAAAATTTGGGAGGAATCCAGCAAGTGGGTTGGGCTTTATGATTTTTCAAAGATTGAGTCGTAAGCAGTTTTTCTGTTGTGCTGAAATTTCTAAGTGTTGAGGAAAGGTGCTTGTGATGCAGTTTTGTGAGATAGTTTTAAATAGGCTTTTGATCTCCTTTGCGTCTGAATTTTGGATATATTATAGATAAGATTTTATAGTAGAACATATCAAAATTTGGGATTAATCCAGCGAGTAGTTTAGGAGTTATGATTTTTCAAAGTTAAGACAATGTGTTGTTTGTTAAGTGTTGTAACCAACTTTGGAAATTTTTGTAGAAGTGATCGTTTAACAGTTTTAAGAAATTCTTGCTCCTAGGAGTAGGTGAGATATCATAGATAATCTATGGAATTATTTCGGAATTTTTATAAGATTATTCGAATTTTATATTTGAAACCGAAGTTGGACCTTAACGATCTTTCCGAAAATAGGGAAATGGGTAAATTGCCAGTTTGTAACCAAACTCATCTTTAGGAGTTAGAATATGACTCTTTATTCTCAAATAAGAGTTTAGGCATGAATTATGGAATTTTTGGAAGTTCCGAGACCAAGGGTAAAATAGTCATTTTACCATAAATTGGTATTGTACTAAATTCTGTTCTAATAGGATCTACTACCTTCGAAGTCTTAGACTTCTAATTACCTAGAAAGTGTGCTGACACACTTGCCTCCTTTGACAGGCAACCGAGTTATACAGTTACAGGTTAAGTTGTGATTAAGAGAGTCGAGATCTGATTCAGGAAGTCCACGGTCTTACTTAGCTGGCTTCTTGTATGAGTGGTGTTTGTTAGTTTTGATAAATAATGAAACCAGATTAGGCCGACTTTATTAGCTATGTAATTGACCCAAGTGTATGATAGCGGGTCGTGACATCATCTGCCTAGCTCTTGCGAGAGTCTAGGAGGTTCTCTGCGACCAGCCCAGTCAGGTAGACGGTCAGATGTATTAGTACCATTTTGCTTTGGTAAACGGGGACAGGGGCGAGGTTTGGGAATCCCTCGTGTCACAAAATAAGTATCATTAGTAATGACATATCACCTAATTAAAGATAATAAAAGGATTGTGTGTTTCATGTTGATTGTGTATGTTGTGTGTTTGTGCTTTTACCTTTATATTTATGCATAGAATGTTAGCTAACGGTTTTATACCGCTTGTAGATACCTTGCAAGTTAAGACAGTTGTAGAGAGATCCGGAGTGAATGGCCAGCCGGGTCCACGTACTCATTTTAGTTGGGGACGGGATGTCTTCTGTTCTTCATATGCGTCCGTTTAGTACCATTATTTTGTAAGGCTGATACAAATTCTTCATGTATATATTGATTGAAGTTTTCAAATGTTTTTAAATACTTTTGTGCCTTGTTGTAAGATCCTAGTGAAATTGTTTTCAAACTAAGGTCGGAACCCATTGTGAGGTCCTAACCAGTAGCTCCCCGAGTTCTCAGAATTTGGGGTGTTACAATATGGTATCAGAGCCAGGTTGACAACAATGGTACTTGAAATCTTCTGAAAGACCGAATGTGTAAAATAACTAGAACCCGAATGGGGTCTAAATTCTTAAAACGGATTTATGTTTTTACACGCACGCATAGTCGGGTTGTGGTGTTAGTAGTACGTCGGACCACCATCGCTCTCCGTGGATCTCTGCAACTTGGATCGATAGGAGTTAGTATATATACTTTTTATGATGTTTCTTATTATATGTTATATACGTGTGTATGCTTAGTTCGTTAGTATCCTGAAGGATATTTTATATCCTTCAGTCATGATATCACGAAGCGATGATCGCCTCATGATAAATCAACTGCGGACTTGAAGAATCTCCAACACGAGGCAATGAAATCAGACCTTGAATTGAGTATTATACTCGGGTAGGCTGCTTGGTGATCCTTACAAATTCTCCAAAGAACAAGTGAGCAAGGAAGTAAAGTTGTGAAGATAATTTTTTTTTACCACACGCACAACGCACAATCAGATGAGGAAGAAATTCCTGAGTCAGTTCGGTTAGAAGGAATAGAAGGTCGTACAAGGAACTCGGGCATACGAGGCCGAAAGATGGGAATTAGAAGAACCATGCAAGAGACTACAAGAGTGCGGAGTAGAGATAACAATATTGGAACAAGACAAGTAGAATTGAGTACAACCAAGATTGCGGAATCAAGGACATTATAATCGAGGCGGATGCCCCATAGACCATTAGGGGCATGAGAAAACAGAAGAGACAAAGTGTCAATCCGAGTGTGAGAATTTAAGGTGGACAGAATGAAGACCTACAACTGAGTGTAAAAGCGAAAAGGCAAACCCCACAAGCGTGGGGAGGTTTTGACCTCCTCAGAGATATAAGAAGTTTGAAAGAAATCACGATGCCAATATCCAAAGAATGGAGGCCTGTTGAAGAGTCAACGGAGTTTCCTGAAGGCGATATTACCACCAACACCAGTGAAGAAATGGGTATGGGAGAATTTCCTTGCTGGACTCGAGAGTCAAGGGTAACCCGAATTATCACGGGACCTAAGCCATCAACACAGGTGGTCCATGCAAAAGGAACTACAAGTGGATGATCATTACGGCCATAAGAATTTCAAAGACGCTTGCAAGCTATCGTGGAAAATTGAAAAGACTATTTATGCCAGATGAATGACACAATCGGACTAGAGAAAAGGAGTTAGCCCATAAGAAGCAGAAGAGTGAAAGATAAGACGATCTAAAGAAGGATAAAAGGATTAATCTAGTAGGTGATGTGGACCAAAAGTTTAATACCAGTAGAGGTATGAAATAGAGATAAGTCAATTATAGACTGACCAATGTTAACTAAGTACGTGCAAGGGTTATTTGGTATTGACGAGCTATGTACAATTAAGAGGAGATATCTGTGATTGCGGATTATTGATATAACTATACCGATGCTTTAGAGGATTTCCTCAAGTAGGGAACGTAAATCTTCATAGACAACTAATGGTATAGAGAGAATCGTGTTAGAGGTTACTTCTTGGTTGATTAAAATCAAACTCCGGTCGAGCCAAGGAGTTTGGATTTGTGTTAGAAGAATTAAAGGAGTAAACGGAAGAGGTTGTTTTCCAATCGTTATTTTATTTCAGGGAGGCGAATAAGGAAAGTACTCGGTACTCCATCCGGATAAGACTAATAGTGTAATTAGGAGAAGAGTTTTGGGGTCAAGCACTTTGGACTCACAGAAAATGTCCTTATGATTAATGGGTGACAACAAAATTATTAGAGTAGCATAGCGGAAGCATGATGGGTCCTAACCGACAGAGCAGAGCTCAATGGTATAGAGAAATAACATGACAACTTTGGAACGATGATAGTTGGTGAAATGCATTTCGCTGGGAAGGAACGTGAGATAGGTTACGCGGAGTGACTGAATATGTCATACGGAAGCTGTATCACCATCAAGATAGACGGGAAAGTATGTGCATGTAAGAGTTTATAGAAGGGGATTAGTACCCTACTATGGATTCAAGTGAATAATGACGGCTTGTCACATGTTGTCAAATAACTAGTTTGTAATCTAATACGTAACAGAGTATTCTAGAATGATTTTTCTTGATGGATTGAGGAAAGAATTAACGATGTAATACAAGTATTGTGCAGGGCGTGCACTAGAAAGCTCAAAGTGAGTAACTACCATCCTGAGTCGAAAATACATAAGAAAGAGAAGCGACGGGAGCATACTCACAACCTAGTAACCGTGCTTAAAGAAACCATAATCTCGGAGTAGATTTTAGGTGTAATGTTATGTCGGAATAGAGCCTAGTTACGTCTTGAGTTAGAGGGATATTATTAGATCGATAAAAGTGGAGGATACAAGAGTTCAATGTGACGGTGTGTTAGCATTTATCGAGTAGTTATGATCAAATAACGGTGATATGAGATCACTTTGATTCTAATACCGTCACTCCAGACATAATCTATGTCACTTGAGATCTTGGGAAATTCGTGGGAAGCCTAAGTTAGAGCTAACGGTGTATTAGAGATCTATAAATAATATAACAATGCCAAGTGAACAAAGAGGATGACCACTAGATTTGATTTTTGGTTGTCTCGAGTGTTAGACCTGAAAAGGGTAAAGGTGGCGATTCCTTACCTGAGGAATAAGATGGCTGAGTAATATATTAAGAGACAAGACCAAGTGGGTCGTGATACGAAGAACATTGAGAACTTGGTAAGTGTTGGTGGATGTCCAATACCTTGGACCTGATTGTGTAGTCAAAACATTTTCAGAAGGCCGGAAGCAAGTGGTCATAACGAAAGGAAGAAAGTTGAATAGATCATTTTTCGTAGGGTCACCAAAAGATCTAGAAGTGTGTTGTGTAAGACAACCATTAGAAGTTTTAAAGCGGTTTAAAAATGACTGATGGACTAGTATTCCTCATTCTATTGGAGAGTGTAGCGTCAGTTTTCCACGGAGACTAAGTTTGGGAACTGAGTTTGAGAATTTCAGTTTAAGAGATACCTACCAGACACGAGTTAGGTCAACAGATTAGAGAATCAAACAGTTGAGCGTGATAATACCGGTGAGATATCCGGTAACCACTCTAGAACGTGGTAGCAGGCGCTTGTGATCTAAGTACCTGAAAAGAATTAATATTCAATAGTTTTAGGAGAAGCCGATAAGGCAACCTAAGATATTGGGAATAGTAAGAGACGTAACATTTCAATGACTTATGTAGCGATAGTTGTAACCTTGGGAGTGACGAGTTAGGGCTTGACCTTGTATGTGTGATATTGTTTGACTGCTTGTTTATTTCACGATCGAGTGTTTAGTCAGTGATGTGTTCTTTTGCTAACCTTGATGTGCGGGATACTTAGATGTGGAAACGACGAGACTTTTGTGTAGTGACCAAACACACCCATTTGGCGCCTTAAAGGCCGATCAGGTTTGTCTTACCCTAAGTTTCGGGACGAAACTTATTTTCAGAGGGATCTGATGTAACGACCAGTTTTTTTTGTTACGCTTTGATAGGGTTAGAGAAGTTTAGGAAACAAATAAAAATTTAGTGAGACTAGGACATACCAATTTATTTATGGAAGTTGTTTAATTAAGTACCTTGTTCTAAGTTTCGGGACGAAACTTATTTTAAGGGGGTACTGATGTAAGATCCATAATTTTTATTCCGTTTAATTCCAAATCAAATCGGACTTCGAGCCGTTGACGGTTTCTCATTCTATCTAGTATTTCTTTCTACACAAATTTTATCATTTTATTTATAATTAATTCACATAAAATGATAGAATTATATCAAACTCTAATTCTTATAATTATTTATCATTTTATGTAGAATTTAATTCACATATAATGATAGAATTATATCAAACCCTAATTCTTATAATTAATTCTTAACGCCGACTTTAGACGAGATCATGACAAGGCTGAGACGAGATCATGACAAAACTGTGACGAGATCACGACAAAGCTTAGACGAGGTCATGACGAAGCCATTACGAGTTTTGACATGTTCTGGACAAACTTTCAGCCCACTTGTTTTTGTCTTGTTTCAGCCTACTATCCCTTACTAGGCCCAACTGTGAGAGACGCCTTGCCCTAGCGCCCTTGTGAACAGCTACACGCCAAGGATCACGACGTCTCTTCACGTCTCTCCCCATCATGTATACCGGCGCTTCCCTTCACGCCAAGCCAGCAACCGCCTCCCCTTCTTCTCCTGCCTTGCTGCATCTCGCCCTAACTGACGCCACACGTTCAACCTATACCATAGCGCCATCCTGGATCTATCCTCGTCGTCGGTACCCAGCACCACACCCTCGTCTATATTGCACACGAAGGCCAGTACCGGCGAGTTCTGTGGTCTTCTCGGCCTTCATCCACCAAGCTGCAACCGGTGGTTCCATCTCCCTTGCACAATGGGTCGGACATCCCTCCTCAAGCCAGGAACACAACTAGGAGCGCGCCTCTTCGGGCCCAGCCAAACTCTGCGGACCTCCATCAGTTCGACCTCGAGAACAACAACGCAGATTCACGATCCTTGGAGCCACAATTGACTCTCTCTCTCTCCCTCCGACTGCATTGGGTCGACAAAAGTAACGGAAGCTCCCCGACGCCTCCTCCAGTGACAACAAGTAGCAGCAGAATTCTTGCAATCTTCATGCCTTCGAGTCTCGGAATCGGGTAAGGCTTGTACCCCTTGCTACACTACACTTCAGTCTACTTCTTTCTTTGCCTAACAACGACCAGTTTCGTCTTTAACCCTATTCGGAACAACTATAGGAGAGCTGTACAGATTCATGCGTTTTTCTGAGTTTTCGGAAGTGGAAAACAGTCAACTTCGGGGCAAGATTTGAGTAAGTTATACTCATCCCTTGTTGTTGAATTTTGGATATGTTGTATTCAGTAGTACAAAGTAGATCATACTAAAATTTTGGAAGAATCGGAGTTACGGTTTGAGAGTTATGATGTTGCAAAGTTGATTTCTCATGTAGTTTTTATTACTGTGCTGAGTGTTGGGGAAAACAGCAGGTGATGCTTTTTTGTGAGATGGTTTTGAATAAGCTCTTGATCTCTGTTAGGCTTGCATTTTAGATATGATATAGTTGACATATTGTTGTAGAACATATTAAAATTTGGGTGGAATCCAGCGAGTGATTTTGGATTTATGATTTTTCAAAGATTGAGTCGTAAGAAGTTTTTCTATTGTGCTGAAATTTCCAAGTGTTGAGGAAAGGTGCTTGTGATGCAGTTTTGTGAGATAGTTTTAAATAGGCTTTTGATCTCTTTTGCGGATGAATTTTGGGTATATTATAGATAAGATTTTATAGTAGAACATATCAAAATTTGGGATAAATCCAGCGAGTAGTTTAGGAGTTATGATTTTTCAAAGTTAAGACAATGTGCTGTTTGTTAAGTGTTGTCACCAACTTTGGAAATTTTTGTAGAAGTGATGGTTTAACAGTTTTAAGAAATTCTTGCTCCTAGGAGTAGATGAGATATCATAGATGATCTATGGAATTATTTCAGAATTTTTATAAGATTATTCGAATTTTATATTTGAAGCCGAAGTTGGACCTTAACGATCTTTCCGAAAATAGGGAAATGGGTAAATTGCCAGTTTGTAACCAAACTCATCTTTAGGAGTTAGAATATGACTCTTTAGTCTAAAATAAGAGTTTAGGCATGAATTAGTGAATTTTTGGAAGTTTCGAGACCAAGGGTAAAATAGTCATTTTACCATAAATTGGTCCTGTATTAAATTTTGTTCTAATAGGATCTTCTACCTTAGAAGTCTTAGACTTCTAATTACCTAGAATATGTGCTGACACACTTGCCTCCTTTGACAGGCAACCGAGTTATACAGTTACAGATTAAGTTGTGATTAAGAGAGTCGAAATCTTATTCAGGTAAGTCCACGGACTTACTTAGCAGGCTTCTTGTATGAGTGGTGTTTGTTAGTTATGATAAATAATGAAACCGGATTTGGCCGACTTTATTAGCTACGTAATTGACCAAAGTGTATGATAACGGGTCGTGACATCATCTACCTAGATCTTGCGAGAGTCTAGGAGGTTCCCTGTGACCAGAGTAGTCAGGTAGACGGTCAAATGCATTAGTACCATTCCGCGTTGGTAAACGGGGACAGGGGCGAGGTTTGGGAATCCCTCGTTTCACAAAATAAGTATCATTAGTAATGACATATCACCTAATTAAAGATAATAAAAGGATTGAGTGTTGCATGTTGATTGTGTATGTTGTGTGTTTGTGCTTTTACCTTTATATTTATGCATAGAATGTTAGCTAACGGTTTTATCTTGCTTGTAGATACCTTGCAGGTTAAGACAGTTGTAGAGAGATCTGGAGTGAATGGCCAGCCGGTTCCACATACTCATTTTAGGTTCAGACGGGATGTCTTATGTTCTTCATATGCGTCCGTTTAGTACCTTTATTTTGTAAGGCTGATACAAATTCTTCATGTATATATTGATTGAAGTTTTCAAATGTTTTTAAATACTTTTGTGCCTTGTTGTAAGATCCTAGTGAAGTTGTTGTCAAACTAAGGCCGGGACCCATTGTGAGGTCCTAACCAGTAGCTCCCCGAGTTCTCAGAATTTGGGGTGTTACACTTGGTACCAAAATAAAGCTTTCCCCTTGAAAGAGAAGAAGAATGGCTTGATCTTGTAATTGTTGGAGGTTGCTTTCTTTGGCTTCATTGTCTTCATCATAATCTCATAATTCTGTAAATGTTGTTGTGGAGATTCAACACTCGTTCCTCCAAACTGGTTTTGGCGAACGATGGTAATAACTTGTGGGTTAAAGCTAAACCCTTGAATATCGTCAGCATCAAAGTTCACACCTAGACGGCGTGGTTGCTGAATTGAATTCATCCTTTGGCCAAGAGTTCTTGGCTCTTCTTCTACACGAGCGGCTCTCGCACCCCCAGCTGGGACACGAGGAGTTGTGGCTGGTATTGGATTAATCTGGACTGGATTAATCATTGGATCAATCTCCTCTAGCGGTGGCATATCCGGATTGAATTCCTCATCATCGGATGATTCCACTCTAATCGACTTAGTTGGTTTCTTGACCTTCTTCTTCTTAGAATCATTCAACTCCAACTTCATGTCGAACATCATAGCTCTAAGTTCATCAATTTGGAATTGATGACTTGTTTCCGCATCTCTACGAGCTTTCTCACTCAACCTAAGTTGACGTTGAGATTCGTCTAATTCCGCTTGGACATCTCTCTCTTTATTTACAGCCATCTTTCTTTCCTTGGCTTTCTTCCTAAGAGTTTTCTCAAGTTCCTGATCAAAAGGTACGAGGTCTTTGTTGGACCTAGACCTGTGAATATACCTAAAAGAACTTGCAAATAACACTCACAAGAGATATCAAATAACAAGAGCAAAGCTCCCAAGCTCGACAACCGAAAACCGAAGTTTGGTTTAGACCAAATCCCTGGCAACGGCGCCAAAAACTTGTTCGCCCAAAAGCGTGCGTGCAATCAAGTCTTAAATTTATAAAACTAGAATAAAAGTAAGCGAACCCGCAGTGTACGGATCGATGTAGATTAGCAAATATTCCAGAGTATCGATCACAGGGATTTGGTGAAACAAAACCCAGTCTCAGGTTATCGAGCAATAAAAGGTAAAGCTTTGTAAGTATTGGGAAAACAACAACCCTAAAGATCCAGGTATCTAATTGTGGCAATCGATTCAAGATATACTAGAGAACTAGGGACAAAGTTAAGAGTTTCAAAGGTATACTAAAGTAAAGCAATGTACGGTGAAGTTCCAAGACTTTATATGACTTATCTAAAGACACTCTCTATAAAGGTTGTTGAGGCTTCAGTATAGAAAGGATCTATGGACAAGAATTAAACACAAATACCCAAACTTGTAACCCAAGGATCAGGATAAACTAAAACGATTAAGGTTGTGACACTCGAAATCGAAATAGAGGATGTTGAGTCTCACTACTACCTAGAAAAGGGTAAACCAAGACTAGATTAAAGCTAATCTTTAACCTTGGATCAAAGTAAAAGCAAAGTTCATAAACTAGGGTAAATCACGGTCAGATCTTGAGAAAAACGGCCGTGGAACTCCAAGAACAGGCCGTGATTTGGGTTAGTCGACGAATCTCTCAAACTTTCAAGGTCCAATCAATTTACGATCGATCTATCATCATCTAAGCCACAACTATCAACCCTTCACCTTAGAATTGCTAAAGGGTTTTAGCCAACAATCATTGTAATGATATCAATATTCAAATAAAAAATAATAAAAGATGAAAACCCTCGAATACTTAATTAAACTTCAAAACCAATTCTCAAATCCGTAACACAAGAAGCAATGTTTGATGGATTCAGAATGTATAACACAAAACCTCACAAGAATCTAAGGTAAGTATGAAGAATAGGTTGTGAATCCGTCTTCAATGTCAAAACCTAAGAAAGAGGTTAAAACCTTCGGCGATCTTCAATCAACCCTAGGTAAAAATTCTCCAACACAAATGTTGGGAGATTAGGCGGGCGTAAGCGCGGATCCACAAAACTCTCTTTTTTGACCTTTTTATAAGATGAGAAAGAAATAACCTTCCAGGCCCATCACGTAAATAACGTGACAATTAAAGACTCGTCAAAAGATCGCCTAAATCACAGTCTCAAGGGTTTCCATGTCCGTGGTTTAGGGCGTGGAAATGGATTACGGTATCTTGTGACTTCCACGACCGTACTTTAGGCTGTGTAACTTACTGGAATGCTCCACGCTCATGAGGCCAAGATCCACGGCCGTGGTTTAGAGCGTGGACTCTTCTACGGCCGTAATTCAGGGCGTGGAAGTGTAGAATACTTGTAGTTTCCTTTGTGTCATGACATTCTTCATCCTAGCTCCTTCCTTACCTTCCTTGATGTGTTCCTAATCCTCGAACATGATTGATTCCTCTCTTTTCTATCTCAAGAGCTCCCATTTAGCTCCTTTTCGCCTACAATCAACACAAAGCTGGTGTACACATCCATATCGACAATAATAGAAGAACAAGCTAACAATTGCTTCTAAACTTCATCCATGTACACAATAATGAGAGAAAAACAACAAAAATATGTGCCTAGAATATCGCAATATTTCATGCTAACAATAGAGCTGTTGGAGATTTATTTCAAGGGGCTTGATGAGGATAGTCAATTCAAGCTCCAATCACTTTCCGGAGGAACATTCATGGAGAAGAATGTGGATGAGGCTTTGGATTTTTTAGAGTAGCAAGCCTTGGTGATAGATGATGGGAGGACACCGGGAGCATATGAAGTGAGTGAAGTCACCATGACCAACTACAAACTTGATGCAATCAACAATGAGCTTATGTCCTTGAGGGGGTTGTGTACCACAACCTTGAAGAGTCAAGCAAGTCCTCAAGTGCAAGTGCAAGCCAACTTGGCTTCCAAAGAGGAGGATGTTAACTACATGGGAAGGAGCAATTTCAACAACTACCAAGGCCCTAGAACTTCAACAATAATGGCCGGCAATACAACAATTATCGGCCAAACCACAACAATCCCGGGTTCTCCTATTCTAACCCGGACGGTTCCTTGAACCCTCGCGCTTCCACAAGCGCAGCCCCACCACCTCAGGCTTAACAAGAGCCTCCACCCGGTTTTGCTCAACCTCCAAAGGACAGGACCGAAATGATGTTTAAACAATTGCTAGGAAGGTTGATTGGACTTGAGAGCATGGTGACATCCATTTCGAAGGCTCAAAAGGTGCTAGAAGCACAAGTGTTCCAAATGGCGGGTGAGGCACAAAGGGATCCGGGAAAGTTTCCAGGAAGGACCGAGGACAATCCAGGAGGCCAAGTGTTGGCCATTACCACAAAGAGTGGACTGAGCATTAAATATCCCTTACCCAAGGACAATGACAAGGGGAAGCAAGTAGTAGTGGAGGAAGAACCATTGCAAGAAGAAGGAGGCAAGAGCAAAGATGATGAGCCAACATGTGTGGCACCTCCCCCATAAAATCCACCACTACCATTTCCACAATCACGAGCAAGAGCTCGTTTGGATAAACATTTCAGTAAATTCCTTGAACTCATGTTTAAATTACATATAACATTCCGTTCATCGATGCAATTCTAGGTATGCTGGCCTATAGAATGTTTTTGAAGGAAACACTCTCCAACAAGAGGAAGTTGCAGGAGTATGGAGAGGTGAGGATGACAAAGAGGTCTTCCGAGTTGATTTAAACTATGAGGGACGAAATGCGTCCTAAGCTTTGAGATCCAGGGTCTTTTTGTGTGCCAATTGGAGTGGGAGAAGTGCAATATGAAGCCCTATGTGACCTTGGAGCAAGTGTAAGCATTATCCCGCTTGCACGATGCAATAAGGTTGGCCTAGGAGAACCGAAGCCGGTCAATATGACCCTCTACATGGTGGACCGATCAAGTACTCACTCCGTGGGAATCCTAGAGGACATACCGGTTCAGCTTGGGAAGTTCTATATGCCAATCGATTTCGTTGTTTTGGACATCCCGGCGGACTACCCGGTTCCTATCATTTTAGGGAGGCCATTCTTAGCCACATCCGGATTCTTAGTGGATTGCAAAAATGGGATCCTCTCCTTCAACATAGGAGAAGAAAATATCAAGTTCAAGCTGTCCACAATGATAAAGGGGCTAGCCCTTTGTGAAGACGTTTTTAACATTATCGAGGAAGAAGTATCTAGGGAAGTTGTGAGCTCAATCCTAATCAAGGATCCATTAGAGAAGGTTCTTAGCATGAGTATCATGGAGGAAGGAGTTGAGGAAGATTGCAATGAAGAAATCCAAGCTTTGGATGCAATAGAAAAGGAGACAAGTGCTGAATTTGAAGTGCTCGAAGGAGGGTTGAAGAGTTGTAAGAACCACGGCCTGGGGCCATAACCACGCATCTGGTTTCAACAATTCAGCCCGTGGAAAGCTCTGTCGTAACTAATTGTTCTAATTGTTCTAGAACCACGGCCGTGGTTGTGCAAGATCCAGTGGGATCACCCGTGGTTTCTCTAGAAATTCCCTTAGTTGTTGATAAAGCTTCAAGGAGTCTTGGAGAGTGTTCAATGGCTTTGGATTCATCTAATGTGGAGCTATATGGATCACATCCAACCGATAAAAATCCTCCCAAACTTGATCTCAAACCTCTCCCTTCTCATTTAAAGTATGCTTTCCTTGGTTCAAATTCTACTTATCCCGTGATTGTGAATGCATCTTTGAATGATGATGAGCTTGATAGATTGTTGAATGAATTGAAATTGCATAGGAGAGCTATTGGATACACCAGTGATGTCTTAGTTGGCATTAAACCATCCTTGTACATGCATAAAATCTTGATGGAAGACAACCATAAACCTTCAATTGAACCTCAAAGAAGATTGAACCCTATTATGAAAGAGGTAGTCAAGAAAGAGATCCTAAAATTGCTAGATGCGGGAATCATTTTCCTGATTTCGGATAGTAAATGGGTTAGTGCCGTTGATTTTGTTCCTAAGAAGGGTGGTATGACCGTAGTAACTAATGAGAACAATGAACTAATCCCAACTAGGAAGGTTACGGGGTGGAGAATGTGTATTGACTATAGAAAGCTTAATGTTGCCTCTAGGAAAGATCACTTCCCTCTTCCCTTTATTGACCAAATGCTAGAAAGGTTAGCTCAACATTCACATGTTTGTTATCTTGATGATTATAGTGGGTTTTTCAAAATTCCTATTCACCCGGATGACCAAGAGAAAACAACATTTACTTGTCCTTGGAGAACATTTGCGTATAGAAGGATACCATTTGGGTTGTGTAATGAACCCGCCACCTTTCAAAGGTGTATGATGACTATTTTTTCTGAATATATTGAGAATATTATGGAAGTGTTTATGGATGATTTCTCGGTGTATGGCTCTTTATTTGATAACTGCTTGGCTAATCTATCTTTGGTGTTTAAGAGATGTGAGGAAACTAATCTTGTATTGAATTGCGAGAAATGCCACTTCATGGTGAGTGAAGACATAGTGTTGAGACACTTGGTTTCCCACCGTGGAATCGAGGTTGATAGAGCAAAGATAGAAACGATAGAGAAGTTTCCACCACCTACCTCGGTGAAAGGGTTAAGGAGTTGCTTAGGGCATGCCGGTTTTACCGAAGGTTTATAAAAGATTTCTCAAAAATTTCTAAGCCTCTCACTAACCTACTAATGAAGGATGTTGAGAGTGTTTTCTCCAAGGATTGCCTTGAAGCATTTTGTAGGTTGAAGGATGCTTTGATCTCCGCCCCTATCATGCAACCTTCGAATTGCAGCTTACCATTTGAAGTAATGTGTGATGCGAGTGACATGGCTGTTGGAGCTGTTTTAGGAAAAAAGAAAGATGGGCTTACATAAGCCATCTACTACGCTAGCAAGGCGCTAGACGATGCCCAACTCAACTATGGCAAAACCGAGAAGGAGTTGCTAGCGGTAGTGTATGCCTTTGACAAGTTCCGCTCATATCTTGTTGCAGCAAAGGTTATTGTGTACACGGATCATGTTGCGATCCATTATCTCCTCACAAAGAAAGATGCCAAGCCTCGCCTCATTCGGTGGATCCTTCTCCTCCAAGAATATGACTTGGAGATTCGGGACAAGAAAGGTTCTGAAAATTCAGTAGCGGACCTTCTTAGTAGGCTTCAACCGTTGGAGATTGAAAGAGATGACATCCCGATTGATGAATCATTCGGGAATAAAAATTGCAAGTAATAGAGGAGTGCTTACTTCAAGTGTCTAGAGGGAGTGAGCCATGGTATGCGGACATAGTGAATTATCTTGTGTGTGAAGAGGTGCCACCCGGTTTGTCATATGCCCAAAGGAAAAGGTTTTTCAAAGATGTGAGGCATTATTATTGGAGTGAGCCTCTCTTGTTCAAAAGAGGACCGGATGGAGTCTTTAGGAGGTGCATTTCGGAGGATGAGATGGAGAGTGCGATCCGTCATTGCCACTCCTTGCCATGTGGAGGCCACGCTAGCTCACACAAAACGTGTGCAAAGGTATTGCAATCCGGTTATTATTGGCCTAACTTGTTTAAGGATGTACAGAATTTTGTAGTAGGTTGTGATGCTTGCCAAAGGACGGGAAACATCTGAAGAAGGAATGAGATGCCCTTGAATAATATCCAAGAGGTTGAGGTGTTTGATGTTTTGGGTGTGGACTTCATTGGGCCTTTCCCCTCTTCATGTTACAACCTCTACATTCTATTGGCGGTGAATTATGTGTCATGGTGGGTGGATGCAATCGCCTCTCCCAAAAATGATGCCAAAGTGGTGGTGCGGTTCTTCAACCGAGTCATCTTCCCTAGGTTTGGAAGACCAAGAGTGGTCATAAGTGATGGAGGGAAGCATTTCACCAATTGGAACTTTGGGACACTTTTGGCTAAGTATGGGGTGACTCATAAGGTGGCTACACCTTACCATCCCCAAACTAGTGGCCAAGTGGAGATCTCAAACCGGGAGATCAAGAGGATACTTGAGAAGACGGTTTCTAGGACAAGAAAAGATTGGGACATGAAGCTTGATGATGCTCTTTGGGCTTATAGAACCGCCTTCAAGACACCAATTGGCACCACTCCCTACAAGCTAGTTTATGGAAAGTCTTACCACCTTCCGATGCAGATGGAGCATATGGCATATTGGGCCATAAGGTGGCTGAATTTTGACCTCAAGGAAGCCGGTGAGAAGAGGTTGCTGGACATGAATGCTCTTGAGGAGATCCGGTTGGATGCTTATGAAAATGCCCGGATTTACAAATAAAGGACCAAGCGTTGGCATGACAACGTCTAATCCCAAAGGAATTGCGTGAAAGTGACCTAGTCCTTCTCTTCAATTCAAGGCTACAGCTCTTCCCCGGAAAACTTAAGGCAAGATGGACGGGTCCTTATATGGTGAGGAAGGTCTTCCCCAATGGAGCGGTTGAGATAGGTGGGAGCATTGTGGAGATTTTAATGTGAATGGGCACCGTTTGAAGAAGTACATTCCGGAAGATCCGGTGGATATGATTGGCCCACTTCACCTTGAGTGAAACGCTCCCGGATTTGGTCAAGCTAATGACCTTAAAGAAGCGCTTAATGGGCGGCAATCCATTGGTACATATCTTTCCCTGTTCGTTTTTTGTATTTGTTTTTGTTTTTTTCTTTTCTTTTTGTTTCAGTGTGTTTGTGTGTGTTTTGTGTTTTGTGTCTTGTGTTTGTGTGCTAGAGTCTAGGTAACAAGAAGTCATGCAAGGCATCGAGGTGATGATGATGATCCCGCATCAAACGTCGGTGGAGTGGACGTGGGACTTGGTCGGTTTGTGGTGCTTAGCGCGGGTCCCGACGCCATAATGAACATCAAGAGCTCTCTACCATCTTTGAACGATCATTCACCATCACTCCACATGAGTGAACCAAAATACCGAAAACACCATTTTGACATTGTGAGGACTCTCTTTCACTTCCTTATTTAATTTGCACATTGGGTACAATGTGATTTTAAGTATGGGATGGGGTATTCACAATATCCTTGCATGATTGCATGTAGGATGGTTTCATATTATTGTCACATGATTCATTATGTTTTGCATTGTACATATTTATCTCAAAAATTCCAAAAAAAAAAATAATCAGAAAATTTTAAAAAATTTTGTGCCTCCTAGTTTGTATATGACCCTTATGATGAGTTTATTCTGTGAATTGGCTATGGATGGCTTTTGTGTGTTGAATGAATTTATGCATTTTGGACTTGAATTGTGATGAAGATTGCTTTCTAGGTTTGATTGAGAATTGATTATCGAAATCGCATGCTAGTTCTTACACATCATCTAGGAATGATTAAGGCAATTCATTTCTCTCTTCTTCCAATCTTGATCATGTTGTTTGAAGCACCTCAATTGATAAAAAAAATTTGACCTCTTTTGACCCATCCGGAAATAGGACCATGTTAGTGTGTTGAGTGTGTGAAAAGCATGTGTGGGGTGTTGAAGGAAGTGTAGGAATGTTATGATTGAAGTGTTGAATGTGTTGTGAAAGTGTATAAAAAATATAGGTTTGGGGACGTTGGTTTTGATGACGAGTAACTCGGCACTATTCACATAATCGGGTGTTTGTGTCTTGCGAAAGTCGGATTAACCGATAGTCCTAACGAGCCTTGGTATGTGTGCCCGTTGTGAGGAACCTTAAAAAAATCCCGAGGTCCGCTAATCACCAAGGTTTCGGCTTTTGTACACCAATGCCATTGTCTCAAAAATAAATGAAAGAACAAAAAGAAGAAAAAGAAAAGAAAAAGATGGAGAAAAATATACACTTGTAGTGAAGTTGATAAAAGATGCAATTGTGGAGTTAATTCCTTTCCCGGATTAGCATCACATAATCCAAAAAATTCCAACCTTTTACAACGTTTCTTGACCTCTATGCAGATTCTCGATTTACTTTGCATTTATGATTTCAAGCTAAGTGTGATTGTCTTTCCATGCATTTATTTTTTTGATACACATTTCCTCATCCTTTGCCATGAAGATCGCTATGAAGGTGATCTATGACTAGAAGCACAATTGCAAAATATTTTCTGTTTTTCCGCATTCATAACTCATGCCATCTTGTAGCTTAGGTTTGAACCTTGCTTGGGGACAAGCAAGTGGAAAGTATGGTGTATTTTGATGACATGATTTATGACGTTAGTTTAGGCATTCATTTAGATAGTTTTTCCCGTTATTCATGCATGTTTTGGCATTAGTTCGTGACGTTTACGCTTAATTCATCCATATTGTCGAAATAGACGTCTACACGAGCTTTTATTGGTTTTGTAGGTATTTTGAGGATCTTTAGGACTTAATCGTTACATTCGAGGATCATTCCTCGTGATGACACACTCCTAGACTCTTTAAGGAGCAAGCTAGGAGCAAAGGAGAAAACAAGAGACCTTATTGGTGCATGCCTTGCACCAATTCGTGACTAGGTGATCCAAGGAGAGCTTTGTGATGAAAGCCACGGCCCAGAGGCCATTTCCACGCCCGTGGTTTATGTCTAGAAAGCTTTGACACTTGTCACACGATTTCTTTGCCCGACCTTTGCTTTTCTTGGTTGAGTGTGGACTTGGTTGAGCCAGCAGGCTGGCTTTTGGACTCTGTCTCATCATCCATTGTAGGGAGGAAAACTTGGAAGGAGAAAGAAAAACACTCTCATTTGGAAGAAGACCAACATCACAAAACTTAGATCTAGAGTTAGACTTTGAAGGATTTTTATTGACTTTTGTTGTGGAGCTTTTGGAAGCATTGTAAGGAACGTTTTGGAGCTATGTTTGAAGGGTTTTATGTCTTGTTTAATCTCATATTCAGCTAAGTTTACTTGCTTCTATTTACTCTTATTTCATTTTCTTGCTATGAAACCATGTATGCTTGCATGATGAGTTTAATCCTTAAAATACATGTTATTGGCTAAGTAGTTGTGATTCTAGGGTGATGGAATGATGGTTGTGGCTTGGAATATGATAGAATAGACTTGAATGTATGTTTGGATGACTGGCATGCTCAAAACCTAAATCCCGATTAAAACCACCGCTTGTTCCTCCTAAACCACGGCCGTGGTTGTTTATGATCAGCCCGTGGTTTTGCTCTATTGTGCTTATATTGATAAATCTGAATTTTAGGATGTTAGATTGTTGAAATCCTAGTGTTTGTTAAGCCTTATCTTGCTTAGGGTGACCTAATGCTAGCAAAATAACTTAGGGAAGAGACTTACCCGGTAATTCCCGATCTTAGATACCAAAGATGACGAACTCTAGGTAGTAGTGAGGCTCGCAAGCCGCTATTGGATTAAGTGTGCTAGGATTGTTGCTTAGGACTTGCCTTCCTGAGACTTACCCGGTAAAGAGAGGTTTGACCCCTAGATAGTAATCCGGTTTGTGTAGAATTCCTAACCTTAGGTTCTTAGAGACTTACCCGGTAATAGAACCTTAGGTGCGGGATTAGTGGACCATGAGACCAACCTGGTGATTGATCCCACTAGAGAAACACCCTTTCCCAACATACCACAGCTTGTTCTAGGTTGATTAGAAGCTTGAGTCCAATGCCATAACCGGATGTCCTAATCCTTAGAATCCGCTTTTCTCTCTTTGATCACATATCTTGTTCTTGTGTCCTTTGTTTGTGTTGCTTGATTGATTGATAAATCTTGCATGATTTGTGATCTTTGTTTGATTACCACAAAAACCCAGCCAAAAATATCATGATTTTCATTTCTTTATTTCTTTCTCTTTTCTTAGAGTAGATTTGCACCATTCATGATCACTTGTTTGATTTGATTTCACCTTAGTCTTCGTGTTCGACCTCGGAGTACTATCCTTGCTACAAAACGACCCATAAACCGTGGTTTCGCTAGGAGTTAGGAGAATATATCGAGTTATAAATTGTAAGACTTTTGTGCTACACATCTCTAGCGTAACATGGTTTCAACCTTCAAATTCAACATTATTTTCCTAAAACAAAATACTAAACATCATAGAATTTCAAACAAAATATTCAACAATTTAAGTATATCATAAAATCGTTTGAAAACATAAAGATTTCAAAGCTAATTTGCAAGCAATTATCATCATCGAGGTCATACATGGATAAGAAGCACAAAATGTTTCAAAAATTTCTTTAGTTTCAAAGTCATTTCGGTTGAGATACTTTGACAGCACCCGAGATTATTGACCGAGGTGAGCTCCAATTGTCTCAATCTCGGTTGGTCAAGTCATTTCGGTCGAGGTCAAAAAAATTTTCAATCCAATTTCGACGTTTTTGTCAATGAAAAATCCTTATGCATTGCTTGTAAGGAGACATATAAGCACATGTAGGCAAATAAGATCATAGGTAAAGTCGTAAAGCCACGTTAACAGTTATTAGAGACCCAAGTAATTCAAATACCCCATACTTGAGACACATTGTCTTAATGGGTCAAGAGTAAGTCAAAACAAGGTACTCACCTAATGAAAAAGCAGAACATCGTAATAGAAACTAGTACATGGTCCGGATGAAGCTCAATCGTCAACACGAGGTGGGATGTTGGGATACTGAGTAGGGTCAAAGTGATACCCCATCTTCTGCTCGAACATCATCATCGCCATTTAACGCTGGGAGTGATGGCTCTCCTGCATGTCCCGCGTCCAAGTCCTAATAGAACGAGCCTGAACGTCAAAGGTCGAGGTCATGTCAGTCCGTGGAGTGTAGTAAGATGTCGTCATTTGCTGAGTGAGGTCATCAATCCTCCTGTGCGCCTCGGGATCACGGCGGCGGCAAGCTCACCGCTGCTGTGATGTCTGGGGAATCTCCACCGGAGCAGGAGGGGTCTCTTGCTCATCCTCAGTAGCCTCGTCATCAATGTTGATGGTGGGAGCACTAGGACCATCTGTATTTATACCACTATCCATCGTTGTGGCGCCATCAGCGCGTCATCATCATCAGATCCAATCTCCTCATCCACACCAGCATCTAGCATGATAGGGTACCAAATTGTCAACCAGTTCTGAGGATCAAATATGGTGAACTGGGGTGACCATGGAATGCCTCAAGGAGCTTTCATTTCCTAAGGCATGGCCACATAAGGGGGAGCATGACCTCGGGGAACGAGAACTCTCCGTGTGATAAAAGCATGAAGTCCAAGGGTCTTTGCCGCCGCCAACCAAGGTGAAAGCTGGCAGATCCAGATCCATGCCAGTGGTGGATGAGTCACCAATCCCCCGAAGCAAATGGCCCCCTTCTTGTGGGGCATCTAAGTACGCGCCAGAAGCATCTCGTTGAAGATCCTATGGGTGATACGGAAGGCCATATGGTAAATGTTGCGCTCCTTGGAGTCCCCTGGCTTCCATTTATCTTGATGGGAGGTGATGTGTGCAATGCTCTCCCAAAAATATGAGCATCCCGGCAGGAAGGGAAATCTGTAGCAGTAGGAGCAAGAAACCAAAAGATCTCCCCAAATTGGTCGATGGGGATGACGTAGTTCGTGTTGAGAAAATGGAACTTGATTCTCTTCTTCTCCGGCACATAAGTAACGGAGCTCAAAAACTCTTACATTGGCTCCAGGTAAGATTCCACACGAATGGCTAGGAAGGTCTCTAGGCCGACCATCGATATCATCTTCTGCAAATCCTCAACAACATGCAAACAATAAAAGTCACCAATATCCACATACCATAGAGTGATGATGGTGCGGCCACAAATGCGATCAAAATCCTCTTGGAACCTCTCATCGATAACTGGCACCTGTGGCTGCTGGGGAGGTGATTGAGAAGGCTGTCGAGCAGTAGGACGGTCTTGGAGAGCCAACCAACGATCAGAACGACGCAAAGGTTCCATTGTAGGTAGTTATCTCAGTCTATTCTTGCTATATCTCGGCGGAGATGAACACAGTGGACCGAGGCGAAGTGCCGCGTCCAATGAAGTTCAAAATCTGCAACTTTTTCCCCCAAATCTCACTACCAAAGGCTTCATAAGGGGTACTTAAACAATTTCCAACAACAAACAACAACAACAACAAACAATCTCCAATCTGAACAAATCGAACCGAAACCTAATGAGAAGGGTTTCGAACGAAATACCCGGATTTTCTGCAGCTTGAGACAGTTTTGAGCGAGATTTGATGCTGGAGATCCGTATGTTGTGCTTCTCCCGATGATTTAGGGCCAAGAATCAAGGAAATGAGTGGATCTTTGAGGATTTGGAGTAAAGGGGCGCCAGCTCGGTTGAGGCGATGAGAGAGAATAGGGTAAGGTTGAAGAGAGAGAAGGTCTTCTCTTTTTATACACCTTCAATAATTTTGATTACATCTTGGCCGAAATAGTATTCTGACCGAGATGCTGGACCAAGGTGAACTTCAGTTATCCTCATTTCGGTTGACCGATCTTAATCTCGGTTGAGATGCTTTGACAGCATCCAAGATGTGTGTCAGTCGAACTTCGTTCTCTAAATTTCTAGAATAGCAATCCATCCATGTGTTTCCTGAGTTGTTTTCTCTTTGGTAGTAGCTAATTCCTGTCTAAGAGGACACACAAACACAAATAAAACTATCTAAACTAGTCTGGAAGGGGAAAAAGAAGCAATACCTTGGGTTGCCTCCCAAGAAGCGCTTGGTTTAAGGTCGCTAGCTACACCGTACGTCACTCTAAGCAAGATGCAAGGGTGCAATCTCCTCTGCTGGAACTTCCGGCTGATATTTCTTCAACCTATGATCATTGACCTTAAAACTTCCACTAGTTTCACCCCATACTTCAACTGCAGCATGGGGAATACATTTTTCACAATGTAAGGTTTTGTCCATCTGGAATTTAACTTACCTAGAAAGAGACGGAGGCGGGACTTGAAGAGTAGAACGAGATCCTCTTCTTTGAGATTCTTAGGGAGGATCTGCTTGTCATGCCATTTCTTAGTTCTCTCTTTATAGATCTTGGCATTCTCATAGGCATTCAAGCGTAACTCCTCCAACTCATTGATATCCAAAAGCTTCTTCTCTCCAGCTTCCTTGAGGTCGAAATTTTTAGCCATTTGATCGCCCAATACGCCTTATGTTCCAACTAAATAGGAAGATGACAAGACTTCCCATATACCAAATTGTAAGTGGTCGTACCTATGGGGGCCTTGAATGCGGTCCTTTACGCCAAAAGAGCATCGTCCAGCTCCATAGACCAATCTTTACTTGTTCTTGACACGGTCTTCTCCAAAATTGCCTTGATTTTTGTAATAAAGATCTCCACCTGTCCACTAGTTTGAGGATGATAACGGGTTGCGACCTTGTGTGTTACCCCATACTTCGATAAAGGTGCCTCAAACTTCCAGACAATATAATGTGTTCCTCCGTCACTAATGATGATTCGAGGCGTTCCACAACTGGAAAGATTGGCCTATTGAAGAACTTCACAACCACCATGGCGTCATTAGTGGGAGAAGCAATGACTTCTATCCATCTAGAGACGTAATTAAATGTTCTTTGGTGTTCCAAAGCTTGGAAAGATGGTCCTATTGAAGAAGTTCACAACCACCATGGCTTCATTAGTGGGAGAAGCAATGGTTTCCTACAGATGATGGGAATGGTTCCATAAAACCAACGCCCCACGTATCGAAGATCTCAAGTTCCTGAATATTGTTTAGAGGGATCTCAGTCCGTCAAGATATATTCCTTGTTCTTTGGCATACATCACAAGAAGCAACAAACGTTTGCACATCCTTAAATAATGAAGCTCAAAAGAAACTAGAACGTAATACCTTAGCGCACGTTTCGTGAGCGCTAGCATGTCCTCCACAAGAAAGTGAATGGAAATGCCGTATGACACTTGTAGTCTCGTCCTCCGGAATGCAACGTCTAAGCATCCCATCCGGTCCTCTCTTGAAAAGTAGAGGCTCGTTCCAATAGTAGTGAAGTAACTCTTAGAAGAACTTCTTCCTTTGGGTGTATGTCAATCCTGGAGGTATTTCTTGGCGAACTAGATGATTAACAATATCAGCATACCAAGGCTCATTGCCGTTAGAAATTTGGTGAAGCCAATGCTCCACCAAATGCAAAAGCTCATTGGGAAAAGAATCGTCAATGTGGAGATCGTCCCTTTTGAACGGGGTAGGTGGTAGCCGACTTAGGTGATCGGCTACAAAATTCTAGGATCCCTTCTTATCGCGAATCTCCATGTCAAATTCTAGAAGCAAGAGAATCCAACGAATAAGACCCGGTTTTGCTTCCTTCTTAACTAGCAACTATTGAGTAGTTGTATGGTCAGTATAGACAATAACTTATGCTCCCACCAAGTAAGAACGAAACTTTTCAAATGCGAAGACAATTGCCAACAGCTCTTTCTCGGTGGTTGCATGATCCAATTGAGCCTCATCTAGCATTTTGCTAGCATATAAATGGCGTTGGTCCGGCCATCTTTCTTCTGTCCAAGAACTGCTCCTACAACTACATCGCTAGCGTCACACATGAACTCAAAGGGCAACGTCCAATCGAGAGGTTGAATGATGAGAGCGGAGATCAATGCTTCATTTATCCTTTAAAAAGTATCAAGGCGTTCCTGCGAAAACTCAATAGCAACATCCTTCTTCAATAAATTAGTAAGCGGTTTAGAGATCTTAGAGAAACCCTTGATGAACCTTCTGTAGAAACCTGCATGCCAAAGGAAACTCCGCACACCTTTAACAGAACATGGTGGGGGAACTTTTTCTATAGGCTCGATCATAGATCGATCGACTTCTATACCTCGATTTGAAATGAGGTGCCCTAGAACATTTCCATCACTAACCATGAAGTGACACTTCTCCCAATTCAAAACGAGATTAGCGTCTTCACAACGTTACACTAGAGAAAGGTTAGCCAAACTGTTATCAAAAGAGGATACATATACAACAAAATCATCCGTGAATACCTCCATGATCTCCTAATATACTCTGAAAAGATAGCCATCATACAGCGCTGGAAAGTGGTGGGTGCGTTACACAATCCGAATGGAATCCTCCGATAAGCAAATGTTCGCCATGGACAAGTGAAAGTGGTCTTCTCTTGATCATCCGGATAAATAGGAATTTGAAAGAAACCACTATGACCATCTATGTAGAAAAAATGGGAGTGTTGTGCTAACCGTTCAAGCATTTGATCAATGAATGGAAGAGGGAAATGATCCGTTCTCGTTGCCAAATTCAATCTTCGATAGTCAATGCACATTCTTCAGCCTATAACGGTCTTTATGGGGTTCAACTCGTTGTTCTTGTTGGTTACAACAGTCATCCCACCTTTCTTGGGAACTACATGCACCGGACTCACCCATTCGCTATCTATTATGGGATATATAACTCCTGTATCAAGAAACTTAAGGATTTCATTCTTGACAACCTCTTTCATGATCGGATTTAGCCGTCTTTGGGGTTCCCGTGAAGGCTTATGATCATCATCCATTAGTATCTTATGCATGCAAAGAGAAGGCTTAACAGCAACAAGATCATCAATAGTATAACCCAAAGCCTTTCTATGTGTTCATAACTCATGCATTAACCTAGACAGTTCATCTTCAGTAAGAGTAGCACTAACAATGACAGGATATGTAGAATCCGGACCAAGGAAAGCGTACCTTAAGTGACGTAAAAGAGGTTTAAGCTCTAAGATAGGAGGTGTATTAAGTGATGGATTAAACGTCCTTCCTCTGTTAAATAGGGTTTCAGAACTTCGGAAGAGATGGAAAAAATATTTGCAACATCTTTAATTATAAGAGAACGTCCTTTGAAGACGTAGACGTGTCATTTGCCTCAGATTGGTCTCGGTCGAGGTGTTTTTGACAACAACTAAGAGAACGTCCTTTGAAGACGTAAACATTTGCTTTCTTGGCTCTCCCACATCAAACATGCCAAAATCAACTCTTCCTAAATCTCGGATAGGTAAAGTAGACAAATATTTCATTGAGGGGCTAGATGAACAAAGAAGAAATAGGAAAAATCGAGGTTCCTTATTCATTTCAAAAAGATGCGCAAGAACTTATAATGCGGTTTCAACCTTCAATACTGATAGCATGAAGGATTCTCTTAGACGTTTTATAAAATATTTTGATCATGTTTTGATTTTAGAGTCCATGAAGCATTCTCTTAGAGTGATCTATTATTTGAGCACACCACCAAAAATGTTTTGAAAGACTTTTCGTTGATCTTTATGACTTATAATCCATTCTATCTTGTACTTAAGATTTGGAACTTGCTTGGGGACAAGCAAGGGACAAGTTTGGGGTATTTTGATAGCATGAATTATAGTCTATATTTTGGGACTTGTTTAGACGTTTTATCTTCAATAATCTGCATGTTTGAATGTATATTATATGATTATATTGTCGTTTCATCTATCTTTGCGGGAATCGAGGTCTACACCAAGTTTCGTTATAATCGTATGTAAAATGGCACGTTTTGCACAAAATGGAGCTAAAGGAGCTAAGGAGTCATAAGAGCTACATTCAAGAGCTTAAGGAAGAATCCAGGAAGCAAGGAATTAACAAAGAGATTTACTTTGGACCAGATTTGAGAGATTTCACATTCAGTTTAGAGTCACCTCGGTTGACTACAGAGCCACCTCGACCGAGGTGATCTAAGGGAGCGTCTCGACCGAGGCAAATACCCTAACGCAGCGAGATATATTTTATTTGGCTGAGATCTTTTATTTTTGGAAGGAGAGATCTTATATTTTTGGGCTGGATTTCTAGAAGGAAGATCATATATTTTACAGATTTATTTTAGGGGATAAGATATATTTTACTAGGAAAATATCTTTTCAAGATATTTTATCTTTGGAAGATAGTTTTCCTATATAAAGGGTTGGATTTTCCACAAGTTCAATCATGATTATAAATGCTTACAAGGCTGATAGCATCCAGCAATTAAGGGATTTTCTCTGGAGTTTTGAAGGAAGGAAGATTGAAGATCAATCTAGGAAGGATTGGTAGCTTGTTATATCTTTTGTGAAGGGTTTTGTAAGACTTTCTTAGATTCCTTTCTTGTTAATTTGTCTTGTTGGATTTATTATCCAAGGAACGCTTATTTGTTTGGTATTTGATTTAGTTATTGAAGCCTTGTTCTTAAGGTTTTTGTGTTCAAATATTCATTCCCTTCCCGTATATTTGATTATTGCTTTCATGATGATGAGTGGCTAATTTCCTTGTGCTATTCAAGGGTGATTGGTTGAAGGTTGTGGGAAAAACAATGATAGAATAATCTTAAATTCCAGTAGGACCCTGAAAGTTCGAGACTTTATCCTTAACCCTAGAACATCTCGCTCAGTCGATGAACATCTCGGCCGTGGTAGAATTCGTCTGACCGAGGTGACCTTTGTGATCCGAAACTGAGAGTTAAGTGTTAGAGTTTGCCAAATCCTATTCTTATTACACCTTTTGTGGTTCAATGCAAGCTTAGGATGAGACTTACCCAGTAATTCCTTTGTTTGTTTACCAATGATCATAAGTGTAGGTAATAAAGGTTTATCCTTTATTGGGGTTTGAGTGTGCCTTCATCCTATCTTTGTGAGTTAGCCTGAGACTTACCCGGTAAAGGTTGATTCTATTCCCTTAGTTGGTTTGTTGGTTTGAGATTATAATTCCTTTCCTTAGTACCTTGAGACTTACCCGATAATAGGAAGTTTTGGTTTGGAGTTAGTGAGTAGTGAGACTTACCCGGTGATCTATTCCACTTTAGAAACACCTTCCCTTTGCAAAACCTCAGCTTCGTCCGCTTATCTTGAGATCTTGAGTTGGAACCACAACTAGATGCTTTAATTTGTAGAATTTGCATATTTCCTTAATTGACTATATTATCATCTTTGATTGCTTTAATTGATTTAGTGGTTATTTGCAATATTGAATACCTATATTGGTTTTGTTTCACCTAAGTCCCTCATATCGACACCCCGGAATTCTTGCTTTTACTACGATTGACCCGTACACTGCGGGTTCGCATCCTTCTTTTAGGCATACATCTAGGGTTATAAATTTAAAGCTTGCACACACCATTTGGAGCGAACAAGTTTTTGGCGCCGTTGTCGGGGACTTGGTCTAGACCAAGCTGGTTGCGGTAGTCTTTCGGGGCACTTGCCCCTGTTGCTACTAACCACTCTCCTTGAGTGACTTTCGCAGGTTCTTTCTTGTAGGTTTATGCAAAGAACCCGCGCTGGGAAGGAAATCGTTCCTTACGATCCCGAACCAGAAAAGACATACAAAAGACGCTTGAAAGAAGCTAAGATGGCCAATCAAGAGAATCGCGATCTTAAGGCCGAATTGAAGGAGACATTGGAACAACTACGCCTCAGTAAAAAAGAACTACGACTAGAAAAGGAAGAAACTCGTGCAAGGACGGAAGCGATCGAAGCAGATATGGCGACTTTACGGGACCAATATCTACCTCGACCAGATCCAGCTCCTCGACCGAGGCAGGACCCAATTCCAGCTGCCCCGGCCGAGATTATTCCACCTCGGATGCTAGTCCAAGATGCTCTTTTTGCAGGTATTCCACAGACCCTAGGGCACAGGATGGACCCGAACCAGCAACTAAGGCGTCGAGGAGTCAACCTAGGTGATCCAGCGGACCATGACTATGATCTTCGACCGCAAATTCTTTCCATGATTCGCCAATGCCAGTTTGGAGGGCTAGAGAGGGAGTCTCCGCATCAACATCTGTAAAACTATGAGATCTTGATGGAGACCTTGAGACCTTCAAGGCTGGAAAACAACAATTACAAGCTAAGGCCTTTCTATTTCTCTTGGAAAGATAGGGCGCTTACTTGGTATCAATCTCTCCCTCCAGGAAAAATCAACACTTGGGAGGAGATGACGACAGAGTTCTTGACTAAATTCTTTCCTCCCTCTAAGACCGCTGAAATGAGAGGGAAAATCAATGCATTCATCATGAAGGACAAGTAGAGTTTGTCCAAGTCATGGGAGAGATTTAAAGACATCCTTTTGGATTGCCCACATCATGGGATTCCAAAGATAGAGTTGTTGGAGATATACTTCAAGGGACTGGACGGAAACACCCAGTTCAACCTTCAACTACTATCGGTCGGCACGTTCATGGACATGCCGATTGACGAAGCTTGGGAGTTCATAGAGAAGCAAGCTTTGCACATGGAGAAATACTCCCACCAAGGAGCTGAAGGTGGAGTTAAAAGAGTCAACTTCCAAGAAGCTCCATCAAACAACAATCAACTCACCTCTTTAAAGAACGATGTGAAGCAATTGAAAGACCTTTTGGTTGCTCAAACCAAAAAAAAAGATGAAGGATATCAAAACTCAAGGAACAACAACGGTTACCAGAACAACAACAACGGTTCCCGGAACAACAACTACAACAACAATAGAGGATCCAACAACAATAATTGGAGGCCAAACAATCAAAATTTGGGTAACTCTTACTCTAACTCCAATTCAAACAACTCTTCTAATCCTTTCCTCTCTTCTTCTTCTTCTTCTACTCCATCAAAGAGCCAAGAGCCTGGATCAAGCTCGTCCCACCCAGAAAAGAAAGATGCAGTGTTGGAGGCTATCTTGATCAAGCTCAACGCTATGGAGACGTCCATGACTTCATTTTCGAAGGCACAAAAAGCCTTAGAACAACAATTCTTTAACAAGGCGAATGAAGCGCCGAGAGATCCAGGGAAGCTTCCAGCAAGGACGGAAAGCAACCCTAAAGGACAGATCATGGCAATAATGACGAGAAGTGGACTGAAAACTGCAGATCTAGTGCCTCAGTCGATGCTAGTACAGTCGAAGAACACCTCGGTCTAGGTACAGTCGAAGAAAACTTTGGCCGAGGTGCCAACCGAGGTTGAGCCTCAGAGAGCGTCGGACAAAACTTAAGTTTATGTTCCACCTCCTGCATATAAACCACCACTTCCATTCCCCCAGTCAAGGGCCAGAGCACATCTAGACAAGCATTTTGGTAAGTTCCTTGACTTGATGAATAAACTACATATTAACATCCCTTTCTTGATGCTATTCTAGGGATACCCGCCTATGGGAAGTTCTTGAAAGAAATTCTAACAAGGAAGAGGAAGTTGGAAGACTTTGGTGAAGTAAGGATGACATCTAAATCCTCGGAGCTCATTCAAATCATGAAGGAGAAGATGCCACCCAAGTTGAGAGATCCCGGCTCATTTTTCATTTCCATTCAAGTTGGGGATGTCACTTGTGAAGCGTTGTGTGATCTAGGAGCCAGCGTGAGCATCATCCCGCTGGAGCTATATGTGAGGATCGGAGTTGGAGAGCCCAAGCCGGTGAAGATACGGTTGTACATGGAGGATCACTCCATTACCCATCCCGTGGGCATTTTGGAAGACGTTCCGGTTAAGTTAGGTAACTTCTATTTACCTATAGACTTTGTTGTGCCTGACATTCCCGTAGATTATCCCGTTCCTATCATTCTCGGGAAACCATTTCTAGCAACTTCGGGTTGCAATGTGGATTGTAAGAACCCCAAGTTGCAATTCAACATTGGCGGTGATCAAGTTGAGTTCGCATTGCTTGCAGCAATGAAAGGAGAGCCGGTGGGAGATGATATCTTCAACATCTATCCTTATTAATGATCCACTTGAGAGTGTTATTAGTTTTAGCTTAATGGAGGAAGCTATAGATGTTTCTTGTGATGCAGATATACGGAGCGAAAAAGGCACTAGAAAAAGTGCCAGGAGCTAAATTTGAAAAATTAATCCAGGAGAAGAAGATCTCCAGTTTCGATCCCAGTTGCAATACGTCGACCGAGGCACTTTCTGGACCAAGCGAGGTGTTCTTGACTGAAGAACATCTCGGTCACCCTCTCTGGACCTCGACCGAGGTCAAAGGTGAGATGATGTCAACTGAGAATAACAAACTTCTTACTCCCTTTTCTAAATTTCTCCACCAAACTTCTGATACTAAAGGGCCTTGGTACGCTGACATTGTTAATTATCTTGTTTGCCAAGAAATACCACCCAGATTGACGTACGCTCAAAGGAAGAAATTCTTTAAGGATGTACCCCATTACTATTGGGATGAACCTCTACTATTCAAGAGATGTCCGGATGGGATGCTTCGAAGATGCATTCCGGAAGATGAAGTTACTAGTGTCATACGACATTGCACTCACTTCCTTGTGGAGGGCATGCTAGCGCTCACAAAACATGCGCCAAGGTGTTACGTTCCGGTTTATTTTGGACTATATTATTTAAGGATGTGCAAACGTTTGTTATCTCTTGTGATGCATGCCAAAGAAAAGGGAATTTATCTGGGAGGAACGAGATGCCACTCAACAACATACAAGAGGTTGAGATCTTTGATGTATGGGGAGTAGATTTCATGGGACCTTTCCCATCATCCGGAGGAAATCTCTACATCCTTCTAGCTGTCGACTACGTCTCTAGATGGGTTGAAGCAATTGCCTCTCCCACTAATGACGCCATGGTAGTTGTGAAGTTCTTTAATAGGAATATATGTTCACGTTTTGGGACTCCACGCATCATCATCAGCGATGGAGGGACACATTTCATCAACCGGAAGTTTAAGGCACTTCTATCGAAGTATGGGGTAACCCATAAGGTAGCAACCCCTTATCACCCTCAAACTAGTGGACATGTCAAGATATCTAATAGAGAAATTAAAGCAATCTTAGAGAAGACCGTCTCTAGGATGAGGAAGGATTGGGCCATGAAATTGGACGACGCTCTTTGGGCCTACAGGACCGCATTCAAGACTCCCATTGGTACCACCCCTTATAATTTGGTATATGGGAAGTCTTGTCATTTGCCCGTTGAGTTGGAACACAAGGCATATTGGGCAATCAAATGGTTGAACTTCGACATCAAGGAAGCCTGTGAGAAGCGGCTATTGGATATCAATGAACTGGAGGAGTTGCGTTTGAACGCTTATGAGAATGCCAAGATCTACAAGGAAAGGACAAAGAAATGGCACGACAAGCGTTTCATCCCTATGGAGTTCAAAGAAGGAGATTTAATACTACTCTTCAACTCCCACCTTCGCCTCTTTCCAAGTAAGTTAAAGTCTCGATGGACAGGACCTTATGTTGTGAAACATGTTTTCCCTTATGGTGCAGTCGAGATCTGGGGATAAACAAGTGGAAGATTCAAGGTTAATGGTCATAGACTCAAGAACTACAAACCGGAAGTCCCGGTTGAGGAGATTGCACCATTATACGTTGTTTAGAGACACCGTACGGTCCAGCTAGCGACCTTAAATCAAGCGCTTCTTGGGAGGCAACCCAAGGTATTGCTTTCTTTTCTCTTTTCTAGTCTAGCTTTAGATAGTTTTCTTTTGCTTTGCTTTGCTTTGTTTTTGGCGTCCTAGACAAACAACAGGTAACCTCTATGGAAGGAATACAACCCAGGAGCAATACTCGAAGGACAGAAGTTCGAGAAATCGAGAAGACGGAGTTTGACAGAGACACATCTCGGTTGCTGTCACAGCACCTCGACCGCGATGATTCTTGAGCAATCGAGGCGACTAGGGTTTATGATGATCCACCTCGGTTTGTATCACCTCGGTCCAGTCGAGACCATCTCGACCGAGGTGATAGCAGTTTCAGAAAACGGTATAAAAGGGGATTCGAATTCTCTCTCTTCGCTCTCTCACCTTCTCGACCGCGGTGCACAGATTCATCTTGAGGATTGTCAGGGAAACCGAGGTGGTCTGACATTGAGAGAAAATGAGTTCTGATAGACAACATTAACTGAGGGATAGATCCTCCCCTTCTCCTTCTTCTTCTTCTCGCCGCTCCATATCGGTGATCCATGAGCGTCACCGGGTAGATTATGACCGCATTGCTGCGCGCCCAGTGATTGCGCCGCGGTTTCTTGATGTTGCTGCGTTTGATTGCCTCTACGTGGATGATGATTTGAGGAGGATGATTGCTATGGTAGAGCTGGAGCAGTTTATGGAGATTAGAGCTCCAGCCTACCTCGAGCCCACTTTGGAGTTTGTGAGCTCCGTGACCTACCTGCCTACAGAGTAGGCCATCAAGTACCGGTTGCTGAACCGGAACTACATTGTCCCGATGGATCAGTGGCGAGGGATCTTTGGCTTCCCGACCCCCATAGTTTCTGATTTTCCTTCTCGAGCCATGGCTCGAGAGTTCTGGGGACAAATAGCTCACGTAATTGAGCATGTTGATAGGTGGAGACCTGTAGATTCCAGGGAGCGGATCATCTTCCACCTCGCCTTCAGACTGGCTCACCGTATTTTTAGCGAGACACTTCTGGCACGTACTGAGACGCCCCATAAGATTAGACAGTGTGAGCTTCTGAGTCTATACTGTATGGTTACCGGAGGAGTTCCTGACTTCGGAGTGATGATGGCTGAGGATTTGCACAAGATAAAGGCGAAGGCGAAGGGAGATATCTGTTGTGGCGGCTTAGTGACTCATCTTGCTACTGTGATGGACCTTGATCTGAGCGCTTGTACTATGGTGGCGGCTGCCAAGCCGCTTGGTCTGCAAGAGATGATCACGAGGAGGATTCTGGTTCCTCGTGGACTTACTACGCCATATGTGGCGATGCCTTGGGAGCAGACTGCACCTCAGTGTACCAGATGGTCATCTCAGTTTTCAGTTTATGACCCTCAGTACTGGTCCACTACGTGGATTCCTCTTATTGAGGACGCTAGAGACGCAGCAGCAGCAGCCCAGGAGAAGGATGAGGAGGAGGCTGATGAGGAGGATGATGGCGGCGCTCACCGCCGGATTGATGATCTGACAGATCAGATGATTGACTCCCACGCTGCCTTATCCTTAGAGATGATGGAGATGCGAGAGAGCAAGCACTACCAGCGCAGGATGGCTGAGATTTAGTTTCAGCAGGTCATGGGCTACCCGTTTGACCCTTCTTAGTACCCGTACGTGCCACCACCACCACCACCGGATTGGGATTAGAGCTTGCAGGATCTCTTTCTTTATTTATTATGCAGCTCAACTTATGTCTAGTGAGTATCTTGTTTCTTTAGACTTATTTAACCCATTGGGACAATGTGTCCCAAGTATGGGGTATGCGGATATGTATTTGACATTTGATGTATGACTTGTATGACTTGATTAGGATATTTATGATTTTTTTATTCTCTATGTGCTTATCTGAAACTACATGCATGCATTCGAGTTATTTGATTGAGAAAAACGTCAAAAACTAGTTTAAGAAAAAAAATTTATGACCTCGACCGAAGTGATTCTGACCGATCGAGGTACTTTACCTCGGTTGACTTAGAACATCTCGACCGAGGTAGTTTAACTGAGAAAGTTTTCGAAACGATTTTTGTGCTTCTTATCTGGATTTGACCTCAGTGAAGATTTTGTTTGCAGATTGGTTTTGAAATCTTTATATATTTTGAAGGTTTTATGATATGTTTAAGTTGCTAAATTCTTTGTTTGAAACTTGTGGCATGTTTAATACTTTGTTTTTATCCAAATTATGTTGAATTTGAAGGTTGACACCACATTATGAGTTCTCTCACTCTCTTCCTGGAAAGACCAAGGCAATTCAATCTCTTCTCTTCTTCTTCTTGATCATGCTTAGCCCCTCATATACATATTTGCCTCCTTTTACCTATCCGGAAACTTGGAAGCAAGCAAGTGAAAGAAAAGTTGAGATGTTGGCTGAAAGTTAGAAAGAAACAAATAGGTTTGGGGAAGTCAATCATGATGATGAGTAACTCGGCACCATTCACATAGCCGGGTGTTTGTGTCTTTCCAAAGTCGGATTGAGCGATATTCTTAACGGGTCATGGTATGTGCATCAAGGGTTTGAGGCATCTCGAAAAATTGATGATTGCTGATCTCCCAGGCTTCGGTTATTGTGCACCTCTGTCCATGCATCCCAAAAAGAAAAAAAAGTAAAATAAGCAAAGTTATTTGGTGGAAGATGTTGAAGTTCAAAGCAAGTGAAGTAAAGATCCTTTTCCCGGATTCTAGCACCACATTCCCTATATACATACCACCCTCACACATTTCTTGACCTTCTTTTGGAAAGCCCTTGAGACCTCGAGCTTGTTGATTGACTTGGTAGTTTTAACTAGATCATACATGATTAATTTCGATAATTATGATTTATTATGCATTCTACGATTTTATGCAAAGATGAACAACTTTCTGATATTTATAAAATGTTTTGATTATATTTTGATTTTAAATTCCATGAAGCAATCTCTTAGAGCTATCTATGAGTGGAGCACACCACCAAAAATGTTGTGAAATACTTTTCATTGATCTTTATGACTTATAACCCATTCTATCTTGTACTCAAGATTTGGAACTTGCTTGGGGACAAGCAAGGGACAAGTATGGGGTATTTTGATAGCTTGAATTATAGTCTATATTTTGGGACTTGTTTAGACGTTTTATCTTCAATAATCTGCATGTTTGGATGTATATTTTGTGATTATATTGTCGTTTTATCTACCTTTGCAGGAATCGAGGTCTACACCAAGTTTTGTTATAATCGTAGGTAAAATGGCACGTTTTGCATCAAAATGGAGCTAAAGGAGCGAATGAGTCATTGGAGCTACATTCAGGAGCTTAACGAAGCATGGAAATGGATTAAAGATTTACTTTGAACCAGATTTGAGAGATTTCACATTCAGTTCAGAGTCACCTCGGTCAGCTACAGTACTACCTCGACCGAGGTGATCTTGAAGAGCGCCCCAACCGAGGCGAACACCCTGGACGCGGCGAAATATATTTTATTTGGATGAGATCTTTTATTTTTTGAAGGAGAGATCTTATATTTTTGGGCTGGAATTCTGGAAGGAAGATCATATATTTTAGAGATTTATTTTTGGGGATAAGATATATTTTATTAGGAAAATATCTTTTCAAGATATTTTATCTTTGGAAGATAGTTTTCCTATATAAAGGGTTAGATTTTCTACAAGTTCAATCATGCTTATACATGCTTAGAGGGCTGATAGCATCCAGCAATTAAGGGATTTTCTCCGGAGTTTTGAAGGAAGGAAGATTGAAGATCAATCTAGGAAGGATTGATAACTTGTTATAGCTTTTGTGAAGGGTTTTGTAACACTTTCTTAGATTCCCTTCTTGTTGATTTGTCTTGTTGGATTTATTATCCAAGGAACGCTTATTTGTTTGGTATTTGATTCAGTTATTGAAGCCTTGTTCTTAAGGTTTTTGTGTTCAAATATTCATTCCCTTCCCGTATATTTGATTATTGCTTTCATGATGATGAGTGGATAATTTCCTTGTGCGATTCTAGGGTGATTGGATGAAGGTTGTGGGAAAAACAATGATAGAATAATCTTAAATTCCAGTAGGACCTTGAAAGTTCGAGTCTTTATCCTTAACCCTAGAACATCTCGCTCAATCGATGAACATCTCGCCCGGGGTGGAATTCGTCTGACCGAGGTGACCTTTCTGATCCGAAACTAAGAGTTAAGTGTTAGAGTTTGTCAACTCCTATTCTATTACACCTTTCTTGGTTCAATGCAAGCTTAAGATGAGACTTACCCGGTAATTCCTTTGCTTGTTTACCAATGATCATAAGTGTAGGTAATAAAGGTTTATCTTTTGTTGGGGTTTGAGTGTGCGTTCATCCCATCTTTGTGAGTTAGCCTGAGACTTACCCGGTAAAGGTTGATTCTATTCCCTTAGTTGGTTTGTTGGTTTGTTGGTTTTAGATTATAATTCCTTTCCTTAGTACCTTGAGACTTACCCGGTAATAGGAAGTTTTGGTTTGGAGTTAGTGAGTAGTGAGACTTACCCGGTGATCTATTCCACTTTAGAAACACCTTCCCTTTGCAAAAACTCAGCTTTGTCCGCTTATCTTGAGATCTTGAGTTGGAACCACAACTAGATCTTTAATCCCTAGAATTTGCATAATTCCTTAATTGACTATATTATCATCTTTAATTGCTTTAATTGCTTTAGTGGTTATTTGCAATATTGACTACTTATATTGGTTTTGTTTCACCTAAGTCCCTGAGATCGACACCCCGTAATTCTTGCTTTTACTACGATTGACCCGTACACTGCGGGTTCGCATCCTTGTTTTAGGCATACATCTAGGGTTATAAATTTAAAGCTTGCACACACCATTTGGAGCGAACAAATACTCAACATGATTTAGAATGAAAGCAAATTATCATTCATACATGAAATTCTAACAAAGAATTCAAATCCCACATATGTCATAATCAATTCAAGCATATCAAAATCATCATAGCTATTCCACAAAACAATATTCATCATAGAGATCATATCCATCCTAGAAGCACAAATTTTTTTAAAAGTTTTCAAAATCAAAAACTTGCAAGACATAAAACATGCAAATGGTATTACAAATACCTCCACCCCATACTTAAAACTCGGATTGTCCCCAATGTGAAGAAAAGAAAAGATGGAGAAGGGTACTCACAATGTAAGATGGCGAATGAGGCAAGGTGAATCATCAATCGGGCGGTGGTGGATGGAATCTATAGAAGCTCAATATGGAATTCCGAATATTCCAATCGGTGTTGAAGAATGAAGAAGGGGAACGTTTTTCCGCCGAAAATTTTTCCGAGAAATTTTTTTTTTAATTTTTGCACGGCCTATCAGGCATTTCCACGGCCGTGGTTTTGGGCGTGGAACTTTCTGTTGCTCTCGACATAGCATTCCACGGTCCAAAATATCATTCCACGGCCGTGGAACTGTACGGACACACGTGGAATCCTCTGATGTTTGCCAAAAATCTAAGTTTCGTTGCTCCTTTGGCTTCCTTCACTTCTTTTGTTCCTTTCTCAACTTTGATATCCAAAGACACAAACATACCGGAAGGTATCGAAGAAAAAAAAACAAAAACAACTACTCTAATCTAATATAAGAAAAAGATAAGGGGAAAAGGATGCATTACCTTGGGTTGCCTCCCAAGAAGCGCTTGGTTTAACGTCGATAGCTGGACCTATCTCCATAGATGACTCAATGCACCTTGAACATCTTGGATTGCTCATCAAACTCATCATAAAATTCCTCCAAAAAGGTTCCGGTTCCTAATTTTACCGGTAAGTGGTAAGATCTCGTACGTACAAGTTTGTACGGTTTGATTCTCACCGGAATCCTCCTATTTTTCCTATGCTTTAACGAGAGATAATTCAGCCTTGCGTCCCATCCTTTCCTAGACCGAGAAATCTGTTTCTCGAGAATCCTCCTAGCTTCCCCATCTTCAGGTTGGGGATGATGTATGGTCTTCGTCATGTGAATGACCCCATACTTGAACAAAAGACACTTCATCGCCTTAACGGTGAAGTGCTTCCTAACTCCACTCCTTCTAGTCCAAGGAGCATCTTCTTTCAGCAATTTTAATAGAGGAGGTTCTTTTGGAAGAGACCTCCAACTCTCCGGTGCATTCTTGAAAAAATTAGAAATTTTAATAGAAATTTCAAAGGTATTAAGGGAATGTACCTGGTAAAGTTCTTCAAGGCTTGGGACAAGTTTGATGATGGGATGATGATCCACACATGAAATATCTTCCAACTCAGCCGGATCCTCTTCAACCTTGGCCACAGTTTCAGTAATTTGGCTTAAGTTCTCCATTTCCTCCTCTTCTCCAATGATGACTTCAAAGGGAACTTCCAATTCGAGCGGAGGAACGCTCAAAACTTGTAGTTCTTCTTTGCTAGATAAATGATTTTCCAAGGCTTTTTGATCTTTTGAAATGACATTTAATTTGTCTTCCATCTTGTCCAACACTTTTAGTATCTTTTCCAACATCATTTGTGTCCCATCCTCGAATGGTTGTTGTGCAGGCTGCACATGAGGAGGTTGCCCATAAAACGTACGAGGGGGATTAAGTTCATCACAATATGAGAGCTCATCCTCAATGGCTTCCTCTCTTTCTCTTTCGTCGCTAACACAATAATATGCATACTTCTCCTCCAAATATTCATAATGGTCCGCCCTAGCACATTGCCATGCTGTCCAAGCTGGATCAAATGCAGGTTCATAGCTCCATGCAGTCATTGGTGAACTTGAAAACTCAAAAATGCATACCGAAAAGATTAAAAACAAAAAGCTCTCAAGCCCGACAACCGAAAACAGAATTTGGCATAAACCAAATCCCCGGAAACGGCACCAAAAACTTTTTCTTTCGCGAAACTCTATTCCGTTGCCGGAACGAGAACTTCTTTTTGTACCTAAGAACACAAATCTGCAAAAACAATCAAGTAGAAAGATCAATAGCAAAAGCAAGAACAGTCCCCGGCAACGGCGCCATAAACTTGTTCACCCAAAAGCGTGTGTGCAAATAAGTTTTAAATTTGTAAAACTGAAATCAAGCAAAGCGAATCCGTAGTGTACGGATCGGCATAGTATAGCAAGAATTCCAAAGTATCGAACTCAGGGACTTGGAGGAAACAAATTCAGTTCACAAATTGTTAGGCAAATATCAAAAGCTTTGCAAATGATATTGGGAAAACAACAATTCTAAAGATCCGGATATCCAATTGTGGCAATTGATTCAAGATATTCTATAGATGTAAGGACAAAGTCGGGATTGCAAAGGTATATCTATGGTAAGGTTATGTACGGTGAAGTTCCAAAACGCTATATGTCTTACCCAAAGGCTCTCTCTATAAAGGTTGTTGAAGTTGCAGTGTAGAAAGGATCTAAGGACAAGAATTACTCTCAAATACCCATGTCCAAACCCAAGGAATCAAAGATAAACTAAAACGGTTAAGGTTGTGACACTCGAAACAGAAATAGAGCATGTTGAGTCTCACTACTAACTAGGAAAGGCAAGCCAACGCTAGGTTAAAGCAAATCTTTAAATTTGGATCAAAGCAAAAGCAAAATACGTACAACAGGGGAAATCACGCACCACGGCCGTGGTTTTCAAGAACAGACCGTGGAAAAGGCTGTCGACAAGGTTTCTCACAACTCTCAGGGTTCAATCTGTTTACGATCAATCTATCATCATTTAATCCACAACTATCAACCCTTCACCCTAGAATTGTTAAAGGGTTTAGCCAATAATCATAGTCATTGTAAAATCAACAATCAAATAAGAAATGAATAAAAGATGAAACTTTGAAACCTTAATGAAAAATATCTCAATCCTCAAAATATCAAAATAACAAATTTGTTCTTGTGTTCAAAGAATGTAGAATCAAAGGAATAGAAAAACCTCACAAAATCTCTAGGGACAAATGAAGAACGAGATGACAATCCGCCTTCAAGATGAAAACCTAAAGATCTTCCAACTCCAAATACACAATCTCAAAAAGAGCCCTTCTCAGAATCCTCCCCGTATGCAATAAGATCTTCCTGAACAATGCCCTCGAAGAGCGTTGGATGCAAGCCGTTCTCAACTTCTCCCTAACGTCGGGACTCCCAGTCCTTTGGTGAATTTGACTCCCTTTCAATCTTGAAGGCTATCGAATATTTGTAGGGATAAACCTAGGTTTAAGGATGAAACCCAAAATATTTTGGCTGAAAAGAAGTCGAGCCCAATGGTATGAGAAAATACTCTGGGCCGCGTCAGACGGTATCAGAATATACTTTGGCGCGTCCTAACTTCCTTTTATGCTCCTTTTTGTCCCGTTTCAACTCTTAATCCATAAATATGCCATTTCACTCCATAATTTGCCAAATTACCTACAAATGCAATAAAACTCTGTGTAGACCTCTATTCTCGCAAAGTAGGTGAATATAGCCATAAATGCCATGAATGTATGTCTATGCATGCAAAATAAAGGTAAAATCTATATAAAAACATGCCTAAATATAGGTCATAATTCATGTCATCAAGACTCTCCTTCCATCTCTAAAAATTGGTTGTGTCTAATCATTTGTAGCACTTGAGGGTGGAGCTCATAGTCATGAGTTGCGGGATCTCCTAAATTTACACCCGGACGATGTACCCTTTCAGCTGGATCCTTGTGTTGGCCAAGTGTTTGTGGCTCCTCAATAATAATCGGCTCAATCCGAACATGTGCCGCCGGTCGAGTTAGTGGTGGAGGTGGTGGTTGACAAAGATTAAGCTTCATTTGCTCAAAAGCTTGCCTAATTTCCTCAATCTCCCTCTTAAAAGCTTTTTGCATCTTGTTTGCCAAAAGCTTCTTCCCTAAGCCTAATTTCCTCTCTTGTTGAATCCAATTCAGCCCTAAGGTTTTCTTCGGCCATCCCTTTCTTCTCCTTAGCACCTTTGGACCTAGTCTTCAGGGTTTTACCCGGTTCGGGATCAAATGGAGGTAAATCCTTGCCATGAGATCTTCACATGCACCTACCAAATGAGAGATGTCTACAAAAATCGGAGAAACAAACCAAACAAGATCACAAGCAAAAGAATGACCTAAACTATAAACAATCACACAAAATGATTCAATCTTAACCTGGTCTCCGACAACGGCGCCAAAAACTTGTTATGGTATTTTTAAGATGTGAGAACTAAGCAAATACGAGGCAAGAGTGCCAAGAACTTGTTTGCCCAAATCATGCACACAAAGTCTTAAATTTATAAACTGAAAATAAAATCCTAAACTCCAAAACAACTCATAATGTACTAATAGCATGAATTTTTGTCTATATTTTGGGGCCTCTTTAGACGTTTTATCTTCAAACATCTGCATGTTTGGATGTATATTATGTGATCATATCTTCGTTTCATATACCTTTTCGGGAATCGAGGTCTACACCAAGTTTTGTTGTAATCGTAGGTAAAATGGCACATTTTGGACTAAAATGGAGCTAAAGGAGCTAAGGAGTCATTGGAGCTACATTCAGGAGCTTAAGAAAGAATCCAGGAATCATGGATATGGATTAAAGATTAACTTTGGACCAGATTTGATGAGATTTCACATTCAGTTGAGTCACCTCGGTCAGCTACAGTACCATCTCGACCGAGGTGTTCCAGAGGAGCTGCTCCACCGAGGCGAACACCTTGGACGCGGCGAGAGATATTTTATTCTTGGCTGAGATCTTTTATTTTTGGCAAGAGGATCTTATATTTTTAGGCTGGATTCCTGGAAGGAAGAAGATAATTTAGTCCATATATTTTACCTATTTTATGGGAAAATATCTTTCTAAGATCTTTTATCTTTGGGAGGTAATTTTACTATAAAATGGGTAGGATTTTCCACAAATCCGAGGGGCGCTTACGGCTGGAAAACACCCACTATAGTTGGGAGATTTGAAGAACCTTTTTGAAGGTTGAAGGAAGGTTGAAGGAAGATTGAAGGAAGGAAGTTCATAGCTTTTATTGCTTTTTGTGAAGGGTTTTGTAAGACTTTCTTAGATTCCCTTCTTTGTTGATTGTCTTGTTGGAATGTGATCCAAGGAACACTTGTTTGTTTGATAATTGATTCAGTTATTGAAGCCTTTTTCTTGAGGTTTTTGTGTTCAATTATTCACCTTCTTCCCTTATATTTGATTATTGCATTCATGATGATGAGTGGCTAATTTCCTTGTGTGATTCTAGGGTGATTGGCTGAAGGTTGTGGGAAAAACAATGATAGAATAATCTTAATCATAGTAGGACCCTGAAAGCTCGAGTCTTTATCCTTAACCCTAGAACATCTCGTTCAGTCGATGAACATCTCGGCCGGGGTGGAATTCGTCTGACCGAGGTGACTTTTCTGATCCGAAACTGAGAGTTAAGTGTTAGAGTTTGCCAAATCCTATTCTTATTACACCTTTCCTGGTTCAATGCAAGCCTAGGATGAGACTTACCCGGTAATTCCTTTGTTTGTTTACCCAAGATCATAAGTGTAGGTAATAAAGGTTTATCCTTTATTGGGGTTTGAGTGTGCTTTCATCCCATATTTGTGAGTTATCCTGAGACTTACCCGGTAAAGGTTGATTCAATTCCCTTAGTTGGAGTGTTAGTTTGAGGTTATAGTTCTTTAGCTTGATTCCTTGAGACTTACCCGGTAATAGGAGTTACGGTTTGGGATTTGTGAGTAGTGAGACTTACCCGGTGATCTATTCCCATCTTAGAAACACCTTCCCCTTGCAAAACCTCAGCTTTGTCCGCTTATCTTTAGATCTTGAGTTGGAACCACAACTAGATGCTTTAATCCCTAGAATTGCGTATTTCCTTAATTAACTTTTTATCATCTTTGATTGTTTTAATCGCTTTTGTGGTTACTAATTACATTGACAACCTATACTTGCTTTGTTTCACTAAGTCCCTATGATCGACCCTTGGAATTTCTTGCTTTTTACTACGATTGACCCGCACACTGCGGGTTCGCATCCTTGTTTTAAGCTTACATGTAGGGTTATAAATTTAAAGCTTGCACACACCGTTTGGAGCGAACAAGTTTTTGGCGCCGTTGCTGGGGACTTGGTCTTGACCGAGCCGGTTGCGGTTGTCTTTCGGGGCTATTGCCCTTGTTGCTATTAACCATTTGTCCTATGAGCTTTGTAGTTTTCAGGATATCTGATGACTACATTTGATCCAGCCTGGATAGCAAGACAAAGTGCTAGGGCGGACCATTATGAATACTTGGAAGAAAAATACTCCTTTTATTGGTTTAACAATGAAAGGGAAAGAGAAAAGGACATTGAGAAGGAGCTTGCAATATGGGATGAGATGAATGTCCCTAAAAAGATTTATGAGCAACCTTTTGAAGATTCGATTGAATCAAAATTGGAGAAGATGATGAAGAAGTTGGAGGAGCTCAAGGAAAGCACCTTATCCTATGCTAAGCCGAAAGAGGAGCATAAGGAAGTAGTGCAGGTTTCAAGCATTCCTCCAATCGAACCGGAAGTTTCTCCTGAAGATTTTGAGGAAGTGGAAGATGTGGGAGATCTCGATCCAACTTTTAAGACTTCGGCCAAGGTGAAAGAGAGATCGGCCGAGGTGGAAGAGAGATCGGCCGAGATGGAAGAAGAATCTGTAGAACTGGAAGATGTAGAGAACCTTGGCCAAATTACTGAGACTGTGGCCAAGTTGGAAGAAAGATCAGCTGAGTTGGGAGATATTTCATGTGTGGATTATCAACCTAACATGAAACTTGTACCAAACATAGGAGAACTTTGTAAGGTGCCTTCTCTTACTCCCTTTGAAATTCCTACTAAAGTTTTAGATTTTTTTAGGGATGCACCAAAGAGTTGGAGGTCTCTTCCGAAAGAACCTCCTAAGATCAAGATGAAACCTTCCTTGAAATTGTTGGAAGAAGATGCTCCTTGGATTATAAGGAGTGAAGTTAACAAGCGATTCACCGCTAAGGCAACGAAGTGTTATTTTTTCAAGTATGGGGTCATCCACATGATAAAGACCTTGTACTATCCTCAAACTGGAAATAGGGAAGCTACTAGGATTCTCGAGAAGCTGTTTTCTTGATCCAGGACAGGATGGGGCGCAAGGCTAGATTATGTCCCATTGAAGTGCAGGAAAGCTAGAAGGATTCCGGTGAGAATCAAACCATACAAGCTTGTACGTGGGAGATCTTACCATTTGCCGGTGAAATTAGGAACCGGAACCTTCTTGGAAGAATTTTATGATGGATGTGATGAGCACTCCAAGATATTCGAAGTACATTGAGTAAATCCATGAGGAAAGGTCCAGCTAGCGACCTTAAATCAAGCGCTTCTTGGGAGGCAACCCAAGGTATTGCTTTCTTTTCCTTTTCCTAGTCTAGCTTAGATAGTTTGTTTTTGATTTGGTTTGCTTTGTTTTTGGCGTCCTAGACAGAAACCAGGTACTTTCTAAGAAAGAAATACAACCCAGGAGCAACACTGGAAGGACAGAAGTTCGAGAAACCAAGAGGACGGAGCTTGACTGAGACACATCTCGGGTTCAGTCACAGGACCTCGACCGAGATGTTCTTCGCCAACCGAGACTGTCTTATCTGGAGCTGTTTCTTATTTCTTTATGCAGTTCAGCTATGTCCGCTGAGTATTCTGTTCTTCTGACTTATATTTGACCCATTGGGACAATGTGTCCCAAGTAAGGGGTATTTATTTGGATGTATTTATATGACCTTATGTGTATGTTTGGATGACTCTACCGGATATTATTGTTTTATCTTGCTCTATGTGTTTATCTGAGGTTACATGCATGCATACAGGTTATTTGATTGAGAAAAACGTCAAAAACTGGTTAAGAAAAAAAAAATTTTATGACCTCGACCGATGGGATTCTGACCAATCGCGGTGTAGCACCTCGGTTGACTTAGAACATCTTGACCGAGGCGGTTTAACTGGAACAGTTTTCGAAACGATTTTTGTGCTTCTTATCTGGATATGACCTCAGTGATGACTTTTGTTTACTGACTGGTTTTAAAATCTTTATATGTTTGAAAGGTTTTATGATATGTTTAAGTTGCTAAATGCTTTGTTTGAAATTTTGACATGTTTAATACTTTGTTTTTATCAAAATTATGTTGAATTTGAAGGTTGACACCACATGATAAGTTCTCTCACTTTCTTCCTGGGATGATTAAGGCAATTCATTCTCTTCTCTTCTTCTTCTTGATCATGCTTAGCCCCTCATATACATATTTGCCTTCCTTTACCTATCCGGGAATTTGGAAGCAAGCAAGTGAAAAGCAAGTGAAAGAAAAGTTGAGATGTTGGCTGAAAGTTAGAAAAAAACAAATAGGTTTGGGGAAGTCAATCATGATGATGAGTAACTCGGCACCATTCACATAGCCGGATGTTTGTGTCTTACCAAAGTCGGATTGAGCGATATTCCTAACGGGTCATGGTATGTGCATCAAGGGTTTGAGGCATCTCGAGAAATTGATGATTGATGATTTCCTAGCCTTCGGTTATTGTGCACCTCCGTCCATGCATCCCAAAAAGTAAAGTAAAAAAGGTAAAATAAGCAAAGCTTATTGGTGGAAGATGTTGAAGTTCAAAGGAAGTGAAGTAAAAGATCCCTTTTCCCGGATTCTAGCACACATTCCCTATATACATCCCACCCTCACACATTTCTTGACCTTCTTTTGGAAAGCCCTTGAGACCTCGAGCTTGTTGATTGACTTGGTAGTTTTAACTAGATCATACATGATTAATTTCGATAATTATGATTTATTATGCATTCTATGATTTTATGCAAAGATGAACAACTTTCTTATATTTATAAAATGTTTTGAGCATGTTTTGATTTTGAATTCCATGAAGCATTCTCTTAGAGTGATCTATAAGTCGAGCACACCAACATTAAAATGTTTTGAAAGACTTTTTCATTGATCTTTATGACTTATAATCCATTCTATCTTGTATTTTATATTCGGAACTTGCTTGGGGACAAGCAAGGGCTAAGTATGGGGTATTTTGATAACATGAATTATTGTCTATATTTTGGGGCCTGTTTAGACGTTTTATCTTCAAAGATCTGCATGTTTGGATGTATATTATGTGATTATATCGTCGTTTCATCTACCTTTTTGGGAATCGAGGTCTACACCAAGTTTCGTTGTAATCGTAGGTAAAATGGCACATTTTGGACTAAAATGGAGCTAAAGGAGCTAAGGAGTCATTGGAGCTACATTCAGGAGCTTAAGGAAGAATCCAGGAATCATGGATATGGATTAAAAATTAACTTTGGACCAGATTTGATGAGATTTCACATTCAGTTGAGTCACCTCGGTCAGCTACAGTACCATGTCGACCGAGGTGATGGAGCTGCTCGACCGAGGCGAACACCTTGGACGCGGCGAGAGATATTTTATTCTTGGCTGAGATCTTTTATTTTTGGCAAGAGGATCTTATATTTTTAGGCTGGATTCCTGGAAGGAAGAAGATAATTTAGCCCATATATTTTACCTATTTTATGGGAAAATATCTTTTTAAGATCTTTTATCTTTGGGAGGTAATTTTACTATAAAAAGGGTAGGATTTTCCACAAATTTGAGGGGCGCTTTTGGCTGGAAAACACCCACTATAGTTGGGAGATTTGAAGAACCTTTTTGAAGGTTGAAGGAAGATTGAAGGAAGGAAGTTCATAGCTTTTATAGCTTTTTGTGAAGGGTTTTGTAAGACTTTCTTAGATTCCCTTCTTTGTTGATTGTCTTGTTGGATTGTGATCCAAGGAACGCTTATTTGTTTGATAATTGATTCAGTTATTGAAGCCTTTTTCTTAAGGTTTTTGTGTTCAATTATTCACCTTCTTCCCTTATATTTGATTATTGCATTCATGATGATGAGTGGCTAATTTCCTTGTGTGATTCTAGGGTGATTAGCTGAAGGTTGTGGGAAAAACAGTGATAGAATAATCTTAATCACAGTAGGACCCTGAAAGCTCGAGTCTTTATCCTTAACCCTAGAACATCTCGTTCAGTCGATGAACATCTCGGCCGGGGTGGAATTCGTCTGACCGAGGTGACTTTTCTGATCCGAAACTGAGAGTTAAGTGTTAGAGTTTGCCAAATCCTATTCTTATTACAGCTTTCCTGGTTCAATGAAAGCCTAGGATGAGACTTACCCAGTAATTCCTTTGTTTGTTTACCCAAGATCATACGTGTAGGTAATAAAGGTTTATCCTTTATTGGGGTTTGAGTGTGCTTTCATCCCATCTTTGTGAGTTAGCCTGAGACTTACCCGGTAAAGGTTGATTCTATTCCCTTAGTTGGAGTGTTAGTTTGATGTTATCGTTCTTTACCTTGATTCCTTGAGACTTAACAGGTAATAGGAGTTACGGTTTGGGATTAGTGAGTAGTGAGACTTACACGGTGATCTATTCCCATCTTAGAAACACCTTCCCCTTGCAAAACCTCAGCTTTGTCCGCTTATCTTTAGATCTTGAGTTGGAACCACAATTAGATGCTTTAATCCCTAGAATTGCATATTTCCTTAATTGACTTTTTATCATCTTTGATTGTTTTAATCGCTTTTGTGGTTAGTAATTACATTGACAACCTATACCTGCTTTGTTTCACTAAGTCCCTGTGTTCGACCCCTGAAATTTCTTGCTTTTTACTACGATTGACCCGTACACTGCGGGTTCGCATCCTTGTTTTAAGCTTAAATCTAGGGTTATAAATTTAAAGCTTGCACACACCGTTTGAAGCGAACATGTACGGATCGCAATGTACAAAGGAAAGCATTCTGAGGTCAAACACAAAGAACGAGGTGAGATTAAACCATGGAATGATCAAAGATAGTAAAGGTCTAAGATTTGAAAGGAGAAGGAAACAAAGAAATGAAAATCATATGTTTTTGTTGGGTTCTTAAGGTGATCAAGCAAAGATCACAATCAACAACAATGTCAACCAAATAACAAAACAATAACAAGATATAAGATCAATGTATAGAAAGCGGATTCTAGGGATTCAGATGTCCGGTTATGGCATGGACTCAAACCGCTAATCAATCTAGGATAAGCTGTGTATGTTGGGAAAAAATGTTTCTCTAATGGGATCAATCACCAGGTAGGTCTCTTGGTCCATTAATCCCGCACTCAACGTCCTATTACCGGGTTAGTCTCTAGGAGCCTAAGGTTGGCAATTGTACACAAATCGGGTCACTACTTAGGGGTAAAACCTCTGCTTACCGGGTAAGTCTCGGAAAAGCAATTCTTAAGCAACAAACCTAGCACACTCAATCTAATAGCGGTTGTTGAGGCTCACTACTACCTAATGTTTGTCATCTTCTATACCTAAGAGCGGGATTACCGGGTAAGTCTCATCCCTCACCTAGTTTACTAAGATAGGCCACCTTAATGCTAGATTGGGCTCAACAAACACTAGGATTTCAACTCTCAAACTCCCTAACATGAAGATATAACACTATAGGAATAACTCACACACCTGGGATGGATCAAGAACATCTCGGTCGAAATGGTTGAAGAACAGGCCGAGATTGCAAACTGAGCTAGGTATTTCAAGAAGAAACTATCCTAAGATACATCTAAGTCCAATCTATCAATATCCTAGCCATAACCTTTCATCCATCTCCCTAGAATCACATGCTACTTAGCCAATAACAAGCATCTGAAATTCATTCATCATCAAATCAACAAGCATGCATGTCATAGCTAGATAAAGAGATAGGAAGCAATATAAACCAATAACAAAATGAATAATAAGTTTAGAATGAGTTTACAACCATCCAAAGGTATCATCAAAACCACATCAACAATCTCTACAACTTTCCTCACTACAAGTCTCTCAAAAGCTCACTCCAAGTCTATGAAAACGTTTGTTTTTCTTCTTCTCTTCAATGGAGTATTCTTCCTCTCTTCTCTTTTTCTCTCTATGGCTTGACAAACAAGAATGAAATTCAAAAATGAGAATGCCCAAGGATCCCTGCAAAGATGTGTGCAGGCTGCAATATATCACCTCTCCACCCTCATGGGAGAGAAAGGTTGTGGGCTGAAAATTGTGTGCCAAGTGTCGCTGGGTCCAACGGACGATCTCGGATGGCCCAGAAGGCATCTCGGCCGAGATGGATGAGGGATGAACCGAGGTCAATGGCTGCATGGCCATAATCATGGCTAAAGACAAGCCGGTGCATGACTCGAATCAACTAAGGTCAATTTGTTCTTCTTTTCTTCATGCTTGCTCCATTGAAACCCTGAATCCAGGCCATCACAAGGCTTGATCATCGGATATGATCAACAATGCATGAAAGCGCCCCAAAATACCTACAAAATAGACAAATGCTCATGTAGGCGTCTATTCGGACGATATGACTCGATAAAGCATAAAACATCTCGAACATGTGCAAAACCATGCATGAATGAATGTAAAAACTACCTAAAAGAGTGTCTAATATAGTGTCATAAATCACGTCATTACAAGGCATAGAGGAAATCCATCTCTAGCCTAACTATAACCATGTCACAAGGCATGGAGAAAAGCCGTCTCCAACAAAAACGTATGCAACGCAACTACGTGGAGGAAAACCGTCTCCACTCACACTATGTCCATCAACAATAGCATGGAGGAATAACAATCTCCATCTAATCCTAAACATATCACAATAGCATGGAGAAAAGAACCATCTCTTACTATACCTAACTTGCGCTAGCAAACAAGATCTAAAAGATCATATGCATACATCACAGCTAGCACGAAAACACATCAAACCACATAAGCACATAATCATAACACTCACAAAAATAGCACTAATATCTACTCATTAATCCTACAGGTGCATCTATCTCGGCATAGAACTCTGGATAGTTCCTCTAGATACTATCCTCAGTCTCCTATGTAGCCTCATCAGGTCCTCGTCTCGACCACTATATCCTCAGCATAGGAATGGCCATCGAACGTAGGCGTCTCATACCTCGTTCTACGACTGCAAAAAGGTGCTCACCAAAAGTGTTGTCCAACTCAACCACTAAGTCATCATAGCTGACAATGTGTATCGGAACTAGTATGTACTCTCTCAACTGAGAGACATGAAACACAGGGTGAACACCCTCTAACCTCGGTGGCAAAGCCAATCTGTACACTTCTCTCCCAACCCTATCCAGTATCTCAAAAGGACCGACATATCGGGGACTCAACTTCCCCTTTATGCCAAAACGTCTTACGCCTCGCATCAAAGATACCCTCAGCCAGACATGAGGTCCTATTCTGAACTCTAGAGGTTGACGCCTCCTATCTGCATACGATTTTTGGCGATTCTGTTCAGCCAACATTCCCTCTCTGATCAGCGCTACTCGTGCCATATCATCTTGAATTTGCTCTGGCGCTATACCACTGACAGTACTAGGCTCATCACAACATTAAGGTGTACGACATCTACGCCCATACAGTGCCTCATATTGGGTCATCGCAATCGATGCATGCAAGATGTTGTTGTATGAGAAATCGACCAATGCGAGGTATTCTGATTATTCCCGTACCCAATCAAACACACAAGCTCGCAACATGTCCTCTAACATTTGAATGGTCCTCTTAGGCGACCATTTGTCTGTGGATGAAACGTTGTCATGAAGTGCAAACACTTCCCAAAAGTAGTCTGAATCTGCTGCCAAAACCTCGAGTTGAATCGTCCATCTCAGTTTGAGACGATCGTCCTTGGTACACCATGGAGTCTCACAATCTGCCTAGTGAACTCCTCAGCTAGTCTACTAACTGACCACGTTTCCCTGGTAGGGATGAAATGTGCAATTTTCTTCAATCTGTCAACCACAACCTAGATAGCATCAAAGCTCCTGCTCGGTCTCAACCCTGTCACAAAGTCCAAGGAGATGTCCTCCCACATCCACTGCGGTACTGGCAGTGTATGGAGTTGTCCTCCTAGTCTGCAATACTCTATCTTGCCCTACTGACAAGTTCAACACTGTGCCATAAATCTGGCCACATCGGGCTTCAGCCCCTCCACCAATATGAGCGTCTCACATCCTGATACATCTTACTCGCACCTGAGTGCACTTAGTAAGGTGTGGAGTGAGCCTCCTGTAAAATTCTCTATCACAAATACGCATCTACGGGTACACGGATGCGGTAGCGGAGTCTCATCACTCCATGTGCTCCTATGGAGAATTGTGGTGCCTTACCACAAGACGTCCTATCTTGTATCCTCATCAACGTCGGGCAGGTTCCCTGCTTCTGTTAGATCTCACCCAACAGATCACGTAGAACCTGATGTGATCCTCACCGGAAAAGAAATCATCGTCAATATGCCGGAACCAATCATTTTGCCACCAACCGTCCAAGTCAAAACTCCGCCGGAACCTGTCAAAATCAATACTTATGTGTTGGAGGTCATGCCTAAAATTGAGCCAAAACCTATTGAAATCAAACCGAAAATTATTGGTTCGAACATGCCTAATGCAAGCAAATTTTCACTCTCTCCGGCTAAGCTGTCAGGTTTGCGCACTGTCAGTAAAATGACTACAACTGTGGCAATTCTTGGAAATAAAATACCCATGAGTACTACTTTGAAAGCTATTTTCAATATCTACAACTTTCTAGTTTACAGAAAGTCGAGATTCCAAGAGGAAGAGGGTGAAAATGATCCTACATTGCAGCAACTACTGTACTTGTATGGATTGTTGGGCAAGATCATGCATGGAGGCATGATAGATGGTTATAAAAGACATATGCACGTCCAACCAATACATATTTCATGAAGCATATCATGATCATATTATTTATATATTATACATGAATTTATGTATTAATCATGTGAAGGGCAACAAGTCAACATTCAATCAAACATTGAAAGCATCTTCACACACATACATTGAATGACGGTCAAGTTAGTTCAATGGTCTCCTTCTCCTTCAATAGGGACGTCCAAGACTTGATTAGACCATCCTTGATGTGTTGTCCAAGTGAAGAGAATAGGATTCAAGAGTCATCTTTGAATAAAGGCCAAATGTGGCCATTTATGTGTTTGAATTTCCTAGAAAAACTCTTGAATTTCTTGCATTTCCTTTTGATAAATCTTTGATATTTCTAGCACTTAATTAGGGAGTTTCTAGGCTGAGTTTTGTTGCTATATAAAGCCTTGTATCCTCTCACTGTAAGACAAGTCAAGTTAAATGAAGTAAGTTAGCCTTTGTGCTTTCAAAGTTGTTGTTTGCTTTAAAACAAAACCCGAATTCTAGGTGAGATGCTTAGTTTTCAAACTTCTAGGTGAGATGCTTAGGTGGTTCTGAGGTGAGGGGCCGAGGAACGAAGGTTCGAACCCCAAAGTGAGATTCCGAGGGTAGTTCGTTCGAGCTGAGGGATTCCCAAAGTGGGAGACCGAGGGAATTTGCTCTTCATATCCAAAAACACAAAATCCAAAAAAAAAGGAGTTTCATTTCACCGATTCCAATCCGAGTGTGAACTAGTGCCGGTGGATCCTCGTGTTCGAATCGAGTTCAATCACTTCAGAACCTCTAAGGTACTCGATTGGGCGTCCTCCTCCGGAAACTAGATGTCCATCTCTAGCCAAGCTAGATCCCTCTGCAGTTGAGGTTGTATTGTCAGTCTCGCAATCGCCTTCTCTCGAGGCGTCTTCCTACTCAGGGCGTCGGCGACCACATTTGCCTTCCCTAGATGGTACAAAATCTGAAGGTCAAATTCCTTGATCAGCTCAAGTCATCTATGTTTGTGGTTAATAAATTCCTGTTGCGTGAAAATATACTTCAGACTCTTATGGTCTGTTCCGATCGGACATGTGGCACCATACAAGTAATGTCTCCAGATCTTCAGTGCATCAACTACCGCTGCCAACTCCAGATCATGAGTCGGGTAGTTCTCCTCATACGTCTTAAGCAGTCTAGATGCATAAGCAGTCACTCTGCCATGCTGCATCAAAACACATCTCAAGCCTAGCTTGGATGCATCAATGTAGACCATAAAATTCTCTGTGCCCTCTGGCTGCGCTAAGATAGAAGTGGAAGTCACATGTCTCATCAGCTCCTCGAAACTCGGAGTACCCGGCTCGGAGCATACAAATCGGCTAGTCTTCCTCAACAGGCTGTTAAGTGGACGGCAATCAGAAAGAATCCCTCCACAAACCGTCGGTAATAACCGGCTAGGCCAAGAAAGCTACGCACTTCCTTGACGTTCGTCGGTGTCGTCCATGCTGCGACTGACTCAATCTTCTCCGGATCAACCTTGATCCCTTCGCCGGAGACAACATGACCCAAAAATGCTACCTCTGGCATCTTGAACTTACACTTAGAGAACTTGGCGTACAGTTCTCTATCCCTCAAAGCTCGCATCACTGTCTTCAAATGTCCTACATGTTCCTCTCTGCTACGAGAGTAAACCAGGATATCGTCTATGAAGACCACCACAACTGGATCCAGGAAGTCAATGAATGTGCCATTCATCAATTCCATAAAGGCGGCGGGCGCATTCGTGAGCCCGAATGACATCACTACAAACTCGTAGTGGCCATACCGAGTCCGAAATGCCGTCTTATGCACATCATGCTCTCTCACCCTCAACTTGTGATAACCCGAGTGCAGGTTGATCTTGGAGAACACAGTCGCTCCTTAAAGCTGATCTAACAAGTCTTCACTTCGAGGCAATGGATACTTGTTCTCCATGATCACCTTGTTCAATTCTCTGTAGTTGATGCACAATCTCAACGATCCGTCCTTCTACCGCATGAAGAGGACAAGTGCTCTCCATGGGGATACGCTAGGGTGGATGAAGCCCTTCTCAACCAACTCCTCGAGTTGCTTCTTCAGCTTTAACAACTCAGCAGGTGTCATACGGTATAGGGCCTTTGAGATCTGTCTCGTACCAGGCTCTAACTCGATACCGAAGTCCACGCTCCTCTGAGGCGGAAAACTGGATAGGTCAACAACCATATCCAGAAACTCACAAACCATTGGGATGTCCTCTAACGCTGGACTCTCACTCTCCTTCAAGTCATAACACTAGAAGGCCTCGCAACCCGGTGCGATCATTCTCGCTACTTGTGCTGCACTAAAACCCTACCCGTCTGTCCAAGGTCCAAACCTCGGAAAATCTCAATCTGACCCAACTCGGTTGAGACCGTCACTGTTTTCCTACCAACATCTAACACAACACGATGTCTAACCATCCAATCCATACACGGAATGACTTCCTCATGCGCTGGCGGCATGACAAATAAGTCCACAACCAAATTGCAGTTTCCTAAATATATAAGACAACATGAACCTCTCGGGTACCTCTAACTTGACCCCCATCTAGTAACCCTAACAATGAAGGTCTACCCTCTATTGTATCTAAGGTTAGTCTATCAACGCATGCATCAAAAAGCAAAGAATGCGTAGCACCCAAATCAAAAAAAACTCCAGTAGGTAAATCATTAACAAGAATGGTACCTGTAATAGCTAACGCTAACGGCTCCACTGCATATAATTACTCAAAACTCGAACCTATGCTTCCCAGGTATCACTGAGGTCATCGCCGTCGTTTTTGCATCTACTCGTTCTGCACCGGAAAGAGGAGAGTCTTGCTAAGAAGGAACAGTGCCTTGCTGACAAAAGGGAGCCAAATGGCCTAGTTCACCACATGTAAAGCAAGCTATCGGTGCCAAGGGACAATCAAAGCGCAAATGTCCTGGATCACCACAGTTGAAACACGATCCTCCCGTCTTCGCAACCTGTGCGGCTAAAGGGTAACTCGATCTTCTTCGTTCACCCTTAGTAACCTTAGCATGGGAGGACACTTGCTGATACGGTATCTTATTTTGTCTGTAGAAAATCGATCGATGTCCTATCTTACCACAGGTAAAGCACGTCATTAAAGATCTCTTACACTCCAGTCACATGTGTCAAGACTCCCAACAGTTGTAACAAGATCTCATCCGACCAGAAGTCCGTGTGGACAGGGGATCACTCGAACGTCCATGTGCCAAACTCTGTCTAACAACTGAAGGATTTGCTTCATCACTCACTAGTTCGGTCCGTTGTTTCTTCTTTCATCCGGAAGCTTCAGTCCGTCCCACCGATGTTGGTAAACCTGGTGTAGGTCTACCTCCTCTTGTAGCCTCTTGTACTTGGTGTATATATTTTCGAAACTCGGGTCAACTCATTGAGACGTAGTCAGTCTCCTAAGGTCCATCCTTTGCTATAGGCAAAACTGGTCCCTGACCTATCACTACTGGAGGAAGAGGGGGTATACCCCTACCTCGTCCTACTGTCGGTGTCGCTCTTGTCTGATTCATCTGCAGGGTACGCAAACCTAATCTTGTAAGATTATATATATGCCATATGTATATATATAATACTTAAGATCACATGCAAACACATTAGCACATAATAGACAAATATATATATATATATATATATATATATATACATTGTCTACATCCAAAGAAGGGTGATGGCTTCCTGTACACACTATCCCAAAACATCTGTAATTGTTTAAAAACCAAAATCCTTTTCAAAAGTCAAACCCCTTTCGGCTTTTGTTTATTTTTCTAGTCCACCTTTATTGTATATTGCATGTGCCATTCTTGTCAACCTAGCTTTGATACCAACTTTGTAACACCCCGAATCCGCGGGACTCGGGGTGCTACTTGGCTAGGATCTCACAATGAATGGATCATGACCCTAGCCTGACAACAAGTTCATTGGATCTTACAACAAGACAAAGATAGATTAAAACCAAATACATAAAACTGTATAAATATATACATCAAAAGATTACAACATCACAGCCGAGTATAAAACAGAAACATCATATCCATACAATGATAACACAGCCCAAACCTCGCATATCCTAGTGTATAGAAGCCATCGGCTGATCACACTGTTTGGCTCACTCTGACCTCTTCCTAACATGCAGATGAACTACAACACGGTATACACCGTTAGCTAACAAAAATGAAGAGGAATGAAGTAATAGCACAAACACACACCAACACATCACAATATGCAATGCCACACACACATCCGTTTTTTTATCTTTACTTAAGTTATTCAATTAATAATTCAACTTATTTTGTGACACGAAGAGCCTAAAAAACCTTGTCTCCTCCCCCTTTAGCACAAGGTTTTGCGTGGGGGTGGAGTTACCACATTTCCCTTGTGCTATTGGCTTCGGAGCACCTCCTCCACTCAGGGAGCTTTGACAAGTGTCACCGCCCGGTTAAAATGCACTTTTGCCAATGAAGGTAATGAAGTGGTCATCCTAGTCCGGTTTAGGTTACAAATACAACAAGCATATGCACACAAACAACTATTACAAACACTGAAATCCAAAACTGCTCGCTAAGTAAGTGCTATGGACTTACCTGAAATACTCGTAATCCTGTACCACATCACAGTTTCCCCTTGAGGAAATGATCAACGCCTGCAAGGCACACACAATATCAAACATTGCAAAGGTTAGGAGCCGTATCTCCTACACCTCATAACCACAACCTTCATATAACCCGGATCTAAACCTCAAGATTCACAACATACATACAAGTGCCTAAGGCACATACCCAACATACATCTCATCAAGCTCATCCTCAACCATACTAGGCTAGCCATATCTAAAATCAAGGCCAAAGGAAAGGAAGGAAAGAAACATACCAACTAGGTATGTCTAGGACATGCATTGACGGAAGCAAGAGACGCAGGGGCGCTGAACCAGTCATGCTTAGGGGCGGACCAGTTTAGGTGCAAGGGCGGCTCAACCCAAGCGCAGGGGAGGTTCAGCTTAGGCGCAAGGGCGGCTGGTGTGCAGAGTGTTGGTCTTTGACTTCTCTTCAATCCTTCACTTTCTCTTCTTCACCCTTCATCAACCAGCAACCAAGCATACACATATGAATACATGTATGAGCATCAAAACGTCCAGGAAAGGTCCACACAAGCCTAGGCTTGTGAATCCTAAGCTAAAGAGGAAGAAAGGAAGAAGAAGAACTCACCACATCTGACCTAAGCAGAAGGGAAAATCAACACCACACAACCACAATTGGTTCTCCACAGCTCAGCATCACATCTATCATCCTTAATCCCAGCTCATAGCTCAACAACACTCTCAACTCACACAAGATCTAAAGAAGATCAAGAAGAAGATCAAGGAAGAGAGAAGTGAAGAAGATGAACGTGAGGAGAAGAAGAAGGTTGAAGAAGATGAAGGAAACCCTCATCAGGAAGCAAGAAATGGCTTATAAAGGAAACCAGCCAAAAGCACGGGTCAAGGTCAAGATAGACGGCTGCAATCGCAGGAAACCGCAGGGGCAGACCTATTAAGCCACAACGGTCGACCACAAGAGCCGCAGGGCCGGCCCAATAGATCCGTAAGGGCGGCTGGTCCTGTCTCAACCTACTCAACACTGCTCAACACCTGCGTCTCATCTGAGGCGCAGGTGCGGAATCCCTAAAAGACTAAGGCTCTTACAATGAACACCAAGGGGAACCCTAGCATCTCCAAGGCAAACTTGAGGAATCTCCATGATATTGTATCATAGGCTTTTGCCAAATCTATGTTTAGAAAACATCTTCTTGTGTCTCTCTTTAGATTATATCTTCTAAGGATCTCTTGAACAAGGAAGATATTGTGTATCATTAGCCATCTTGGAATTGGTTGTGTTGGGTCATTAACGTCCCTAGGAAAGGCCCTCACCTTCTTGCCATTACCTTTTATATTAGTTTATAAACAACATTGCAACATGAAATTGGTCTATAATATTCTGTACATGAAGAAGCTTCTTTCTTAGAGACAAGGGAGATAATTGTACGGTTAATCTCTCGAAGCAACTTTCCATTGGTGAAGAATTCCTTCACAACAAACACTCGTTCCATGCACTCTTGACGAAATTTTCCAAGAACCATTAGGCCTTGGCGCCTTGTCATCACCTATCTCCCATAAAGCCTCTTATATCTCTTGATTCGATAATGACTTTATCAAGATGGTCTTGGTATTCTTATATGTCACCGGCTCTTGATTAAACCCATGCACATTAGGTAGGTGAACTTCCGTTTCAGTTCCAAACAAATTTGGTACTAGCGGATAAAATCTCCAACCATAGCCTCATTAGATGTCGTATTGACACCATTAGTATCTTGTATAGTTTCCACATGTCCTCTTCTCCCATTTGCTTTCATGAGTCCATGGAAGTATCTAGTCGATTGGTCACTTTGCAATACATAAGTGGCCTCAGCTTGTTGAGAATAGAAATTGTACTCAACTTACATAATCTATTTGCTTCTCTCCTAGCTTTCACCGTTGCATTGCGAGCATTTCTAGAGTTTGTTTCTAGTCTTAGGTTCTTCAAAGCCTTTCCATATGTTGTGTTTGCCATAGAAGCTCTCTTTGATATGTGCGAGTAATGACTTCTAATCAACTCTCGTAGTGGCCCCTTCTTTCCTCTTAGGAGTACACATAACTTGTATTGGTAGGTTCCCCTTACATGGTGTTCGCTCTCACAAGTGTGTGAAATATGAAAGAAAATAAATTTTAAATTTATAACATAAATAAAAGCTAAGAAAATAAGTGAACCGCCGTGTATGGATCAATCGCAGCAAAAGCAAATATTTTAGGGTCAATCACAAGGACTATGGTGAAACCAAACAGTAACAAATCAATCTGCAATAGACAATTACAAGTATTGATGACTTAAAAGAACAAAAAACAGTGATATGAATATATGATGATCGGGAAAGTGCAGATTCTAGAGATCAAGATATCCAATTGAGGTTTTCGATTCAAGAATTCCAAAGATCTATGGTCAGAGCTAGGATTGCTAGTAAAGGTGTTTCTAAGGTCGGAAGGATCAAGAGGGAGGTCTCACTATCCACTATCCTAAACCAAATCTCCTATCACCGGGTAAATCTCAATGATCTAAGGAAAAGAACTATAATCTCAAACCAACCACTCAACCTAAGGGAATAGACCTAACCATTACCGGGTAAGTCTCACTTATAGCTCACAAAGGTAAGAAGAAGGCGCACTCAAACCTAATAAAGGATAAACCTTTATTACCTAGAATTCATCACAATTGGAAACCAAGAAAGGGAAAAACCGGGTAAGTCTCTTCCGAAGCTTGGATATAAGCTTGAAAGGCTCAACAAGGCTAGGATTTTGGCGATCTATAACTTAAGCAAAAGGATATAACTAAAACGGAAAAATAGATGAAACCACGGGCTGTTCTTGCTCAAATCTCGGCCGAGATTCCTGAAGAACAGACCGAGATTCATATCTACGAAGGTAGAAACAACTATCAGGGTCCAATCATCAACCAATCACCCTAGAATCACAAGGGTTTTAGCCGACAACACACATATTCAAATCAAGATAGATATATGAAATCAAGAAACCAAAATAACCAAAAGAAAAGGCATAAATACTTAGCAAGGTGTCTTCAATAATCAAAACTTTAGTGGAAGCAATAACAAAGATCCAATCTTGTGTTCAAAAGCAATGAAATCTAAAACCTATGTATTCTCTCCAAGAATCTTCACAATCTCTCTCAATCCTCAATGATGTGGTAACTAATGTTGATATATCTCAATGTAATGTAAAATAACTCTATGTGTTATGTCGTACGTGAAAAGCCTCTCAATGTAGCTTGGATCTTCCCTCTTTGATTCTGCAGCCATGATATCTTATAGAAGGATCTAGGGTTCAAAATTAGCATTTTGGGCCATTTTGCACTAAATATCGGTTGAGCCCGTTAATAATCTCGGCCGAGATTTCCATGAATGAACCGAGATTTGTATTTTGTTGCGTGTTTCCCTTAGCTCCTTGCTTGTATCCTTTTGATGATGAGCCTTTGTTCTCCTTTGTGTTCTAAAATGTTTCCTATGTGATGGACCTTGATGCCTTGTCCATGTATGTTCTGTTTTTGCTCCAAAATGTTCTAATTTGCCTATAATTGCAACGAAACTATGTGTAGATATCTATTCTAACAAAATAGGCAAGTATAAGCTCAATTGCTTTGAATATATGTCTATGCATGCAAAACAAAGGGAAAAACTACCTATATGAGTGTCTATTCTAAGGTCATAATTCATGTCATCAAAATACCCAATACATGCCTCTTGCTTGTCCCCAACCAAGGTCCAAACTTAAGATACAAGATGATATGGATTATGCATATGCATAAACAAAGAAAAACAACAATATTTTTTGTTTGTGCTTCTATTCATATAATTAAAGAGAAATACATCATGGAAAGGATAATCACACTTATCACGACATGTATAATAACTTACAATATACCAAAATCAATCATGAGAAATCCAATTTAAACTACCAAACCAAAACACATGTGCAATAAGGTCTTAAGGACTTTCAATAAAAAGGCCAAGAAACATGTTATGGGTGGGATGCATTTAGGATATGTGGTGCAAATCCCGGAAAAGGGAACAAACTTCACAACAATAATAACTTCACAACACATCCACCAAAAACAAGTAATTACACTTCACTTTTTTGTACTTTCACTTGAGAACATGACATAGGTGCACAATAGCCGAAACCTTGGAGATCAACAAGCCTCATTTTGATTGAGTTGCCTCAAAACCGTATACAGATGCTTGTGACTCGTTAGGACTGTTGATCAATCAGACTTTGACAGGATACAAATACCCAACTATGTGAATGGTACTGAGTTACTCATCATCATGACCAACGTCCCCAAACCTATTTTTCAAACACAACACACTTCACTTTTTTCAAATTCGCCATAACTTTCCTTTTTCACTAACATGCTTCGGAATTTCCGCATAGGTAAAGGAAGGCAATATAAAATATGGGAGGTGCTAAAGCATGATCAAGATGAAGAAAGAAAAGAAAATTGATTTCCTTAATCATTAAAAAAAGATGTGTATGAACTTATCATGTGAAAACCTTCAACACTCAACATGATTAAGAAAAAAGTAAACTACTATCCATGCATGAATTCTAGGAAAGTACTCAAATCCCACATTGGTCATGAATCAATTCAAGCATACAAAGATCATCAAAGCTATTCCACAAACATTATTATCATAGAGATCATATTCATCCTAGAAGCATAAAATATTAAAAAAAAATTTTTTTTTGGATTTTGAAAAAATCAAATATATATATATATATATGCAAGACATAAAAGAAATGTGTGACATAAAAATGCAATGCAATACAATAGACATAAAAGACAAAATGTATCCCAATAGTATTAGTTATTACAGACAATCCACCCCATACTTAAAATACACATTGTACACCATGTGCATAAAAAATGAGAGAGAAACTCACAATGTCTCATAAAAAGGAAACTAAAGGTGAAATCGTGGAAGACAAGTGGAATCACATTTCCGGCGGTGGCGGTGGTGGCGGGAACGAATAATACTCTTCATCAAATGCCCGGCCGAACTGTTGGCGGTACATGTCCTCAAGCATCCTGCCATGGCATATCGTATCTCTCCGTAAGGCCGTGACCGATGTCTCCATGGTCTCTATCCTCCTCATCATATCGGGGAGTTCATCTTACCAGATATGTATCGGGACCCGCGCTGAGGTCTAGCCTCTATAGCTAATGTACAAGTAGAATAGTCAACTCCTAGAATCTTAGCAACGTATGTCACTAAGGTTGCAACATAAATGTCACCCCTAGACTTGTTGGTAATCTTCCCTAAGCAGCCAGCCAACATAGTAGCAATATCCGGTGTAACACCGGTAGTCATGCACAACAAAATGAAAAGCTCATCCGCCTTCATCTTTTGTGGAGTTTCAGTCCTAGGGAGCATGGTCTCACTAAGGATCCTATGAGCTAGCTTGAAGGACAAATTGTAGATGTTCTTGTCCTTCGAATCACCAGGATCCCAACGGTCCAAACGACCCTCAACTATAGCAAAACTCACCCAAAAATCTTTCGGATCAACGTTCCTAGGGAACGTCCCAAAACTAGCCTCTGGAAACCCAAAGATGTTCCTAAACATGCTCATAGTCATTTCATAGTTCCGGTTCATCAAGCTAAACTTAACTTGTCCAGTCCTTGGATGATGCTTAAAAGAACTTAGAAATTGTAGCGTAAATTCCCCAAAGCCATGCTCCCTAATTCCCACAAATAAAGCAATACCAACACGTTCTATCATCCAGTCAAAATCAACTCTCACATTCATGCATTCAAGTTCATCCAACACTAAGTAACAAGGTGCAACAATATTACGTTCTTGGATTCGTTTGTACCTCCTTTTGTGTCATTCTTGTATCAGCGGAAGTGTAGGATGTGGTGGAGGTGGTGTAGCTTGCTGAGAAGAGGAAGAACCCCTCCTAGGAACAATCACCCCTGAAGATCTTCGAGTTGCCTCCATTCCAGTAAAAATCTCGGGCTGTTCTTCGTGAAATCTCTGCAGAGATTCTGCCCAAAACCTGAGATTTAAGCTGCGATGATTGAACCTGGAAAATTTCTAAAGATTTTGCCAAATCAATGCCTCCACTAGCTTGAATCGACCCTGAATGATGCCTTTCCTAGAACCAAAGGCACCGAAATCGTTTGATTTTGAAAAAGGGCGAAAACTTAGGGTATTGGATAAAAGAATCCAAATCTGCCTCGATTTGTTGACTTCTGGTGTTGTTTGAGTGCAAAATATTCTATGTGGTGGAGAGGGCTTGAGCTAAGGAGGAAGAACAGAGTGAATCTCTTAAGAAACGGGGTAGTTGTGATTTGGGAGAAACGTTGGTCGTGGTTCTTCGTGGGAGAGGAGGGTTTGTGTTGGTGAAGATGAAGTTCCCGCTTATATACCCTTTGTGAATTTTGAAAAATCTCGGCCGAGATTTCAAGTCACCGAGAAAGTCGTCGGTCCGAGAAAATTTGCATGTACTTTGTTTTTTATAGAATCTCTGGCTGAGATTCCTGTGTTGGCCGAGATTTGAGTCGAAGTTTCTCTCAACATAGAAAACCACGGGTGAATTAATTCCTTTAATTCAAAATCTAGACTTAGATTTTCCTTTGTTAGTCTAGATCTTCGAATTCCATATGTCACCTATATTGCTAACGGTTTTTGTATTCCTTTTTCATCATAATCTCGGTCGTACAACATCTCAACTTGATTCATGATTCATTATTCTTGAGAAATACCTAGTATATGTCATCTAAAGACCCGAAAATACCAAAACATACCAACAAAAGAAAAATCTAACTAATCTATCTAAGAAAAAAAAAAGGAAAGACAAAACATACCTTGGGTTGCGTCCCAAGAAGCACTTGGTTTTAGGTCGCTAGTTGAACCTATATCCTTGACGATCATGTAAGATGTAGGGGAGCAATGCTCTCATCTTGAAATTTCGGCGTATACTTCTTCAATCTATAGCCATTGACTTTAAAGTTTCCGCAATGTTCACCCTATACTCAAACTACACCATGGGGAAAACATATTTGACAACATAAGGTCATGTCCATCTAGGTTTAAGCTTAACTGGAAAAAGTCGAAGTCTAGAGTTGAAGAGAAGGATAAGATCCCCTTCTTTCAACTCCTTAGGAATGATGTTCTTGTCATGCCACCTCTTGGTCCTTGTAGATTATGTGCATTCTCATACGCATTAAGACAAATTTCCTCTATCTCATTGATGTCCAAGAGGCGTTTCTTTCCAGTTTCCTTCATGTCAAAGTTGAGCCATTTCATTGCCCATTATGCTATATATTCAAACTCCACCGGAAGGTGACAAGACTTCCCATGGACAAGATTGTATGGTGTGGTGCCTATGGGAGTCTTGAAAGCTGTTTTGTAAGCCCTTAATGCGTCATCCAACTTCATTGTCCAATACTTCCTTGTTCTAGAGACAGTTTTATATAGAATGCGTTGGATCTCTCTATTTGATATCTTTACTTGTTCACTTGTTTGAGGAAGTATGGTGTGGCTACCTTGTGAGTTACCCCATATTTCGATAGAAGTGCTTCAGACTTCTAGGAGGTGAAGTGTGTTCCTCCATCACTAATGATGATTCGGGGCATCCCAAATCTTGGGAAAATCGTTATGTTAAAGAATTTCACTACAACATTGGCATCATTATAAGGAGAAGCAATAGCTTCCACCATCTAGAAACATAATCTACCACCAATAGTATGTACATGTTCCCACAAGATGATGAAATAGTCGCATAAAGTCCACTCCCCATACGTCAAAAATCGCTACTTCTTGGATGATGTTTAGAACCATCTCGTTCCTCCTACATATATTTTCTGTTCTTTTACAAGTATCAGAAGAAACAACAAACTATTGCACATCTCTAAATAGGTTAGTCTTAAAGAATCCGGATTGAAGTACCTTAGCACATGTCTTATGGGAACTAGCGTGTCCACCACAAGGCAATGAATGACAATGTCTAGTAATGCTTTCAACTTCATCTTCCGGAATGCATCTTCTGATCATCCCATCCGGACCTCTCTTGAAGAGAAGGGTTCATTACCTTTTGAGATTTGGTGAAGGCAATCTTGGTAATATTTCCTAACAAACCAAATAATTAATAAATCTGCAAACCATGGTTAATTACCTTTTGAGATTTGGTGAAGGCAATCCACTATCTCATAGAGCTACTCGTCCGGAAAGGAGTCATCAATGGGCATATCATCCTTCTCGATTGCAATAGGAGGTAGTCGGCTAAGATGGTCAACTACCGAGTTCTCGGATTCTTTCTTGTCCGGGTCTCTAAGTCGAACTCTTGTAGAAGGAGGATCCATATAATGAGCCGTGGTTTTGCATCGTTCTTGGTGAGCAAATACTAGATTGCTACATAGTCGGTGTAGACAATAACTTTCGCTACCACAAGGTAAGAACGAAATCTCTCGAAAGTGTAGACCACCGCTAAAAGCTCCTTTTCCATTGTAGCATAGTTTAGTTGAGCTTCATCTAGCATCTTGCTAGCATAATAGAAGGCATGAGTGCGTTCATCCTTCTTTTGTCCAAGTACAGCTCCTACGGCTACATCATTTGCATCGCACATGATTTGAAAAAGAAGGCTACAATCCGAAGGTTGAATGATAGGAGTGGATATCAATGCTTTTTTATCCTATAAAAAGTATCTAGACATTCCTTTGAAAACTGAAAAAATCCTTCATTAGTAGGTAAGTCAATGCTTTAGCAATCTTAGAAAAGTCCTTAATAAATATCCTATAGAAACTTGCATGTCCTAAAAAACTTCTTACCCCATTTGCCGAAGAAGGTGGAGGTAACTTCTCAATGATCTCGATCTTCGCTCTATCAACCTCAATTCCGCGTATGATAACCTCTTCCTCCAAGAAATCCCGCGACCGCGCCAGTTCTCGCCCGCAGGTGCGGCTCTGCTAGGCCGCGGTCGCGGCATGGAGGTGAGCAGCCGCCTTCTTTGACCGTTTCTTTCCGCTTTCTTATTTTTTAAGTTTATTTCTCTCGCCTCTTGATGAGGGTTTTGCCGTCTCTCCAGACTTCTTTCTTCTCTTAACTTTCTCACGCTCTTCTCCTTCTCTTCCCTTAGCTTCTCTTCTTGATTTCCTTTTGGAAATTCTTCAAAATTGAAGATATGCTATTGCTGATGTTTGTATTGGAATTTTGAGATATTGCAGCTAGAGTCTTCATCAAGAATTTGGAAGAGAAGTGGTGAGCCTTTCCCCTCCTCTTCTCTTTGTTCTTCTTTCTCTCTTCCTTGTTGAATCCAACAAAATTGATCTTGTTGTGATGTATTTATGGACGTTTTCGATGTGTGTATACATGTATATATTGAAAGCTGAAGTGCCTTTGATTGCACCCTGAGGTGGAAATGAGTTTTAAGCGTGAGATCTGTCGAACAACTCCTTAGAGTTGTCCTCTATCAGAGAGCCGTCCCCGCGCCTTACAATCTCCACCCTTGCGGCATCAGGAGTGTCACCACCCCTGCGGCGTCTCCGACCCGCTGTTATGGCTTGTCATCACTCCCACGCCTCTTCATTCCCGTGGGTGTGCCTTGTTCGATGACATACCAAGTATTGGTATGTTTAATTCCTTCCCTTGTGATTATGTCTTGTTTTGAGAGCATGATAGGCTAGTATGTGATGAGATTAATGATGATATAATGATGATGATGTATGCCCTAATAAGGCTTTGAGATTTGATATGATATTTGAGGTTTTTACGACGTTTATGATCTGTATGGATCATTTGGGTATAGGTGTGATCCTTCTAGTTTGATTATTGATATATTTTATGCCCTGTTTATCAAGCAATGATCATTCCTACGGGAATTGGAGAGTTTGATCTACTTTTGATGTTGTTGTGATTCAGGTAAGTCCGTAGGACTTACTTAGCTACATTCTTATATTGGATGTATGCATGAGTGGTGATTGTTATGTGTTTTATGGCATATGATATTGATTATTACCGATGTATGATTGGCCCCCTTGAAGAGGGTGGTGATATTCTTTCTCATTTCTCCTGAGGGAGTCTCACAGGTTGTCTAAGCTCAGGCTAGACCTGGTATAAGTGGAAGGTACCGAACCACTATACATGGTATACGGGGACGTACGTTGAGCACCATGCAATCTTAGAAAAGTCCTTAATAAATCTCCTATAGAAACTCTAGGATATGTATGGGATTTTGGGATGTATATATGCATATGATGACGATGTTTTATAGTCGGTTGTGGGATTTTGTATGTATTATGATACTGATATTTCCGTTTAATAAAGTTTTGTTTTATATTTATTTGTGTCTTGTTGTAAGATCCAATGAACTTGTTGTCAAGCTAAGGTCAGGACCCATTGTGAGGTCCTAACCCCATAGCACTCTGAATCCTATGGATTCGTGGTGTTACGATCATTGTATCAGAGACTTAGGTTGACAACAATGACACTTGTAATCTTCTTGAATGGCCAAATGGATAAATAATGTAAAACCCGAAAGGGGTCTGAGTTTTCAAAAGACGTTTTGGTTTTACACCTTGATCACAGTCGATTTGGGATAGAATGTACTAGAAGTCATCACTCCTTCAATGGATCTCAACAGTTTAGTTATATATATATATATATATATATATATATACTAGACCGCGTGTGTGTATTTGGACTTGACTATTATTTATATATGTACATATGGTATTAGTTATCCTTCTACGTTAGATATGATTATACCGCAGATGGCTCGGATTAGAGCAAAATCTGCAGTAGGACGGTATAGAGGTAGACCACATCTTCCTCCTATAGTTATAGGTCGGGGATAGGTTCTCATTGATGATCCACCTGTAGCGGAAGATAGACCTAAGGAGGTAGCTGAGAGGATCGTTCCGAAGGCTGGGAACGGGATGGCAATAGGACAAAGAGCCCAACTAGTACGGTCGGACAATTCGGACCACGTCTCGATGAGGGGACCAGAGTTTTGTGCTTATATTCATCGAGTAGATGGGCCCGGATTTACAAACACATGTAGGATCCTCTGAGATGTTACAAGGAGCAACTTAGGTGCCAGTCATATTGACACAAGCTGTTGAGGTTGCTAGAGCTCAAGAGGAGCATAGAGCACCACAACCAAAATCTTGCTTGAAGACGTTTCACTAGATAGGAGTACCCCCTTTCGTTGGAAAGGTAGGTCTAGAGGTCGAGCTATGGTTAGGACATGTAGACTCAACTCTAGAGTCGATGAAATGCCTAGAGGATAGATGAATATAGTTAGTACATACTCTATTTTGTGATTTAGCTCAGCGTTGATGGAGGACCATGCAAAGTCGAGTCACTAGCTATGACCAGATGAGGAGTTTGATTAGAGAGCGTTTCTGCCCTGCCCCACTAAGGAGGGAGAAATTGAAGGATTTTATGGAGGTTGGTTTCGAGGATGCTCTTGTATCCGAGGTGATCAGGAGGTTCCAAGAGGAATTAGCGGTTACTAGTTTCAGTTGCACCTCTATTGGATCAACATATGTATTTGTTCTCCAAGAGACTGAGGGAGAGCACTCATGCCTACATGTCGGGTTTCCATTGTGATTCCTAGATAGATTATCAAGATAGAGCCTCGGATTCTGAGCGAGAGCGAGCTGGACATAAGAGGGCTTCTTTGACCAAAGGATTTGAGAAGATGCAAAGGACTGGTCAGACCAGTGGTGGTGCAAGAGCATCATGTTCAGAGCGGAGCCAAAGATGCCATAGTTACCCCTCCACCACAAAGGTTGCGAATAGAGGATGGCAGTACTTAACAACGGTAATCCTAGACATATGTGACCTGAGTGTCCCCGGCTGCCGGTGACTTGCTTCTCTTGTAGCAAGTCAGGTCACCTACTTATTGCCGACAGGGAAAGTCTTCTTCTAAACAGGGATCTTCCCCTATTATTGTTCCAGGAGGCTGTCAAAGGTCGTCTCCGTATAGGGACAATAGCAGCGAGCCCCAATTCATGCTACTACTTAGTGTTCTGTACCAAGACTAAGTAGAGGAAGAGGCCGTGGCGGAGGTACCACGGTGATTACTGCAGCACAGGCTCGCATTTTTGGGTTGCAGAATGCTGAGGAGCCGCCAACACCAGCTACTACAGGTACTATTCATATTAATGGTTTACCTATTAGAGTTCTTTTTTATGCGGGTGCTATGAACTCATTTATTTCGGATGCATGCATTGAGCGGTTGGCCTTAGATACGGTAGAGGGGATAACCTTAATTATATGGTTACCCGATGGTAGTACGGTTAGAGGTACCCGCGAGATACGTTCTTGTCCCATTCATGTAGGGACTCGTGATTTGCTTGTAGACTTCTTTGTCATGTCGTTAGAACATGAGGAAGTAATTTTAAGGATGGATTGGATGGACCGCAATGGTGTGGTTTTAGATATTGGTAGGCAGATCGTGTCAGTCACTACAACAACAAGTCAGATTGAGGTTTTTCGAGGTTGGGACCTCGGAAAATCTAATATTGTCATCAGCGCAGTCCGAACAAAGAGGCTAATTGCACAGGATTATGAGGCCTTTTGATATTACGCCGTGGAGGAGGATGAGAGTCCGGGAGTGCAGGACATTCCCGTTGTGTGCGACCTCGTCGACATTTTTGACGAGCCATCCAACTTACCGCCACAGCGGAGCGTGGATTTACGCATCGAGTTATAACAGGGGACGAGACCTATCTCGATGGCACCTTATCGTATGGTGCCTATCGAGTTGCTTGAGCTGATAAGGCAACTTGAGGAGTTAGCAGAGAAGGGCTTCATACGCCCTAGCGTTTATCCATGGGGTGCGCCGGTTCTCTTCGTGCGGAAGAAGGATGGATCGATAAGGCTATGCATCGATTACCCGGAGTTGATTAAGGTGACCACAAACAACAAGTACCCGCTATCCCGCATTGATGACTTTTTCAACCAGTTGCAGGGAGCTTTTTTGTTCTCCCGTATAGATTTGATGTCCGGATATCATCAGCTGAAGTTGAGAGAGCATGATGTGCCTGAGACGGCATTTCGGACTCGATATGTCCACTACAAGTTTGTAGCGATGCCATTCAGGCTCACGAATGCTCCCACCGTCTTTATAGAGTTGATGAATGGCATCTTCATCGACCTCCTAGATCAGTTTGTAGTAGTCTTCATTGATGATATCCTGGTATACTCTCGTAGTAGAGAGGAATACGCAGGACACTTGAGAACGGTGTTATGAGTCTTGCACGATAGGGAGTTGTATGCCAAGTTCTCTAAGTGCAAGTTTTGGATGTCTAAGGTGGCCTTCCTAGGTCATGTGGTTTCCGTCGAGGGGATCAAAGTTGATCCGGTGAAGTTGAGGCAGTTGCAGCATTAACGACTCCGACGAATGTCAAGGAACTGAAGAGGAGATTCACTTCTACTCCTATTTTAGCCTAGCCACAGGGCACAAATGATTTAGTGCTTTATAGTGAAGCTTCCAAGCTTGGCTTGGGATGTATGTTGATGCAGCGAGGTAGTGTAATTGACCACGTGTCTCGACTATTGAACACATAGGAGGAAAATTACCCGACTCATGACCTTGAGTTAGCTACAATAGATCATGCCTTGAAGATCTGGCGGCATTACCTGTATGGAGTTTCATGCCACATCTGGAGGCATTACCTGTATGGAGGTTAATGCCTTGACCGTTTCTTTCCGCTTTCTTATTCTTTAAGTTCATTTCTCGCTCCTCTAGATGAGGGTTTTTCCTTCTCTCCAGACTTCTATCTTCTCTTCTCTTCCTCATGTTGTTCTCCTTCTCTTCCCTTAGGTTCTCTTTTGATTTCCTTTTGGAAATTCTTCAAAATAGAAGATGAATGTGATGATGATTCTATTGCTGATGTTTGTTATGGAATATTGAGAGGTTGCAGCTGAAGTCTTCATCAAGAATTTGGTAGAGAAGTGGTGAGCCTTTCCCCTCCTCTTCTCTTTGTTCTTCTTTCTCTCCTCCTTGTTGAATCCAACAAGATTGATCTTGTTGTGATGTATTTATGGACATTTTGGATGTGTGTATACATTGAAAACTCCACCTTGATTATAATGGTTTTACAAGTGTTGCTGATGGAAGACTTAAACACAAATTAAGTAGTTTGATACACTAACCAATGAATTCTTATATTTCGAGATGCTTGGTTGGTTTGGATTAAGTGCAGGTTCTGTCGAAGATTGCAAACGCCTTGAGATGGATTTCAAGGGCACAAGAAAGACAAGGATGCACGACAAAAAGATCTCAAAAGCCTTGAAGTAGATTCCAATGAAACAAGGAAGACAAGGTTGCACAACGAAAAAGATTTCAAATCACAAACAAGATCTTTCATGAGAGATTTGCTCAAACAAGAAGATTTGACAAGATATTATCAAGTGAAGATCTCAACCGACCAACAAAGAAGATCTTACAAAGATCCTCAACCGAAAAGCACGAAGATTCTCTCATTTGGATTTGAAGATTGTTACAACGATCAACGAGAAGCTTAAGGAGTCGAGAGATCAACGTGTTGTCAGGAGATGAAGATCTACAACGTATATCTCATCTCAACCAGGAAACGATCTTCATGGAGTAGAAGGATTATATTTGAACGGTCATCTCTCCAACGGCTAGAAGACCTCTCCATAGAAGACTATAAATGAAGATTGCATTTGAAGAACAGAAATACAAGCCTGCACGAAAACATCCATAGTCTTCAAGCGATCCAAAGTCATCTTCATTCGATCAATAGTTTTCTATCTCTCTTTTTCTAAAAAGCTTTATCCCCTAGAGAGAAATAAAACTCGAGAGCTCCATTGGCATATCTAAAGAGTGTTATACTCGAGTGTGTGTTACTCTACGAAGTAACTAGGCTATTATAACAAGGTGAGGAGTTGGAGCTTGATCGTAGCATTAGCTACAATGAGAGAAGAAGGGGATTTCTTCTAGTTTGTATCTAGGACTCTTTGAAACTGATAATAGATAGTTAGATCCTTAGGCTATACCCTGGGACGGAGATTAGGCTATTTAGAGCCGAACTTCGTAAACATATCCTTGTGTCAATCTTTTACATTCCGCACTATATCTTGTTGATTGTGACTAACTTTGTTTTACAAGAGTTCAAAGTCAAGGCCCTTGAAAGTTGTTTCAAAGCCCTTGAAATCAAAGTTTCACAAAGAACTGAGATCGACATCAAGGCTCTTGAAATTAGTTTCAAGGTCTTCAGATTGGTTTTGCGAAAAGTTCCCATACCCTATTTAACCCCCCCCCCCCTTGTAGAGTATCTTTTATCCTTTTTATTCACCTACCGGTTCTTCAATTGGTATCAGATATAGACTCACGTATATTGTTTTAACCATCAGTTAGACTACTCATGAATCCTGTAGATGATGGAGGATTTGATCAAGGAAGATCCTCATCTCAACCACCACTCTTTTGTGGCAACAACTTTGCTCATTGGAGAGCACTCATGCGTATGTTCATTATTGACCAGGACATGGAGCTATGGAGCATCATTCAAAGTGAACCTAAAGTTCCGATGACAACTATTGAAGATGTCCATGTTCCAAAGAAGGAATCTACTATACTGCGGATTAGATACCAACGAATTCAACCGCATCTCATCATGCAAGAGTGTCAAGGAAATATGGGACAAGCTTGTTGTCACTTACGAAGGAACAAGTCAAGTCAAGGAAACAAAGATTAGCATGTTCCTCAGACAATACGAGCTATTCAAGATGAATCCAAATGAAACAGTCAAGGAAATATTCACAAGATTCACTGAGATCTTGAACAATTTGGACTCTCTTGGAAAGTTTTCATAAATGAAGAGAAAGTTAGGAAGGTTCTAAGAAGCTTACCTAAAGCTAAGTGGGGACCAAAGATGACTGCCATCGAATAAGCTAAGAATCTCTCAACTCTTCCTCTTGATGACCTCCTTGGAAAACTCATCACACATGAAATGGTTCTTGGCGAAGAAGATGGAGAGCTCCCATCTAACTCCAAGAATTTGGCATTAAAATCAAGAAAGGATGAATTGCCATCAAACAAGGAAGATAGTGATGATGATAATGAAGAAGATGCAATTGCCATGATCACTAAGGGTCTTACGAGAATTCTCAAGTTAAAGAAACAATATACTATCAATAGAGAATATCCACGAACATCAAAATCCTGAGGTAAGTTTTCTAACTCTAACAAGAAAACTACATTATTGACTTGTTTTGAATGTGGTGAAACAGATCATCTTGTGAAGGATTGTCCACAAAATAAGAGGACCAACTTCAAGAAAAATGATCGAAAAAAGAAAGGTATGATAGCTTCATGGAGTGATTCAGAATCATCAAATGAATTAGAAGACGAAAAAGAACAAGCAAACTTGTGTCTCATGGCCGATCATGAAGAAGATTCAAATCTATATGTTGACAATGTGGTAAGTACAATTATGTCTCAACCTGAATCTTACATGAAAAAATTCCTTAAAGATATTATCATATGTGACAAGGAATATAGAATAAGGATAAATTCGTTAAAAGAAAAGCTGCTTGAACAAGAAAATCAACTAAGTGAAATGTCTCTATAAATTGAAAATCTTAACACATAAAAAGTGGACCTTGATGACAATATCAAGGCCTTGGAATAAGAAAATGTTATTCTCAAGGACAACCCTCCTCTCTTCATCGAAACTATATCGATCTAGATATAGAGAAAGTTGATCAAACTTTGATATGTCAAGACTAGAAGGCTCCACTTGTTAAGTTCACTCGTTCAAAATCTATTCTTGAAAGAATGATGGGTGAAACAGTCCTCCCTTAACAGAAATGGTATAGGTTATCGTAGGAGCTTTCCTAGAGAACCTACCATCATTTTTGTCAACGCCAAGGGAAGTATTCATATGCCTACTTGCTTTTACTGTTGTAAAAAGGGTCATGTTAAATCTACATGTCCATATAGAAGAAATGATCCTTATATTATTATAAACACCTCTCCTTTATGTTTAAGGAAACATGTCAAAAAAATTTGGGTTCCTAAAGGTACTAGACCACCAAATATGATCGAACCTGAATATGAACCAAAATATGCCATTTGGTCGACCCAGAATGGTTGAAGTTTGCTGTATTGTAGGATATCACCAAGGTAAAGGAGCATAAATGGATATTAGATAGTCGTTGCTCAAGACATATGAGTTGAAAAAGCTCTTTATTCTCAGATTTAAAGAAGCAATCATCTGGAACCATTACGCTTGGTGATAAAGGAAAGTGTGAAATTATTGGCATTGATAAAATATGTTATAATTCATTTAACTTCATTGATGATGTTTATTTGGTTGACCGTTTGAAGTATAATCTGTTCAGTATCTCTCAAATATGTGAGAAATGCAACAAAGTTTTATTTGATTCAGAAAAATGTGTGGTTCAAGACAAAAAGACGGGAAAAGTTGTGCTTATTGCTCCTAGATGTAACAATGTTTATTCTATGAGTACTAACCAAGTTTCAGGAACTAAGCTAAAATGTCTAAAGACCTTGATTGATGATCCAAGGCATTGGCATAGAAGACTTGGTCACGTAAGCATGCACACAATGCAGAAGCTACTTACAAGGGACTTGGTAAGTGGTTTGCCAAACCTAAATTTCAAGGTAAATGAACTATGTAAGGCTTGTACACAAGGTAAGCTAACAAGAGGTTCATTCAAACCAAAGAAAGTTGTAAGTTCTTCTCGACCCATTGAACTCTTACATATGGATCTTTGTGGACCTATGCGTGTCAAATCTCCAAGAGGCAAGCAGTACATCCTTTTAATAGTAGATGATTTCTCTCGTTTCACATGGATTTTTTTTCTACAAGAAAAATCTGAAGCTTTATTTGAGTTTTCAAAATTATGTGTTACACACTTTGAAAAACCTACCAATCTTTCTATAACGCCTCAACAAAATGGCATTGTTTTGTGCAAAATATGGCATTTCACATAACTTTTCAGCTCCTAGAACGCCTCAACAAAATGGAGTTGTGGAACGAAAGAACCGCACTCTTGAGGATATGTCTAGGACAATGCTTTTAGAAAATAGTTTGCCAAAACGTTTTTGGACTGAAGCTGTAAACACTACAAATTATATTTTGAATAGATGTTTGATTCGCCCTATTTTGAAAAAGACTCCTTATGAACTCTTTAAAGGGAGAAAACCAAATATTTCATATTTCAAACCCTTTGGATGTACTTGCTTTGTTCATAAAAATGGTAAAGATAACCTTGGGAAATTTGATGCACGTAGTGATGAAGCAATATTCATTGGATATGCTTCAAGTAGCAAAGCTTATCGTGTCTATAACAAATGTACCAAAAGTGTTGATGAAAGTATCCATGTTATTTTTGATGAAAGCAATGATGGTACTTTGAGTGAAAGTTTTGCAGATCTAAATCTGAATCAACGAGAAGATCACAATTCGGATGAAGATGAAGATCCTAAAGATCAAGAAAAGAATGTGCAAGAATTGATTCAATATACCGAAGAAAACCCTCAAAGCTTTGAATCTCACCTTCAAGATCTTGAAATAGAAAACTGTGATTTTACAACTCTGGTTCAAGGGCTTGAAACTCAACTTCAAGGTCTTGAGATATGATCCAAGGGCAATACATCAATGGTACCTGAATCTAGTCAAGCATATGAGTATCAACCGTCAGGATCTGCTCCATCTTATAAACGAAGAAAATTTCAACATTCTTCATACTATCCACAAGAGAATGTGATCTCAGATCCAAACTTTGGAGTTCAAACTCGATCAAAAGTAAATAATCTATGTGCTTTCTTAGCGTTTGTGTCTCATATGGAGCAAAATAATTATGTTCAAGCTCTTCAAGAACCCGATTGGATCATTGACATGCAAAATGAACTAAATGAGTTTGAGAGAAATAAGGTATGGACTCTTACTTCAAGACCAAAGCATCAATCTGTCATCGGCACAAAATGGGTCTTTCGGAATAAGTTGGATGAAAGTGGCAAAGTCATACGAAATAAAGCACGACTTGTAGCACAAGGCTATAACCAAGAAGAAGGTTTTGATTATGAGGAGACGTTTCCTCCGATTGCCAGGTTAGAAGCCATATGTATGCTACTTGCATTTGCATCTTTTATGAGCATAAAAATTTTTCAAATGGATGTAAAATGTGCTTTTCTAAATGGCTTCTTGGAAGAAGAAGTCTATGTTTCTCAACCTCTTGGTTTTGAAAATGATGAATTTTAGGATCATGTTTTTAAGTTGGACAAAGCTCTTTATGGTATTAAGCAAGCTCTTCAAACTTGGTATGAAAGATTGTCCAAATATCTTCTTGAAAACAAATTCAAAAGAGGTTTGATTGATAAAACTTTACTTATCAAAATCAGAGGAAACGATATATCAGTTGTACAAATCTATGTTGATGATAGATTATTTGGTTCTACTAATGATTCCCTTTGCAAGGAATTTTCAGATATTATTTGCAAGGAATTTGAAATGAGTTTAATGGGTGAGCTAAATTTATTTGTTGGACTTCAAGTTACACAAGCAAAGAAAGGAATTTTTCTCAATCAAAGCAGGAATAATAAGGACTTGCTGAATAAGTACAAAATGGATCAATCTACGGTCGCAAAGACTTCTATGAGTTCAACACTTTTGCTTGACCATGACAAGGATGGCAAAAGTGTGGTACAAAAAGAGTATCGAGGTATGATCGGTTCATTGTTGTATTTAACTGCTAGTCGACCTGACATTATGTTTAGCGTGTGCATGTGTGCAAGATTTCAAGCTGATCCTAAAGAGTCACACTTGATAGCTGTGAAAAGAATTTTTTGGTTTCTCAATGGCACTAAGGATCTAGGGTTATGGTACCCACGTCAAAGCTCGTTTCACCTTGTTGGCTATTCAGATGCAAAATTTGCAGGTTATAAGGTCGATAGAAAAAGTACTTCTGGATGTTGCCAATTCTTAGGGTCATCCCTAATCAGTTGGCACTCCAAGAAGGAAAATTTTGTCGCCCTATCCACAGCCGTAGCTGAATATATAGCTGTAGGAGCCTGATGTGCACAAATTCTATGGATTGCTCAACAACTTCGTGACCTTGACTTTGACTTAAATGGTATTCCCATAAAATGTGATAATACTAGTGCTAATCTATAACCAAAAATCCTGTGCAGCATTCAAAAACTAAGCATATTGATGTAAGACATCACTTCATACATGATCATGTTGAGGAAGGTGACGTTTCAATCTCTTTTATATCTACTAACTTGCAGCTTGCAGATATCTTTACCAAGCCTCTTCCTGGAACAATTTAATTTTATTAGATTGGAGCTTGTTATGTTGAACAAGGAAGCATTAACGTAGGGGGAGTAAATCATTTTATTTGTTCCTACGTATGCAGCCCATTTAATGTTTTCAAGGGTCTTGAAAGGCAATTCAAGGGCCTTGAAACATATTTCAAGGGTAAATTAAAAATTACGGATCTATTTAAGAATTAATATCTTTTAGATATTGTAATTCTTAAATTGTTTTTATGGTTTCTTTTGTTTGAAAATTGAAAAAGATTTGTTCAGTTTTTATTGGTTTTTAAATTGGTCTCTAGAAGGCTTGATTTTCTCAAAATCTTGTTATTTTATGTAATTTTAAAAAGGACCTGTTTTTCCTATCTTTTCCATTCTTTCACGGAAACCTATTCAAAAATCCCTTGCTTTCTCTCTCAAACTTCACTCATGGCACCCGAAGCAAAAAATCCGCTCCTCAAGCTCCCAAAAAGAAAGCGGTTCAGAGCCCCTCAATTGCAAAGGAAGAAATACTTTCTAAGGATTTGGACATTTCTCAGACGACTGGTCTTCCCACATCATGGTTCATAAATTTTCAAGCTTCAGGATCTTGGCTTGATGGTTTTTACAATTGACTGTTCTGTATGTGTGATCTGGTGGACACTAATTTTCTTGAATCTCTTAAGATTCCGTGCATAAACAAGCTCAAGACGACTGGTCTTCCCACATCACGAGGATGTTCTATGTTAACCTAATCACAAAAAGGGACGAAGGATGTATCACTCTTGAATCTTCAGTGAAAGTACTCCGATTTCACTCACTTCTTCTGTTTTAAGTGATATATTTGGAATTCCTACATATATTGTGTTCAATCATCCTTCAAGATTAGAGAGTGTTCGTATTGCTAAGGAGAAATTTCTAGTTCCGAATTCAAACTCACTTCAACTTACTCATACCTTTCTAACCTTAGAGGCTAAAATAGTGTTTACTATACTGGTTCGATGTGTTGTTCCTCATGCAAACTCAAGAGAACTGTTGACTGATCAATCTTTGGAATTAATTCATCTGATTATGTCTGATCTAGACATAGATGTACCTAATCTTATTCTCAACCATATGATACATTCTGTCAATTCTAAGCGACCCATTCCTCTTCCTTATGGAAACTTACTACATAAGATCTTTGATTATTTCAAAATTGATACATCCTCTAAAGATCGATAGTCAATTTCTGGTAAAATTGATGAGAACTGCTTAGAAAGATTGGGGATTGAGAAGACTCTTGCAGGCACATGGACTTTAAAAGGGAAAGGAACTACTCAAATTCCAATTGAAAAGGCTCAAACATCTCCTACTCCTACTCCATAAATTAGGTTAGAAGGTTGTGAAAGAGAAATGGTATGGCTGAATCGTGAATTGTCTAATTTTCATTTTGATACTAAGAGAAGAATGGATGCAAATTTTGAGCGGTTATCTACCATAAATGCTAAAGTCAATGAAATGTATTTGATGAATGCTCTTACACTGACTACTATGGGAAGTATTCTGCCCATGCATGAAAATGTAGCTCAACATACTAAAGAGAAAGTTGAAAATGTGCTGATGAATTGCAAAAGGCGTGTACAAAATAAATCAATCATGTATCCAACTCACGTTGAGCCAACTTTTCTGCCAGTAGTTGAGTATGAAGAAGTTAAGTAACAAAGAGGTGAAGAAAAGAAACGATGTTTAGCAGCTGAAATGGATGATTGGAGCTATAAGAAGTCATCATCTAAAGGAAAAAGGAAGTTCTATGAGGAAAATTGAGCTTGATGTGTGAGAAAAACTTAATCTTTTTATGGTTTTTGTGGAAATACTCTTTGGGTTGTAATGTATTTAAAACTCTCGTGCTTTAACTATTTTTCTCCCTTGTTGAAAGACAATGGGTTTAAATGAATGTGATCCGACATTTGCTATTCTGCATGCTGCGTTTTAGGTTTTGATATTCATATATATGCATTGCTAAACTAACAAAAGTAGGTACGAAAAACATTTGTGTTGTCTTCCACCAAGGTGGAGATTGAAAACTCCACCTTGATTATAAAGGTTTTACAGGTGTTGCTGATGGAAGACTTAAACACAAATGAAGTAGTTTGATACACTAAACAATGAATTATTATATTTCGAGATGCTTGGTTGGTTTGGATTAAGTGCAGGTTCTGTCGAAGATTTCAAAGGCCTTGAAATGGATTTCAAGGGCACAAGGAAGACAAGGATGCACAACGATTAGATCTCAAAAGCCTTGAAGTAGACTCCAATGAAACAAGGAAGACAAGGTTGCACAACGAAAAGATTTCAAATCACAAACAAGATCTTTCACGAGAGATTTGCTCAAACAAGAAGATTTGAGAAGATATGATCAAGTGAAGATCTCAACCGACCAACAAAGAAGATCTTACAAAGATCCTTAACCGAAAAGCACGAAGATTCTCTGCTATGGATTTGAAGATTGTTACAACAATCAACGAGAAGTTTAAGGAGCCGAGAGATCAACGTGTTCTCAAGAGATGAAGATCGACAACGTTTATCTCATCTCAATCAGGAAGCGATCTTCATGGAGAAGAAGAATTATCTTTGAACGGTCATCTCTCTAACGGCTAGAAGACATATCCATAGACGACTATAAATGAAGATAGCATTTGAAGAACAGAAATACAAGCCTGCACGAAAACATCCATAGTCTTCAAGCGATCCAAAGTCATCTTCATTCGATCAATAGTTTTTCTTTCTCTCTTTTTCTAAAAAGCTTTATCTCCTAGAGAGAGATAAAACTCGAGAGCTCCATTGGCATGTCTAAAGAGTGTTATACTCGAGTGTGTGTTCCTCTACGAAGTAACTAGGCTATTATAACAAGGTGAAGAGTTGGAGCTAGATCGTTGCATTGGCTACAGTGAGAGAAGAAGGGAATTTCTTCTAGTTTGTATCTAGGACTGTTTGAAGCTGGTAATAAATAGTTAGATCCTAAGGCCATACCCTGGGACGGAGAGTAGGCTATTTAGAGCCGAACTTCGTAAACATATCCTTGTGTCGATCTTTTACATTCCGCACTATGTCTTGTTTATTGTGACTAACATGGTTTGGGAAAAGTTCTCATACTCTATTCAACCCCCCCTTCTAGAGTATCTTTTATCCTTTTTATTCACCTACCGGTTCTTCATACATGTATATGTTGAAGGATGAAGTTCCTTTGATTACTCCCGAGGTGGAAACGTGTTTTGAGCGTGAGATATGTCGAACAGCTCCTTCGAGTTGTCCTTTGTCAGATACCCGCCCTTGAGCCTTACAATAGCTTTCCTTGCAGCATCGGGAGTGTCACCGCCCCTGCTCAGTCTCTGACCCGCTGTCGCGGTTTGTCACCGCCCCCGCGACTCTTCATTCCCGCGGGTGCGCCTTGTTCCAGGACATATCTAGTATTGGTATGTATGATTCATTCCCTTATGTTTATAGGTTGTTTTGAGAGCATGCTAGGCTAGTATGTGATGAGGTTAATGATGATATCATTATGATGATGTATGCCTAGATGAGGCTTTGAGGTTTGATATGATATTTAAGGTTTTTACAACGTTTATGATCCGTATGGATCCTTTGGGTCTATTTTTGACCGTTCTAGTTTGATTATTAATATATTTTATGCCTTGTTTCTAAGAAGTGTTCATTCCTACGGGAATTGGAGAGTTTGATCATTTGTTGAGGTTGTTGTGATTCAGGTAAGTCCGTAGGACTTACTTAGCTGCATTCCTATATTGGATGTATGCATGAGTGATGATTGTTATGTGCTTTGTCGCATGTGATATTGATTATTACCGATGTATGATTGGACTCCTTGAAGTGGACATTGATTATCTTTCTCATTTCTCCTGAGGGAGTCTCAGAGGTTCTCTGAGGTCAGGCCAGACCTACAATAACGGGAAGGTACCGAACCACTCCACATGGTATACGGGGACGTACGCTGAACTACTCTAGATGGCTAGAGTACTAGAGGCGAGACTGATATACTTCTCATGTAACACCCATAAATATGGTTCTAAGTGTATAACGTAATAAAGATAATTAAACAGGAAATGTGTGATAACATGCTTGATGTTTATTGTATTCTAATGTGTGTATGTGCTTATTCATGATCTTATATATGAATTGTTAGTTAATGGTTTCATACCGTGTTGTAGATGCTTTGCAGGATAGGATGATTGCAGAGTGATATGGAGGAGTGATCAACCAAGGACTTCCGTACATCTAGGATATGTGTGGGTTTTTTGGATGTATACATATGTATATGATGACGATGTTTTATACTCGGCTGTGGGATTTTGTATGTATTATGATACTGATATTTCCATTTTATAAAGGTTTGTTTTATATTTATTTGTGGCTTGTTGTAAGATCCAGTGTACTTGTTGTCATGCTAGGGCCAGGACCCATTTTATGCCATAGCCCCGTAACACTCCGAATCCTATGTATTTGGGGTGTTACACTGCGGTTGGAAATCAAGTGACCTAAAACAATGTCTTAACTAACCATAAAGTGACACTTCTAAGACAAGATTAGTGTCTTCACATCTTTGCAAACGTACCCCAAGGGCACGTAAAAGTAGCCTTCTTTTCATCATCAAGATGGATGGGGATTTGGAAGAATCCACTATACCCATCCAAGTAGCATAAGTCTCAGTGTTGTGTTAATATCTCAAGCATTTGATCGATCAAAGGAATGGGAAAGTGATCCTTTCTTGTTTCTACATTTAGTTTCTTGTAATCAATGGACATTATCCATCCCGTAACTGTTCTAGAAGGAATTAACTCGTTGTTTTTGTTGGTTAGGACGGTCATTTCTCCTTTCTTGGGAACCACGTGGACGACACTCACCCACTTGCTATAAAAAATTGGAAATATGATACATGCAACAAGTAACTTAAGAATTGCCTTCTTCACAACCTCTTTCATGATCGATGATAGCATGTATGATAGTCTATACTTTGGGGCAAGTGTAGACGTTTTATATTCATAAATCTGCATGTATGGATGTATATTTGACCGAAGGTATTTCTATGGTCGTCTATACCCAATCAAAAGTAAATCCTGACTTAGCACTAAGAACAAGTATAGTGATTAAGTAAGGGTCGAACCCAATAGAGTTAAGGTGTTTTAGATGTAATTATTGATTATAGTAACAAGTAACAGAAGGGGGGGTTTTGGTTGAATTGATGCACACAAAAACTTAAGAAAATGATTAATGCGACAAGTAAGACAATGATAGGTGAATCTACACTAGGTTGATTCTAAGCATGCAATTAATACTTTGGTGCGTTCCTTTTTCAAGTTTTTAAGTAATCTCCCGTCTCGATCATATATATGTGTTGAGCCAACCAGCATCAACACAACTTAACAGGTTAGTGTTCCGTAAACCTTCAAGAACAAATAACAAGTTAGCTTTCAAACAAAGACTAAGGGATATAAAGAGAAGATTAAAACCATTAAACTTATTTTTATATTTGTGTTCCTTTTTTTTAAGTAATTACAACCCGTTATTACTTAAAGTTTCTACTAGATTAAAGACCCAAACCCGGAACCTATTAATCCTAGTTGTAATGTATTTAAAACTCTCGTGCTTTAACTATTTTTCTCCCTTGTAGAAAGACAATGGGTTTAAATGAATGTGATCCGACATTTGCTATTCTGCATGCTGCGTTTTAGGTTTTGATATTCATATATATGCATTGCTAAACTAACAAAAGTAGGTACGAAAAACATTTGTGTTGTCTTCCACCAAGGTGGAGATTGAAAACTCCACCTTGATTATAAAGGTTTTACAGGTGTTGCTGATGGAAGACTTAAACACAAATGAAGTAGTTTGATACACTAAACAATGAATTATTATATTTCGAGATGCTTGGTTGGTTTGGATTAAGTGCGGGTTCTGTCGAAGATTTCAAAGGCCTTGAAATGGATTTCAAGGGCACAAGGAAGACAAGGATGCACAACGATTAGATCTCAAAAGCCTTGAAGTAGATTCCAATGAAACAAGGAAGACAAGGTTGCACAACGAAAAGATTTCAAATCACAAACAAGATCTTTCACGAGAGATTTGCTCAAACAAGAAGATTTGAGAAGATATGATCAAGTGAAGATCTCAACCGACCAACAAAGAAGATCTTACAAAGATCCTTAACCGAAAAGCACGAAGATTCTCTGCTATGGATTTGAAGATTGTTACAACAATCAACGAGAAGTTTAAGGAGCCGAGAGATCAACGTGTTCTCAAGAGATGAAGATCGACAACGTTTATCTCATCTCAATCAGGAAGCGATCTTCATGGAGAAGAAGAATTATCTTTGAACGGTCATCTCTCTAACGGCTAGAAGACCTGTCCATAGACGACTATAAATGAAGATAGCATTTGAAGAACAGAAATACAAGCCTGCACGAAAACATCCATAGTCTTCAAGCGATCCAAAGTCATCTTCATTCGATCAATAGTTTTTCTTTCTCTCTTTTTCTAAAAAGCTTTATCCCCTAGAGAGAGATAAAACTCGAGAGCTCCATTGGCATGTCTAAAGAGTGTTATACTCGAGTGTGTGTTCCTCTACGAAGTAACTAGGCTATTATAACAAGGTGAAGAGTTGGAGCTAGATCGTTGCATTGGCTACAGTGAGAGAAGAAGGGAATTTCTTCTAGTTTGTATCTAGGACTCTTTGAAGCTGGTAATAAATAGTTAGATCCTAAGGCCATACCCTGGGACGGAGAGTAGGTTATTTAGAGCCGAACTTCGTAAACATATCCTTGTGTCGATCTTTTACATTCCGCACCATGTCTTGTTTATTGTGACTAACATGGTTTGGGAAAAGTTCTCATACTCTATTCAACCCCTCCTTCTAGAGTATCTTTTATCCTTTTTATTCACCTACCGGTTCTTCATACATGTATATGTTGAAGGATGAAGTTCCTTTGATTACTCACGAGGTGGAAACGTGTTTTGAGCGTGAGATATGTCGAACAGCTCCTTCGAGTTGTCCTTTGTCAGATACCCGCTCCTGAGCCTTACAATAGCTTTCCTTGCAGCATCGGGAGTGTCACCGCCCCTGCTCAGTCTCCGACCCGCTGTCGCGGTTTGTCACCGCCCCCGCGACTCTTCATTCCCGCGGGTGCGCCTTGTTCCAGGACATATCTAGTATTGGTATGTATGATTCATTCCCTTATGTTTATAGGTTGTTTTGAGAGCATGCTAGGCTAGTATGTGATGAGGTTAGTGATGATATCATTATGATGATGTATGCCCAGATGAGGCTTTGAGGTTTGATATGATATTTAAGGTTTTTACGACGTTTATGATCCGTATGGATCCTTTGGGTCTATTTTTGACCCTTCTAGTTTGATTATTAATATATTTTATGCCTTGTTTCTAAGAAGTGTTCATTCCTACGGGAATTGGAGAGTTTGATCGTTTGTTGAGGTTGTTGTGATTCAGGTAAGTCCGTAGGACTTACTTAGCTGCATTCCTATATTGGATGTATGCATGAGTTATGATTGTTATGTGCTTTGTCGCATGTGATATTGATTATTACCGATGTATGATTGGACTCCTTGAAGTGGACATTGATTATCTTTCTCATTTCTTCTGAGGGAGTCTCAGAGGTTCTCTGAGGTCAGGCCAGACCTACAATAACGGGAAGGTACCGAACCACTCCACATGGTATACGGGGACGTACGCTGAACTACTCTAGATGGCTAGAGTACTAGAGGCGAGACTGATATACTTCTCATGTAACACCCATAAATATGGTTCTAAGTGTATAACGTAATAAAGATAATTAAACAGGAAATGTGTGATAACATGCTTGATGTTTATTGTATTCTAATGTGTGTATGTGCTTATTCATGATCTTATATATGAATTGTTAGTTAATGGTTTCATACCGTGTTGTAGATGCTTTGCAGGATAGGATGATTGCAAAGTGATATGGAGGAGTGATCAACCAAGGACTTCCGTACATCTAGGATATGTGTGGGTTTTTTGGATGAATACATATGTATATGATGACGATGTTTTATACTCGGCTGTGGGATTTTGTATGTATTATGATACTGATATTTCCATTTTATAAAGGTTTGTTTTATATTTATTTGTGGCTTGTTGTAAGATCCAGTGTACTTGTTGTCAGGCTAGGGCCAGGACCCATTTTATGCCATAGCCCCGTAACACTCCGAATCCTATGTATTTGGGGTGTTACACTGCGGTTGGAAATCAAGTGACCTAAAACAATGTCTTAAACTAACCATAAAGTGACACTTCTAAGACAAGATTAGTGTCTTCACATCTTTGCAAACGTACCCCAAGGGCACGTAAAAGTAGCCTTCTTTTTATCATCAAGATGGATGGGGATTTGGAAGAATCCACTATACCCATCCAAGTAGCATAAGTCTCAGTGTTGTGTTAATATCTCAAGCATTTGATCCATCAAAGGAATGGGAAAGTGATCCTTTCTTGTTTCTACATTTAGTTTCTTGTAATCAATGGACATTATCCATCCCGTAACTGTTCTAGAAGGAATTAACTCGTTGTTTTTGTTGGTTAGGACGGTCATTTCTCCTTTCTTGGGAACCACGTGGACGACACTCACCCACTTGCTATAAAAAATTGGAAATATGATACGTGCAACAAGTAACTTAAGAATTGCCTTCTTCACAACCTCTTTCATGATCGATGATAGCATGTATGATAGTCTATACTTTGGGGCAAGTGTAGACGTTTTATCTTCATAAATCTGCATGTATGGATGTATATTTGACCGAAGGTATTTCTATGGTCGTCTATACCCAATCAAAAGTAAATCCCGACTTAGCACTAAGAACAAGTATAGTTATTAAGTAAGGGTCGAACCCAATAGAGTTAAGGTGTTTTAGATGTAATTATTGATTATAGTAACAAGTAACAGAAGGGGGGTTTTGGTTGAATTGATGCACACAAAAACTTAAGAAAACGATTAATGCGACAAGTAAGACAATGATAGGTGAATCTACACTAGGTTGATTCTAAGCATGCAATTAATACTTTGGTGCGTTCCTTTTTCAAGTTTTTAAGTAATCTCCCGTCTCGATCATATATATGTGTTGAGCCAACCAGCATCAACACAACTTAACAGGTTAGTGTTCCGTAAACCTTCAAGAACAAATAACAAGTTAGCTTTCAAACAAAGACTAAGGGATATAAAGAGAAGATTAAAACCATTAAACTTATTTTTATATTTGTGTTCCTTTTTTTTAAGTAATTACAACCCGTTATTACTTAAAGTTTCTACTAGATTAAAGACCCGAACCCGGAACCTATTAATCCTAGTTGTTTACATGCACTTTAGAACCTAAGGCGATCAATCTCAAGCAATAGTAAACATGCAATTAGACAATGGAGATCAAGGAAACACAAAGTATTACTGAATAAAAACTTAAGTTAAAAATAACTTACACCCAAAGTAACAACGCAGCTTCAAACCAACCCAATGTAGCAAGGGAGTTAGCAACTCATTACAATGGAAAACTTAATTCTAAAATGGATTTTTGTGGAGAAAAACATGGATAGCTTGCATGATTCTAGCAATCAACCCAGGACTATTTATACTACAAAAGACACTAAATAGGAGTAAATGGCCAACCCAAAACAGCCACCTTTAATGCCATAAAGGTGGTGTAAATAGTCGGAGTAAAGCTTCTGATGTTGAGTCGCAGGGGCGGCCTTCAGCTCCGCAGGGGCGGTGAAGGCAAAAATGCTTGATCTTCTTCATGGCCGCAGGGGCAGCTAGGTAATTCCGCTGGTGCGGATCTTCAATTTTCTTCAAACGTCTGACCCTTCGACTTCCTGATGTTTCTGATGCCATGCCGCCGGGGCATCCCTAAGTCAACGCAGGGGAGGTGACAAAACCTCTTCGTCTTCCAGCTCCCATGTTGAGGCGCAGGCAGGGGCGTAGTGGGAGGCGCAGTGGAGCCGGTCTTCGTCTCTCCAGGGCAGGTCACCGCAGGGGCACCAAGGAGTGGCGCAAGGGCGGTGACACACTTCCTTGCCGGCGCTGGTGATGGCGCAGGGAGCGCTCCGGTGTAAGGTGTGATCCGCAGGGGCGGTGGCAAGGCTCCGCTAGGGCGGTGAGGCAACAAAAGCTTTGCTTCGTGATCGATCTTTACTCCTAAGTGCTTATAACTCCTTCCTTAGCTTCTTTTAGTCTTCTTCTTCTGGACCAAGGAGTTAGTAGCATAAAATGACACAAATGCAATAAAAAGACTTTAAAAACTATCCTAAATGATAGTGATTCCATCACCTATCAAACTCCCCCATACTTTGACCTTTTACTCGTCCAGAATAAATCAAATGACAACAACTAGACTCAAAGGCCTCAGGAAGCATGGGTAAGCAAGAAAAGACAATGAAAACAAGAGAAAAGCCAAGAAAGAAAGAAGGAAAAGAGAGAAAATGTGAGAAAATAGGGAGAAACTACCATCCTTATTGTTCCAAGAGTGGCCTACCCGCGAAACCTCCTTATGACTCCCCTTCTTATGTCGTCAAAACGCCAGAAGGGAAACCTAGACTCGGTGTCGCTCATTTTGACATGGCGCCCTTTCGGGTTTTCACCTTGCCACTCTTCTTCTTTTCTCACTTGAACACACATCCCTCAAGTCCAATTTTGCACAAACCTAAGGTTGGTCGGACTACCTTCCTTTTGCCTAAACCGCCCTTTCGGGTTTTCGGTTTATCCAAGGATTTTCATGCCTTTTTTCATTTTGTTTGGCTTTTTTTTTGTGAATTTCAATCTCAATTCAAAGATGCAAAACAAATCAAATAAAAACTCAAATAAACTGTACAAGCAACGATAATATCCTCCCCCCATATTTGAAGTACACTTTGTCCTCCAAGTGGAAATGAGGCAAAGATAAATGTGGGAGAAGGGAAGAGAAATGTACCCCTAAGTGGGGTGGTCCGGATGGACCACCAGGACCCTCCTCCGGTGGGTAAGGAAAATGGCGGAAGAAGTGCTCTTACCGGCGGTAGTCATCTATGCGGTCCTGCTGGGCTGTCATCCGGCGGCCAAAAGAGGTCTCAAAACTGGCTTGCCAAGCCAACTGCTAAGCATCCAGCTGCTAGTGTTGGGCTGCCTGCCAAGCCACCTGCCTCTAGTCAAAGTGGGAGGTCATGGAGGCGGCAAAGCTCGTCTGCCAGCTCTACTGTTGCTCCAGCATAGTCTTCTGGTAGTCGGACCGCCAGCTCCGGTGTTGGGTGGTCATAGCCGCCATCTGAGCCTAAAGGCTCGCAAGGGCCGGGTCCTCCTCTAGTGCCGCAGTGGGCATCTCCTCGTCGTCGTCGGGAATGGGCAGGTGCTCCTCCTAATGAGCCCGGCTGGAGCTGGCAGCATGCCTCTCCACAATGGCTACTAGTGGCCTCCTCGACACGAAAGGATCTGCCGCAATGTAGAGCTCGGAGAGCTCACCTCCTAATGGTAAAGGCCGGGGGAGGTAGGTGAGGTGGTTCCCATCTGCAAGGGAGATCCAAAATAGGTTCTCCCCGTCCCGCCGGAGGAGCTTGCATCCCCTGAGCATCCCCTCTATGTAAAGAGGATCCTCCAGCCCGTCCCCTAGCCCGGACAGGTCCATTGTAAGATCCGGAATTTTTTATTTCCGTTTAATTCCGAATCAATTCGGACTTCGAGCCATTGACGGTTCCCATTCTATCTAGTATTTATTTCTTCACAAATTTTATCATTTTATGTAGAATTTAATTCACATAAAATGATAGAATTATATCAAACCCTAATTCTTAAAATTATTTATAATTTTATGTAGAATTTAATTCACATAAAATGATAGAATTATATCAAACCCTAATTCTTATAATTAATCCTTAACGACGACTTTAGATGAGATCATGACAAGGCTGAGACGAGACTGTGACAAATCTGTGACAAAGCCATGCATGGGCTGGACAAAACCATGACACGTTTTGACAAGGCTGTGACAAAGCCTTGACAAACTCAGCTTATATTTTTATTCCTCTTGTTTTAGCCCATCTCTTTTAATTTCCTTGCTGCAGCCCAGACAAATGCCAGCCCACCTCTCTTGCTTGCATCCAACCGGACTGCTTGTTCAGTCCAGCCAGTAGGCCTGTCGAGAGTCGGCCCAACGAACCTGCTGCTTCTCCCTTACGTACGCTGAGATGGAGCAAAAGAAGATCCCTGCGTAACGCTCTCACAAATCACTCTTCCCCTTCCATCCACAGGAACCCTAGCCGGCGCCTTTAGCCTTCTCCACCCCTCCCCTTTGGACATAGCCCGGCAGAAGTGCAGCCAGTGAAGATCTCTGGCCCTCCCTTCTTCTCTATGGTCGCGCAAAACAAGCAGAAGCCGGGAGAGAGTGCTCCTCTTCGTGCACAACAAACGCCCTCCCTCTGCACGCCTTGCACGCATCAACTATTCAGGCCATCTGTACACACGGAGCGTGCCAATACTTCTCCTCTTCGGCATAGACAGTGGTGTAGGGGTCGTCTTTATCAACAGCAGAAGCAGCATGTTCTACCTACTCACGAACAGCAACCAGGATATATATGGCGGCTCCTCCTGTTGTCGACCCAAACAGGCACCTAGGAATGGCGGCTCCTCCTTCTGGCGACCTCAAACACAGCACCAGCGGGCTGCTTCTAGTATGTCGATCCAGCAGACCTTGGATACCGAGCAGCCCAGATCCGATCCGCAGCAGCCTTGGTGTTGTATTTCCCGTGCCTTCGAGTCTTGGAATCGGGTAAGGCTTGTACCCTTGCTACACTATACTTTAGTCCACCTTTCCTTGACTAACATGGACTAATTTTCGTCTTTAAACCTACTCAGAACAACTTTATGAGAGCTGTACAGATTCATGCATTTTTCTGAGTTTTCGGAAATGAAAAACAGTGAACTTCGGGTCAAGATTTGAGTAAGTTATACTCCTCCTTTATTGCTGAATTTTGGATATGTTGTAAACAACGCCGATTAAGGAACCTGTGCTTGTGAGAATTGAGTGGTGGACTCAAGAGTCCAGGGTAACCCCCATTTATAACAGAACATAGGTCATCAACACAGACAGTCCCTGTAAAAGGACTACAATTGGGAGGTAATTAAAAGTCATCGGAACTACAAGACGTTTACCATCTATCGTGGAGTGCTAGGAATAACTTTTGACGGCAGGCGAATGGCACAGTGAGACTTGAGAAAGAGAGTTGTTCCAAAGAAAGCAGAAGAGTGAAAGATAAGACGAACTAAAAGAAGGATAAAAGGATTAATCTAGTAGGTGATGTGCACCAAAAGTTTAATACCAGTAGAGGTATGAAATTGAGATAAGTCAATTATAGACTGACCTATGTCAACCAAGGACGTGCAAGTATTGTTGGGTATTGACGAGTTATGTGCCGTTAAGAAAAGATATTTGTGAATGTGGATCAATGGATTAGCTTTACCGACGCCTTAGAGGATTCCCTCAAGTAGGCAACTACAACTTTCTTGGATGAATTAAAGGTATAAGGAAAATCGTTTTAAGGGTTACTTCTTGGTCAGTTAAGATCAAAATCCGGTCAAGTCAAGGAGTTTGGATCCGTGGTAGAAGAATTAAGAAAGTAAGCGGAAGAAGTTGTTTTTCAATCGTTGTTTTATTTTCTTAAGGCAAGTAAAGAAGGTACTTGGTACTTCATCCGTATACGACTCATGGTGTAATTGGAAGAAAGAGTTTTGAGGTCAATCATTTTATACTTACAGAAAAGGTCCTCAGGATTAATGAGTGACAACAAGATAAGCACAGTAGCGCAGCGGAAGTGTGGTGGGTCCTAACCCACAAACAAGAAGCTCAAGGGTATTGATGGATGTCGTGTCGAGTTTAAGATGGTGATAGTTGGAGAAATGCATTCTAGTTGGAAGAAACGTGAGATAGGCTACATGAGTGACCAGAAATGTTGTACGGAAACTTATGGGGATGTAGAGGTAATAGAAGGAGACTATAGTACCCTATTATGGATCCGAGTGAAGAGTGACGGCTTTGCTACATGTTGCCAGACAAGTAGTTTTGGAATTTCATACTAATGGAATACTCTAGAGTGAGTTTTCTGGATGGATTAGGAAAGAATTAATGATGTAATAAAAGTATTTTGCATGTCCTGCACTAGAAAGCTCCAAGTGAGTAACTACCATCGTGAGTCGAAGATACATAAGAAAGAGAAGCAACAGGAGCATACTTGCAACGTAGTAATAGTGCTTAAAGAAAGCATAATCTCGGAGTAGATTTTATGTGTAATGTTATGTCTGAACAGAGCCTAGTTGCGTTTTGAGTTAGAGGGATACTATCAGGCAGGTAACAATGGTGGATAAAAGAGCGCACTGCTGATGGTATGTTAACATTTATTGTTTAGTTATTAACAAATACCGCTGATATGAGATCACTTTGAGTCTAATACCGTCATTTCGGACTTATTCTATTTCATTTAATATCTTAGAAAATGTGTGAGAAGCCTAAGTTTGAGCAAACGATATATTAGAGATCTATAAATAATATAATAAAGCCAAGTGAACAAAGAGGATGACCACTAGATTTGATTTTTAGTTGTCTTGAGTATTATATCCGAAAAGGGTAAGGGTGATGATTCCGTACCTAAGGAACATGATGACTGAGTAATATTAAAAGACAAGACCATGTGGGTCGTGATACGAAGAGCATTGGGCACTTGGTAAGTGTTGGTGGATGTCAAAGACCTTTGGCCTGAGTGGGTAGTCAGATCCTTTTCAGAAGGTCGGAAGCAAGTGGTCATAACGAAGGGAAGAAAGTTGAATAGATTAGTTTCCGTAGGGTCATCAAAGGATTTGGAAGTGAGTGGTGTAAGGCAACCATTTGAAGTTCTAAAGCGGGTTAGAAGTGACTGATGGACTAGTATTCCTCACCCTATTGGAGAGTGTTGCTTCAGTTTTCCACGGAGACTAAGTTTGGGAACTGAGTTTGAAATTTCAGTTGGAGAGATACCTACCAGACACGAGTTAGGTCATCAGATTAGAGGATCAGACAGTTGAGCCGGATAATCGGTGAGACATCATGAAAAGATTTAAGATTCAGTGGTTTTAAGAAAAGCCGATAAGGCTACCTAAGATATTGGGGATAGTAAGAGACGTAACATTTCAAAGACCTATGTAGCGATAGTTGTAACCTCGGGAGTGAAGAGTTAGGGCTTGACCTTGTATGTGTGATATTATTTAACTGCTTGTTTATTTCATGAGTGAGTGTTTAGTTAGTGATGTGTGTTTTTGGTAATCTTGATGTGCGGGAAACTTAGATGTGGAAACGACGAGACTTTTGTGTAGTGATCAAACACACCCATATGGTGCCTTAAAGGCCGATCAGGATTGTCTTACCCTAAGTTTCGGGACGAAACTTATTTTGACGGGGATCTGATGTAACGACCAGTTTTTTTTTTATGGAAGTAGGACATACCAGTTTATTTATGGAAGTTTAGGAAACGAATAAAAATTTAGTGAGACTAGGACATACCTGCTTATTTATGGAAGTAGTTTAATTAAGTACCTTGTTCTAAGTTTCGGGACGAAACTTATTTTAAGGGGATACTGATGTAAGATCCGGAATTTTTTATTTCCGTTTAATTCCGAATCAATTCGGACTTCGAGCCGTTGACGGTCCCCATTCTTTCTAGTATTTATTTCTTCACAAATTTTATCATTTTCTGTAGAATTTAATTCACATAAAATGATAGAATTATATCAAACCCTAATTCTTATAATTAATCCTTAACGACGACTTTAGACGAGATCATGACAAGGCTGAGACGAGACTGTGACAAATCTGTGACGAGACCATGACAGAGCTTAGACGAGGTCATGACGAAGCCCGACAACTCTGTGACAAAGCCATGCATGGGCTGGACAAAACCATGACACGTTTTGACAAGGCTGTGACAAAGCCTTGACAAACTCAGCTTATATTTTTATTCCTCTTGTTTCAGCCCATCTCTTTTAATTTCCTTGCAGCAGCCCAGACAAATGCCAGCCCACCTCTCTTGCTTGCAACCAACCGGACTTCTTGTACACTCCAACCAGTAGGCCCGTCGAGAGTCAGCCCAACGAACCTGCTGCTTCTCCCTTACGTACGCAGAGATGGAGCAAAAGAAGATCCCTACGTAACGCTCCCACCAATCGCTTTTCCGCTTCCATCCACAGGAACCGTAGCCGGCGCCTTTAGCCTTCTCTACCGCTCCCCTTTAGACATAGCCCGGCGGAAGTGCAGCCAGTGAAGATCTCTGGCCCTCCCTTCTTCTCTTTGGTCGTGCACAGCAAGCAGAAGCCGGGAGAAAGTGCTCCTCTTCGTGCACAGCAAACGCCCTCCCTCTGCACGCCTTGCACACATCAACTGTTCAGGCTATCTGTACACACGGAGCGTGCCAACACTTCTCCTCTTCGGCATAGACAGTGGTGCAGGGGTCGTCTTCATCAACAGCAGAAGCAGCATGTTCTACCTACTCACGAACAACTACCAGAATATCTATGGCGGCTCCTCCTTCTGTTGACCCAAACAGGCACCCAGGAATGGCGTCTCCTCCTTCTGGCGACCTCAAACACAGCACCAGCGGGCTGCTTCTCTTCTGTCGATCCAGCGGACCTTGGATACCGAGAAGCCCAGATCCAATCCGCAGCAGCCTTGGTGTTGTATTTCCCGTGCCTTCGAGTCTCGGAATCAGGTAAGGCTTGTACCCTTGCTACACTATACTTTAGTCCACCTTTCCTTGCCTAACATGGACTAGTTTTCGTCTTTAAACGAACTCAGAACAACTATACGAGAGCTGTACAGATTCATGTATTTTTCTGATTTTCGGAAGTGAAAAACAATGAACTTCGGGTCACGTTTTGAGTATGGTATACTCCTTCTTTGTTGCTGAATTTTGGATATGTTGTAGTCAGTAGTACATAGTAGATCATACTAAAATTTGGGAAGAATCAGATTTACGGTTTGACAGTTATGATGTTGCAAAGTTGACTCCTCATGCAGTTTTTATAAGTGTGCTGAGTGTTGATAAAAACAGCATGTGATGCAGTTTTGTGGGATGGTTTTGAATAGGCTTTTGATCTCCTTTTCTGCTGAATTTTGGATATAGTATAGATAAGATTTTATAGTAGAACATATCACAATTTGGGATAAATTCAGCAAACGGTTTAGGAGTTATGATTTTTTTTAAAATTAAGACAATGTGTTGTTTGTTAAGTGTTGTAACCAACTATGGAAATTTTTGTAGAAGTGATGGTTGGACAGTTTTAAGAAATTCTTGCTCCTAGTAGTAGATGAGATATCATAGATGATCTAGGGAATTATTTTGGAATTTTTATAAGATTATTCGAATTTTATATTTGAAGCCGAAGTTAGACCTTAACGATCTTTCCGAAAATAGGGAAATGGGTAAATTGTCAGTTTGTAACCAAACTCATCTTTAGGAGTTAGAATATGACTCTTTAGTCTCAAATAAGAGTTTAGGCATGAATTAGGGAATTTTTGGAAGTTTCGAGACCAAGGGTAAAATAGTCATTTTACCATAAATTAATATTGTAATCAATTCCGTTCTATTAAGACCAACTATCTTAGAAGTCTTACTCTTCTAATCCCCTAGAAAGTGTGCAGACACACTTGCCTCCTTTGACAGGACACTGAATTCCTACTGTACAGATCGATTAGCGAATTAGAAAGTCGAGATCTGATTCAGGTAAGTCCACGGACTTACTTAGCTGGCTTCTTGTATGAGTGTAATGTTTATGAGTGGTGTTTGTTAGTTATGATAAATAACGAAACCGGATTAGGCCGACTTCATTATTTACGTAATTGACCCAAGTGTATGACAACGGGTCGTGACATCATCTGCCTAGCTCTTGTGAGAGTCTAGGAGGTTCCGTGCGACCAGCCCAGTCAGGTAGACGGTCAAATGCATTAGTACCATTCCGCGTGGGTAAACGGGGACAGGGGCGAGGTTTGGGAATCCCTCGTGTCACAAAATAAGTATAATTAGTAATAACCTATCAGCTAATTAAAGATAATAAAGGGATTCAGTGTTGCATGTTGATTGTGTATGTGTGTGTTTGTGCTTCTACCTTTATACTTATGCCTGGAATGTTAGCTAATGGTTTTATACCGCTTGTAGATGCCTTGCAGGTTAAGACAGTTGTAGAGAGATCCGGAGGGAATGGTCATCCGGGTCCACGTACTCATTTAGTTTGGGATGGGGATGTCTTCTATTCTTCATATGCGTCGTTTAATTACCTTTTCTTTGTAAGGCCGATACATATTCTTCATGTATATATTGTTTCAAGTTTTTGAATGTTTTAAATACTTTTGTGCCTTGTTGTAAGATCCTAGTAAAATTGTTGTCAAACTAAGGTCGGGACTCATTGTGAGGTCCTAACCAGTAGCTCCCCGAGTTCTCAGAATTTGGGGTGTTACAATATTGTATCAGAGCTCTAGGTTGGCAACAATGGCACTTGAAATCTTCTGAAAGATCGAATGTATAAAATAACTAGAACCCGAAAGGGGTCTAAAATTTTCAAAACGGATTTCTGTTTTTACACACACGCATAGTCGGGTTGTTGGGTTAGTAGTACGTTGGACCGTCATCGCTCTCCGTGGATCTCTGCAACTTGGATCGAGAGTTAGTATATAGACTTTTTATGATGTTTCTTATTATATGTTATATACGTGTGTATGCTTAGTTTGTTAGTATCCTAAAGGATATTTTATATCCTTTAGTCGTGATATCACAAAGCGATTATCGCCTCATGATAAATCAACTGTGGACTTAAAGAATCTCCAACACGAGGCAATGGAATCGGACCTTGAAATGAGTATTATACTCGGGTAGGTTGCTTGGTGATCCTTACAAATTATCCAAAGAACAATCAGATGAGGAAGAAATCCCTGAGTCGGTTCAGTTAGAAGGAATAGAAGGTCGTACAAGGAACTCGGGCATACGAGGCAGAAAGACGGAATTAGAAGAACCATGCAAGAGACTACTAGAGTGCGGTGTAGAGATAACAATATTGGAACAAGACAAGTAGAATTGAGTACAACCAAGATTACGGAATCAAGGACATTATAATCGAGGCAGATGCCCCATAGACCATTAGGGGCATGAGAAACCAGAAGAGACAAAGTGTCAATCCGGGGGTGAGAATCTAAGGTGCAGAGAATGAAGACCTACAATTGAGTGTAAAAGCGAAAAGGCAGAGCCCACGAACGTGAGGAGGTTTTGACCTCCTCAGAGATATAAGAAGTTTGAAAGAAACCGCGACGTCAATATCTAAAGAATGGAAGCCTGTAGCAGGGTCAAGGGAGTTTCAGGAAGGCGATATTACCACAAACACTAGTGAAGAAATCTGTATGAGAGAACGGCCTTGCTAGACTCGAGAGTCCAAGGTAACCCCAATTATCACGGGACCTAAGCCATCAACACATATGGTCCATGCAAAAGGAACTGTAAGTGGATGATCATTACGGCCATAAGAATTTCAAAGACGCTTGCAAGCTATCGTGGAAACTTGAAACGACTATTTGTGCCAGATGAATGACACAATCGGACTAGAGAAAATGGAGTTAGTCTATAAGAAGGGGAAGGGTGGAAGGTAGAACGAACTAAAGAAGTATAAAAGGATTGTTGTGAGCGACTGTTTACCTACTAGCTAAGGAAATTTTGACAGATCACAATTTACACGGAATGGAGACTTACAACTTAATCACTACAACATTTATAAGCATTCATAGCGTTTGAAAAACGCTATTATATACATTAACAGCGTTTTTATAAACGCTATGACCGAGCCCGCTATAATAGGGTCACAACTTTTCAAAGCGTTTGCACAAACGCTATGGAAAAGTGGACCTATTATAGCGTTTGCAAAAACGCTATGGAAAAGCAACCAATAATAGCGTTTGTGCAAACGCTATAAAAAAGTGGGCCTATTATAGCGTTTGATAAACGCTATAAAAACGTGGACCTATTATAGTGTTTTTACAAACGCTATGAAAAGGTGGACGTATTATAGCGTTCAAGGAAACGCTATGGACACGTGGACCTATTAATAGCGTTTGTGCAAACGCTATGAAACTAATGTCATTGATAGTGTTTTATAGATGCTACAGAACCCCATAATAGCATTTTTTGATAAACGCTATAAAACCTAACAATAGCGTTTTCTTTAAATGGTATAGAAACTCAATAACGACATAGGACAAAAATCACATTATTTCATTTCAAAGATTCAAAATGATACAAAACATGAGTTGTATAAAACAATTGTTTACCAAAAGATCATAGTTTGACAATACAAATCTAAAATGGATAACCATCTAATGTCATTTCATCTTATAATAAATTTTCCTATTGGCCATGCAATTGTTGTACCAACGTCATCTTCAATGCACTCTAACTCAAATGTTGCCCTCCAATGTGTTGCATCAGGAATCTTCGGTATGACAACCCAAATTCGTACAATATTAGGACCTGATAGAACAGGAGTCTTGATAGAGTCCGCAATTCGAAGCTCAAACAACAGAAGGAAAATCAGTAGGAACATTAATGGTATGTGCTTCAGTATGAATTGTTTGTTCTTACTGAGTGCCTCAGTTTAATCCAATTCTAAAGAATATGAATTTTCTTTTTTATTTTTAATAATAAAAATTTTCCTGCAGAAGTTTAACATATCTAGCGAAGATGAAAACAGACATCAAATGAACCTTACAACTGTTTGGCATCATCTGGAAAGAGAAATCAGTAAATAAAAAACATGAAAACAAACAGCATAATCAACATATCCAGCCAAGATGATTCTTCAAGGTGAACTTAAAAGCAACACTTAAAAAGGCAAGCAGCAAGTGCATAAAAAAATCAAGAAGTGCATAAAAAATCTGCGAGTTTATGTCAATAGATCGAGTTTTGGTAATATAAAACTGCACATTTAACTGATAACACTTAACTGATTTCCATCCAAAATACAACACTTACAAATTTTCCTGTAGAAGTCTAACATATCCAGCCAAGATAAGAACATATATAGCAAATGAACCTTACAATTGTTTGGTATCATCTGTAAAGAGAAATTATTAAATAAAAACACGAAAAAAGATAGCATAATCAACATTTACAACCAAGATGATTCTTCAAGGTGAACTTACATAATAACACTTAAAAAGGCAAGCAGCAAGTGCATAAAAAAAACTAGCAAGTGCATAAACATGAACCATATCAGATTATATGTATCCTAGAGGAGTTAGGCATGTCCTAAAAAAATCAGCATGTGTATAAACACAAAAACAGACAGAAATTGAAGCATTTGGAGTCACTAAACATGGAGATATACAATAGGATGAAGCCAAAAATGGAAGCACTTGAAGCAGCAAACGCAACTCTAAATCTGCTGATTTCCATCTTTTCATTTGTGGAAGTTACCAAAACCGATGGAAATGAACTCAGTAAGCCCCAATTGACACTTGACAGAAACAACACAATGAGATCCAGAGATTTCATCTGTCATGTGTGAGTGTACGTACGTTTGATTTGTAAGCTTGACCACTTCCACTGCAATTACATAAATGAAGCATGTTCAAACTACGGATTCACTGCTACTTGGGAAACAAACCCTGTTGAATTTTTTAAATTTTGAAATTTTCATCTGTGAGGGTAGCAGTACGTTTGATTAGTGTAGTAATGAAGTTGAATAGTGGTTGTTGGAGCTAGAAATGGTATTGCATAGTTCACGCTGATGGGACGTATCAACTGAAATCCCTGCTATGTCCTATCTTGCTGTACCCATTTCACTTTTGGTGAATCAACTCGAAAATCATAACCTTACACAAATTTAATGCCTTTCTAACACATCACGCCTTCCATGATCCAAACAAGCATGAGCATTTATAATCTCCAAAGATTTAGCAGGCAATACTTACCAAAGATTTAAATCTAACAATACGACAAGTATAACATGGAGATAAAGAATGCAGGATAAGAGAGAATAATATGGGTTTTAGGAATAACAATTTGAAGTACGCGTATTACCTTAGCAATTGCCTTGGGAGGATAATCTGATCCTAATCTTGGATCAACACACTACTTTACCTTTTCCACTTTAATCAGAAATGACAGATCTGCATTAAAAAATTGTGGCTATTAGATGTTTGAGTAGAGTAGAAAACTATGTTGTAATTTATAAGAGCAATAGTTAACACACTCATTCTGGTGTTCAACTCAATAGACACCCGATCTCAAAAATAATAATGTTTACGTAAAAATTCATGTACAATCCGGCTCTCAACAAACCCCATTAACAAATGTCAAATCTTTGTAAATGAATTGAAGGAAACCCAAATTCACGTCAAGAAACATAACTCTATTAATTTGAATTGCACTAAATTCAATCTTCCTACTCATTATTATGCTTATCATTTTCTGTTTACTTTCCACTGAGCATTCTCCAACATTCCTTCTGAAATCTACTTATTCATCTCTCTCACTATGTTTATTCAATGTTCTATTTTTTTTCTATTTGTTAACTTGATCATATCACTGCCACAAATCGAACATATCATTATCCAGAAAATCAAGAATCAAATAAAATGGTAACATAGTCTATTAGAATATTAAAATAAAAAAACTCCTATAATATTTATTGGTTTTATCCATTGAAGAATGTGATCAACCAAAACTAATCGTTTCTTAGACATGCAAAGTTAGCAATGAAAAATGTATTGTATCCACATTATTTACTAAGAGCCAAGTAATCCTAGCTGAAACCATTCAATTACCTCCACAGCCTACTGCGAAGCATCAACAACTCTACTTGCGGAACCTAAGCTAAGAGATACGAATCAGGCCACATAGCCTTCAAACCTTATAAAGTTGCAACATCAGGAAATTATGGGGCATTACACTACCGCTTGCGGTTAATATGAAAAGCTTTCAGAAATAAAACAAATTAAAATATTTACAGAGAGATGACAAAACCCTGAGCATAGCAAGCAACCATGGTTCAAGTGCAAAGATCAACGTATGTTTTATCCCACCCATCAAGCGCATAATACTCATCCCTCATCCTAGTCTTAACTTTACTGTTTGCATGATTTAATAAAATAAATTAATGAAAAAATAAACTAGTTTCATTAAATTGTAGTATTGGATATTAACAGTTGTGGTTTCTAGGCCTTGCTACAGCAACCATCAAAATAGTTGGGCAGTGGACATTTTGCCCTCTTCACATTAGACACCAAAAATAAAAATACTTGAAGTCTTCTTTTAATTTTAATATTTAGGCAGTGGACTTTTCATTAACCCTTATTATTGAGTAAGCATTTATTGAATAAAATATAAAATAAGAACCATAATATTTATTAATATTTAATTTGTCTTAAGTTGACTAGACATAATGGTGTAGTTGGAACTTGGAAGCTTTTGAGGGAAGCTGCAGGGCATATTCTATCAAAGTGTAGATACATTGTGTGGAAAATTAATGACCCAAATTTGGGTCAACATGACCTAACACAGTGATTAACCATACATTTACACATAAATAAATAAAATGGTCGGGACCGGACCTTATTGGATTGGACCATGGTGGACCGAACCGTTACGATCCGATACATGGACCGTTTCACACAAGTAGTGAAACGGTCCGGTCCGTGAGTTTATGGTCCAGTCCAGTCCGTTTGGACATCCTTAGGTTATAGGAAACTCGAACACAAGATAATACATAAATAAATCTCGGGAACATGACGCTTTTCTTTGGTTTTATCTATAGGACTTGCTGAAATTTGTGAAACAAGCAGTTGTTGAGGATGAATCAAGATTGAAATGGAGTTCCTCAAGAAGATTGCTCAAAGATCAATTTATGGCAAATTCATCTTTCAACAAGACAGAGAGTTATATAATTACAGATAAGGAATTAAAAGTTATAAAATGAGGATCACATTGGTGTGATTCATCCAACATTTGATGCATAACATGCTCAACCACTGATAGTTGAATCAAGATCAACAAACAAAATAAGAAGATGAACAACAGGGCATGTGAAATTCTCTGAAGCCAATTTTTTTAGTTTTATTTTACAAAAGCATTGTTTAGTGTATCTATTGAAGTTTAATCACGAATGTAGAGCAACTAGTTTCTTCATCATTGTTTGAATTTCAAATATTACATTCATTTACAAGTTAAAGCTACAATTATGACCTTTTTTATCCTACAAATTTACCATTGTAACATGCATATACTACATTATTGTCCGATCAAATGAACAAAGGCAAAACAAGAAAAGCCTGTCTACATTTAACTTTGAATATGCATATTATATTATATTAAATATGGTGAAAGTTACACAATGGAATAACAAATTTTCTCAAAAAACTGCTATAAATGTTAATTAAGTGAAAAAGATTAGGATCTCTTTCAATCAACAAAATAGAGAATTCAGATTTCACTTGCTGGATACGAAAACTACCAAATCCATATTTTGAATTCTAACTGCTAGAACCCCTTGGATACAAATACACTACATTGCAAATCACAAATTTAAGAAAGATACCTAGTTTGACCCAAACAAATTGAAAAGGGTCAAATGTTTACCTGTGTATGTTGATTGATCGGATCATGGGAGATACAGTGGATCCATTTTACCGCTGTAGATCTCAAATAACTCCTTAAAGTTGCGCCTTGAAATGTCCCTACATTCGTCTAGCGCACTCAGATTTTGCCGTTCCATCTCGGCTACTGACTTCTTCAACGTACCTTCCAGGTCCCCATCAGTAAGGAACATACCAAAGAAACACCCCTGTAAAAATATGCAAGAATAAAGAATTTTAGATTGACAGACTGAAACAAAGACCTTTGGTGCATTGTTTCAGTAATGTTCATTTTTTTATAACTGTTTACTAGCAAAATAGACAGAGTGACGGACCTAAGGTTCCTAGCAAAATAAAAACATAGGAAAGGGAGAAGGGATACCTATTTTCATTGATTCAAGCCTTCTACTGATAATATCAACGAGTTTAAAGCAAATTAAAACTGAACACATAAATAGAGAATTTAGGGGGAAAAAAACGCAGCAAAGGGAGAGGGAAACCTGTTGTCCGTTGATTCAAGCCCTAGTTGTATCAATCACCGCTTCTGCTACACATATCTTCAAATGAAGATGAGAGATGAAACCTACTATTGCGTATATCTTCGGTTCTAGGGGAGAGGAGGAAGATGAGTAAAGGTGAGCCCTAATTTTGTTCTCCACCGGTAAGAAGCCCTAGTTGTATCAATCACCGCTTCTACTGCACATACCTTCGATAAAATTTTTATAGCGTTTATTTGTAGGCACGAGAAAGGATATATTTACATCCTACACGCGGTAAAGTAAAAAAAATTAACTTAGTTTTTAATAGCATTTTTTTTAATATAAAACGCTATAAAAAATAATTAGACCAAGTCAACCATAAAATCTATAGCATTTACAATATAAACGCTATCAATTAATGCTATAAAAACCAAGTTTTGTTGTAGTGAATGTAAGAGCGAAGGGTAGACTTCACAAGCCTGGAGACATTTTGTCTTCTTTAAAGATAAGAATTCTAAGAGGAATCACAACACCAGTATCGAAAGGATCAAAGCCCGTAACATAGTCGATAGATATTTGGAAGGAAATATTACAAACAACGCCGATTAAGGAACCTGTGCTTGTGAGAATCGTGTGGTGGACTCAAGAGTCCAGGGTAACCCCCATTTATAACAGAACATAGGTCATCAACACAGACGGTCCCTGTAAAAGGACTACAATTGGGAGGTAATTAAAAGTCATCGGAACTACAAGACGCTTACCATCTATCGTGGAGTGCTAGGAATAACTTTTGACGGCAGGCGAATGGCACAGTGAGACTTGAGAAAGAGAGTTGTTCCAAAGGAAGCAGAAGAGTGAAAGATAAGACGAACTAAAAGAAAGATAAAAGGATTAATCTAGTAGGTGATGTGCACCAAGAGTTTAATACCAGTAGAGGTATGAAACTAAGATAAGTCAATTATAGACTGACCGATGTCAACCAAGGACGTGCAAGTATTGTTGGGTATTGACGAGTTATGTGCCGTTAAGAAGAGATATTTGTGAATGTGGATCTATGGAGTAGCTTTACCGACGCCTTAGAGGATTCCCTCAAGTAGGCAACTACAACTTTCTTGGATGAAGTAAAGGTATAAAGAAAAACGTTTTAAGGGTTACTTCTTTGCCAGTTAAGATCAAAATCCGGTCAAGTCAGGGAGTTTGGATCCGTGGTAGAAGAATTAAGAAAGTAAGCGGAAGAAGTTGTTTTTCAATCGTTGTTTTATTTTCTTAAGGCAAGTAAAGAAGGTACTTGGTACTTCATCCGTGTACGACTCATGGTGTAATTGGAAGAAAGAGTTTTGAGGTCAATCATTTTATACTTACAGAAAAGGTCCTTAGGATTAATGAGTGACAACAGGATAAGCAGAGTAGCGCAGCGGAAGTGTGGTGGGTCCTAACCCACAAACAAGAAGCTCAAGGGTATTGATGGATGTCGTGTCGAGTTTAAGATGGTGATAGTTGAAATGCATTCTAGTTGGAAGAAACGTGAGTGACTGGAAATGTTGTACGGAAACTTATGGGCATGTAGATGTAATAGAAGGAGACTGGTACCCTATTATGAATTCGAGTGAAGAGTGACGGCTTTGCTACATGTTGCCAGACAAGTAGTTTTGGAATTTCATACTAATGGAATACTCTAGAGTGAGTTTTCTGGATGGATTAGGAAAGAATTAATGATGTAATAAAAGTATTTCGCATGTCCTGCACTAGAAAGCTCCAAGTGAGTAACTACCATCCTGAGTCGAAGATACATAAGAAAGAGAAGCGACAGGAGCATACTTGCAACCTAGTAACAGTGCTTAAAGAAAGCATAATCTCGGAGTAGATTTTATCTGTAATGTTATAGCGGAACAGAGCCTAGTTGCATTTTGAGTTAGAGGGATACTATCGGGCAGGTAACAATGGTGGATAAAAGAGTGCATTGCTGATGGTATGTTAACATTTATTGTTTAGTTATTAACAAATACCGGTGATATGAGATCACTTTGAGTCTAATACCGTCATTTCGGACTTATTCTATTTCATTTAATATCTTAGAAAATGTGTGAGAAGCCTAAGTTTGAGCAAACGATATATTAGAGATCTATAAATAATATAATAAAGCCAAGTGAACAAAGAGGATGACCACTAGATTTGATTTTTAGTTGTCTTGAGTATTAGACCTGAAAACGGTAAGGGTGACGATTCCGTACCTAAGGAACATGATGACTGAGTAATATTAAAAGACAAGACCATGTGGGTCGTGATACGAAGAGCATTGTGCACTTGGTAAGTGTTGGTGGATGTCAAAGACCTTTGGCCTGAGTGGGTAGTCAAAATCCTTTCAGAAGGCCGGAAGCAAGTGGTCATAACGAAGGGAAGAAAGTTGAATAGATTAGTTTCCGTAGGGTCATCAAAGGATTTGGAAGTGAGTGGTGTAAGGCAACCATTTGAAGTTTTAAAGCGGGTTAGAAGTGACTGATGGACTAGTATTCCTCACCCTATTGGAGAGTGTAGCTTCAGTTTTCCACGGAGACTAAGTTTGGGAACTGAGTTTGAAAATTTCAGTTGGAGAGATACCTACCAGACACGAGTTAGGTCATCAGATTAGAGGATCAGACAGTTGAGCCGGATAATCGGTGAGATATCCTGAAAAGATTTAAGATTCAGTGGTTTTAAGAAAAGCCGATAAGGATACCTAAGATATTGGGGATAGTAAGAGACGTAACATTTCAAAGACCTATGTAGCGATAGTTGTAACCTCGGGAGTGAAGAGTTAGGGCTTGACCTTGTATGTGTGATATTGTTTGACTGCTTGTTTATTTCATGATTGAGTGTTTAGTTAGTGATGTGTGTTTTTGGTAATCTTGATGTGCGGGAAACTTAGATGTGGAAACGAGGAGACTTTTGTGTAGTGATCAAACACACCCATATGGTGCCTTAAAGGCCAAACAGGATTGTCTTACCCTAAGTTTCGGGACGAAACTTATTTTGACGGGGATCTGATGTAACGACCAGTTTTTTTTTTATGGAAGTAGGACATACCAGTTTATTTATGGAAGTTTAGGAAACGAATAAAAATTTAGTGAGACTAGGACATACCTGCTTATTTATGGAAGTAGTTTAATTAAGTACCTTGTTCTAAGTTTCGGGACGAAACTTATTTTAAGGGGGTACTGATGTAAGATCCGGAATTTTTTATTTCCGTCTAATTCCGAATCAATTCGGACTTCGAGCCGTTGACGGTCCCCATTCTTTCTAGTATTTATTTCTTCACAAATTTTATCATTTTCTGTAGAATTTAATTCACATAAAATGATAGAATTATATCAAACCCTAATTCTTAAAATTATTTATCATTTTATGTAGAATTTAATTCACATAAAATGATAGAATTATATCAAACCCTAATTCTTATAATTAATCCTTAACGACGACTTTAGACGAGATCATGACAAGGCTGAGACGAGACTGTGACAAATCTGTGACGAGACCATGACAGAGCTTAGACGAGGTCATGACTAAGCCCGACAACTCTGTGACAAAGCCATGCATGGGCTGGACAAAACCATGACACGTTTTGATAAGGCTGTGACAAAGCCTTGACAAACTCAGCTTATATTTTTATTCCTCTTGTTTCAGCCCATCTCTTTTAATTTCCTTGTTGCAGCCCAGAAAAATGTCAGCCCACCTCTCTTGCTTGCATCCAACCGGACTGCCTGTACACTCCAGCCAGTAGGCCCGTCGAGATTCGGCCTAACGAACCGACTGCTTCTCCCTTACGTACGCTGAGATGGAGCAAAAGAAGATCCCTGCGTAACGCTCCCACCAATCGCTCTTCCCCTTCCATCCACAGGAACCCTAGCCGGCACCTTTAGCCTTCTCTACCCCTCCCCTTTGGACATAGCCCGGAGGAAGTGCAGCCAGTGAAGATCTCTGGCCCTCCCTTCTTCTCTTTGGTCGCGCATAGCAAGTAGAAGCCGGGAGAGAGTGCTCCTCTTCGTGCACAGCAAACGCCCTCCCTCTGCACGCCTTGCACGCTTCAATTGTTCAGGCCATCTGTACACACGGAGCGTGCCAACACTTCTCCTCTTCAGCATAGACAGTGGTGCAGGGGTCGTCTTCATCAACAGCAGAAGCAACATGTTCTACCTACTCATGAACAACTACCAGGATATCTATGGCGGCTCCTCCTTTTGTCGACCCAAACAGGCAACCAGGAATGGCGGCTCCTCCTTCTAGCGACCTCAAACACAACACCAGCGGGCTGCTTCTCTTCTGACGATTCAGTAGACCTTGGATACCGAGCAGCCCAGATCCGATCCGCACCAGCCTTGGTGTTGTATTTCCCGTTCCTTCGAGTCTCGGAATCGGGTAAGGCTTGTACCCTTGCTACACTATACTTTAGTCCACCTTTCCTTGCCTAACATGGACCAGTTTTCATCTTTAAACCTACTCAGAACAACTATACCAGAGCTGTACAGATTCATGCATTTTTTTTATTTTCAGAAGTGAAAAACAGTCAACTTCAGGTCATGATTTGAGTAAGTTATACTCCTTCTTTATTGCTGAATTTTGGATATGTTGGATTCAGTAGTACATAGTAGATCATACTAAAATTTAGGAAGAATCGGAGATACGGTTTGACAGTTATGATGGTGCAAAGTTGACTCCTCATGCAGTTTTTATAAGTGTGCTGAGTGTTGATAAAAAAAAAAGCATGTGATGCAGTTTTGTGGGATGGTTTTGAATAGGCTTTTGATCTCCTTTGTTGTTGAATATTGGATATAGTATAGATAAGATTTTATAGTAGAACATATCAAAATTTGGGATAAATTCAGCGAACGGTTTAGGAGTTATGATTATTTTTAAAGTTAAGACAATGTGTTGTTTGTTAAGTGTTGTAACCAACTTTGGAAATTTTTGTAGAAGTGATGGTTGAACAGTTTTAAGAAATTCCTACTCCTAGTAGTAGATGAGATATCATAGATTATCTAGGGAATTATTTTGGAATTTTTATAAGATTATTCGAATTTTATATTTGAAGCCGAAGTTAGACCTTAACGATCTTTCCGAAAATAGGAAAATGGGTAAATTGTCAGTTTGTAACCAAACTCATCTTTAGGAGTTAGAATATGACTCTTTAGTCTCAAATAAGAGTTTAGGCATGAATTAGGGAATTTTTGGAAGTTTCGAGACCAAGGGTAAAATAGTCATTTTACCATAAATTAATACTGTAATCAATTCCGTTCTATTAAGACCTACTATCTTAGAAGTCTTAGACTTCTAATCACCTAGAAAGTATGCTGACACACTTGCCTCCTTTGACAGGCCACTGAATTCCTACTATACAGATCAATTTGCGAATTAGAAAGTCGAGATCTCATTCAGGTAAGTCCACGGACTTACGTAGCTGGCTTCTTGTATGAGTGTAATGTGTGTGAGTGGTGTTGTTTACTTATGATAAATAACGAAACCGGAATAGACCGACTTTATTATTTACGTAATTGACCCAAGTGTATGACAACGGGTCGTGACATCATCTGCCTAGCTCTTGCGAGAGTCTAGGAGTTTCCCTGCGACCAGCCCAGTCAGGTAGACGGTCAAATGCATTAGTACCATTCCGCGTTGGTAAACGAGGACAGGGGCGAGGTTTGGGAATTCCTCGTGTCACAAAATAAGTATCATTAGTAATAATCTATCACCTAATTAAAGATAATAAAAGGATTCAGTGTTGCATGTTGATTGTGTATGTGTGTATTTGTGCTTTTACCTTTATACTCATGCATAGAATGTTAGCTAACGGTTTTATACCGCTTGTAGATGCCTTGCAGGTTAAGCCAGTTGTAGAGAGATCCGGCGGGAATTGTCATCCGGATCCACGTACTCATTTAGTTGGGGACGGGGATGTCTTCTATTCTTCATATGCGTCGTTTAATTACCTTTGCTTTGTAAGGCTGATACATATTCTTCATGTATATATTGTTTAAAGTTTTTGAATGTTTTAAATACTTTTGTGCCTTGTTGTAAGATCCTAGTAAAATTGTTGTCAAACTATGGTCGGGACTCATTGTGAGGTCCTAACCAGTAGGTCCCCGAGTTCTCAGAATTTGGGGTGTTACAATATGGAATCAGAGCTCTAGGTTGGCAACAATGACACTTGAAATCTTCTGAAAGACCGAATGTATAAAATAACTAGAACCCGAAAGGGGTCTAAAATTTTTAAAACGGATTTCTGTTTTTACACACACGCATAGTCGGGTTGTTGGGTTAGTAGTACGTTGGACCACCATCGCTCTCCGTGGATCTCTGCAACTTGGATCTATAGGAGTTAGTATATAGACTTTTTATGATGTTTGTTATTATATGTTATATACGTATGTATGCTTAGTTTGTTAGTATCCTAAAGGATATTTTATATCTTTTAGTCGTGATATCACGAAGCGATTATCGGCACATGATAAATCAAATGTGGACTTGAAGAATCTCCAACACGACGCAATGGAATCGGACCTTGAAATGAGTATTATACTCGGGTAGGCTGCTTGGTGATCCTTACAAATTATCCAAAGAACAATCAGATGAGGAAGAAATCCCTGAGTCGGTTCAGTTAGAAAGAATAGAAGGTCGTACAAGGAACTCGGGCATACGAGGCCGAAAGACGGAATTAGAAGAACCATGCAAGAGACTACTAGAGTGCGGAGTAGAGATAACAATATTGGAACAAGACAAGTAGAATTGAGTACAACCAAGATTACGGAATCAAGGACATTATAATCGAGGCGGATGCCCCATAGACCATTAGGGGCATGAGAAACCAGAAGAGACAAAGTGTCAATCCGGGGGTGAGAATCTAAGGTGCACAGAATGAAGACCTACAATTGAGTGTAAAAGCGAAAAGGTAGACCCCACAAACGTGGGGAGGTTTTGACCTCCTCAGAGATATAAGAAGTTTGAAAGAAACCGCGACGTCAATATCCAAAGAATGGAAGCCTGTAGTAGGGTCAAGGGAGTTTCAGGAAGGCGATATTACCACCAACACCAGTGAAGAAATCTGTATGAGAGAACGGCCTTGCTAGACTCGGAACCTAAGCCATCAACACAGATGGTCCATGCAAAAGGAACTGTAAGTGGATGATCATTACGGCCATAAGAATTTCAAAGACGCTTGCAAGCTATCGTGGAAACTTGAAACGACTATTTGTGCTAGATGAATGACACAATTGGACTAGAGAAAATGGAGTTAGTCTATAAGAAGCGGAAGGGTGGAAGGTAGAACGAACTAAATAAGTATAAAAGGATTGTTGTGAGCAACTGTTTACCAACTAGCTAAGGAAATTTTGACAGATTACAATTTACACGGAATGGAGACTTACAACTTAATGTAAGAGCGAAGGGTAGACTTCACAAGCCTGAAGACATTTTGTCTTCTTTAAAGATAAGAATTCAAAGAGGAATCACAACGCCAGTATCGAAATGATCGAAGCCCGTAACATAGTCAATAGATATTTGGAAGGAAATATTACAAACAACGCCGATTAAGGAACCTGTGCTTGTGAGAAACGTGTGGTGGACTCAAGAGTCTAGGGTAACCCCCATTTATAACAGAACATAGGTCATCAACACAGACGGTCCATGTAAAAGGACTACAATTGGGAGGTAATTAAAAGTCATCGGAACTACAAGACGCTTACCATCTATCGTGGAGTGCTTGGAATAACTTTTGATGGCAGGCGAATGGCACAGTGATACTTGAAATTGAGATAAGTCAATTATAGACTGACCGATGTCAACCAAGGACGTGCAAGTATTGTTGGGTATTGACGAGTTATGTGCCGTTAAGAAGAGATATTTGTGAATGTGGATCTATGTAGTAGCTTTACCGATGCCTTAGAGGATTCCCTCAAGTAGGCAACTACAACTTTCTTGGATGAAGTAAAGGTATAAAGAAAAACGTTTTAAGGGTTACTTCTTTGCCAGTTAAGATCAAAATCCGGTCAAGTCAGGGAGTTTGGATCCGTGGTAGAAGAATTAAGAAAGTAAGCGGATGAAGTTGTTTTTCAATCGTTGTTTTATTTTCTTAAGGCAAGTAAAGAAGGTACTTGGTACTTCATCCGTATACGACTCATGGTGTAATTGGAAGAAAGAGTTTTGAGGTCAATCATTTTATACTTACAGAAAAGGTCCTTAGGATTAATGAGCAACAACAGGATAAGTAGAGTAGCGCAGCGGAAGTGTGGTGGGTCCTAACCCACAAACAAGAAGCTCAAGGGTATTGATGGATGTCGTGTCGAGTTTAAGATGGTGATAGTTGGAGAAATGTATTCTAGTTAGAAGAAACGTGAGATAGGCTATGTGAGTGACTGGAAATATTGTACGGAAACTTATGGGCATGTAGAGGTAATAGAAGGAGACTGGTACCCTATTATGGATCCGAGTGAAGAGTGACAGCTTTGCTACATGTTGCCATACAAGTAGTTTTGGAATTTCATACTAATGGAATACTCTAGAGTGAGTTTTCTGGATGGATTAGGAAAGAATTAATGATGTAATAAAAGTATTGTGCATGTCCTGCACTAGAAAGCTCCAAGTGAGTAACTACCATCCTGAGTCGAAGATACATAAGCAAGAGAAGCGACAGGAGCATACTTGCAACCTAGTAACAGTGCTTAAAGAAAGAATAATCTCGGAGTAGATTTTATGTGTAATGTTATGTCGGAACAGAGCCTAGTTGCGTTTTGAGTTAGAGGGATACTATCGGGCAGGTAACAATGGTGGATAAAAGAGCGCATTGTTGATGGTATGTTAACATTTATTGAGTAGTTATTAACAAATACCGGTGATATGAGATCACTTTGTGTCTAATACCGTCTTTTCGGATTTATTCTATTTCATTTAATATCTTAGAAAATGTGTGAGAAGCCTAAGTTTGAGCAAACGATATATTAGAGATCTATAAATAATATAATAAAGCCAAGTGAACAAAGAGGATGACCACTAGATTTGATTTTTAGTTGTCTTGAGTATTAGACCTGAAAAGGGTAAGGGTGACGATTCCGTACCTGAGGAACATGATGACTGAGTAATATTAAAAGACAAGACCATGTGGGTCGTGATACGAAGAGCATTGGGCACTTGGTAAGTGTTGGTGGATGTCAAAGACCTTTGGCCTGAGTGGGTAATCAGAACCTTTTCAGAAGGACGGAAGCAAGTGCTCATAACGAAGGGAAGAAAGTTGAATAGATTAGTTTCCGTAGGATCATCAAAGGATTTGGAAGTGAGTGGTGTAAGGCAACCATTTGAAGTTTTAAAGCGGGTTAGAAGTGACTGATGGACTAGTATTCCTCACCCTATTGGAGAGTGTAGCTTCAGTTTTCCACGGAGACTAAGTTTGGGAACTGAGTTTGAAAATTTCAGTTGGAGAGATACCTACCACACACGAGTTAGGTCATCAGATTAGAGGATCAGACAGTTGAGCCGGATAATCGGTGAGATATCCTGAAAAGATTTAAGATTCTGTGGTTTTAAGAAAAGCCGATAAGGCTACCTAAGATATTGGGGATAGTAAGAGACGTAACATTTCAAAGACCTATGTAGCGATAGTTGTACCCTCGGGAGTGAAGAGTTAGGGCTTGACCTTGTATGTGTGATATTGTTTGACTGCTTGTTTATTTCATGATTGAGTGTTTAGTTAGTGATGTGTTTTTTGGTAATCTTGATGTGCGGGAAACTTAGATGTGGAAACGACGAGACTTTTGGGTAGTGATCAAACACACTCATATGGTGCCTTAAAGGCCGATCAGGATTGTCTTACCCTAAGTTTCGGGACGAAACTTATTTTGAGGGGGATCTGATGTAAGGACCAGTTTTTTTTTATGGAAGTAGGACATACAAGTTTATTTATGGAAGTTCAGGAAACGAATAAAAATTTAGTGAGACTAGGACATACCAGCTTATTTATGGAAGTAGTTTAAATAAGTACCTTGTTCTAAGTTTCGGGACGACACTTATTTTAAGGGGGTACTGATGTAAGATCCGGAATTTTTTATTTCCGTTTAATTCCGAATCAATTCGGACTTCGAGCCGTTAACGGTTCGAATTCTATCTAGTATTTATTTCTTCACAAATTTTATCATTTTATGTAGAATTTAATTCACATAAAATGATAGAATTATAATAAACCCTAATACTTAAAATTATTTATCATTTTATGTAGAATTTAATTCACATAAAATGATAGAATTATATCAAACCCTAATTCTTATAATTAATCCTTAACGACGACTTTAGACGAGATCATTACAAGGCTGAGACGAGATTGTGACAAATCTGTGACGAGACCATGACAGAGCTTAGACGAGGTCATGACGAAGCCCGACAACTCTGTGACAAAGCCATTCATGGGCTGGACAAATGCATGACACGTTTTGACTAGGTTGTGACAATGCCTTGACAAACTCAGCTTATATTTTATTCCTCTTGTTTCAGCCTATCTCTTTTAATTTCCTTGCTGCAGCCCATACAAATGTCAGCCCACCTCTCTTGCTTGCATCCAACCGGACTGCTTGTAAACTCCAGCCAGTAGGCCCGTCGAGAGTCGGCCCAACGAACCTACTGCTTCTCCCTTATGTACGCTGAGATGGAGTAAAAGAAGATCCCTACGTAACGCTCCCACCAATCGCTCTTCCCCTTCCATCCACAGGAACCCTAGCCGGCGCCTTTAGCCTTCTCTGCCCCTCCCCTTTGGACATAGCCCAGCGGAAGGGCAGCCAGTGAAGATCTCTGGCCCTCCCTTCTTCTCTTTGGTCGCGCACAGCAAGCAAAAGCCGGGAGAGAGTGCTCCTCTTCGTGCACAACAAACGCTCTCCCTCTGCACGCCTTGCACGCATCAACTATTCAAGCCATCTGTACACACGGAGTGTGCCAACACTTCTCCTCTTCAGCATAGACAGTGGTGCAGGGGTCGTCTTCATCAACAGCAGAAGCAGCATGTTCTACCTACTCACGAACAACTACCAGGATATCTATGGCGGCTCCTCCTTCTGTCGTCCCAAACAGGCAACCAGGAATGGCGGCTCCTCCTTCTGGCGACCTCAAACACAACACCAACGGGCTGGTTCTCTTCTGTCGATCCAGCAAACCTTGGATACCGAGCAGCCCAGATCCGATCCGCAGCAGCCTTGGTGTTGTATTTCCCGTTCCTTCGAGTCTCGGAATCGGGTAAGGCTTGTACCCTTGCTACACTATACTTTAGTCAACCTTTCCTTGCCTAACATGGACCAGTTTTTGTCTTTAAACCTACTCAGAACAAATATACCAGAGCTGTACAGATTCATGCATTTTTCTGATTTTCGGAAGTGAAAAACAGTCAACTTCAGGTCAAGATTTGAGTAAGTTATACTCCTTCTTTGTTGCTGAATTTTGGATATATTGTATTCAGTAGTACATAGTAGATAATACTAAAATTTGGGAAGAATCGGAGATACGGTTTGACAGTTATGATGTTCAAAGTTAACTCCTCATGTAGTCTTTGTAAGTGTGCTGAGTGTTGATAAAAACAGCATGTGATGCAGTTTTGTTGGATGGTTTTGAATAGGCTTTTGATCTCCTTTGCTGCTGAATTTTGGATATAGTATAGATAAGATTTTATAGTAGAACATATCAAAGTTTGGGATAAATTCAACGAACGGTCGACGAGTTATGATTTTTTTTTTAAAGTTAAGACAATGTGCTGTTTGTTAAGTGTTGTAACCAAATTTGTAAATTTTTGTAGAAGTGATGGTTGAACAGTTTTAAGAAATTCTTGCTCCTAGTAGTAGATGAGATATCATAGATTATCTAGGGAATTATTTTGGAATTTTTATAAGATTATTCGAATTTTATATTTGAAGCCGAAGTTAGACCTTAACGATCTTTTCGAAAATAGGGAAATGGGTAAATTGTCAGTTTGTAACCAAACTCATCTTTAGGAGTTAGAATATGACTCTTTAGTCTCAAATAAGAGTTTAGGCATGAATTAGGGAATTTTTGGAAGTTTCGAGACCAAGGGTAAAATAGTCATTTTACCATAAATTAATATTGTAATCAATTCCGTTCTATTAAGACCTACTATCTTAGAAGTCTTAGACTTCTAATCACCTAGAAAGTGTGTTGACACACTTGCCTCCTTTGACAGGCCACTGAATTCCTACTATACAGATCGATTAGCCAATTAGAAAGTCGAGATTTGATTCTGGTAAGTCCACGGACTTACTTAGCTGGATTCTTGTATGAGTGCAATGTGTATGAGTGGTGTTTGTTAGTTATGATAAATAACGAAACCGGAGTAGGCCGACTTTATTATTTACGTAATTGACCCAAGAGTATGACAACGGGTCGTGACATCATCTGCCTAGCTCTTGCGAGAGTCTAGGAGGTTCCATGCGGCCAGCCCAGTCAGGTAGACGGTCAAATGCATTAGTACCATTCCGCGTTGGTAAACGGGGACAGGGGCGAGGGTTGGGAATCCCTCGTTTCACAAAATAAGTATCATTAGTAATAACCTATCACCTAATTAAAGATAATAAAGGGATTCAGTGTTGCATGTTGATTGTGTATGTGTGTGTTTGTGCTTTTACCTTTATACTTATGCATAGAATGTTAGCTAACGGTTTTATACCGCTTGTAGATGCCTTGCAGGTTAAGACAGTTGTAGAGAGATCCAGAGGGAATGGTCATCCGGGTCCACGTACTCATTTAGTTGGGGACGGGGATGTCTTCTATTCTTCATATGCGTCGTTTAATTACCTTTGCTTTGTAAGGCTGATACATATTCTTCATGTATATATTGTTTAAAGTTTTTGAATGTTTTAAATACTTTTGTGCCTTGTTGTAAGATCCTAGTGAAATTGTTGTCAAACAAAGGTCAGGACTCATTGTGAGGTCCTAACCAGTAGCTCCCCGAGTTCTCAGAAGTTGCGGTGTTACAATATGGTATCAGAGCTCTAGGTTGGAAACAATGGCACTTGAAATCTTCTGAAAGACCAAATGTATAAAATTACTAGAACCCGAAAGGGGTCTAAAATTTTCAAAACAGATTTCTGTTTTTGCACACACGCATAGTCGGGTTGTTGGGTTAGTGGTACGTTGGACCACCATCGCTCTCCGTGGATCTCTGCAATTTGGATCGATAGGAGTTAGTATATAGACTTTTTATGATGTTTCTTATTATATGTTATATACGTGTGTATGCTTAGTTTGTTAGTATCCTAAAGGATATTTTATATCCTTTAGTCGTGATATCACGAAGCGATTAACGGCTCATGATAAATCAACTGTGGACTTGAAGAATCTCCAACACGAGGCAATGGAATCGGACCTTGCAATGAGTATTATACTCGGGTAGGCTTCTTGGTGATCCTTACAAATTATCCAAAGAACAATCAGATGAGGAAGAAATCCCTGAGTCGGTTCAGTTAGAAGGAATAGAAGGTCGTACAAGGAACTCGGGCATACGAGGCCGAAAGACGGAATTAGAAGTACCATGCAAGAGACTACTAGAGTGCGGAGTAGAGAAAACAATATTGGAACAAGACAAGTAGAATTGAGTACAACCAAGATTACGGAATCAAGGACATTATAATCGAGGCGGATGCCCCATAGACCATTAGGGGCATGAGAAACCAGAAGAGACAAAGTGTCAATCCGGGGGTGAGAATCTAAGGTGCACAGAATGAAGACCTACAATTGAGTGTAAAAGCGAAAAGGCAGAGCCCACAAACGTGGGGAGGTTTTGACCTCCTCTGAGATATAAGAAGCTTGAAAGAAACCGCGACGTTAATATCCAAAGAATGGAAACCTGTAGCAGGGTCAAGGGAGTTTAAGGAAGGCGATATTACCACCTACACCAGTGAAGAAATCTGTATGAGAGAACGGCCTTGCTAGACTCGAGAGTCCAGGGTAACCCGAATTATCACGGGACCTAAGCCATCAACACAGATGGTCCATGCAAAAGGAACTGTAAGTAGATGATCATTACGGCCATAAGAATTTCAAAGACGCTTGCAAGCTATCGTGGAAACTTGAAACGACTATTTGTGCTAGATGAATGACACAATCGGACTAGAGAAAATGGAGTTAGTCTATAAGAAGCGGAAGGGTGGAAGGTAGAACGAACTAAAGAAGTATAAAAGGATTGTTGTGAGCGACTGTTTACCTACTAGCTAAGGAAATTTTGACAGATCACAATTTACACGGAATGGAGACCTACAACTTAATGTAAGAGCGAAGGGTAGACTTCACAAGCCTGGAGACATTTTGTCTTCTTTAAAGATAAGAATTCTAAGAGGAATCACAACGCCAGTATCGAAAGGATCGAAGCCCGTAACATAGTCAATACACTACAAAAAATAATTACTTTTGCGACGGAACTTTGCGTCGGCTAAAAGCGCTATTGCCGTCACAAATGGTCTTTTGCGACGGCGTTGCGTCGGCAAACCCACCGTCGCCAAAGGTTTTTGCGACGGGATAATGCCGTCGTACTTTTTTTGCGACAGCTGTTTGCGACGGTGGGTCCTGACGCAAATTATTTATCGAAATTAAAAAAAAAGTTAAATCTGCGACAACAGAATTTGCCGTCGCAAATTTAATCAACATAAATAAAAAAAAAATGAAAAATCTAACTAATCAACGATACAAATTAATATGAAATATAAATATTCAATGATACAAATTAATTGAAATAAAATTAATTTGTTTTTAGAAAACAATTATGAATAACAAAATACTGCATAACACAAATTAACTAACTTGACATTCCTAATTTCCTATTTATTCACATCACTGTTGTGTCCATCAAGATGTAATAGCTTCACATGCTTCATCCGCTCTTGAGTAGCATCTCGAGTGACATTTTAGTGTGCCTGTAACAACAAATCATGAAGCCCAAAATAAGACATTAAAAATTTATATGATGGCACTATTATTTGCAATAAGTGACACATCATAACCTATTAGCAAATATGAAAATGATCATATACTTCATTACATCAAACATATTTGTACAACAAGTTAGGTTATGGAAATGGCATAATTTTCATTGTCAAGCCCCCTTTCATCTTATAATAGAGATCATATTTGTACAGCAAAGTACACCTGCTACTTGGTTTCCATTCAAGAGCCTGACAACGTTAGTACTGTAGTTTTAATTTTGTACAAAGTAACATGAGCATGATCACAATCTTACACAACATTTAACATCCTGCACATTGTCATGTAAGAAACTGAAGTGAACATAAAAAGTGTTATATCAACTAAACAGTAATAATAGAAATCACTATTCTATGAGCTATTACAATCTTAGGTCAGTTTAACTGCATGTTTCCCAAGCATACCAATCCTTCATCTCAGCTCGCTCCGCTTTGGTTTTGACTACTGATTAAACTGGTAAGCAATTATAGGACTAAAGACGTGTTTGTTGTGACTTACTTCTCGCTGATAACACTGATAAGCTATATGAACGCTCTTAAGGAGGCACCAAATGTAAAGTCATATCAAACACAAGAACATCAACCACTTGCTTAAAAACATATTAAAGAAAATAATCTCACCTTCAATTCCATTAATTGAGGGACATTTGTTTCCTCCATTTTGACTACAATTTATAAACATGCTAATGCCAAGTTTTATCGTTTTATTGTATTCATCATCCATAAAAGTGAGGTTTAGAAACAAAATAGTATTGATTACATAAGTGAAACAATCGCCTCAATTAAGTTGCAAAATAAGAACCCAATTCATACTTAAGCAAATTTAATTACTCAATATATACATGAAAGAATCCCTCTATATTTGGGTTTACTGGTTCAGAAATTCCATTTTTACTTAAACTTATAACCATTTTTCCTATCAATTGAAGTACCGGGCATCTAACTACAATATTACTGATTCAAAAATTCTATTTTCAGCAAATTAATCAAGCAATAACAAAACTAAAATCAAAGTAGAAAACTGAGAGAGAATGTTAATCTTCCAAATTCAATTAAAAGTTGCTCTTCCCCATGGAACCTAAATAAAAAAGAAGATATTTTCAGCATAATTTCCATTGTCAAGCACCCAAATTGGGCCTTGCACGGGTCTTAAATATTCCAGTTGCTCAGTTTTTTCATCGGATCAATTACACTCTATTTAACAGCTCTTAGTGTAAAAAACATAGGGTAAAATAGGTGGATCATTCTGACTTATGCCAAATAAATATATATATATGAATATCGGTACTGTAGTTTTAATTTTGTTATCTCTTAAACTACATCAGAAGCCCAATAGGCTCTTAAAAGCTTTCCTTCTTCACTGTCACTTCCCCAGGTCGACACAAAATAATACAAAAGAAAGAGAATATGGCCTTGTTGTGCTGTTACCCCCACATGTACACAATCAAATGTATATAGCCCCTAGTTGCAGCAGACACTTTCTTTGAATAATAAACAAAAGTAAATAAATAGAAAGAATCAATCCTGTATTCCCATTACAAACATATGCGGCCCTTCCCATTACCCATACACATACCCATGTGTGTATAATCATATCAAGTACTTGAAAATATTAATCAGTATTTATAAGGATGAGAGCTTTTATTTATCAGGCATACAAGCACATTTATTTAATAAAGAAAATATTAATCAGTATTTATAAGATCAAAGAAAGGATGGGAGCTTACAACATAATATAGGAAGTCTTATATCAAGTACCATCTACAACATCCAGGCAACCATGGTAGTTTTTTCAATAAGAAATTCATAATATTAATGAAAGACTAAAACCTTAATCAAACAAAAGTATAAGAAATTCATAATGTTAATGACAGAGTAAAACCTTAATCAAACAAAAGTTGAAAAAGAAGCCAACAATACAAGTCATTAGTGTGCGTGCTTTTCCACTTTCAAGTTGATTTCAAAAAGTATAAGTTATCACGCCAACAATACAAGCCAATCGGTTTTTTCCACCCAACCCGTATATGATAGCATGAATTATAGTCTATATTTTGGGGTTTGTTTGGAAGTTTTATCCTCAATAATCTGCATGTTTGTATGTATAATATGTGATTATATTACCATTTCATCTACCTTTGCGGGAATCGAGATCTACACCTAGTTTTGTTGTAATCGTAGGTAAAATGGCACGTTTTGCATCAAAAAGGAGCAAAAGGAGCTAAGGAGTAATTGGAGCTACATTCAGGAACATAAGGAACCCTCCAGGAAGCATAGCCATGGATTAGAGATTCACTTTGGACCAGATTTGAGAGATTTCACATTCAGTTGTGACTCACCTCGGTTGACCACAGATTCACCTCGACCGAGGTGATCCAGAGAATTCGACTCGACCGAGGCGAACACCTGGGATGCGGCGAGAATATTTTATTCTTGGCTGAGATCTTTTATCTTTGGAAAGAGATTTTATATTTTTGGGCTTGGCTCCTGGAAGGAAGAAGATATACTAGATCATATATTTTACCTATTTTTATGGGAAGAGATCTTTCTAAGATATCTTATCTTTGGAGAGTTATTTTCCTATAAAAAGGGTCGGATTTCCCACAAATCCACATCATGCTATACCACCGACCAGGGTTTACACACCGCAGCAGCCATACTCCAGTTGGGAGATTTGAAGAACCTTTTTGAAGGTTGAAGGAAGATTGAAGTCTATAGCTTTTATAGCATTTGAAGGGTTTTTGTAATATTATCTTAGATTCCCTTCCTTGTTGTCTTGCCTTGTTGGATTTTTATCCAAGGAATGCTTTTGTTGTGATATTTGATTCAGTTATTGAAGTCTTTTCATTAAATTCTTCTTGTTAAAATGTTCACTTTCTTCCCATATATTTGATCACTGCTTTCATGATGATAAGTGGCTAATTTCTTTGTGTGATTCTAGGGTGATTGGCTGAAGGTTGTGGGAAAAACAATGATAGAATGATCTTAATCACAGTAGGACCGTGAAAGTTTGAGTCTTTAACCTTAACCCTAAGCATCTCGCTCAGTCGATGAACATCTCGGCCGGGGTGGAATTTGGCTGACCGAGGTGACTTATCTGATCCGAAATTGAGAGTTAAGTGTTAGAGTTTGCCAAATCCTATTCTTATTACACCTTTCCTGATTCAATGCAAGCTTAGGATGAGACTTACCCGGTAATTCCTTAGTTTGTGTACCTAAGATCATAAGTGTAGGTAATAAAGGTTTGTCCATTATTGGGGTTTGAGTGTGCTTTCATCCCATCTTTGTGAGTTAACCTGAGACTTACCCGGTAAAGGTTGATTCTATTCCCTTAGATGGTGTGTTAGTTTGAGGTTATAGTTCTTTATCTTAATTCCTTGAGACTTACCCGGTAATAGGAGTTATGGTTTGGGATTAGTGAGTAGTGAGACTTACCCGGTGATCTATTCCACTTTAGTAACAACTTCCCCGTGCAAAAACCTCAGCTTTGTCCGCTTATCTTTAGATCTTGAGTTGGAACCACAACTAGATGCTTTAATCCCTAGAATTGCATATTTCCTTTATTGACTTCTATATCATCTTTGATTGTTTTGATTACCTTTTTATGGTTAGTAATTACTAAAGCATACCGTAATTGGACTTTGTTTCACTAAGTCCCTGTGATCGACCCCTAGAATTCCTTGCTTTTTACTACGATTGACCCGTACACTGCGGGTTCGCATCCTTGTTTTAAGCTTACATCTAGGGTTATAAATTTAAAGCGTGCACACACCGTTTGGAGCGAACAAGTTTTTGGCGCCGTTGCCGGGGACTTGGTCTAGACCGAGCCGGTTACGGTTTGCTTTTGGGGCACTTGCCCCCGTGTCTACTAAACACTCTACTTGAGTGACTTTTGCAGGTTCTTTCTTAGGTTTATGCGAAGAACCCGCACTGGGAAGGAAATCGTTCCTTACGATCCTGAACCAGAAAAGACATGCAAACGTCGCTTACGAGAAGCGAAGATGGCCAACCAAGACAATCGCGATCTTGAGGCCGAGTTGAAAGAGGCGCTAGAGCTGCTACGCCTCAACAGGGAAGAGCTAAGACAAGAGAAAGAAGAAACTCGTGCCAGGACTGAGGCGATCGAAGCAGATATGGCAGCCTTACGAGACCAATATCTACTTCGACCGAGGGAAGATCCAGTCCCAGATCCTCGACCGATGTAGGATCCAGTCGCTGACCCTCGACCGAGGCAGGTTCCATTACCTGACGCCCCAGCCAAGATACTTCCACCTCGGATCCCAGTCCAAGGTGTTCTTCTTGCAGGAATCCCACAAACCCTAGGTCAAAGGATGGACCCCAATCAACAACTGAGGCGTCCAGGAGTCAACCTAGGAGATCCAGCGGACCATGACTACGAACTTCGACCGCAAGTTCTATCCATGATTCGCCAATGCCAATTCGGAGGGCTAGAGAAGGAATCACCGCATCAACATCTGAAAACTATGAGATCTTGATGGAGACCTTGAGACCCTCAAGAATTGAAAATAACAATTACAAGCTAAGACCTTTTTACTTTTCTTTAAAAGATAGAGCTCTTACTTGGTATCAATCTCTTCCTCCAGGAAAAATTAGCACATGGGAGGAGATGACGACGGAATTCTTGACCAAGTTCTTTCCGCCCTCGAAGACCGCTGAAATGAGAGGGAAGATCAATGCTTTCATTATGAAGGACAAGGAGAGCTTGTCCAAGTCATGGGAGCGGTTCAAGGACATTCTTTTGGATTGCCCACATCATGGGATTCCAAAGATAGAGTTATTAGAGATATACTTCAAGGGACTGGACGGAAGCACCCAGTTCAACCTCCAACTACTCTCCGCCGGTACCTTTATGGACATGGCGATTGACGAGGCTTGGGACTTCATCGAGAAGCAAGCTTTGCATATGGAGAAGTACACCCACCAAGGAGCTGAAGGTGGAGTTAAAAGAGTTAAATTCCAAGAAACTCAACCCAACAACAATCAACTCACGTCTTTGAAGAATGACGTGAAGCAATTGAAGGAACTCTTGGTTGTTCAAACCAAGAAGGAAGATCAAGGACAAAGGAACAACAACAATGGATACCGTAACAACAACAACGGTTCCCGGAACAACAACTACAACAACAACAATAGAGGATCCAATAGCAACAATTGGAGGGCGAACAACCAAAATAACGGTAAAAATCATGCAAACTCCAACGATTCCTCTAATCCTTTCATCTCTTCCCCTTCTTCTTCTTCTACTCCATTAAAGAGCCAGGGGCAAGGATCAAGTTCGTCTCAGCCGGAAAAGAAAGACGCAGTTCTGGAGGCTATCTTGATCAAGCTTAGTGCTATGGAGACTTCTGTGACTTCATTTTCGAAGGCCCAAAAGGCCTTTGAACAACAACTTGCAAGTAGGGCGAATGAAGCGCCAAGAGATCCAGGGAAGCTTCCAGGAAGGACGGAGAGCAACCCTAAGGGCCAGATCATGGCCATAACTACGAGGAGTGGACTGAAAACTGCAAATCCAGTGCCTCGGTCAGTGCCAGTATCGACGAAGACCACCTCGGTCTAGGTGCAGTCGAAGAACACTTCGGCCGAGATGCCAACCGAGGTGGAGCCACAGAAAGCGGAGGGGAAAACTGAAGTTTATGTTCCACCTCCTGCATACAAACCACCACTTCCATTCCCCCAGTCAAGGGCCAGAGCACATCTAGACAAGCACTTTGGTAAGTTCCTTGACTTGATGAATAAACTGCATATTAACATTCCTTTCCTTGATGCTATTCTAGGAATGCCCGCCTATGGGAAGTTCTTGAAGGAGATCCTATCAAGGAAGAAGAAACTGGAAGATTTTGGTGAAGTTAGGATGACATCTAAATCCTCGGAGCTTATTCAAATCATGAAGGAGAAGATGCCACCTAAGTTGAGAGATCCCGGCTCATTTTGCATTCCCATTCAAGTTGGGGATGTCACTTGTGAAGCCCTTTGTGATCTAGGAGCCAGAGTGAGCATCATTCCGCTGGAGCTATGTGTGAAGATCGGACTTGGAGAGCCCAAGCCGGTCAAGATTCGACTATACATGGCGGATCGCTCCATCACCCATCCCGTGGGAATCTTGGAGGACGTTCCGGTCAAGTTAGGTAACTTCTATTTACCAATAGATTTTGTTGTACTTGACATTCCCGCAGATTATCATGTTCCTATTATTCTCGGGAGGCCATTTCTAGCTACAACGTAGATTGCAAGAACGCCAAGTTGAAATTCACAATTGGTGGCGATGAGGTGGAGTTCGCATTACTTGCAGCCATGAAAGGGGAGCAGCTAAGCGATGATATCTTCAACATCTACGATGAAGAAGAATCAAGAGAATTGGTGAGCTCTATCCTTATTAACGATCCACTCGACAGAGTTATTAGCTTCAGTTTAATGGAGGAAGGTATAGATGCTTCTTGTGATGCAGATATACGGAGCTTAAAAGCACTGGAAGAAGATCCACGAGCAAAAACTAAGAAGCTAATCCAGGAGACGAAGATCTCCAGTTTCGGTCCCAGTTACAGTACCTCGACCGAGGCACTTTCTGGACTGAGCGAGGCGACTGAAGAACATCTCGGTCAACGCCTTTGCACCTCGACCGAGGTCGATGACGAGACGACTTCAACTAAGACTTATGAAAGTCCAATTTCTGGATCTACTCCACTGGGAGAAGGAAGCAAGGATCCCCCTCAGAAAGCACCCCCAGTTGTGGAGCTTAAACAACTCCCAAATCACTTGAGGTTTGTCTTTCTTGGACTGGATTCCACTAATCCCGTTATTGTTAGTGCTTCCCTCTCCGAAACTGAATTGTATAAACTAATGCATGTCCTGAGAAAGCATCAAAAGGCTTTGGGTTACACTATAGATGATCTTATTGGCATTAAGCCTTCTCTGTGCATGCATAGAATTCTAATGGAGGATGATCATAAGACTTCACGGGAACCTCAAAGACGGTTAAATCCGATCATGAAAGAGGTTGTGAAGAAGGAAATTCTTAAGTTATTGGATGCAGGTATCATATATCCTATCTCGGACAGCAAATGGGTTAGCCCGGTGCATGTAGTTCAGAAGAAAGGAGGGATGACCGTTGTGACGAATAAGAACAACGAGTTGATCCCAACCAGGACCGTTACGGGCTGGAGGGTTTGCATTGATTATAGGAAGCTGAACACGGCCACACGGAAGGACCATTTTCCACTTCCCTTCATTGATCAAATGCTCGAGCGGTTGGCCCAGCATTCACACTTTTGCTACTTAGACGGCTATAGTGGATTCTTCCAGATTCCTATCCACCCAGATGATCAGGAGAAGACCACTTTCACTTGTCCATGGGGGACATTTGCTTATAGGAGGATGCCATTTGGATTGTGCAATGCACCCGCTACCTTCCAGCGATGCATGATGACTATCTTTTCCGAGTACATAGAGGAGATCATGGAGGTATTTATGGATGATTTTTCGGTATATGGTTCCTCTTTTGATGATTGCCTATCTAACCTTTCTCTAGTGCTTAAAATATGTGAAGACACTAATCTTGTTTTGAATTGGGAAAAGTGTCATTTTATGGTTAATGAAGGCATTGTGCTAGGACACCTCGTTTCTAATCGAGGCATTGAGGTCGATCGCGCTAAGATCGAGACTATTGAGAAACTCCCTCCCCCTTGTTCTGTTAAAGGTGTGAGGAGTTTTCTCGGGCATGCAGGTTTCTACAGGAGATTCATCAAGGACTTCTCTAAGATTTCTAAACCTCTAACTAATCTCTTGAATAAAGATGTTGTTTTTGAGTTTTCGCAGGAGTGTCTTGATGCTTTTTACAGGATTAAGGAAGCGTTGATCTCCGCTCCCATTATCCAACCTCCGGATTGGACCTTGCCCTTTGAGATCATGTGCGATGCTAGTGATTTAGCCGTAGGAGCGGTGCTTGGACAGAAGAAGGATGGCCGGACCACCGCCATTTATTATGCTAGCAAGACGCTAGATGTAGCACAACGCAACTACGCTACCACAGAAAAGGAGTTATTGGCGGTTGTATATGCTTTCGAGAAGTTTCGTTCCTACTTAGTAGGGGCGAAAGTCATTGTCTACACCGACCATGCAGTCATCCGTTACTTGTTGGCTAAGAAAGATGCCAAGCCACGCCTTATTCGATGGATTCTCTTGCTTCAAGAGTTTGACTTAGAGATCCGCGATAAGAAGGGATCCGAAAATTCTGTTGCGGATCACTTCAGCCGGCTACCTGCATCCTCACGCGAGAAGGAGGACCCACCCATAGACGATTCATTCCCCGATGAGCATTTACACTTGTTGGAGCATTTGATAGACTTACTTACTTCACCCCACGATGGAGGTGAAGTATGGGGTGAGGGCACCTCCCACCTCGTTTGAGACGCATTATGGTCCAGCTAGCGACCTTAAACCAAGCGCTTCTTGGGAGGCAACCCAAGGTATTGCTTTCTTTTCCCTTTTTCTAGTCTAGCTTAGATAGTTTTGCTTTTGCTTTGTTTGTTTTTGGTGTCCTAGACAGATAACAGGAGACATCTAAGGAAGGAGTACAAACCAGGAGCATAACTGGAAGGACAAAAGATCGAGAATTTGAGAAGACGAAGTTTGACTGAGGCATCTCGGTTGCTGTCAGAGCACCTCGACCGAGATGATTCTTAAGCAACCGAGGCGACTAGGGTTTTTGAAGAACCACCTCAGTCCGTACCACCTCGGTCCAGTCGAGACCACCTCGACCGAGGTGACAACAGTTCCAGCAAGGGTATAAAAAGGGAAAAATTTCTCTTTCCTCACTTTTTACCCTCCCTCGACCGCGGCGCTCTTCCTCACCTCGCTCCTTCGATCCCCCCTCATTTTCGAAGATTTTCGCTTCCAAACTGCAATCAAAGCGTAGAGGATCCCAGTGCATCGTCGATCTGCGAAGAAATCGAACCGAATCGGCTGAACGAGGTAAAACGAAACCGAAACTCTAACTCGCTGTTTTCGCCTCGATTTGGGCCTGGATTGCCCTGCATTTGCTGAGAAAAGGATTAAGTACCCCATAGGAACAAGTTGTAGTGATTTTGGGGGAAAAGAACTGGAATTTCTGAAGGAATTAGATCGTAGTTTTTCGCCTCGGTCCAGACGTGTTGTGCCTCGGCCGAGGTGTTCTTGAGTGTTGTCAGGCCGACCGAGGTGACCTTACAGTGATAGATTTGAAAATGAGTTCTGACAGACGCCTTGCCCTTAGGGATGGATCCTCCCCTTCCCCTTCTTCCTCTTCTTCCCGACCCTATCAACCGGTGATCCACGAGCGACACCGGGTCGATTATGAGCGTATTTCCGGCCGTCCAGTGATTGCACCTCGCTTCCTGGACGTGTCAGCCTTTGACTGTCTCCATGTAGATGGAGACCTTAGATGTATGATATCTACAGTAGGGCTAGATCAGTTTACTGAGATCCGAGCCCCTGCCTATTTGGAGCCCACCTTAGAGTTTATTAGCTTCTTCACCTACCTCCCCACAGAGCGATCTGTGAAGTACCGGTTGATGAACCGGAACTTCTTAGTGCCACTAGAGTATTGGAGGGATATATTTGGATTTCCTGCCCCCACAGTTGTTGATTTCCCTTCCCGGTCTGTAGCTAGGGAGTTTTGGGGACAGATTGCTCACGTGGTTGAGCACGCAGACAGATGGCACCCTGGAGATTCCAGGGAGAAGGTCATCTTCCACTTAGCTTTTAGATTAGCTCACCGTATCTTCAGTGAGACACTTCTGGCGCGTACTGAGACGCCCCAGAAGGTCCGACAGGGGGAGCTGTTCAGCCTATATTGCATGGTGACAGGAGGTATCCCCGACTTTGGCTTAATGTTGGCAAAGGATCTGCACAAGATCAAGGCCAAGGCAAAGGGGGACATCTGCTGCGGAGGACTTGTCACCCACATCGCCAGCTACCAGGACATGGATCTCAGCGCTTGCACTATGGTGGCGGCTGCCAAGCCGCTTGGGCTGCAGGAGATGATCACTCGGCGGATTCTGGTTCCCCGAGGTCTGACTACACCATACGTGGCTATGCCATGGGAGTTGACTGCACCGCAGGGGATCAGGTGGTCTGCCCAGTTTACAGTTTACGACCCTCATTATTGGCAGACCGCTTGGGCCCCACTGATGGAGGATTACAAAGAGGCTGCAACTGCCCCAGCTGAGGAGGAGGCAGATGATGAGGAGACTGCTGATGACAAGGATGATGGAGTCCCGATGGATACAAGGACGGATACTGCAGGGACGAGTGCGCCGGTTATTGATTTGGATGATGATGATGATGATACTGAGCCGGCACCTGCTGCATCACCTGTGAGACCTGCTAGGCGTAGGGCACGCCGACATAGAGATCCAGAGGCTCACCGTCGGATCGATGATCTGACGGAGCAGATGATTGACTCTTATGCTGCTCTTACCGTGGACATGCATGAGAGATTTGCTGCCCAGCACCGACAGATTGACAGCTGGATTCATCAGATGCTCGAGGGACAACACTATCAGCGGAGGATGATGGAGATCCAGTTTCAGCAGGCTATGGGTTATCCGTTTGACCCGTCCCAGTATCCATATGTGCCACCACAACCACCACCACCACCGGATCAGGATTATTGAGAGCTGCAGGATTTTCTTTCTTATTTTTATGCAGTTCAGCTTTATGTCCGGTGAGTATTTTATTCCTTAGACTTATTTTGACCCACTGGGACAGTGTGTCCCAAGTATGGGGTATTTTATTTGTGTATTACTTGACATATATGTGATGTATGACTCTATTTGACCAGATATTTATATTTATGCTTCACTTTTGCATCTATGTGTTTATGTGAGACTACATGCATACTTACAGGTTATATGATTGAGAAAATCGTCGAAACGGAAAAAAACTGGTTTTAAAAAAAAATTTTTTACCTCGACCGGTGGAGTTCTGGCCGAACGAGGTGTTTCACCTCGATTCACCTAAGAACACCTCGACCGAGGTAGGTTAACTGAGAGTTTTCGAAACGATTTTTGTGCTTCTTATCCGTATGTGATCTCAGTGAAGACTTTGATTACTGACTGGTTTTGAAATCTTTATGTGTTTGAAAGGTTTTATAATATGTTTAAGTTGCTAAATGCTTTGTTTGAAATTATTGGCATGTTTAATACTTTGTTTTTATCCAAATTATGTTGAATTTGAAGGTTGACACCGCAAGATAAGTTCTCTCACTTTCTTCCTGGAAAGACCAAGGTAATTCATTCTTCTCTCTTCTTCTTCTTGATCATGCTTAACCCCTCATATACATTTTGTCTCCCTTTACCTATCCGGGAATTTGGAAGCAAGCGAAATGGTGAAAGCAAGTGAAGTTAAAGTTGAGAAGTTGGCTGGAAGTGAAAGTGTTAGAAAGTAATAATAGGTTTGGGGAAGTCAATCATGATGATGAGTAACTCGGCACCATTCACATAGCCGGGTGTTTGTGTCTTGCCAAAGTCGGATTGAGCGATATTCCTAACGGGTCATGGTATGTGCATCAAGGATTTGATGCATCTCAAGAAATTGATGATTGCTGATTTCCTAGGCTTCGGTTATTGTGCACCTTTGTCCATGCATCCCAAAAAGTAAAGTAAAAAAGAAAAAAGTGTGAAATAAGCAAAGCTTATTGGTAGAAGATGTTGAAAGTCAAAGTGAAAGTGAAGTATATCCTTTTCCCGGATTCTAGCACCACATTACCTTACATACATCCCTACCCTACACGTTTCTTGACCTTTCTTTTGGGAAGCCCTTGAGACCTCGAGCTTGTTGATTGACATAGTGGTTTAAACTGGATTATGCATGATTAATTTCGATAATTATGACTTATTATGCATTCTATGATTTTATGCAAAGATGAACAACTTTCTTATATTTATAAAATGTTTTGATCATATTTTGATTTTAAATTCCATGAAGTATTCTCTTAGAGTGATCTATGATTGTAGCACGTCATTAAAATGTTTTGAAAGACTTTTCATTGATTTTCTTGACTTATAATCCATTCTATCTTGTCTTTTATATGCGGAACTTGCTTGGGGACAACCAAGGGCTAAGTATGGGGTATTTTGATAGCATGAATTATAGTCTATATTTTGGGGTTTGTTTGGACGTTTTATCCTCAATAATCTGCATGTTTGTATGTATAATATGTGATTATATTACCATTTCATCTACCTTTGCGGGAATCGAGATCTACACCTAGTTTTGTTGTAATCGTAGGTAAAATGACACGTTTTGCATAAAAAAAGGAGCAAAAGGAGCTAAGGAGTCATTGGAGCTACATTCAGGAAAATAAGGAACCCTCCAGGAAGCATAGCCATGGATTAGAGATTCACTTTGGACCAGATTTGAGAGATTTCACATTCAGTTGTGACTCACCTCGGTTGACCACAGATTCACCTCGACTGAGGTGATCCAGAGAAGTAGACTCGACTGAGGCGAACACCTGGGACGCGGCGAGAATATTTTATTCTTGGCTGAGATCTTTTATCTTTGGAAAGAGATTTTATATTTTTGGGCTTGGCTCCTGGAACGAAGAAGATATACTAGATCATATATTTTACCTATTTTTATGGGAAGAGATCTTTCTAAGATATCTTATCTTTGGAGAGTTATTTTCCTATAAAAAGGGTCGGATTTCCCACAAATCCACATCATGCTATACCACCGATCAGGGTTTACACACCGTAGCAGCCATACTCCAGTTGGGAGATTTGAAGAACCTTTTTGAACGTTGAAGGAAGATTGAAGTCTATAGCTTTTATAGCTTTTGAAGGGTTTTTGTAAGATTATCTTAGATTCCCGTCCTTGTTGTCTTGCCTTGTTGGATTTTTATCCAAGGAATGCTTTTGTTGTGATATTTGATTCAGTTATTGAAGTCTTTTCATTAAATTCTTCTTGTTCAAATATTCACTTTCTTCCCATATATTTGATGACTGCTTTCATGATGATGAGTGGCTAATTTCTTTGTGTGATTCTAGGGTGATTGGCTGAAGGTTGTGGGAAAAACAATGATAGAATGATCTTAATCCCAGTAGGACCCTGAAAGTTCGAGTCTTTAACCTTAACCCTAAGCATCTTGCTCAGTCGATGAACATCTCGGCCGGGGTGGAATTTGGCTGACCGAGGTGACTTATCTGATCCGAAACTGAGAGTTAAGTGTTAGAGTTTGCCAAATCCTATTCTTAGTACACCTTTTCTGATTCAATGTAAGCTTAGGATGAGACTTACCCGGTAATTCCTTAGTTTGTGTACCTATGATCATAAGTGTAGGTAATAAAGGTTTGTCCTTTATTGGGGTTTGAGTGTGCTTTCATCCCATCTTTGTGAGTTAGCTTGAGACTTACCCGGTAAAGGTTGATTCTATTCCCTTAGATGGTGTGTTATTTTGAGGTTATAGTTCTTTATCTTAATTCCTTGAGACTTACCCGGTAATAGGAGTTATGGTTTGGGATTAGTGAGTAGTGAGACTTACCCGGTGATCTATTCCACTTTAGTAACACCTTCCCCGTGCAAAAACCTCAGCTTTGTCCGCTTATCTTTAGATCTTGAGTTGGAACCGCAGCTAGATGCTTTAATCCCTAGAATTGCATATTTCCTTTATTGACTTCTATATCATCTTTGATTGTTTTGATTACCTTTTTGTGATTAGTAATTACTAAAGCATACCGTGATTGGACTTTGTTTCACTAAGTCCCTGTGATCGACCCCTGGAATTCCTTACTTTTTACTACGATTGACCCGTACACTGCGGGTTCGCATCCTTGTTTTAAGCTTACATCTAGAGTTATAAATTTAAAGCTTGCACACACCGTTTGGAGCGAACAGTATACATGGTAAGAGAAATCAATGTATAAGGAAAAACACGCAGCTTAATAAAGTCTAAAAACAAGCAAGCAAACACACCATCACATAATCCTAGGGTTATCAATTTCAAGTTGCATTATACTGAAGTGAGCATGATGAGACTCCTGCCAATAAACAATGAAGTAGACTCTGTTTTTATGATTATCATAACTAAAAAATCTCATTTTGAGTGATCTGAACTATATGATAAACATATGCAACACTTACAAATGTTGATTGCTTGAGGTGGAGACATGCTATATAAGGTCCGGTCCAAACTTGCTTCCTTTTATGTGTGTTTGCAAGCTTTTTGCTGCAAATGGTAATGCTTAACATGTGATTCGAGAATTTAGAGGATCAATTGAACCCAACTAAGATTAAAGAAAAATAATTTTTAAAGTAAAAAAGGATCGTCCTCCAAAATGAAACACCGACAAGTGATGCAAATGTTGAAAATTAAACCGTTTCCCTTTATTGAAAACCCTAGTGATGGCTACTTGCTCAGGGATTGACCTAATTTTTCTTTTGTGTGCGAGTCTGATAAACGAATGAAGACATAGAAAGATGGAATTTGATAGGTAAAGACAAACAAGAACAACGATGGCATAGAAAATTGCAAGTAAATTATAATCAGATTTTAAACTTGGGTTTAATTAGTTCTTCCTTAGATCCCTAATTCATGACCTTTAGAGTTTAGATGGTTTACCTGCATATGATAGTCAAAGGAATGGAAGGATGAGCAAGATTCGGAGTTGGCATGTCCCTAAATATGGAAGAAAATAAGAATCAAAGTGAGGAGCAGCGGGATTTTGTCTGAGTGTGAAGCATTTGAGATCAGAGAGATAGACGAACGAAGAAAGGTTCTCAACTTTGCCGGTAAGCAACTGCATAAGCGAACTTGAAAAGAAGGAGGAATGAAGGAGAACTAATGGTTGGAGCGGAGGAGGAGAGGCAGCGGAACAGAGGAAATAAAGTTAATTCCGGAACCCTAGTTAAGTAGTCAGGCTTTTGTTAGGTTGCCACGGCTTTGTAGTTGCCGTCACAAATACTCCTACAGAATTGGCAACCGTCGCATGCCGTCGCAACTGTCGGGCCAATGGCGATGGGTATTTGATGCCGTCGTAAAATATTGTCGCAAATCTATTTATTTTTTTGTAGTGATAGATATTTGGAAGGAAATATTACAAACAACGCCGATTAAGGAACCTGTGCTTGTGAGAATCGTGTGGTGGACTCAAGAGTCCAGGGTAACCCCCATTTATAACAGAACATAGGTCATCAACACAGACGGTCCCTGTAAAAGGACTACAATTGGGAGGTAAATCGGAACTACAAGACTCTTACCATCTATCGTGGAGTGCTAGGAATAACTTTTGACGGCAGGCGAATGGCACAGTGAGATTTGAGAAAGAGAGTTGTTCCAAAGGAAGCAGAAGAGTGAAAGATAAGACGAACTAAAAGAAGGATAAAAGGATTAATCTAGTAGGTGATGTGCACCAAAAGTTTAATACCAGTAGAGGTATGAAATTGAGATAAGTCAATTATAGACTGACCGATGTCAACCAAGGACGTGCAAGTATTGTTGGGTATTGACGAGTTATGTGCCGTTAAGAAGAGATATTTGTGAATGTGGATCTATGGAGTAGCTTTACCGACGCCTTAGAGGATTCCCTCAAGTAGGCAACTACAACTTTCTTGGATGAATTAAAGGTATAAGGAAAAACGTTTTAAGGGTTACTTCTTGGCCAGTTAAGATCAAAATCCGGTCAAGTCAAGGAGTTTGGATCCGTGGTAGAAGAATTAAGAAAGTAAGTGGAACAAGTTGTTTTTCAATCGTTGTTTTATTTTCTTAAGGCAAGTAAAGAAGGTACTTGGTATTTCATCCGTATACGACTCATGGTGTAATTGGAAGAAAGAGTTTTTAGGTCAATCAATTTATACTTACGGAAAAGGTCCTTAGGATTAATGAGTGACAACAGGATAAGCAGAGTATCGCAGCGGAAGTGTGGTGGGTCCTAACCCACAAACAAGAAGCTCAAGGGTATTGATGGATGTCGTGTCGAGTTTAAGATGGTGATAGTTGGAGAAATGCATTCTAGTTGGAAGAAACGTGAGATAGGCTATGTGAGTGACTGGAAATGTTATACGGAAACTTATGGGCATGTAGAGGTAATAGAAGGAGACTGGTACCCTATTATGGATCCGAGTGAAGAGTGACGGCTTTGCTACATGTTGCCATACAAGTAGTTTTGGAATCTCATACTAATGGAATACTCTAGAGTGAGTTTTCTGGATGGATTAGGAAAGAATTAATGATGTAATAAAAGTATTGTGCATATCCTGCACTAGAAGTTCCAAGTGAGTAACTACCATCCTGAGTCGAAGATATATAAGCAAGAGAAGCGACAGGAGCATACTTGCAACCTAGTAACAGTGCTTAAAGAAAGCATAATCTCGGAGTAGATTTTATGTGTAATGTTATGTCGGAACAGAGCCTAGTTGCGTTTTGAGCAAACGATATATTAGAGATGTATAAATAATATAATAAAGCCAAGTGAACAAAGAGGATGACCACTAGATTTGATTTTTAGTTGTCTTGAGTATTAGACCTGAAAAGGGTAAGGGTGACGATTCCGTACCTGAGGAACATGATGACTGAGTAATATTAAAAGACAAGACCATGTGGGTCGTGATACGAAGAGCATTGGGCACTTGGTAAGTGTTGGTGGAAGTCAAAGACCTTTGGCCTGAGTGGGTAGTCAAAACCTTTTCAGAAGGCCGGAAGCAAGTGGTCATAACGAAGGGAAGAAAGTTGAATAGATTAGTTTCCGTAGGGTCATCAAAGGATTTGGAAGTGAGTGGTGTAAGACAACCATTTGAAGTTTTAAAGCGGGTTAGAAGTGAGTGATGGACTAGTATTCCTTACCATATTGGAGAGTATAGCTTCAGTTTTCCACGGAGACTAAGTTTGGGAACTGAGTTTGAAAATTTTAGTTTGAGAGATACCTACCAGACACGAGTTAGGTCATCAGATTAGAGGATCGAACAGTTGAGCCGGATAATCGGTGAGATATCCTGAAAAGATTTAAGATTTAGTGGTTTTAAGAAAAGCCGATAAGGCTACCCAAGATATTGGGGATAGTAAGGGACGTAACATTTCAAAGACCTATGTAGCGATAGTTGTAACCTCGGGAGTGAAGAGTTAGGGCTTGACCTTGTATGTGTGATATTGTTTGACTGCTTGTTTATTTCATGATTGAGTGTTTAGTTAGTGATGTGTGTTTTTGGTAATCTTGATGTGCGGGAAACTTAGATGTGGAAACGACGAGACTTTTGTGTAGTGATCAAACACACCCATATGGTGCCTTAAAGGCCGATCAGGATTGTCTTACCCTAAGTTTCGGGACGAAACTTATTTTGACGGGGATCTGATGTAACGACCAGTTTTTTTTTATGGAAGTAGGACATACCAGTTTATTTATGGAAGTTTAGGAAACGAATAAAAATTTAGTGAGACTAGGACATACCTGCTTATTTATGGAAGTAGTTTATTTAAGTACCTTGTTCTAAGTTTCGGGACGACACTTATTTTAAGGGGGTACTGATGTAAGATCCGGAATTTTTTATTTCCGTTTAATTCCGAATCAATTCGGACTTCGAGCCGTTGACGGTCCCCATTCTTTCTAGTATTTATTTCTTCACAAATTTTATCATTTTCTGTAGAATTTAATTCACATAAAATGATAGAATTATATCGAACCCTAATTCTTAAAATTATTTATCATTTTATGTAGAATTTAATTCACATAAAATGATAGAATTATATCAAACCCTAATTCTTATAATTAATCCTTAACGACGACTTTAGACGAGATCATGACAAGGCTGAGACGAGACTGTGACAAATCTGTGACGAGACCATGACAGAGCTTAGACGAGGTCATGACGAAGCCCGACAACTCTGTGACAAAGCCATGCATGGGCTGGACAAAACCATGACACGTTTTGACAAGGCTGTGACAAAGCCTTGACAAACTCAGCTTATATTTTTATTCCTCTTGTTTCAGCCCATCCCTTTTAATTTCCTTGCTGCAGCCTAGACAAATGCCAGCCCGCCTCTCTTGCTTGCATCCAACCGGACTGCTTGTACCTCCAGCCAGTACGCTAAGATGGAGCAAAAGAAGATCCCTGCGTAACGCTCCCACCAATCGCTCTTTCCCTTCCATCCACAGGAACCCTATCTGGCGCCTTTAGCCTTCTCTACCCCTCCCCTTTGGACATAGCCCGGCGGAAGTGCAGCCAGTGAAGATCTCTGGCCCTCCCTTCTTCTCTTTGGTCGCGCACAGCAAGCAGAAGCCGGGAGAGAGTGCTCCTCTTCGTGCACATCAAATGCCCTCCCTCTGCACGCCTTGCACGCATCAACTGTTCAGGCCATCTGTACACACGGAGCGTGCCAACACTTCTCCTCTTCGGCATAGACAGTGGTGCAGGGGTCGTCTTCATCAACAGCAGAAGCAGCATGTTCTACCTACTCACGAACAGCAAACAAGATATCTATGGCGGCTCCTCCTTCTATCGACCAAAATAGGCACCCAGGAATGGCGGCTCCTCCTTCTGGCGACCTCAAGCACAACACCAACGGGCTGCTTCTCTTCTGTCGATCCAGCAGACCTTGGATACCGAGCAGCCCAGATCCGATCCGCAGCAGCCTTGGGGTTGTATTTCCCATGCATTCGAGTCTCGGAATCGGGTAAGGCTTGTACCCTTGCTACACTATACTTTAGTCCACCTTTCCTTGCCTAACATGGACCAATTTTTGTCTTTAAACCTACTCAGAAGAACTATACGAGATCTGTACAAATTCTTGCATTTTTCTGAGTTTTTGGAAGTGAAAAACAGTCAACTTCAGGTCAAGATTTCAGTAAGTTATACTCCTCATTTGTTGCTGAATTTTGGATATGTTGTAGTCAGTTGTACAAGATCATACTAAAATTTGGGAAGAATCGGAGTTACGGTTTGAGAGTTATGATGTTGCAAAGTTGACTCCTCATGCAGTTTTTATAAGCGTGCTGAGTGTTGATAAAAACAGCATGTGATGCAGTTTTGTGGGATGGTTTTGAATAGGCTTTTGATCTCCTTTTCTGCTGAATTTTGGATATAGTATAGATAAGATTTTATAGTAGAACATATTAAAATTTGAGATAAATTCAGCGAACGGTCGAGGAGTTATGATTTTTTTTTAAAGTTCAGACAATGTGCTGTTTGTTAAGTGTTGTAACCAACTTTGGAAATTTTTGTAGAAGTGATGGTTGAACAGTTTTAAGAAATTCTTGCTCCTAGTAGTAGATGAGATATCATAGATTATTTAGGGAATTATTTTGGAATTTTTATAAGATTATTCGAATTTTATATTTGAAGCCGAAGTTAGACCTTAACGATCTTTTTGAAAATAGGGAAATGCGTAAATTGTCAGTTTGTAACCAAACTCATATTTAGGAGTTAGAATATGACTCTTTAGTCTCAAATAAGAGTTTAGGCATGAATTAGGGAATTTTTGGAAGTTTCGAGACCAAGGGTAAAATAGTCATTTTACCATAAATTAATATTGTAATCAATTCCGTTCTATTAAGACCTACTATGTTAGAAGTCTTAGACTTCTAATCACCTAGAAAGTGTGCTGACACACTTGCCTCCTTTGACAGGCCACTGAATTCCTACTGTACAGATCGATTAGCCAATTAGAAAGTCGAGATTTGATTCTGGTAAGTCCACGGACTTACTTAGCTGGATTCTTGTATGAGTGCAATGTGTATGAGTGGTGTTTGTTAGTTATGATAAATAACGAAACCGGAGTAGGCCGACTTTATTATTTACGTAATTGACCCAAGAGTATGACAACGGGTCGTGACATCATCTGCCTAGCTCTTGCGAGAGTCTAGGAGGTTCCCTGCGACCAGCCCAGGCAGGTAGACGGTCAAATGCATTAGTACCATTCCACGTTGGTAAACGGGGACAGGGGCGAGGGTTGGGAATCCCTCGTGTCACAAAATAAGTATCATTAGTAATAACCTATCACCTAATTAAAGATAATAAAGGGATTCAGTGTTGCATGTTGATTGTGTATGTGTGTGTTTGTGCTTTTACCTTTATACTTATGCATAGAATGTTAGCTAACGGTTTTATACCGCTTGTAGATGCCTTGCAGGTTAAGACAGTTGTAGAGAGATCCGGAGGGAATGGTCATCCGGGTCCACGTACTCATTTAGTTGGGGACGGGATGTCTTCTATTCTTCATATGCGTCGTTTAATTACCTTTGCTTTGTAAGGCTGATACATATTCTTCATGTATATATTGTTTAAAGTTTTTGAATGTTTTAAATACTTTTGTGCCTTGTTGTAAGATCCTAGTTAAATTGTTGTCAAACTAAGGTCGGGACTCATTGTGAGGTCCTAACTAGTAGCTCCCCGAGTTCTCAGAATTTGGGGTGTTACAATATGGTATCAGAGCTCTAGGTTGGCAACAATGGCACTTGAAATTTTCTGAAAGACCGAATGTATAAAATAACTAGAACCCGAAAGGGGTCTAAAATTTTCAAAACGGATTTCTGTTTTTACACACACGCATAGTCGGGTTGTTGGGTTAGTGGTACGTTGGACCACCATCGCTCTCCATGGATCTGTGCAACTTGGATCGATAGGAGTTAGTATATAGACTTGTTATTATGTTTCTTATTATATGTTATATACGTGTGTATGCTTAGTTTGTTAGTATCCTAAAGGATATTTTATATCCTTTAGTCGTGATATCACGAAGCAATATCACGACTACTAGAGTGCGGAGTAGAGATAACAATATTGGAACAAGACAAGTAGAATTGAGTACAACCAAGATTACGGAATCAAGGACATTATAATCGAGGCGGATGCCCCATAGACCATTAGGGGCATGAGAAACCAAAAGAGACAAAGTGTCAATCCGGGGGTGAGAATCTAAGGTGCACAGAATGAAGACCTACAATTGAGTGTAAAAGCGAAAAGGCAGAGCCCACAAGCGTGGGGAGGTTTTGACCTTCTCAGAGATATAAGAAGTTTGAAAGAAACCGCGACGTCAATATCCAAAGAATGGAAGCCTATAGCAGGGTCAAGGGAGTTTCAGGAAGGCGATATTACCACCAACACCAGTGAAGAAATCTGTATGAGAGAACGGCCTTGCTAGACTCGAGAGTCCAGGGTAACCCGAATTATCACGGGACCTAAGCCATCAACACAGATGGTCCATGCAAAAGGAACTGTAAGTGGATGATCATTACGGCCATAAGAATTTTAAAGACACTTGCAAGCTATCGTGGAAACTTGAAACGACTATTTGTGCCAGATGAATGACACAATCGGACTAGAGAAAATGGAGTTAGTCTATAAGAAGCGGAAGGGTGGAAGGTTGAACGAACTAAAGAAGTATAAAAGGATTGTTGTGAGCGACTGTTTACCTACTAGCTAAGGAAATTTTGACAGATCACAATTTACACGGAATGGAGACTTACAACTTAATGTAAGAGCGAAGGGTAGACTTCACAAGCCTGGAGACATTTTGTCTTCTTTAAAGATAAGAATTCTAAGAGGAATCACAACGCCAGTATCGAAAGGATCGAAGCCCGTAACATAGTCAATAGATATTTGGAAGGAAATATTACAAACAACGCCGATTAAGGAACCTGTGCTTGTGAGAATCGTGTGGTGGACTCAAGAGTCCAGGGTAACCCCCATTTATAACAGAACATAGGTCATCAACATAGACGGTCCCTGTAAAAGGACCACAATTGGGAGGTAATTAAAAGTCATCGGAACTACAAGACGCTTACCATCTATCGTGGAGTGCTAGGAATAACTTTTGACTACAAGCGAATGGCAAAGTGAGACATGAGAAAGAGAGTTGTTCCAAAGGAAGCAGAAGAGTGAAAGATAAGATGAACTAAAAGAAGGATAAAAGGATTAATCTAGTAGGTGATGTGCACCAAAAGTTTAATACCAGTAGAGGTATGAAATTGAGATAAGTCAATTATAGACTCACCGATGTCAACCAAGGACGTGCAAGTATTGTTGAGTATTGACGAGTTATGTGCCATTAAGAAGAGATATTTGTGAATGTGGATCTATGGAGTAGCTTTACCGACGCCTTAGAGGATTCCCTCAAGTAGGCAACTACAACTTTCTTGGATGAAGTAAAGGTATAAAGAAAAACGTTTTAAGGGTTACTTCTTTGCCAGTTTAGATCAAAATCCGGTCAAGTCAGGGAGTTTGGATCCGTGGTAGAAGAATTAAGAAAGTAAGCGGATGAAGTTGTTTTTCAATCGTTGTTTTATTTTGTTAAGGCAAGTAAAGAAGGTACTTGGTACTTCATCCGTATACGACTGATGGTGTAATTGGAAGAAAGACTTTTGAGGTCAATCATTTTATACTTACAGAAAAGGTCCTTAGGATTAATGAGTGACAACAGGATAAGCAGAGTAGCGCAGCGGAAGTGTGGTGGGTCCTAACCCACAAACAAGAAGCTCAAGGATATTGATGGATGTCATGTCGAGTTTAAGATGGTGATAGTTGGAGAAATGCATTCTAGTTGGAAGAAACGTGAGATAGGCTATGTGAGTGACTGGAAATGTTGTACGGAAACTTATGGGCATGTAGAGGTAATAGAAGGAGACTGGTACCCTATTATGGATCCGAGTGAAGAGTGACGGCTTTGCTACATGTTGCCAGACAAGTAGTTTTGAAATTTCATACTAATGGAATACTCTAGAGTGAGTTTTCTGGATGGATTAGGAAAGAATTAATGATGTAATAAAAGTATTTTGCATGTCCTGCACTAGAAAGCTCCAAGTGAGTAACTACCATCCTGAGTAACAGTGCTTAAAGAAAGCATAATCTCGAAGATACATAAGCAAGAGAAGCGACAGGAGCATACTTGCAACCTAGTAACAGTGCTTAAAGAAAGCATAATCTCGGAGTAGCTTTTATGTGTAATGTTATGTGGGAACAGAGCCTAGTTGCGTTTTGAGTTAGAAGGATACTATCGGGCAGGTAACAATGGTGGATAAAAGAGCGCACTGCTAATGGTATGTTAACATTTATTGAGTAGTTATTAACAAATACCGGTGATATGAGATCACTTTGTGTCTAATACCGTCATTTCGGACTTATTCTATTTCTTTTAATATCTTAGAAAATGTGTGAGAAGCCTAAGTTTGAGCAAACGATATATTAGAGATCTATAAATAATATAATAAAGCCAAGTGAACAAAGAGGATGACCACTAGATTTGATTTTTAGTTTTCATGAGTATTAGACCTGAAAAGGGTAAGGGTGACGATTCCGTACATGAGGAACATGATGACTGAGTAATATTAAAAGACAAGACCATGTGGTTCGTGATACGAAGAGCATTGGGCACTTGGTAAGTGTTGGTGGATGTCAAAGACCTTTGGCCTGAGTGGGTAGTCAGAACCTTTTCAGAAGGACGGAAGCAAGTGGTCATAACGAAGGGAAGAAAGTTGAATAGATTAGTTTCCGTAGGGTCATCAAAGGATTTAGAAGTGAGTGGTGTAAGGCAACCATTTGAAGTTTTAAAGCGGGTTAGAAGTGACTGATGGACTAGTATTCCTCACCCTATTGGAGAGTGTAGCTTCAGTTTTCCACGGAGACTAAGTTTGGGAACTGAGTTTGAAAATTTCAGCTGGAGAGATACCTACCAGACACGAGTTAGGTCATCAGATTAGAGGATCAGACAGTTGAGCCGGATAATCGGTGAGATATCCTGAAAAGATTTAAGATTCAGTGGTTTTAAGAAAAGCCGATAAGGCTACCTAAGATATTGGGGATAGTAAGAGACGTAACATTTCAAAGACCTATGTAGCGATAGTTATAACCTCGGGAGTGAAGAGTTAGGGCTTGACCTTGTATGTGTTATATTGTTTGACTGCTTGTTTATTTCATGATTGAGTGTTTTGTTAATGATGTGTGTTTTTGGTAATCTTGATGTGCGGGAAACATAGATGTGGAAACGACGAGACTTTTGTGTAGTGATCAAACACACCCATATGGTGCCTTAAAGGCCGATCAGGATTGTCTTACCCTAAGTTTCGGGACGAAACTTATTTTGAGGGGGATCTGATGTAACGACCGGTTTTTTTTGTATGGAAGTAGGACATACCAGTTTATTTATGGAAGTTTAGGAAACGAATAAAAATATAGTGAGACTAGGACATACCAACTTATTTATGGAAGTAGTTTAATTAAGTACCTTTTTCTAAGTTTCGGGACGAAAATTATTTTAAGGGGGTACTGATGTAAGATCCGGAATTTTTTATTTCCGTTTAATTCCGAATCAATTCGGACTTCGAGCCGTTGACGATTCCCATTCTTTCTAGTATTTATTTCTTCACAAATTTTATCATTTTATGTAGAATTTAATTCACATAAAATGATAGAATTATATCAAACCCTAATTCTTAAAATTATTTATCATTTTATGTAGAATTTAATTCACATAAAATGATAGAATTATATCAAACCCTAATTCTTATAATTAATCCTTAACGACGACTTTAGACGAGATCATGACAAGGCTGAGACGAGACTGTGACAAATCTATGACGAGACCATGACAGAGCTTAGACGAGGTCATGACGAAGCCCGACAACTCTGTGACAAAAGCCATGCATGGGCTGGACAAAACCATGACACGTTTTGACAAGGCTGTGACAAAGCTTTGACAAACTCAGCTTATATTTTTATTCCTCTTGTTTCAGCCCATCTCTTTTAATTTCCTTGCTACAGCCCAGACAAATGCCAGCCCACCTCTCTTGCTTGCATTCAACCAGACTGCTTGTACACTCCAGCTAGTAGGCCCGTCGAGAGTCGGCCCAACGAACTTGTTGCTTCTCCCTTACGTACGTTGAGATGGAGCAAAAGAAGATCCCTGCGTAACGCTCCCACCAATCGCTCTTCCCCTTCCATCCACAGGAACCCTAGCCGGCGCCTTTAGCCATCTCTACCCTCCCCTTTGGACATACCCCGGCGGAAGTGCAGCCAGTGAAGATCTCTGGCCCTCCCTTCTTCTCTTTGGTCGCACACATCAAGCAGAAGCCGGGAGAGAGTGCTCCTCTTCGTGCACAGCAAACGCCCTCCCTCTGCACGCCTTGCACGCATCAACTGTTCAGGACATCTGTAGACACGGAGCGTGCCAACACTTCTCCTCTTCGGCATAGTCAAAGGTGCAGGGGTCGTCTTCATCAACAGCAGAAGCAACATGTTCTACCTACTCACGAACAGCAACCACGATATCTATGGCGGCTCCTCCTTTTGTCGACCCAAACAGGAACCCAGGAACGGCGGCTCCTCCTTCTGGTGACCTCAAACACAGCACTAGCGGGCTGCTTCTCTTCTGTCGATCCAGCAGACCTTGGATACCGAGCAGCCCAGATCCGATCCGCAGCAGCCTTGGTGTTGTATTTCCCGTGCCTTCGAGTCTCGGAATCGGGTAAAGCTTGTACCCTTGCTACACTATACTTTAGTCCACCTTTCCTTGCCTAACATGGACCAGTTTTCGTCTTTAAACCTACTCAGAACAACTATACGAGAGCTGTACAGATTCATGCATTTTTCTGAGTTTTCGGAAGTGAAAAACATTCAACTTCGGGTCAAGATTTGAGTAAGTTATACTCCTCCTTTATTGCTGAATTTTGGATATGTTGTAGTCAGTAGTACATAGTAGATCATACTAAAATTTGGGAATAATCGGAGTTACGGTTTGACAGTTATGATGTTGCAAAGTTGACTCCTCATGCAGTTTTTATAAGTGTGCTGAGTGTTGATAAAAACAGCATGTGATGCAGTTTTGTGGGATGGTTTTGAATAGGCTTTTGATCTCCTTTGCTGCTGAATTTTGGATATGGTGAAGTCATGCATGTGATGCAGTTATGATTTTTTTTAAAGTTAAGGCAATGTGCTGTTTGTTAAGTGTTGTAACCAACTTTGGAAATTTTTGTAGAAGTGATGGTTGAACAGTTTTAAGAAATTCTTGCTCCTAGTATTAGATGATTTATCATAGATGATCTAGGGAATTATTTTGGAATTTTTATAAAATTATTCGAATTTTATATTTGAAGCCGAAGTTAGACCTTAACGATCTTTCCGAAAATAGGGAAATGGGTAAATTGTCAATTTGTAACAAAACTCATCTTTAGGAGTTAGAATATGACTCTATAGTCTTAAATAAGAGTTTAGGCATGAATTAGGGAATTTTTGGAAGTTTCGAGACCAAGGGTAAAATAGTCATTTTCCAATAAATTAATACTGTAATCAATTTTGTGCTATTAAGACCTACTATCTTAGAAGTCTTAGACTTCTAATCACCTAGAAAGTGTGCTGACACACTTGCCTCCTTTGACAGGCCACTGAATTCCTACTGTACAGATCGATTTGCGAATTAGAAAGTCGAGATCTGATTAAGGTAAGTCCATAGACTTACTTAGCTGGCTTCTTGTATGAGTGTAATGTGTATGAGTGGTGTTTGTTAGTTATGATAAATAACGAAACCGGATTAGGCCGACTTTATTATTTACGTAATTATTAAAGTCGGCCTAATCCGGTTTGTTAGTTTTGAGTGGTGTTTGTTATGACCGTCTACCGGACTGGGCTGGTCGCAGGGAACCTCCTAGACTCTCGCAAGAGCTAGGCAGATGATGTCACGACCCGTTATCATACACTTGGGTCAATTACGTAAATAACAAAGTCGGCCTAATCCGGTTTCGTTGTTTATCATAACTAACAAACACCACTCATACACATTACACTCATACAAGAAGCCAACTACATAAGTCCGTGGACTTACGAGAATCGAATCTCGACTCTCTTAATCACCACTCATCGGTAACTGTAGGAATTTAGTAGCCTGTCAAAGGCGGCAAGTGTGTCAGCACACTTTCTAGGTAATTAGAAGTCTAAGACTTCTAAGATAGTAGGTCTTAATAGAACGGAATTGGTTATAGTATTAATTTATGGTAAAATGACTATTTTACCCTTGGTCCCGAAACTTCTAAAAATTTCATAATTTATGTTTAAACTCTCATTTGAGACTAACTAACCATATTCTACTACCTAAGATGATTTTAGGTAACAACTAGAAAAACTACCCATTTTCTATTTCTCGAAAAGTCACTAAAGTCCAACTACAGCTTCAAATATAAAATTCGAATAATCTTATAAAAATTTCGAAATAATTCCCTAAATCATCTATGATATCCCATCTACTCATAGGAGAAAGAATTTCTTAAAACTGTTAAAGCATCGCTTCTACAAAAATTTCTAAAGTTGGTTACAACACTTAACAAACAGCACACTGTCTTAACTTTGAAAAATCATAACTCCTAAACTACTCGCTGGATTTATCCCAAATTTTGATATGTTCTACTATAAATTCTTATCTATAATATATCCCAAATTCAGCTGCAAAGGAGATCAAAATCCTGTTTAAAACTATCTCACAAAACCGAATTTCAGCACTACAGAAAAACTGCTTACGACTCAATATTTGAAAATTCATAATTCCCAAACCACTCGCTGGATGCCTCCCAAATTTTAATATGTTCTACAAAAATATATCGACTATATCATATCCAAAATTCAAGCCCAACGGAGATCAAGAGCTTATTCAAAACCATCTCACAAAACAGCATCACTTGCTGTTTTCCCCAACACTCACCACATACATAAAAACTGCATGAGGAGTCCACTTTGCAACACAATAACTCTCAAACCGTAGCTTGGATTCCTCTCAAATTTTAGTATGTTAGACTATACAATATCGACTAAAACATATCCGAAAATCAGCAGTAAAGGTGGAGTCTAACCTACCCAAAACTGGGGCTGAATTTGACTGTTCTTCACTTCCAAAAACTCAGCAAACGCCTCAGCTATTCAAGCTATCTTCCGAGGTTGTTCTAGCTGGTTTCCCGACACAAAAGGGGTTCTAATCAGCACATATAGATACAAGGTAATTCAGTGAAGGGAGGTGCGGTATTTACCAAACAAGAGTGACTCGGCAAGCAAACTAGTACGAGGAAGAAGACAGCAGGCGGCTCATGTGCTGCACTTGCGTGCACGTCCACAGGAGGAGAGGTGTTGCTGAGATTGGAAGGAGACGATAGAGGAAGGTGTCAGGGGAGCCTCGGCTTGTCGACCCAGTGCATCCGGAGGGAGAGAGAGGGCCGACTATGGCTCCAGGGTTGCTGTCGAAGGTGTGTCGACGAGGGTAGACCGACCCCGGGCTGGAGCAAGGACGTCCAAGGTTGCTGCTTGGGTGCTAGAGAGGAGATGAGTGCGGTAGGAGGAAGAGGAGCGCCGGTACTGGAGGCGACTTACGTGGGAGAGAGAAGGGAAGGGTTTGCGAGGGTACGGTTAAACGGCTGTAACGTTTCACTGCTGGGCTTCGTGGACTGGCGAGGAAGGCGAGCAGCGCGTGGGCCTACACGGATCTTGGCTGTCATCTACTGGATCCCGATGGGCTGTTGCATCCTTGGCTGGCTGGAACAAAGGAAGGTGGGCTGAGGTAAGGTAAAGGTTGGGCTGATTCAAGGTAAAAATAAGAGTGGGTTGATGTTGTAAAGGCCTTGTCAAAATTCGTCATGGCTTCGTCAAGTACATGCATGACTTCGTCACAGAGTTGTCGGGCTTCGTCATGACCTCGTCTCAGCTCTGTCATGGTCTCGTCTAAAGTCGTCGTTAAGGATTAATTATAAGAATTAGGGTTTGATATAATTCTATCATTTTATGTGAATTAAATTCTACATAAAATGATGAAATTGGTGAAGAAAGAAATACTAGATAGAATGGGAACCGTCAACGGCTCGAAGTCCGAATTGATCCGGAATTAAACGTAATAAAAATTCCGGATATTACATCATTACCCCCTTAAAATAAATTTCGTCCCGAAACTTATAACAAGATGTTTAATCAAACAACTTCAATATTTAAACTTGTATATCCTAGTCTCACTAAATTTTTATTTCGTTTTCCAAACTCTACCCTATCAAAGAGTAACGAAAAATCCGGTCGTTACATCAGATCCCCCTCAAAATAAGTTTTGTCCCGAAACATAGGGTAGGACAATCCTGATCACCCTTTAAGGCACCAAATGAGTGTGTTTGATCACTACACAAAAGTCTCGTCGTTTCCACATCTAAGTTTCCCGCACATCAAGGTTACCAAAAGCACACATCACTGACTAAACACTAAATCATGAAATAAACAAGTAGTCAAACAATATTACACATACAAGGTCAACTCGTCACTCTCGAGGCTACAACTATCGCTACATTGGTCTTTGAAATGTTACGTCTCTTACTATCCCCAATATCTTAGGTAGCGTTATCACCTTTTCATAAAACCACTAAATCTTAAATCTTTTCATCACAAGCATCTGCTACCACGTTCTAGAGTGGTTACCGGATATCTCACCGGTATCATCCGTCTTAACTGTCTGATCCTCTCATATGATAACCTAACCCTTGTCTGATAGGTATCTCCCCATTGAAATTCTCAAACTCAGTTCCCAAACCTAGTCTCCGTGGAAAATTGAAGCTACCCTCTCCAATGGGGTGAGAAATACTAGTCCATCTGTCACTTTTAAACCGCTTTAAAACTTCCAATGATTGCCTTACACGACTCACTTCTAGATCCTTTGACGACCCTATGGAAAAAGGATCTATTCAACTTTCTTCCCTTTGTTATGACCACTTGCTTCCAGCCTTCTGAAAAGGTTTTGACTACACAATCAGGTCAAAGGTCTTGGACATCCACCAACATTTACCAAGTGCTCAATGCTCTTCGTATCACGACCCACTTGGTCTTGTCTTTTAATATCACCCAGTAATATTACTCCTCAAGTAAGGAATCGTCACCTTTACCCTTTTTAGGTCTAACACTCGAGACAACTAAAAATCAAATCTAGTGGTCATCCTCTTTGTTCACTTGGCATTATTATATTATTTACAGATCTCTCATATATCGTTTGCTCAAACTTAGGTTTATCACGCATTTTCCAAGATCTTAAGTGACCTAGAATACGTCCGGAATGATGGTATTAGACACAAAGTGATATCCTATCACCATTATTTGATCATGACTACTCAATAATTGTTAACATACCATCAACAGTGCACTCTTTTCTCCACCATGGTTATCAGACCGATAATATCCCTCTGACACAAAAGCAACTCGGATCCGTTCCGATATAACATTACACATAAAATCTACTCCGAAATTATGCTTTCTTTAAGAACGGTTACTAGGTTGCAAGTATGCTCCTGTCGATTCTCTTTCTTATGTATCTTCGACTCAGGATGGTAGTTACTCACTTTGAGCTTTCTAGTGCCGGCTATGCACAATACTTTTATAACATCCTTAATTCTTTCCTAATCCATCCAGAAAACTCAGTCTAGAGTATTCCATTAGTATGGAAGTCCAAAACTACTTGTCTAGCAACATGTAGCAAAGCCATCACTCTTCACTCGGATCCATAATAGGGTACCAGTCTCCTTCTATTTCCTCTACATGCCCATTAGTTTCCGTACAACATTTCCAGTCACTCACATAGCCTATCTCACGTTTCTTCCAACTAGAATGCATTGCCCAAACTATCACCATCTTAAACTCGACACAACATCCATCAGTACCCTTGAGCTTCTTGTTTGTGGGTTAGGACTCAACACGCTTCCGCTGCGCTACTCTGCTTCTCCTGTTGACACTTATTAATCCTAAGGACCTTTTCTGTAAGTATAAAATGATTGACCTCAAAACTCTTTCTCCCAATTACACCATGAGTCGTATACGGATGAAGTACCAAGTACCTTCTTTACTTGCCTTAAGAAAATAAAAAAAACGATTGAAAAACAACTTCTTCCGCTTACTTTCTTAATTCTTCTACCACGGATCCAAACTCTCTGAATTGACCGGAGTTTGATCTTAACTAGACAAGAAGTAACCCTTAAAACGTTTCTCTTTATACCTTTAATTCATCCAAGAAGGTTGTAGTTGCCTACTTGAGGGAATCCTCTAAGGCGTCGGTAAAGCTACTCCATAGATCCACAATCACAAATATCTCTTCGTAACGGCACATAACTCGTCAATACCCAACAATACTTGCACGTTCTTGGTTGACATCGGTCAGTCTATAATTGACTTATCTCAATTTCATATCTCTACTAGTATTAAACTTTTGGTGCACATCACCTATTAGATTAATACTTTTATCCTTCTTTAGTTCGTCTTATCTTTCACTCTTCTTCTTCCTTTGGGACAACTTTCTTTCTCAAGTCTCACTGTGCCATTCGACTAACGTTAAAAGTTGTTCTTAACACTCCACGATAGATGGTAAGTGTCTTGTAGTTCCGATGACTTTTAATTACATCCCAATTGTAGTCCCTTTACAGGGACCGTCTATGTTGATGACCTATGTTCTGTTAAAAATGGAGGTTTACCCTGGACTCTTGAGTCCACCACACAATTCTCACAAGCACAGGTTCCTTAATCGGCGTTGTTTGTAATATTTCCTTCCAAATCTCTGTTGACTATGTTACAAGGCTTCGATCCTTTCGATATTGGCCTTATGATTCTTCTTAGAATTCTTATCTTTGAAGAAGACAAACGTCTCCAGGCTTGTGAAGTCTACCTTTCGCTCTTATATTAAGTTGTATGTCTCCATTCCATGTTAATTGTGATCTGTCAAAATTTCCTTAGCTAGTAGGTAAACCGTTGCTCACAATAATCCTTTTATACTCCATTTGTTCATTCTACCTTCCACTCTTCCGCTTCTTATGGGCTAACTCCATTTCTCCAGTCCGATTGTGTCAATCATCAGGAATCAATAGTCGTTCAAGTTTCCACGATAGCTTGCAAGCGTCTTTGAATTTCTTATGGGCGTAATGATCATCCACTTGCAGTTCCCTTTTGCATGGACAATCTGTGTTGATGGCTTAGGTCCCGTGATTATTTGTGTTACCCTGGGCTCTCGAGTCTAGCAAGGTCATTCTCCCATACAGATTTCTTCACTGGTGTTGGTGGTAATATCGTCTTCCTGAAACTCCGTTGACCCTGCTACAGGCCTCCATTCTTTGGATATTGGCGTCGCGATTTCTTTCAAACTACTTATATTTTCGAGGAGGTCAACCCTCCCCACATTTGTGGGGTCTGCCTTTTCACTTTTACACTCAATTATAGGTCTTCATTACGTGCACCTTAGTTTATCACACTCAGATTGACACTTTATCTCTTCTGGTTTCTCATGCCCATAATGGTCTGTGGGGCATCCGCCTCGATGTTAATGTCCTTGATTCCGCAATCTTGGTTGTACTCAATTCTACTTGTCTCGTTTCAATATTGTTATCTCTACTCTGCACTCTTGTAGTCTCTTGCATGGTTCTTATAATTCCTCTATCGGCTTCATACAACCAAGTCCCTTGGATGACCTTCTATTTCTTCTATCTGTTTTGACTCGGGAATTCTTCCTCATTTGATTGTACTTATGGTCAAAATTATCTCCACAACTTTACTTCTTCACCTATTAGTTCTTTGGATGGTTAACAAGGGTTACTAGGACGCCAACCCGAGTATAATACTCGATCCAAGGTTTGAGTCCTTTGTCTCGTGTTGAAAACTCTTCAAGTCTGCTACCGATTTATCATGAGGCGATAATCGCTTCATGATATCACAACTAAAGGATATAATATATCCTTTAGGATACTAACATGCTACACATATACATATATACAACATACATTAATACTCATCATAATAAGTCTATATGTTAACTCATATCGATCCAAGTTGTAGAGATCCATGGAGAGCGATGGTGGTCCGACGTACTACTAACCCAACAACCCGACTATGCGTGCGTGTAAAAACATAAATCCGTTTTGAAAATTTAGACCCCTTTCGGGTTCTAGTTATTTTATACATTTGGTCTTTCAGAAGATTTCAAGTGCCATTGTTGCCAACCCAGAGCTCTGATACCATATTGTAACACCCCAAATTCTGAGAACTCGGGGAACTACTGGTTAGGACCTCACACTGGGTCCCGACCATAGTTTGACAACAATTTTACTTGGATCTTACAACAAGGCACAAAAGTATTTAAAACATTTGAAAACTGTAAACAATATATACATGGAGAACATGTATCAGTCTTACAAGAAAAGATATTAAAACGACGTATATGAAGAATAGAAGACATCCCCATCCCCAACTAAATGAGTACGTGGACCCGGCTGACCATTTCCTCCGGATCTCTCTACAACTGTCTTAACCTGCAAGAGATCTACAAGCGTGTAAAACCCTTAGCTAACATTCTACGCATAAGTATAAAGGTAAAAGCACAAACACACAACATACACAATCAACATGCACACTCAATCCTTTTATTATCTTTAATTAGGTGATAGGTCATTACAAATGATACTTATTTTGTGACACGAGGGATTCCCAAACCTCGCCCTTGTCCCCGTTTACCAACGCGGAATGGTACTAATGCATCTGACCGTCTACCGGACTGGGCTGGTCGCAGGGAACCTCCTAGACTCTCGCAAGAGCTAGGCAGATGATGTCACGACCCGTTATCATACACTTGGGTCAATTACGTAAATAATAAAGTCGGACTAATCCGGTTTCGTTGTTTATCATAACTAACAAACACCACTCATACACATTACACTCATACAAGAAGCCAGCTAAGTAAGTCCGTGGACTTACCAGAATCGAATCTCGACTCTCTTAATCACCACTCATCGGTAACTGTAGGAATTTAGTAGCTTGTCAAAGGAGGCAAGTGTGTCAGCACACTTTCTAGGTAATTAGAAGTCTAAGACTTCTAAGATAGTAGGTCTTAATAGAACGGAATTGGTTACAGTATTAATTTATGGTAAAATGACTATTTTACCCTTGGTCCCGAAACTTCTAAAAATTTCATAATTTATGTTTAAACTCTTATTTGAGACTAACTAACCATATTCTACTCCCTAGGATGATTTTAGGTAACAACTAGAAAAACTACCCATTTTCTATTTCCCGAAAAGTCACTAAAGTCCAACTACAACTTCAAATATAAAATTCGAATAATCTTATAAAAATTCCGAAATAATACCCTAGATCATTTATGATATCCCATCTACTCATAGGAGAAAGAATTTCTTAAAACTGTTAAAGCATTGCTTCTACAAAAATTTCTAAAGTTGGTTACAACACTTAACAAACAACACACTGTCTTAACTTTGAAAAATCATAACTCCTAAACTACTCGCTGGATTTATCCCAAATTTTGATATGTTCTACTATAAAATCTTATCTACAATATATCCAAAATTCAGCTGCAAAGGAGATCAAAATCCTGTTTAAAACTATCTCACAAAACCGAATTTCAGCACTACAGAAAAACTGCTTACGACTCAATCTTTGAAAATTCATAATTCCCAAACCACTCGCTGGATGCCTCCCAAAGTTTAATATATTCTACAAGAATATATCGAGTATATCATATCCAAAATTCAAGCCCAACGGAGATCAAGAGCTTATTCAAAACAATCTCACAAAACAGCATCACTTGCTGTTTTCCCCAACACTCAGCACATATATAAAAACTGCATGAGGAGTCCACTTTGCAACACAATAACTCTCAAACCGTAGTTCGGATTCCTCTTAAATTTTAGTACGTTAGACTATACAATATCGACTAAAACATATCCGAAAATCAGCAGTAAAGGTTGAGTCTAACCTACCCAAAACTGGGGCTGAAGTTGACTATTCTTCACTTCCAAAAACTCAGCAAACGCCTCAGCTCTTCAAGCTATCTTCCGAGGCTGTTCTAGCAGGTTTCCCGACACAACAGGGGTTCTAATCAGCACATACAGATACAAGGTAATGCAGTGAAGGGAGGTGCGGTATTTACCTGACAAGAGTGACTCGGCAAGCAAACTAGTACGAGGCAGAAGACAGTAGGCGGCTCATGTGCAGCTGTTGCGTGCACGTCCACAGGAGGAGACGTATTGCTGAGATTGGGAGGAGACGATAGAGGAAGGTGTCAGGGGAGCCTCGGCTTGTCGACCCAGTGCATCCGGAGGGAGAGAGAGGGCCGACTGTGGCTCCAGGGTTGCTGTCAAAGGTGTGTCGACGAGGGTAAACCGACCCCGGGCTGGAACAAGGACGTCCAAGGTTGCTGCTTGGGTGCTAGAGAGGAGATGAGGGCGGTAGGAGGAAGAGGAGCGCCGGTACTAGAGGCGACTTACGTGGGAGAGAGAAGGGAAGGGTTTGCGAGGGTACGGTTAAACGGCTGCAACGTTTCACTGCTGGGCTTCGTGGACTGCCGAGGAAGGAGAGTAGCGCGTGGGCCTGCACGGATTTGGGCTGTCATCTACTGGATCCCGATGGGATGTTGCATCCTTGGCTGGCTGGAACAAAGGAAGGTGGGCTGAGGTAAGGTAAAGGTTGGGCTGAAACAAGGTAAAAATAAGAGTGGGTTGATGTTGTCAAGGCCTTGTCAAAACTCGTCATGGCTTCGTCAAGCCCATGCATGACTTCGTCACAGAGTTGTCGGGCTTCGTCATGACCTCGTCTCAGCTCTGTCATGGTCTCGTCTAAAGTCGTCGTTAAGGATTAATTATAAGAATTAGGGTTTGATATAATTCTATCATTTTATGTGAATTAAATTCTACATAAAATGATAAATAATTATAAGAATTAGGATTTCATATAATTCTATCATTTTATGTGAATTAAATTCTACATAAAATGATAAAATTTGTGAAGAATGAAATACTAGATAGAATGAGAACCGTCAACGGCTCGAAGTCCGAATTGATCCGGAATTAAACGGAATAAAAATTTCGGATATTACAGTCTCCCACCAGCCCTCGGAGAGGTTTAAAGTCACCCCAAAGGCCTCCTATAGCTGGAGGATGTCCAGTGTGTATTTCACCATGTTGAACTTGAAGGTGAGGCCGGTACACACATGATCCTCCTTCTCCATTGTAAAAGTGGAGATGAACTGTCTGCTGAGCTCGGGATATGTTGGAGCACTCCTCTGTAGGAATTCTCCGAGCCCAACATTTGCCAAAAATGACTGCATACTCTCCAGCATGCCGAGTTTCTCCAAAGTAGGAATATGCAAAAATCGAGTTGCATACACAACTCGATCCTGCAGAATCCTATAACGCTCCTTCTTTGTCTTGGACATCTTGTATTCCCTTGGTGCTTCCATTCTTGAGGATAATTGAAGCAAACGATTAGTGAATGTTTAAACAAGGTGGAGAAATTGACCGTTTTGTTGTGTTTTCCGCAGGGGCGGATGAAGCAGGCGCAGGGGCGGTGAGGCACAGGTGCGGGTGCTTGTAGCCGCAGGGGCGGGAGAAGTGCAGAAGCGATTTCTGGGGAGCGATGGAAGTGGTGTTGCTGAGGCCGCTCCGGTGACGTCCTTGGTGGTTTAGTCGTCGCCGACGGTGTAGCTGGAGTGGAACGTGTGAAGTGGGAGAGGATGAAGGTCGTAGGACTGTGAGAGAGTAAGGGGGTAGTGGGAAAGGGTGGCGCAGGGGCGTTGCGTCTGGTGGCTGTTTGTCGGAGGCGGCGCAGGGGCGTCGATGAGGTGGTTCGTGAGCAAAGGGCGTAGGGGCGCGAGAGTGGTTTGAGTGAGAGGTGTTTTGGAGGGTTCGTGTGTTTGGTGAAGAGGATTGGTGGGTGGTGTGTGGTAGGTGTAGGCATTTTCGAGATCCACTTTTTTTTCTTATCTGGGTAAACCCGCAGGGGCGAGAGAATGTCTCCGCGGGGGCGGTGACAAGGGAGAGGGTCACGCAGTCTCAGCGCCGGGGGCGGCGCCGAGGGTGTGTGTCAAGAATGGCCTCCGCAGGGGCGTAGGTTTGTCACCGCGGGGGCAGTTACAAGCATGTCGCAGGCGCAGGCCCAACGCCGGGGGCGGCACTGGGCATGAGTGTCACTGCAGGGGAGGGGGCTCAATGCCGCAGGGGCGGTTTCCTGACAAAGGGTCCTCTTCTTATTCCTTCGGGTTGCCTCCCGAGAAGCGCCTTTTTTTTACGTCGTTGGCTCGAAGTAAGGTCTCTACTTCTTTGACTGTGCTTCCTCCAGCACCATTTCGTCAATTGGATCGTTTTTTACTCATTGAAGGTAAAGCTTAGGCCTTTGTCCGTTTACCTTAAACACCTTGTGTGTTTGGGGATCATAGAGATCCACCGCTCCGTGAGGGTATACTTCGGCTACTATGAACAGCCCTGTCCATCTCGAACGCAACTTACCTGCAAAGAGTTTCAAACGTGATTGAAAGAGAAGTACCTTATTACCTACCTTGAAGTCCTTCCGGAGAATGTTCCGGTCATGCCATGCTTTGGTCTTCTCTTTGTATGTGGTAGCATGGTCATATGCATCTAGCCTCAGTTCCTCCAACTCTTGCAATTGGAGCTTCCGGAATTCTCCCACTTTCTCTATGTTCATGTTGCACTTCTTTACCGCCCACCAAGCCTTGTGCTCTAACTCCACCGGTAGGTTGCAAGCTTTCCCAAACACGAGCCTAAAAGGGGACATCCCGATAGGAGTTTTGTAGGCTGTCCGATATGCCCATAGGGCGTCATTTGGCCTTGCACTCCAATCCTTCCGCCCGGGAGAAACCGTCTTTTCGAGGATGGTCTTTATTTCCCGGTTGGACACCTTAGCTTGGCCGTTTGTTTGTGGATGATAAGTTATTGATACTCTTTGGTGAACGTGGTACTTCTTAAGGAAAGCCGTGATCGTCTTGTTGCAAAAATGGGTACCCCTATCACTGATTAACGCTTTTGGGATTCCAAATCTTGCAAAGATATTTTCCTTAAGAAAAGCTGCAACTACTTTTGAATCATCAGTTTTGGTGGCCTTTGCTTCCACCCACTTGGAAACATAGTCCACCGCAAGCAAAATATATGTGTTTCCGAATTAAGTAGGAAATGGCCCCATGAAATCAATTCCCCAAACGTCAAATATTTCACAAAATAAAAGAGAGGATTGGGCTATTTCATGTCTCCTTGAAAGATTTCCTACTCTTTGGCATTTATCACACACTTTGCAAAACGCAAAAGCATCTTGAAAAATGTGTGGCCAAAAGAAACCGGCATCCAAAACCTTTCTTGCAGTTTTGTTTGCCCCAAAGTGCCCCCCACAATGCTTCCAAAGGATTCTACCTCATTGTCCGGGATGCAACGCCGGATCACTTGGTCACTACAATGCTTCCAAAGGTAAGGATCGTCCGAAACGTAGTGTCGAGCTTCAGCCTTTACCTTCTCTCGTTGTGCCTTGGTGAAGTCTGCAGGATACGCCTTCCTGACAATGAAGTTCACAATGTCAGCAAACCAAGGCTTAAAAGATTGGAGCTTAAGACAAACCTCTGACGACAATTCCGCAGGGGCGCCTAGACTGAGCCGCAGGGGCAGCTGGCCGCAGGGGCGGCTGGTGTGAGGTGCGGGGGCGGTTACACAACAGAGAGTTGTGTAAAATGTATTGTCTAGAAAACTTCCGGCTATCTCTCTTCCTTTTCCTAGATCTTCCTCATCTTGCACTAGTCTTCTCAAATGATCGACCACTAGGTTCTCAGCCCCCTTCTTGTCCCTTATCTCTAGGTTAAACTCACTTAGAAGGAGCACCCATCGGATCAATCATGGCTTTGTCTCCTTCTTTTCCATGAGGTACCTAAGAGCTGCATGGTCAGTGAAGATAATTACCTTTACCCCAAGTAGGTACAGCCGGAATTTCTCAAGGGCCAAAACCACCGCCAACATTTCCTTCTCGGTGTTAGAGTAATTTCTTTGCGCTCCATTGAGTGTCATAGACGCATAATGGATCACATGGGAAGCCCGTACGTCTTTTTGTCCTAAGACAGCTCTAACGGTGTAGTCACTGGCGTCACACATGATTTCAAAAGGTTTCTCCCAATCCGGGGAACGGATGATTGGTGCGGTGGTAAGACATGCCTTCAAAGTGTCGAAAGCTTTCTTGCAATCCTCATCCACTACGAAGGTGATGTCTTTCTTGAGCAATTCACATAGGAGTGCCGAGATCTTTGAAAAATCTTTGATGAAACATCGGTAGAAACCTGCATGACCAAGAAAAGATCGGATTTCCCGAACATTAGTAGGATAAGGTAAATTTTGAATAACATCAACCTTTGCCTTATATACCTCTATCCCTTTTGAGGATATTACATGTCCTAGCACAATTCCTTGTTCGACCATGAAATGACATTTTTCCGAATTAAGAACTAAATTGGTTTCAACATATTTTTCAAGAACAAGTTTCAAATGCCCTAAACATGCGTCAAAACTATCTTCATGGACGGTAAAATCATCCATGAAGACTTCAATGAAATTTTCTATGTATTCGGAGAAAATACTTATCATACACCGTTGGAAAGTGCATGGTGCGTTGCAAAGTCCAAATGGCATTTTGAGGTATGCGAAAGTGCCAAATGGGCAAGTGAACGTCGTCTTCTCTTGATCCTCTGGTGCGATGGCTATTTGGAAATAGCCCGAATATCCATCCAGGAAACAGTAGAACTGATGACCTGCAAGACGTTCTAGCATTTGGTCAATAAAAGGGAGTGGGAAATGGTCTTTTCGTGTTACCTTATTGAGCTTGTGGTAGTCAATGCAAACTCTCCATCCGGTTTGTGTTTTGCTTGGGACCATCTCTCCATGTTGATTTTCAACCATGGTAATGCCTCCCTTCTTTGGAACTACTTGGGTTGGGCTAACCCAAGTGCTATCTGAAATAGGAAAGATCATATCCGCTTGGAGGAGCTTCAACACCTCCTTTTTGACCACATCCATCATTGGCGGGTTCAACCTCCTTTGAGGTTGTCTAGAGGGCTTGGCTTCGTCCTCAAGTAGAATCCAATGCATGCAAGTGGAAGGGCTTATCCCTTTGATGTCCACAATGGTCCATCCAAGGGCCGTCTTGTGCTCTTTTAGTACCTTCACCAACTTGTCTTCTTGTCCGGTAGTCAACTTGTTGGAGATGATCACGGCAAGGTATTGTGTTCTCCAAGGAAAACGTACTTGAGGTGTGACGGAAGGTCCTTCAATTCTATTTCAGGTGCCTGCACTATGGACGGAACAAGCTTCTCGCTTGAGGTAAGTAAAGTGGGCCCAATGGCCAAATTGGAGATAGGTAGCCTTTTATGTAATTGGGCTAGGACCTCTTTCATGCTAGATGTTAATACATAATCTGATTTGAAATTATCAATGTCATGCTCAATCACATTTTTCAATTCATCAACGTCAGAGTTATCAAAATCATCTTGCACAAAAGGTTCAACAATGTCCATGGCACATAAAGAATGATCATCACTAGGAAATCTCATTGCATCGTAGATGTCAAATTCCACTACTTCTCCATCAAACTCCATGGTTAATTTTCCACTAACATAATCAATTTTAGTTCTAGCCGTTTTCAAAAATGGCCTACCTAACAGAATGGGTGCAGCATGTTAATCATTTTCCATATCCATTACAAAGAAATCAGCATGAAATATTAGGTTGTCTACCATTACTAATACATCTTCAATTATCCCTTTTGGGTACACATTAGATCTATCAGCAAGTTGTACTACAATCCTAGTTTCAATTAATGGCCCAAGGCCAAGTGATTTGTAAATCGAACATGGTAAAACATTGATAGAAGCACCGAGATCAAGCATTGCTTTGTCAAAGCGGATTTCCCCTATAACACAAGGAATGCTTACCATGCCCGGATCGCTACACTTCTTGGGCATTCTTCGTTGGAAAACTGCCGACACATGCTCACTCACTTGCACTTTTCGTTTCCCCTTTAGCTTCTAATTCCTATTGATAGTGCAAAGTTACTTCAAAAAACGAGTATACTTAGGAATACTTTTCACCAATTTAAGGAGGGGAATGTTTACCTCGCATTTGGAGAAAGTTTCAAAGAGTTCCTTGTCCTCAATGATTCTTCTCTCCTTCAAAGCCTCAGGAAAAGGAGTTGGTGGCTTCTCAGAGTACAGTGGCGGAAAGTTAGCCCGGACGTAAGTATCCCTTTCAGCAGGACCTTCTGGTGTGATTTCCGCAAGGGCGTCATCTTGAAAGCGCAGGGGCGGCTCAAGGGTTGTCACCGCAGGGGCGGGGACATCCAGCCGCAAGGGCATTGTCTGCTCTGTGCTAGGCGCAGTTGCAGCCGCAGGGGCGGCTGTGGGTGCGGAAATATCGACAGAAGGTTTGCTTTGTGATTCTTTTGCTGGTTTTTGTTGGATTTTCTTCCCACTCCTTTATTTTAGGGCACCAACATTCTCCTTGGGGTTTAGAAATGTCTGGGAAGGCAATCCGCCGGAAAGTCTTGATTCGGTCCTTGAAATGGCTTCCGCCATTTGACTAACCTATTGTTCAAGGTTCTTGATGCTAGATTTTGTTGTTTGGACATGAGTAACAAAGTGTTTAGTCAAAACCTCCAACATATCTTCAGTTTTTTGATACTTACCTTGACGGGGCTGCTGTTGTTGGTTTTGTTGATCCCTGCAACGTAAATTCTGTTGGTCACGCCAGTTTGGCATGAAATTCTGGGCATAGGGATCGTTCCTAGGCCTTTGTTGCTGTGGTTGTCCATAACCCATTGCGTTCACCTCAGCATCGTCGTCCTGGACTTGTGGACACATGTCCGTTGGATGGTATGGGTCAGCACAAACTCCACAAGCTTTGAGCTGCTTTGGCGTTCCCATAAGTGTTAGCCTCTTCACCATTTCTTTCAACTCCGCGAGCTCGGTGGAAATCTCACACCATGAACTCCTTTCTTAGCCGGGGTCCTTCCAAGTTCCGAGTACCTTCCGCTAGTTCTTGTATCTTTTCCAAAGCAAGGTCAGGAGTAGAGTTAAGAATATTACCTCCGTAAGCCGCATCGACGATCCTCCTTTCTTTGTCTAGTAAGCCATTGTACAAGTACAAGACTAGATCTTGAGTTGAATATCCGTGAAAAGGAAAGCTGGATCGGAGGCGTGCAAACCTCTCGAAGTACTCGTAGAGAGTTTCATTCGCCTCTTGCTCGATGTTGCTTATAGCTTTCTTCAAGCTATTGGCCTTCTTAGGTGGAAAGTATTTCTCCAAAAACGCCTTGTGAAGGTTCTCACAAATGCCAATACTCCCGGATGGAAGGTGGTAATACCAATCATCCGCGGAATCTTTGAGTGTGAAACCAAATTCCCTCATCTTGATTTGTTCTTCGGTAATGTTGCCCGGCTTCATGCTCATACATACGGTGTGGAACTTCCCAAGGTGCTTGATAGGGTCTTCACCACTTAGCCCATGGAAGGATGGGAGCAAGTGGATGAGGCCCGGCTTGAGCTCAAAGTTGACTCCTTCCCCTAATGTCGGTATAGTGACCGCAAGAGGGTTTTGAGCCAAGGTGGGCTGCGTAAGTTGACGAAGAGTACGGTCAGCCATCTCTTGTTGAAGTTGTTGTCTTCGTTGCCGGATGTGCGTCCTCTCATTTTCTGGATCAAAAGTATCAAGAACGGGGTTAGTAGCACGGGTTTGAACCATAAAAATGGTTCAAACCAATAATCAATAATAACAATAAAACACTAAAACTCCCTGGCAACGGCGCCAAAATTTGACCGAAGGTATTTCTATGGTCGTCTATACCCAATCAAAAGTAAATCCCGACTTAGCACTAAGAACAAGTATAGTGATTAAGTAAGGGTCGAACCCAAGAGAGTTAAGGTGTTTTAGATGCAATTATCGATTATAGTAACAAGTAACAGAAGGGGGGGGGTTTGGTTGAATTGATGCACACAAAAACTTAAGAAAACTATTAATGCGACAAGTAAGACAATGATAGGTGAATCTACACTAGGTTGATTCTAAGCATGCAATTACTACTTTGGTGCGTTCCTTTTTCAAGTTTTTAAGTAATCTCCCGTCTCGATCATATATATGTGTTGAGCCGACCGGCATCAACACAACTTAACAGGTTAGTGCTCCGTAAACCTACAAGAACAAATAACAAGTTAGCTTTCAAACAAAGACTCAAACAAAGACTAAGGGATATAAAGAAAAGATTTAAACCGTTAAACTTATCTTTATATTTGTGTTCCTTTTCTTTAAGTAATTACAACCCGTTATTACATAAAGTTGCTACTAAATTAAAGACCCGAACCCGGAACCTATTTATCCTAGTTGTTTACATGCACTTTAGAACCTAAGGCGATCAATCTCAAGCAATAGTAAACATGCAATTAGACAATGGAGCTCAAGGAAACACAAAGTAATACTGAATAAAAACTTATATTAAAAAGAGCTTACACCCAAAGTAACAACGCAGCTTCAAACCAACCCAATGTAGCAAGGGAGTTAGCAACTCATTACAATAGAAAACTTAATTCTAAAATGGATTTTTGTGGAGAAAAACATGGATAGGTTGCATGATTCTAGCAATCAACCCAGGACTATTTATACTACAAAAGACACTAAATAGGAGTAAATGGCCAGCCCAAAACAACCACCTTTAATGCCATAAAGGTGGTGTAAAAAGCCGGAGTAAATCTTCTGACGTTAAGCCGTAGGGGCGGTGAAGGCAAAAACGCTTGATCTTCTTCATGGCCGCAGGGGCGGATAGGTAATTCCGCTGGGGCGGATCTTCAATGATCTTCAAATGTCTGACTCTTCGACTTCTTGACGTTTCTGATGTCATGCCGCCGGGGCGTCCCTAAGTCAACGCAGGGGCGGTGACAGAACCTCTTCGTCTTCTAGCTCCCATGTTGAGGCGCAGGGGCGGTGACACACTTCCTTGCCGGTGCTGGTGAAGGCACAGAGAGCGCTCTGGTGTAAGGTATCACCCGCAGGGGCGTTGGCAAGGCTGCGCTAGGGCGGTAAGGCAACAGAAGCTTTGTTTCGTGATCGATCTTCACTCCTAAGTGCTTATAACTCCTTTCTTAGCTTCTTTTAGTCTTCTTCTTCTGGACCAAGGAGTTAGTAGCATAAAACGACACAAATGCAATAAAAAGACTTTAAAAACTATCCTAAATGATAGTGATTCCATCATCTATCAATATTCTTTGATTATATTGTTATTTTGTCTACCTTTGCGGGATTCGATGTCTACACCTAGATTCGTTGTAATTGTAGGTAAAATGGCGTGTTTTGCATCGAAATGGAGCTAAGGGAGCCAAGGCGTCATGGGAGCTACATTCTGGAGCTTAAGGAAGACCTCAGGAAGAATGGAAATGATTAAGAAGATTGACTTTGGACCAGATTCGAGAGATTTTAGATTCAGTTGAGATTCACCTCAGTCAGCTACAGTAACATCTCGACCGAGGTGATCTTGAGGAGCATCCCGACCGAGGCGAACGCCCTATCGCCGGCGAGATATATATTTTTTGCTGAGATCTTTTATTTTTTGGAAAGAAGATATCTTATATTTTTGGCTAGATTTCTGGAAGGAAGATATTATTTTAGGCTGATTTATTTTAAGAAATAGAGATATATTTTATAGGAAATTATTTTTTTAAGATATTTTATCTTTGGAAGATAATTTTCCTATATAAAGGGTTGAATTTTCTAAAATTCAGCCATCTTCGGATCAAGAGATTTCTGGAGTATTTTCTGAGAGTTCGAAGGAAGAATTGAAACATCTAGTTGTGGTTCCCTTATTGTAACTAATGTTATTGTAAAATTCAGCCATAACTTCCCTTATCAACATTCTCTCCAAGAATCTTCACAATCTCTCTCAATCCTCAATGTTATTGTAACTAATGTTGATATATCTAAATATAATATAAAAGAACTCTATGTGTGATGTCGTACGTGAATAAGCCTCTCAATGTAGGATCCTCCCTCTTTGAATTTGCATCCATGATATCTTATAGAAGGATCTACGGGTCGAAGTTAGCGTTTTGGGCCGTTTTGCACTAAATCTCGGTTAAGCCCGTTAACAATCTCGGCCGACATTTCCATGATTGAACCGAGATTTGTATTTTATTGCGTGTTTTCCTTAGCTCCTTGCTTGTATCATTTTGATGACCCTTTGTTCTCCTTTGTGTTCCATAACGCTTCGTTTGTGATCCACCTTGATGCCTTGTCCATGTATGTTCTATTTCAGCCCTAAAATGTTCCATTTTACCTATAATTGCAACAAAATTATGTGTTGATCCATATTCTATTAAAATATCCAAATATAAGCTCAATTGGTATGAATATATATATATGCATGCAAAAGAAAGGGGAAAACTACCTATATGAGTGTCTATACTAAGTTCATAATTCATGTCATCACATGGCTAATCAAATTGACCTTAATAGTGTTTATGAATCTCTCATGTTCCACCCACATATTGAAGAACTTGAAACTTCTCTTATTGGTCTCCTCTTGCCCTCTCAAGTGAGCTATAGTTGACTTATGGTAAAAAAAACTACCATCTATCAAGGAGGTTTGCCCGACAATGGATTCCTTGATCTAGTTAGTCAATGTTTACCATAACCCTATAAATTTTGCTCCATATGGTTCCATAGTCCACGTAAACTTGTTGCCACTAGTAAATGGGACATCTATTAACCCCAGCTCTTAGCAAGCCTCAGACATTGCCCTGTATTAATATGGTCTCACTAGATATCTATTAACTCTTTCCTTTGGATACATCACATTGTTGAAATCTTCTAGTACATACCATGGTAGTTGATCTGTTTCAAACCAACCTTTAATATCTCCGCATACATCACGTCGTTTGGAGACTCGGTGTAGGCCATATACCTACGACATGATCTTACTCGAGGACGAGCAAAGTTTAAGTATGGGGTATTTGATGAGTGTCAAATGTAACACTTTTTCTCTCTCATACATCACTATTTGTATAGAAAGCGTTCACTTTTTGTATTTCGGTATATACCTTGGTTTTTCTATGTTTTAGGCATTTGTGACATCAATTGTACCAGAAATGCATCCTCCCCGAAGTCATAGCTGAAGAGAAGACCTTACATGACTGAGGAACTACAACACGAATTTCCCAGAATATACCTTAAAATGAAGACCTGCGATTTGAAGAAAGGGGAAAACTACCTATATGAGTATCTACACTAAGGTCATAATTCATGTCATCACATGGCTACTCAAATTGACCTTAATAGTGTTTTTGAATCTCTCATGTTCCACCCACATATTGAAGAACTTGAAACTTCTCTTATTGGTCTCCTCTTGCCTTCTCATGTGAGCTATAGTTGGCTTATGGTCAAAAAACTACCATTTATCAAGGAAGCTTGCTCGACAATGAAATCCTTGATCTAGTTAGTCAATGTTTACCATAACCCTATAAATTTTGCTCCATATGGTTCCATAATCCACGTAAACTTGTTGCCACTAGTAAATGGGACATCTATTAACCCAGCTCTCAGCAAGCCTTAGACATTGCCCTGTATTCATATGGTCTTACTAGCTCTCTATTAGCTCTTTCCTTTGGATACATCACATTGTTGAAATCTTCTAGTACATACCATGGTAGTGGATGTTTTTCAAACCAACCTTTAATATCTCCGCATACATCACGTCATTTGGAGACTCGATGTAGCCCATATACCTACAACATGAGCTTACTCGAGGACGAGCAATGTTTAAGTATGGGGTATTTGACGAGTGTCAAATGTAACACTTTTTTTTGACCTTAGAGTCATTCATTTCATACCACTTTTTCTCTCTCATACATCACTATTTGTATAGAAAGCGTTCACTTTTTGTATTTCGGTATATACCTTGGTTTTTCTATGTTTTAGGCATTTGTGGAATCAATTGTATTAGAAATTAATCCTCCCTGAAGTCATAACTGAAGAGAAGACCTTACATGATTGAGGAACTACAACACGAATTTCCCTGAATATACCTTAAAATGAAGACGTGCGATTTGAGGAAATAAAATAATAAAATGGCTAGATGAAACAGCCATGAAGACCGTATGGTGCCCATTTCAATGACATCATTGTTGTAGAAGACTTTGTCGAAGCCCATTTCGAAGTCTAGCCTAAACTGTCCATTACGACCTGGCAAAACAGCTTGTGAACGGCTTGCGTAAGGCCGTTGATATGCCGTTTTGGAGGCCGTATGGTCACCGTTTTGATTGATGCATTGAAGGAAATCAAATCTTCCGATTTTGACTTTGGAATGGTTATATTTTGTGTAACCCTAAAAGTCGAGATTCTCCCCTTCATATTCATACATTAACCGTTGGGTTTGAAATGTTCATCTTGAATTAGGCATTACTTAGAACTCTCCTTACCCTAGTCGTCACGTAGTTGTTTGATTTGAAGGTTCACCATACTAGAACCATGCAATTGTGAGTTTTTGTCTTTCATGATTTTATATATTATTTTTGCTTTATATCTGATCATGTGTGGCAAATCTTCCTCTTAATCTAAAAATTAGATGATCCCTATATGTAACACCCCAAATTCTGAGAACTCGGGGATCTACTAGTTAGGACCTCACAATGGGTCCCGACCATAGTTTGACAACAATTTTTACTTGGATCTTACAACAAGGCACAAAAGTATTTAAAACATTTGAAAACTGTAAACAATATATACATGGAGAATATGTATCAGCCATACAAGAAAAGCTACTAAAATGATGCATATAAAGAACAAAAGACATCCCCGTCCCCAACTAAATGAGTACGTGGACCCGGCTGACCATTTCCTCCGGATCTCTCTACAACAGTCTTAACCTGCAAGGCACCTACAAGCGGTATAAAACCGTTAGCTAACATTCTATGCATAAGTATAAAAGGTAAAAGCACAAACACACAACATACATAATCTACATGCAACACTCAATCCTTTTATTATATTTAATTAGGTGATAGGTTATTACTAATGATACTTATTTTGTGACACCAGGGATTCCTAAACCTCGCCCCTGTCCCCGTTTACCAACGCGGAATGGTACTAATGCATCTGACCTTCTACCGGACTGGGCTGGTCACAGGGAACCTCCTAGACTCTCGCAAGAGATAGGCAGATGATGTCAAGACCCGTTATCATACACTTGGGTCAATTACGCAAATAATAAAGTCGGCCTAATCTGGTTTCGTTGTTTATCATAACTAACAAGCACCACTCATACACATTACACTCATACAAGAAGCCAGCTAAGTAAGTCTGTGGACTTACCTGAATCAGATCTCGACTTTCTAATTCGCAAATTGATCTATACAGTAGGGATTCAGTGGCCTGTCAAAGGAGGCAAGTGTGTCAGCACACTTTCTAGGTGATTAGAAGTCTAAGACTTCTAAGATAGTAGGTCTTAATAGAATGGAATTGATTACAGTATTAATTTATGGTAAAATGACTCTTTCACCCTTGGTCCCGAAACTTCTAAAAAATCCAAAATTTATGTCTAAACTCTTATTTGAGACTAAAGAGTCATATTCTAACTCCTAAAGATGAGTTTGGTTACAAACTGGCAATTTAACTATTTCCCTATTTTCGGAAAGATCGTTAATTTCCAACTTCGCCTTCAAATATAAAATTCGACTAGTCTTATAAAAATTCCGAAATAATTCCCTAGATCATATATGATATCTCATCTACTCATAGGAGTAAGAATTTCTTTAAACTGTTCAACCATCACTTCTACAAAAATTTTCAAAGTTGGTAACAATACTTAACAAACAGCAGATTGTCTTAACTTTGAAAAATCTTAACTCCTAAACTACTCGCTGGATTTATCCCAAATTTTGATACGTTCTACTATAAAACCTTATCTATAATATATCCAAAATTCAGCCTCAAAGGAGATCAAAATAATATTTGAAACTATCTCACAAAACCAAATTTCACCACAACAGAAAAACTGCTTACGACTCAATTTTGAAAAATCATAAATTCCAAACCACTCGCTGGAAGCCTCTGAAATTTTAATATGTTCTACAACAATATGTCAAATATATCATATCCAAAATTCAAGCCCAACGGAGATCAAAATCCTATTCAAAACTATCTCACAAAACAGCATCACATGTTGTTTTTCCCAACACTCAGCACAATTATAAAAACTGCATGCGGAATCAAATTTGCAAAATCATAACTCTCAAACCGTAACTCCGATTCTTACCAAATTTTAGTATGTTATACACTGCAATACCGACTATAGCATATCCGAAAACCAGCCAAAAAAGAAGAATCTAACTTACAAAAAATTGGACCCGAAGTTGACTGCTCGTCACTTTCGAAATTTCAGAAAACTCCTATATTTTCACTGTTTCTTCTATGGATGTTCTGAGCATGATTAGAAGACATGAAGAGCATCCATTAGACACAAAAGGTGTGGAAAGAAGTGAAAGGAAGCAAGAGTATCCACCTTACTCGATTCCAAGACTCGAAGGGAGATAAGATGTGCTCTTGGATCTCTCCGCTGGTGTGATGAAGATTCAACACTCTCCTTCATGTCGAGCGACTGCAGAGACGATAGAATGTGCTCCTCCTTTGCTTATCGATGCAGAAGTGTTGCTATTGTCTCCCCCAGGTTGTATATGATGAAGGAGATGGATGAGCCATAGCAGTATGCCGATGTAGGCTGGGTAGAGAGGTAGATCAACGTACCTGCGAACACTAGAGGGAGGAGTGACAGAGGTGCGAGGCTGGGCATATGTCTGCTTGATGTCCGCTGCACCGCAAGGCTGGAGGAGATGCCGGCTTGTTGCTGCGTGACGGAGATGAAGGCCCGGTGGTGATGTGCCTAGAGGTGGACATCGACATCGAGGGGAGAGGCGGTCTGAGCGGCTTGGTGTGGCGGCCTGGTGGATTACGACCTGATCCTGGGCGTGAAGACGGCACTTCTCCTTTCCCTGTGCAGCAGGAGATCCTAGGCAAGGTACCGGCTGGAGGACTCACTCTTAGAGTTGACGGTGCAAGGGCTGGGAAGTTCGCCACTAGAGTCGGCTGGGAAGGGTTGGAGCGTTGAAGATCGGGGCTAGAAAGCTTGCTCGATCGGATGCACGCTGGGGAGTTGGGTGAACATCGTGGCATGACGTGCAGCAGTTCACAAGAGCGATAGGGCAAGGCGTCTCTCACAGATGGGCCGAGTAGCAGCAGATATGTGGGCTGGAGTGAAGCAATCTCGTTACTGGGCTGGCGTTCCTAGGCTGTCTAGAAGAGTTCCGCAGCAGTAGGTAGGGTGTGGGATGTCAACAGCTTGTCTGGGCCTTGTCAACTACTTGTCTGGGCCTCGTCAACTGCTTGTCTGGGCCTCGTCACAGTTTTGTCATGGTCTCGTCTCAGCCTTGTCATGATCTCGTCTAAAGTCATCGATAAGAATGAATTATAATAACTAGGGCTTGATATAAATCTATCATTTTATGTGAATTAAATTCTACATAAAATGATAAATAATTATAAGAATTAGAGCTTGATATAATTTTATCATTTTATGTGAATTAAATTTTACATAAAATGATAAAATTCGTGAAGAAAGAAATAGTAGATAGAATGGAAAACCGTCAACGGCTCGGAGTCCGATTTGCTTCGGAATTAAACGGAACAAAAATTCCGGATATTACATTAGTACCCCCTTAAAATAAGTTTCGTCCCGAAACTTAGAACAAGGTATTTAATCAGACGACTTCCCTACATAAACTTGTTTATCCTAGTTTCACCAAATTTTAATTTCGTTTGCTAAACCCCTCTAACCCTATTAAAGCGTAACGAAAAATCCGGTTGATACATCAGATCCCCCTCAAAATAAGTTTCGTCCCGAAACTTAGGGTAAGACAATCCTGATCGGCCTTTAAGGCACCAACTGGGTGTGTTTGATCACGATGCAAAAGTCTCGTCGTTTCCACATCTAAGTATCCCGCACATCAAGGTTACAAAAAGAACACATCACTGACTAACACTCAATCATGAAATAAACAAGTAGTCAAACAATATCAAACATACAAGGTCAAGCCCTAACTCGTCACTCCCGAGGTTACAACTATCGCTACATGGGTCTTTGAAAGGTTACGTCTCTTACTATCTCCAATCTTAGGTAGCCTTATCGGATTTTCATAAAACCACTAAATATTAAATCTTTTCAGGTACTTAGATCACAAGCGTATGTTACCACGTTCTAGAGTGGTTACCGGATATCTAACCGGTATCATCCGGCTCAACTGTTTAATCCTCTAATCTGATGACCTAACTCGTGTCTGGTAGCTATCTCTGCAACTGAAATTCTAAAACTCAGTTCCCAAACTTAGTCTCCGTGGAAAACTGAAGTTCTAGATCCTTTGATGACCCTACGGAAAATGATCTATTCAACTTTCTTCCCTTCGTTATGACCACTTGCTTCAGGCCTTCTGAAAATGTTCTGTCTATAAAATCAGGTCAAAGGTCTTGGACATCCACCAAAACTTACCAAGTGCTCATTGCTCTTCGTATCACGACCACTTGGTATTGTCTTTTAATATTACTCAGTCATCTTATTCCTCAGGTAAGGAATTGTCACCTTTACCCTTTTCAGGTCTAACACTCGAGACAACAAAAAAAAAATCAAATCTAGTGGTCATCTTCTCTGTTCACTTGGCATTATTATATTATTTATAGATCTCTAATATATCGTTAACTCGAACCTAGACTTCTCACGCATTTTCCAAGATCTTAAGTGGCATAGAATATGTCCGGAATGACGGTATTAGACACAAAGTGATCTCATATCACCGTTATTTGATCATAACTACTCGATTAATGCTAGCACACCATCAACATTGCACTCTTATATCCTCCCCTTTTATCCGACTAGTAATATCTCTCTAACTTAAAACGCAACTAGGTTTTGTTCCGACATAACATTACACATAAAATCTACTCCGAGATTATGCTTTCTTTAAGCACGGTTACTAGGTTGCAAGTATGCTCCTATCGCTTCTCTTTCTTATGTATCTTCGAATCAGGATGGTAGTTACTCACTTTGAGCTTCCTAGTGAAGACCAAGCATAATACTTTTATTATGTCGTCAATTCTTTTCTCAATCCATCGGGAAGACGACTCTATAGTCCTTCATTCGGTACCCACATTACTTATCTGTCGACATATGACGAAGTCATCATGTTTCACTTGGATCCATAAAGGGTGCCACTCTTTTTCTATAACCTCTATATGCACATACTTTCACGTCTACCTTGTGGTGATACTGTTCTTTCACAACATTTATAGTCACTTAGCGTAGCCTAGATCGTGTTCCTTCCAAACGGAATGCATCTCACAACCTATCATTCTTTGAAACTTGACACGTTATTTCTCTGTACCATTGAGCTTCCTGCTCTGTGGGTTAGGACCCACCACGCTTCCGCTGCGCTACTCTGCTTATCCTGTTGTCACTCATTAATCCTAAGGACCTTTTCTGTAAGTATAACATGATTGACCCCAAAACTCTTTCTTCCAATTACACCATGAGTCTTATACGGATGAAGTACCAAGTACCTTCTTCACTTGCCTTAAAAAAATAAAACAACGATTGATAAACAACTTCTTCTGCTTATTTTCTTAATTCTGCTACCCTGAATCGAACAACTAGACTCGACCTGTGTTTGATCTTAACCAACCAAGAAGTAACCTCTAACACGATTGTCTATACCTTTAGTTGTCTAAGAAGATTATTGTTGCATACTTGAGGAAATCCTTCCAGGCGTCGGTAGAACTACCCCATAAATCCACAGTCGCAATTATCTTTTCTTAGCGGTACAGAACTCGTCAATACCAAACAACACTTGCACATCCTCAGCTGACGTCGTTCAGTCTATATTTGACTCATCTTTGTATCCCGAACTTACTCTTCTCATACCCCGTCTGGTATCAAAATTCTTTGGTAAGCATCACCTACTCAGTTAATGCTTTTATACTTCTTTAGTTTGTTCTATCTTTCACCCCCCCCCCCCCGCTTCATTTGGGCTAACTCCATTCTTCTAGTCCGATTGGGTCATCCATCTGAAATAAATAGTCGTTTCAAGTTTTCCACGATAGTTTTCAAGCGTCTTTGCAATTCTTATGGCCGTAATGATTATCCACTTGTAGTTCCTCTTGCATGGACCGTCGGTGTGGATGGCTTAGGACCCGTGATAATTGGGGTTACCCTAGACTCTAGAGTCCAGCAAGGCCGTTCTCCCATACACATTTCTTCACTGGAGTTGGTGGTAATATCGCCTTCATGAAGCTCCGTTGACCCTGCTACAGGCTTCCATTCTTTGGATATTCGCGTTGCGGTTTCTTTCAACTTCTTATATCTCTAAGGAGGTCAAAACCTCCCCACGCTTGTGGGGAGGTTTTGACCCCTTTCGGGTTTCTTTCAACTTCTTCACTGGAGTTGGAGGTTTTAGACCCCTTTCGGGTTCTAGTTATTTTATACATTTGGTCTTTGAGAAGATTTCAAGTGCCATTGTTGCCAATCCAGAGCTCTGATACCTATATGTAACACCCCAAATTCTGAGAACTCGGGGAGCTAATGGTTAGGACCTCACAATGGGTCCCGACCATAGTTTGACAACAATTTTTACTTGGATCTTACAACAAGGCACAAAAGTATTTAAAACATTTGAAAACTGTAAACAATATATACATGGAGAATATGTATCAGCCATACAAGAAAAGCTACTAAAATGATGCATATAAAGAACAGAAGACATCCCCGTCCCCAACTAAATGAGTACGTGGACCCGGCAGACCATTTCCTCCGGATCTCTCTACAACTGTCTTAACCTGCAAGGCATCTACAAGCGGTATAAAACCGTTAGCTAACATTCTATGCATAAGTATAAAAGGTAAAAGCACAAACACACAACATACATAATCAACATGCAACACTCAATCCTTTTATTATATTTAATTAGGTGATAGGTTATTACTAATGATACTTATTTTGTGACACGAGGGATTCCCAAACCTCGCCCCTGTCCCCGTTTACCAACGCGGAATGGTACTAATGCATCTGACCGTCTACCGGACTGGGCTGGTCGCAGGGAACCTCCTAGACTCTCGCAAGAGCTAGGCAGATGATGTCACGACCCGTTATCATACACTTGGGTCAATTACGTAAATAATAAAGTCGGCCTAATCCGGTTTCGTTGTTTATCATAACTAACAAACACCACTCATACACATTACACTCATACAAGAAGCCAGCTAAGTAAGTTCGAGGACTTACCTGAATCAGATATCGACTTTCTAATTCACAAATCAATCTGTACAGTAGGGATTCAGTGGCTTGACAAAGGAGGCAAGTGTGTCAGCACACTTTCTAGGTGATTAGAAGTCTAAGACTTCTAAGATAGTAGGTCTTAATAGAACGGAATTGATTACAGTATTAATTTATGGTAAAATGACTCTTTCACCCTTGGTCCCGAAACTTCTAAAAAACCATAATTTATGTCTAAACTCTTATTTGAGACTAAAGAGTCATATTCTAACTCCTAAAGATGAGTTTGGTTACAAACTGGCAATTTAACCGTTTCCCTATTTTCGGAAAGATCGTTAAGGTCCAACTTCGCCTTCAAATATAAAATTCGAATAGTCTTATAAAAATTCCGAAATAATTCCCTAGATCATCTATGTTATCTCATCTACTCATAGGAGCAAGAATTTCTTTAAACTGTTCAACCATCACTTCTACAAAAATTTCCAAAGTTGGTAACAATACTTAACAAACAACACATTGTCTTAACTTTGAAAAATCATAACTCCTAAACTACTCGCTGGATTTATCCCAAATTTTGATACGTTCTACTATAAAATCTTATCTAGAATATATCCAAAATTCAGCCGCAAAGGAGATCAAAATCTTATTTAAAACTATCTCACAAAACCGAATTTTAGCACAACAGAAAAACTGCTTACGACTCAATCTTTGAAAACTCATAAATCTCAAACCACTCGTTGGATGCCTCTGAAATTTTAATATGTTCTACAACAGTATGTCAACTATATCATATCCAAAATTCAAGCCCAACGGAGTTCAAAAGCCTATTCAAAACTATCTCACAAAACAGCATCACATGATGTTTTTCCCAACACTCAGCACAATTATAAAAACTGCATGCGGAATCAACTTTGCAACATCATAACTCTCAAACCGTAACTCCGATTCTTACCAAATTTTAGTATGTTATTCACTGCAATACCAACTATATCATATCCGAAAACCAGCCAAAAAAGAGGAGTCTAACTTACCCAAAATTGGACCCGAAGTTGACTGCTCGTCACTTTCGAAAATTCAGAAAACTCCTATATCTTCACTGTTTCTTCTATGGATGTTATGAGCATGATTAGAAGACATGAAGAGCATTCATTAGACACAAAAGGTGTGGAAAGAAGTGAAAGGAAGCAAGGGTATCCACCTTACTCGATTCCAAGACTCGAAGGGAGATAGGATGTGCTCTTGGATCTCTCCGCTGGTGTGATGAAGATTCAACACTCTCCTTCATGTCGAGCGACTACAGAGACAACAGAATGTGCCCTCCTTTGCTTATCGATGTAGAAGTGTTGCTATTGTCTCTCCCAGGTTGTATATGATGAAGGAGATGGATGAGCCACAGCAGTATGTCGATGTAGGCTGGGTAGAGAGGTAGATCAACGTACTTGCGAACACTGGAGGGAGGAGTGACAGAGGTGCGAGGGTGGGCATCTGTTTGCTTGATGTCCGCTGCACCGCAAGGTTGGAGGAGATGCCGGCTTGTTGCTGTGTGACGGAGATGAAGGCCCGGTGGTGATGTGCCCAGAGGCGGACATCGACATCGAGGGGAGATGCGGTCTGAGCGGCTTGGTATGGCGGCCTGGTGGGTTACGACCTGATCCTGGGCATCAAGACGGTAGTGCTTCTCCTTTCCCAGTGCAGCAGGAGATCCTGGGAAAGGTACCGGCTGGAGGACTCGCTTTTAGAGTTGACGGTGCAAGGGCTTGGAAGTTTGCCACTAGAGTCGGCTGGAAGGGATGGAGCGTTCAAGATCGGGGCTAGAAAGCTTGCTCGATCGGATGCACGCTGGGGAGTTGGGTGAACATCGTGGCATGACGTGCAGCAGTTCACAAAAGCGCTAGGGCAAGGCGTAAAGAGGAGTCTAACTTACCCAAAATTGGACCCGAAGTTGACTGCTCGTCACTTTCGAAAATTCAGAAAACTCCTATATCTTCACTGTTTCTTCTATGGATGTTTTGAGCATGATTAGGAGACATGAAGAGCATTCATTAGACACAAAAGGTGTGGAAAGAAGTGAAAGGAAGCAAGGGTATCCACCTTACTCGATTCCAAGACTCAAAGGGAGATAGGATGTGCTCTTGGATCTCTCCGCTGGTGTGATGAAGATTCAACACTCTCCTTCATTTCGAGCGACTGCAGAGATGATAGAATGTGCCCCTCCTTTGCTTATCGATGCAGAAGTGTTGCTATTGTCTCCCCCATGTTGTATATGATGAAGGAGATGGGTGAGCCATAGCAGTATGTCGATGTAGGCTGGGTAGAGAGGTAGATCAACGTACCTGCGAACACTGGAGGGAGGAGTGACAGAGGTGCGAGGCTGGGCATCTGTGTGCTTGAAGTCCGCTGCACCGCAAGGCTGGAGGAGATGCTGGCTTGTTGCTGCGAGACGGAGATGAAGGCCCGGTGGTGATGTGCCCAGAGGCGGACAACGACATCGAGGGGAGAGGCGGTCTGAGTGGCTTGGTGTGGCGGCCTGGTGGGTTACGACTTGATCCTGGGTGTCAAGACGGCACTACTTCTCCTTTCCCTGTGCAGCAGTAGATCCTGGGCAAGGTACCGGATGGAGGACTCGCTCTTAGAGTTGACGGTGCAAGGGCTGGGAAGTTCGCCACTAGAGTCGGCTGGAAGGGCTGGAGCATTGAAGATCAGGGCTAGAAAGCTTGCTCGATCGGATGCACGCTGGGGAGTTGGGTGAACATCGTGGCATGATGTGCAGCAGTTCACAAGAGCGCTAGGGCAAGGCGTCTCTCACAGATGGGCCGAGTAGCAGCAGATATGTGGGCTGGAGTGAAGCAATCTCGTTACTGGGCTGGCGTTCCTGGGCTGTCTTGAAGAGTTCAGCAGTAGTAGGTAGGGTGTGGGTTGTCAACAGCTTGTCTGGGCCTTGTCAACTGTTTGTTTGGGCCTTGTAAATTGCTTGTCTGGGCCTCGTCACAGCTTTGTCATGGTCTCGTCTCAGCCTTGTCATGATCTCCTCTAAAGTCATCGATAAGAATGAATTATGATAACTAGGGCTTCATATAAATCTATCATTTTATGTGAATTAAATTCTACATAAAATGATTAATAATTATAAGAATTAGAGCTTGATATAATTTTATCATTTTATGTGAATGAAATTCTACATAAAATGATAAAATTCGTGAAGGAAATAAATAGTAGATAGAATGGAAAACCGTCAACGGCTCGAAGTCCGATTTGCTTCGGAATTAAACGGAACGAAAATTCCGCATATTACACTATAATGGTTTAATTTATTATTTGCGTATATATGTATATGAATTGAGATTGTGATATTGCTTCTTTTCAAAGTGCTTCGTTCCTACCTTTCATTTACCTTCAAAAGAAGTGGTGTTTTTAACTAGTTTAGATTAACTAAAGAGCAACAAGCTAAGGGCGTTTAATTGGATTTATTGAAAAGAACTTGGTTTTGAGAGTACTAGTTTATCAAAGGTTTGAGGATTTCTAACTATTGTAAAAAGTTCAGGTCTTTGTACCTTTTTCCAACTGAAGAGCCAAAAGCGAAGGTTGTTCTTGGTCTTTTCCGGATTTCTAGATCTTTAATGGCTTTTCCTATACTTGTCGAACCGCTAAATTGAGAGTTACTCGAGTTGGAAAGCACGATCTTTGTTTGTCTATGTCAAAGACTATCTTAAATGTTTACATGCAATTATTCATTTATCAATGTCCATGAACAATATATATGCAACAATATCTAAACTCATTGTAGTGGGATTCCTATTTGCTTAGATATATATCTTCCATCATACATTTGATTACAATTATTAATGCTTCCGCTTGCTACCATTGTTGTGTTATTGCTTTCTTTTTACTAAAATAATTACTTATTAGTATCATTCAAGTCAGACGTTTTCCTTTAGAATTTAATACCAAAATATACTACATCTAATCCATGATACTTGTGGGGGTTTGTTTTTACCCTTCGATAAAACTTCCACGATCAGGTATCGTAAAAAAATCCGAGATGTATTGCAAGAAATTTTAAAATTTTTGGTACATATGAAGCTCCCAAGACATTTTCAAGACTACTGGATAGGACGGAAAGTTCCTGCTAGAAATCTTGTTGCATACTAGGTAAGAGATTACTTTGTAAATGTTATTTATTGTATATCCCTGAAAGAGAAAGAAATATGGGCTTAAAGACGGATGTATGTGAAAAAAGTACAAAAATCAAGGAAAAGAGTAAATGTGAATCAATGGAAGGAGAATGATTGAAGCGGTCTCATTGTTCAAAAGATAAAAGCTAACACACCGGATATTATTTAGCCTTATTTACCTACTATTTTGGCCTAGCGCCATCACTACTCCTTGTCCCATCATCCCCGCTACACCCAATAAAAAGACCTCATGATTTATTTGAGCATTTCTTTGACATATGGTGAAGTTTAAGAACGTCTTGGCAAGCATCTGGTAAGACCTTTGCCTTTTTGTCGAGCTTGAGCGATGAACTTAAACACATTTTGGTAAGGTGAGTTAAACACATTTTCCTTTTGATGGGTTTGGAGGATTTAGCTGCATCTTTCCTTGGCCCTTAAACAAAAATTGATGCTATGATATTTTGGTTTGAAAAATTGTTTGTTTTTCCTTTATAAGGTATGCTCTTGTTACACTACACAACACTTGATTTTCATATTACTCTTTCGAGCACGAGTAAGAGCTAAGTATGAGCTGTTTTTGGTATCATCGAAACATATTTAATTTCTACCCTATTATTCATACAATTTTAAACATTTTTGGCAATATTTATATCCTTATATTGTAGAATGTATTCATGATATGTTTTTGATATCTACTTCCGGTTGTTTCACATTTCAGGCATTAAAGGCCTATATTGAGGCATTTCCGATCCAAACAGCAAACCAAAAGTATGAGAGCGCGATCTTCCTAAAATCCAGATGGTCAAGAAGTTGTCTACAAAGGAGAATAAAAACATATAAGACGGCAATCTCATACGATGTAAGATGGCTTGTGAGACGGTTTCCTAAACCGTTTTGATGTCGTTTCACCAGGCCATCTGGATTGGCCCAAATCTCCTACACCAACCTTGATACACATGATGAAAACCCGAAGCCCAAACGAGGTGAGACGATTTGGCATACGGCATCAAAGCCGTATCTTGGTCGTATAAGTTGTCTAGAATTCGGCGGCTGAAATGATTATTGATCTATTCTCTTTTCGTTTTGATGGCCTTTTTTGTATATTTTGACCCAATATTTTCTCTATATATTTTCCCATTTTTAGAATTCTAGGGTATCACGGATGATCGCCGATCATAGACAATCAAAAGACCCCTCGAAACCCTAGCCGCGGTTAGAATCAATTTGTCACATTCGCTATTTTCTTGCTTTAAGATTTATTATATGCAAGGACTATTATTTTAATCTAGTCTCTCTCATTGATTTATGTTTGGCTAAGTCTCCTTCAATTTTAAGGGGTTTGTTGAACCCCGTGATGGATCAATGGTGAATGTTTATGTGAATTACTAAATGAATGTCAGCAGATTTATGTTTCTTTTCAAAGTACATCACTTTTACCTTTTATTTACCTTTGAAAGAAGTGGCGTTTATAACTAGTTTAGATAAAAACAACTAAAGAGCCAAAAGAGAAGGTTATTTTATTGGATTTATTGGAAATAACATGTTTTTGAGAGTAGCGTTTTTTTTCATTGTCTTCAGGATTTCTAGCAATCGTAAAAATTTCCGGTCTCTGTAGCTTTTCTAACTGAAGAGTCACAAGTGAAGGTTTCGCTTAGTGTTTTCCGGCTTTTCCTATACTTATCGAACCGCCGGATTGAGGGTTACGTGAGTTGGAAAGCACGGTCTTTGTTTGTCTATGTCAAATGTTATTGATTGTTAACCCACATTATTGTTGATTCAAGTTCATGTTAATCACATATGTGGTTACTACTTGAGTCATTATAGAGGGGATACTCGCTTCCTTAGATCACTCATCCCAAAGATATCATATCACATATTGTTACCAATTACTCTATGTTCACAAGGTCCTTGCATATAATAAATCTTACAGGGAGAGATTGTTAACTATTTTGTTAAAACTTCCACGATCATATATTTGTTTCAACCAATGCAGGCATGGTCCTTGTGAATTCGATACCCGAATATACTACATCCGATATCATACCCTTACGGGGGAGATTGTTAACTATTTGGTTAAAACTTCCACGATCAGTCACCAAGGAATGTAATCGCATGTTAAGGGCCAAGATGCCACCTAAGAAAGGAGATTTTTGAAGCTTTTGCATCCTTTTGGCCTTCATCGGAAGGAAGCAAACTTGTTTATGTGATTTAGGTGCTAGTGTGAGTGTTTTTTCAATCAAATTATGCAATGAGTTAGAACTAGGAGAGCTTTCACCGTTGATATTCACCTTGACTTTAACCAACAGTCTATTATTAGACTGGACGGCATGCTAGGGAACATTTTTATGAAAGTGGATAAGCATGAGATGCTTGTTGATTTTTTTTTTGTTGATGTGGATGTAGGTACAAAGGCCCCGTTATCGTCGGAAGTCCTGCCACCACAAGAGCTCTCATTGACGTTGGGGTGGATTCATCATTTTCCGATTTGATGAAGACGCGTTGAAGTTCACCCTTCCTAAAATAAATAAATGTTCTTCAATTGATGATGGTATTTGTGCAAACACTAAAACTTCTAATGATGATGAATGCATGATCATAGAAAATCCTTCTCTAGATATTTTTGTGTTAAAAGTACAATGAAGAAGAGATCTCGAATGATGAGGAAATTCAAGGAGCCTCAAGTATCTCCAATGGAATTAATGATGAAATAAGTTCTAAGAAGCCAAACAACTATAAAGAAAATTCTTCATGAATTAAAGACCAAATAGCTGACCTTATAGAGAACAATGGAATCATGGATAGAGAACTTGCAAAAGTTTAAGAAAGTCATGAGTATTTGGAATATCAGGTCGCTGACATGGAAGACATACAACAAGGACTTATAGACACCATAAAATGTCTATAAACAGCCTCGAATGATCTCATAGAGAAACGGGAATCTCAGGAGTTCGTCCTTTGGAAGTTGAAAAATGGTTGAATTTTAATAACTCAACTGAATTAAATGTAGAAGGCCGTAGCCAAATACAAAATCGAGAAGGAACCAAGACGGGCAAGGATGGCATTCTAGACGGCATGTCAAGCCGTCTCTATACCGTTCCACAAGCCGTTTGGGACGGATTTCTAGTAATTTTTTATAATTAATTCAAAAAGTCATAACCAAAAGAAAAATTCAGAAGACATCAAGATGGCTTGAGACGACATCTGAGACAGCATTTGAGATGTGATAGCATGAAATATGACCATATTTTAGGAACATGTTTTGGTTGTTTTTCCCCTTCTATTGTGTATATGGATATGAGTTTGAAGCATTTATGAGCACATTCACCTATTATGTTGGTATAGAGATCTACACAAGCTTTGTTGTGTTTTTAGGTGAATAAAGGCTTGGAATGGAGCATATATAGAGTAAGTAGGAGTATTTGATCATGCTAGGCATCAAGAGGATGCATTGGGGAAGCTAAGGAAGGAGCATGATTCGAAAGCTTTACAAAACAAAGACTTTTACGAAGGATTTAGAGTTTCCACGGCCAAACATGAAGAAATACGGCCGTGGTTTATTTATTGAGGTCATGGAAAACCATGTCGAGAGCAAGGAAGTGGTTCCACGGTGCATTCCATGGCCGTGGAAACTTGTTCATGGCCGTGATTCTTATAACGGTCGCCACGTGTCATTTTTTGCCACGTCAGCAACAGTTATTTGCCTTTTGTAACCCTACTTTTCTCCTCTAAGAAGGATGAAGAAAGGAGGAAAACGAAGGTCTCGCATCCAGCAACATTTTGAGGGCATTGCTTAGAGAGATTTCGGAAGATCTTATTGCATAAAGGAAAGATTTAGAGAAGGACGCATTTGAAGATTGCGTACTTAGAGAAGATCTTAGGGTTTCATCTTGAAGGCGGATTGGCATCCCATTCTTCCTTGTTCCTTGAGATTTGTGAGAGATTCTTATTCTATTCTACATTCATTGAACACAAGTTACGATTATTGTGTTTGATTAACATTGGTTTTGAGTTTATTATTGAGATTTCAAGGTTTTACCATTTTTCTCTTTTATATTTGATTATTGATTTCATGATGATGATTCTTGGCTAAAACCCTTAAGCGATTCTAAGGTGAAGGGTTGATATTTGTGGCATAGATGATGATAAATTGAACCAAAATAGATTGGACCTTGAGAGTTGCGAGAAACCTCGTCGTCGAGGTTTTCCACGGCCTGTTCTTGAGTTCCACGGCCGTGGTTCTTCAAGATCCGACCCTGGTTTTCCTCTGTCGTACGTCCTTTGCTTTTGCTTTGATCCAAAGTTAAAGATATGCTTTAACCTAGCCTTGGCTTACCTTTTCTAGGTAGTAGTGAGACTCAACATCCTCTACTTCGGTTTCGAATGTCACATCCTTAACCGTTTTGGCTTATCTTTCATTCCTTTGGGTTTGGGCATGGGTATTTGAGAGTTTAATCTTATCCTTGGATCCTTTCTATATTGCAGCCTCAAAAACCTTTATAGAGAGAGCATTTGGGTGAGACATATGGGTTTGGAACTTTGCCGTACAATTCCCTACCTTAGATATACCTTTGCAATCGCGACTCTGTCCTTATATCCTTAGAATATCTTGAATCAATTGCCACAATTGGATATCTGAATCTTTAGAATCGTTGTTTTCCTTATCATCTTTACAAAAGCTTTTTGATTGCCTGACGATTTTACAAACTGAATTTGTTCCCCCCAAATCCCCGAGATCGATACACTGGAATTCTTGCTTTACTACGCCAATCCGTACACTGGGGTTCGCTTTGCTTTGATTTCAATTGTATAAATTTAAGACTATGACGCACACACTTTTGAGTGAACAAGTTTTTTGGGCCGTTAGTTTTTGGGGCCGTTTCCGGGGATTTTGTCTAGGCCAAATTCGGTTTTCGGTTGTCGGGCTTAGGAGCTTTTGCACTTTTTATTTGATCTATCTACTTGAGTGATTTTGCAGAATTTATGGGTATATGCGAAGGTCTAGATCCAATAAAGACCTCGTTCTTTTTGATCCTGAACTGAAGAAAACTTTGAAGAAAAATTTAAGAGAGAAAAAGATGGATGAACATAATGAGAAGAACACCGAAGAGGAGTTGGATGAAACTCGAGCCCAACTCAAATTAATTGAGAGAGCACATATGGAAGAACAAGCTGCCGCTCGTGCTGATATAGAGCAAAATAAGTTTCAAATAGATGAGCTTAAGGCGATGATTTTAGAGATTAAATTGGAGAGAAATGGCGCCAAGAAAAAAAGAGCTGAATCATCTAGAGCTGAATCATCCGATGATGATGATATGCCGGAATTGGAGGAGATACCACCAGTAAATCCTCGAGCCTATGTTGATCCCCACCCTTATGCTAGAGAGGTGAGAACTACTAATGTCGTAGTTGAACCACGAATCCTTGGGCAACGAATGGACCCTATTCAGCAACCACGCAGTTTAGGTGTGAATCTTGGAGAGCAAGATGATCATGACTTTGGACTTCGCCCACAAGTCATCACTATGATCCGCCAAAGTCAGTTTGGTAGAACGGATGCTGAATCTCCACATCAACACTTGATAAACTATGAGATTCTTATGGAGAATTTGAAGCCTCAAAGGGTTGTCAACAATAATTAGAAGTTGAAACAGTTCTTCTTCTGTTTGAAGGACAAGGCATTGGCTTGGTATCAAGCTCTTCCAACTGGAATACTTAACACATGAGAGGATTTGACTTCGGAATTCCTCAACAAATTCTTTCCGCCATCCAAAACAGCAGAGTTGAGAGGTAAAATAAATGCTTTTTCTATGAAACCTAACGAAAGTTTGTTTAAATCTTGGGAAATGTTTCAAGATCTTCTATTGGATTGCCCGCACCGTGGCATCTCAAAGCTGGAATTATTGGAGATTTACTACAAGGGATTAAATGTGACAACGCAATTCAATCTTCAATCCCTTTCTTGTGGAGCTTTCATGGATATGAGAGAAGATGATGCTTGGGATTTCATTGAGAAGCAAGCTAAAGTGATTGAGAAGTATTCCCATAGGAAAGCTGATGGTAGGAATCGAGATACCGGAGAGCCGGGAGCGAAATTAAATTCAGCAGCTCAAGCTCAAAATTTCTCCCTCAACAATGAGATTAAAGAGCTAAAGGAAGTCATAAAATCCAGCCTTCAAAAGACGAAGGAGCAAGATGTTGGCTATCTAGGAAGGGAGAACAATCAAGGAAATAGGAACAACTACCGGAACAATAACTGGAACAACAACAACATCAACAGGAACACCAACAACAATTGGAGATTCAACCAACAAAATTCCGGTAATCCCTATTTACATGCGGAAAATTCACTAACACCTCCTTCTTCTTCTATTCCTCTGAAAAGAGGGGCAAACATCAAATAGTTCAAGCAAACCAGAGAAGGATAGACACAATGTTTTGTTGGAGACAACCTTGGGAAAGGTCCAAGGAATAGAGAGTCACATTACTTCGACTGATTAAGCACAAAAAACTTTAGAGAATCAAGTATTTAGCATGGCTGGAGAATTTCCAAGAGGTCAAGGGAAACTTCCTGGAAAGACGGAGGATAATCCGAAAGGAAGGGTGATGGCGATTACAACAAGAAGTGGTGCAAATACTACCGATCCACAGCCCGAGTTTGTTGAAGTCCCCGTTGAGAAAGAGAAGGACAAAGAAAAGGAAAAGGAGAAGAAAGATGTCTATGTTTCTCCTCCAGCTTTTAAACCGCCCCTACCATTGCCGCAATCTAGAGCAAGAGCGCGTCTAGACAAGTATTTCGGTAAGTTTATTGATCTTATGAGCAAACTGCATATTAACATACCTTTTATTGATGCGATTTTAGGTATGTCCACTTATGGAAAGTTCTTAAAAGAGATCCTCTCTAACAAGAGGAAGCTGGAAGACTTTGGAGAAGTCAAGATGAGTTCGGAATCTTCGGAGCTCATCAAAACAATGACTATAAAGATGCCCCCAAAGCTGAGAGATCCGGGGTCATTTTTCATACCAATAGGAGTAGGAGAAGTTCTGTTGGAATTATTGAAGACGTTGTATATGGCAGATCGATCCATTACTCATCCCGTTGTAATTATTGAAGACGTTCTATATCTCTATAGACTTTGTTGTTCTTGACATTCCTGCAGATTGTCCGGTCCCGATCATACTCGGGAGTCCTTTTCTTGCAAATTTCGGCTGTATGGTTGATTGAAAAAATGCTAGATTGGCCTTCGATATTTAAGAAGAGAATGTTGAATTTGTCCTCTCGACTTTGACAAAAGAACCAGCACTTGGAGAGGATATGTTCAACATCAATGATGAAGAAGTATCTAGAGAGGAAGTGAGTTCGATCTTGTTCAAAGATCGGTTACAAAAGGTCATAACTATGAGCATCATGGAAAGAGGAGAGGAAGAGGATTGCAACGCTGAGATTGATGATTTGGAAGAGCTAAAAGGAGTACAAGTTGAAGAATTCGAAAAATTGTACGATCGCTCGGAAAATGTCAGAAATCACGGTCAGTAGTGCTTTTCCACTGGCGTGGTTTCACCTATTCCACCCGTGGAAAGGTATGTCGAGAGTAGAGATTTAATTGACACCACTTTCCAAGGCCCCCAAGACACTTTCCAGGAAGTAACATTAATGTCGTGGTTCTGGAAAATGCTGAAGATAATTCCGTTCTTTCTACAAACATTCATGATTCTTCTTCCAACACTTCCACAACCTAGCTTGGAGACTTCCAAGGAGACATCGGACAGCCCTCATGACACTCAGAAGGCATCAACAACTTTGGAATTGAAGCCTTTTCCCGCACATCTTAGGTATGCATTTCTTGGAACTAATTCTACGTTTCCCGTCATTGTTAGTTCCGATTTGAGTGAAGATGAACATGAAAAGCTTATGATTGTTTTGAGGAAACATAGGAAAGCTTTAGGTTACACCGTAGAGGATCTTGTAGGAATTAAACCATCTTTATGTATGCACAAGATTCTAATGGAAGAGGATTATAAGCCTTCACGTCAACCTCAAAGACGGTTAAATCCAATCATGAAAGAGGTCGTGAAGAAGGAGATCCTTAAATTGCTTGATGTAGGTATCATTTTCCCTATTTCCGATAGCAAGTGGGTGAGCCCTGTTCAAGTTGTCCCAAAGAAGGGAGGAATGATCGTTGTAGCCAACAAGAACAATGAACTCATTCCAACAAGAACCGTGACAGGATAGAGGATGTGCATAGACTATCACAAGTTGAAAAACGCGAAGAGGAAGGATCACTTCCCGCTGCCATTCATTGGTCAAATGCTTAAAAGGTTAGCACAACACTCTTACTTTTGCTATCTTGACGGTTATAGTGGTTTCTTTCAGGTTCCGATTCATCCGGACGATCAAGAGAAGACCACATTCACGTGCCCATGGGGTACGTTTGCTTATAGGAGGATGCCATTCGGACTTTGCAATGCTCCATCCACCTTCCAAAGGTGTATAATGGCTATCTTCTCGGAATACATTGAGGAAATCATGGAGGTTTTTATGGATGATTTTTCTGTTTATGGTTCCTCATTTGAAAATTGTCTTGCTAACCTATCTCTTGTTCTACAAAGGTGTGAAGAAACGAACCTAGTTCTAAATTGGTAGAAGTTTCACTTTATGGTTAAGGAAGGCATTGTTTTAGGACACTTGATCTCTAATAGAGGGATTGAGGTTGATATGGCGAAGATCGAAACGATAGGGAAACTTCTTCCTCCATCTTCGGTGAAGGGGATTAGATGTTTTCTAGGACATGCTGGATTCTATAGGAGATTCATTAAAGACTTTTCAAAAATCTCTAAACCACTATCTAATCTATTGATGAAGGATGTGTTTTTGAATTTTTGAAAGAATGTTTGGATGCTTTTAACAGGATTCAGGAAGCTCTAATCTCAGCCCCAATAATTCAACCTCCGGATTGGAATCTCCCCTTTGAGGTCATGTGATGCGTCCTTGGAGGTAACCAAGGATAACTCTGGATCTAGATCAAGCAAAACTCCAACTACTCCTTCATTATTTGTGCAACGTTGTATCGTTTCGGATCCAAAGGGGCGGAAGCGATGAAGAAACAAAGGTTACTTCGATCTAGAGAGATCGAATCAACCTTTTCGTGTGGATCGAAGGTTAATTCTTAAGAAGAATCCTCGAATATGGATTTTTGGGATCAAAGACGAGATCCAAGGAAGAAATTAGAGAGATAGAAGAGAGGTTTTGATGCCCAAGCTAAGTAGGAGGAAATTCTTCTCAAAACTTAGTAATATTGAACATCGAAAATAAGTGAGGCAAGATATCTCTTATATAGAGAGTCTTGCCTACCTATGGGCCAACGGGCCAAACAAAAATACATGAAGAAAAACCCAAAAGGGAAAAACCTAAAAGGATAAGTTCAAAAGGGAATATTCTTATACGGAATATCCCTTTTATTACATAAAAAGGAAAACATGACAATATATAGTCCGAAAATAAGCTAGCTTCATTCCATTGAGTCGGAAAGACGAGACATGCCGCTAACGGAACCGGTAGCATATGCCATGGTGGTGTAGAGACATGGCATGCCGGTAATGGAACCAAGTGAAGAAGTAATACGGGCGATGATGGAGCCGGTGGCTCGAGCAATGGCCTTAGCTCGGGATCGGGTGATTGGTCCATCTGAACGAACTCTAAGAGCCTCGTCCTCCTCGTCTATGGTCAACGTAAAAGGGACATCCAAGGGCGCATCAGTCCCCCCATCTTGGTTGTGAAACGTCCCCGTTTCACCATCGTCAAATAGGGGCTCAACATAAGGGGAAAGGTCCTTGACGTTGAACGTCGGGTGTACTCCGTAGGAATCCGGGAGCTCTAACTTGTATGCATTCGGGTCATGACGGGCTAAGATGCGGAATGGGCCATCACCACGGTCCGAGAGCTTGCTCATGCGGCGAGTTGGAAAACGCTCCTTCCTTAGGTGGAGCCAAACAAGATCACCGGGCTCAAAAGAGACATCGCGGCGGCCCTTGTTGTGTTGTCCGGCAAGTTGGGCGGCACGACGTTCGAGTTGTGTCCTAGTCCGCTCATCAAGCTCAATGATTTGGGCGGCTCGGTTCCCGGCGATGATGTGTTCTCCGTCCTTGAGCGGGCGGGGAGTGAAGTCCAACGGTGTGTGTAGATTAAGGCCGTAGACAACTTCAAATGGGGACAATTTAGTTGTCGTGTGCCTAGACCTGTTATACGAAAACTCCACAACATAAAGTAAGTCCTCCCACCTACGTGGGTTGGTCCTAGTGGTGGCTCTAAGTAGAGCACCAAGAGTCCGATTGGTCACCTCCGTTTGACCATCGGTTTGGGGGTGATAACTACTTGAAAACAACAAGTTGGTTCCAAGTTTTCCCCATAACGTTCTCCAAAAGTGACTTACGAATTTCACGTCCCGATCACTAATGATGGAACGTGGTATCCCATGTAAACGCACCACATTGTCAAAGAACAAGGTGGCAAATTCACTAACATTTTGGGTGCTTTACATGCAATAAAATGAGCCATTTTGGAGAAGCGATCGACTACCACAAAAATGGAGCTTTGCCTCGTTTTGACATAGGAAACCCTACCACAAAGTCCATGGATAGATCCTCCAAAGGTCCCATTGGTATAGGCAAAGGAGAGTACATTCCATCCGGCCTTGGTGTGACTTTGCATTATGACATGTGATGCAACCCTTACAAAATCGTGTCACATGCATACGCATCCGGGGCCAAAAGAAATGCTCGTGGAGAGTCGAAAGGGTCTTGGTAGCCCCGAAATGACCACGGCCCTCATGAGCTTCCTTGACCAACAAATGGCGTATAGATGAGCGCGGAATGCAAAGTTTGCCCGCTCGGAAAAGATAGCCATCGTTAATAAAGAAAGACTCGTGCTCTCGAAGGTTGAGGCATTGTGCCCATATGTCCTTGAAGTCAAGATCCGTGGCATATAACTCTTTGATAAGAGCAAAGCCAAGTATCTTGGCATCCATATACACAAGGAGGGCATAGCGGCGAGAGAGGGCATCGGCTACCACATTCTCTTTGCCTTTCTTATGCCGAATGACATAAGGAAAGGTCTCTAAAAAGTCTACCCAACTAGCATGGCGCCGACTGAGATTTGTTTGACTCTTGAGATACGAAAGAGCCGCATGATCCGAATGAATCACGAACTCCTTCGGCCACAAGTAATGTTGCCATGTCTTAAGACAACGAACTAGAGCATATAGTTCCTTGTCATATGTAGGGTAGTTGAGCGAAGGACCGTATAGTTTTTCACTAAAGTAGGCAATTGTACGAGTCTCTTGTAAGAGAACTCCTCCAATGCCCACATTTGATGCATCACACTCCACCTCGAAAGTTTTCGAAAAGTTTGGGAGTTGGAGTAATGGTGCATTACAAAGGCGGTCTTTGAGCGCATCAAACGCTCGAGCATGGATATCACGCCACTCAAACGTGACACCCTTGGTAGTGAGCTCATGGAGCGGTGCTGCTACCGTGCTAGAGTCCTTGACAAAGCGTCGGTAGAAACCCGCTAAGCCGAGAAAGGCTCGGACCATGGTGACTGTAGTAGGAGTAGGCCACTCCCGAATAGCACGAACTTTAGATTCGTCTACTCGTAGTCCGTCCTTAGACACGACATAACCAAGAAAGATAGTGGTGTCCGAGCAAAAGACGCATTTGTCAAAGTGGACATACAATTGCTCTTGTCTAAGGCATTCGAGCACTTGGCGAAGGTGCCCGATGTGATCCTCCAAAGACATACTAAACACCAAAATATCATCAAAATAAACAACAACAAATGTACCCAAGAATCGGCGCAAGACATGGTTCATGAGGCGCATGAAGGTGGACGGGGCGTTGGAGAGGCCAAAAGGCATGACAAGGCATTCATAGAGTCCATACTTCGTTTTGAACGCCGTCTTCCACTTGTCACCTTTGGCCATCCGGATTTGGTGGTAACCGCTCCGGAGATCAATTTTGGAGAATATGGTGGCGCCATGAAGCTCATCCAACATGTCATCAAGACGCGGGATCGGGTGGCGGTATTTGACGGTGATTTGGTTGATGGCACGACAATCAACACACATCCGCGATGATCCATCTTTCTTTGGTACTAAGATTCCCGGGACGGCACATGGTGATAAGGATTCATGTACATGTCCCCGGTCTAGGAGCTCTTGCACTTGACGTTGTAGCTCCTTCGTCTCTTCCGGACTAGCTCGGTACGCGGCACGGTTTGGCAAGGAAGCACCGGGCACAAAGTCAATTTGGTGTTCAATCCCTCGGATTGGTGGTAAGCCGGGTGGAAGGTCTTTGGGCATAATATCCTAAAATTCGGACAACAACAAAGACAACTCGTGTGGCACATTATTCGGGTCATGAGAAGTAGATAAACAGAATGGGACAAGTAAGAAACATGGGAACTTGCCTTCCATGACCGGTTGCAAATCATGCCGGCGAGCTAAGAGTATCCTCGGCTCACATCGTCCTTGAATTACGGGGTCCGAAGATGGTAAAGGTGCACTCGGGGGAACGATGCGACCTTTACTACCTTTGGACTCGGTAGCATGGACAAGAGGGGCAGTGTTCCGGGATTTGGAAGTACTAGCATTGACAACATCGGGACTCCGGGGGTCCAATTTTGCCGGTGCCTTAGCGGACTCATCTATAGTTTGTTGCCTCTTCCATTCCGCATAGTCAACAAAAATTTCGTGCGGAGTCATAGGCAAAAGTGTGACCCATTTTCCATTATATTGGAACATGTACCGGTTAAGATAACCATCATGATATGTTCGGCGATCGAACTGCCATGGTCGTCCTAATAGGACATGTGTGGCGTCCATCTTGATAACATCACAAAGGACCTTATCAACATAGGCGCCAATAGAAAACGTCACCCAAGCTTGTTGTGTGACGGTGTCACAAGCCGTATCGGAAATCCATTGAAGTCCGTAAGGCGTTGGGTGGGAGGTCGTAGGCAACTTGAAGTGTTTTACCACTCGTTCGTTGACAATATTGCAACAAGAGCCCCCGTCAATGATGAGAGAAAGGCTGTATTATTAACCAAGCAACGAGAGTGGAAGAGTTTCTATCGTTGATCAATAGGAATATGCTCTTTAATAGCCAAAATACGACGAGAAACAAGAGCGAATTTAACGGGTTGTACCGGAGCGCAAGCAAGCTCGTCGTCACATGGTTCCATGCTAAAATGGAGGTCGGTGGCATGGTCATCCTCAATAATGATATTGCCATTTTGTTGACCTTCTTCGTCCTCGAAATATGCTGGGTCGGCAAACAAGACACGTTTGGTGTTTGGGCAATCACATTGCGCATAGCCAAAACTGCTACACTTGTAGCACACGGGCTCCCTTGGGCGAGCCGCCGGTGAGGGTCCTTGTTGACCTCGAAAGGGAGGCAGCGGTGCCGGGCCACGGTTGGTGCCTTCTCGGTACCCGCTTGCCTATTGGAGGGACCCGTCCGTTGGGCTCCTATGGAAGCGTCGGTATCTGGAGGACTAGGCGCATCTCGAGAACGTGTGTTAGATGGATAAAGATATGGACTCGAGGAAGAGGTATACCTAGAAGATCGCGGTGTTTCGAGTTGTTGCTTGTATAGCTTCATGGCGGCATGGCATAATGCTCCCAAATCCTTGAATGGAACAATCTCGAGCGGCCGTCGGATTGAGGCATTAAGCCCACTCATAAATTTTGTGCGGAGGGCGGAGGGGGAGGCCGAGATGCCGGTCTTAATATGCATGTCCTCATGTTTATCCAAGTAAGCCACCGGAGTGAGGTTGCCTTGCTTGAACTCGGCAATTTGCAACCGCATATCATTCTTAACGTCCTCGGGCACGTACTTCTTGGTCATGCAATAGAGCAATTGCTCAAATGTCTCAATCGGTGCCCATCCTCGCCTCTCATGGGTGAACTCATACCGGTTCCACCAAGACTTGGCATCTCCTTCAAAGCATAGAGTTGCCGCCTCGATTTTCTTGTATTCCTCCTCATAATGACAATGTTTTAATGCTCGTTTCATATCCTGCGCCCAATCAAGAAAAACACACGGATCATATTCACCATGAAAGGTAGGGAACTTAACCTTACCTTCCCTACGAGCTCGGTAGGCGTCTGGGAGGGGCAGTGGAATGTAGGCTCATCGGCACGGGTCGCCGGTAGCCGCCATGAGGCCGTTGGCGCCCATGAACGGCTAGGGCCTGCCTAGGTGGATTTGGGGGAGGCAACCATTCTTCACCTCGTTCTTGGTTCCCATAAGGGTCTATGACGGGTGGGTGCCACGGACGGGTATGTGCTACCCGTTCTAAATCGGATTCATCACCGGAGAACTCGTTGAAGTTGTGTTGCTCATCGTATTCATCAAAGTCAAGGGTCCTCGGTTGCCGGGTTGACCGTTGGCGACGGTGTTCGGAACGATCATGCTCACGACCATGATTGGTGGTTGAGTTGGGACGGTACCGGGGCTCTTCCCGGGTTTGACGGTCGGTGCGGGGCACACTAGGTGGAGGTGGAGAAGGGACATACCGTTGATGTTGATGCTCATAATATTGGTGCCGATGTTCCGTATCGACTATGGGCAAATCATCTTGAGGCGGGTCGGGGAATTCCTCCTCTTCTTCATGGGACTCATTTCCGTCAAGAGGTAAAGGATGGGTGCGTTCAATGACAGACGCAAGCCTGGTAACGTTTGATGGTCCGGCTCCCAAAAGTCCCTTGCCTTTCCGTTGTGCATCGGATGTGGAAGCATTGGCCACGGTCTCATTCGGATATGTTGGGGTGGGACGTTGAGCAATCTGAAGGGCCTTAAGAGCTTCTAGCTCTTTTTTCAAGGCAATGTTTTCTCGGGTCAAGGCATCAAACTTTTGTTGTGCCTTCAAGGCTTCCAATTCTCGCCTTATGGAGTCATTTTCGAGGGACAACAAAGCAGTTTCTTGAGCCAAAGGTTCACTGAACTCTTGCGGACCAGAATCCTGAGAAGTTTCCATTTCAACGTTAGTCATTGTTCCAAATCAGCACACAATTGCAAGCAATCAAGTGAGCAAGGTGTCAAGTTAGGTCAACTTTCCCCAAGTTCAAGTGCGTTATCGGTTTCTACTTTGGGGAAGGCCATTTGGCGGTTAGGCAAGGAAGGCAAATCCAACAAAATTGAACCAATTACACACAAATAAACAAGTGATATTTTGCAAACGTATGTAAGAAAATGGAGAGATAGAAGATGGACGGATTGTTCACTCGGCAAGCTTTGCTTGCTTTCGGTCTTTGACCGTTTTGTAAAATCCGATTTTTCGGATGGACCGGTTTGCCGGACGTCTTTTCACTTTGTGTGTTTCGTTTCTTTGAAACGTTTTGAGCAACAATTTTTTTTTTTTTGTTTTTTTTTTTGAACACAAATCCATATTGATGAAGAGTTTTTTTGCTTTTCTTGGAATATCAAATGCGAGATATCCGAACTTTTCGTTAACAAAAATACCCCAAGAGATTTGGTGAAATTAATTAACAAAATTGTCGGATTGGGTCGGTTTAAGAAAAAGACGGGTTTGATAAATGGTTTGAAGGCAAACCAAATATCTCCTATTTTTCTACTTTTTGTTTTGAATTAAACACGGAAAAGAAAAAAAATTTCAGGGAAAATGGATGAACATGATGAAGAACATGATACAACATGAAGATCATGAAGAACATCATGAACAAACGAAGAACATCATGAACAAAAAGGCTAAATAGGTTTAAGATAATAACGCACAAAAACAAGAGTAAAGTGAACTTAGCTTTGATCCCTTGCTCTGATACCAATTTGATGCGTCCTTGGAGGTAACCAAGGATAACTCCGGATCTAGATCAAGCAAAACTCCAACTACTCCTTGATTCTTTGTGCAACGTTGTATCGTTTCGGATCCAAAGGGGCGGAAGCGATGAAGAAACAAAGGTTACTTCGATCTAGAGAGATCGAATAAACCTTTTTGTGTGGATCGAAGGTTGATTCTTAAGAAGAATCCTCGAATATGGATTTCTGGGATCAAAAACGAGATCCAAGGAAGAAATTTGAGAGATAGAAGAGAGGTTTTGATGCCCAAGCTAAGTAGGAGGAAATTCTTCTCAAAATTTAGTAATATTGAACATCGAAAATAAGTGAGGCGAGATATCTCTTATATAGAGAGTCTTGCCTACCTATGGGCCAACGGGCCAAACAAAAATACATGAAGAAAAGCCCAAAAGGGAAAAACCTAAAATGAAAAGTTCAAAAGGGAAGGAAGACAAATCCAAGGGCGCATCATCATGTGTGATGCAAGTGACGTAGTTGTTGGAGCGGTGCTTGGACAAAAGAAAGATGGACAAACTCATGCCATCTGTTACGCTAGAAAGACGCTAGATGAAGCGCAACTCAACTATGCTACGACGGAAAAAGAATTACTTGTTGTTGTTTATGCTTTTGAAAAGTTTTGTTCTTATCTTGTAGGAGCGAAGGTGATTTTATACACGGATCATGCAGCAATTCGGTATTTGCTTGCCAAGAAAGATGCAAAGTCAAGGCTGATTAGGTGGATTCTCCTCCTTCAAGAGTTCAATCTTGAGATTCATGACAAGCAAGGATCCGAAAATTCTGTTGTGGATCATTTGAGTCGTCTACAACATGCTACTAGTGACGACTTGCCTATTGATGACTCCTTTCCGGACGAACAACTGCATCTAATGGAAGAATGCATCGATCATATTTCTAGAGGTAATGAACCTTGGTTTGCTGATTTTGTAAATTATTTGGTTTGTCAAGAAATACCTCCCGGACTATCCTACGCACAAAGAAAGAAGTTCTTTAGGGATGTCCGCCAATACTATTGGAATGAAACTCTACTCTTCAAGAGAGGTCCTGATGGCATCATTAGAAATGTGTGCCTGAAGACGAAATGCAAAGTGGCATTCGTCATTGTCATTCGCTTCCTTGTGGAGGACACGCTAGCTCTCATAAGACTAGCGCTAAGGTATTACAATCCGGATTCTTTTGGCCTACTTTATTTAAGGATGTGCAAACCTTTGTTGCTTGTTGCAATGCTTGCCAAAGAACATGAAATATTTCAAGGAGGAATGAAATGCCTCTCAACAATATCCAAGAGGTGGAAATCTTTTATGTTTGGGGAGTTGACTTCAAGGGACCATTCCCATTATCTTGTGGTAACCAATACATACTTCTAGCTGTAGATTATGTTTCAAGATGGGTTGAAGATGTTGCCTCTCCAACTAATGATGAAATGGTGGTTGTTAAGTTCTTTAATAAAACTATTTTCCCAAGGTTTGGGACTCCCCGAACCATCATTAGTGATAGAGGATCGCACTTCATATCCCGTCGATTTGAAGCTCTACTATCTAAGTATGGGATGACTCACAAGATTGCCACACCCTAACATCCGCAAACAAGTGGACAAGTGGAGATTTCTAATAGGGAGATCAAAGGAATTTTGGAAAAGACGGTGTCAAAGATAAGGAAGGATTGGTCATTGAAGCTGGATGATGCATTGTGGGCGTATAGAACGGCATACAAGACTCCCATTGGCACAACACCATACAACCTTGTGTATGGGAAGTCTTGTCATCTTCCGGTGGAGTTGGAACATAAGGCGTACTGGGTTGTAAAGTTGTTGAACTTTGGCATGAAGAAAGCGGGAGAGAAACGTCTCTTGGACCTTAATGAATTAGAGGAACTTCGCTTGAACGCCTATGAGAACACCGAGATATACAAGGAGAGAGCGAAGCGTTGGCATGATAAGCATATCATTCCAAAGGACTTCAAAGAAGGAGACCTTGTTCTTCTCTTTACTTCTAGAGTTCGACCCTTTCCCGTAAGCTTAAATCTCATTAGACAGGACCTTATGTAATTAAACACGTTTTTCCCCATGGTGTAGTTGAAGTATGGGGTAAGAAGTGCGGAAGTTTCAAGGTGAATGGTCAACGACTCAAGAAGTACTCACCGGAACTCCAACCTGAGGAAATTGCACCGATTGTCCTCATTTAAGCATAAAGGAATGGTCTAGCTACGGACCTAAAACAAAGCGCTTCTTGGGAGGCAACCCAAGGTATAGCATTCTCGCTTTTGTTTTTGTTTTTGTTTTTCTTTCTTAGATTAGATTAGAGTAGTTTTTTTGTTTGTTTTCCGTCGATACCCTCCGGTATGTTTGTGTCTTTGGATGTCATGGTTAAGAAACGAGCAAAAGAAGTGAAGAAAGCCGAAAGAACGACGAAAGTTGGACTTTTGGCAAGAACAGAGGATTCCACGGGCAAAAAGGCAAAACCACGGCTGTGGTTTGCCTAATTTGGGTCGTGGAAAACTAGGTCGTAGCTAACCAAATAAAAGAACCACTTTCCATGGGTGTCGGTACGTTTCCACGGCTGTGGAATAACCCGATAGGCCGTGATTTTCAAGAATTTTACGGGGCTATATAAGTTCTTCTTCCTCACAATTCTCTCACAAAAATCAACCCCTTCCACGCCCAAAAACCACGCAATCTCCTCAATCCCGTACTTCTTCATTCGGTAATCGTTTTGTGCTATTCTTCAGCCCAAATTGAAGCAAATTTGATTCTACAAAGGATTACAGCAACAAACTGGACGAACATTCAGCAATCGGATGTGAATTTGGATTTTCTCAAATCCAAACCCTAGGTTTTCTCTCAATCTTGTCTTTGATTGATTTCATTCGTTTTTCTTGAAGATTTTTAGGAGAACTGAATGAAATTGAACATAGAAGTAGTTTAGGACTGTTGTTGTTGTGTTTGTTGTTGATTTGCTGAATTTTTGAGTGAAATTAAGAGATTCCACGGGCAGCCGTACGTTTCCACGGCCGTGGAAATCGATGAACAGGTTGTGGTTTTGGTGATTTTGATCGAAAATGTTTGGAACAAGGAAATCGAACAGGAACAAGAAACAGAAGGGTGTTGGGTCCTCTTCCCAACCCCCTCCCATTGTCCCACCTACCCCTAGAGTCCCTACAATTCATGAAGACTACCTTGGAGCTTTTGAGAAAATCCATAGGCGCAAAGTGATAGCTCCTAGGTATATTGTACTTGAGGAACTTGAAGAGTTACATGTTGTTGAGGACTTGAGATGGATGTTGGATAGGGTTGGATTGACCTTGTTTGCTAGTATTAGGGAAGATGCATACGAGGAGATTACGAGGGAGTTCATTACTTCCTTTGAGCATAGCGCCGTTAACCGAATGGTGTCCTTCCGGTTGATGGAACGCAACTATAACTTGTCTATTGCTCAGTTTGGAGCATTGTTTGGGTTTCTTGATACGTTCAATGGGACATTCCCTAGAGGTGTTAAAGCTAAAGAGTTTTGGGGAGAGATTGTTATGATTGTAGGCTATGAGGACCGTTGGCAACCGGCCGACTCGAACGCCAAGCTTATCTATCACCTTGCCCTCAAGATAGCCCATAGGATCATATCCAAGTGCCTTTTCTCAAGGACCGAGACTCCCCAAAAGCTCAAAGTTGATGAGCTTTTCATTCTCTATTGTATGATTGCCGGTCACTCTCCGGATCGTGCTACTATGCTTTCCTCCGCCCTTAGCAAGGTTAAGAACAAATCAGCGGGAAACATTGGCTATGGAGGGATGGTTACTTATATTGCAAAACATTTAGGAGTTGATTATTCGGCATGTGAGAGGGTGTCTGTTGCAAGGGGCTTCATGGATTTATGACTAGGGGGCTCTTTATTACCCGCCACCGCGGTCCACCTAATGTACCCATGCCTTGGGAAGACAAGGGTGGTAGAGGTATCCCATGGAGCACTGATTATTCCCTTAGGACTAGCCGGCAGAATTGCACGGCAGTGGAAACTTGTTCTTGGCCGTGATTCTTATAACGGTCGCCACGTGTCATTTTTTGCCACGTCAGCAACAGTTATTGGGCTTTTGTAACCCTAATTTTCTCCTATAAGAAGGCTGAAGAAAGGAGGAAAATGAAGTTCTTGCATCTAGCAACATTTCGAGGACATTGCTTAGAGAGATTTCGGAAGATCTTATTGCGTAAAGGAAAGATTTAGAGAAGGACGCATTTGAAGAATGCGTACTTAGAGAAGATCTAGGGTTTCATCTTGAAGGCGGATTGACATCCCGTTCTTCCTTGTTCCTTGAGACTTGTGAGAGATTCTTATTCTATTCTACATTCATTGAACACAAGTTACGATTATTGTGTTTGATTAACATTGGTTTTGAATTTATTATTGAGATTTCAAGGTTTTACCCTTTTTCTCTTTTATATTTGATTATTGATTTCATGATGATGATACTTGGATAAAACCCTTACGCGATTTTAAGGTGAATGGTTGATAGTTGTGGCATAGATGATGATAGATTGAACCAAAACAGATTGGACCTTGAGAGTTGCGAGAAACCTCGTCGTCGAGGTTTTCCACGGTCTCATCTCGAGTTCCACGGCCGTGGTTCTTCAAGATCCGACCGTGGTTTTCCTCTGTCGTACGTCCTTTGATTTTGCTTTGATCCAAAGTTAAAGATTTGCTTTAACCTAGCCTTGGTTTCCTTTTCTAGGTAGTAGTGAGACTCAACATCCTCTACTTCGGTTTCAAGTGTCACAACCTTAATCATTTTGGCTTATCTTTGATTCCTTTGGGTTTGGGCATGGGTATTTGAGAGTTTAATTTTTATCCTTAGATTCTTTCTATACTGCAGCTTCAACAATCTTTATAGAGAGAGCCTTTGGGTGAGACATATGGCTTTGGAACTTTGCCGTACAATTCCCTACCTTAGATATACCTTTGCAATCCCGACTCTGTCCTTATATCCTTAGAATATCTTAAATAAATTGCCACAATCGGATATGTGAATCTTTAGAATCGGTGTTTTCCTTATCATCTTTACAAAAGCTTTTTTGATTGTCTGACGATTTTACAAACTGAATTTGTTCCCCCCAAATCCCTGAGTTCGATACTCTAGAATTCTTTATTTACTACGCCGATCCGTACACTGCGGGTTTGCTTTGCTTTGATTTCAGTGTTATAAATTTAAGACTTTGACGCACACACTTTTGAGCGAACAAGATGGCATCCCATACAGTCTCCCATATGACTCCGTATCGCCCATTTAGACACCAAAAGCTGAAATCCCGACTTCTCCAACCAAATCCCGTATCTTTGGTACATTTTCTTCTCCTCCATCATACTCCGCGCACTAAGCAAAGGTAATTTCTTCCTCATCTCCTTTTACCAACAAAAGGCCGATCTCCCCACCTAAGGAAGCTGTTCACTCCACCCGCTCAAGAAGATACAACGGACTTATCTTTGTATCCGCTCACTTCTCCATATCCAAGGACGCCAACCTCACCTACACGTCCATCCCCTACTTCGGTGGCTTCTTTGTTGTTCTAGGAAGTGATGCTAAGCAAATCCGAGGCAAGAGTTCCAAGAACTTGTTCGGCCAAAGCATGCACACAAAGTCTTATTCTTTATAACTCGATAAGATTTCCTAAACTCCTAGCTAACCCGCAGTGTACGGATAGAAAACTAGAAAGGAAAGCATTCCGAGGTCGAACATAAAGACCGAGATGAGATTAAACCATGCAATGATCAAGGATAGTAAAGATCCAAAATAAGGAAAGAGATGGAAACAAAGAAATAAAAAATCATATGTTTTTGATGGGTTTTTGTGGTGATCAAACAAAGATCACAATAAAGCAACAATGTCAACCAAACAACAAAGCAAACGCAAGAAATAATATCAATGTATAAAGAGCGGATTCTAGAGATTCGGATGTCCGGTTATGGAAAGGACTCAAGCTTCTGATCAACCAAGGAATAAGTTGTGGTAAGTTGGGAAGGAATGTTTCTCGAATGGGATCAATCACTAGGTAGGTCTCATGGTCTACTAGTCCCGCACCTAAGGTCCTAGCTAACCCGCATTGTACAGATCGCAAAGTAGAAAGGAAAGCATTCCGAGGTCGAACACAAAGACCGAGGTGAGATTAAACCATGCAATGATCAAGGAGAGTAAAGATCTAAAATAAGGAAAGAGATGAAAACAAAGAAATGAAAATCAATTGTTTTTGATGGGATTTTATGGTGATCAAACAAAGATCACAATCAAGCAACAATGTCAACCAAACAACAAAGCAAATGCAAGATATAATATCAATGTATAGGGAGCGGATTCTAGAGATTCGGATGTCCTGTTATGGAAAGGAATCAAGATTCTAATCAACATACGAATAAGCTGTTGTAAGTTGGGAAGAAATGTTTCTCTAATGGGATCAATTTACTAGGTAGGTCTTATGGTCCACTAGTCCCGCACCTTAGGTCCTATTATCGGGTAAGTATCTAGGAACCTAAGGTTGGGAATTATACACAAACCGGATTGCTATCTGTAAGAGACTAGTTGCTGAGTTGTTGAGAGAGTGAGCACAGGGCTAGGAATTAGCCTGGACCGCCCCTGGGTGAACCAGAGGGCGTCCCTGCAGTTTGCCTGGGCCGCCCCTGCGGCTCACAGAGACCACCCCCGCGGCTCTGTGTGCTGCAGCCGTCTTGTTTGACCCTTTGACCCGTGCTTTACTCTTTTTACCCCCTTTATATACTTCATCTTCTCCCTTTGATGAGGGTTACCATTCTCTGCTCATCTCTCTCTCCTTACGTACATCTTCTTCTCTCTTCTCCCTTGGATCATCTTGCTTGATCTTCCTTGAGTTTTGTTGATAGTGTGAGAGATCTTGCATAGTTTTGCTTGGTTTTGGTGTTGATGATGTTTTTGTGCCTTGTTGAGCTAGATTGAGGTGATGATGGTGTTGTGCTGATCTTCTGGAAAGCTTAATTAGTAAGCCTTCATGGCTTCTCTTCTTTCTTTCTTCTTTTCTTCTTCTTTTCCTCTCTTTCCTTAGCCTAGCTTAGTTTTCTTAGGTTTGGATCATGTTTCAGCCATGTTTGGCTTGTGTTGTATGTATATATATATATGTCCTATATGTATGTTGTTGTTGGAGTGAAGAAGGGTAGAGAATCGAAGGAAGAAGTGAAGAAAGAGCTAAGGTGGTGCCTCCTGCTGTCAAGCCGCCCCTACGCCACCTTGTATCCGCCCCTGCACAATCAAAGATCCGCCCCCTGCGCCACCAGTGAGCCGTCCCTGCTCCACCTGCATCAGCAAGGGTCTTCTCTTGGTTCTGCAGGTGTGTGTGTGCTTCTAGGCTTTCCTTAGGATGCCTTTGTTCCCTCCTTTCCTAGTGTGAGTGTATAGGATCATGCTAGAGGTGTGAGGATGTGTTTGGTTGAGGTTATGATCGGTTTATGCCTTGTATGGCTTTTGAGGCTCATTAGGTTGTGAGTTTAGGTTGAGGATGATCCTATCGATCCCTTTGGGTCTAAGTTTCACCCTTGTGTTGATAGGAGATTGATATATCTCTTTATCCCTATTTATAGGCTGCTTTGTCCCTCAAGTGTAGAGGTGATCGTGGTTGAGTTTGATCGAGGTTGAGGTAAGTCCGTAGGACTTACTTAGCTGTCATCCTTATATTGGGTGTTTGCATGAGTTGTGTGCAATTTATATGTTTGCTATGATAACATGAGATGTCGTTTATACCGACCTATGTTCTATTGATTGCCCCGTATGCATGGTTATGATAACCTTTCCCTTTCATCCCACCGGGGAGTCTGGGAGGTTCTCTGATGTCAGGTCAGACTGACTTTACAGGAAGGGCACAATCCACTCCCACAGGGTACAGGGATTGTGTGACCGATACTTGTGCAGCTGGCTAGCAGGCTCAGGGGCGAGGATGTATCGGTCCTCGTGTCACATAGTTTCATATATTTATATATATACGATTTGAGTGAATGACCATTATATTGAGATGATAAAATGGATAAATGTGTGAAAGCATGTTGATGTGTTTATCTTCCCTTGATTGTGATTGTGCTTATGCATTACTCTATATAAGTGTATGGATAGCTAATGGTTAATTACCATGTTGTAGATGCCCCACAGGATAGGCATGTTGTTGGGTGATCTAGCCTGACAACAAGTTCATCCTCGTGCGTGAGGATGAACTTGTTGTCATGCTAGGGTAAGGATCCATTGTGAGATCGTAGCCCAATGTGGCACTCTGAGTCCCGCGGATTCGGGGTGTTACAAAGTTGGTATCAAAGCCTTAGGTTCACAACAATGGCACTTGCTACCTACAATGAGATTTGATAGGTAAAATAAACAAAACTCATATGGGGTCTGACGTTTTCAAAGGTTTTTTGGTTTTAAGTATGGTTTTGGGTTAGAAGTACGAGAAGTCGTCATTTTTGCTATGGATCTCTGCAGTATAGTTATGTATATATGTACTATGGATTATGTATGTGTATGTATTAAGTATATATATATATATGGCCTATATAGAGCCTTATAAGTTAGGTGTGTATACCCCGCCGATGGCTCGGACTAGAGCTACTGCCGCTGTAGGTAGAGGTAGAGGTAGGCAGCCCCGTCCTCCGGGTGTGGTAGGTGAAGGACCAGTTCCCGCTGTTGATCCACCAGTGGTGGAGGAGATACACCAGGAGGTTGCAGAGAGCTTGTCCCAGAGACGATGAGCGGTGGATCTAGGAGACATTATTCACACCGAGATCAATCTGATGACGCTGACCGTGTCTCCATGGGAGGACCGGAGTTCAGGGAGTACCTCAGACGTTTTGAGGAGGACATCAGGGTTGGCAGACGGGGCCCAGATTTACTAGTTCATGAGGGATCTTCTGAGAGATCTCAGGGAGCGCCACAGGTGCTAGCTGCACCTACACGTGTTCCTGAGCCAGTTCAAGTTGTGGAGGAGATTCGAGGGCCTCGACAAGATGCCTGGTTGAAGGCATTTCACCAGCAGGTACTGCGACACTTTTCAGGAGAGATAGCTCTACTGACTGAGGTGTGGATAGGGCATGTAGACTTAGCCTTAGAGTCTATGAGGTGTCCTGAGGACAGACGGATAGAACTGGTACAGTCTCTATTCCGTGACCTATCACACCAATGGTGGAGGACTGTATGGACCAGAGCCACCAGTTATGACCATATGAGGAGCATGATTAGGGAGCAGTTCTGCCCTGTCTCATTGAGGAGGAAGAAGCTACAGGATTTTGTGGAGGCCGGCTTTGAGGACGTGCCTATTGCAGATGCCATCCGCCGCTTCCAGACGGAGTTAGCTTTGTTGGGTCCAGCTGCACCATCTAAGGACCAGCATGTGTATCTGTTCTCTCATTGTCTGAGGGAGAGCACGCGTTCATACATGACGGGATTCCATTGTTAGTCCCTAGCTGAATATCAGGACCAGGCTTCTACTTTTGAGAGGGAGCGAGCTAGTCAGAGGAGAGCTTCTCAAACGGGACGGTCTGAGAAGAAGCAGCGCACTGGGCAAACCAGTGAAGTTGGAGGAGCATCTGGTTCTAGACGAAACCAAAGACGTCAGAGTTACCCCTCATATACACCGACTGCAGATAAGGGACGGCAGTGTTACAACTGTGGTGGCCTTGGCCATCTAAGGCCAGATTGTCCCAGACTAGTTGTGACTTGCTTTACTTATGGTAGACCAAGCCACAGAGCTGCCTTCTATAGGCAGGGTGGAGTTGCATCTCAGCAGGGTTCTTCCCCTGCCAGTGTAGCAGGAGGTGGTCAAAGGACACCTCAGCAGCAGACACAGGGACAACAAAGAGTCCTAGAGCATCCATCAACTCAGGGTTCTGCTCCAGGACCGAGTAGAGGCAGAAGTAGAGATGTTGGCACCAGTGATGCTAGAGGAGCCCGAGGGCGAGCTTTTAAGTTGAGGAGTGTAGAGGATCCACCTGTACCGGCTGTTACAGGTACCATTATACTTCATGGTTTACCTGTAAGAGTTTTGTTTAATACTGGTGTTACGCATTCATGTATTTCTAATACATGTGTTGAGTGTCTGAGTTTAGCTACCATAGAGGGGATACCCCTTACTATAGGTTTACCTGATGATAGTCGGGTCAGAGGTACCCGTGAGATACTTAGTTGTCCCCTTCGTTTTGGGACTTGTATTTTACTTGTTGACTTCTTAGTCATGCCATTGATGCATGAAGAAGTCATATTAGGTATGGATTGGATGCGTAGACACCGTGCAGTTTTGGATGTTGGTAGACGGATTGTTACAGTCTCTACTGAAGTTGGTCAAATTGAGGTCTTCCGAGGTTGGGACCTTGGGAAGACATGTTCTGTCATCAGCGCCGTACGAGCAGCTAGACTGATTGCACAGGGATGTGATGCCTTCTGGTTCTACGCCATGAAGGATAGAGAGAGTCCGGCTTTGGAGGACATTCCAGTGGTATGCGAGTTTGCAGACCTATTTGCTGAGCCGTCAAGCTTGCCGCCTCGGAGGAGTTTGAACTTCAGCATAGAGTTAGAGCCTGGTACGAGACCAATCTCAAAGGCCCCATATCGTATGGCACCTGTCAAGATGTTGGAGCTAAAGAAGCAACTCGAGGAGTTGGCTTAGAAGGGCTTCATACGCCCTAGTCTTTCACAATGGGGTGCACCTGTCCTCTTCGTGCGGAAGAAGGATGGATCTTTGAGACTATGCATAGATTACAAAGAGCTGAAAGAGGCGACCATCAAGAACATGTATCCACTGCCTCGCATTGATGATCTACTTGATCAGCTTCAGGGAGCTACGGTTTTCTCCCGGATTAATTTGCGCTCAGGATATCACCAACTGATGGTCAGGGAGCAGGATGTACACAGGACGGCATTTCGTACTCGTTATGGACACTATGAGTTTGTAGTGATGCCATTCGGAATGACGAACCCCAGCAGTCTTTATGGAGTTGATGAATTGTATTTTCATCGACTTCTTGGATCAGTTTTTGGTGGTCTTTATTGACGACATTTGGGTATACTCTCGTAACAGAGAGGAGCATGCCGGTCATCTGAAGACGGTTTTGTAGATTCTGAGGGATAGAGCTGTATGCCAAGCTCTCTAAGTGCGAGTTTTGGATGTCTGAGGTTTCTTTCCTTGGGCATATTGTCTCCGCCGATGGGATTATGGTTGATCCGGCGAAGATTGAGTATGTTGTTGCATGGACGACACTGACGAACGTCAAGGGAGTACGTAGCTTTATTGGCCTAGCCGGTTATTACAGACGTTTTGTGGAGGGATTTTCTGTGATTTCCTGTCCACTGATGAGTCTTCAGAGGAAGACTACCAAGTTTGTGTGGACCGACGAGTGTGCCCAGAGTTTTGAGGAGTTGAAGAAACATTTGACTTCTGCTCCTGTCTTGGCACAGCCAGAGGGTTTTCATGATTTTGTGGTCTATAGTGATGAATCCTGTGTGTTGATGTAGAGAGGCAGAGTGATTGCTTATGTGTCTAGACAATTGAAGACGTATGAGAAGAACTACCCGACTCATGATCTTGAGTTGGCAACGGTAGTTCATGCTTTGAAGATCTGGAGACATTACCTGTATCCCATGTCAGATCTTCAAAGACCATAAGAGTCTGAAGTATAATTTCACGCAACGAGAGTTAAACAACCACCAGCGTCGTTGTCTTGAGTTGATCAAGGACTTTGACCTTGAGATTTTGTATCATCATGGAAAGGCGAATGTTGTAGTTGACGCCTTGAGCAGGAAGATGCCTCATCAAAAGACGATTGCCAGATTGACAGTACAGCCTAAGCTTCATAGGGATCTAGCCTGGCTTGAGATGGACATCCAGTTTCCTTATGAGGATGCCAAGTTGTTTGCTTTAGAGGTTCTACCTGGTCTGTTGGATGAGATCCAACAAAAGCAGGGGATCTGCCCGACCTTGATGAGGATTAGAGAAAGGATGTCTCGTGGTGAGGAACCGCAGTTTTCTATTGGGGCAGATGGAGTGATGAGGCGACCTGATCGTATATGTGTTCCTGTAGATAAAGAGTTGAGGTAGAGGATCTTACAGGACGCTCTGTTACGCTAATTAGGTAGCATAAAAAGCTTTACATTTATAAACTCGATCTAAAATCCTAAACTACCTAGCGAAAACCGCAATGTACGGATCGTTTTGTAGAAAGGAAAGTATTCCGTGGTCGAACACAAGGACTGAGGTGAAATCAAGTCATTCAATGATCAAAGATAGTGTAAATCTAAACTAAGATGAGATGAGGAATAAAGAAAGTGTAAAACACAATATTTTTGGTTGGTTTTGGGTGATCAACAAGGATCACAAATATATCAACACAAACAAGCAAACAAACACACAAACACAAAGATAAGAGATAAGAGGTAAGAAACGCGGATTCTAGAGATTCGGAATTCCGATTATGACAATGAACTCATGCTTCTAAAGATCAAAGGAAAACTGCGGTTGTTCGTAGTTGGGTGTTTCTCTAATGGGAGCAATTACCGGGTAAGTCTCATGCTCCACTAGTCTCGCACCTAAGGTCCTATTACCGGGTAAGTCTTAAAGAACCTAAGGACGGGAATTCTACACAAACCGGCCACTAACTAAGGATCAAACCCCTCCTTACCGGGTAAGTCTCGGAATGGGTAAGTCTTAGGCAACGATCCTAGCATACTCAATCCAATAGCGGCTTTTTTGGCTCACTACTACCTAGAGTTCATCATCTTATGCATCTAAGAGAGGAAATTACTGGGTAAGTCTCATTCCTCAAAAAGGTTGCTAACATTAGGTCACCCTAAGCTAGGTTAGGCTCACCAAACACTAGGATTTCAACACTTCTACACCGTAACATCCAAATTCATCAATACAAGCACAACAGAGAAAATTACGGGTGGATCATGGAAACCACGGCCGTAGAATCATGAAGAACAAGCCGTGATTCTACACTGAGTTGGGGTTTCGAACACAAATCAATCCTAAGCTAACATGGAAGCCCATACAATCATAGTCCAAAGCATAAACATCAATCCTTCACCCTAGAATCACAACTATTCAGCAAACAACATACATTTCAAGATCAAACTTCACAAATAGAGTATGCTTGCAAGTCATGGCTAGATAATGAAGGATAATCCCAAGAAAAGACATTAAAAGCTAGAATAGAAGTTACCAAATCTTACAAAGGCTCCAAGAGCTATTCCAAGTTGTCAACAATAGAAACCTCGCTCAAAACCACTCTAATCTCACTTTAAAACGAAAATCTACACTAATCTCTTCCAAGAACACCCACAATGGGTGCTTAGAAGAGAGGCTACAATGGAGAAGTGTTTTGGGGAAGAAGCTAGGTCAAAAGGGGAAGGGAGAGATCCTTCAATACATCCTGCAACATCACTTAAATACTCGTCCAATAAGCAATGGTCGGGCAAAGAGATCGTGGGACACGTGTCAAAGTGGTGAAGACAGGAACCATGGCCAAAACCACGGGCGTGGAAATGGCCTCTGGGCCGTGGTTTTGCTCCAAAAACCCTCCTTGGATCACCAAGCAATGAGTTGGTGCAAGGCATGCACCAACAAGGTCCTATGCTGTTCGCCCTAAAACGTGCGTGCAAATAAGCTTTAAATTTATAAAACTAGAATCAAGCAAGCGAACCCGCAGTGTACGGATCGGCGTAGTTAAGCAAGAATTCCAGAGTATCAAACACATGGATTTGGGGAGAAACAAATTCGATTTCAGATTATCAAGCAGGTAAATGTAAGAGCTTTGCAAATTATTGGGAAAACAACAATCCTAAAGATCTAAGTATCCAGTTGTGGCAATCGATTCAAGATGCACTAATGATATGAGGACAGAGTTGAGATATAAAAAGGTATGCTAATGTAAGGTAATCCTACGGTGAAGTTCCAAAAACCTTATGTGACTCATCTACAAGACACTCTCTATACAGGTTGTTGAGGCTTCAATATAGAAAGGTTCTAAAGGCAAGAATTAATGTCAAACACCCAAACTTGTAATCCAAGGATCAAGACTAACTTAACCGATTACGGTTGTGACACTCACAATCGAGGTAGAGGTTGTTGAGGCTTCACTACCACCTAGAAAAGGCAAGCCTAAACTAAGTTAAAGAAAATCTTTAACTTTGGATTAAAGTAAAAGCAGGTTCGTAAACTTAAGGGAAATTACGGGTGGATCTTGAGATTCCACGGTCGTGGAACTCAAGAACAAACCGTGATTTAGGGTTCGTCGACGATTCTCTCTAACTCTCAAGGTCTAATCTGTTTACGATCGATCTATCATCATCTAAGCCACAACTATCAACCCTTCACCTTAGAATTGTTAAGGGTTTTTAGCCAACAATCATCATTATGATATCAAATTCAAAGATTTAAAGATTGAAAGATGAAAACTTCCGAAAACTTCCAATAAACTTCAAACCAATCTCAAAGTCACAATCAAGAATGAATATTGTCAATAGATTCAGAATAAAGCAAACAATCACAATCTTAGGAAAGAAGGAAGAACGGGATGTCAATCCGTCTTCTAAATCAAACCTAAACAAGAAGAGAAATCTTCTTGCAACAATCTTCCAAAAACTTCGATCTTCCTTCAATCCGGAAATCTCCACAGCAATCTCCACCAAAAGTGTGAGATTAGGGCAACTCCAAAGATGAGTGCAAGTACGTCTTTTGCAATGTCGCAAAATCTCCAAGTGAAGGTGCAAGCGTAAGCCTAAAGCGAGGTCGCAAAGTGCGTCTAAGCGAGGATGATGGAATCTCTCTTCGTCCGTCTTTTTATAGGGCAAGATAAAATATCGGCCCGGCCCAATCTTCAAAAGATCGTGGCTTAAAGTGTGGCGAAAAATATCGTCAAGATCACGGTCGTGGAAGGTTCCACGACCGTAATTTAGAGCGTGGGAATCAACACGGTTTGAACCATGGATTCCACGACCGTAAAAGCTTCTGGAATGAATCACGCTTCTCCTGCAGGGTTTCACGGCCGTGGAACTGAACGTGGTTTGTAGTACGGCCGTATTTTAGAGCGTGGTTTAGGGCAAGAACGTGATTCTTCCCTAGCCTCGTGCATTCCATAGGTTGACACTCATTTTGCTCCTAAGAATGCCCTCAATTCATGGACATACTCAATCAACTCATCTTTGCTCGATTCCGTTTGGAAATGGCTCTCAATCACCTATAATCAACATAAAGATTGTGTAGACATCTATATCGACAATATAGGCAAACTAGCTCACAAATGCAACAATGCTAAATCAAAGACTATCAATATGAATCAAATATACTTAGAAAATGTGCCTAAAATAACACAATATTTCATGCTAACAAATAACCCCATACTTAACGCTTGCTTGTCCCTAAGCAAGGTCTTTCAAAAGCTTTAAACAAGAGTTAGGATGAAATATGTGTACCTTCTCAAAGCAATACTTCTTTTGGAGGAATGTGCCTTCTAAAGAATAGATCATTCTCAAATCTTTCTACAATCGTTTATGAGACTTTCATACACTCAATCAAAGAGTAAAAAGCAAAGAAAGCTCATGAATCAATCAAACTTCCATACAAACATCATAACCCTTAAACATTATCAAAATCAATCATAAGAAACTTCAATTTAGATCACCAAGTCATATAACATTCTTTTGATATTAAGGACTTTCAAAGAAAAAGGTCTAGAATGTGGAAAGGGAAGGAAACTTTAAGGAATGTGGTGCATGAATCCGGGAAAGTGGACAACTACTCCTTCTTCTTCTTTTGCGGTTTCCGCAACACCTTCAACTTAGAGCTTCGCTCTCTTCTTTTCATTTTTCGACTTTACTTTTGGAGTTATGGACAGAGGTGCACAAAAACCGAAGCCTAGGAGATTGGCGTTTCTCAATTTTTATGAGATGCCTCAAACCTTTAGCGCACATACCATAATCCGCTAGGAATATTGCTCAATCCGACTTTGGCAAGACACAAACACCCGGCTATGTGAATGGTGCCGAGTTACTCATCATCATGATTGACTTCCCCAAACCTAGAATTTTTTCTATTCTTTTGATTGCAAATAATTGCTCTCATGGCCCTCCCACATCAAACATGCCTTTTTCATTCACTTCTCCAAATTCCCGGATAGGTAAAGGAGGTCAATATTTCAATGAGGAGCTAAAATGATCAAAGAAAGAAGAAAGAAAAATCGAATTGCCTTAATCATCTCAACAAGAAGTATAAGAACTCATAGTGTGATTTCAACTTCAATTTCTTAACATGATTTAAATAACATTCATCACATTATGAAACTTGCAAAAGAGGTATAATCAACTCATTCAATTCCTTTTCAATTCACTATTCTTTTAAGCATGCAATTGTCATCAAACTCAATTCACAAGTAGTGATTATCATAGAAATCATCTCAATTCATTGGAAGCACAAAATTTTCAAAATTTTTCAATTTTTATGGGTTTTTCAAGTTCTTTTTCATGCAATGCAATTACGAAACGTGCAACAATATAGTGAACATGCAATGATAGTCTCGAATAGAAGCAAACATAGTGAGTAAGAGTTATTACAAACTTTTAGTACATCCCACCCCATACTTAGGACGAACATTGTCCCTAATGTTCAAAAGAAAGAAAGAAAAGAAAGAAAAGAAAAAGAAACTCACAAAGTGGCGGTAGAATGGCTAAAGCGAACGGTCATGCAATCAATCACTGCGGCGCTGGTGGAGGCGGGAATGGAGAGAAGCTAGGATCATAAAACCGCCCAAACTGCTGGCGGTAGACATCCCTCATCATGTGGTCGAGGTCGTCTAAGCGTCCATCTCTAGCATCGGCTCGGATCTCCAATGCTCCTACTCTTTCCAAAAGACCAGTAGCCCAATCCGGCATCTGCTCATACCATCCCGGAGCCTGACTGTACCATGCTGGAGCGTCGGATGGTGCTGGTGCTGATGGCTACTCTGTGGACCATGGAGGTGGAGCTCCGTACCATGCAGGAGGTGTGGTCATCTATATAGGTCTCTCACTCACGCTAGCGCGGTGAGAAGACGAGCCTGAAGCTCTAGCTGGACGTGGAGAACGTCTAGGTGCATCGAGGGCCGCCTCCGGCTGATCCGGAAACGTGCCAAACTCCTGCTTGGCTCCTCCTCCACCCTCAAACTGATCTCCCATCTCCTCCTCCTCAACAACGGGCGGTGGTGGAACATACGGAGGAGCTGCTATCCTGTTCGCATGCATAGCAACGAACGTCTCCTTCCAATTATGGCAACCTGCCATAATGGAGTACTCCGGTAGCCACTCTATACCCCTACCTGTCCTGCTCTCCCAAGGCATGGCCGCATAAGGCGGACCTCTATGTGTGAGGAAGATGAGACCCCTAGTCATGAAGGCATGGAGTCCTAAGGGAACGGCCGGTATGCGGGTACAAGCAGAAAAATCAACACCCAAGCTCCTAGCAAGGTGGGTAACTATCCCACCATATCCGATGTTGCCCTTCTTCTTGTTCTTGAGCTTGCTCATAGTAGCAGCCAAGAGAGTGGCACAGTCAGCTCGGCGCCCGTACAGCATGGAGTAAAGCAAAAAGAGCTCATCCGTCTTGATCTTTTGGGGCGTCTCCGTCCTAGGAAAGAGACACTCCGAAAGAACACGGTGAGCAATCTTCAAGGCTAGGTGGTACATCAACCTAGCCTTGGTGTCAGCAGGTTGCCAGCGGTCCTCGCTGGCGTAGATCATCGCTACCTCCTCCCAAAAGTCCTTGGCGTAAACGCCACTAGGAAAGCGACCGTTAAAGGTCTCCTGAAACCCGAAGAAGGTCCCGAACTCACGGATGCTAAAGTCATAGTTTCTTTCCATAAGTCGGAAAGAAACGGTCCTATCTACATGGCTATGCTCAAAAGATGTCACAACCACCCGTGTAATCTCCTCATAGGCGTCTTCTCGGATAGCCGAGAAGACAATAAGTCTGGCTCTATCCAAGAGCCAAGTGAGGTCATCAACTATGTTAAGAGGAGTTAGATCCTCTAACAAAAGGTACCTAGGTCCAATCACAGGTCTCTCATGGATCCTCTCGAGTGCAGCAAGGTGATCCTCATGAATGGTCGGTACTCGAGGGCTAGGTGGTGAGGGTGAGGAAGGTAATGATGGAGGTGAAGGGGAAGAGGGTGGTGGTGCTCTAGAGGATGAGGAAGAGGAGGGATTACCCTTCCTCTTCTTGTTCTGGTTATCCTTCTTCTCCTTAATCCTCCCCGAAACTCTTCTCACAAAGTCCATTCTGTCAAAAATTACGAGCTGTTCTAATGATTCCACGGCCGTGGTTCTCCCAGGAACCGTGATTCGTCTCAGAAATTCTCAAATCTCAGAATTCAGCACTCAATCTCAACAAACAGGCAGCCCTAATCTAATTTCCTCAGATTTCAATCAGTTCTTCCTAAAATCTCTAACAAAAACGAATCAAATCGACAAAGATCAAGAAGAGTGGAAAAACCTATTTTTCGGATTTAAAAATCCGAATTGTGCGTTCCTTGGTGAATTTCCGCTCGATTCGTAGCTTGGATCTTGTTGGTGGTCGAATTTGCTTCAGTTTGGGAAGAAGAATCGTTAAAAACGATTAAGAAACGAGGATTTGAGAGAGGGCCGTGGATTTCGGCGTTTAGGTCGTGGAAGAGGGGTTTTGTGGGTGATTTTTGTGAAGAACGTGGTTTATATAGTTACAGGCAAAATTTTGAAAATCACGGTCTGTCGGGGTGTTCCACGGCCGTGGAATTGTACGGAACCGTGGTTTTTGTGATTTTTCAAAGGCTTTTGGAAATTACGGGCACTGTAGCTGTCACGACCGTGGTTTAGGCCGTGGAACTCTCTGTAAAGCTCCAAAGTCCAAATTTCGTCACTTTTCTTCAACATTATCCTTCCCTTTTCCTTTTCCATCATTCCTACATCCAAAAACACGAACATACCGGAAGGAATCGAAGGCAAAAACAAAGCGAAAAACGTCTATACTAAGCTAATCTATAAATCGAAAACAAAAACAAAAATGCAATACCTTGGGTTGCCTCCCAAGAAGCGCTTTGTTTAAGGTCCGTAGCTAGACCAATCTCGCACTTATTCGAGTGCGGTAGGCGCGAACTCTTCAGTTTGGAGTTCCGGCGTATACTTCTTGAGTCGTTGGCCGTTCACCTTAAAGCTTCCGCCCATTTCACCCCATACTTCAACTACACCATGGGGGAAAATATGCTTAATTAGAAAAGGTCCGGTCCAACGAGATTTAAGCTTACCTGGAAAGAGACGAAGCCTTGAATTGAAGAGGAGAACTTGATCTCCTTCTTTGAAGTCCTTTGGAATGATATGCTTATCATGCCAATGCTTTGCTCTCTCCTTATAGATCTTAGCGTTTTCATAAGCATTCAAGCGGAGTTCATCCAGCTCATTGATGTCTAGGAGACGCTTCTCTCCTGCTTCCTTCATGCTGAAGTTCAACCACTTGATAGCCCAAAACGCTTTGTGCTCCAACTCTACCGGCAAGTGACAAGACTTCCCATACACAAGGTTGTATGGTGTGGTTCCTATGGGAGTCTTGTATGCAGTCTGGTATGCCCACAATGCATCGTCAAGCTTCAAAGACCAATCCTTCCTAGTCCTTGAAACCGTCTTCTCTAGGATTCCTTTGATCTCCCTATTTGAGATCTCAACTTGTCCACTTGTTTTTGGATGATAGGGGGTAGCAATCTTGTGAGTAACCCCATACTTAGCTAGAAGAGCTTCAAAGCGCCGGGCAATGAAGTGAGAACCTCCATCACTAATAATAGTCCTTGGCGTCCCAAATCGCGGGAAGATGGTCTTGTTGAAGAACTTAACCACCACCATGGCATCATTGGTGGGAGAGGCAATTTCTTCCACTCATCTAGAAACGTAGTCTACCGCCAATAGTATGTATTGGTTTCCACAAGAAGATGGGAATGGTCCCATGAAGTCTACTCCCACAACGTCAAAAATCTCCACCTCTTGGATGTTGTTGAGGGGCATCTCATTCCTCCTAGAGATATTGCATGTTCTTTGACAAGCATCGCAGCAAGAAACAAAGGATTGCACATCTCTAAACAAAGTAGGCCAAAAGAATCCAGATTGCAATACCTTTGCGCTAGTCTTGTTCGAACTAGCGTGTCCTCCACAAGGTAGTGAATGACAATGGCGGATGACACTTTGCATCTCATCTTCCGGCACACATCGCCGAATGATGCCATCCGGACCTCTCTTAAAGAGGAGAGGCTCGTTCCAAAAGTATTCCCGGACATCCTTAAAGAACTTCTTCCTTTGTGCGTAGGATAGTCCGGGCGGTGTCTCTTGGAAAACCAAATAGTTAACAAAATCAGCAAACCATGGTTCGTTACCTTTGGAGATCACATCGATGCACTCTTCAATGATGTGTAGGTGTTCGTCCGGGAAGGAGTCGTCGATGGGTAAACGGTCGTCCTCTAGATGTGTTAGGCGACTCAAATGATCCGCAACAGAATTTTCTGAACCTTTCTTGTCGCGGATTTCTAGATTGAATTCTTGTAGGAGAAGAATCCATCTAATTAGCCTTGGCTTCGCGTCTTTCTTCGCAAGGAGGTACCGGATCGCAGCATGATCCGTGTAGACAATCACCTTTGCACCTACAAGATAAGAACAAAACTTGTCAATAGCATAGACAATGGCTAAAAACTCTTTTTCGGTAGTGGCGTAGTTGAGCTGCGCTTCGTCTAGCGTCTTGCTAGCATAGTATATGGCATGGGTTCGCCATTCCTTTCGTTGTCCAAGAACAGCTCCAATAGCTACGTCACTAGCATCGCACATAATCTCAAAGGGAAGAGTCCAATCCGGAGGTTGGATAATAGGTGCTGAAATTAGAGCTTGCCGAATAGTGTTAAATGCATCCAAACATTCCTGCGAAAACTCAAAAACCGCATCCTTCATCAATAGATTAGTGAGAGGTTTTGATATCTTAGAAAAGTCCTTAATGAAACGTCTATAAAATCCAGCATGTCCTAGGAAACTTCTTATCCCTTTCACCGAAGTTGGGGGAGGAAGCTTCTCTATGGTCTCTATCTTAGCTTTGTCTACTTCTATCCCTCTACTAGAGACTAAGTGACCTAATACAATTCCTTCCTTAACCATAAATTGACACTTCTCCCAATTAAGAACTAGGTTAGTGTCTTCACACCTTTGCAAAACAAGAGAAAGGTTAGAAAGGCAATCGTTAAAAGAGGAACCGTATACGGAGAAGTCGTCCATGAAGACGACCATGATTTCCTCTACGTATTCGGAGAAGATGGCCATCATGCACCGTTGAAAGGTGGCTGGGGCGTTGCAAAGCCCGAACGGAATTCTCCTATAAGCAAACGTACCCCATGGGCACGTGAATGTGGTCTTCTCTTGATCATCCGGATGTATCGGAATCTGAAAGAAACCACTATAACCGTCAAGGTAGCAAAAATGTGAATGTTGTGCTAACCTTTCAAGCATTTGATCAATGAATGGCAATGGGAAGTGATCCTTCCTCGTTGCGTTGTTGAGCTTACGGTAGTCTATGCACATCCGCCATCCCGTCACGGTTCGGGTAGGAATGAGTTCGTTGTTTTTGTTGTTGATGACCGTCATTCCTCCCTTCTTCGGAACTACTTGAACCGGACTCACCCACTTACTATCGGAAATAGGGTAGATGATACCTGCATCAAGAAGCTTAAGAATTTCCTTCTTGACAACCTCCTTCATGGTCGGATTCAACCGCCTTTGAGGTTGTCTTTAAGTTCTAAAATCTTCCTCCATTAGTATCTTATGCATGCATAGGGAGGGTTTAATTCCTACTAAGTCCTCAATAGTATAGCCTAAAGCTTTCCAATGTTTCCTAAGGACAATCATGAGCTGATTATGTTCATCTATGCTTAGATCGGAACTAACAATAACCGGAAAGGTAGAATTAGGTCCTAAAAAAGCGTACCTTAGATGAGTAGGAAGTGGTTTGAGATCCATTGCTTTCGGAGCTTCCAATGATCCTTGAGAAGCACCCGATGTCTCCTTAGAAGTTTCTAAGGGTGATCAGTGTGTGGGAGAAGAATCAGAAGAAGTTGAAGAAGTGTCTTGATCACTCCTTTCCACGCCCAGAATTACGGGTTCCTCATGTCCTCCACGGCCGTGGTTTAGGGCGTGGAAAGGAAATACGGTTGTCATGTCTTCTCCACGACCGTATAACCCCCTGGAGTGGGACACGGTTTTTTTTGTGAAATCCACGGCCGTGGAATACAGTGTGTGACCGTGGATTCTCACATTTTCTGCCTCATCGTGGAGTTTTTCGAACTCCACTTCATGCATCTCTTCTTGTGCTTCTAAGGCTTCAATTACCTCATTGCACTCTTCGTCTTCCCCTACATTTGTTAGACTCATAGTGATAACTTTTTGTAAAGGATCGTTAAAGAGAATCGCACTTACCTCCTCCCTAGACAACCCTTCTTCATCTTGGATATCGAATATATCCTCATCAAAGATTGGCTCCTTCACTAGAGTGGAAAGAACGAACTCTACTTTCTCTTCCCCTATATCAAAAGCGAGTCTACCATTCTTGCAATCGACTATGCAGCCGGAAGTTGCAAGAAACGGTCTTCCGAGTATGATCGGGACCGGACTATCTGCAGGAATATCAAGCACGACAAAATCAATGGGAACAAAGAATTTACCGAGCTTGACCGGGACGTCTTCTATAATACCGACGGGGCGAGTGATAGATCGATCCGCCATGTACAACGTCATCTTCACCGGTTTAGGGTCGCCTAAACCGATCTTCCTGCATAATGCAAGTGGTATGATGCTCACACTTGCTCCTAAGTCACATAACGCATCGTATGTGACATCTCCCACTCCTATGGGAATGCAAAATGACCCTGGATCATTTAGCTTTGGGGGCATTTTCTCCTTCATGGTTTTTATGAGATCCGAAGAATCCGAACTCATCTTAACCTCTTCGAAGTCTTCTAGCTTCCTCTTGTTGGAGAGGAGCTCCTTCAAGAACTTGCCATAAGCTGGCATACCTACAATAGCATCGATAAAGGGTATGTTAATATGCAGCTTGCTCATGAGTTCTATGAACTTACCAAACTGTTTATCTAGGCGCGCTCTCGCTCTAGATTGAGGGAATGGTAGGGGAGGTTTGTAAGCTGGAGGAGGAACGTAGACATCTTCCTTCTCCTTCCCCTTCTCCTTGTCTTTCTCTACGGGGACTTCAACGAACTTAGGCTGCGGATCGGTGGTAGTCACTCTGCTCCTAGTTGTGATTGCCATTACCCTTCCTTTAGGGTTGTCCTCCGTCTTTCCTGGAAGTTTCCCTTGATTCCTAGGAACTTCCTCCGCATGGCTGAACATTTGGTTTTCTAAAACATTTTGAGCGTTATCAACCTTGGAAATTTGATCATCAACCTTAATGATGCGGTTCTCCAGCCCTTGTAGCTTTCCCAAAATCGTTTCCAACATGGGATCAGGCTTCTCCTTCCCCGAAGTGTTTCCTCCATTAGATGATTGCCCCTGGCTTTTCAAAGGAGTAGAGGAAGAGGAAGGTGGAGTTAGTGATTTAGAATTGGAAGGATAAGAGTTACCGGAATTTTGTTGATTGGAGCGCCAATTGTTGTTGTTTGAACCCCTATTGTTGTTCCAATTGTTGTTCCGGTTGTTGTTGTTTCCATTCCAATTGTTATTCCGGTTGTTGTTCCGGTTATTGTTGTTGTTGTTGCGGTTTGTGTTATCGCCGCCATTGTTGTTGCCCAAATAGCCAACATCCTTCCCTTGTTGCTTTGGGAAGTTGGTCTTGATCGCCTCCTTCAACTCCTTGATCTCATTGTTGAGGGAGAAAATCTGATTTTGAGCTTCATGTGTGAGCTTTGCTCCTTGCTCCACACGATTTCCCTCCACTTTCCGGTGGGAATACTTCTCTATGACTCTTGCTTGCTTCTCAATGAAGTCCCAAGCATCATCTTCCCTCATGTCCATGAACGTTCCACATGAGAGGGATTGGAGGTTGAATTGCTTCCCCGCATCCAGCCCCTTGTAGTAAATCTCCAACAATGCAAGTTTGGATATGCCATGATGAGGGCAATCCAATAACAAGTCCTGAAACATTTCCCATGATTGAAACAAACTTTCGTTAGACCTCATGGAAAATGCATTGATCTTACCTCTAAGTTCCGCCGTTTTGGATAGCGGAAAGAATTTGGTGAGGAACTCCGCGGAAAGGTCTTCCCACATGTCTAGTTTCCCACTAGGAAGAGCTTGGTACCAAGACAACGCTTTCCCCTTCAAGGAGAAGAAGAAAGGCTTGAGTTTATAGTTGTTGGTAGTAGCACTCTTCGGTCTCATTATCTCCATCATACACTCGAAGTTTTGCAGGTGTTGGTGTGGAGATTCAGCGCTTGTCCCGCCAAATTGGTTTTGGCGAACAAGAGTAATGACTTGAGGGTTGAAGCTAAACCCTTGCACATCATCAGCATCAAAATTTACGCCCAAACGGCGCGGTTGTTGTGTGGGATCCATCCTTTGGCCAAGAGTTCTTGGCTCATTATCTACACGTTCGATCCTCGCGTTCCTAGGTGGAACACGACGATTAGATGCTCCCCGTGGATGGAAAGGATTTACATTGATCGTGGGATCAATCTCTTCTAACGGTGGCATGGAAGAATCACTATCATCAGCGGATGAATGGCTTCTTCTTCTTGATCTTGATCCTCTCCTTGAGGATTTCTTGCTTCCCTTATTCTTAAGGTCGCTTAGTTCTATCCTCATTTGGAAAATCATATCCTGCAGATTGTTAACTTGAGATTGTTGACGATCCATTTCATCCCGGCGGATGTTTTCATTCCATTGGAGTTGAGCTTCCTTCTCCGCCAACTCCGCTTGAGATCACGTTCGTGTTCTTCAGCCATCTTCTTTTCCTTGCGCTTTTGCCTTAAAGTCCTCTCAAGCTCTTGATCAAGAGGTAAGAGGTCTTCGGTGTTCCTAGACCTGCGCATGCACTAAAAAAGATATCAAATAACGAGAGCAAGCTCCCAAGCTTGACAACCGGCTACCGAATTCGGTCTAGACCAAATCCCCGGCAACGGCGCCAAAAACTTGTTCGCCCTAAAACGTCTGTGCAAATAAGCTTTAAATTTATAAAACTAGAATCAAGCAAGCAAACCCGCAATGTACGGATCGGCGTAGTTAAGCAAGAATTCCAGAGTATCGAACACAGGGATTTGGGGAGAAACAAATTCGATTTCAGATTATCAAGCAGGTAAATGTAAGAGCTTTGCAAATTATTGGGAAAACAACAATCCTAAAGATCTAAGTATCCAGTTGTGGCAATCGATTCAAGATGCACTAATGATATGAGGACAGAGTTGAGATATGCAAAGGTATGCTAATGTAAGGTAATCGTACGGTGAAGTTCCAAAAACCTTATGTGACTCATCTACAAGACACTCTCTATACAGGTTGTCGAGGCTTCAATATAGAAAGGTTCTAAAGGCAAGAATTAATGTCAAACACCCAAACTTGTAATCCAAGGATCAAGACTAACTTAACCGATTACGGTTGTGACACTCACAATCGAGGTAGAGGTTGTTGAGGCTTCACTACCACCTAGAAAAGGCAAGCCTAAACTAAGTTAAAGCAAATCTTTAACTTTGGATTAAAGTAAAAGCAGGTTCGTAAACTTAAGGAAAATTATGGGTGGATCTTGAGATTCCACGGTCGTGGAACTCAAGAACAAACCGTGATTTAGGGTTCGTCGACGATTCTCTCTAACTCTCAGGGTCTAATCTGTTTACAATCGATCTATCATCATCTAAACCACAACTATCAACCCTTCACCTTAGAATTGTTAAGGGTTTTTAGCCAACAATCATCATTATGATATCAAATTCAAAGATTTAAAGATTGAAAGATGAAAACTTCTGAAAACTTCCAATAAACTTCAAACCAATCTCAAAGTCACAATCAAGAATGAATATTGTCAATAGATTCAGAATAAAGCAAACAATCACAATCTTAGGAAAGAAGGAAGAACGGGATGTCAATCCGTCTTCTAAATCAAACCTAAACAAGAAGAGAAATCTTCTTGCAACAATCTTCCAAAAACTTCGATCTTCCGTCAATCCGGAAATCTCCACAGCAATCTCCACCAAAAGTGCGAGATTAGGGCAACTCCAAAGATGAGTGCAAGTACGTCTTTTGCAATGTCGCAAAATCTCCAAGTGAAGGTGCAAGCGTAAGCCTAAAGCGAGGTCGCAAAGTGCGTCTAAGCGAGGATGATGGAATCTCTCTTCGTCCGTCTTTTTATAGGGCAAGATAAAATATCGGCCCGGCCCAATCTTCAAAAGATCGTGGCTTAAAGTGTGGCGAAAAATATCGTCAAGATCACGGTAGTGGAAGGTTCCACGACCGTAATTTAGAGCATGGGAATCAACACGGTTTGAACTAATGGATTCCACGACCGTAAAAGCTTCTGGAATGAATCACGCTTCTCCTGCAGGGTTCCACGGCCGTGGAACTGAACGTGGTTTGTATTACGGCCGTATTTTAGAGCGTGGTTTAGGGCAAGAACGTGATTCTTCCCTAGCCTCGTGCATTCCATAGGTTGACACTCATTTTGCTCCTAAGAATGCCCTCAATCCATGGACATACTCAATCAACTCATCTTTGCTCGATTCCGTTCGGAAATGGCTCTCAATCACCTATAATCAACATAAAGATTGTGTAGACATCTATATCGACAATATAGGCAAACTAGCTCACAAATGCAACAATGCTAAATCAAAGACTATCAATATGAATCAAATATACTTAGAAAACGTGCCTAAAATAACACAATATTTCATGCTAACATATGCGTTCTCCTTTGCTCCTAGCTTGCTCCTTAAAGAGTCCGGATGTGTGACACCACAAGGATTGATCCTCGAATGTATCGTTTAAGCTCCAAAAGCTCCCCAAAATACCTACAAAACCGACAAGAGTTCGTGTAGACGTCTATTTCGACAATATGCATGAATTAAGCATAAACTTCACGAACTGATGCGGAAACATGCATGAATGGAGAGGAAAACTATCTAAAAGAGTGCCTAAACTAGTGTCATAAATCATGTCATTAAAATACCCCATACTTAGCACTTGCTCGTCCCCGAGCAAGGTCCAACTATAGGCTACGAGATGGCATGATTTATGACTGCAGAAAAACAAAAAAATATTTTTTGGAATTGTGCTTCTAAAATTGGATCACCTTCATAGTCATGTTTCATGGCAATGGACAAGCAATCTTGTATTAAATGAATGAAGGCACGGAAAGACAATTATATTTAACTCGAAAGTATGCATGAAAGGTGAAAATGAAGAAGTCAAGATGATCATGAGCATATCCAGTCTAGATCACTTAGTCATACACATAAGCAAATAGGTCTTAAGGACTTAGGAAAGAAGAGGCCAAAAAACGTGATGATAAGGTGGGAATTTTCTATGGTCATGTGGTGCAAATCCGGGAAAGGAACTAAACAACCACAACTTCACATTTATACTTCATCCACCAAAGTGTATTTTTCTCTTTCTTTTCTTTCTTTTCTTTTCTTTTCTTTTTCTTTTTCTTTTACTTATTTTTGAGACAATGGCATTGGTGTACAAAAGCCGAAACCTTGGTGATTAGCGGACCTCGGGATTTTTCCGAGGTGCCTCATACCGGGCACATATACCAAGACTCGTTAGGACATTCGGTTTATCCGACTTTGGCAAGGCACAAACACCCGATTATGTGAATGGTGCCGAGTTACTCGTCATCAAAACCAAAGTCCCCAAACCAATTTTTTCTACACTTTTCACAATACATTTTCAACAACTTCATTCACAACATTCATACACCAACTTCACCACCCCATACTTGCTTTTCCTACACTCAACACACTAGCATGCTCCTATTCCCGGATGGGTCAAAGAGGTCAAGTTTCATATCAAGTGAGGTGCTCAAACAACATGATCAAGATGAGAAGAAGAGAGATGAATTGCCTTAATCATTCCTAGATGATGTGTAAGAACTAGCATGTAATTTCGACCATCAATTCTCAATCCAATCAAGACAAGCATCATAATCACAAATCATGCATAGGATTCAAGAGAAGTATTTCAAGTCCACATATGCATAAATCCATTCCACACATAAGGCCATCTATAGCCAATTCAAAAAACAATCTCATCATAAGGGTCATATCCAAACTAGGAAGCACAAAATTTTTAAAATTTTTCGAATTTTTGAATTTTTGAAATATATACGTACAATGCAAAAACATGATAAGAAACGTGTGACAATAAATGAAACTATCCTAGATGCGATCATGCCATGCTAAGAATCATGAAAACCTCACCCCATACTTAAAAACACATTGTCCCCAATGTGCAAATCATGTAAAGAAGAGTGAAAGAGAGTCCACACAATGTAAAAATGTAGCATTTTCGGTATTTTGGTTCACTCATGTGGAGTGGTGGTGATGGATGATCAATCAAGCATGGTAGAGAGCTCTTCTTAGTCATTCCAACGTCAAGACCCGCGCTAAGGTGTATGCGAGATGGGAGCTCTTCCATCCAACAAAGACACCTCAAGCCGTCCAAGCCTCACGTCCGCTCCACCCATGATTGAAAACGGGATCATCAACATCAACTCGCCTTGCAAGGCTTCTTTGTTACCTAGACTGTAGCACAAAAACACAAAACACAAAACACAAAAACACACAAAAACAGAAACAAAAGAAAAAACAAAAACGAAAAAGAAAAGGGAAAGAGTTGTTACCCTTGGGTTGACTCCCAAGAAGCACTTCTTTTAGGTCATTAGCTTGACCAAACTCCGTGGATATGTCAATCCACCTCAAATACCATGGTTTGCTTGAGGAGTCCAAGCAACCATCGGTTTCCGGCATCCATGATGACAAGCACGGGCCACTTGATACCCAAATAAGCTTTAAGTTCTCTCTTCACCGGTGAGTAATAGACTCCTTCATCACCGCTCTCTTGATGATAGTATGGAGTTGCAACCATAGGTGTCACCCCATACTTAGACTATTGGTACTCCGCGGTCACACCGGTGAAATACTTCCCATCCTCATCCTCTATGATCCGAAGAAGGCCGATTCTTGGAAAGAATTCTTCATTGAAGTGCTTCATAACCATCATAGATCAATCATGCTTGCCTCCATCATTCAATATGCAAGATTCCTTAGGAAAGGGACTCCAATCTTCGTATGTACTCCGGGCAAGGAAGAAAGGATTGGAAGGAGTTGAAGTTAACTTAGGGTTCTCTACGACAGAGCTTTCCACGGGCAAATCTACGGGCGTGGAAGTGCCAAATAGGCCGTGGTTCTCTCTGTTTTCCTCATCCCTCGTGAGCTCTTCAAGTGTGGTTCCGGGGTTGATGGCAAGGATGTCCAGGGGTGAGAGCACTTCATTGCACTCCTCCAAAGGTGAAGGAGGTGGAGGTAAGCCCTGAAGGATGGTAGGATCTCCTAGCATAAGAGCATTCTTAATCTCCTCAATCTCCCTCCTCATTTGTTCTTCTCTCTCGAAATTCAATCTTCTTTCATCCTTCAAGGCCAAATCCCTTAGCCTCGCTTGCTCCCAAGCTTCATCCAACTCTTCTTGAAGTTCTCTATTGGTTATGGTTAAATCGGGCAATACTTGGATCTCCTTATGGTGAACCTCTTCTTGTTGAAATACTTCCGCTTCAAGCACCATGTGGGAACTCGAAATGGAAGCAAGGTTGCTCTCTAGATTATCCATCTTCCTCAACATTTCTTCTAGCATTGATTCCACTCAATCATTGTGAGGTTGATGGTGAGGTTCTTCATGAGGCAATGTAGTCATGTGAGCTTGATCATGGGACTCATGATAGGCATTAAACTCCTCCCAATACTCAAACTCATCATGGAAAGGTCCTAGATCTTGGTATTCCATCCACTCCTCATACTCCATGTTGTCAAGGTCGCCTTGCAAGTACAATCCGTCCATGGCAAACATGAAAAGGCAAAGACAAAAATAACACAAGATAAAAAGTAACAAGAAAGATATACACTAAAAACAATCAAAATCAAATGACTCAATCTAGACCTAGTCCCCGGCAACGGCACCAAAAACTTGTTACGCTAATTAGGTAGCACAAAAAGCTTTACATTTATAAACTCGATCTAAAATCCTAAACTATCTAGCGAAAACCGCAATGTACGGATCGTTTTGTAGAAAGGAAAGTATTCCGTGGTTGAACACAAGGACTGAGGTGAAATCAAGTCATTCAATGATCAAAGATAGTGTAAATCTAAACTAAGATGAGATGAGGAATAAAGAAAGTGTAAAACACAATATTTTTGGTTGGTTTTGGGTGATCAACAAGGATCACAAATATATCAACACAAACAAGCAAACAAACACACAAACACAAAGATAAGAGATAAGAGGTAAGAAATGCGGATTCTAGAGATTCGGAATTCCGATTATGACAATGAACTCATGCTTCTAAAGATCAAAGGAAAATTGCGGTTGTTCGGAGTTGGGTGTTTCTCTAATGGGAGCAATTACCGGGTAAGTCTCATGCTCCACTAGTCTCGCACCTAAGGTCCTATTACCGGGTAAGTCTTAAAGAACCTAAGGACGGGAATTCTACACAAACCGGCCACTACCTAAGGATCAAACCCCTCCTTACCGGGTAAGTCTCGGAATGGGTAAGTCTTAGGCAACGATCCTAGTACACTCAATCCAATAGCGGCTTTTTTGGCTCACTACTACCTAGAGTTCATCATCTTATGCATCTAAGAGAGGAAATTATCGGGTAAGTCTCACTCCTCAAAAAGGTTGCTAACATTAGGTCACCCTAAGCTAGGTTAGGCTCAACAGACACAAGGATTTCAACACTTCTACACCCTAACATCCAGATTCATCAATACAAGCACAACAGAGAAAATTACGGGTGGATCATGGAAACCACGGCCGTGGAATCATGAAGAACAGGCCGTGATTCTACACTGAGTTGGGGTTTCGACCACAAATCAATCCTAAGCTAACATGGAAGCTCATGCAATCATAGTCCAAAGCATAAACATCATTACTTCACCCTAGAATCACAACTATTCAGCAAGCATCATACATTTCAAGATCAAGCTTCACAAATAGAGCATGCTTGTAAGTCATGGCTAGATAATGAAGAATAATCCAAAGAAAAGACATTAAAAGCTAGAATAGAAGTTACCAAATCTTACAAAGGCTCCAATACCTATTCCAAGTTGTCAACAATGGAAACCTGACTCAAAACCACTCTAATCTCACTTTAAAACGAAAATCTACACTAATCTCTTCCAAGAACACCCACAATGGGTGCTTAAAAGAGAGGCTTCAATGGTGAAGTGTTTTGGGGAAGAAGCTAGGTCAAAAAGGGAAGGGAGAGATCCTTCAATACAGCCTGCAACATCACTTAAATACTCCTACAATAAGCAATGGTCGGGTAAAGAGATCATGGGACACGTGTCAAAGTGGTCCAGACAGAAACCACGGCCAAAACCACGGGCGTGGAAATGGCCTCTAGGCCGTGGTTTTGCTCCAGAAACCCTCCTTGGATCACCAAGCAATGAGTTGGTGCAAGACATGCACCAACAAGGTCCTATGTGTTCTCCTTTGCTCCTAGCTTGCTCCTTAAAGAGTCCGGATGTGTGCCACCACAAGGAATGATCCTCGAATGTATCGTTTAAGCTCCAAAAGCTCCCCAAAATACCTACAAAACCGACAAGAGTTCGTGTAGACGTCTATTTCGACAATATGCATGAATTAAGCGTAAACGTCACAAACTAATGCGGAAACATGCATGAATGGAAAGGAAAACTATCTAAAAGAGTGCCTAAACTAGTGTCATAAATCATGTCATCAGGCTCACTGTACACCTTACTTTGTACATCTAGGTACGAGTAAGATGTAGCACGATGTGAGACGTTCATAATGCTGGGGAGGGTTGAAGCCCAATGTAGCCATATTTGTGGCCCAGTGTGCGACCTGTCAGCAGGTCAAGATAGAGCATTGCAGACTTGGAGGTGAGCTTCATCCACTACTAGTACCGCAAACGAAGTGGGAAGACGTCTCCATGGATTTTGTGACAGGTTTGAGACCTTGTTCGCTCAAAAGGGTGTGCGTCAAAGTCTTAATATTTATATCTAGAACTCAAAAGCAAAGCGAACCCGCAGTGTACGGATCGGCTGTAGAAAGGTAAGAATTCCAGAGTCGAACTCAGGGATTTGGTGAGAAAATTTCCAATTTCAATTATCTAGCGAAAGTATAAAAGCTTTTGTGATATGATAAAGAGAGAAATGATTCCAAGGATTCAAGTATCCGATTTAGGCTTTCGATTCAAGACACTTCTATAGGTATATGACAGAATTTATATTGCCAAGATTAAATGTTCAAAGGTAGGATTCGTATGATGAAGTTCCGAAACCTATATGACTAATCTATAGGTTCTCTCTATAAGGGTTGTTGAGGCTGCAATATAGAAAGATCTAGAGACAAGAATTATGTTCAAACTAACTATCTAAAACTCCAGGATATGACTCTCCAAAGTAAGAGTAGAAAGCACACTTAGAATCTTAATAAAGGATGTTGAGTCTCTTTATTACCCAAATCTTGCAATCTTAATCTATTAAATGTAGAAACAGGTTTGAAGTGCATTCATACATTCAATTAGAGGGTAGGAAGGTTAATCAAGATTGGGGTTTAGGCAAGGATTAGTTTTGATTAAAGATTAATTCAATTAATGTTCGTCAGAAGAATAAATCGTGTTGTTCATACGAAAAATCGGCCGATTTTTCTCAAGAACAGTCCGATTTTCCTGTTTGTCGCAAAACTAAGATCTAAATTCTCAGGGTCCTAATGTTTGAATGAGTTCAGTCTATCATCATCTAAGCCTTAATCATCAACTATTCTCCCCAGAATCACAAGGTTTTTAGCCAACCATTTTCAAAATCGAATCAAATTAATTATTGAAGAAGACATCGCAAAGAAACCAAATCTTGAACGAAAAATTCTATAACTTTCAAATCTGTAAAACAATCGTCAAATCTGTTCAATGTATCTCTCAACAACTCAATTTCGTGTTCACAAACCACAAACAAGGCAATGGAATAAAGAAATCTCACAATCAAAGATCAAGAATGACTTTCCGGCAAAAGCTCTTCAATCTCTCTCCAAGAATCGTTGATTTCTCCAAAACGTGTAAAGATTATCTGGTGCGACCCCCTCATCTTCGTTCGTAGGGTTCTCTTCTATAGTTTCTTGCAGATGGGCCGTTTGGCAAAACTCTCATCTAGCCCAAATTAATTGGGCTTTATGTCGTCTTTTCATTTGGCCGAATCGTGAAGAAAATCGACCCAGTCGATTTTGGTGCAAAACCGTTCGATTTCAAGGTATGAAAATCGTCCGATTTATATATACATTGGCACGATTTTCTTCAACAGAAAGTGCTCTTCCTTTGGTTCGTCTTCTATGCTTCTCCTTTGCAATTCCTTAGCCCTTTGTGATCCTTCTAAGACTCCTTTAGCTTCCTTAACATCCTTAGATGCTTCTTGCTCCATTTTTGCTTCAAATTCAACTCTATTTACCTGCAATTCATCAAAATCTCGTGTAGACCTCTATTTCCGACAATTGATTGAATAGAACATAAAAGGTATGCAAAATCCCTCTAAATGCAAGGTAAATAGAGATAATGTGCTGCAATATGCATGAATATGATGATACATAATTCATGTCATCAAAATACCCCATACTTGCCTCTTGCTTGTCCCTAAGCAAGACTCAAATTCAGAATATAAGATGTCATGGATTATGCATGTATGAAACTCAAAAACTTTTCTTTTGGTAGTGCTCCTTTTCATTGGATCGCTCTCAAAGTGATATTTCAAGGCATAAAAGGGGCAAAGCATGTATCAATGATGATTATAAGATGAACAAACTCCCTTTTCTTTCTTGAAGGCATAAATAAAGAACATGATAAAGGTGTAGAGGCAATCAAATTCAAACAAATCTAAGCCATTAAGTCTTAAACACATGCATAAAAGTCTCAAGGTCTTCAAATCAAAGGAAAGGTTCAAGAAACGTATTAAAGGAAGGAGTTCTTTTTGGCTATTGTGGTGCTAATCCGGGAAAGAGGAACACATAACACCTTCAAGAATTTTCTTCACCGCACATGCTTCGCATGTAGAAAGCTTTGCTTTCATTATACTTTACTTTTTGAGAGTATGGACAGCGGTGCACAAAAACTGAAGCCTAGGAGATCGGCGTTTCTCAATTTCGAGATGCCTCAAACCCTTGATGCACATACCATATCCCGTTAGGACTTGTCGTTCAATCGGACTTTGGCAAGACACAAACACCCGGCTATGTGAATGGTGCCGAGTTACTCATCCTCATGTTCAACGTCCCCAAACTTATGAAATTTTTGCACTTTTTTTTCAATACATTTTCCTTGGCCCTCCCACATCAAACATGCCTTTTTCAATCACCTATCCTATTTCCCGGATGGTAAGAGGAGGGTTACATATTTCATTGAGGAGCTAGCATGATCAAGATATGAGAAAAGAAAAGAAGTGAATTGCCTTAGTCATCCTTAAATGATGTAAAAGAACTTGCAATATAGCTTCGACTATTATTTCATTCTCTCATCAAAACAACTAAATCATATAACTTATTCATGTATTCAAGTAACAAAAGCAATTTCATTCATGCTATAATCAAGATCTCAACACAACTAAGCATCTTTTTACCTATCCATATACACAATTTTCATCATAGAGGTCATTTCCATATAAGAAGCACTTAAAATTCTTGAAAATTCATAGGTTTTGAAAAAGTTCATGCAAATGGGAGTGTCATAATAGAAAGCAAGCCGTGCAAGAGTTATTACAAGCCAAATTGTCAAGAGTAGTGGAAAGTACATAGAGTGCTAGAATGAAACATAAGGTATTGTAAGTACCCCCACCCCATACTTGACATCCACATTGTCCCCAATGTGAAAATCAAGCATAAGAAGGAGAAAAATACTTACAATGTAAAAGAAGTGGAAGCTCAATCCTCTGTCGGTGGTGGAGGTGGTGGATATGGGTACATCGGTGCGGAGGGATCGTAGAAGTGGCCGAACTGGTGGTAGTACATGTCCCTCATCTGGCCATCATAGGATGAATGCCTAGCATCCGTCTCCTCCCTGTAGGTCCTGAACTGTGTGTTCAGGGTGTTATAATCGGTGCGGAGGACACGATAGTCGGTGCTGAGGCTCTGGAAGCTAGTGACTAGCTCCCTGAAGTGGCGTGGAGCTCGGCGTCCTCGTCTAGGGCCTGGAGCATGTGCATAAGAGTGTCGAGGTGGCTGCATGTCATCCTCCGTCTCCTCATCCTGCCTGCTAGTCCTGCTCGGTCCTGCTCCATGAGTGTCAGTGTCCATGGCATCCGTAGCATGCCCGCTATGGGTATCGCTCTCAAACTCGAGCATGGTCTCCTGTCCTCCATCCTCCTCCTCCTCTGAGTCACCTGCATCATCATCATAATAAGTAGGAGGTGAGAACTCCTCAAGCATCGCCTCAAAGGTCTCCTTCCAGTTCCTCTTATTCCGAATGGTGTATTCGGATTTCCATATGATCTCGGATGGCTTCTTCTTCGGATCCCTGTGCCATGGCATCGGCACATGAAGAGTTCCTCTCCCTCGAGGAATCAAGACTTGTCGAACCACCAATCTTTGTGAGCCTAAAGGAAGGGCACTCTCAGCTAGAGTGCATCCCGTGAAGTCATAACCTAGAGTCCTAGCCACATGAGTGACCAAGCCTCCTGCACAGATGTCACCCTTGGCTTTGTTGGCTATCTTTCCTAGATAGTCAGCAAGCATGGTGGAGATGTCGGGAGTGGTGGTGGATGTCACGCAGTAGAGGATAAAAAGCTCATCAGCCTTGAGCTTCTGCGGAGTCTCAGTCCGGGCAAACAAACTCTCACTGAGTATCCTATGCACTACCTTGAAGGAAAGGTTGTACATACTTGTCTCCTTGGAGTTTCCGGGTCTCCACTTATCCCCTCCGTACTCTCCTACGGAAATAGCCTCCCAAAAATCACTAGCATTGAGACCTCTAGCAAATGTGCCTGCATCTGAATAAGAAAAGCCAAACAAGTCGCCAAAAGCATCAATGGACAAAGTGTGGTCTTGGCTCATGAGGCGGAAAGTGACCATCCTTTCCCTAGGATCGTGCTCAAACGTACTAAGGAATTCTAGGGTGATCTCCCTATAAGCATCTTCTCTGATCGTAGCAAACTGTCGCAACCCTGCTCTATCAAGCATCATATCAACATCCTCTCGAACATATAACGAATCTAAGTCATCAAGCACTATGTAGCGAGGAGGGGTGAATGGGCGATCTATAATGCGTTCATAGCGTTTCTTATGCTTGGATAGGGGAGGGGGAAGCTTAGGGATGTTGGTAGGTGGTGGTGGAGGTGGGGCAGGGGCTTTGGAAGAAGATCCCTTCTTCTTCCCCGTGTTTCTACTTATCCTCTTTACAAGATCCATTCTAAGTCCTAAAAATCGACCTGTTCTTCACAAAAATCGGCCGATTTTTCTGGGCTGGGTCGATTTTTATCTCGATTTCAACGATTCTCACAATTCTGTAAAGTTCTGTTCAATCTATCACCACACACAGTTCTCTACAATGAATTCTAAGAAAATTCCTCTATCAATTCCAACAACAAAGCACTTGCTAAGCAACTTCAATTTCAAGTGAGAAACTTAGGTTTTGGAAAGAAAAACCTGAATTCCTTATGGAGTAGTCGATTGCCGTGCGTGTTGTTGTTAGATCCTTGTTCCTTGTTGAAAATGCTTCAGTTTGGAGCCAAGAATCTCTCGAAATGGTTAAGGAATGAGGATTTGAGGGTGTGGCGATTTTTCGGCGTTCTTGAGAGAGGGAAATCGAGAGTTGGAGATGTGGGAATGAAGAAGATCGAGTGTGAAGTCCTTATATAGGGTCGACAATTTCTGAAGAAAATCGGCCGATTTTTCTGGTCGATTTATTTGTCGGGGCGATTTTTCTTTCTGACTGAAAAAATCGGACGATTTATTTTGGCAGGTCGATCTCCAGGTCGATTTTTGTTTCTGTTGAGAAAAATCGACTTGCTCTGTTACTGAATCGGACGATCTTCTTATGGTAGGTCGATTTCCTTCCTTGTTTTTCTTGAATCTCGAAGATATAACTTAATTGTGCTCCATTCTCCGTGAATCTCTCACATTTGAACCTAGTTTCCTGCGATTAATGACACGACAAACCAAGAGTGCATCGAGGAACATATAAAAACGAAAAACGAAGAAACAAAGCAATTAATCTATTCTAACTAAGTGAGGGAAAGAAGGGAAAACTATACTATCATTGGGTTGCCTCCCAAGAAGCGCTTTATTTATCGTCTTTAGCTGGACGGTGTATGATGTTGTGTTCAATGGAGGAGGATAGGAGCTATCTCCTCGACCGGAGCTTCCGGTGTGTATTTCTTCAACCGTTGGCCATTAACCTTAAAACTTCCGCTTTGTTCACCCCATACTTCAACTGCACCATGGGGGAAAATTCTTTTAATCACAAAAGGTCCTGTCCAACGGGATTTGAGCTTACCTGGAAATAAACGCAGCCTTGAGTTGAATAGGAGGACTTGGTCTCCCTCCTTCAAGTCTTTTGGAATGATGTGCTTATCATGCCAGCGCTTTGTCCGTTCCTTGTAAATCCTTGCGTTCTCGTACGCATTTAGCCGGATCTCATCCAGTTCATTGATGTCTAAGAGCCGTTTCTCTCCGGCTTCTTTCATGTCGAAGTTGAGCCACTTGATAGCCCAATAAGCCTTATGCTCTAGCTCTACAGGAAGATGACATGATTTACCATAAACGAGATTATAAGGAGTCGTACCTATTGGTGTCTTGAAGGCTGTCATGTATGCCCATAGTGCATCGTCAAGCTTCATTGACCAATCTTTCTTTGTTTTAGAGACGGTCTTCTCTAAGATTCCTTTAATCTCTCTATTGGATATCTCGACTTGTCCGCTGGTTTGCGGATGGTAAGGTGTAGCTATCTTATGGGTCACCCCATACTTAGCTAATAGAGTCTCGAATCGACGGGCTGTGAAATGCGTTCCTTCGTCACTAATGATGGTTCGGGGAGTTCCGAACCTTGGGAAGATCGTTTTGTTGAGGAACTTCACTACTACCATTGCATCATTAGTAGGGGAAGCGATTGCCTCCACCCATCTTGAGACATAGTCTACGGCAAGAAGTATATACTGGTTGCCGCATGAAGATGGGAAAGGTCCCATAAAGTCGATGCCCCATACATCAAAGATCTCTACTTCTTGTATGTTGTTGAGAGGCATCTCATTCCTCCTGGATATATTACCTGTCCTTTGACAAGCATCACAAGAAACAACAAACTTTTGCACATCTTTGAAAAGTGTAGGCCAATAAAAGCCGGAGCGAAGTACCTTAGCACAAGTCTTGTGGGAACTAGCATGTCCGTCACATGGTAGAGAATGGCAGTGTCGGATGACACTATCTATCTCATCTTCGGGAATACATCTCCTGTAGATGCCATCTGGACCTCTTTTGACTAGAAGAGGTTCGTTCCAATAAAAATGCCGGACGTCTCTCAAGAACTTCTTCTTTTGAGCATATGAAAGTCCGGGTGGAATCTCCTGACAAACAAGGTAATTTACAATGTTAGCAAACCATGGATCATTACCTTGTGATATGTGTTGAAGACACTCTTCAATCTCGTGCAGCTGCTCGTCAGGGAAGGAGTCGTCTATCGGAAGTTCATCCGACTCGCTGGTGAGTTGCGGAAGACGACTAAGGTGATCGGCGACGGAGTTCTCCGATCCTTTCTTATCACGGATCTCTAAATCGAACTCTTGCAAGAGTAAGATCCATCGTAGAAGCCTTGGCTTCGCATCCTTCTTCGTGAATAAGTATCGGATTGCGGAGTGGTCCGTGTAGACTATCACTTTCGCACCTACAAGATAGGAACGAAATTTCTCAAATGCATATACTACGGCTAAAAGTTCTTTTTCCGTAGTTGCGTAGTTGTATTGAGCCTCATCTAGCGTTTTGCTAGCGTAGTAGATGGCATGAGTGCGACCATCTTTCTTCTGTCCAAGAACGGCTCCTATAGCGACATCGCTTGCGTCGCACATGACCTCGAAAGGAAGAGTCCAATCGGGCGGTTGGATGATTGGTGCCGAAATCAATGCTTCTTTGATCCTGCAAAAAGCATCTAAACAATCTTTCGAGAATTCGAAAGTCGCATCTTTCATCAAAAGATTAGTCAAAGGTTTTGAAATCTTAGAAAAATCTTTTTTGAATCTCCTATAGAAGCCTGCATGTCCTAAGAAGCTTCTAATTCCTTTTACCGATGAAGGGGGAGGTAACTTCTCAATGGTTTCTATCTTTGATCGATCTACCTCTATTCCTCTTTGTGATACTAAGTGACCTAACACAATTCCTTCGGTGACCATGAAATGACACTTTTCCCAGTTTAAGACTAAGTTAGTGTCCTCACATCTCTTAAGAACTAGTGAAAGGTTATAGAGACAGTTATCGAAGGAAGAACCATATACCGAAAAGTCGTCCATGAAGACTTCCATGATATTCTCTACGTATTCGGAGAAGATTGCCATCATACACCTTTGGAAGGTGGCTGGAGCGTTGCATAAGCCGAATGGCATTCTTCTATAAGCGAACGTACCCCATGGGCACGTAAAGGTTGTCTTCTCTTGATCATCCGGATGAATTGGGATCTGAAAGAAACCGCTATATCCATCTAAATAACAAAAGTAGGCATGTTGGGCTAACCTTTCCAACATTTGATCGATGAAAGGAAGGGGGAAGTGGTCCTTCCTTGTGGCCACGTTCAGTTTGCGGTAGTCGATGCACATTCGCCACCCTGTAACTGTCCGTGTAGGGATGAGTTCGTTGTTCTTGTTGGCAACAACGGTAATGCCTCCTTTCTTGGGTACTACTTGTACCGGACTCACCCATTTGCTATCAGAAATAGGGAAGATGATACCTGCATCAAGTAGCTTAAGGATTTCTTTCTTCACGACCTCTTTCATTGCCGGGTTTAACCGTCTTTGAGGTTGGCGTGAAGGTTTGTAATCCTCTTCCATTAATATTTTGTGCATACATAGAGAAGGCTTTATTCCTACTAAATCATCAATGGTGTAACCTAGTGCTCTCCTATGTTGCTTCAAAACATGCATGAGTTTCTCTAATTCATCATCATTCAAATTTGCATTGACTATAACTGGGTATGTGAAATTTGTGCCAAGAAATGCGTACCTTAAATGCGTGGGAAGTTGCTTCAATTCTAATGATGGAGGTACCTTGGTTGGTGATGAATCGTGGCTTTCGGATGTTGTGGGAGAGGTCTCTATAGGTGTGGGTACTTCATCACTAGATTCGGAAGTGGCTGCTGTGAAGTCCGGAGAATCTATAGAATTACTCATTGAATCGACCCCCCCTGTAATAAATCGGTCGATCTTCTGCACGATTTTTCTTTCTGTCGGAAAAAATCGTGCTACCTCTTCATGAATCGGGCGATTTATTGTTGTCAGGTCGATTTTAGTTTCTGTCGAAAAAAATCGGATTGAATCTTCAGAAATCGGACGATTTAATTCTGGCAGGTCGATTTTCTTTACAGTTTCCGGAGTCCACTCTAGTTCTTCAATTTTTGCTCGTAGTTCTTCCTCCACATCATTTAATGCTTTCACATCCTCATTGCAGTCATGTTCCACCCCTTCCTCCATGATGCTCATGCTAAGAACCTTTTGAAGAGGGTCTTTCATCAAGATCGAACTTACTATCTCTCTAGACTCTTCTTCCTCAACAATTTCAAAAACGTCATCTTTCAAGGCTGGCTCCTTGATTAAGGAAGATAGTATGAATTCTATCTTTTCTTCACCGATATGGAAGGATAGCTGGCCGTTCTTGCATTCTACCATGCATCCAGATGTGGCGAGGAATGGTCTCCCAAGGATGATGGGAACCGGGTAATCTGCAGGTATGTCAAGAACGACAAAATCTATAGGTATGTAAAACTTACCTAGCTTTACCGGAATGTCTTCTAATATTCCCACCGGCTTAGTGGTAGAACGATCAGCCATGTAGAGTGTGATCTTCACCGGTCTAGGCTCTCCCAGACCAACTACCTTGCATAGAGCGAGAGGTATGATACTCACACTTGCTCCAAGGTCACAAAGAGCATCATAGGTAGCTTCTCCCAAAGTGATGGGTATGCAAAATGATCCTGGATCGCGGAGCTTGGGCGGCATATTCTCCGTCATAGTCTTGATGAGTTCGGATGACTCCATACTCATCTTGACTTCTCCTATATCTTCCAACTTCCTCTTGTTAGAGAGGATCTCCTTGAGGAATTTCCCGTAAGCCGGCATACCTAAAATCGCATCCATAAAAGGTATGTTAATATGGAGCTTACTCATAAGTTCAACAAACTTACCGAAATGTTTATCTAGGCGGGCACGCGCTCTAGATTGAGGAAAAGGTAGAGGTGGTTTGTAAGCGGGAGGAGGAACATAGACTTCTTCCTTCTCTTTTGCCTCTCCTTCTTTTGTGGAGGTATCAACTACTTTAGGTTGAGGGTCGACGGTCGTCTTTCCGCTCCTAGTAGTTATTGCCATAACCCTTCCCTTTGGGTTATCTTCTGTCTTTCCGGGAAGCTTCCCTTGATCTCTTGGAACTTCTCCGGCCTTGTTGAATACTTGGTTTTCTAAGGCTTTGTGAGCTTTGTCAACCGAAGTTATGTAACTCTCCAATCCTTGTAGCTTGCCTAGGATCGTTTCTAGCATGGGATCCGGTTTGTTTGATCCGCTTGATTGGCCCTGGCTTGTAGAAGAAGATGGAGGTGTTAGAGCCTTTTCATCATAAGAGTAAGGATTACCTGAACCTTGCTGATTTGACCTCCAATTGTTGTTATTTGAGTTCCTATTGTTGTTGTTGTTGTTCCAATTGGAGTTTCGGTTGTTATTGTTGTTGTTGCTCCAATTGGAATTCCGGTTATCATTCCTTTGATTGTTGTCTCGCCCCATGTAGTTGGCTTCTTGCTCTTTAGTCTTTTGAAGACTCGTTTTGAGCACTTCCCTCAATTCTTTGATGTCATCTTTGAGGGAGAATATTTGTGTTTGAGCCGCTTGATTCAACTTGGCTCCCGTATCGCCTTGATTCCGGCTATTTGATTCCACCTTCCGGTGGGAATACTTCTCAATCACTTGGGCTTGCTTCTCAATGAAGTCCCAAGCATCATCCTCTCTCATATCCATGAATGTGCCGCAAGATAGAGATTGGAGGTTGAATTGTGTCTCCACATCCAACCCTTTGTAGTAGATCTCCAATAATTCCAGCTTGGAAATGCCATGGTGTGGGCAATCCAACAAGAGATCTTGAAACCTTTCCCAAGATTGAAACAAGCTTTCGTTAGGTTTCATAGAAAAAGCATTTATTTTACCTCTCAATTCCGCCGTTTTGGATGGCGGAAAGAACTTGGTGAGGAATTCCGAAGACAATTCCTCCCATGTAGCTAACTTCGCAGCCGGAAGTGTTTGGTACCAAGCTAGAGCCTTGTCCTTCAAAGAGAAGAAGAACGGCTTGATCTTGTAGTTGCTTGTAGTAGCCTTCTTCGGCTTCATAGTCTCCATGAGAATCTCAAAATTCTGCAAGTGTTACTGCGGAGATTCAGTACTTGCTCCGCCATATTGACTTTGGCGAACCATAGTGATGACTTGTGGTGAGAAACTGAACTCTTGGATGTCTTCAGCTCCGAAATCCACACCTAGACGGCGTGGTTTCTGGATTGGATCCATCCGTTGCCCTAAAGTTCGGGGTCTATCTTCGTTATTGACAGCTCTAACGTTCCTAGTCGTAATGCGAGGGACGACCTTAGGTGTTGGAGTGTTTCGGTTAGGACGAAGTGATGGATCAATCTCTTCAAGTTCCGGCATATCCGGATCAATCTCGTCATCATCGGATGAGTCATTTCGAATGGATTTAGTTGGTGTCTTGACTTTCTTCTTCTTCTTGGAGTCGTTCAACTCCAACTTCATGTCCAACATCATAGCTCTCAGTTCATCAATCTGAAATTGATGACTTATTTCAGCTTCCTTTCGAGCCTTCTCACTCAACTGGAGTTGGCGTTGAGCTTCGTTCAGTTCAGCCTTGTAGTTTCTCTCATCGTTTTCAGCCATTTTCTTCTCCTTCAACTTTCTCCTCAAAGTTCTTTCTAATTCGGGATCGAAAGGAATTAGATCTTTAGTGGATCTAGTCTTTCGCATATACCTAAAGAACCTGCAAAGATCACTCAAGTAGACAAATCAAATCACAAGAGCAAGAGCTCTCAAGCTAGACAACCGAAAAACGGATTTGATCTAGACCAAATCCCCGGCAACGGCGCCAAAAACTTGTTCGCTCAAAAGGGTGTGCGTCAAAGTCTTAATATTTATATCTAGAACTCAAAAGCAAAGCGAACCCGCAGTGTACGGATCGGCTGTAGAAAGGTAAGAATTCCATAGTCGAACTCAGGGATTTGGTGAGAAAATTTCCAATTTCAATTATCTAGTGAAAGTATAAAAGCTTTTGTGATATGATAAAGAGAGAAATGATTCCAAGGATTCAAGTATCCGATTTAGGCTTTCGATTCAAGACACTTCTATAGGTATAGGACAGAATTTATATTGCCAAGATTAAATGTTCAAAGGTAGGATTCGTACGATGAAGTTCCGAAACCTATATGACTAATCTATAGGTTCTCTCTATAAGGGTTGTTGAGGCTGCAATATAGAAAGATTTAGAGACAAGAATTATGTTCAAACTAACTATCTAAAACTCCAGGATATGACTCTCCAAAGTAAGAGTAGAAAGCACACTTAGAATCTTAATAAAGGATGTTGAGTCTCTTTATTACCCAAATCTTGCAATCTTAATCTATTAAATGTAGAAACAGGTTTGAAGTGCATTCATACATTCAATTAGAGGGTAGGAAGGTTAATCAAGATTGGGGTTTAGGCAAGGATTAGTTTTGATTAAAGATTAATTCAATTAAAGTTCGTCAGAAGAATAAATCGTGCTGTTCATACGAAAAATCGGCCGATTTTTCTCAAGAACAGTCCGATTTTCCTGTTTGTCGCAAAACTAAGATCTAAATTCTCAGGGTCCTAATGTTTGAATGAGTTCAGTCTATCATCATCTAAGCCTTAATCATCAACTATTCTCCCCAGAATCACAAGGTTTTTATCCAACCATTTTCAAAATCGAATCAAATTAATTATTGAAGAAGATATCGCAAAGAAACCAAATCTTGAACGAAAAATTCTATAACTTTCAAATCTGTAAAACAATCGTCAAATCTGTTCAATGTATCTCTCAACAACTCAATTTCGTGTTCACAAACCACAAACAAGGCAATGGAATAAAGAAATCTCACAATCAAAGATCAAGAATGACTTTCCGGCAAAAGCTCTTCAATCTCTCTCCAAGAATCGTTGATTTCTCCAAAACGTGTAAAGATTATCTGGTGCGACCCCCTCGTCTTCGTTCGTAGGGTTCTCTTCTATAGTTTCTTGCAGATGGGCCGTTTGGCAAAACTCTCATCTAGCCCAAATTAATTGGGCTTTATGTCGTCTTTTCATTTGGCCGAATCGTGAAGAAAATCGACCTAGTCGATTTTGGTGCAAAACCGTTCGATTTCAAGGTATGAAAATCGTCCGATTTATATATACATTGGCACGATTTTCTTCAACAGAAAGTGCTCTTCCTTTGGTTCGTCTTCTATGCTTCTCCTTTGCAATTCCTTAGCCCTTTGTGATCCTTCTAAGACTCCTTTAGCTTCCTTAACATCCTTAGATGCTTCTTGCTCCATTTTTGCTTCCAATTCAACTCTATTTACTTGCAATTCATCAAAATCTCGTGTAGACCTCTATTTCCGACAATTGATTGAATAGAACATAAAAGGTATGCAAAATCCCTCTAAATGCAAGGTAAATAGAGATAATGTGCTGCAATATGCATGAATATGATGATACATAATTCATGTCATCAGACCTAGTAGGAGTTTTGATGCTATCTGGATTGTTGTTGATTGACTGACGAAGACGGAACGTTTCATTCCTATCAGAGAGACGTGGCTAGTGAGTAGATTGGCTAAGGACTACACTAGACTGATAGTGAGACTCCATGGTGTACCGAGGACGATCGTCTCTGATCGAGATGGATGGTTTACCTCGAGGTTTTGGCAGCAGATTCAGACTGCTTTGGGGACGAGTCTACACTTCACAACTGCGTTTCACCCCCAGACAAATAGTCAGTCCGAGAGGACCATCTAGACCCTGGAGGATATGCTGCAAGCTTGTCTGTTGGATTGGGGACAGGGATGGTCTAATTACCTCCCAGTCGTTGAGTTCTCATACAACAACAGTTGGCATGCATCTATTGGGATGGCTCTTTACAAGGCATTGTATGGACGTAGGTGTCGTACACCTTTATGTGGGATGAGCCTAGCAGTATCAGTGGGATAGCGCCAGAGCAGATTCAGGATGATATGCCTTGAGTAGTGCTGATCAGAGAGAGGATGTTGGCTGCACAGAGTCGCCAGAAGTCATATGCAGACAAAAGGCATCGACCTCTAGAGTTCAAGGTAGGAGCTCATGTCTGGTTGAGAGTATTTCCGACGCGTGGCGTCAAACGTTTTGGCATAAAGGGGAAGCTGAGTCCCCGATATGTCGGTCCTTTTGAGATACTGGATAGAGTTGGCAGGGCAGCCTACAGATTGGCTTTGCCTCCGAGGTTAGAGGGTGTTCACCCTAAGTTCCATGTGTCTCAGTTGAGAGAGTGCATACCAGATCCGAGGCACATTGTGAGTTATGATGATTTGGTGGTAGAGCAAGACAACACCTTTGCTGAGCATCCTATTGCAGTCCTAGAGTGAGGTGTGAGACACCTACGTTCGAAGGACATTCCTATGATGAGGATACAGTGGTCTAGACGTGGACCTGAGTATGCTACATGTAAGACTAAGGATAGTATACAGAGGAACTATCCAGAGTTTTATGCCGAGATACATGAATCTAGGGTCGATGAGTAGATATTAGTGTTATCTTTGTGAGTATGTGTTATGTGCTTATATGCTTTGATGTGCTTTCCATGCTACTTGTGACATGTTTTATATTCTTATTAGATCTTGATGTGCTAGCGTGATGTATGTTATAGCTAAAGATGATTATTCCCTCCATGTTATTTGAGTGTGATATATATATATATCTATAGCTGGAGATGGTTCTTTCCTCCATGCTATCTGAGTTGATTAGGATTCAACTAGAGATGGTTCTTTCCTCCATGCTACTTTGATGGACATAGTTTCAGTGGAGATGTTATTCCTCCATGCGATGTATATGTTTATGTTTGGCTAGAGATGTGTTTCCTCAATGCCTTGTGATGTGGTATGGCAAGAGATGTGAATTATCTACGCCTTTGGGTAGCGTTCTGGCCCTGTTTTCTGGAGTTGATGATTTCTCCATGTTTATGGTTGAGGTTATAGATTTGTATAGGTTATGATCTCGTGAGCGGAGATGTGATACCTCTGATAGAGAGAGAGAGAGAGTTATACCTCAGCTTATGGGTCCGAGAGGTTTTAGGATCTTACAAGTTTCGGGACAAAACTTGTTTTTAGGAGGGTGAGATGTAAGAGCCTAGTTGTTGATCTGCTGAGAGAGTGAGCAGAGGGCCAGGAATTAGCCTGGACCGCCCCTGCGTGACCTAGAGGGTGCCCCTGCGGTTTGCCTGGGCCGCCCCTGTGGCTCACAGAGTCCGCCCCCGCGGCTCTATGTGCTGCAGCCGTCTTCTTTGACCCTTTGACCCGTGCTTTACTCTTTTTTCCCCTTTTATATACTTCATCTTCTCCCTTTGATGAGGGTTACGATTCTCAGCTCATCTCTCTCTCCTTACGTATATCTTCTTCTCTCTTCTCCTTTTGATCATCTTGCTTGATCTTCCTTGAGTTTTGTTGAGAGTGTGAGAGATCTTGCATAGTTTTGCTTGGCTTTGGTGTTGATGATGTTGTTGTGCCTTGTTGAGCCAGCTTGAGATGATGATGGTGTTGTGCTGATCTTCTGGAAAGCTTAATTGGTAAGCTTTCATGGCTTCTCTTCTTTCTTTCTTCTTTTCCTCTCTTTCCTTAGGCTAGCTTAGTTTCCTTAGGTTTGGATCATGTTTCAGCCATGTTTTGCTTGTGTTGATGTATATATATGTATGTCCTATATGTATGTTGTTGTTGGAGTGAAGAAAGGTAGAGAATCGAAGGAAGAAGTGAAGAAAGAGCTAAGGTCGTGCCTCCTGCTGTCCAGCCGCCCCTGCGCCACCTTGCAGCCGCCCCTGCGCCGGCCAAGATTTGCCCCTATGCACACAGTGAGCCGCCCCTGCGCCACCTACATCAGCAAGGGTCTTTTCTTGGTTTTGCAGGTGTGTGTGTGTGTGTGTGTGCTTCTAGGCTTTACTTAGGATGCCTTTGTTCCCTCCTTTCCTAGTGTGAGTGTATAGGATCCTGCTAGAGGTGTGAGGATGTGTTTGGTTGAGGTTATGATCAGTTTATGCCTTGTATGTCTTTTGAGGCTCATTAGGTTGTGATTTTAGGTTGAGGATGATACTATGGATCCCTTTGGGTCTAGGTGTGACCCTTTTGTTGATAGGAGATTGATATATCTTTGTATGCCCGTTTATAGGCTGCTTTGTCCCTCCAGTGTAGAGGTGATCGTGGTTGTGTTTGATCGATGTTGAGGTAAGTCCGTCGGACTTACTTAGCTTCCATCCTTATATTAGGTGTTTGCATGAGTGGTGTGTGATTTATATGTTTGCTATGATAGCATGAGATGTCGTTTATACCGACCTATGTTCTATTAATTGTCCCGTATGCGTTGTTGTGATAACCTTTCCCTTTCATCCCACCGTGGAGTCTTTTCTCTGATGTCAGGCCAGACTAACTTTACAGGAAGGGCACAATCCACTCCCACAGGGTACACAGATTGTGTGACCGATACTTGTGCAGCCGGCTAGCAGGCTCAGAGGCGAGGATGTATCGGTCCTTGTGTCACATAGTTTCATATATATATTTATATATACGATTTGAGTGAATGGCCAATATATTGAGATGATAAAATGGATAAATGTGTGAAAGCATGTTAAATGTGTTTATCTTCCCTTGATTGTGATTGTTCTTACGCATTACTCTATATATCTGTATGGATAGCTATTGGTTTATTACCATGTTGTAGATGCCCCACAGGATAGGCATGTTGTTGGGTGATCTAGTAGAGTGGCAGGCCGAGGACGTCTCGTATATAGGTTGTTGTGGGCTTTTGGGTTTGTTTACCTTTTCCCTCCTATGTGAGGATGATCTTTGTTACCTCCTGTGTGAGGGCGTTGTGTTTTATGCTCGGCTATGTTGTCTTACCTTTTGGTTGTACAGTTTATACAGTTTTATGTATTTGTTTTTATATTTGTCGGTGCCATGTTGTAAGGTCCAGTGAACTTGTTGTCAGGTTAGGGTCAGGATCCATTGTGAGATCCTAACCCAATGTGGCACTCCGAGTCCCGCGAATTCGGGGTGTTACACTGTCTAGGGGTCAAACCTCTCCTTACCGGGTAAGTCTCGGGAAGGCAAGTCCTAAACAACAATCCTAGCACACTTAATTCAATAGCGGTTGTTGAGGCTCACTACTACCTAATGCTTGTCATCTTCTATACCTAAGAGCGGAATTACCGGGTAAGTCTCATCCCTCACTTAGTTTACTAGCATAGGTCTCTCTAATGCTATATTAGGCTTAACAAACACTAGGATTTCAACTCTCAAACTCCCTAACCGGAAGATATAACGTCATAAGAACATCAGATCACACTCCTCGGGTGGATCATGGACATCTCAGCCGAAATGGATGAAGAATAGGCCGAGATTGCAAACTGAGCTAGGGATTTCGAGCAAGCAACTATCCTAAGATACATCGAAAATTCCAATATATCATTATCCTATCCATAACCTTTCATCTATCTCCCTACAATCATATGCTACTTAGCCAACAACAAACATCTTAAGATCATTCATCATCAAAACAGCAAACATGCATGCCATATCTAGATGAAGAGATAGGAAGCAATATAAACCAAGAACAAGCTGAATATTAAGTTCAGAACAAGCTTACAACCATCCAATAGTAGCTCCAAAACGAGGTCAGCAATCTCTACAACTTTCCTCACTACAAGTCTCTCAAAAACTCACTCTAAGACTATGAAAATGGCGTGTTCTTCTCTTCACACTTGGGATTTCAAAACTAAAGATTGTTAGGAGAAATAGAAGGATCCCAGCAAAAGTGAGTAGGCTGCAACAAGACACCTCCCATCCATCATGAGAGGCAAAGGTCGTGGGTAGGAATATTGTGCCAAGTGACGTGGTGGTCCTGACGACGATCTCGGATGGTCCAGAAAGCATATCGGCCGAGATGGGTGGGGGCTGGACCGAGGTCAATGGTTGTATCGCTGGAATCATGGCTAAACACAAGCCGGTGCAGGGCTCGAACCAACTAAGGTCAATTTCATCTTCTTTTCTCCATGCTTGCTCCATTGGGACCTTCAATTCGGGCCGTCATGAAGCTTGCTCCTCGGATATAATCAATAATGCATGAAAGCTCCCCAAAATACCTACAAAACCGACAAATGCTCATGTAGATGCCTATTCCGACAATATGACTCAATAAAGCATAGAACATCCCGAACATGTGCAATACCATGCATGAATGAATGTAAAAACTACCTAAAAGAGTGCCTAATCTAGTGTCATAAATCACGTCATCAAAATACCCGAAACTTGTCGCTTGCTCGTCCCCGATCTAGGTTAAAATATAGGCTACTAGGTGGCGTGAATTATGAATGCGGAAAACATAAAATCTTTTTGGAAATGTGCTTCAAGTCTAGATCACATTCATAGTTATGTTTCATGGAAATGGATGATTAATCATGCATTAAAAGAATAGAGGCACGCAAAGACAATCACACTTAACTCGAAAAATGCATGAAAGGCAAAAATGAGAATGTCAAGATGATCATGAGAATATCCAATCTAGATCACTAAGTCATACTCATGCAAATAGGTCTCAAGGACTTAGGAAAGAAGAGGCCATGAAACGTGATGATAGGGTGGGAATTTTTCAAGTCAAGTGATGTTAATCCGGGAAAGGAACTAAACCACAACATTTTTGTTCTTCATCCACCAAAGTGTATTTTTCTTCTTTTCTTTTCATTTTTATTCACTTTTGAGCCAATGGAATTGGTGTACAAAAGCCTAAACCTTGGTGATTAGCGTTCCTCGGAATTTCCCAAGGTGCCTCACACCTGGCACACATACCAAGGCTCGTTAGGACATTTGGTTTATCAGACTTTGGCAAGACACAAACACCCGATTGTTTGAATGGTGCCGAGTTACTCGTCATTAAAACCAAAGTTCCCAAACCTATATTTTTTCAACACTTTTTTTTCACAACACATTCAACTTCTTCATTCACCACATTCATTCACTTCATATCACCCCACACTTGCTCTTTGCACACAACACACTAACATGCTCCTAATCTTGATGGGTCAAAAGAGGTCCATTTTTTATATCAACTGAGGTGTTCAAACAACATGATCAAGATGAGAAGAAGGGATATGAATTGCCTTAATCATTCCTAAATGATGTGTAAGAACTAGCATGTAATTTCGACTATCAATTCTCAATCCAATCAAAACAAACATAATCATCACAACTCAAGCATAGGATTCAAGAGAAGTATTCAAGTCCACATATGCATGTATTCATTCAACACACACGGCCATCCATAGCCAATCCACAAAACAACAATCATCATAAGGATCACATCCAAACTTAAAAACACAAAATTTTTAAATTTTTTGCTTTTTTTGGAATTTTGATATATGTATATACAATGCAAGACATGAAAAGAAACGTGTGACTATGAAATGAAACTATCCTAGATGCGATCATGCTTGGAATCATGAAAACCCCACCCCATACTTAAGAACCACATTGTCCACAATGTGAAAGTTAAATAGAGAGTGAAAGAAGTCCTCACAATGTAAAAAGGTCGGGATGTCAGTATTTCGGTTCACGCAAGTGGAGATGAAAGTGAAAGCTGCATCCTTGAAGTACGGGCACACACCAAGGCAAACATGGCGCAGCAGGGGGGGTCTCGGACCATCACCAGGGCATCTGGACCGTGGTCCAGACAAAGGTGAGGTTCTGTTGAGTTCATCTCGGTCGGCTCAGTACCATTTTGGTCGAGATGACCTTCAGCAGTTCATTTGCCTTTGTGCTCGGATCTTGCGCTTCACTCCAAAGAATCCATAAGGCCCACAATGGCCTCTAATAACATCAACTCTCATCACAACTCCTACAACCTATCATCAAAGACAACAAAAAACACACACAAAAGCAAAAAGAAAACAAAATGCAAAACAAAAAGGGAAAGACGTGTACCAATAGGTTACCTCCCAAGAAGCGCTTCTTTAAGGCCATTAGCTTGACCATATTCTGGAGCGTCTACTCAAGGTGAATCGAGGCAAACACATCAACCGGGGCTTCACGGATGTACTTTTTCAACCGGTGTCCATTCACCTTAAAGTTGCCACAATGATCTCCTCCAATTTCAACCGCTCCATGACGAAAGATCTTCCTCACCACATACAGGAAAGTCCATCTTGACTTGATCTTTCCGGGAAAGAGATGCAACCTTGAGTTGAAGAGAAGGACCAGGTCTCCTTCACTCAACTCCTTCGTTATGAGGCGCTTATCATGACAACGCTTGGTTCTTTCTTTGTAGATTTGGGCATTCTCGTAAGCATTGAGTCTAAGCTCCTCAACCGTATTAATATCAACCAATCTCTTCTCACCGGCCTCCTTAATGTCAAAGTTCAACCACTTTATGGCCCAAAACGCTCTATGCTCCATTTTGACCGGGAGGTGGCAAGACATGCCGTAGACCAACTTGTAGGGGGTTGTTCCAATTGGTGTCTTGAAGGCGGTTCTATATGCCCACAAGGCATCATCAAGCCTCATGGCCCAATCCTTTCTACCCCTTGATAGGTGATAGAATCACTATCAATTAGGATAGTTTTTAGTGTTTTTTTGTGTCTTTGAGTCAGTTTGTGTTACTTATATCTTGATCCAGATGAAGAAGTCCAAATGAAGCAAATGAAGATATTAGAACCACTTGGGAGTTGAAGAACGTTCAAGAAGCAATGTTTTTGGTGCCACACCGCCCCCACAAAGCAGTGTCACCGCCCCTGCGGTAGCATTACTCTCCAGAACGCAGTCTGCGCCTTTGCTAGTGCCCCGAACAAGCTTGTAACCGCCCTTGTGGCCGCCTCCGGCCGCCCCTGTGGTGACTCACCCTGAAGAAGCGAAGCCGGCGCCCCTGCGCCTCTGTCTGCGGACCTGTGAAGCCGAAGAGCCAATGTCACGGTCTCTGCGGTGACATTGGGCCGCCCCTGCGGATCGTCATCAGAAACGACACGAAGTTGAAGAGTCAGACGTTCAAGGAGCATTAAAGACCCGCCCAACGGGATTGTCAGGCCGCCCAGCGGCCAAGAAGAAGATCGAACGTTTTGGCCTAAACCGCCCCTGCGGCCCTGAAGCCCGTCCCCGCGGTTTAGCGCCAAAGGACTTTACTCCGGTTGTTTGCACCACCTTTATGGCATTTAAGTTGGTTGTTTAGACAGCCCATTTACTCCCATTTACTTTCATTTGTAGTATAAATAGATCATTGGCTGATTTTTAGAATCATCCCTCATTTTCCCACAAATTGCTTTATTTTCCTTATTTCCCATTTGTAATGAGTTTCTAAATTCCCTTGCTACATTGGGTTATTTCGAAGCTGCATTGCTACTTGGTTGTAAGTCTATATTAATATAAGTTTGATAACACGATTTATGACGTTAGTTTAGGCATCCATTTAGATAGTTTTTCCCGCTATTCATGCATAGTTTGGCATTAGTTCATGACGTTTACGTTCAATTCATGCATATTGTCGAGATAGACGTCTACACGCACTATTGTCGGTTTTGTAGGTATTTTGGGGAACTTTTGGAGCTTAATCGATACATTCGAGGATCATTCCTCGTGATGACACACTTCCAGACTCATTAAGAAGCAAGCTAGGAGCTAAGGAGAATACAAAGGACCTAGTTGGTGCATGCCTTGCGCCAACTCATGGCTCAACGATCAAAAAGAGAGCTGAAACACCAAAACCACGGTCACTGGCACTTCCACTCCCGTGGAATTGGGCCGTGATTCTCTATGGACAGCTGTGACAGTTGTCTCACGATCTCCATAACCGACTCTTGCCCTTGATGGAGGATATAAGTGGTCCTTGCAGGCTGATGCTGAGGATCCTCTCCCACACTCTCTCATTCAACAACATTCCATTGGAGGCTACTCTTGGAGGGGAGCAAAAACACTCTCATTTGGAGAAGAAGAAGAAAAACATTAGTTTTATAGTTTTCATAGTTTTTGAGAGATTTTTGAGTGAACTAGTTGAAGACATTTGCAAGGTTATGTAAGGAACGATTTGGACCTTCTTTTGAAGGATTGTAAGTCTTTCTTAACATTTATTCAACTTGGTTTTCTTGTTATACTTGTTTCATTACTCTTTCTTTTCATTTTCTTGCTATGGAAGCCAGGAATGTATGCTTGTTGAGTTTGATTGTTGAGATGCATGTTGTTGGCTAAATAGATGCGATTCTAGGGTAAGGGGATGATGGTTATGGCTTGGACTATTATAGAAAGGACTTAAATGTATCTTTGGATGATTTGCTTGCTCGAACTTAACTGTTGTTATAAATTACGGTCTATTCTAGGACAACCACGGCCGTGGTTCTGAATATCAGCCCGTGGTTTTGTTTTGTCGTGCTTGTATTGATAAATCTGAATGGTAGAATGTTAGATTGTTGAAATTCTAATGTTTATTAAGCTTAATCTAGCCTAGGGTGATCCAATGCTAGTAAAATAAGTGAGAGAAGAGACCTACCCGGTGATTCTCGCCCTTAGATACCGAAGATGATGAACTCTAGGTAGTAGTGAGCCTCATAAGCCGCTATTGGACTGAGTGTGCTAGGATTGGTGTTTAGTACTTACCTTCCCAAGACTTACCCGGTAAGGAGAGGTTAGATCCCTAGATAGTAATCCGGTTTGTGTAGATTTCCCAACCTTAGGCTCCTAGAGACTTACCCGGTGATAGGACCTTAGGTGCGGGATTAGTGGATCATGAGACCTACCCGGTGATTGATTCCAATTGAGAAACACTCTTTTCCCAACATATTATAGCTAGTCCAAGATTGATTAGAAGCTTGAGTCCAATGTCATAACCGGAATTCCTAACCCCTAGAATCCGCTTTTCTCCCTTTGATCAGATACCTCGTGTTTGTTTTGCTTGTTTGTGTTGCTAGTTTAGTTGTTCGTTTGATTTGTTAATCTTGCATGATTTGTGATCCTTGCTTGATCACCACAAAACCAATCCAAAAACATTGTGATTTTCTTTTCTTTATTCTTTTCTCTTTTCTTAGACTAGATTTACACTATCCTTAGTCACTTATTTGATTCGATTTCACCTTAGTCTTTGTGTTCGACCTCGGAATACTATCCTCACTACAAAACGACCCATACACTGTGGGTTCGCTAGGATTTAGGAAAAATATATCGAGTTATAAATTTAAGACTTTTGTGCTACACATTCTTAGCGTAACAAGTTTTTGGCGCCGTTGCTGGGGACTAGGTCTAGATTGAGTCATTGTTTGTGATTGTTTATAGTGTAGGTCTTACTTGTTGCTTTTGATCTTGTTTGGTTTGTGTCTTTGCATTTTCAGGACATCTCTCATTCTGTAGGTGCATGCGAAGATCTCGTGGCAAGGATTTAGCTTCATTCGATCCTGAACTGGAGAAAACCCTTAAAGCTAGATCTAAGAGCATTAAGAAGAAGAAGGACATGGCCGCAAGAGATCTTCAAGCTGAGTTGGATGATGCCTTAGAGCAAATTAGGTTAAGAGATGAACTCTTGGAGAATGAGAGGAGACTTGCCAATGAGAGGCAAGAAGCAACTAGGAGGTAAATTGAAGAGATTAGGCAAGCTCTTGTACAAAGAGAGCTTAATCGTTAACAACCTCCACCACCACCACCACCGCAGACGGCGGTTAATGTTCGGTTCGAGCCGATCGTGATTGAGGAGCCACAAACATTAGGGCAACGTATGGATCCGTCCCAAAGAGTGCACCGTCCGGGTGTAAACTTAGGAGATCCTGCAGCCCATGATTATGAGCTCCACCCTCAAGTTCTACAAATGATCCGGCACAATCAATTTGGAGGTATGGAAGGAGAGTCTCCTCATCAACACTTGATGAATTATGAGATCTTGATGGAGACTCTAAGGCCGCCTAGATTGGAGAACAACAACCACAAGCTTAGGGCTTTTTCCTTCTCTCTTAAGGATAAAGCCCTGGCTTGGTACCAATCGATTCCACTAGGACGTGTGAGTACTTGGGAGGAGATGACAACCAAGTTCTTGACAAAGTTCTTCCCACCTTCCAAGACAACCGAGCTAAGAGGGAAGATTAATGCCTTCGTGATGAAGGATAGAGAAAGCCTATTCAAGTCTTGGGAGAGGTTCAAGGACCTCCTCCTAGATTGTCCACACCATGGTATACCGAAGATAGAGCTATTGGAGATATCCTTCAAGGGGCTTGATGAGGATAGCCAATTCAAGCTCCAATCGCTTTCCGGAGGAACTTTCATGGAGAAGAATGTAGATGAGGCTTGGGAGTTTGTAGAGAAGCAAGCCTTGGTGATAGAGAAGTACTCCCATAAGAAGAGTGATGGGAGGAAACCGGGAGTATATGAAGTAAGTGAAGTCACCATGAGCATTTATAAACTCGATGCAATCAACAATGAGCTTAAGTCTTTGAGGGAGTTGTGTGCCACAACCTTGAAGAATCAAGCTAGTCCTCAAGTGCAAGTGCAAGCCAATTTGGCTTCCAAAGAGGAGGATGTTAACTACATGGGAAGGGGCAATTACAACAATTATCAAGGCCCAAGGAACTTCAACAACAACAGCCAGCAATTTAACAATTAACAGCCTAATCACAACCATCCCGGGTTCTCCTATTCTAACCCGGATGGTGCCTTGAACCCTCCCGCTTCCACAAGCGCAACACCACCACCTAAGGCTTCACAAGAGCCTCCACCCAGTGTTGCTCAACCTCCAAAGGATAGAACCGAGATGATGTTTGAACAATTGCTTGGAAGGTTGAGTGGACTTGAGAGCACGGTGACTTCCATTTTAAAAGCTCAAACGGTGCTAGAAGCACAAGTGTTCCAAAAGGCATGTGAAGCACAAAGGGATCCGGGAAAGCTTCCCGGAAGAACCGAGGATAACCCAAGAGGCCAAGTGTTGGCCATTACAACAAGGAGTGGGTTGAGCATGAAGGATCCCTTACCCAAGGAGAATGCTAAGGGAAAGTAAGTAGTGGTGGAAGAAGAGCTATTGCAAGAAGAAGGAGGCAAGAGCAAGGATGATGAGCCAACATATGTGGCACCGCCTCCATACAAGCCACCACTACCATTCCTACAATCACGAGCAAGAGCTCGCTTGGACAAACATTTCGGTAAATTCCTTGAACTTATGTCTTAATTGCATATTAACATTCCGTTCATGGATGCTATTCTAGGTATGCCGGCCTGTGGAAAATTTTTGAAGGAGATACTCTCCAACAAAAGGAAGTTGGAGGAGTATGGAGAAGTGAGGATGACAAAGAGATCTTCCGAGTTGATTCAAACTATGAGGGAGGAGATGCCCCCTAAACTAAGAGATCCGGGATCTTTTTGTGTGCCAATTGGGGTCGGAGAAGTGCAATATGAAGCTCTTTGTGATCTTGGAGCAAGTGTAAGCATCATCCCGCTTGCACTTTGCAACAAGGTTGGGCTAGGAGAGCCGAAGCCGGTCAAGATGACCCTCTACATGGCGGACCGTTCAATCACTCACCCCGTAGGGATCTTAGAAGACATACCGGTTCAGCTTGGAAAGTTCTATGTGCCAATAGACTTCGTTGTTTTGGACATCCCGGCGGACTATCCGGTTCCTATCATCTTTGGGAGGCCTTTCTTAGCCACATCCTGATGTTTAGTTGATTGCAAGAATGTAATTCTCTCCTTCAACATAGGAGAAGAGAATATCAAGTTCAAGCTATCCACAATGATGAAGGGGCCAGTCCTTGGTGAAGATGTGTTCAACATTGTTGAGCAAGAGGAATGTAGAGAAGTTGTGAGCTCAATCTTGATCAAGGACCCCTTGGAGAAGGTTCTTAGCTTAAGTTTGATGGAGGAAGGGGTTGAAGATTATTGCAATGAAGAAATCAAGGCTTTTGATGCATTGGAAAAGGAGACAAGAGCTGAATTTGAAGTGCACGAAGGTGTACTGAACCACTGTAGGAACCACGGCCAAGGAGCAAGAACCACGACCGTGGTTTCACCCGTGGAACTCTCTGGAATGCTTAAATGTGCCAGCTTCTCAGATTCCACGGCCGTGGTTGTTCCAGAGGCCGTGATTCTGCCCGTGGTTTCTCTAGAAAATGCCTTAGTTGTTGATAAAGCTTCAAGTAGTCTTGGAGAGTCTTCCATAGCTTTGGAACTATCTCAAACTACATTGTATGGAGCATTTCCAACCGATAAAGGTTCTCCTAAACTTGAACTTAAGCCCCTCCCCTCTCATCTTAAGTATGCTTTTCTTGGTGAAGATTCTACTTATCCGGTGATTGTTAATGCATCCTTGAATGATGATGAACTTGCTAGATTGTTGCATGAATTGAGATTGCATAGGAGAGCTATTGGTTATACCATTGATGATTTAGTTGGCATTAAACCTTCCTTGTGCATGCATAAAATCTTGATGGAAGATAATCATAAACCTTCAATTGAACCTCAAAGAAGATTGAATCCCATAATGAAAGAAGTAGTCAAGAAAGAGATCCTTAAATTGCTAGATGCGGGAATCATTTTCCCAATTTTGGATAGTAAATGGGTTAGTCCCGTTCATGTTGTTCCTAAGAAGGGTGGTATGACCGTAGTAAATAATGAGAACAATGAACTAATCCCAACTAGGACGGTTACGGGGTGGAGAATGTGTATTGACTATAGGAAACTAAATGTGGGCCTCTAGGAAAGATCACTTCCCTCTTCCCTTTATTGACCAAATGCTAGAGAGATTGTAACACCCCGAATCCGCGGGACTCGGAGTGCTACGGGTTGAGACCTCACAATGGGTCCCGACCCTTAGCCTGACAACAATTTCACCGGATCTTGCAACAAGGCACAAATAAAGGCCAAAACCGAAATGCATTTTTATGCAATGTTATGAAACCCGAAAATAAAAGAAAGGAAAGACCTCAGCCGTCCTTACAACAACATCAACATAATATGCAATAACAACAACACAAGGACTCCAAAACCCAAAACAACCTAAGATGTATGGAACCCCGGCTGCCCACTCCTCCGGATCACTCGGCCACATCCTATCCTGCACATCAACTACAACAATCGGTATAAAACCGTTAGCTCACATTCTAGGCATTATAAGAATAATATGGCACAAACACACATAGGAACACAAACACACAACATGATTATAAACATACACATCCGTTACTTATTATCTTTTTAGGTTATTCCGTATCTAATTCATTCGTTCAAGTGTGACACGAGAGTCTTATAACTCTTGCCTCTGTCCCCGTGTAACCAACAGGAGTGTGGCGGCGCCCAACCCGTATACCCTGTGGGAGTGATGAAGAAGCCCGCCCGTATACCGTGTATGGCCTGGTCGCAGAGATCCCCCCAGTCTCCCTCGGGAAACTGAGCGGTGATGTCACTGCCCGATAATAATAATAGTGGTAACGATGGGCCAATAAATAAGGTCAAGTAAATCCTAATCCATTTTCATGCTTAAAAGCGATAAACACACACCACCATATATATCCAAATAAGGCATAAAAGCGGCTAAGTAAGTCCGAGGACTTACCTCGTCTCAAAGCTAAATGAAACCGATATCACTCTCCAAAGGAATATAACCAAAGCCTGATGAAGACAAGACACGATAATCAACAACTAACAAGCTATAAGTCCTTAGACTTCTAGTTCTATATCTTCTTATTAGGTCATACACTCTCATAATCGAGGATACACTCCTAGCCCTCACAAACTCACGAGATCTCAACTATATCCCCATGTGCTAGGATACTCTCATCCTAAACTCCGCAATCTCAACCAACATATAAATATCATCTCAAGTCTCACAAGATCAACCACGAGGCTCACAACTGTATAACAACTCAAGATCATCACACCACATGTCATAGAACATCAATAACCTCAAACACTCACCCCTAAAGGTTCCAAGCCACTACTTGGCATTTGCCCTAAGTTATCCTAGAACCAACCTAGCATGATTCTACCACTAAACATAACTAGATCGAGGAAGAAGGTACTCACACACGATCCAAGGTTGAAGATGATCTACGGACGTCGAGATTGGACTCGATGGCCACAATCGGGGCGCTTCCAAACCTAAAACCAAAGCTAAGGAAATTTAGCATATATGCTAAATTCGAACGGAGGATTTAACGTATATAAATCTAAGGAAAATCTGCTTGAAAACAAGGTTAACAACCCGCAAAACATTTCCCGGAGTGACTTATACCATTTTATAAACATGGGTCAAAATCCGAAATCAAAACCTTGAGCCGTAAACCGAATTTAATCCCACAAAGACATAAAACACCGTGTATAAAAATATAAGAATATCTCGTATCTAAAATCCAAGGTTCCAAACCGCTAATCCATTTTCCGTACAAAAATACACAATTTTATAAATGCGGCCATAAACCGTAATTAGTAATCTTGGCCATTTTCCGGAAACAACTACTGCAGGGGTATAAAATACAACTTCTAAAATATAGGGTCATTACTGCAATTATCCAACAATTGGGCACAAAGTGTAATAAACAGCAAAGACAGGGCCAAAATCTGAATAACCTCAAAGCTCCTTCTTCTTCAACCTAATTGAACGCGACAGAGGAAACTCAAGGAAGGGGGAAGAATAGATCTGGTGGCTGCGTCGGCGGAGGAAGGAAGAGCCGGCCAGCGTCGGTGCAGACGGAGGAAGGGACGGCGGCGCCTGGCGGTCCAAATCCGGCGGCAGTGGTTGCCCTACACTTGCGACGGGAGTACAGAGAACAGGGGAAGAAAAGAGGGGCGGCCTGCTGGTGCTCCGATTAGGTCGAGGCGGCGGTGTGGACGCGTCTCCCCTTTGTTCCGGCGGGTCCTGGTGGCGCAATGTCTTCTCCGTCATGGCCCAGCTCCTCAATCGGGTTCCAGGGTAGGGCGAAGCAAGGGAGACACGAATAGAGGGGATGAGCATCGGAAAAGGGTTGTATGCTGCTGCATAGGGCTCGGTCCGGCGTCGACGATAGGGTAGGAGAAGGCATGGGAAGCGGCAGCTACTGGCGGTCCCAAGGAGCGAGATCCTTCTCCGGCACGGGGCTTCGATTTCCGGCGTGAAAGAGGATGCGAAGGGTGGATCGAGAGAGGCGCAAAGGCTGGAAACAGGCAGTTCCCCGGGTGGCTCTGGTAAATAGATGGCACAGGTGGGCGGCAGCGATGTGGTTGCTTCCAAAGGATGAGAATGAAAGGGTGCTGGGTGATCTTGAGATCCGGACAGGGGAGGGGAGACAGTGAGACAGAGGTGGAGATAGACAACTGCTATAGAAAGGGGAGGAATGAGAGCTGCTCCTGCAAGGAAGAATCCGAAAAGTAAGGGGTCGAGAGGTCGGAGACGGTGAGCGAGGGGTCGGATACTTGAGTGCAGTCTTCACAGAGGGGGCTGCAAGGTAGAGGCGGAAGCAGCAGCGAGGGGTCATTCAGAGTTTCAAACTCATCAGGTAAGGAAAGGGGAAAAGGAAGGAGAGAAAAGAAAATAAATAAATAAAAAGAGATAAAATAATTTAATAGAAAATGAAAAGGTGTAACAGGATAGACTCGGTCAAAGCATTCGGAACGGGATTATCGGATCGGAGAATTTTTCCGAACTTTCCTCGTAAAATAAAATGCGGAAAATATATGCGGATCTAATATACAAATAAACTCGCAAAAATTATACTTTGAAGTACAAAAATCATTCTCGCAATTTATTTTCCGAGATTATATGATAATTTAAACGTGAGTAATAAAATATATTAGTGTATGTATACATATATACCCATAGAATTTAATTTTACGACGTAAAATACTCGTAAAAATATATAAACTATTAAAATAACGATAAAAGCTGGACATGATAAAAAAACGGAAACACTCCCAATAAACGGGGCGTTACAGAGATTAGCTCAACATTCACACTTTTGTTACTTAGATGGCTATAGTGGATTTTTCCAAATACCCATTCACCCCGATGACCAAGAGAAAACAACATTTACATGTCCTTGGGGAACATTCGCATATAGGAGAATGCCATTTGGGTTGTGTAATGCACCCGCCACCTTTGAAAGGTGTATGATGGCCATTTTTTCTGAATATATTGAAAACATTATGGAAGTGTTTATGGATGATTTCTCGGTTTATGGATCTTCATTTGATGATTGCTTGGCTAACTTGTCTTTGGTGTTAAAGAGATGTGAGGAAACCAACCTTGTTTTGAATTGGGAGAAATGCCATTTCATGGTAAGTGAAGGCATAGTGTTGGGACACTTGGTGTCCAACTGAGGCATTGAGGTTGATAGAGCCAAAACAGAAACGATAGAGAAGTTGCCACCACCTATCTCGGTGAAGGGGGTAAGGAGTTTCCTAGGGCATGCCGGTTTTTACCGGAGGTTTATTAAAGATTTCTCTAAAATTTCTAAGCCTCTCACTAACCTACTAATGAAAGATGTTGAGTTTGTTTTCTCCAAGGATTGCCTTGACGCATTTTGTAGGTTGAAGAATGCCTTGATCTCCGCCCCTATCATGCAACCTCCGGATAGGAACCTTCCGTTTGAGATAATGTGTGATGCAAGTGATGTGGCCGTTGGGGCTGTTTTGGGACAAAGGAAAGATGGGCTTACACATGCCATCTATTATGCTAGTAAGACGCTAGATGACACCCAACTCAACTATGCCACAACCGAGAAGGAGTTGCTAGCGGTGGTGTATGCCTTTGAGAAGTTCCGGTCATATCTTGTTGGAGCAAAGGTCATTGTGTACACGGATTATGTTGCGATCCGTTACCTCCTCACAAAGAAGGATGCCAAACCTCGCTTGATTCGTTAGATCCTTCTCCTCCAAGAGTTTGACTTGGAAATTCGGGACAAGAAGGGTTCCGAAAATTTAGTGGCAGACCATCTTAGTAGGCTACCACCATTGGAGATTGAAAGAGATGACATCCCGATTGATGACTCATTCCGGGATGAGCAATTGCAAATGGTGGAGGAGTGCTTGCTTCAAGTGTCTAGAGGGAGTGAGCCATGGTATGCCGACATAGTGAACTACCTTGTGTGTGAGGAGGTGCCACCCATCATATGCCCAAAGGAAAAAGTTCTTCAAGGATGTGAGGCATTACTATTGGAGCGAGCCTCTCTTGTTCAAGAGAGAGCCGGATGGAGTCATTAGGAGGTGCATCCCGGAGGATGATGTGGAGAGTGTGATCTGCCATTGTCACTCCTTACCATGTGGAGGCCATGCTAGCTCACACAAGACGTGTGAAAAGGTATTGCAATCCGGCCTTTATTGGCCTCACTTGTTTAGGGATGTGCAGAATTTTGTGGTAGCATGTGACGCTTGCCAAAGGACGGGCAACATCTCAAGGAGGAATGAGATGCCCTTGAACAACATACAAGAAGTTGAAGTGTTTGATGTGTGGGGTGTGGACTTCATGGGGTCATTCCCCTCTTCATGTGGCAACCTCTACATTCTTTTGGCGGTAGACTATGTGTCGAGATGGGTGGAGGCAATCGCCTCTCCCATAAATGATGCCAAAGTTGTGGTGTGGTTCTTAAACCGAGTCATCTTCCCTAGGTTTGGAATGCCAAGAGTGATCATAAGTGATGGAGGAAAGCATTTCACCAATAGGAACTTTGGGACACTTTTGGCTAAGTATGGGGTGACTCATATGGTGGCAACACCTTACCATCCCCAAACTAGTGGCCAAGTGGAGATCTCTAACTGGGAGATAAAGGGGATACTTGAGAAGACGATTTCTAGGACAAGAAAGGATTAGGCTATGAAGTTTGATGATGCTTTGTGGGCTTATAGAACCGCCTTCAAGACACCGATTGGCACCACTCCCTACAAGTTGTTTATGGCAAGTCTTGCCACCTTCCGATGGAGATGGAGCATAGGGCGTATTGGGCCATAAGGTGGCTGAATTTTGACCTCAAGGAAGCCGGTGAAAAGAGATTGCTAGACATCAATGCTCTTGAGGAGATCCGGTTGGATGCCTATGAAAACGCCCGGATCTACAAGGAAAGGACCAAGCGTTGGCATGACAAGCGTCTCATCCCAAAGGAGTTGAGTGAAGGAGACCTTGTCCTTCTCTTCAACTCGAGGATGCGGCTCTTCCCCGGAAAGCTAAAGTCAAGATGGACGGGTCCTTATGTGGTGAAGATCTTTCCCCATGGAGCGGTTGAGATAGGAGGGGAGCATTGTGGAGATTTTAAGGTGAATGGGCACCGTTTGAAGAAGTATATACCGGGAGCTCCGGTGGATATGATTGCCCCACTTCACCTCGAGTGAGACGCCCCCGAATTTGGTCAAGCTAATGACCTTAAAGAAGCGCTTAATGGGAGGCAACCCATTGGTAGACATCTTTCCCTTTTCATTTTTGTTTTGGTTTTCATTTTTCTATTTTTGTGTGTTTGTGTGTGTTTGGTGTTTGTGTGCTAGAGTCTACGTAGCATGGAAGTCTTGCATGGCATGAGGATGATGATGGTGATCCCGCATCAAATGTGGGTGGGGCGGACGTGGGACTTGGGCGGCTAGCGGTGCTTAGCGAGAGTCCCGACGCCATAAGGAACATCGAGAGCTCTCTACCACCTTTGATTGATCCATCCACCATCACTCCACATGAGTGAACCAAAATACCAAAGCAACACCATTTTTACATTGTGAGGACTCTCTTTCACCCTTCTTTACTTCATTCGCACATTGGGGACAATGTGTTTCTAAGTATGGGGTGGGGTTTTCATGATCACTTGCATGATTAGCATCTAGGATAGTTTAATATTGTCACATATTTCATTATTTTTTGCATTGTACATACATATTTCGAAAATTCCAAAAATATCAGAAAATTTAAAAAAAATTTAGTGCTTCTAAGTTTGCGTATGACCCTTATGATGAGATTGTTATGTGAATTGGCTATGGATGGTGTTCGCCCCTAGAGGTGTGTGCAAATAAGCTTTAAATTTATAAAACTAGAATCAAGCAAGCGAACCCGCAGTGTACGGATCGACGTAGTTAAGCAAGAATTCCAGAGTATCGAACACAGGGATTTGGGTGGGAACAAATTCAATTGCAGATTATCAAGCGAGTAAATATGAGAGTTTTGCAAATATTGGGAAAACAACAATCCTAAAGATCCAGGTGTCCAGCTGTGGCAATCGATTCAAGATATACTAATGAAATAAAGACAGAGTTGAGATATGCAAAGGTATGCTAATGTAAGGTAATCGTACGGTGAAGTTCCAAAAACCTTATATGACTCACCTACAAGATAATCCTTATACAGGTTGTTGAGGCTCAATATAGGAAGGTTCTAAAAGTGAGAATTAATGTCAAATACCCAAACTTGTAATCCAAGGATCAAGACTAACTAAATCGATTAAGGTTGTGACACTCACAATCGAGGTAGAGGTTGTTGAGGCTTCACTACCACCTAGAAAAGACAAGTCTAAACTAAGTTAAAGCAAATCTTTAACTTTGGATTAAAGTAAAAGCAGGTTCGTAAACTTAAGGGAAATTACGGTTAGATCTTGAGACTCCACGGCCGTGGAACTCAAGAACAGCCCGTAATTTAGGGTTCGTCAACGATTCTCTCTAACTCTCAGGGTCTAATCTGTTTACGATCGATCTATCATCATCTAAGCCACAACTATCAACCCTTCACCTTAGAATTGTTAAAGGTTTTTAGCCAACAACCGTCATGTTGATATCAATTCAAGGATTAAAAGATAGAAAGATGAAAACTTCCGAAAACTTTCAATAATCTTCAAATCAATCTCAAAGTCACAATCGAGAACAAATATTGTCAATGGATTCAGAATAAAGCAAACAGTCACAATCTTAGGAAAGAAGGGAGAACGGGATGTCAATCCGTTTTCAAAATCAAACCTAAACAAGAAGAGAGATCTTCTTGCAACAATCTTCCAAAAGCTTCGATCTTCCGCCAATCCGGAGATCTCAACAGCAATCTCCACCAAAGGTGCGAGATTAGGGCAAATCCAAGATGCGGACTTCGATCTCCAATGAGATGTCGATGCTTCCAAGCGAGGGCTCAAACAGCGTTGAAATTCTCTAAGCGGAGATGTGGGAGACGTCCTAAGCGATGATGTAAGCCGTCCTATGCGTCGATGAATGCCGCTAAGCGAGGATGACGGAATCTCCCTTTGTCCGTCTTTTTATAGGGCAAGATAAAATATCGGCCCGGCCCAATCTTCAAAAGATCGTGGCTTCAAAATGTGGCGAAAAAGATCGCCAAGATCACGGTCGTGGAAGATTCCACTACCGTAATTTAGAGCGTGGATTATGTCACGGTTTGAACCATATGTTCCACGGCCGTAATAGTTACTGGAATGCACCACGCCTCTCTTTGCAGTGTTCCACGGCCGTGGAACCAAACGTGGTTTGTAGTACGGCCGTATTTTAGAGCGTGGTTTAGGGCAAGAACGTGATTCTTCCCTAACCTCGTTCATTCCTCAAGTTGAACTCCAATTTGCTCCTAATAATGCCCTCAATCCATGGACATATTCAATCAACTCTTCTTTGCTCGATTCCGTTCGGAAATGACTCTCAATCACCTATATTTCAACATAAAGCTAGTGTAGACATCCATATCGACAATATAGGCAATACTAGCTCACATATGCAACGATGTTCAATCAAAGACTATCAATATGAATCAAATACGTTTAGAAACGTGCCTAAAATATCACAATATTTCATGCTAACAAATAAACCCATACTTAACACTTGCTTGTCCCTAAGCAAGGTCTTTCAAAAAGCTTTAAACAAGAGTTAGGATGAAATATGTGTACCTTCTTTTGGATGAATATGCCTTCTAAAGAATAGATCATTCTCAAACCTTGCTTCAATTGTTTATCAAACTTTTACACACTCAATTAAAAAGTAAAAAGCAAAGAAAATTCATGAATCAATTCAACTTCTAAACAAGCATCATAACCTTTAAACATTATCAAAATCAATCATAAGAAACTTCAATTTAGATCACCAAGTCATATAACATTCTTTTGATCTTAAGGACTTCCAAAGAAAAGGTCTAGAATATGGAAGGGAAGGGAAAACTTTAAGGAAATGTGGTGCATGAATCCGGAAAAGTGGACAACTACCTTCTTCTTCTTTTGTGGTTCCCGCAACACTTCAACTTAGAGCTTCGCTCTCTTCTTTTCATTTTTCGACTTTACTTTTGGAGTTATGGACAGAGGTGCACAAAAACCGAAGCCTAGGAGATTGGCATTTCTCAATTTTTAAGAGATGCCTCAAACCCTTAGCGCACATACCATAATCCGCTAGGAATATCGCTCAATCCGACTTTGGCAAGACACAAACACCCGGCTATGTGAATGGTGCCGAGTTACTCATCATCATGATTGACTTCCCCAAACCTAGAATTTCTTTCTATTCTTTTGATTGCAAAAATTTTGCTCTCATGGCCCTCCCACATCAAGCATGCCTTTTTCATTCACTTCTCCAAATTCCCGGATAGGTAAAGGAGGCTAATATTTCAATGAGGAGCTGAAATGGTCAAAAAGAAAGAAGAAAGAAAATTCGAATTGCCTTAATCATTTCAACAAGAAGTATAAGAACTTATAGTGTGATTTCAACTTCAATTTCTCAACATGATTTAGGTAACATTTTTCACATTATAAAACTTGCAAAAGAGGTAAAATTCATTCATTCAAATTCTTTTCAATTCACAATTCTTTTAAGCATGCAATTGTCATCAAACTCAATTCACAAGTAGTGATTATCATAGAAATCATCTCAATTCATTAGAAGCACATAATTTTTCAAAATTTTCAATTTTTATGGGTTTTTCAAGTTCTTTTTCATGCAATGCGATAATGAAACGTGAAACACATAATGAACATGCAATGATAGTCTCGAATGAAAGCAAGCATAGTAAGTAGAGTTATTACAAACTTTTAGTATATCCCACCCCATACTTAGGACGAACATTGTCCCTAATGTTCAAAAGAAAGAAAGAAAAGAAGAAAAGAAAAAGAAACTCACAAAGTGGTGGCGGGAATGTCTAAAACGAACGGTCATGCATCCAATCACTGCGGTGCTGGCGGCGGCGGGAATGGAGAGAAGCTCGGATCGTAGAACCGCCCAAACTGCTGGCGGTAGACGTCCCTCATCATGTGGTCAAGGTCGTCTAAACGTCCGTCTCTAGCATCCGCCCGGATCTCTAGTGCTCCTACTCTCTCTGAAAGTCCGGTAGCCCAATCCGGCATCTGCTCGTACCATCCCGGGGCCTGACTGTACCATGATGGGGCGTCGGATGGTGCTGGTGCTGGTGGAGGTGTTGCTGGCTGCTCGGTGGACCAAGGAGAGTGAACGCCATACCATGTGGGAGGTGTGGTCATCCACGTGGGCCTCTCACTCACGCTAGCGCGGCGAGATGACGAGCCTGAGGCTCTAGCTGGACGTGGAGAGCGTCTAGGTACATCTGAGGCCGCCTCCGGCTGGTCCGGAAACGTGCCAAACTCCTGCTCGGCTCCTCCTCCACTCTCAAACTGATCTCCCATATCCTCCTCCTCGACAACCGGTGGTGGGACATAAGGGGGAGCTACTATCCTGTTCGCATGCATCGCAGCGAACGTCTCCTTCCAATTATGGAGTCCCGCCATAATGGAGTACTCTGGCAGTCACTCTATACCCCTGCCCGTCCTAGTCTCCCAAGGCATGCCCGCATAAGGCGGACCTCTATGTGTGGGGAAAATGAGACCCCTAACCATGAAAGCATGTATCCCTAGAGGTACGGCCGGTATGCGGGTGCAAGCAGAAAAGTCGACACCAAAACTCCTAGCAATGTGGGTAAGTATCCCACCATATCCAATGTTCCCCTTCTTCTTGTTCTTGAGCTTGCTCATCGTAGCAGCCAAGAGAGTAGCACAATCTGCACGGCGTCCATAAAGCATGCAATAGAGCAAGAACAGCTCATCCGTCTTGATCTTTTGGGGCGTCTCCGTCCTAGGAAAGAGACACTCCGAAAGAACACGGTGAGCTATCTTCAAGGCTAGATGGTACATCAATCTAGCCTTGGTATCAGCGGGTTGCCAACGGTCCTCGTCGGCGTAAATCATTGCAACCTCCTCCCAAAAGTCCTTGGGGTAAACACCACTCGGAAATCGACCATTGAAGGTCTCGTGGAATCCGAAAATCGTCCCAAACTCACGGATACTCAACTGATAATCTCTCTCCATAAGGCGGAAAGAGACGGTCCTATCGACGTGGCAGTGCTCAAAGGACGTCACAACCTCTCATGTAATCTCCTCATATGCGTCTTCTCGGATAGCCGAGAAGACAACTAATCCGGCTCTATCCAAGAGCCAAGTGAGGTCATCAACAATGTTGAGAGGAACTAGATCCTCCAACAACAAATACCTAGGGCTAATCATTGGCCTCTCCTTGATCCTATCAAGTGCAGGTGTATGGTCGGGACTCTAGGGTGAGGGGGTGAAGATGGAGGTGAAGGTGAGGATGGAGGTGAAGGTGAAGAGGGTGGTGGTGCCCTAGAGGATGAGGAGGAGGAGGGATTACCCTTCCTCTTCTTATTCTGCTCATTTTTCTTCTCCTTTATCCTCCCCGAAACTCTCCTTACGAAGTCCATTCTGCTCAAAAATTACGGTCTGTTCGTCCAAAACCACGGCCGTAATTCACCCAGTGACCGTGGTTCGTCTCAGAAAATCACAAAACTCAGCAATTTCACAATCAATCTCCACAACAGGCTGTCCTAGTCTAATTTCCTCAATTCTCAATCAGTTCTTCCTAAAAATCTCTAACAAAAACAACCGAATCAGCAAGAATCAAGAAGGGAAAAGAAAACCTCTTTTTCGGATTGAAAAATCCGAAATGCGCGTTTGTTGGTGAATTTCCGTTTGATTCGTCGCTTGGATCGTGTTTGTGGTTGAATTTGTTGCAGTTTGGGAAGAAGAATCGTTGAAAACGATTAGGAAACGAAGAATTGAGAGGGGGTCGTGGTGTTTCGGCACTTAGGTCGTGGAAAGAGGGATTTTTGGGATGAAATTGTGAAGAATGTGGCTTATATAGTTGCAGGCAAAATTTTGAAAATCACGGTCTGTCGGGGTGTTCCACGGCCGTGGAAGTGTACGGGACCGTGGTTTTGGCGATTTTTCAAAAGCTTTTGGAAATTACGGCCACTGTAGCTATGACGACCGTAATTTAGACCGTGGAACCCTCTGTAAAGCTCCAAAGTCCAAATTTCGTCACTCTTCTTCAACATCATCCTCCTCTTTTCTTTTTCCATTGGTCCTACATCCAAAAACACGAACATACCGGAAGAAATCGAGGCAAAAACAAAGCAAAAACGTCTATACTAAACTAATCTATGAATCGAAAGCAAAAGCAAAAATACAATACCTTGGGTTGCCTCCCAAGAAGCGCTTTGTTTAAGGTCCGTAGCTAGACCAGTCTCGCACTTATTCGAGTGCGGTAGGCGCAAACTCCTCAGTTTGGAGTTCCGGCGTGTACTTCTTGAGTCGTTGGCCGTTCACCTTAAAACTTCCGCTCGCTTCACCCCATACTTCAACTGCACCATGGGGGAAAATACGCTTAATTAGAAAAGGTCCGGTCCAACGGGATTTGAGCTTACCTGGAAAGAGGTGAAGTCTTGAATTGAAGAGGAGAACTTGATCTCCTTCTTTGAAGTCCTTTGGAATGATATGCTTATCATGCCAACGCTTTGCTCTCTCCTTGTAGATCTTAGCGTTTTCATAAGCATTCAAGCGAAGTTCATCCAGCTTATTGATGTCTAGGAGACGATTCTCTCCCGCTTCCTTCATGCCAACATTCAGCCACTTGATAGCCCAAAACGCTTTGTGTTCTAACTCCACCGGCAAGTGACAAGACTTCCCATACACAAGGTTGTATGGTGTGGTTCCTATGGGGGTCTTGTACGCAGTCCGGTATGCCCATAATGCATCATCAAGCTTCAAGGACCAATCCTTCCTAGTCCTTGAAACCGTCTTCTCTAAGATTCCTTTGATCTCCCTATTTGAGATCTCAACTTGTCCACTTGTTTGTGGATGGTAAGGGGTAGCGATCTTGTGGGTAACCCCATACTTAGCTAGAAGAGCTTCAAAGCGACGGGCTATGAAGTGAGAACCTCCATCACTAATGATCATCCTTGGCGTCCCAAATCGCGGGAAGATGGTCTTGTTGAAGAACTTAACCACCACCATGGCATCATTTGTGGGAGAGGCGATTGCTTCCACCCATCTAGAAACGTAGTCTACCGCCAATAGTATGTATTGGTTTCCACAAGAAGATGGGAATGGTCCCATGAAATCGACTCCCCAAACGTCAAAAATCTCCACCTCTTGGATGTTGTTGAGGGGCATCTCGTTCCTTCTAGAAATATTGCATGTTCTTTGACAAGCATCGCAGCAAGAAACAAAGGATTGCACATCTCTAAACAAAGTAGGCCAAAAGAATCCAAATTGCAATACCTTTGCGCTAGTCTTGTTCGAACTAGCGTGTCCTCCACAAGGTAGTGAATGACAATGACGGATGACACTTTGCATCTCATCTTCCGGCACACATCGCCGAATGATGCCATCCGGACCTCTCTTAAAGAGGAGAGGCTCGTTCCAATAGTATTCCCGGACGTCCTTGAAGAACTTCTTCCTTTGTGCGTAGGATAGTCCGGGCGGTATCTCCTGGCAAACCAAATAGTTAACAAAATCAGCAAACCATGGTTCGTTACCTTTGGAGATCACGTCGATGCACTCCTCTATGATATTTAGGTGTTCGTCCGGAAAGGAGTCACCAATGGGTAGATGGTCGTCCTCTAGATGTGTTAGACGACTCAAATGATCCGCAACAGAATTTTCTGAACCTTTCTTGTCGCGGATCTCAAGATCGAATTCTTGTAGGAGAATAATCCATCTAATCAGCCTTGGTTTCGCATCTTTCTTCGCAAGGAGGTACCGGATCGCAGCATGATCCGTGTAGACAATCACCTTTGCACCTACAAGATAAGAGCAAAACTTGTCAATAGCATAGACAATGGCTAAAAACTCTTTCTCGGTAGTGGCGTAGTTGAGCTGCGCTTCATCTAGCGTCTTGCTAGCATAGTATATGGCATGGGTTCGCCCTTCCTTTCGTTGTCCAAGAACAGCTCCAATAGCTACGTCACTAGCGTCGCACATAATCTCAAAGGGTAGAGTCTAATCCGGAGGTTGGATAATAAGTGCTGAGATTAGAGATTGCCGAATGGTGTTGAACGCATCTAAACATTCCTGCGAAAACTCAAAAACCGCATCCTTCATCAATAGATTAGTGAGAGGTTTTGATATCTTAGAAAAGTCCTTGATGAAACGTCTATAAAATCCAGCATGTCCTAGGAAACTTCTTATCCCTTTCACCGAAATTGGGGGAGGAAGTTTCTCTATAGTCTCTATCTTAGCTTTGTCTACTTCTATCCCTCTACTAGAGACTAAGTGGCCTAATACGATTCCTTCCTTAACCATGAATTGACACTTCTCCCAATTAAGAACTAGATTAGTGTTTTCACACCTTTGCAAAACAAGAGAAAGGTTAGAAAGGCAATCGTTAAAAGAGGAACCGTATACGGAGAAGTCGTCCATGAAGACTTCCATGATTTCCTCTACGTATTCGGAGAAGATTGCCATCATGCACCGTTGAAAGGTGGCTGGGGCGTTGCAAAGCCCGAATGGCATTCTCCTATAAGCAAACGTACCCCACGGGCACGTGAATGTGGTCTTCTCCTGATCGTCCGGATATATCAGAATCTGAAAGAAACCACTATAGCCGTCAAGGTAGCAAAAATGTGAATGTTGCGCTAACCTTTCAAGCATTTGATCAATGAATGGCAATGGAAAATGATCCTTCCGCGTTGCGTTGTTGAGCTTGCGGTAGTCTATGCACATCCGCCATCCAGTTACGGTTCGGGTAGGAATGAGTTCGTTGTTCTTGTTGGTGATGACCGTCATTCCTCCCTTCTTCGGAACTACTTGAACTAGACTCACCCACTTACTATCGGAGATAGGATAGATGATACCTGCATCAAGAAGTTTAAGAATTTCCTTCTTGACAACCTCCTTCATGGTCGGATTCAACCGCCTTTGAGGTTGTCTCGAAGTTCTAAAGTCTTCCTCCATTAGTATCTTATGCATGCATAGGGAGGGTTTAATTCCTACTAAGTTCTCGATAGTATAGCCTATAGCCTTCCTATGTTTCCTAAGGACAATCATGAGTTGTTCATGTTCATCTATGCTTAGATCGGAACTAACAATAACCGGGAAGGTAGAATTAGATCCTAGAAAAGCGTACCTTAGATGAGTAGGAAGTGGTTTGAGTTCCATTGCTTTTGGAGCTTCCAACGATCCTTGAGAAGCATCCGATGTTTCCTTAGAAGTTTCTAAGGGTGATGAGTGTGTTGGAGAAGAATCGGAAGAAGTCGAAGAGATGTCTCGATCACTCGCTTCCACGGCCAGAATTACGGGTGGATCTTGTCCTCCACGGCCGTGGTTTAGGGCATGGAAGGGAAATACGGTTGTCACATCTTCTCCACGGCCGTGTAATCCCCTGGAATGAGGTATGATTTTGGTTGTGGAATCCACGGTCGTGGAATACAGAGTATGACCGTGGATTCTGACATTCTCAGCCTCATCGTGGAGTTTCTCAAACTCCTCTTCATGCATCTCTTCTTGTGCTTCCAAGGCTTCAATTGCCTCATTGCACTCTTCATCTTCCCCTACATTGGTTAGACTCATAGTAATAACTTTTTGTAAAGGATCGTTAAAGAGAATCGCACTTACCTCCTCTCTAGACAACCCTTCTTCATCTTGGATATCGTAAATATCCTCATCAAAGATTGGCTCCTTCACTAGAGTGGAAAGAACGAACTCTACTTTCTCTTCTCCTATGTCAAAAGCGATTCTACCATTCTTGCAATCGACTATGCAGCCGGAAGTTGCAAGAAACGGTCTTCCGAGTATGATCGGGACCGGACTATCTGCAGGAATGTCAAGCACGACGAAATCAATGGGAACAAAGAATTTACCTAGCTTGACCGGGACGTCTTCTACAATACCGACGGGGCGAGTGATGGATCGATCCGCCATGTATAACGTCATCTTCACCGGTTTAGGGTCGCCTAAACCGATCTTCCTACACAATGCAAGTGGTATGATGCTCGCACTTGCTCCTAAGTCACATAAAGCGTCATATGTGACATCTCCCACTCCAATGGGAATGCAAAATGACCCCGGATCTTTCAGCTTTGGGGGCATTTTCTCTTTCATGGTCTTGATGAGATCCGAAGAATCCGAACTCATCTTGACCTCACCGAAGTCTTCTAGCTTCCTCTTGTTAGAGAGGAGTTCCTTCAAGAACTTGCCATAAGCCGGCATACCTACAATAGCATCAATGAATGGTATGTTAATATGCAGCTTACTCATGAGTTCTATGAACTTACCGAATTGTTTGTCTAGGCGCGCTCGCGCTCTAGATTGAGGGAATGGAAGGGGAGGTTTGTAAGCTGGAGGAGGAACGTAAACGTCTTCCTTCTCCTTCCCCTTCTCCTTGCCCTTCTCTACGGGGACTTCAACGAACGTAGGCTGCGGATCGGTGGTTGTCACTCCGCTCCTAGTTGTAATCGCCATCACCCTTCCCTTAGGGTTGTCCTCCGTCTTTCTTGGAAGCTTCCCTTGATTTCTAGGAACTTCCTCCGCGTGGTTGAACATTTGGTTTTCTAAAACCTTTTGAGCTTTGTCAACCTTAGAAACTTGATCATCAACCTTGATGAGGCGGTTCTCCAACCCTTGAAGCTTTCCCAAAATCGTTTCCAATATGGGATCGGGCTTCTCCTTCCCCGTAGTGTTTCCTCCATTAGATGATTGCCCCTGGCTTTTCAAAGGAGTAGAGGAAGAGGAAGGTGGAGTTAGTGAATTTGAGTTGGAAGGATAAGAGTTACCGGAATTTTGTTGATTGGAGCGCCAATTGTTGTTGTTTGAACCCCTATTGTTGTTCCAATCGTTGTTCCGGTTGTTGTTGTTTCCATTCCAATTGTTACTCCGGTTATTGTTCCGGTTATTGTTGTTGCCGCCATTGTGGTTGCCCAAATAACCAACATCCTTCCCTTGTTGCTTTGGGAAGTTGGTCTTGATAGCCTCCTTCAACTCTTTGATCTCATTGTTGAGGGAGAAAATCTGATTTTGAGCTTCGTGTGTGAGCTTTGCTCCTTGCTCCACACGATTTCCCTCCACTTTCCGGTGGGAATACTTCTCTATGACTCTTGCTTGCTTCTCAATGAAGTCCCAAGCGTCATCTTCTCTCATGTCCATGAACGTTCCACATGAGAGGGATTGGAGGTTGAATTGCGTTCCCGCATCCAGCCCCTTGTAGTAAATCTCCAGCAAGGCAAGTTTGGATATGCCGTGATGAGGGCAATCCAAGAGCAAATCCTGAAACCTTTCCCAAGATTGAAACAAACTTTCGTTAGGTCTCATGGAAAAAGCATTAATCTTACCTCTAAGTTCTGCCGTTTTGGATGGCGGAAAGAATTTGGTGAGGAACTCCGCGGAAAGGTCTTCCCACGTATCTAGTTTCCCACTAGGAAGAGCTTGATACCAAGATAACACTTTCCCCTTCAAGGAGAAGAAGAAAGGCTTGAGCTTATAGCTGTTGGTAGTAGCGCTCTTTGGTCTCATTGTCTCCATCATACACTCAAAGTTCTGCAAGTGTTGGTGTGGAGATTCAGCGCCTGTCCCGCCAAATTGGTTTTGGCGAACAAGAGTAATGACTTGAGGGTTGAAGCTAAACCCTTGCACATCTTCAGCATCGAAATTCACGCCCAAGCGACGTGGTTATTGTGTTGGATCCATCCGCTGACCAAGAGTTCTTGGCTCATTATCTACACGTCCGATCCTCACATTCCTAGGCAGAATGCGGCGATTAGCAGCTCCTTGTGGATGGAAAGGATTTACATTGATCGTGGGATCAATCTCCTCTAGCGGTGGCATGGAAGAATCACTATCATCAGCGGATGAGTGACTTTTTCTTCTAGACCTTGATGCTTTCCTTGAGGATTTCTTGCTTCCCTTATTCTTAAGGTCGCTCATCTCTACCCTCATCTGGAAGATCATGTCTTGTAGATTGTTAACTTGAGATTGATGACGATCCATCTCATCTTGGCGGAGAGTCTCATTCCATTGGAGTTGAGCTTCCTTCTCCGCCAACTCCGCTTGAAGATCACGTTCGTGTCCTTCATCCATCTTCTTTTCCTTGCGCTTTTGCCTTAAAGTTTTCTCTAGCTCTTGATCGAGAGGCAAGAGATCTTTGGTGTTCCTAGACCTGCGCATGCACTCAAAGTAATATCAAATAACGAGAGCAAGCTCCCAAGCTTGACAACCGGCTACCGAATTCGGCCGAAACCAAATCCCCGGCAACGGCGCCAAAAAACTTGTTCGCCCCTAGAGGTGTGTGCAAATAAGCTTTAAATTTATAAAACTAGAATCAAGCAAGCGAACCCGCAGTGTACGGATCGACGTAGTTAAGCAAGAATTCCAGAGTATCGAACACAGGGATTTGGGTGGGAACAAATTCAATTGCAGATTATCAAGCGAGTAAATATGAGAGTTTTGCAAATATTGGGAAAACAACAATCCTAAAGATCCAGGTGTCCAGCTGTGGCAATCGATTCAAGATATACTAATGATATAAAGACAGAGTTGAGATATGCAAAGGTATGCTAATGTAAGGTAATCGTACGGTGAAGTTCCAAAAACCTTATATGACTCACCTACAAGATACTCCTTATACAGGTTGTTGAGGCTCAATATAGGAAGGTTCTAAAAGTGAGAATTAATGTCAAATACCCAAACTTGTAATCCAAGGATCAAGACTAACTAAATCGATTAAGGTTGTGACACTCACAATCGAGGTAGAGGTTGTTGAGGCTTCACTACCACCTAGAAAAGACAAGTCTAAACTAAGTTAAAGCAAATCTTTAACTTTGGATTAAAGTAAAAGCAGGTTCGTAAACTTAAGGGAAATTACGGTTAGATCCTGAGACTCCACGGCCGTGGAACTCAAGAATAGCCCGTAATTTAGGGTTCGTCAACGATTCTTTCTAACTCTCAGGGTCTAATCTGTTTACGATCGATCTATCATCATCTAAGCCACAACTATCAACCCTTCACCTTAGAATTGTTAAAGGTTTTTAGCCAACAACCGTCATGTTGATATCAATTCAAGGATTAAAAGATAGAAAGATGAAAACTTCCGAAAACTTTCAATAATCTTCAAATCAATCTCAAAGTCACAATCGAGAACAAATATTGTCAATGGATTCAGAATAAAGCAAACAGTCACAATCTTAGGAAAGAAGGGAGAACGGGATGTCAATCCGTTTTCCAAATCAAACCTAAACAAGAAGAGAGATCTTCTTGCAACAATCTTCCAAAAGCTTCGATCTTCCGCCAATCCGGAGATCTCAACAGCAATCTCCACCAAAGGTGCGAGATTAGGGCAAATCCCAGATGCGGACTTCGATCTCCAATGAGATGTCGATGCTTCCAAGCGAGGGCTCGAACGGCGTTGAAATTCTCTAAGCGGAGATGTGGGAGACGTCCTAAGCGATGATGTAAGCCGTCCTATGCGTCGATGAATGCCGCTAAGCGAGGATGACGGAATCCCTTTGTCCATCTTTTTATAGGGCAAGATAAAATATCGGCCCGGCCCAATCTTCAAAAGATCGTGGCTTCAAAATGTGGCGAAAAAGATCGCCAAGATCACGGTCGTGGAAGATTCCACGACCGTAATTTAGAGCGTGGATTATGTCACGGTTTGAACCATATGTTCCACGGCCGTAATAGTTACTGGAATGCACCACGCCTCTCTTTGCAGTGTTCCACGGCCGTGGAACCAAACGTGGTTTGTAGTACGGCCGTATTTTAGAGCGTGGTTTAGGGCAAGAACGTGATTCTTCCCTAACCTCGTGCATTCCTCAAGTTGAACTCCAATTTGCTCCTAATAATGCCCTCAATCCATGGACATATTCAATCAACTCTTCTTTGCTCGATTCCGTTCGGAAATGACTCTCAATCACCTATATTTCAACATAAAGCTAGTGTAGACATCCATATCGACAATATAGGCAATACTAGCTCACATATGCAACGATGCTCAATCAAAGACTATCAATATGAATCAAATACGTTTAGAAACGTGCCTAAAATATCACAATATTTCATGCTAACAGATGGCCTTATGTGTTGAATAGATATATGCATATGTGGACTTGAATTACTTATCTTGATTCGCATGTATGATTGTGATCATGATGTTTGCCTTGATTGGATTGAGGATTGATAGTCGAAATTACATATTAGTTCTTGCACACCATTTAGGAGTGATTAAGGCAATTCATCTTTCTCTACTTCTCATCTTGATCATGTTGTTTGAGCACCTCAATTAATATAAAATTTGACCTCTTTTGACTCATCCGGGAATAGGAGCATGTTAGTGTGTTGAGTGTGTGAAGAGCAAGTGTGAGGTGAAGTTGTTGATAAATGAATGTGGTGAGTGAAGTGATGAATTTGTTGTGAAAAATGTAGAAAAAATATAGGTTTAGGGACTTTGGTTTTAATGACGAGTAACTCGGCACCATTCACATAATCGGGTGTTTGTGCCTTGCCAAATTCGGATAAACCGAATATCCTAACGAGCCTTGGTATGTGTGCTCGGTGTCAGGCACCTCGGAAAAATCCCGAGGTCCGCTAATCACCAAGGTTTCGGCTTTTGTACACCAATGTCATTGTCTCAAAAATAAGTCAAAGAAAAAGAAAGTGAAAAAAAGAAAAGAAAACAAAGAAAAGATGGAGAAAAATATACACTTGTGGGAAAGTTGATCAAAATGAAATTGTGGAGTTAGTTCCTTTCCCGGATTAGCATCACATAACCTAAAAAAAATTTCCCACCTGCCTCTTCTTTCCTAAGTCCTTGTGACATATTTGCATGTGTGTAAGACTTAGTGATCTAGATTGGATATACTCATGATCATCTTGACTTTTTCATTTTCACCTTGCATGCATGCTTTTAAGTTAAGTATAATTGTCTTTCATGCTTTCATTCGTTTGGTGCATGATTGCTTCTCCATTGCCATGAACATGACTATGAAGGTGATCCAATGTTAGAAGCACAATTACAAAAAGATTTTGTTGTTTTTCTGCATGCATAAATCATGTCATCTCTTAGTCTATAGTTGGGTCTTGCTCGGGGACGAGCAAATCTTAAGTATGGGGTATTTTGATAACACGATTTATGATGTTAGTTTAGGCATCCATTTAGATAGTTTTTCCAGCTATTCATGCATAGTTTGGCATTAGTTCATGACGTTTACGTGCAATTCATGCATATCGTCGAGATAGACGTCTACACGCACTATTGTCGGTTTTGTAGGTATTTTGAGGATCTTTTGGAGCTTAATCGATACATTCGAGGATCATCCCTCGCGATGACACACTTCCGGACTCATTAAGAAGCAAGCTAGGAGCTAAGGAGAACACAAAGGACCTAGTTGGTGCATGCCTTGCACCAACTCATGGGTCAACGATCAAAAGAGAGTGAAACACCAAAACCACGGTCACTGGCACTTCCACGCCCGTGGAATTGGGCCGTGATTCTCTCTGGACAGCTGTGATAGTTGTCCCACGATCTCCATAACCGACTCTTGCCCTTGATGGAGGATATAAGTGGTCCTTGCAGGCTGATGCTGAGGATCCTCTCCCACACTCTCTCATTCAACAACATTCCATTGGAGGCTACTCTTGGAGGGGAGCAAAAACACTCTCATTTGGAGAAGAAGAAGAAGATCATTAGTTTTGTAGTTTTCATAGTTTTTGAGAGATTTTTGAGTGAACTAGTTGAAGACATTTGCAAGGTTATGTAAGGAACGATTTGGACCTTCTTTTGAAGGATTGTAAGTCTTTCTTAACATTTATTCAACTTGGTTTTCTTGTTATACTTGTTTCATTACTCTTTCTTTTCATTTTCTTGCTATGGAAGCCATGAATGTATGCTTGTTGAGTTTGATTGTTGAGATGCATGTTGTTGGCTAAATAGATACGATTCTAGGGTAAGGGGATGATGGTTATGGCTTGGACTATTATAGAAAGGAATTAAATGTATATTTGGCTGATTTGCTTGCTCGAACTTAACTGCTGTTATAAATTACGGTCTGTTCTAGGACAACCACGGCCGCGGTTCTGAATATCAGCCCATGGTTTTGTTCTGTCGTGCTTGTATTGATAAACCTGAATGTTAGGATGTTAGATTGTTGAAATCCTAATGTTTATTAAGCTTAATCTAGCCTAGAGTGATCTAATGCTAGTAAACTAAGTGAGAGAAGAGACCTACCCGGTGATTCTCGCCCTTAGATACCGAAGATGATGAACTCTAGGTAGTAGTGAGCCTCATAAGCCGCTATTGGACTGAGTATGCTAGGATTGGTGTTTAGGACTTACCTTCCCGAGACTTACCCGGTAAGGAGAAGTTAGATCCCTAGATAGTAATCCGGTTTGTGTAGATTTCCCAACCTTAGGCTCCTAGAGACTTACCCGGTGATAGGACCTTAGGTGCGGGATTAGTGGATCATGAGACCTACCCGGTGATTGATTCCAATTGAGAAACAGTCTTTGCCCAACATATTATAGCTAGTCCAAGATTGATTAGATGTCATAAACATGCATCAAAACTCTCTCCATGTACGGTAAAATCGTCCATAAAAACTTCAATAAATTTCTCAATATACTCCGAAAAATACTTATCTTGCACCGTTGGAAGGTGCGGTGGGCATTAAAAATTCCAAATGGCATTCTACGATACGCAAAGTGCCAAAAGGACAAGTGAAGGTCGTCTTCTCTTGATCGTCCGGGGCGATGGCTATTTGGAAATAGCTCGAGTATCCATCTAAGAAACAGTAATAGGGGTGACCTGCAAGATGTTCGAGCATTCTGTCAATAAAAGGCAAAGGGAAATGGTCTTTCCGATTACCGTGTTTAGTTTGCGGTAGTCGATGCAAACTCTCCACCAGTTTGAGTCTTGCTTTGAACAATCTCACCGTATTGGTTTTCCACCAAGGTGATACCTCCCTTTTTCGGAACCACTTGGGTTGGACTAACCCACTTACTATCCGAAATTGGGAATATCATGTTCGCTTGGAGGAGCTTCAATATTTCCTTCTTGACTACATCCATCATGGGCGGATTTAATCTTCTTTGTGGTTGCCTTGATGGCTTTACCTCTTCCTCAAGGAGGATCATATGCATACATGTAGAGGGACTAATCCCCTTAATGTCCGCAATGGTCCAACCAAGAGCCGTCTTGTGCTCCTTTAAGATCTTCACAAACTTCCCTTCTTGAGATGGGGACAATTTGCTAGAGATGATCACCGGCAAAGTGTCGTTTTCTCCTAGAAAAGCATATTTGAGATGTTGGGGAGTTCTTTCAATTCTTTCACCAGACCATGCACAATAGAAGGAACAAACTTTTTGCTTGGAGTTAGCAATGTGGGCCCAATGTCCAAAGATGAGATAGGAAGCCTTTTGTGTCCATCCAAGTGAGCTAGAACTTCCTGCGTGTTAGATTTTAGTGCATAATCCGAATTATGAATGCCAATATCATTTTCAATTATACTTTTCCATTCACCAATGTCAGACATGTCAAAAACATCTTGAATAATAAGATCAATCACATCAATAACACAAAGAGAGTGGTCATCAATGGGGTATTTCATAGCATCATAAATATTAAACTCAACCACTTACCCATCAAATTCCATAGTAAACTTACCGCTCAAATAATCAATCTTAGTTCTAGCAGTTTTTAGAAAAGACCTTCTGACAGCTGATGAAATCACAATCTTATTAAGGTAGTTTAAGTATGTTTTTAAGGTCAAATGGTTGTATTTTGTTGCCAACTTTGTAAATCCAACTGAAGAACTAAGCAATGAAAAAATCCAAAGATTTAGCAACATTTGGAAGAATAACGGAAGCAAAGAGAAGTCTAGAGGAACCCTGTCACGGCACCCGGGGCGACACTATCCCGCCCCCGCGGCGACACTGATTCCAGAGAAACCCTGTCACGGCACCCGCGGCGACACTTTCCCGCCCCCGTAGCGACACTGATTCCAGAGGAACCCTGTCACGGCACCCGCGGCGACATTGTCCCGCCCGCGGCGACACTGTCCCGCCCGCGGCGACACTGTCCCGCCCGCGGCGACACTGTCCCGCCCGCGGCGACACTGTCCCGCCCGCGGCGACACTGTCCCGCACCCGCGGCGACACTGTCCCGCACCCGCGGCGACACTGTCCCGCACCCGCGGCGACACTGTCCCGCACCCGCGGCGACACTGTGCCGCCCCTGCGGTGACACTGAGCCGCACCCGCGGTTTGATACTAGAAAGGTCAAGAAGATCAACAGCCAGCCGTTCCGAAGCATTAATGACCCGCCTCCGCGGCCCTGCCATGCCGCCCCCCCGGCCCTGCCGCCCCCGCGGCTCAGTTGAAGATGAAGCGTTTTGCACTAAACCGCCCCCGCGGCTCTCAAATCCGCGCCCGCGGTTATGCAACAATCGTAATAAGTTTGGTTGTTTAGACTCTCACTTTATGGCATTTAAAGTGACGGTTTGGGTTGCCTATTTACTGCAATTTAGTGTCCTAATTAGTATAAATAGAGATGCTAGGTTGGTGTTAGGATATCTCATTTTCACCTCAACACACCAAAAACACTTTTATTTTTTTGTTTTGTTTTGTTCTCTATGGAGGGCTAAGCACCTTTAGTTGTGCTTGACATTGGAAGCTCTCGACATAGATCTGGTTGTAAGTTTTATAATTGAAGTTGTTATTCCATAATGATTTGTGTTATGTTCTTGTGCTTAACTTCTTGATTGTATCTCACCCTCTATCTAGCTTGATCATCTAGGTACTTGGGTCTTATCCAATGTGCTAGTAATTGTGGTTCCAGGTTCGGGTTATCTTTCTAGTAGCAAACACGTTTACATAAGCGGGTTGCAAGTGTAATTCGTGAGTAGAACATAACCACATGATTTTAGTAACGGGTTGTTTCTAAATCTCATGTGTCTCTTTATCTTTATTTGAATGCTATTGTTAAAATCTGATTTTGTAGGTTTACGAGTTAGGATTAACAATAAGTAATATCGGGGTTGGTTGAACCGGTATTTAAATACGATCGAGATGAGAACAAACTTTGGAATAACTTCATGAAAATAATGATCAACCATATCTTATGTTGAAGCGGATAATTGTCAAGTGCAACGTTTTCTTAAAATAATTGAAATCAACTTCTTGTTTGCTTTGTCTATTTGTCACTTTAACAAGCACAAACCCCCCTTGGTTACATATAATTGATAGTTTATCACATTTGTGCTTTAATTACTCTCTATCTCTCTTGGGTTCGACCCTTACTTAATCACTATACTTCCTTTAGTATTGAGTTCGGAAATTACTTTGATAGGATATAAACGACCTAAGAAAATATCCTCGTCAAATTTGGCGCCGTTGCCGGGGAGATTAGAGTTTTTAAGTACTTTGTTATTTTTATTGTCAATTATTGGTTTGAACCATTTGTATGGTTCAAACTCATGCTACTAATCTCTCTTTTGCACTAGAAGAGAGTGAGAAAACAAGTGGTTGGATCATGGATGACATCAACGGGATAAGACCTCAACATAACGAATTGATCCTGGAGGATTCATACAAGCATTACCAAGGACTTACGTCAAGCCAACGACGTAAAACAAAGGCGCTGCTCGGGAGGCAACCCGAGGAAGGAGGAATAAAAGTCTTTATGTCGTCTATCCGCCCCTGCGGCCAGGAACGTCCGCGACCGCGGCTAACCCAACAGTGGCCGCACCCGCGGCAAAGAAGAACCGCGACCGCGATGGCCAAGACGACACGTATGTAAAAAAAATGAAAAAGAAAAAATTCACCTCCACTCAAATCTCCGACCACCATCCCCTGTTTCCCTCACCACTTACATTCACCATTCTTCTCCACTCAAAACCTATCTTCCACACACACATCAACTTATCCACCACGCCACCACCTGATCTCCACTAGTGGCAGGAGCTCTTCTTCTCATACTTCCCGTACCGACAAGAGTACCCCGAGTGTCCACCATCTCATCAGTAAGCTTGTTCTTCATCCTTCTCCCTTTTTAGTTTTTTCCTTCATTTTCACACTTTGAGGACAAAGTGATCTTCAAGCATGGGGGAGGGATCTATCTTTGTTATGTTTGATTACTGAATTGTAATACTTTATATTCAGTCAAAAAAAAAGAAAAGAAAAAGCCAACAAAATTGAAAAAAAAAGGCATGAAAAATCCTTGGATAAACCGAAAACCCAAAAGGGCGGTTTAGGCAAAAAGAAGGTAGTCCGACCAACATTAAGTTGGTGCAAAAACGGACTTGAGGGATGTGAGACTGTGGTGAGACTATAAGAAGAGTGGCAAGGTGAAAACCCGAAAGGGCTCCTTGGAAAAATGAGCATAATCCGAGTGATAGGTTCCTTTTTTTGACGTTGGCAACATAAGAACAGGAGATATAAGGAGGAACGGGTAGGTCACTCTTGGAGCAATAAGGATGGTAGTTTTTCCTCTTTTAACATTACTTTGATAGATTTTTGAATCTTGCTCTTTTGCATGCTTTGTTTCATTGACTTTCTATATTCATCATGCTTCCTGAGGCTTTTTGTTTCACATTAGATAGATTTTAGTTTACTCGTGACGAGTAAGAGTCTAAGCATGGGGGAATTTGATAGATGATGAAATCACTATCTTATTAAGGTAGTTTAAGTATGTTTTTAGAGTCGAATGGTTGTATTTTGTTGCCAACTATGTAAATCCAGCTGAAGAACTAAGCAATGAACAAATCCAAAGATTTAGCAACATTTGGAAAAAGAACAGAAGCAAAGAGAAGTATAGAGGAACCTTGTCACAGCACCCGCGGCGACACTGTCCCGCCCCCAAGGCAACACTGATTCCAGAGAAACCCTGTCACGGCACCCGCGGCGACACTGTCCCGACCCCGCGGCGACACTGATTCTAGAGGAACCCTGTCACGGCACCCGCGGTGACACTGTCCTGCCCCCGCGGCGACACTGATTCCAAAGGACCCTGTCACGGCACCCGCGGCGACCCTGTCCCGCCCCTGCGGCGATACTGACTCCAGAGGAACCCTGTCACCGCCCCCGCGGCGACACTGTGCTGCCCCCGCGGTGAAACTAAGCCGCCCCCACGGTTTGACACCGGAAAGGTCAAGAAGATCAACAGTCAGCCGTTCCAAAGCATTAATGACCCGCCCCCGTGGCCCTTCCATGCCGCCCCCGCGGCTCAGTTGAAGATGAATCGTTTTGCACTAAACCGTCCCCGCGGCTCTCAGATCCGCGCCCGCGGTTATGCAACAGTCGTAATAAGTTAGGTTGTTTAGACTCTCACTTTATGGCATTTAAAGTGACGGTTTGGCTGTCTATTTACTGCAATTTAGTGTCCTAATTAGTATAAATAGAGATGCTAGGTTGGTGTTAGGATATCTCATTTTCACCTCAACACACCAAAAACACTTTTATTCTCTTTGTTTTGTTTTGTTCTCTATGGAGGGCTAAGCACCTTTAGTTGTGCTTGACATTGGAAGCTCTCGACATAGATCTGGTTGTAAGTTTTATAATTGAAGTTGTTATTCCATAATGATTTGTGTTATGTTCTTGTGCTTAACTTCTTGATTGTATCGCACCCTCTATCTAGCTTGATCATCTAGGTACTTGGGTCTTATCCAATGTGCTAGGAATTGTGGTTCCGGGCTCGGGTCATCTTTCTAGTAGCAAACACGTTTACATAAGCGGGTTGCAAGTGTAATTCGTGAGTGGAACATAACCACATGATTTTAGTAACGGGTTGTTTCTAAATCTTATTAGTTTCTTTATCTTTATTTGAATGTTATTGTTAAAATATGATTCTGTAGGTTTACGAGTTAGGATTAACAATAAGTAATATCGGGGCTGGTTGAACCGGTATTTAAATACGATCGAGATGAGAACATACTTTGGAATAAACTTCATAAAAACAATGATCTACCATATCTTATGTTGAAGCGGATAATTGTCAAGTGCAACGTTTTCTTAAAATAATTGAAATCAACTTCTTGTTTGCTTTGCCTATTTGTCTCTTTAACAATCACAAACCCCCCTTGATTACATATAGTTGATTGTTTAATCACATTTGTGTTTTAGATACTCTCTATCTCTCTTGGTTTCGACCCTTACTTAATCACTAAGCGATGAACAAATCCAAAGATTTAGCAACAGTTGGAAGAAGAACGGAAGCAAAGAGAAGTCTAGAGGAACCCTGTCACGGCACCCGCGGCGACACTGTCCCGCCCCCGCGGCAACACTGATTCCAGAGAAACCCTGTCACGGCACCCACGGCGACACTTTCCCGCCCCCGCGGCGACACTGATTCCAGAGGAACCCAGTCACGGCATCCGCGGAGAAAGTGTCCCGCCCCGCAGCGACACTGTCCCGCCCCCGCGGCAATACTATGCCGCCCCCGCGGTGACACTGAGCCACACCCGCGGTTTGACACCAGAAAGGTCAAGAAGATCATCAGCTAGCCGTTCCAAAGCATTAATGACCCGCCCCCGCGGCTCTCAAATCCGCGCCCGCGGTTATGCAACAGTCGTAATAAGTTTGGTTGTTTAGACTCTCACTTTATGGCATTTAAAGTGACGGTTTGGGCTGCCTATTTACTACAATTTAGTGTCCTAATTAGTATAAATAGAGATGCTAGGTTAGTGTTAGGATATCTCATTTTCACCTCAACACACCAAAAACACTTTTATTTTCTTTGTTTTGTTTTGTTCTCTATGGAGGGCTAAGCACCTTTAGTTGTGCTTGACATTGGAAGCTCTCGACATAGATCTGGTTGTAAGTTTTATAATTGAAGTTGTTATTCCATAATGATTTGTGTTATGTTCTTGTGCTTAACTTCTTGATTGTATCTCACCCTCTATCTAGCTTGATCATCTAGGTACTTGGGTCTTATCCAATGTGCTAGTAATTGTGGTTCCGGGTTCGGGTCATCTTTCTAGTAGCAAACACGTTTACATAAGCGGGTTGCAAGTGTAATTCGTGAGTGGAACATAACCACATGATTTAGTAACGGGTTGTTTCTAAATCTCATGTGTCTCTTTATCTTTATTTGAATGCTATTGTTAAAATCTGATTCTGTAGGTTTACGAGTTAGGATTAACAATAAGTAATATTGGGGTTGGTTGAACCGGTGTTTAAATACGATCGAGATGAGAACAAACTTTGGAATAAACTTCATGAAACAATAATCAACCATATCTTATGTTAAAGCGGATAATTATCAAGTGCAACGTTTTCTTAAAATAATTGAAATGAACTTCTTGTTTGCCTTGCCTATTTGTCACTTTAACAAGCATAAACACCCCTTGGTTACATATAGTTGATAGTTTAATCACATTTATGCTTTAATTACTCTCTATCTCTCTTGGGTTCGACCCTTACTTAATCACTATACTTGCTTTAGTATTGAGTTCGGAAATTACTTTGATAGGATATAAACGACCTAAGAAAATATCCTCGTCACCTTCCCAACATGAAACTTGTCCCAAGCCTTGAAGAAATTTACAAGGTACATTGTCTTACTTCCTTTGAAGTTCCTATTACAATTTCTGATTTTTTCAGGAATGCACCGGAGAGTTGGAGGTCTCTTCCAAAAGAACCTCCTAAGGTGAAGATGAAACCTCCATTAAAACTGTTGGAAGAAGATGCTCCTTTGACTACAAGGAGTAGAGTTAGCAAGCACTTCACCGTTAAGGCGATGAAGTGTCTTTTGTTCAAGTATGGGGTCATTCACATGACGAAGACCTTACATCATCCCCAAGATGGAGTTGGGGAAGCTAAGTGGATCCTCGAGAAACTAATTTCTCGATCTAGGAAAGGATGGGATGCAAGGCTGAATTATGTCCCATTAAAGCATAGGAAAGCTAGGAGGATTCCGGTGAGAATCAAACCGTACAAGCTTGTACGTGGGAGATCTTACCATTTGCCGGTGAAATTAGGAACCGGAGATTTCTTGGAAGAGTTTAATTGTGGATTTAAAGAGCAATCCAAGATGTTCAAGGTGCATTGAGTCATCAATGGAGATTGGTCTAGCTAAGGACCTAAAACAAAGCGCTTCTTGGGAGGCAACCAAAGGTAATGCATCCTTTTTCCCTTTTCTTTTTCTTAGTTTAGATTAGAGTAGTTGATTTTGTTTGGTTTTCGTCGATACCTTCCGGTATGTTTGTGTCTTTGGATGTCAGAGTTGAGAAAGGACCAAAAGAAGTGAAGGAAGCCAAAGGAGCAACGAAACTTGGATTTTTGGCGAACATCAGAGGATTCCACGGGTGTCCGTATAGTTCCACGGCCGTGGAATGATATTTTGGACCGTGGAATTCTATGTCGAGAGCAACAGAAACTTCCACGCCCAAAACCACGGCCGTGGAAATGCCCGATAGGCCGTGGAAAAAAAAAATTGGAAAACTTTTTCGGCCAGGTGACGTTTCCTTTTCTTCATTCAGCAACGCTCTTTGACACCGACTGGAATATCCAGAGTTCCCTATTGAGCTTATATAGATTCCCACCACCATCACCCGATGAATGATTCGCCATCTTACATTATGAGTGTTCTTTTCCATCTTTTCTTTTCTTTCACATTGGGGACAATGTGAGTTTTAAGTATGGGGTGGAGGTATTTGCAATACCATTTGCATGTTTAATGTCTTGCAAGTTTTTTATTTTGAAAAATTTTGAAAATTTTTTAAATTTTTTGTGCTTCTAGGATGGATATGATCTCTATGATGAATATTATTTTGTGGAATAGCTATGATGATTTTGATATGCTTGAATTGATTTATAACATATGTGGGATTTGAATAAGAATACTTTGTTAGAATTTCATGCATGTTTGATAATTTGCTTTCATTCTAAATTATGTTGAGTATTGAAGGTTGAAACCGCATGATAAGTTCTTACACTTCTTATTGATATGATTAAGGCACCTCGATTTTTCTTGCTTCTTCTTTATACATATAGCCCCTCAATGAAATTTTTGCCTCCTTTACCTATCCGGGAATTAGAAAGAGTGGAATTTTGGCATGTTTGATGTGGGAGGGCCACGAAAGAAAAAATTGTGCATTCAAAGTATAGAAAATAGGTTTGGGGAAGTCAATCATGATGATGAGTAACTCGGCACCATTCACATAGTCGGGTGTTTGTGTCTTGCCAAAATCGGATTGAGCGATATTCTTAATGGATTATGGTATGTGCATCAAGGGTTTGAGGCATCTCGAAATTGAGAATCGCAGATCTCCTACACTTTGGTTTTTGTGCACCGATGTCCATACTTCCAAAAGTAAAGTCGAAAAAGAATTTTGTGCTAAAAAGGGAGAGCAAAGCTCTCAATGGTGGTTGATTCAAGTTTCAAAAAGAAAAAGAGTTTGTGTTTTTCTTTTTTCCCGGATTTTTGCACCACATTCCCTTATATGTTTCCCACCTATTCACATTTCATGACCATTGCTTGAAAGACCTTAAGATCTTTGAGTATGTTGTTTGGCTTTGTGGTCTAAATTGGATTCCTCATGATTGATTTTGATATATTGCAAGTTATGATGCATGTTATGATTTTCTTGCAAATTGTGATTATCCTTTCCATGATGTAATTCCTTTTGACCATATGATAATTGTTATTAGCTATGAAGTAACTCTTTGAGGGTGATCTATGAATAGAATGATTTTTCTTTGTTTTTGCATATTCATAATCCATATCATCTTGTATCTTAAGTTTAAACCTTGTTTGGGGGACAAGCAAGAGGCAAGTATGGGTATTTTGATGACATGAATTATGACCTATTTTTAGGCATGTATTTATATAAATTTTCCCTTTATTTTGCATGCATAGACATACATTCATGGCATTTATGGTTATATTCACCTACTTTGCAAGAATAGAGATCTACACAGAGTTTTATTGCATTTGTAGGTAATTTGGCGAATTTTGGAACGAAATGACATATTTATGTATCAAACCTTGAAGCGGCACAAAAAAAAGAGCATAAAAGGAAGCTAGGATGCGCCAAAGTATCTTCTGATACCGTCTGATGCGCCAAAGTATTCTTCTGATACCGTCTGACGTGCCAAAGTATTCTCTGATACCGTCTGATGCGGCCCAGAGTATTTTCTGATACCAGCGGGCTTGACTTCTTTTCAGCCCAAATATTTAGAGTTTTATCCTTAAACCCTAGATTTATCCCTACATATATCCGATAGATTGTTATGAGAATTTATGTTCCCTATTCCGCTTACATTGAACACATATACTTATTGTTTGTTTTCGAGATTGATTATTCGATTATTATTGAGTTTTTGGAGTTTTACCCTTTTTCTCTTTTAAACTTGATTTTTGATTCAGTGATGATGATTATTGGTTAAAACCCTTTAGCAATTCTAAGGTGAAGGGTTGATAGTTGTGGCTTAGATGATGATAGATCGATCGCAAACGGATTGGACCCTGAGAGTGTGAGAAACCTCGTCGACAGCCTTTTCAACGGTTTGTTCTTGAAAACCATGGCCGTGGTTCTTCAAGATCTAGCCGTGATTTCCTTTGATTTACGACTTTTGCTATTTTGCTTTAATCCAAAGTTAGAAATATGCTTTAACTTGGTCTTGGCTTGCCTTTTCTAGGTAGTAGTGAAACTCAACATCCTCTATTTCGGTTTCGAGTGTCACAACCTTAACCGTTTTAGTTTATCTTTGATTCCTTGGGTTTGGGCATTGGTATTTGAAAGTAATTCTTGTCCTTAGATCCTTTCTATACTACAGCTTCAACAACCTTTATAGAGAGTGTCTTAGGATGAGTTATATAAGGTTTTGGAACTTCACCGTACTCAACCTTACATTAGTTATACCTTTACAATTTCGACTTTGTCCTTATATCTATAGAATATCTTGAATCGATTGCCACAATTGAATACCTGGATCTTTAGGATTGTTGTCTTCCCTATATTTGCAAAGCTTTTATACTTTACTTGCTCGATAATTTATGAACTGATTTTGTTCCCCCCAAATCCCTAAGTTCGATACTCTGGAATTCTTGATTTACTACGCCGATCCGTACACTGCGGGTTCGCTTTGCTTGACTTAAGTTTTTATAAATTTAAGACTTTGTGACGCACACTTTTGAGCGAACAGTGATCCGAACTTCTTCCACACGAAGAGGACAGGTGCTCCCCACAGGGATACACTAGGGCGGATGAATCTCGTCTCAGCCAACTCCTCGAGTTGCTTCTTCAGCTCTAACAACTCGATAAGCGTCATACGGTATGGGGCCTTCTAGATCGGTCTCGTACGAGGCTCCAACTCGATACCAAAATCTAAGCTCCTCTGAGGCGGCAAACTGGATGGCTCAGCAAACACATCCAGAAACTCGCAGACCATTGGAATGTCCTCTAACGTTGGACTCTCGCCCTCCTTCACAGCATAACACAAGAAGACATCACATCCTTGTGCTATCAGCCTAGCTGCTCGTTATGCACTAATAACCATACCCGTCTTTCCAAGGTCCCAACCTCGGAAGACCTCAATCTGGCCCAACTTGGTAGAGACCGTCACGGTCCTCCTACGAACATCTAGCACAGCATGATGTCTATCCATCCAATCCATACCAAGAATGACTTCCTCATGCACCAGCGGCATGACAAAGAAGTCCATAACCAAATCACGGTTTCCTAAATGTATAGGACAACCGTGTACCTCCCAGGTACCTCTAACCTGACCTCCATCTGGTAACCCTATCAAGAAAGGTCTACCCTCTACTTTATCTAAGGTCAGTCTATCCACACATCCATCAGATATGAAAGAGTGTGTCACACCCGTATCAAACAAAACTCTAATACGTATACCATGAATCAGAATGGTACTATTCGCTCAAAAGTGTGCGTGCAAATAAGCTTTAAATTTACAAAACTGAAATCAAAGCAAAGCGAACCCGCAGTGTACGGATCGGTATAGTAAAGCAAGAATTGCAGAGTATCGAACTCAGGAATTTAGGGGGAACAAATTCAATTTGTAAAATTGTCACGCAAGTCAAAAGCTTTTATAAAGATTAATTAGGAAAACAACGATTCTAAAGATTCAGGTATCCAATTGTGGCAATCGATTCAAGATATTCTAAAGATATAAGGACAGAGTCGTGATTGCAAAAGTATATCTAAGGTATGGAATTGTACGGTGAATTTTCAATCCCATATGTCTCATCCAAAGGCTCTCTCTATAACGGTTGTTGAGGCTGCAGTATAGAAAGGATCAAGGGATAAGAATTACTCTCAAATACTCATGCCCAAACCCAAGGGAATCAAAGATAAGCCAAAATGGTTAAGGTTGTAACACTCAAAACCGAAATAGAGGATGTTGAGTCTCACTACTACCTAGAAAAGGTAAGTCAAGGCTAGGTTAAAGCAAATCCTTAACTTTGGATCAAAGCAAAAGCAAAGTACGTATGACAGAGGAAAACCACGGCTAGATCTAGAGGAACCACGGCCGTGGAAACCAAGAACAGACCGTGGAAAAGGTCGATGACGAAGTTTCTCCCAACTCTCAGGGTCCAATCTGTTTGGTTCAATCTATCATCATCTATGCCACAACTATCAACCCTTCAGCTTAGAATCGCTTAAGGGTTTTAGCCAACAATAATAGTCATCAAATCAACAATCAAATATGAAAGGGAGAAAAAAAGAATAGCACTTAGAAAACTCAATAATGTCAAATATCTCAATCCTCAAAATATCAAAATAACAAATCCGTTCTTGTGTTCAAAGAATGTAGAATCAAAGGAACAGAAAAACCTAACAAAATCTCTAGGGACAATGAAGAATGGGATGTCAATCCGCCTTCACATTTAAACCCTAAGATCTTCCAACTCTAAAAATAAGAAAGTGCGTCCTTCCCCAAATCTTCCTTCCAAATCTCTTCTTTTAGTGTTATAGCAACACCTCCAATTCTGCCCGTCTCGGGTCTGCCGTAATCTGTCTTTCAATATTGAAGGATATCAAACATTTAGTTGGGTTGAAAAGAAGTCGAGCCCGCTGGTATCAGAAAATACTCTGGGTCACGTCAGACGGTATCAGAGAATACTTTGGCAGACGGTATCAGAAGAATACTTTGGCGTGTCAGACGGTATCAGAAGATACTTTGGCTTGTCAGACGGTATCAGAAGATACTTTGGCGCGTCCTAGCTTCATTTTATGCTCCTTTTTGTCCCTCTTCAAGGATTGATCCTTAAATGTGCCATTTCGTATTATAATTCGCCAAATTATCTACAAATGCATGTCTATGCATGCAAAATAAAGGGAAAATCTATATAAATACATGTCTAAAAATTGGTCATAATTCATGTCATCAAAATACCCCATACTTGTCTCTTGCTTGTCCCAAGCAAGGTTCAAACTTAAGATACAAGATGATATGGATTATGAGTATGCAAAAATAAAGAAGAAAAAACAATATTTTAGGTTGCGCTTCTATTCATAGATCACCCTTAAAGAGTTGCTTCATAGCTAATAACAATCATCATATGGTCAAAAAGAATTATTTCATGAAAAGGATAGTCACACTTTGCAAGAAAATTATAACATGCATCATAACTTGCAATTAATAAAAATCAATCATGAAGAATCCAATTTAGACCACAAAGCCAAACAATATAGTTAAAGATTTTTAAGGTCTTTCAAATAAAGGTAAAGAAACATGAATGGGTGGGATGCATATAGGTTATGTGGTGCAAAAATCCGGAAAAAAGGAAAAACACAACACAACTTCTTTTTGCAAACTTGAATCAACCACCATTGAGAGCTTTGCTCTCCCTTTTCAACACAAATTTCTAGTTCGACTTTACTTTTGGAAGTATGGACAGCGGTGTACAAAAACCGAAGCCTAGGAGATCAGCGAATCTCAATTTCGAGAAGCCTAAAACCTTGATGCACATACCATAATCCGTTAGGAATATCGCTCAATCCGACTTTGGCAAGACACAAACACCCGGCTATGTGAATCGTGCCGAGTTACTCATCATCATGATTGACTTCCCCAAACCTATTTTCTGTACTTTGAATGCACAATTTTCTTTCATGGCCCTCCCACATCGATCATGCCAAACTTTACACTCTTCCTAATTCCCGGATAGGTAAAGGAGGCAAAAATTTCATTGAGGGGCTGGATGAATAAAGAAGAAGCAAGAAAATTTGATGTGCCTTAATCATATCAATAAGAAGAGTAAGAACTTATCATGCGGTTTCAACCTTCAATACTCAACATGATTTAGAATGAAAGCAAATTATCAAACATGTATGAAATTCTAACAAAGTATTCAAATCCCAAATATGTCATAAATCAATTCAAGCATATTAAAATCATCATAGCTATTTCACAAAACAATATTCATCATAGAGATCATATCCATCCTAGAGGCACAAAACATTTTTAAAAAAATTCAAAATAAAAAAAATGCAAGACATAAATCATGCAAATGGTATTGCAATTTCCTCCACTCCATACTTAAAACTCACATTGTCCCCAACGTGAAAGAAAAGAAAAGATGGAAAAGAATACTCACAATGTAAAATGGCGAATCCTTCATCGGGTGATGGTGGTGGGAATCTATATAAGCTCAATAGGGAACTTTGGATACTCCAATCGGTGTCAGAGAATGAAGAAGGAGAACGTCTTTCGGCCGAAATAATTTTCCGAGAAATTTTTTTTTTCCACGGCCTTGAAAACGTACGGACACCCGTGGTTTTTGGTTCTTTTATTTTGATTAGTTACGACCTGCTTTTCCACAACCCAATTTAGCAAACCATGGCCGTGGTTTTGCCCTTTTGGCCGTGGAATCCTCTGTTCTTTCCGAAAATCCAAGTTTCGTTGCTCCTTTGGCTTCCTTCACTTCTTTTGGTCCTTTCTCAACTCTGACATCAAAAGACACAAACATACCGGAAGGTATCGACGAAAAACAAACAAAAACAACTACTCTAATCTAAACTAAGAAAAAGAAAAGAGAAAAAGGATGCATTACCTTGGGTTGCCTCCCAAAAAGCGCTTTGTTTTAGGTCCTTAGCTAGACCAATCTCCACAGATGACTCAATGCACCATGAACATCTTGGATTGCTCTTTAAATCCACAATTAAACTCTTCCAAGAAATCTCCGGTTCCTAATTTCACCGGCAAGTGGTAAGATCTCTCACGTACAAGCTTGTACGGTTTGATTCTCACCGGAATCCTCTTAGCTTTCCTATGCTTTAATGGGACATAATTCAGCCTTGCGTCCCATCCTTTCCTAGATCGAGAAATCAGTTTTTCGAGAATCCTCCTAGCTTTCCCATCTCCAGCTTGGAATGATGTATGGTCTTCGTCATGTGAATGACCCCATACTTGAACAAGAAACACTTATTTGCATTGGCGTCGAAGCGCTTGCCAAATTTACTCCTTGTAGTCCAAGGAGCATCTACTTCCACCAGTTTTAATGGAGGTTTCATCTTCACCTTGGGAGGTTCTTTTAGAAGAGACCTCCAACTCTCCGGTGCATTCCTGAAAAAATTAGAAAGTTTAATAGGAATTTCAAAGGAAGTAAGAGAATGTACCTTGTAAAGTTCTTCAAGGCTTGGGACAAGTTTCATGTTGGAATGATGATCTACACATGAAATATCTCTCAACTCGGTTGGATCCTCTTCAACCTTGGCCACAGTTTCAGTAATTTGGCTAAGGTTCTCCACTTCTTCCTCTTCCTCCAGCACAACCGATTCTTTTTCAATCTCGACTGCAATATCAGCAATTGGGTCGAGGTTTTCCACTTCTTCCTCTTCTTCTTCTTCAAGAACTTGTAGAGGAGCATCGGGTTCGATAAGAGGAATGCTAAAGACTTGGAATTCTTTCTCGCTGGATAAATGTTTTTCCATGGCTTTATAAGATTTAGAAATAGAAATCATGTCGTCTTCCATCTTATCTATCACTTCTAATATCTTTTCCAGCATCATCTGTATCCGATCCTTGGATGGTTGTTGTGGAGGTTGCAAATGAGAGGTTGCTCATAAAACTTATGAGGGGGATTGAGTTCATCCCAACGGGCAAGCTCATCCTCAAGGACTTCTTCACGTTCTCTTTCGTCGCTAAACCAATAATAGGCATACTTCTCCTCCAAATATTCATAATGGTCCGCCCTAGCACCTTGCAATGCTATCCAGGCTGGATCAAAATGCAGATTCATAGCTCCATCTAGCCATTGGAAAACCTGAAAACTCAAAAACTCATACCGAAAAGATTAAAAGCAAAAAGCAAAAGCTCACAAGCCCGACAACCAAAAACCGAAAACCGAATTTGGCCTAAACAAAATCCCCGGCAACGGCACCAAAAACTTGTTCACTTGAAAGTGTGTGTGCAAATAAGCTTTAAATTTATAAAACTGAAATCAAACCAAAGCGAACCCGCAGTGTACGGATCGGCGTAGTAAAGCAAGAATTCTAGAGTATCGAACTCAGGGATTTGGGGGAACAAATTCAGTTTGTAAAATTGTCAAGCAAGTAAAAAGCTTTTATAAAGATTAATTGGGAAAACAACGATTCTAAAGATTCAGGTATCCAATTGTGGTAATCGATTCAAGATATTCTAAAGATATAAGGACAAAGTCGGGATTGCAAAAGAATATCAAAGGTAGGGAATTGTACGGTGAAGTTCCAATCCCATATGTCTCACCCAAAGGCTCTCTCTATAAAGTTTGTTCAGGCTGCAGTATAGAAAGGATCAAGGGATAAGAATTACTCTCAAATACCCATGCCCAAACCGAAGGGAATCAAAGATAAGCCAAAACGGTTAAGGTTGTGACACTCGAAACCGAAATAGAGGATGTTGAGTCTCACTACTACCTAGAAAAGGTAAGCCAAGGCTAGGTTAAAGCAAATCTTTTAACTTTGGATCAAAGCAAAAGCAAAGTACGTACGACAGAGGAAAACCACTGCTGGATCTTGAGGAACCACGGCCGTGGAAACCAAGAACAGACCGTGGAAAAGGTCGACGACGAAGTTTCTCGCAACTCTCAGGGTCCAATCTGTTTGGTTCAATCTATCATCATTTATGCCACAACTATCAACCCTTCACCTTAGAATCGCTTAAGGGTTTTAGTCAACAATCATAGGCATCAAATCAATAATCAAATATGAAAGGGAGAAAAAAGAATAGCACTTAAAAAACTCAATAATGTCAAATATCTCAATCCTCAAAATATCAAAATAACAAATCCGTTCTTGTGTTCAAAGAATGTAGAATCAAATGAACAGAAAAACCTCACAAAATCTCTAGGGACAATGAAGAACGGGATGTCAATCCACCTTCACATTTAAACCCTAAGATCTTCCAACTCCAAAAATTGGAAAGTGCGTCCTTCCCCAAATCTTCCTTCCAAATCTCTTCTTTCCGTGTTGTAGCAACACCTCCAAGTCTGCCCGTCTCGGGTCTTCCGTAGTCTGCCTTTCAATGTTGAAGGTTATCGAACATTTATAGGGATGAATCTAGGCTTTAAAGGTAAAACCCTAATTATTTGGGTTGAAAAGAAGTCGAGCCCGCTGGTATCAGAAAATACTCTAGGGCGCGTCAGACGGTATCAGAAGATACTTTGGCGCGTCCTAGCTTCCTTTTATGCTCCTTTTTGTCCCTCTTCAAGGATTGATCCTTAAATGTGTCATTTCACTCTATAATTCGCCAAATTATCTACAAATGCAATAAAACTCTGTGTAGACCTCTATTCTCGCAAAGTTTGTGAATATAATCATAATTGCTATGAATGTATGTCTATGCGTGCAAAATAAAGGGAAAATCTATATAAACACATGCCTAAAAATAGTTCATAATTCATATCATCAGTTACCTGTTGCAGTTGGTGCTGACGGCTCCTCAACACTCCTCGTCTCAAAAACTCGACCTCGAGCTCCTCTAGTGTCACTGGTACCACCATCTCTACCTTTGCCTCTACTCGGTCTTGGAGCAGAACCTTGAGTAACAGGTGTGTTTAGGACTCTTTGTTGTCCCTAGGTCTGGTGTTGAGGCGGTCTCTACCCACATCCTGCTGCACCAGCAAGGGAAGAACCCTGTTGTGATGACGTCTTGCACTGGCGGAAAAACGTAGCTCAATGTCCTGGCTTACCGCAAGAGAAGCAAGTCAATGGTGCTCTCGGGAAATCAGTCTTCATATGTCCATACTCTCCGTAGTTGTAACTCTGTCGGCCTCTCTCAGAAGTCTGTGCAGACACTGGATAACTCGAGCGACCCTGAATCTGACCTTGCCCGTATTCAAATGCTCCTACACTAGATTGTCCAGTACGATGTCTCTTCTCATACCGTCCCATCTGAGAAGTCCTCCTCTGGCTAGCACGCTCACGCTCGTAAGCTGAGGCTCTATCCTGGTAGTCTGTCAGAGACTCGCAATGAAATCCCGCCATGTAAGAACGTGTACTCTCTCTCAATCGGCGGGAGAACAGATACACGTGTTGATCTTCAGAAGGTGCAACTAGACCTAGTAATGTCAGCTCTGTCTGAAAACGACTGATGGCATCAGCTATCGGCACATCCTCGAAGCCTACCTCCACAAAGTCCTGTAGTTTCTCCCTCCTCAAAGAGGCAGGGCAGAAACGCTCTTTGATCATACTCCGCATCTGATCATAACTGGTGGCTCAGGCTCGCATAGTCCTTCATCACTGATGAGCTAGGTCACGGAATAGAGTTTGAACTAACTTTATCCATTTGTCCTCTAGACATCTGATAGACTCAAGGGTTGAGTCTACATGCCCAATCCAAACCTCAGTCTCCAATCCCACCTTCCCAGAGAAAGGTGGTACTCCTAGCTCATGAAATGCCTTCAACCAAGTGTTTGGTCGAGGCCCTCTATACTCCTCTGGAGCTCTAGCAACCTCAATAGCACATGCCGGTGTAACTAGCACCTGAGTAGCTCCCTGGGATAACTCAGAAGATCCCACCTGTGTTGGCAGATCCGGGGCACGCCTACCCGCTCTGGCAGCCTCCTCAACTCGTCTGATGTACGCGTTGAACTCTGGTCCCCTCAAAGAGACATGATCCGAGTCATCTAACTGGACCCGTTGTGATCGTTGTCTCACAGATCCACCGCTCCTAGTCTCAAGAACGATGCTCTCAGTTACCTCCTCATGTACCTCCTCTGCTACCGGCGGGTCAACAGTGGGAATTGGCCCCTGGCCTACCACTACTGGAGGAAGAGGTGGTCTACCTTTACTTCGTCCAACTACAGATGTCGCTCTAGTCCGAGCCATCTGCGGGGTATGCACACCTAACTTATAAGGCTATATATATGTCATATGTGTATATATATACATATATATATATAATACTTAAGGTCACATGCAAGCACATCATCACATAATAGGTATCTATATATATATATATATATATATATATATATATATATATATATATATATATATATATATATATATATATATATATATATATATTGTCGAGATCCTCAGAAGGGTTATGGCGTTCTGTGCACACTATCCCAAAACACTATACTCTTTCAAAACCAAAATCCTTTTCAAAAGTCAGACCCCTTTCGGGTTTTGTTTATTTATCTACTCCACCTTTATTGTGGGTTGCAAGTGCCATTGTTGTCAACCTAAGGCTCTGATACCAACTTTGCAACACCCCAAATCCGCAGGTTTTGGGGCATCACATGGGCTAGGATCTCACAATGGATCATAACCCTAGCCTGACAACAAGTTCACTGGATCTTACAAGGCATAGATAGATTAAAACCAAATTCATAAAACTATACAATATATACATCAAAAGGGTTTACAACATCACAACCGAGTACAAAACATCAAACCATAACATCCAGGTACAAAACATCTCATATCCAACGAACAAACTAGTGTACAGAAGCCCTCGGCTGATCACCCATCTAGTTCACTCTACAGTCTTCCTAAGCTGCAGATCATCTACAACACGGTATAAACCGTTAGTTAACATAAATGAATAAGAAGAAGTAATAACACATACACACACCAACACATCATAGTATGCAATGCCACACACAACCGTTTATCATCTATACTTAAGTTATTCCATTACTAATTCAACTTACTTTGTGACACGAGGAACCTAAAGAACCCCGGCTCTTCCTCCTTTAACTCAGGCGTTGCATGGGGATTTACCTCTCCCCTGAGCTACTGGATTCCGAGCACCTCCTCCACTCTCGGCGAGCTTTGGCAGGTGGTCACCGCCCAGTTATAATACGCTTGGGCCAATTAAGGTAATGAAGTGGTCATCCTAGTCCGATTTAGGTTATAAATTCAACAATCATATGCACACACACACAACCATTACAACCACTCAAATCCACAACTGCACGCTAAGTAAGTCCTATGGACTTACCTGAAATACTTGTAATCTTGTACCACGTCACAGTTTCCCCTTGAGGAAACAATCAACGCTTGCATAAGCAAGGCACACACAATCAAACGCTGCAAAGGTTAGGAGACGCATCTCCCCTTAGCCAACCTATAACCCACATATAAACCTCATAATCCTCAACATACATACAAGTGCTTAAGGCACAACCCAACATACATCTCATCAAGCTCATCCTCAACCATACTAGCCTAGCCATATCTAAAGTTAAGGCCAAAGGAAAGGAAGAAGGAAACATACCAACTAGGTATGCCATGGACACGCATCGACGGAAGCAAGAGGCGCAAGGCACTGCAGTAGTGAGGCGCAGGGGCGGTCACACCCAGGCGCAGGTGCGGCTCAACTCAGGCGCAACTGCGGCTGGTGTGTAGAGGGTTGATCTTCGACTTCTCTTCAATCCCTCACTCGACTCTCTTCACTTCTTCACCACACAGCAAACATACACATACATATATACACATATATGAACATAAAAATGTCCAGGAAAGATCCCCACAAGCCTATGCTTGTGAATGCTAAGCTAAAAAGGAAGATAAAAAGCAAAGAAGGAAGGATGAAGAGGAAGATGAAGACTCACCAACAGAAACCTAAGTAGAAGGGAAGAATCAGCAACCTACACAACCTCAACTGGCTCTCCACAGCACAACAGCACATCAAGCATCATCATCATCCACAGCCAAGCTCAAAGCTCTCAGACAAACTCACACAAGATCAAAAAACACTAAGGAAAAGATCAAAGGAAGAAGGGAGGAGAAGAAGATGAATGTGAGGAGAAGAGGAAGGTTGGAGAAGGTGAAGAAACCCTCATCCAGAAGTTAAAGGGAAGCTTATATAGAAAGCCAACCAAAAGCATGGTCAAGAGTCAAGAAAGGTGGCTGCAGCCGCACAAATCCGCATGGGCGGATCTACAGGGCGCAGGGGCGGCCTACAACATGCGCAGGGGCGGCTCAGTCAGACTCAGCACCACTCAGCACCTAAAGACTAAGGCTCTTGCAAAATCTCCCCAAAATACCTACAAAACCGACAAATGCTCGTGTAGACGCCTATTCCGACAATATGACTCGATAAAGCATAGAACGTCCCGAACATGTGCAAAACCATGCATGAATGAATGTAAAAACTACCTAAAAGAGTGTCTAATCTAGTGTCATAAATGACGTCATCAGCTTCCCACCAACATAAGTCACATGGGTTGAACTAATGACCTAAAACAAGTGTTGCATGGGAGGCAACTCATGGACTTGAATTATTTTTCCCTTTTCCCTTTTTGTTTTTTGTTTTTTATCTTCTAGGTTGATGGTTGTTGGTTATGCTTATAGGTACGAATGAAGATTTCAAAGATTTACAAGAAGCAGACTTGAAAAGGCTTTCATATCCGCACATCATGTTTTTCTTTTTCTTTTTATACCTTTTTTCCTTTTCTTGTGTTTTTGTAAGCATTCCCGCATACATTCATACAAACAAAAAATAAAAAAAAATATTACAATTAGCGTATATTGAATCGAGTCAATTGGTGCTTGCAATCCCATTTAGTAAAGAATGAAGATTACGAGCGTGAAAGATTTGAACTTTGAAACATGGTGAAACTATGGTCGATCCTGTTGGTGAAATCTGGTGGTGCTGCATCATGGAAGGTGCTTCTAACTTGTTTGAATGGAGGTTTGTGCTTCCTTCTTGACGATCATGATCAATAATATAATAATCAACAGTAGACTATTTCTTAAATGCCTGTTTTTATAGACGGGAAGAATACAGAGAAAATATGGATGGATCCTCTCCTACCAAGACAAAAATCACAAAAACCGGAGATGATTGAGAATCGTAAAGAGTGATGAAATTCAGTCCCAATCCTCATCCCTCAACTGATCGTCAAACTCATCCTTGGGAGGTCTAACCACCAACACAACCGTCCCCAGGCTCTCCTTCACCCCCGTCTCTTTCAACTCCAAACCCTTCTTCACCTTCAACTCACCGGAGCTAACAACCAAGTAAAACCCATCTTCAACCGTCACCTCCTTCCTCTTCCGATCAATCACCACCAGTATAGCCTCCTCTCTGTACCACCTATTTGCCCTCCATGGAAGCACCTTTGCATCCGGAAACTCCACCACAACACCGCCAGACCCACCAAGCCCCACCACTGGACTCCATGCCGGAAACACCATCCACCTCCTCCACGCCTTCTCCGATTCCACAACTCCAAACTCCCCATCACTCCTACACTCGAAAGGAGCGTTTACGACTCCTGAATCCTTCTCCTCCGCCTTGCACGCCGGCAACACTACCACTGTTGTGGCTTCCGCCACCTCCCCAACCATCAGTCTCACCACTGGGACTTTAGCCTGTACGTCCTCCTTCAAATCCCCACTCTCGTCATCTTTTCCCTCCAATTCATCCTTAATCCTAACCCTGGCTTTCTCTGATTCAACCGCCTCTAAAGCCGCTTCAAGTGCAGATCGTCTCTCCGAAGTGCCATCCGCCTGCTCTCTCGACTGCCGGAAGTACATAAACGCCAGACAATCTCCAGGGAGATCGTAATCGAAAGAATCCCATCCCGGATCGCCACGTCGCAAGGGGAAATCCTTGATTGCTTTCGCCAGATTCCGAGCTCCCTTTCCATCGAAATTATTAACGACGAGGTATCGAGCAGCGGAGGCTCGCTGGGAAGCGCTGAGGAGGCGAATTTCGTAGAGAAGCGGGGCTCCATTGGAGTCAAAATATGTGAGGAGGTCGGGATCAAGTTTGTGGCTTTCCGGTGAGTCGGGATCGGCGAGGGATTGGCGGACTTGAGCAGCGACGACAAGACGGTTTTGCTCAACACCGGTAATTCCGGTGAGTTCTTCGACTGAGGGAGGAGTGAAGCCTTCGTGGAAGAGAGCGGAAATGAGAGGAGCGTATTCAAACCAGAGGCCGAGACGGTTAGCCAAGATTTCGATTCTTCCCGAAATGTCAAGATTGCGGTACTGGGGAGGGAGAGGGGAAGGTGGCGGCCGGAATGGCTGGTAGAAGTTCTGGGGCGAGAGGATGGGGGTTGCGGTGGTGTTTGTCCCGGTATTAGGGATGATGAGTTTGGGTGGAGTGTTAAGAACTGAGGGAGAATTGGGGAGAATGAGCTTGGGAGGTGGGTTGTCAGAGGATGAGGCAGAGATGGGTTTGAGTTTCGCCGGAGAGTTGTGGTGGGAGAAGAGCTTGTACCGGCGGTGGCAGGGGAGAGAAAGAGGATTGGGTGTGGATAAGGAAGAAAGCATGGTGAAAGAGAAGAGAAGAGAAGAGAAGGAAGCTGTGTTCCCTGTTACTTTGCCTTATCTTTTAGTTTGCCGGTTGAAGAAAATGGGTACACACATGGGCTGCTATTTGACCCGTTTGAACCCATGGGCTTCTCTGCATCAACGAAGATATTTACATATTCAGATAGTATCATCAATGAGAGGGAGGACCCATGTGGACCACAACACTTTGCTTTACATATATTGGATCTGGATATTCCTCGATGCTGGAAAGGATACGGAGCATTCAGCAGGAGATCATAATCTCAAATAATGTACATGTTTTTTTTTTTATCCAAAAATAATGTACATGTTTGCTACAAAGATATTATTGATTATAATCTCTCGAATAATCTCGTCTTCTATCAATCTATTTATATTGCTAAAGCAAAAAGGCCTAATGTCACTTGTCAAACATTTAGAATGTCTCCTTAACTTTTTTCTAATATATTTATAAAATTACATTTCAATTTTATTTTATAGGAACAATTATTTCTTGCGCTCTGTCAGTTACATTTATTGTCGTCTTTGAGGATGGAGGTAGATCCACCGCCCGTTACGTCTCCACCACCCCTCAAGGCATTATGTTGTTACCTCAGGGCTCTGATAAGCCTAGGGTTTCTATTATTGTTGTTGAGGGTCATATTGCAGCGTTCTTTCCCTATTGATAGGATGTTGATCATATTATCACAATTGCACCAGATTTGGCTAACAGTCTGGAATTCAAATGGGTTAATTCCAATGTATTCAAGGCACTTGGTTACCTTATTGATTTTCCTATTATGGTAGGAAGGTTCGGAAATTGTGGAACTGTGGAAAAAATGTTCAAATTATTGATTTGGAGAATTGCAATTATCTTGCCGATTTTTAATATGGATGCAGGTTTTTGAAATGAACTTTTAATTGTATGTTAGTGATATGAATTGTTGGTTTATAACATTTTAAAGTTATATTATACGAATTGTTTAAATGAATTATATCTTATTAATATTTAGTTTATTATCTTGCATGGCATTTAGTTTAAAATTTTGCATGTTGATACCATAAGTTTTCTCCATATTTCAACAATTCCCTTATATCCTCAATAATTATTTTATGAACAATGTTGGCATAGTCGAGATTTTGAGCAAAATACATGGCTAATTGTGATAATTTTTATCTGACATGGATGTAGATTTTTGAAATGGACTTTTGATCTCTTTTGAATATAAAATAAGATAAATAGGTAATGTTAAAAAAAACTTTCAAAATTTGCTAATTTATAAGTGTAGCATAGCTAAGAAAAAAATTTTGTTTTTATAAATAGGTAATATAAGTATAGCATGGCTCAACAATTCCGTTCCTAGCCTTTTCCGATGGTATAATAATTTTCACAAAGGCTACTACAGATGCGAGCACTAAAATGCTCTCGATCCTTACGGAATATTGTGATATATCAAGACAAGTAATAAACTACCACAAGTCTGTTTTTCAGACAACACCTAATGTTGATGAAAACACCAAAAGAAGGATATAATTGCACATAGGGATCACATCTTCTACCAACCTAGAACAATATATCGGGTGCCCTATTATCGACGAAAGAGACAGGAAGGATATATTTAGCTCAATACATCGGGTGCCTTATATCCTCAGTTGTTGTTTTGATCTTAAGATGATTCACTCTATCGCAAGAAGGAAGAACAACGCTAATAAAAAGCTAATTTCAATGTTGAGCCTAGCTACCTCATACAAGCTTTTATGCTACCTACACACATTCACAATGAACTAGACCGGATAAACAGAAATTTATTTTGGAACAAGGGACCAAATTTTCACCCACTTATCAATTGGGATAAAATATGTAAACCTAGAGCATTAGGTGGTAGTGAAATTAGGAAAGCAGAAGATATGAACAAAGCTCTGTAGATAAAACTATTATGGAAAATCATGGTTGAACCTGAGAATGTCTGGGTAAAAATAATAGAAGAAAAAGGTCGCAAAGGTACATGGTTGTGAAAGTATAAATGTCGGAAAAACGTGTCATAGCAATGGAAGAAGCTGATGAAGTTACGTGAAGAATTGAAAAAGGAGTTAGATAGAGAGTAGGTGATGGCAAAATGATCCGATTTTGAAAAAACATATTGGTCTCAAATAAACCTCTATTGGAATATGTGACGAACAAATCACTCATTGACCAAACAACACTAATATGTACCAATACATCTGACAGAAATTGGAATCATCATCTACTAAAGCAAATAGAAAATCTCCTCTATGATGATATCTTCAAAAAAATTTACTATGAAAACTATCACTTGATGGTATCCCAACAAAAGAGAATCTTGCTAAACAAAAAGTACCTTATGCAATGCGAAATTTGCAATCATCATACAAAAAGTGCTAAACATCTTTTCTTTACCTACCCATATACAATTCAGAACATTGACAACGCCAAAATAGCAACAATGATGCAAAACTACGACAACACAAATAGGAAAATCAACGACATCCTCTCTAACCTACGGGGAAAAATTGGCCCAACTAATCTAATAATTTTTAGTGGTTACTTGGTGGAATATCTAGCTAGCAAGAAACCAATGTGTCTTCAATAAGGAAAAAGCACGTCAAAACATGAAACAAATTGTTTCAATTCAAATCAAAGAATGGGACAAATGAAACACAAAACAACTTGACGGTAAAATAAATCAGCCAAAAAACAAGAGAAAAAACTAAGAACACTGCTGGAAAAGACCAAAGAGAGGATTTATCAAACTTAATTCGATGCATCCAAAAACCAGTCGGACCTATTTGCCTTTGGATACATCCTACGTGATAGCATGGCTAGACGGATGGGTGATAACATGGCTAGACTGATGGTTATAGGGAAAGGAAGATATTGCGCAAATTCCGTTCTGAAAGCAAAAGTGTTTGCTCTTTAAGAGGGCCTCCAAAAGAACTGTAGTGTCGGTATCTTAGCCATAGAGATTGAAAGTAACAAGCTCGTGCTCATCAATGCAATCAACCAAATATAGAAGTCATCATTGGAAACAGATATGATCATCTCCACGCTGATATCCAATGTGCTTACCGGAAGATGTTAAAGACCTCATTCATTCGGATGTTTTGGAACGATGGTCTATAAAGACTGACCCTTATTTTCAAAACTTTCCCTTTATTTAAAAGAAAGCCCTATTTCACAAGATAATTTGTATTTGGTTAAATGTTTCCCAAACAAAAACTCTTGTTGAAAATAATGTGGTTCTTCTTACGCCGTTTTACAAATCAAATTTGCAGAGTTAAAATGCAATTGCAAGTTGAATTCCTCGCCAAGAAATTGATGATTTAGATAGCAAAAACAGTAGCAGGCATGCTCTAGATATCTAGATTAGTTTTATTCCAAGCCAAGTCGAGGAAGTAAAAGTAATAAACATTAACCTTAGCAGCCAATGATCTCCTTTGCTTCTTCTCAAATTTTCACTCCTCTGCAATCTCACCACAATCTTGAATTACAACAGGCGAGGTGGTCCTTCCGCCCTCTGTACCGACGTTCTCCATCTCCTTGACCACACTATAGCCATCGACGACCTTCCCAAAGACAACATGCTTCCCGTCAAGCCACGGAGTCCTCTCGGTACATATGAAGAACTGTGAGCCATTGGTGTTGGGTCCAGCATTGGCCATGGAAAGAATCCCAGGGCCAGTGTGCTTGAGAGTGAAATTCTCATCTTTAAACTTTGCGCCATAGATTGATTCTCCACCAGTCCCGTTTCCATTGGTGAAGTCACCACCCTGACACATGAAGGTGGGGATAATACGGTGAAATGCCGACCCCTTGTAGTGCAGTGCCTTGCCGGCTTTTCCAATGCCTTTCTCCCCGGTACAGAGAGCACGGAAGTTCTCAGCCGTTTTTGGAGTCACATCTGAGAAAAGCTCCATCACTACTCGCCCACCTTTCTTCGTCTGTCCTATTGCGATGTCGAAGAAAACCTTTGGGTTCTTCATCCTTACCTTCTTCAGCAACAACTTTCTGAAATAGAGAAACCACCAACAAATCATCTCATTCAACTCCCTTTTTAATTAACAACCTAGGTTCAACATGTATCCACTCATGTCATATGAAATTTTTACAAAGGATTGCACTTCTAGTATTAGAATCGAAGGATCATGCTCTTAATCAACCCAACAAAACTCTTTCTCCTTCGAATGAAAGTGAATATGCAACAAATCAATAAGAATTCTTTTACACTTTAGCTCAATCAATGAAGACTTGGTATGAGTTTCCCAATCAAAGCTAGAGCCCATAAAAAACAAGTCACTCAGATCCCTACAAATGCAGCAATCAGTTGAACTGGTTTCATCCACGCACGGAAGATTGGAAGAAGCAATTAGAGTGAATGAATGTGCATACCTGCAATCAGTTGATTTGGGAAGACGAAAGCTGCTCGATGCCCCAAAGGGTTTTAGCGTTGTATGCTCCTTTTATAGTGGCGACTGCCGATTGAATTTCAGAAGGCGGCGACCTGCCTGCGAGCTAGGTTTGGAGATATTATGACTACACTTTTATCATCCGAAAATGATAATAAAGTAGATATTATGACTTGAAAATTTATATTTTAAAATAATATAATAAATAAAAAATTTGTAAATGAATAACTAATATCTTAAATATATATTATTAAAAATATTTAATTATGAAGGAATGATTTGGTTGCTTCTAGTCCATACATAGCTAAATTTGGAAGAAAATTTTTAATGTTTTAAATATATACCATAATTTAGAAAGAATTTGACCTATTAGGCTCTTTTTGGTTTTGTTAAATAAACTATACACATATTTTTTTACCACTTTTATTTAATGGTAGGTAAAACTAATTAACCCTTCTATTTAAAAAAATTTTTTTGTTATTTGTTATTTAAGTGTAAGTTTTAATTTTTAAAAACCGAATTTATTTTTTATTTTCTTTTATTACTTTTTTTCTCTTTTTTATTTTCTATATTTTTTTTTTATTTTCTGTAATGAAGAATTTTTACATACCGGAATTTTCATATACCTGAATTTCACATACCGGAATTTCACATACCGGAATTTTCATATACCGGAATTTCACATACCGGAATTTCACATACTACAGCTTCACATACCGGAAGTTCACATACCGGAAGTTATCATACCATACCGGAAGTTATCATATCATATCGGACGTTATCATATCATATCTGAAGTTATCATATCATATCTGAAGTTATCATACCGGATTTTATTTTTTTATTTTCTTTTATTTATTTTTTGTCTTTTTTATTTTCTTTATTCATTTTTTTATTTTTTTGGAATGCATACCGGAGTTTCACATACCCAGAGTTTCACATACCGGAAGTTCACATACCGGAAGTTCACACTCCGGAGCTTCACATACCGGAAAGTTCACATACCGGAAGTTATCATACCGGAAGTTATCGTATCGGAAGTTATAATGACGGAAGTTATCATACCGGAAGTTATACCAACCAAACTGGTTTTATGTCATAGTTTAGAATTAAGAATACATACCGGAGAACTACATAGCGGAGAATTACATACCGGAAGTTATAAAAATGGTATGAGCAAAAACGCAACATTCAGGTATCAACCTTGAAGCAACAAAAATGTCTCTAAAAATGGTATAACCTTCTTCTTTGTCCAGAGATGATCAAGACCACTTTCAGCATCACCTTGAGCGAGCAAAGGTTGTAAATTCACCAATGTAAACATCATTGGCATCCGGTATGAACTTCCGGTATGAAAAATTTTGTTATGAACATCTGGTATGAACTTTCGGTATGAACTTCCGGTATGAAGGGTATGAACTTCCGGCATAAAAAAATTCGGTATGAACTTCCGGTATGAAAAACTTTTTTATGAACTTCCGGTATGAACTTTCGGTATGAATTTTCGGTATGAACTTCCGGTATGAACTTCCGGTATGAAATTTCGGTATGAAATTTCGGTATGAACTTCCGATATGAAAAACTTCGTTATGAACTTCTGGTATGAACTTCCGGTATAAAAAATTTCGGTATGAACTTCCGGTATGAAAAACTTCGTTATGAACTTTCGGTATGAACTTCCGGTATAAAAAAATTTTGTATGAACTTCCGGTATGAAAAATTTTGTTATGAACTTCCGGTATAAAAAATTTCGGTATGAACTTCCGGTATAAAAAACTTCGTTATGAACTTCCGGTACGAACTTCCGGTATGAACTTCCGGTATGAACTTTTGGTATGAAATTCCGGTATAAAAAATTTCGGTATGAACTTCCGGTATGAAAATTTTCGTTATGAACTTCCGGTACGAACTTCCGGTATGAGCTTTCGGTATGAACTTTCGGTATGAACTTCCGGTATGAACTTCCAGTATAAAAAATTTCGGTATGAACTTCCGGTATGAAAAACTTCGTTATGAACTTTCGGTATGAACTTTCGGTATGAACTTCCGGTATAAAAAATTTCGGTATGAACTTCCGGTATGAACTTCCGGTATGAACTTCCGGTGTGAACATCCGGTATGAACTTCCGGTATAAAAAATTTTGGTATGAACTTCCTGTATGAAAATTTTTGTTATGAACTTCCGGCATGTAAAATGTTCGGTATGTAAATGTCCGGTATCTAAATGTCTGGTATATAAAATGTCCGGTATGTAACTATCCGGTATGTAAATGTCCAGTATGTAAATGTCCGGTATGTTAATGTCCGGTATGTAAATGTCCGGTATGAAAACAGAAAATAAAAAGGGAAATAAAATAAAATAAAATAGAAAACAAATTCAGTAATTAAAATCAAAATTTACATAACAAACATCAAACATTCTTTCTTTTTTAATAGAAGAGTTAATTAATTTTACCTTACCATTAAATAAAAGTGGTAAAAAAATCATGGGGTATATTTACTAAATAGAAAGCTAGAAAAGGCCTAGTTAGTATACAATAAAATAAAAAAGCCTACCTACCTAATTAGCCCCATAATTTATGGTTATTGCTATTCGTAACGCATTAAACATACTATTTATACCGCTTGTAATACTACACGTTGCGGAGCCGTAGTAAGCGTTTTATGTTTTTAATTTGAGCGCCGGTGCATGACGCGGACGCTCAAAACCCTTTTTTTCAACGAGATTTTCACGCTTTACATCGAGAAACACCGGCATTTTAATCTGATTTAGGATTTGAGCGCAGGCGCCAGGAGCCGGCGCTCAAATAAATATTTTTTTTTAAAAAAATATTGCGTTTACGCCTACGCATGTTAGACGCGTACCTCAAATTGACCTTAACACTACGCGTACGGGATGCGTAGGCGTAAATGTTGGACGCATAACATGGAACGTGTGGTACGAATAACAATCTGGATAGTTTATCGATTAAAAACTCGTAAATGAATAATGTATGTATTTATTAAGTAAAAAGTTTGTAAATGATTTGGTTGATCTAGTCCCTCTAACCTTATTTTGTGCATTAGATTCTTGATTTCTTTCCTTTACCTATTCCAAATTTGTTTGAGCAAAATACAAATAAACCGCTATTTGAAACTACGATTTATGTAAAAAAAAAATCGATGTAAACCTTTAGTTTTGAATCAAGGCTTCTTCACATAACTCATAGTTTTAAATTACGGGTCTACCGCGAACCTAAAAAGACTTCCTATCTTCGTCAATGATTTTGTTTCGTTCCTAGTTTCATAATTGTTTCGCTTTTTCTTATTATTTAGGGGGGAATCCTAGATTTTTCTTCTAATTACTTTTTTCGGGGAGGAAACGTTGTTGGCCTTGGGTCAGGTTATTTACTCATTATTTATTTGTTGTTGAAGTATTCTAATTTCGGATACCTGAAACACACTATCCAAAAAAGTGACAACTCATAAAAGTCAAGTGATGGGTGGCAATGGTGGGTGAAGGGAGGATCCTTTACCAATCACATAACTTGGTACAACCGAAATATCTAAATTTTTACATATTTTACCACAAAATTACAAAGTTATGAAAGTTGTATTATTTTTATGTACAACACATTATATAAAAAAATTGGTTAGAAACACATTATGTCCCTCTCTTTAATTGTTACATTGCTCGCCACATTTTTCGGAAAATCAATAATGTTGTTGATCTTCTCCTTACGACTTTCAGCCATACTCGGGACGTCTCTTTGGATTTGCTTCCATGTGTTGTTGATGACCTCATCCGTCAAGATGTCTTAGGGCGATAAGTCTCTAGAGACTCATCTTCCCTTGTCTCTTACCCCGTTCTCTCTCTCAAAAAAAAAAAGAAAAGAAACACATTATATACACTGTTTATAACTTATATTAATAATAAGTGTTTTTAAAAATATGAATTTTATGTTATATGTGCAAAAATACTATAAAAAACTATATATATATATATATATATATATATATATATAGATCCTATGAGAACACCCCTAACGTGTATACATGAGAACATATTCGTAATTATTATTAGTTTTGTTACGAAGATGCCATATCGTTTAATGTATTATTCGTAGTTATTGTTGGTTGAGTGGATTATTCGTAGTTATTGTTGGATTCCTAATTATTATTATTCGTAGTTATTATTAATTATGATATCTACTCTAAATCTCAACCCTTAATACTCACCATCCAACGGTGTACGATTGTTCTCATGTATACACGTTAGGGGTGTTCTCATGGGAACCACACCCTATATATATATATATATATACACACGTTAGAAGAAGTACATTCCCCAGCACTCGACCCATTGACATTCCTAACGCTCTGGAGTGCTCTAGACCACGTGCAAAAAAGAGTTCCATGGCTTCTCCTCTTTTTTTCTACCACATCAACAATATTCTTGATACGTTAACTTAAAGCATCATTTCAACATTTTACTTATTTTCATCCACAACAGACAATCTCGTGTATTTTTCTATTTGTTTCAATAAATTAATGAATTATGTATTTATATCATTTTATTATTAATAATATTATTATAAATAAACGTTAGTCATGAAGTTTAAATTCTAAATATTTTTCTAAGTTGATAAACTGAAAATTTTAACTACCAAAATAACTTAATAAAATATACAGTGTAAATAAAAACAAATATAACTAAAATTATACACTTAAATAACAAACAAAACAACAAAAACATATAAAATAAACAACAAGAACGGAAAAAAAATTCACATCATAAACCGCTTACGCATTTCCTCGATCGAATCAAGTCGTTTCAAGACCCTAAGTGTTTGTCTTCGTCCTAAAGATATCAAAAACAATTCACATTATCTTAAAAATCAATAAAGAGAGTATTAATAACAATACTTTAATACGAAATCAATATAATACCTTGTTTATCCATATCACGCTAGTTTTATGCTATATGACTATGTAACATGGCAACACTTCCGGGATAGCCAAAGTATCCGTGTCAAGTATAAGAGGGGTGTGAAGAAGCTCGGTAATAATTGCCTCACAATGAGGGTCGTGATCGAGCTACATGCTCAGGTACAAACTCATGATAAACGTGTGCTTGCTCCTCGGAAACCTCAACAAATATTTGCTCCATCAAACATCTGCATCTTTAAAGTCATCAAAATATGGATCTTCCCTTTCTTTGTACCTCACTCCTTTGAGCATAATATCGAGATTTGAGGACTAGAAGTGGACGCAACGATAATAGTTGGAAAAACCTATGCTTGAATGGAACCCGAAGGGGCCTACTCCTCGAAAACCTCGGCAACAACTTCATCAATGAAGCAAGTTGGGGCATGTGACTTATGGATCTCGTCGACCGAATCCTATCTTAATTTCTCTTCTGAATGTTTCTAATCACAATCTTAAACCGGACTCGAAAAAACAAAAAAACAATTCACTCTGTCTTAAAAAAAAATGAATGGTGGCGTGTGAAGAACACGCGCCATGAGCTCAAAAACCTTGACAAAATCCCGCAAAAATTGCAAAACTCACCGATTCAATCATTTTCATTCTAATTTTATCAATTTCATTCCACACAAACCTAATCAAATTAATTATAATTCAATATACGTAAAAATCGTTTTCATAAAAAATGCAAAACTAACCTCTATATGGAATAATGAATACTTTTTTCGCATATTTGCTACTTCTAGCTGTGGGTCTATAATGTTTTCCTCGTGATCCATCTCGTAATGGAAGAAAATAATAAATATATATTTCTTTTTTACCATTTTTGAACCTAAAATTGCCCTTTAAGCCCTTTTCTTTATCCTTCCTTTTTTTGGGATGTGATGAGAATAGGAGGCGACGACGGCATCATTTCTAGGTTTAGGGTATGGGACGCAAATGTAGTGCGAGTGGGGTCGGGTTAATGGTGGGCCCGATGGCGGTCTTGTGGTGTATCCGAATAACGTGGTAAGAATCAGTCTAATTTCGTTGTTTCTTAAAAGTTATTCGGGTAAATAAAATCACTCTCAGTAAAATATAATTTTACATTATTTCATATTGTTTAAATGAATTTTTTTGACAAAAAAAAAATTAACAAAAAATATTTTTAATAATATGATAAAAAAAGTTATAACATTAATGATTTAGGAGAGATGCGATGATATTTTTGGAATTTTCATGGAAAATGTAACAATTATTATCTTAGTTCATAGTTTTGGTTTAATTCGTTAAAAATTATATACCGTCAATTATGATATTTTCTATAGTTAGTTTATGTATTATTTTATTAATTATGTTTTTATACAATTTTTACTTTTTACATGTTTTAACTAATTAAAAAGAGTGTTTGAACTAACAATACACAATGTTTGAACTAATAATACAAAAAACTGAATTATATTATAAAAATTAAAAAACCTTATAGTTATGGTTATTGAAATATTTTATTATTAATACTTGTTAAAATACTTATACTACTAGTTCAAATCGAGTATTTTATTACTTAAATGTTTTTTATTATCAGTACAAACATTACTTTTAACTTATGAATTTATTTTGTAAAAATGTATGAACTACTAGTACAATATAGTCTAAACAAATGAAATAATTTGAACGAAACGTAAAAAAGTTGAGCTCGTTAGAAAAATAAGAAGGGGAAAAAACTAGAAGAAAAAAAGTTTAAAATATTAATACAGACAATAATTTTTTTGAAGAAAATATACAAAATTTAAAGGGAAAAGTTGTTAGAACAAAAAATTGGAAAAAAGAGACGTGGCACTTGGAGGCGTTGGCAATTTTTTTATCATAAAAGTTTAAAAACAAAGCGTAATAGCGTGTTGGATGATATGAGCAAAAACTATGTTCCTCTCCAAAGTCACTTCCTCTTCTCCTTCCAACATTCTCCTTCCAGTCGGAGTCCAAAGTGTCCAACACCCCACATCCCCTCTTCAATCAGCATTCGAACCCCGACAGTCTTTAAACAATGATCTTTCTCCCTTATACTCACCTCCCAATGACCACATTTCACTCCACCTAACAAAGCAAATCCATGCCTACTTCCTCAAAACCCAATTCCAAGACACCTCCCATTACTTTCCACTCCATTTAAGCACCCTTGCCCGCTACAATATCCTCATTACATCTTACAATAAGAATGGTGGTCACAAGGATGCACATCAAGTTTATACCCAGATGAGGAAGATGGACATTCAAGTAGACAGCTTCACTGTTCCTTCTGTGCTGAAAGCATGTGCCCAGCTCTCTTCTAATAAACTGGGTAGAGAGGTCCATGGGTTTGCACTGAAATCAGGCCTTGATTATGATGTTTTTGCTAACAACGCCTTGATTCAGATGTACAGTGAATGTGGGTGCTTGGGATCAGCACGCCTGGTGTTCGATAAAATGCCTATTAGAGATACGGTTTCTTGGTGCTCTATTGTTGGGGGATGTGGAAAATACGGCATGTTTGGAGAAGCTTGGGGGATTGTTAGAGAAATGAATCGTTGTCTGGTGAAGCCTAGCGATGTTGTGATGATCAATATGGCTAACCTCATTGCTGACAAGCCAGATGGGAATGCAGCAAAAGCTATGCACTCTTATGTTATTAAGAATCATGAGACAGAAAAGGGTCCCTTTGGTATTAAGTTGACAACTGCCCTCATAGATATGCATGCTAAGTGCGGAAACCTGGGTTTAGCAAGACAACTCTTTAATAGATTACCACAAAAGGGCATTGTTTCGTGGACTGTGATTATAGCGGGTTATATCCGTTGTAATCGACTGAAAGAAGGTGTGGATCTTTTTGCTGATATGATAACCGGAGGCATCTTCCCAAATGCAATTACCATGCTGAGCTTCATAGTAGAATGTGGATTGGTTGGAGCTGTAGACTTGGGTGCACAGTTACATGCCTATGTTCTAAGAACTGGGTTCACCATGTCCTTGCAAATATCTACTGCACTTGTAGACATGTACGGAAAATGTGGCGATATTCAAAGTGCGAGAACCATATTTGATCGTATGGAGGATAAAGATGTCATGACATGGACGGTAATGATTTTCGCTTATGCACGAGCAAGTTGTGCTGATCATGCTATTGAACTGTTTGTCGAGATGAGGAATAGTGGAACGAAACCTAACCAATCTACCATTGTTAGCCTCCTTTCTCTTTGTGCAGAATCCGGGGCACTTGATCTTGGAAGGTGGATTCATACTTATATAGAAAAGGAAAATCTAGAGATTGATATGGTTCTAAATACAGCTCTAGTAGACATGTATGCTAAATGTGGAGAGATGGATGGTGCTCACAAGCTTTTCATAGAAGCCAAGGAGCGAGATACTTGCTTGTGGAATTCGTTAATGGCTGGATATGGGATGCACGGTTTGGGAGAGAGAGCTTTGGAGCATTTCAATGAAATGGAAAGGCTCAATGTCCGGCCTAATGACATCACTTTCATCAGCTTGCTTCACGCTTGCAGCCACGCAGGGATGGTGAAAGAAGGGAAAGTGGTTTTCCGTAAAATGGTCCAAGTCTACAGATTAATTCCTAAAATTGAACACTATGGGTGCATGGTGGACCTCCTCGGTCGAGCTGGGTTGCTCTTTGAAGCTCATGAGATGATTGAAAGAATGCCCATGAAGCCGAACACAGTCGTTTGGGGGGCTTTGCTTGCAGCTTGCAAGCTGCACAGAGAGCCAAACTTGGCACAGTTGGCATCAAGAAAGCTTTTTGAAATGGATATCGGAAACTGTGGCTACAATGTGCTCTTGTCTAACATATACGCATTATCTGAGAGGTGGAGTGATGTTGCCGGAGTTAGAACTGCAATGCAGAACAGAGGGTTGAAGAAAGAGCCAGGGTTTAGCTCGATTGAGGTGAATGGGGTGATGCACGAGTTCATGATGGGAGATCAAAGACACCAGGATCGTGAAAAGATAAATTTTATGCTAAATGAGATGATTAGGAAGCTCAAGGAGGTTGGTTACAAGCCAGACACATCTGTAGTGCTTTTGAATGTAGATGCAGAAGAGAAAGAAACCTCTCTTGCTTACCACAGCGAGAAAATCGCCATTGCCTTTGGCCTTATCAGCACTGCTCCTGGTGTACCACTCCGAATTCTCAAGAATCTTAGAGTGTGTGATGATTGTCACAATGCTACCAAACTCCTCTCCAAAATCTATAGAAGAGAGATTATAGTTCGGGATCGAAACCGCTTTCATCATTTTAAGGATGGATCGTGTTCATGTGGTGATTACTGGTAGAGGGTATAATTCCAATTTTACATATATTTGGCCACATTGAATCAGCTGCAATTAGTTAAGTTCACCAATATCAAACTGCAAAACGATCAACCAAGCCACTGTTGACATTTCCGATCTCCATTTCCTCCAACAGCACGTCGAATACTGATCTTCTCACTTGCATATTTCTCTTGCAACCACTCAAAACCATTCATATCCAGCTTGCCAGACATGGATTTACCTTGCTTCCGATTATCATGTTGCTCGTGTATAGACGTCCACAGTTTTCGTATGGCCTCCCTTTGTATCGCGGTGAACCTGGAAACGTTGTCATATGCATGCTTTGCAAGTATATCTATAACAGTCTGACACCTGCAATGTGAAGAAGATGCCCAACTACTCAACATAGATAGCCATCTAAAATAGGTGCCAACATATGAGAACTAGGGAGTTAACCATGGGAGTTTGTAGCGCTTTGCTGCTATCTCCAGGCAATTAATCACAGCTTCTCTTTTCAACTTGAGGAATCTCTTTGTCTCTTCTTCATCTTTGCTTATTTTGGATACTGTATCCTTCCCCTTTGTTTTCTCGTCTTTCCCTGCTTTACTAGACAACAGATCATCAAGCCCAAATGGATCAGACTCGTTTGTGTTAATTTCCCCAGATGATGTAACTGAAGATGAATCCGGATTATCCTTGATATGTTCATTTTCTGTAGCCGATTTGTCATTCAGAGCTGCAGCTTCCTCGATGTCATCTTCTCTGGTTGCTATAGGTAGACTGGATATCAACTCCTTTAAACGGCCTGCAGCTTTTGAGAACTGCAATATACAATTACACAACCGAAAAAAGAAAGCAACTGACAGCCATACCTCAGCAACTTATAAATGAGACTGAAGTCGATCACATTTACCATCAATTTATCTCAACCAGCATTCAACAGATGGTAATTGCATTTGTAATACGATTATGTGTGCATTCAAAGCAAGCCAAGAAAAAAAGTTCTGAATAGAATATGTGAAGTTGGAAAGCTAACCACAAAACTGTCATCTGTATGTAAGTCATTTCCAAGGACGGCCCTAATAGTCCATGCAGTTAAGTCATTTTTCTGCTTCTTGCTCAGGAACTACAATCACAGATAGATGAAGAGGTTCATCCTGCCTAAATACAAGTAACAGATCTGAAATAAAGCACATATAACCACAGGAAACTCACCTCCATTGTATCTTGGGCTGCCGTGAACAGTGCATGATAATCTGACCGCACAGTAGCATCATTGCAAGACACATTTGATGACATTGTGGCTTCAAGTATAGCAATGAAGTGGTCACTATTTACAGGATTGACACTCTTGGCTTCAATTAGCTGTATCGCCAGCTTTGAAGCTTTCCTGAACTTTGAAGAGGTTTTTATATGGGAAGCTATCTTCTGCATAGCTTCTATAATTTGTGTTTCAGAAGCATCCGTTGTGGTCTTGAACCTTAATCGCTTCCCGGAACCACCATCTGACAGGAAGAACAATAATTTTAAACCTTCATATCACAATAAAATCTTCATTCATAAAGTTACATAGCCTCAAACAATTAAACAAACAGTAGCATCACTGGTATTCTGGATATAATTTAGCACTTCCCCGTCACAAAAAACTGGAAATTTATTGGAACGAAAAGTTTGGTGGAAACAACTACTAACCTAATGCAGAATCCCAATTAGTTATGTAATATGATAGTCTCAGACCGACTATTAATCATCCAGATAGACACACAAGAACAAATATTGACCGAGGAATCAAAATTGAAATCCGAGTTGTAGATTTCTACAAAAAAAAAAAGCTAAAACCGCATAAAAACCGGCAGTTCGAAGATGCAACATGAATTCAAGAGAAGCGGGAGGGGGAAATACCAAGTGTAGTGGACGATTCCTGAGGCGGCTTAGGTCTCTTGAGGGCGCTCTTGAGAGCCGGTGGAGGTGGAAGAGGAGGAGGTGTAGGCTGATTTTGGTCAGCGATTTTGACAGATCTCTTCTTCTTCTCTTGTTGATCGTGAGAAGGGGGTGGAGGTGGATTGTTGGACGGAGGTGGTAAGTCCCCGAATAAGCTTTCTCCCATTCTCTCTTTGTCGTTCGCTCGCTCGCCGGCTCTGAAATCAGCAGATCGTGATTTGTATTATCCAGAAGTGAGTCCCTCAGACGGCCGCCTGATCGCCGCCCGGCCACCCTTTCTGTAATGGGCCTCGACAAAACCTATTTCGGCTGCTCTAAACAGAGCTCATAATTGAGCCCAGGCCATATTTGATTATTGCCTTGATGATCATTTTTCACGAAGGACAATCTTAAAAGACACCTTCTTTCTTTCTTTTTTTTTTTTTTTTTACATAAAGCCATCCGGGGCACTGGATAGAAAGCCTAGTTGCCCAAGAAGTCATCTAGGACAAACTGTTGTGGTACCCAGCCTAGTCCTCGTCACTCGCCGTTGAAAGATATCAAAATGAATGAGCTCTTCAATCGCTTGAGGAATATCAACATTGCAAACAGGGTGTAATTGGCCTAGGGCAGCAAGAACATCGGTCATATTGTTGGCTTCCTTGAAAATATGCTTGATCCGGACTTCCTCGAATGACTGTAAATGAAACAAAATGTCACCTATAAGAATTTTTGCTTGCCATGGTGGTTTCCAAATACCCTTGACACAGTTGATCATATTGAGATTATCTCCCACTATCTCGATCTTTCGCAATCCAGTTCTTTTAACTTTACATGACCCTTTAAAAGAGCATGCGATTTTGTTTCAAAGACTGATAGTTCTGGAAGCCTTCCATACGCTATGGATACGACTTTAAAATTGTGATCTCGTACGATGAAACCAAAAACAGATGAGCCATTAACCGTTCTAGATCCATAGAAATTTATTTTCACAAAGTCATTATTTGGTAATTCCCATTTTATGTTTTTTCTTTTTCTCCTAATATGTTGTATTTTCTTGGTAGGGTAGTCATTATCTTTTCCTTTCTTGGCTTTCACCCATGTTGTGATATGAAATAATATAAATTCCATAATGTTATTATTTTTTAAAAATTCCTTGTTATTGAAAATCACCTAGTTCTTGAAGTATCATATACTCCACCAAATGAAGAAAATAGTTATTACTTTTTCCCACTCAAGGTCGTCTCAGTTTGTTTAGAGCCTCACATGGGCGGTATGGGTTCCAATTAATTCTGTTAAATACATTACTCGAGATTGGTACCATGTTTGTCTAGTTACCGGACAATCTATCAATAAGTGTCAAATGTCTTCCAATTATAGTTACACAAGAGACATTCCATTGGAATAGCAATGTTTTGCGTTCTCATTCTCTCCTTTGTTTGTAGACCTTTTTTTTTTTTTGTGATTTTTCATATAAAATGCTTAATATTTTTGGGGCATATCTAGCTTCCAAATCCATGAGCGATCATATTTTTCCAGTCCTTTTTTCCTCAAAAATCAGATCCACGGTTGACTTTGTGGAGAACCATCCATGCTTGTCCGGTGTCCAATAAAGTTTGTCCGTACATCTATTAGTTGGAATTTGGATTTTTTCATAAATATGGATATTACTGGATCCGGGATGCATCGTTCAATGATGCTTTTTATTTTTACCATGTCCCACGTTCTATCAAAGGAGAAGAGCTCACATATCCTATGTAACACCCCGAATCCGCAGGACTCGGAGTGCCACATTGGGCTAGGATCTCACAATGGATCCTGACCCTAGCCTGACAACAAGTTCACTGGACCTTACAACATGACACTGACAGATATAAAAACAAATACATAAAACCGTATAAACTATACAACCAAAGGTAAACAACAACATAGCCGAGTATATAAAACGACATCCTCACACAGGAGGTGTAAGAGATCATCCTCACGTAGGAGGAAAACATAACAACCCCAAACCAACCACCTAATGTAAGAGAGTCCTCGGCCTGTCACCCTGCCAGATCAGCCAGCAACGCCTAACATGCAGACATCTACAACACAATATGAAACCGTTAACTAACCACACACATATATAGAGTAATGCATAAGCACAATCACAATCAAGGAAAGATAAACACATCAGCATGCTTTCACACATTTACCCATTTTATCATCTCAATATAATGGTCATTCACTCAAATCGTATGTATAAATATATATGAAACTATGTGACACGAGGACCGATACATCCTCGCCTCTGAGCCTGCTAGCCAGCTGCACAAGTATCGGTCACATAATCCGTGTACCCTATGGGAGTGGATTGTGCCCTTCCTGTAAAGTCAGTCTGGCCTGACATCAAAGAACCTCCCAGACTCCACGGCGGGATGAAAGGGAAAGGTTATCACAGCCACGCATACGGGGCAATCAATAAAACATAGGTCGGTATAAACGACATCTTATGCTATCATAGCAAACATATAAATCACACACCACTCATGCAAACACCCAATATAAGGATGACAGCTAAGTAAGTCCTATGGACTTACCTCAACCTCGTACACAGCTCAACCACACACAACCTCCAATCCTGAGAGAGGGGTACTGCCTAATAACAAGGCATAGAAAGATATCAACCTCTATTCATCAAAGGGGTCACACCTAGACCCAAAGGGATCCACAGGGATCATACTCAACCTCAAAACCTTAACCAACATCAACCTAAGTCCTTAAAGCCGTACAAGGCATAAACCGATCATAACCTCAACCAAACACATCCTCATACCTCTAGCATGCTCCTATACACTCACACTAGAAAAGGAGGGAACAAAGGCATCCTAAGATAAGCCTAGAAGCAACACACACCTGCAGAAGCAAGTGCAACACCAAGCTGGTGCAGGTGGCCGTAGGGGCGGCTAGGTGGTGGCGTAGGGGCGGTTCACTGCCGGCGCTGGGGCGGCTGGTGTGCAAAAGACATCCCTCCAGCTCCTTCTTCACTCCTTCCTTCGATTCCTTCACTTGTTCTTCATCCAACACACATACATACAGGAACACACATATATATACATCAACATAAGCCAATTAAGGCTGGAGCAAGATCCAAACCTAAGGAATCCAAGCTAGGCTAGGGAAAGAGGAAAAAGATGAAAGAAAGGAGAAAGAAAGATAAGAAGCCATGAGACTCACCAAGCTGAGCTCAACTCAGAGCAGAACACCATCCAAAACCTCAAGGCTGGCTATCAACAAGCACAACAACAACAACCATCAACAATAGCAAGCAAAGCCACTCCTAAGCTTCCAATCTCACACAAACTCAAACATGGATCAAGAAGGGATCCAAAGGAAGAAGAGAGGAGAAGAAGATCGTGAGGGAGATGGAGTAGGAGAGAGAATGAGGTAACCCACATGTGAAGGAGAAGAAGATATAAAGGAAAGAGAGGTCAAAAAGCAAGGCTCGGGTCAAAGAAGACGAATGCAGCCCACCACAAACCGCAGGGGCGGTTGGCCTGACCGCTGGGGCGGCTCACAGAACGGCAGGGGCGGCCAGCCAACGGCGCAGGGGCGGCCCACTGCAGCTCCAAAGAAGAAAGGCAGTTATGTCTCAGCTGAAGTGCATGTGCGGGATCTCTCGAAGACTAAGGCTCTTACATCTCACCCTCCTAAAAACAAGTTTTGTCCCGAAACTTGCAAAGTCCCAAAGTCTCTTGGACCCATAAGCTGAGGTATAACTCTCACTCTCTCTATCGGAGGAATTACATATCCGTTCAAAAGATCACAACCTATAACAATCTATAACCTTAAACGCCAACATGGAGGAATCATCAACTCCAAAAAACAGGGTCATAACGCTACCCAAAGGCGTAGAGGAATCACGTCTCTCGCTACACCACATCACAAGGCGTAGAAGAAGCACATCTCTAGCCAAAACATATCACGGGCATAGAGAAAATACATCTCTAGCCAAACCATAGTCGTATACAACGCATGGAGGAATAACATCTACACTGAAACTATGTCCATCAAGGTAGCATGGAGGAAAGAACCATCTCCAGCCATAAATATAAAACATACACAGATAGCGTGGAGGAAATAATCATCTCCAGCTATGACATACATCACGCTAGCACATCAAGATCTACTAAGATTATAAATCATATAATAGCTAGCATGGAATAAACACATCAAGGCATATAAGCACATAAGCACAACATTCATCCAGATAGTACTAAGGTCTACTCGTGCTCCCACAGATGGATCTGTCCCAACATAAATTCTGGATAGTTCTTCAGGATACTATCCTCAGTCTCTCACATGACTTCTTTAGGTCCTCATCTTGACCATTATGTCCTCAATATGGGAATGTCTTTCGAATGCAAGCGTCTCATATCTCATTCTAAGAATGTAATCGAATGCTCAACAAAGGTGTGGTTCGGCTCAACCACCAGATCATCATAACTCACAAGGTGTCTCGGATCTAGTATACACTCTTTCAGTTGAGACACAGGAAACACTGGTGAACATCTTCTGAGCTCAGAGGCAAAGTTAATTGTCATGCTGTCTTCGCAATTCTGGTCAAGATTCCAAGTAAACCGACATATTGGAAACTCGGTTTCCTTCTATGCCAAAACATCTGACGTCTCATAGTGGAGATACTATCAGCCGGACATGAACTCTCAGTTGAACTTTAGAGGTCGATGCCTCTTATCTGCATATGATATCTGGCGACTCTGTACAACAAGCATTCTTCCTCTAATCAGCATTACTTGAACTATAACATCCTGAATCTAAGCAGGTGTTATTCCACTAATACTACTAGGTCAATTCTAGCATAAATATATACGACATCTATATCTATATAATGCCTCATAGGGGCCATCCCAAAAAATGTACGTCAATCATTGTCATATAATAAACTCATTAATGGGAGGTAATCTAACCATTCATGTTTCCAATCCAACATACAAGCTCATAACTTATCTCAAGGGTCTGGATGATCCCCTCTGACTGATCATCTGTCTGGGGGTGAAACATAGTCGTGAAGTATAGACTCGTCCCCAAAGCAGTCTAAGTCTGTTGTCAAACCTTGAGATTAATCGTCCATCTCGAACAGAGACGATTGTCCTCGGTATATCATGGAGTCTCACTATCTGCCTAGTGTACTCCTTCGTCAATCCATTCACTGGCCACGTCTCTCTGATAGGAATGAAACGTGCCGGCTCCGTTAATTTGTCACCAACAATTTAGATACATCAAAACTCCCACTGGGCCACAATCCTATCACAAAGTCCATAGAGATGCCCTCCCACTTCCACTACTGCAGTGGTAGTGGATGGAGCTCATCTCTAGGTCAGAAATACTCTATCTTGTCTTGCTGACAGGTCACACACTATGTCCCAAATCTGGTTATATCAACTTTAATCTTCTTCATCAATATGAAAGTCTCCCATCATGGTACATCTTACTCAAATCTGGATGTACGGAGTAAGGTGTACAGTGAGAATACTGTAATATTCTATGTCTCGACTCCGCATGGGCGGTTATATAGATGCAGTCGCGGCACCTGATTATTTCATCTATTCCAATGGAGAACTGTAGTGTTGCTTCATAAGACATCTTCTCTCCCATCTTCAACAAGGTCGAGCAGGTCCCCTGCTTCTGTGGAACCCCATCCAATAGACCAGGTAGTACCTCTAAGACATAACTAGGTATTCTCGTCAAGGAATTGGCTGTCCAACTCTAGCCAAGCTGGATCTCTCTAAAGTTGAGGCTGATCTATTAGCCTAGCAAATATCTTCTTTTGAGGTGTCTTTCCCTTCAAGTTGTCGGCGACAACGTTCAACTTCTCTGAATGATATGGAATCTCCAAGTTAAAGTCTTGATCAACTCGAGCCCTTAACGATGGTGGTTATTTGTTCGCTCCAAACGGTGTGTGCAAGCTTTAAATTTATAACCCTAGACTTAAGCTTAAAACAAGGATGCGAACCCGCAGTGTACGGGTCAATCGTAGTAAAAAGCAAGAAATTCCAGGGGTCGATCACAGGGACTCGGTGAAACAAAGTCAATAACGGTAAGATTCGTAATTACTAACCACAAGAGCAATTAAAACAATCAAAGATGAATAAGAAGTCAATAAAGCAAACATGCAATTCTAGGGATTAAAGCATCTAGTTGTGGTTCCAACTCAAGATCTAAAGATAAGCGGACAAAGTTGAGATTTTTGCATGGGGAAGGTGTTACTAAAGTGGAATAGATCACCGGGTAAGTCTCACTACTCACTAATCCAAAACCGTAACTCCTATTACCGGGTAAGTCTCAAGGAATTAAGATAAAGAACTATAACCTCAAACTAACACACCATCTAAGGGAATAGAATCAACCTTTACCGGGTAAGTCTCAGGCTAACTCACAAAGATGGGATGGAAGCACACTCAAACCCCAATAAAGGATAAACCTTTATTACCTATACTTATGATCTTAGGTACACAAACTAAGGAATTACCGGGTAAGTCTCATCCTAAGCTTGCATTGGATCAGGAAAGGTGTAATAAGAATAGGATTTGGCAAACTCTAACACTTAACTCTCAGTTTAGGATCAGATAAGTCACCTCGGTCAGCCAAATTCCACCCCGGCCGAGATGTTCATCGACTGAGCGAAATGATTAGGGTTAAGGTTAAAGACTCGAACTTTCAGGGTCCTACTGGAATCTAAGATTATTCTATCATTGTTTTTCCCACAACCTTCAGCCAATCACCCTAGAATCGCACAAGGAAATTAGCCACTCATCATCATGAAAGTATTAATCAAATATATGGGAAGAAGGTGAATATTTGAACAAGAAGAATTTAGTGAAAAGACTTCAATAACTGAATCAAATATCACAACAAAAGCGTTCCTTGGATAGAAATCCAACAAGAATGACAACAAGGAAGAGAATCTAAGGTAATCTTACAAGAAAACCTTCAAAAGCTATCAAAAGCTACAATCTTTCTTCAACCTTCAAAAAGGTTCTTCAAATCTCCCCAACTGGAGTATGGCTACTGCGTACTATAAACCCTGATCGATGGTATAACATGATGTTGGATTTGTGGAAATCCAACCCTTTTTATAGGAAAATAACCCTCCAAAGATAATATATCTTAGAAAGATCTATTCCCATAAATATAGGTAAAATATATGATCTAGCATATCTTCTTCCTTCCAGGAGCCAAGCCCAAAAATATAAGATCACCTTCCAAAGATAAAAGATCTCAGCCAAGAATAAAATATTCTCGCCGCGTCCTAGGTGTTCGCCTCGGTCGAGTCGGCGTCTCTGGATCACCTCGGTCGAGATGAATCTCTGGTCAACCGAGGTGAGTCACAACTGAATGTGAAATCTCTCAAAACTGGTCCAAAGTGAATCTTAATCCATGGCTATGCTTCCTGGATGGTTCCTTATGCTCCTCAATGTAGCTCCAATAACTCCATAGCTCCTTTTGTTCCTTTTTGATACAAAACGTACCATTTTACCTACAATTACAGCAAAACTAGGTGTAGACCTCGATTCCCACAAAGGTAGATGAAATGGTAATATAATCACATAATATACATACAAACATGCAGATTATGAAACATAAAACGTCCAAACAAACCTCAAAATATAGACTATAATTCATGCTATCAAAATACCCCATACTTAGCCCTTGCTTGTCCCCAAGCAAGTTCCGCATATAGAAGACAAGATAGAATGGATTAATAGTCATAAAATCAATGAAAAGTCTTTCAAAAACATTTTTATGGTGTGTTACAATCATAGATCACTCTGAGAATACTTCATGGAATTTAAAATCGAAACATGTTTAAAACATTTTATAAATATAGAAAAGTTGTTCATCTTTGCATAAAACCATAGAATGCATAATAAGTCATAATTATCAAAATTAATCATGTATAATCCAGTTTAAACCACTAAGTCAATCAACTAGCTCAAGGTCTCAAGGGCTTCCCAAAAGAAAAGGTCAAGAAACGTGTAGGGTAGGGATGTATGTAAGGTAATGTGGTGCTAGAATCCGGGAAAAGGATGAACTTCACTTCCACTTTGACTTGCAACATTTTCCACAAATAAGCTTTGTTTATTCCACTTTTTTTCTTTTTACTTTACTTTTTGGGATGCATGGACAGAGGTGCACAATAACCGAAGCCTAGGAAATCCGCAATCATCAATTTCTCGAGATGCATCAAACCCTTGATGCACATACCATGACCCGTTAGGAATATCGCTCAATCCGACTTTGTCAAGACACAAACACCCGGCTATGTGAATGGTGCCGAGTTACTCATCATCATGATTGACTTCCCCAAACCTATTATTACTTTCTAACACTTTCACTTCCAGCCAACTTCTCAACTTTAACTTCACTTGCTTTCACCACTTCGCTTGCTTCCAACTTCCCGGGTAGGTAATGGGAGGCAAAATGTATATGAGGGGCTAAGCATGATCAAGAAGAAGAAGAGAGAAGAATGAATTGCCTTGGTCTTTCCAGGAAGAAAGTGAGAGAACTCATGATGCGGTGTCAACCTTCAAATTCAACATAATTTGGATAAAAACAAAGTATTAAACATGCCAATAATTTCAAACAAAGCATTTAGCAACTTAAACATATTATAAAACCTTTCAAACACATAAAGAATTTAAAACCAGTCAGTAAGCAAGATCTTCACTGAGATCATATCCAGATAAGCAACACAAAAATCGTTTTCGAAAACTCTCAGTTAATCCACCTCGGTCGAGGTGTTTTTGGGTCAACCGAGGTGGAACGCCTCGTTTGGCCAAGACTGACTCGGTCGAGGTCAAATTTTTTTTTTTTTTTTTAAAACCATTTTTTATTTTAGTTTCGACGTTTTTCTCAATCAAATAACCTGTAAATATGCATGCAATCTCAAATAAACATATAAATGCAGAAGTGGAGCATAAATATGAAATATCCGATAAAGTATGAGTCATACATCAAAGTAATCAAATAAGTACAACAAATACCCCATAATTGGGACACACTGTCCCAGTGGGTCAATATAAGTCTAGAAATAAGAGTACTCACCGGATAAATAGCTGAACTGCATAAAAATATAATAAAGAAAATCTGCAGCTCATCAATAGTCGCGATCCGGTGGTGGTGGTGGTGGCACGTATGGATACTGAGTCGGGTCGAATGAATGACCCATGATACGCTCGAACTGAAGCTGGGCCATGATGTGCTGATAATGCTGCCTCTCCTGCATCTCGCGGATATCCAGCGACAATGCGGCATATGAATCAATAACCTGATCCGTCAGGTCATCGATCCGTTTGTGGGCATCTGGATCTCTCACTCCGCGTCTCCTGCGTCTAGCAGGTCTAACCGGAGAGGTAGCAGGTGCGGGCTCAGTCTCATCATCATCATCCAGATCTATGATCGGCGGCGCGCTCGTCCCTGCAGTATGTGTCCCTGTATCCATCGGGACTCCACCATCTCTCTCATCCACTGTATCCTCGTCATCAGCCTCCTCCTCCTCCTCAGCTGGGGCAGCTGCTGCCTCCCTATAATCCTCCATTAGTGGAGCCCAAGCTGTCTGCCAATAATGCGGGTCATAAACGGTGAACTGGGCAGACCATCGGATCCCCTGTGGCGCAGTCAGCTCCCACGGCATAGCCACATATGGAGTGGTCAGACCTCGGGGAACTAGAATCCGCCGAGTGATCATCTCCTGCAATCCAAGCGGCTTCGGAGCCGCCACCATCGTACAGGCACTGAGGTCCGTGTCATGAAAAGCAGCTATGTGGGTGACAAGCCCTCCGCAGCAGATGTCTCCCTTCTCCTTGGCCTTGATCTTGTGCAGGTCCTCTGCCAAGATCAAGCCAAAGTCTGGGAAACTCCCCGTAACCATACAGTATAGACTGAAAAGCTCGCCCTGTCGGATCTTTTGGGGCGTCTCAGTACGCGCCAGAAGTGTCTCGCTGAATATCCTATGGGCTAACCTAAAGGCTAGGTGGAAGATGACCTTCTCCCTGGAATCTCCAGGGCGCCATCTGTCTGCATGCTTAACAATATGGGCTATCTGCCCCCAGAACTCCCTAGCTACAGATCGGGAAGGGAAGTCAGTGGCGGTGGGCTCAGGAAAGCCGAAGATGTCTCTCCAAACCTCGAGCGGTACTAAGAAGTTCCGGTTCATCAACCGGTACTTCACATACTGCTCTGTGGGAAGGTAGGTGAAGGAGCTAACGAACTCTAAGGTCGGCTCCAAGTAGGCTAGGGCTCGGATCTCAGTAAACTGATCCAACCCAACTGTGGTAATCATCCTCCTAAGGTCTCCATCTACCCCTAGGCAATCAAAAGCGGACACATCCAGGAAGCGTGGTGCAATCACTGGACGGCTAGCTATACGCTCATAATCAACCTGGTGTCTCTCATGGATCACCGGGCGGTAAGGTCAGGAAGAAGAGGAAGAAGGGGAAGGAGAGGATCTATCCCTGAGGGCAAGGCGACGTTCAGAACTCATTTTCACTTAGCTACTGTCAGATCACCTCGGTCACTGACAACTCTCAGGAATCACCTCGGCCGAGGCGCAGTTCGACTGGACCGAGGCGGAAGCAGTTTGCGATTCAATTCTCAGAAATCCAGTTCTTTTCCCCCAAAAATCACTACAATTGATTCCTATGGGGTACTTAAGCCTTTTCTCAGCAGATGCAAGGGCAACCAAAGCCCAAATCGAAACGAATGAATGAGTTAGGGTTTCGACTGTTTTTACCTCGTTTCGGTCGATTCGTTCGATTTCTTCACAGATCTGTACTTGCAATGGGATCCTCTACCCTTCAATCGTAGTTTGGAAGCGGAAATCTTCGAAAACGAGCAAGATTCGAGGAAGCGAGGTGGTGAGGCGCCGCGGTCGAGTTGAAGAGGGTAAAAAAGTGAAAACAAAAATTTTTTTTTCCTTTTTATACTGTTCCTGGAACTGCTGTCACCTCGGTCGAGATGGTCTCGACTAGACCGAGGTGGTACGGACCGAGGTGGTTCTGCAGATACCCTAGTCGCCTCGGTTGCTCAAGAATCAACTCGGTCGAGGTGGCCTCGATTGGACCGAGGTGTCTCAGTCAAACTTCGTCTTCTCGAATTCTCGAACTTCTGTACTTCCAGTTATGCTCCTTCCTTAGATGTCCCCTATTAGATGTCTAGGACGCCAAAAACAAACAAAACAAAGCAAAAGCAAACTATCTAAGCTAAACTAGAAAAAGGGAAAAGAAAGCAATACCTTGGGTTGCCTCCCAAGAAGCGCTTGGTTTAAGGTCGCTAGCTGGACCATAATGCGTCATCAAACGTAATGGGAGGTGCCCTCACCCCATACTTCACCTCCATCGTGGGGTGAAGTAAGTAAATCTATCAAACGCTCCAACAAGTGTAAGTGCTCATCGGGGAATGAATCGTCTATGGGCGGGTCATCCTTCTCACGTGAAGATGCAGGTAGCCGGCTGAGGTGATCCGCAACAGAATTCTCGGATCCCTTCTTATCGCGGATCTCTAGGTCAAACTCTTGAAGCAAGAGAATCCATCGAATAAGGCGTGGCTTGGCATCTTTCTTAGCCAACAAGTAACGAATGGCTGCATGGTCGGTGTAGATAATGACTTTCGCTCCAACTAAGTAGGAACGAAACTTCTCGAAAGCGTATACAACCGCCAATAACTCCTTCTCGGTGGTAGCGTAGTTGCGTTGTGCTACATCTAGCATCTTGCTAGCATAATAGATGGCGGTGGTCCGTCCATCCTTCTTTTGCCCAAGCACCGCTCCTACGGCTACATCACTAGCATCGCACATGATCCCAAAGGGCAAGGTCCAATCTGGAGGCTGGATAATAGGAGCGGAGATCAACGCTTCCTTAATCCTGTAAAAAGCATCAAGACACTCCTGCGAAAACTCAAAAACAACATCTTTATTCAAGAGGTTAGTTAAAGGTTTAGAAATCTTAGAGAAGTCCTTGATGAATCTCGTGTAGAAACCTGCATGCCCGATAAAACTCCTCACACCTTTAACAGAACAAGGGGGAGGGAGTTTCTCAATAGTCTCGATCTTAGCGCGATCGACCTCAATGCCTCGATTAGAAACGAGGTGTCCTAGCACAATGCCTTCATTAACCATAAAATGACACTTCTCCCAATTCAAGACGAGATTAGTGTCTTCACATCTTTTAAGCACTAGCGAAAGGTTAGATAGGCAATCATCAAAAGAGGATCCGTATACGGAAAAATCATCCATAAATACCTCCATGATATTCTCTATGTACTCGGAAAAGATAACCATCATGCATCGCTGGAAGGTAGCGGGTGTATTGCACAATCCAAATGGCATCCTCCTGTAAGCAAACGTCCCCCATGGACAAGTGAAAGTGGTTTTCTCCTGATCATCCGGATGGATAGGAATTTGGAAGAACCCACTGTAACCGTCTAAGTAGCAAAAGTGTGAATGCTGGGCCAACCGCTCGAGCATCTGATCGATGAAGGGAAGTGGAAAATGGTCCTTCCGTGTGGCCGTGTTCAGCTTCCTGTAATCGATGCAAATCCTCCAGCCTGTAACGGTCCTGGTTGGGATCAACTCGTTGTTCTTATTCATCACAACGGTCATCCCTCCTTTCTTCGGAACGACATGCACCGGGCTAACCCACTTGCTGTCCGAGATAGGATAAATAATACCTGCATCTAACAACTTAAGAATTTCATTCTTCACAACCTCCTTCATGATCGGATTTAACCGTCTTTGAGGTTCCCGTGAAGTCTTATGATTGTCCTCCATTAGAATTCTATGCATGCAGAAAGAAGGTTTAATGCCAATAAGATCATCCGTGGTATAACCTATAGCCTTTTGATGCTTTCTCAGGACATGCATTAGCTTAGACAATTCAGATTCGGAAAGGGAAGCACTAACAATAACAGGATAAGTGGAATCCGGCCCAAGAAAGACATACCTCAAGTGATTAGGGAGTTGTTTAAGTTCCACGACTGGGGGTGTCTTCTGAGGGGGATCCTTGCTTCCTCCTTCCTGTGGAATGGTTTCAGAAACCGGACCTTCGAAAGTCTCAGTTGACATCATTCCGCCATCGACCTCGGTCGAGGCGCAGAGGCGTTGACCGAGATGTTCTTCAGTCGCCTCGCTCAGTCCAGAAAGTGCCTCGGTCGAGGTACTACAACTGGAACCGAAACTGGAGATCTTCGTCTCCTGGATTAGCTTCTCAGTTTTAGCTCTTGGATCTTCTTCCAGTGCCTTTAAGCTCCGTATATCTGCATCACAAGAAGCATCTATACCTTCCTCCATTAAACTGAATCTAATAACCCTTTCGAGTGGATCGTTAATAAGGATAGAGCTCACCAATTCTCTTGATTCTTCTTCATCGTAGATATTGAAGATATCATCAGTTAGCTGCTCTCCTTTCATGGCTGCAAGTAGTGCGAACTCCACCTCATCACCACCAATGTTGAATTTCAACTTGGCGTTCTTGCAATCCACGTTGCAACCCGAAGTTGCTAGAAATGGCCTCCCGAGTATAATAGGAACAGGATAATCTGCGGGAATGTCAAGTACAACAAAATCTATAGGTAGATAGAAATTACCTAACTTGACCGGAACGTCCTCCAAGATGCCCACGGGATGGGTGATGGAGCGATCCGCCATATAAAGTCGAATCTTGACCGGCTTGGGCTCTCCAAGTCCGATCTTCATACATAGCTCCAGCGGTATGATGCTCACGCTGGCTCCTAGATCACAAAGGGCTTCACAAGTGACATCCCCAACTTGAATGGGAATGCTAAATGAGCCGGGATCTCTCAACTTAGGTGGCATCTTCTCCTTCATGATCTTAATAAGCTCCGAGGATTTAGATGTCATCCTAACTTCACCAAAGTCTTCCAATTTCCTTTTCCTTGACAGGATCTCCTTTAAGAATTTCCCATAAGCGGGCATTCCTAGAATGGCATCAAGGAAAGGAATGTTAATATGCAGCTTATTCATCAAGTCAAGGAACTTACCAAAGTGCTTGTCTAGATGTGCTCTGGCCCTTGACTGGGGGAATGGAAGTGGTGGTTTGTATGCAGGAGGTGGAACATAAACTTCAGTTTTCCCCTCCGCTTTCTGTGGCTCCACCTCGGTTGGCATCTCGGTCGAGGTGTTCTTCGACTGGATCTGGACCGAGGTGGTCTGCGTCGAACGAGGTACTGGATCTGCAGTTTTGAGTCCACTCCTCGTCGTTATGGCCATGCACTGGCCCTTAGGGTTGCTTTCCGTCTTTGTTGGAAGCTTCCCTGGATCTCTTGGCGCTTCATTCGCCCTACTTGCAAGTTGTTGCTCGAAGGACTTTTGGGCCCTCGAAAATAAAGTCATAGAAGTCTCCATAGTGCTAAGCTTGATCAAGATAGCTTCCAGAACTGCGTCTTTCTTTTCTGGCTGAGACGAACTTGATCCTTGCCCCTGGCTTTTTAATGGAGTAGAAGAAGAAGAAGAAGGGGAAGAGAGGAAAGGGTTAGAGGAATCGTTAGAGTTGGAGTTTGAATGATTGTTACCGTTATTGTGGTTGTTCGCCCTCCAATTATTGCTATTGGATCCTCTATTGTTGTTGTTGTAGTTGTTGTTCCTGGAACCGTTGTTGTTGTTACGGTACCCGTTGTTGTTGTTCCTTTGTCCTTGCTCTTCCTTCTTGGTTTGAGCAACCAAGAGTTCCTTCAATTGCTTCACGTCATTCTTCAAAGACGTGAGTTGATTGTTGTTGGATTGAGTCTCTTGAAAGTTGACTCTTTTAACTCCACCTTCAGCTCCTTGGTGGGTGTACTTCTCCATATGCAAGGCTTGCTTTTCGATGAAGTCCCAAGCCTCGTCAATTGCCATGTCCATGAAGGTACCGGCGGAGAGTAGTTGGAGATTGAACTGGGTGCTTCCGTCCAGTCCTTTGAAGTAAATCTCTAATAACTCTAACTTTGGAATCCCATGATATGGGCAATCCAAAAGAATGTCTTTGAACCGCTCCCATGACTTGGACAAGCTCTCCTTGTCCTTCATAATGAAAGCATTTATCTTCCCTCTCATTTCAGCTGTCTTTGAGGGGGGAAAGAATTTGGTCAAGAACTCCGTAGACATTTCCTCCTATGTGCTAATTTTACCTGGAGGAAGAGATTGATACCAAGTAAGAGCTCTATCTTTTAAAGAAAAGTCAAAAGGTCTTAGCTTGTAGTTGTTATTTTCAATTCTGGAAGGTCGCAAGGTTTCCATCAAGATCTCGTAGTTTTGAAGATGTTGATGTGGTGATTCCTTCTCCATCCCTCCGAATTGGCATTGGCGAATCATGGATAGAACTTGCGGTCGAAGTTCGTAGTCATGGTCCGCTGGATCCCCTAGGTTGACTCCTGGACGCCTCAGTTGTTGATTAGGGTCCATCCTTTGACCTAGGGTTTGTGGAATTCCTGCAAGAAGAGCATCTCGGACTGGCATCCGAGGTAGAAGTATCTCGGCCGGGGCGTCAGGTACTGGGACCTGCCTCGGTCGAGGGTCAGCAACTGGGACCTGCCTCGGTCCAGCATCGGGAAGTGGATCGTCCCTCGGTCGAAGTAGAATCTGGTCTCGTATGACGGCCATTTCTGCTTCGATTGCTTCAGTTTTGGTGCGAGTTTCTTCCTTCTCTCGCCTTAGTTCTTCCCTGCTGAGGCGTAGTAGCTCTAACGCCTCTTTCAATTCGGCCTCAAGATCGCGGTTGTCTTGTTGGGCCATCTTTGCTTCTCTTAAACGTCGCTTGTATGTCTTTTCTGGTTCGGGATCGTAAGGAACGATTTCCTTCCAAGTGCGGGTTCTTCGCATAAACCTAAGAAAGAACCTGCAAAAGTCACTCAAGTAGAGTGGTTAGAAGACACGGGGGCAAGTGCCCCAAGAGCAAACCGTACCGGCTCGGTCTAGAGCAAGTCCCCGGCAACGGCGCAAAAAACTTGTTCGCTCCAAACGGTGTGTGCAAGCTTTAAATTTATAACCCTAGACTTAAGCTTAAAACAAGGATGCGAACCCGCAGTGTACGGGTCAATCATAGTAAAAAGCAAGAAATTCCAGGGGTCGATCGCAGGGACTCGGTGAAACAAAGTCAATAACGGTAAGCTTCGTAATTACTAACCACAAGAGCAATTAAAATAATCAAAGATGAATAAGAAGTCAATAAAGCAAACATGCAATTCTAGGGATTAAAGCATCTAGTTGTGGTTCCAACTCAAGATCTAAAGATAAGCGGACAAAGCTGAGATTTTTGCATGGGGAAGGTGTTACTAAAGTGGAATAGATCACCGGGTAAGTCTCACTACTCACTAATCCAAAACCGTAACTCCTATTACCGGGTAAGTCTCAAGGAATTAAGATAAAGAACTATAACCTCAAACTAACACACCATCTAAGGGAATAGAATCAACCTTTACCGGGTAAGTCTCAGGCTAACTCACAAAGATGGGATGGAAGCACACTCAAACCCCAATAAAGGATAAACCTTTATTACCTATACTTATGATCTTAGGTACACAAACTAAGGAATTACGGGGTAAGTCTCATCCTAAGCTTGCATTGGATCAGGAAAGGTGTAATAAGAATAGGATTTGGCAAACTCTAACACTTAACTCTCAGTTTAGGATCAGATAAGTCACCTCGGTCAGCCAAATTCCACCCCGCCCGAGATGTTCATCGACTGAGCGAAATGCTTAGGGTTAAGGTTAAAGACTCGAACTTTCAGGGTCCTACTGGAATCTAAGATTATTCTATCATTGTTTTTCCCACAACCTTCAGCCAATCACCCTAGAATCGCACAAGGAAATTAGCCACTCATCATCATGAAAGTATTAATCAAATATATGGGAAGAAGGTGAATATTTGAACAAGAAGAATTTAGTGAAAAGACTTCAATAACTGAATCAAATATCACAACAAAAGCGTTCCTTGGATAGAAATCCAACAAGAATGACAACAAGGAAGAGAATCTAAGGTAATCTTACAAGAAAACCTTCAAAAGCTATCAAAAGCTACAATCTTTCTTCAACCTTCAAAAAGGTTCTTCAAATCTCCCCAACTGGAGTATGGCTGCTGCGTACTATAAACCCTGATCGATGGTATAACATGATGTTGGATTTGTGGAAATCCAACCCTTTTTATAGGAAAATAACCCTCCAAAGATAATATATCTTGGAAAGATCTATTCCCATAAATATAGGTAAAATATATGATCTAGCATATCTTCTTCCTTCCAGGAGCCAAGCCCAAAAATATAAGATCACCTTCCAAAGATAAAAGATCTCAGCCAAGAATAAAATATTCTCGCCGCGTCCTAGGTGTTCGCCTCGGTCGAGTCGGCGTCTCTGGATCACCTCGGTCGAGATGAATCTCTGGTCAACCGAGGTGAGTCACAACTGAATGTGAAATCTCTCAAAACTGGTCCAAAGTGAATCTTAATCCATGGCTATGCTTCCTGGATGGTTCCTTATGCTCCTCAATGTAGCTCCAATGACTCCATAGCTCCTTTTGTTCCTTTTTGATACAAAACGTACCATTTTACCTACAATTACAGCAAAATTAGGTGTAGACCTCGATTCCCACAAAGGTAGATGAAATGGTAATATAATCACATAATATACATACAAACATGCAGATTATGAAAGATAAAACGTCCAAACAAACCTCAAAATATAGACTATAATTCATGCTATCATTATTCAACTCCCACGGTGTAAAAATGTACTTCAGACGCCTATGGTTTGTAGAAACCTGACATGAAATATCGTACAGATACTGTCTTCAAATCTTAAAGGCTTGAACTACCACTGCTAACTCTAGATCATGAATTGGGTAGTTCTCCTCATACGTCTTCAGCGTAATTTACGGAATCCCCAGAATCTTCTAACTATAACAGAATAGAAGCAGAGGTCAAGTGCCTCTTCAACTCTTCAAAGCTTTGGTATACTGCTTTGACCACACAATTTTGGTGATCTTCCTCAGAAGACTCGTACATGGATACACAATCATATAAAATCCCTCCTCAAAACATTGGTAGTAATCGGCTGAGCCGAGAAACTACGTATTCCCTTAATGTTCATCAGTATCGTCCATACTGCAACATACTCAGTCCTCGCCTAATCCACCATGATCCTACTGGCTGGAACAACATGGCCTAAGAAGGCTACCACTGGCATCTCAACTCGCATCTAGAGAGCGTCGCATACAACCCTCTATCTCTAGAAATCTGCAGAACTGTCCTTAGATGATCGGTATGCTCCTCTCTACTACGAGAGTATACCGAAATGTCATCAATGAAGACCACCACAAACAGATCAAGGAAGTCAATGAAGATGCTATCCGTTAACTCCCTGAAGACTGTTTATGGCATTCGTCTGCCTAAATGGCATCACTACAACTCGTAGTGTCTATAATGGGTACGAAATATTACCCTATGCACATCCTACTCTCTCACCTTCAATTGGTGATATCCGGAGCGCAAGGGAATCCTGAAAAACACAATTGCTTCTTGAAGCTAACCCATCAGGTCGTCAATACAAAACCATGAATACATTAGGGCGAAGGAATCCCGTCTCAGCCAACTCTTCAAGTCATCAGTTACAACATCTCAACAGGCGCCATATGCTATGGCCTTCCCAATCATTTTCGTATCATACTTCAACTCGATATTAATATCCACACTCCGCTGGAGCGGCAAACTAGAGGGTTCAGTAACACATCCATAAACTCATAAACCACTGGAATGTCTTCTAACGTGGAACTATCTTTCTCCTTCATGGCATAACATTAGAAAGTGTCACTTCCTTGTACTATCAACTTCGCTGCTCGAACAACACTAATGACAAACTCGCCTCCTCGAAGGTCGTAACCTCGGAAGACCTCTATCTAATCGATTTCAATAGAGACTATAACAACCTTCCAACTGATATCTAACACAGCATGATAACTATTCATCCAAACCATACACATAAAAACCTTCTCATGCACCTAAGGCATGACAAAAAAGTCTACAAGCCATACACAAGTCCCTGAATAATTGGGACAATCGCACATCTCGCGGGTACCTCAGACCCCAAACTGGTAATCCTGTAAAGGAAAATCTATCTTGTACTATTTCCACAGTCAATTATTAACGCATGCATCGAAAGACAAGGAGTGTATAACACTCACAACTAACAAAACTCCACTAGGTAAAACATTAATGAGAATGGTACCTGTAACAACCAACACCAGAAACTCCACTACATATCATCACTCAACCTCAGACCTATGCTCCTCAGGTATCACTGAGGTCATCGCCATAACCTCCACTTCTACTCTTTCTGCACCGGAAAGAGGAAGGTCTTGCAGAGAAGAAACACTACCTTGCTGACAGAAAGGGGCCAAATGGCCTAATTTACCGCAGGTGAAGCAAGCTATCGGTGCCAAGGGGCACTCAGAACGCAAATGATCCCGATAGCCACAATTGAAACATAACCAACCCATTCTTGCAACCTGTGCAACTATAGGGTATCTCGATCTTCGTCGTCCACCTTTAATGATCTTACTCCGGGAGGGAACTGATAGAGGCAGTGCCTTGCCCTGTCGACAAAACTTCACTCTATGCCCTGCTTTACCACATGTAAAGCATATTATTGGCGTCTTTGGCCACACAGCTCGCCGGTGTCCAAACTTCTCGTAGTTAAAACACTGTGGTTCCTTGCTAGTCATCTTCATGGCCAAAGGACCGCTTGATTGTCTTGATATCTGACTTGGTCCAACATTCATCATCTTGACTTCTCCACTAACTGATTCAGTCCATTGATTCTTCTCTGATCCGGAAGCTTCAATTGGTCCCACACATGTTGGTAAATCCGGTGTAGGTCTACCTGCTATTACAACCTCGTATACTTGGCGCATATATTCTTGAAATTCGGATCTACTCATGGAGACATGATCAGCCTCTTCAAACTCGTTCTCTGCCATAGTTGAAATAACAACGGAAACTGGTCCTTGACTTGGCATTACTGGGGGAAGAGGGGATGTACCCCTACCTCGTCCCACTACAAATACTACTCTAGTTTGAGTCATCTGTAGGATATACACACCTAAACTTACAAAGCTATATATATGCCATATATATATATATATATATATATATATATATATATATATATATATATATATATATATATATATATATATATCGAGATATATATATAGTACATCCACATAATCCATAATACACACACACACATACACACACACACACACACACACACACATATATATATATATATATACATATATACATATCTACGCTGCAGAGATCCATGGCAGAGGTGACGACTTCTCGTACATTCGATTCCAAAACCACACTTAAAACCAAAAACATTTTAAAAAGTCAAACCCCTTTCGGGTTCTGGTTATTTTACCTATCAAACCTTATTGCAGGTAGCAAGTGCCATTGTTGTCAACCTAAGCTCTGATACTAATTCTGTAACACACCGAATCCGCGGGACTCGGAGTGTTACATTGGGCTAGGATCTCACAATGGATCCTGACCTTAGCTTGACAACAAGTTCACTGGACCTTATAACATGACACTGACAAATATAAAAACAAATACATAAAACCGTATAAACTGTACAACCAAAGGTAAACAACAACATAGCCGAGTATATAAAATAACATCCTCACACATGATGTGTAAGAGATCATCCTCACGTAGGAGGGAAACACAACAACCCCAAACCAACCACCTAAGGTACGAGAGTCCTCGGCCTGTCACCCTCCCAGATCACCCAACAACGCCTAACCTGCAGACAGTATGAAACCGTTAGTTAACCACACACATATATAGAGTAATGCATAAGCACAATCACAATCAAGGAAAGATAAACACATCAGCATGCTTTCACACATTTACCCATTTTATCATCTCAATATAATGGTCATTCACTCAAATCGTATATATAAATATATATGAAACTATGTGACACAAGGACCGATACATCCTCGCCTCTGAGCCTACTAGCCAACTACACAAGTATCGGTCACACAATCCGTGTACCCTATGAGAGTGGATTGTGCCCTTCCTGTAAAGTCATTCTGGCCTGACATCAGAGAACCTCCAGACTCCACGACGGGATAAAAGGGAAAGGTTATCACATCCACGCATACGGGGCAATCAATAAAACATAGGTAGGTATAAACGACATCTTATGCTATCATAGCAAACATATAAATCACACACCACTCATGCAAACACCCAATATAAGGATAGCAGCTAAGTAAGTCCTACAGACTTACCTCAACCTCGTACACAACTCAAGCACACACTACCTCCAATCTTGAGAGAGGGGTACTGCCTAATAACAAGGCATAGAAAGATATCAACCTCTATTCATCAAAGGGGTCACACCTAGACCCAAAGGGATCCATAGGGATCATACTCAACCTCAAAACCTTAACCAACATCAACCTAAGTCCTTAAAGCAATACTAGGCATAAACAAATCATAACCTCAACCAAACACATCCTCATACCTCTAGCACGATTCTATACTCTCACACTAGGAAAGGAGGGAACACATGCATCCTAAGATAAGCCTAGAAGCAACACACACCTGGAAAACCAAGTGCAATACCAAGCTGGTACAGGTGGCCGCAGGGGCGGCTAGGTGGTGGCGCAAGGGCGGTTCACTGCCAGCGTTGGGGCGGCTCAAAACAGGCGCAAGGGCAGCTGGTGTGCAGAAGACACCCCTTCAACTCCTTCTTCCTCCTTCCTTCGATTCCTTCACTTGTTCTTCATCCAACTCACATACATACAAGAACACACAGATATATACATCAACATAAGCAAATTAAGGATGGAGCAAGATCCAAACCTAAGGAATCCAAGCTAGGCTAAGGTGTAACACCCCAAATTCTAAGAACTCGGAGAGCTACTAGTTAGAACCTCACAATGGGTCCCGACCTTAGTTTGACAACAATTTTACTAGGATCTTACAACAAGGCACAAAAGTATTAAAAACATTTGAAAACTTTAAACAATATATACATGAAAATATGTATCAGCCTAACAAATCAAAGGTACTAAAACAACGCATATGAAGTATATAAGACAACCTCGTCCCCAACTAAATGAGTACGTGAATCCCGGCTGACCATTCCCTCCAGATCTCTCTACAACTGTCTTAACCTGCAAGACATCTACAAGCGGTATAAAACCGTTAGCTAACATTCTATGCATAAGTATAAAGGTAAAAGCACAATCACACATTATACACAATCAACATGCAACACTCAATCCTTTTTTTTTTCTTTAATTAGGTGATAGGTCATTACTAATGATACTTATTTTGTGACACGAGGGATTCCCAAACCTTGCCCCTGTCCCCGTTTACCAACGCGAAATGGTACTAATGCATCTGACCGTCTACCGGACTGGGCTGGTCGCAGGGAACCTCCTAGACTCTCGCAAGAGCTAGGCAGATGATGTCACGACCCGTTGTCATACACTTGGGTCAATTACGTAAATAATAAAGTCGGCCTAATCCGGTTTCATTGTTTATCATAACTAACAAACACCACTCATACACATTACACTCATACAAGAAGCCAGCTAAGTAAGTCCGTGAACTTACCAGAATCAAAACTCGACTCTCTTAATCACAACTCAATATGTAACTGTATAACTCGGTTGCCCGTCAAAGGAGACAAGTGTGTCAGCACACTTTCTAGGTAATTAGAAGTCTAAGACTTCTAAGATAGTAGATCCTATTAGAACAGAATTTAATACAGTACCAATTTATGGTAAAATGACTATTTTACCCTTGGTCCCGAAACTTCCAAAAATTCCATATATCATGCCTAAACTCTTATTTGAGACTAAAAAGTCCTATTCTAACTCCTTAAGATGAGTTTGGTTACAAACTGGCAATTTACCTATTTTCCTTTTTTTCCGAAAGATCGTTAAGGTCCAACTTCAGCTTCAAATATGAAATTCGAATAAATTTATAAAAATTCCGAAATAATTATCTAGATCATCTATGATATCCAACCTACTCATAGGAGAAATAATTTCTTAAAACTGTTAAAGCATCACTTCTACAAAATTTTTTAAAGTTGGTTACAACACTTAACAAACAACACACTGTCTTAACTTTGAAAAATCATAACTCCTAAACTACTCGCTGGATTTATCCCAAATTTTGATATGTTCTACTATAAAATCTTATATATAATATATCCAAAATTCAGCCGCAAATAAGATCAAAATCCTATTTAAAACTATCTCACAAAACCGAATTTCAGCACAACAGAAAAACTGCTTACGACTACATCTTTGAAAAATCATAAATCCCAAACCCCTCGCTGGATTCCTCTAAAATTTTAATATGTTCTACAACAATATGTCAACCATATCATATCCAAAATTCAAGCCCAACGGAGATCAAGAGCTTATTCAAAACCATCTCACAAAACAGCATCACTTGCTGTTTTCCCCAACACTCAGCACATATATAAAAACTGCATGAGGCGTCAACTTTGGAACACAATAACTCTCAAACCGTAACTCCGATTCTTCCCAAATTTTAGTATGTTATACTATGTAATACTGTCTATGACATATCCGAAAACCAGCCAAGAAGAGAGGATTCTAACTTACCCAAATCGTGACTCCAAGTAGACTGTTCGTCACCTTTGAAAACTCAGAAAACTCCCATCCCTTCTAGCTATCTTCCATGGCTGTTATGAAAGGTTCTAGGATTCAAATGGCTCACATCAGCACATATATATAGAGAGTGCAATGTAGAGAAGGGAGGGGAGATGTTTACCCATCAAGAGAGACTCGACAAGCTCAAATATACGAGTAGGAAGAGGAGGGACGTTGGCTATTGTGTTATTGTTTACAGAACCAAGTCCTGGAGGCGAACTGAGCGTGTGTAGAAACAAAACTTGGAGATAAACTGAGGGTGTGCAACAACAAATTCCTGGAGACAACTCGGTGTGTGTGCATCCGCAACCCCAAGAGACGAACGCTTGTTGGCGCCTCGTCTGCACTGGCTGGGACGTACCGAAGGGAGGAAGGGCAATATTCTGTTGTTGAGGATCTTGGTTTCTGTCAAGAGGGAAGAGATGCAGATACAGAGAGGAGTACGAGGAAGGGGTAGACGTTACCACTAGCGTCACCTTTGGACTTCTGTTGGTGACTCGAGTGAGGCGTGGTGACTTCAGCACTCTACTCCGGTAGCGATCAAGGGCAAGGTGGGATCACTGGTTAGGCTGCTAGATTGAGAGCTGTTGACGATTGCTTTCTGTGGGAGGATCCACTGCAGAAGGGAGGACGGAGAAGTGGTGTTCTGAATGTAGACGGAAGGAGGGGAAACGTGAGGCTGAACATGGGAGGAGTATGGTGCGTTAATTACGGAAGCTGTTACAAAACAGATCTCCAACTCAACACATGTAAAAGGGGAGGTAGGTTTGCTGCTCGATGGGCCGGCATCCGCTGGGCTTCTGGCTGGCATCTTGGGCTAGCTTGAAAAGCTCAACAGCAGTAGGTATGGGTGTGGGCTGTCAACAGCTTGTCTGGGCCTTGTCAACTACTTGTTTGGGTCTTGTCAACAGCTTGTCTCGGCCTTGTCAACTGCTTGTCTGGGCCTTGTCAACTGCTTGTCTGGGCCTTGTCAACTTCTTGTCTCGGCCTTGTCAACTGCTTGTCTCGGCCTTGTCAGCTGCTTGTAGGAATTTGTCATGACCTCGTCTCAGCTTTGTCATGGTCTCGTCAAAAGTCGTCGTTACGAACTAATTATAAGAACTAGGGTTTTGCAAGATTAGGGTTTGCTACTAATAAAATCTTATCATTTTATGTGAAATGATATTACATAAAATGATAAAATTTTGAGATATAGTGTCCAACTACGTAGACAGCTAAGGATCAAAAGATCGAAATCTGGTTTGCTACGGAATTAAACGGAATAAAAATTCCGGATATTACATCTGGAAAGAGGAAAAAGATGAAGGAAAGGAGAAAGAAAGAGAAGAAGCAATGAGACTCACCAAGTTGAGCTCAACTCAAAGCAGAACACCATCCAAAACCTCAAGGCTGGCTATCAACAAGCATATCAGCAACAACCATCAACAACAGCAAGCAAAGCCACTCCTAAGCTTCCAATCTCACACAAACTCAAACATGGATCAAGAAGGGATCCAAAGGAAGAAGAGAGGAGAAGAAGATCGTGAGGGAGATGGAATAGGAGAGAGAATGAGGTAACCCTTATTTGGAGGAGAAGAAGAAGATATAAAGGAAAGAGAGGTCAAAAAGCAAGGCTCGGGTCAAAGAAGACGGTTGCAACCTACCACAAACCGCAGGGGCGGCTGGTCTGGCCGCTGGGGCGGCTCATAGAACCACAGGGGCGGCCCACTGCAGCTCCAAAGAAGAAAGGCAGCTGCGTCTCAGCTGAAGCGCAAGTGCGGGATCTCTCGAAGACTAAGGCTCTTACACCCTAAGATCAATATTTAAGTTTGAGTGGGGCTACCAAATTGATGATAGGTTTTGACATTATCCAATTGGCATTCCAAAATTTTATATACTCTCCATTTGCCACTATATATAAGCCCTTTTCTAAAGTTTTCTCTCAAACTTATAAGCTTTTCCATTGCCATGATCTATTTCCTTTTGGGGTGTATTCTATGATGTTTATTTTTTTAGGTACTTTTCTTATACTACTCGAACCCACACATTTTCCGGTTCCGCTAGTATTTTCCATAGAAGTTTGTATTATAGAGCATTATTTGTGTCTCTAGATTTTCTAATAGTCAGGCCCCAATTTTCTTTTGGTTTACAAATTTCGTCCCACCCAATGCATAGTGTATTATTTGTTCCTTTATTCCAATAGAAATGTCCGTTTACCTTGTCCATTTCCTTATGGATATTTGTAGGGAGGAAGGAAGATTGCATAATAAAACTAGGTTTTGTACTCATGTTTGATTTTATCAACACAACCCGCCCCTCCTAGGAGGGGAAACGTGAGGTTGAACATGGGAGGAGTATGTTGCGTTAATTACGGAAGCTGTTACAAAACAGATCTCCAGCTCAGCACACGTAAAAGGGGAGGTAGGTTTGTTGCTCGATGGGCCGGCATCCGCTGGGCTTCTGGCTGGCATCTTGGGCTGGCTTGAAAAGCTCAGCAGCAGTAGGTATGGGTGTGGGCTGTCAACAGCTTGTTTGGGCCTTGTCAACTGCTTGTTTGGGTCTTGTCAACAGCTTGTCTCGGCCTTGTCAACTGCTTGTCTAGGCCTTATCAATTGCTTGTCCGGGCTTTGTCAACTTCTTGTCTCGGCCTTGTCAACTGCTTGTCTCGGCCTTGTCAGCTGCTTGTAGGAATTTGTCATGACCTCGTCTCAGCTTTGTCATGGTCTCGTCAAAAGTCGTCGTTACGAACTAATTATAAGAACTAGGGTTTTGCAAGATTAGGGTTTGCTACTAATAAAATCTTATCATTTTATGTGAAATGTTATTACATAAAATGATAAAATTTTGAGATATAGTGTCCAACTACGTAGACAGCTAAGGATCAAAAGATCGAAATCCGGTTTGCTACAGAATTAAACGGAATAAAAATTCCGGATATTACATCAGTACCCCCTTAAAACAAGTTTCGTCTCGAAACTTAGAACAAGGTACTTACTAAATTTTTATTCGTTTCCTAAACTTTTCTAACCCTATCAAAACGTAACGAAAAAAAAACTGTTCGTTACATCAGATCCCCCTCAAAATAAGTTTCAACCCGAAACTTAGGGTATGACAATCCTGATCGGCCTTTAAGGCACCAAAAGGGTGTGTTTGATCACTACGCAAAAGTCTCGTCGTTCCCACATCTAAGTATCCCGCACATCAAGGTTACCAAAAGAACACATCACTGACGAAACACTCAATCATGAATAAACAAGCAGTCAAACGATATCACACATACAAGGTCAAGCCCTAACTCGTCACTCTCGAGGTTACAACTATCGCTACATATGTGTTTGAAAGGTTACGTCTCTTACTATCCCCCATATCTTAGGTAGTCTTATCAGCTTTTCCTAAAACCACTGAATCTTTAATCTTTTCAGGTACTTAGATCACAAGCGTTTGTTACCACGTTCTAGAGTGGTTACCGGATATCTCACCGGTATCATCCGGCTCAACTGTCTGATCCTCTAATCTGATGACCTAACTCGTGTCTGGTAGGTATCTCTCCAACTGAAATTCTCAAACTCAGTTCCAGAACTTAGTCTCCGTGGAAACCTGAAGCTACACTCTCCAATAGGGTGAGGAAAACTAGCCCATCAGTCACTTTTAAACCGCTTTATAACTTCCAATGGTTTTCCTTACACAAATCACTTCTAGATCCTTTGATGACCCTACGGAAAATTATCTATACAACTTCCAACCCTTCATTATGACCACTTGCTTTCGGCCTTCTGAAAAGGTTCTGTCTACACAATCAGGTCCAAGGTCTTGGACATCCACCAACACTTACCAAGTGCTTAATGCTCTTCGTATCACGACCCACTTGGTCTTGTCTTTTAATATTACTAAGTCATCTTATTCCTCATGTATGGAATCGTCACCTTTACCCTTTTCAGGTCTAACACTCGATACAACTAAAATCAAATCTAGTGGTCATCCTTTTTGTTCACTTGGCATTGTTATATTATTTATAGATCTCTAATATATCGTTAGCTCTAACTCAGGCTTCCTACACATTACCCAAGATCTTAAGTGACATAGAATATGTCCGGAATGACGGTATTAGACACAAAGTGAACTTATATCACAATTATTTGATCATAAGTACTCGATAAATGCTAACACACTGTCAACATTGAACTCTTGTATCCTCCACTTTTATCGGACTAGTAATATCCCTCTAACTCGAAACGCAACTAGGCTCTGTTCCGACATAACATTATACATAAAATCTACTCCGAGGTTATGCTTTCTTTAAGCACGGTTACTAGGTTGCAAGTATGCTCCCGTCGCTTCTCTTTCTTATGTATCTTCGACTCAGGATGAGGGTTACTCACTTGGAGCTTTCTAGTGTAGGACATGCACAATACTTTTATTACATCATTAATTCTTTCCTAATCCATCCAGAAAACTCACTCTAAAGTATTCCATTAGTATGAAATTCCAAAACTACTTGTCTGGCAACATGTAGCAAAGCTATCACTCTTCACTCGGATCCATAATAGGGTACCAGTCTCCTTCTATTACCTCTACATGCCTATAAGTTTCCGTACAACATTTCCAGTCTCTCACATAGCCTATATCACGTTTCTTCCAACTAGAATGCATTTCCCCGACTATCACAATCTTAAACTCGACACGACATCCATCAGTACCCTTGAGCTTCTTGTTTGTGGGTTAGGACCCACCACACTTCCGTTGCGCTACTCTGCTTATCCTGCTGTCACTCATTAATCCTAAGGACCTTTTTTGTAAGTATAAAATGATTGACCTCAAAACTCTTTCTTCCAATTACACCATGAGTCGTATATGGATGAAGTACCAAGTACCTTCTTTACTTGCCTTAAGAAAATAAAACAACGATTGAAAAACAACTTCTTCCGCTTACTTTCTTAATTCTTCTACCACGGATCCAAACTCCCTGACTTAACCGGATTTTGATCTTAACTGGCCAAGAAGTAACCCTTAAAACGTTTTTCTTTATACCTTTAATTCATCCAAGAAAGTTGGAGTTGCCTACTTGAGGGAATCCTCTAAGGCGTCGGTAAAGCTACTCCATAGATCCACATTCACAAATATCTCTTCTTAACGGCACATAACTCGTCAATACCCAACAATACTTGCACGTCCTTGGTTGACATCGGTCAGTCTATAATTGACTTATCTCAATTTCATATCTCTACTGGTATTAAACTTTTGGTGCACAACACCTACTAGATTAATCCTTTTATCCTTCTTTTAGTTCGTCTTATCTTTCACTCTTCAGCTTCCTTTGGAACAACTCTCTTTCTCAAGTCTCACTGTGCCATTCGCCTTCCGTCAAAAGTTATTCCTAACACTCCATGATAGATGGTAAGCGTCTTGTAGTTCCGATGACTTTTAATTACCTCCCAATTGTAGTCCTTTTACATGGACCGTCTGTGTTGATGACCTATGTTCTGTTATAAATGGGGGTTACCCTGGGCTCTTGAGTCCACTACACGATTCTCACAAGCACAAGTTCCTTAATCGGCATTGTTTGTAATATTTCCTTCCAATCCCTGTTGACTATGTTACAGGGTTTCGATCCTTTCGATACCGGCGTTGTGATTCTTCTAAGAATTCTTATCTTTAAAGAAGACAAAACGTCTTCAGGCTTGTGAAGTCTACCTTTCGCTCTTACATTAAGTTATAAGTCTCCATTCCGTGTTACTTGTGACCTGCCAAAATTTTCCTTAGCTTAGGTAAACAGTTGCTCACAAAAATCCTTTTATACTTCTTTAGTTCTTCTACCTTCCACCCTTCCGCTTCTTATGGGCTAACTCCATTTCTCTAGTCTGATTCTGTCATTCATTTGGCCTAAATAGTCGTTTCAAGTTTTCACGATAGCTTGCAAGCGTCTTTGAAATTCTTATGGCCGTAATGATCATCCACTTGCAGATCCTTTTGCATGGACCATCTGTGTTGATGGCTTAGGTCCCATGATAATTCGAGTTACCTTGGACTATCGAGTCCAGCAAGGCCGTTCTCCCATGCACATTTCTTCACTGGAGTTTGTAGTAATATGGCCGTCATGAAACTCCATTGACCTTGCTACAGGTTTTCATCCGTTGGATATTGGCGTCGCGGTTTCTTTCAAACTTCTCATATCTCTGAGGAGGTCAACACCTCCCCACACTTATGGGGTCTGCCTTTTCGCTTTTACACTCAATTGTAGGTCTTCATTTTGTGCACCTTAGATTCTCACACCCGGATTGACACTCTGTCTCTTCTCGTTTCTTGTTACGCTAAGATTGTGACACGCAAAAGTTTTACAATTTATAAACTCGATATAATTTCCTAACTCCTAGCGAACCCACAGTGTATGGGTCGTTTTGTAGCAAGGATAGTATTCCGAGGTCGAACACGAAGACTAAGGTGAAATCAAATCAAACAAGTGATCATAGATAGTGTGAATCTAGCTAAGAAAAGAGAAAGAAATAAAGAAATGAAAATCATGATATTTTTGGTTGGGTTTTTGTGGTGATCAAGCAAAGATCACAAATCAATCAAGATAATAAATCAAACTAACAACTCAAGCTAGCAAAATAAACAAGCAACACAAACACAAGATATGTGATCAAAGAGAGAAAAGTGGATTCTAGAGGTCAAGATTTTCGGTTATGGCATTGGACTCAAGCTTCTAAAGATTCTAAGAACAAAGCCGCGGTGTTGGGAAAGGGTGTTTCTCTAATGGAAGCAATTACCGGGTAAGTCTCTTGCTTCACTAATCCCGCATCAAACTCCTATTACCGGGTAGGTCTCAAGGGGTTAAAGTTGGGAATTCTACACAAACCGGACTCTACTTAAGGGGCAAACCTCTCCTTACCGGGTAAGTCTCGGAAAAGGCAAGTCTCAAGCAACAATCCTAGCACACTCAATCCAATAGCGGCTTATGAGGCTCACTACTACCTAGAGTTCATCATCTTAGGTATCTAAGATCGGAAATCACCGGGGGGGGGGGGGTCGATTTCAGCTACGGCATTTGTAAAATCGGATGAAAATTCAGGATTTATGCAAAAATCGGCCAATTTTTGCCCCTCTGGTCCGATTTTTCTATAGGTATTTGTCCCTTCCTCTAGTACTTCAAATCCAACACTTGGTAGCTCATCCAATGCATTCAAGGCCTTGATCACTTCATTGCTACTCTCCTCAACTCCTTCCTTCATCAAACTCGAGCTAAGAACCTTCTCAAGTGGATCCTTGAGCAAGTATGAGCTCACAACTTCTCTAAACTCCTCTTCTTCAACAATGTTGAAGACATCTTCACCTAGGGCTGACCCCTTCACCATGGTGGACAAATTAAACTTGATGTTCTCCTCTCCAATGTTGAATGAGAGGGTTGCATTTTTACAGTCCACCAAGCATCCCGAGGTGGCTAAGAAAGGTCTCCCCAAGATGATGGGAACCTGGTAGTCTGCCGGGATGTCCAAAACAACGAAGTCTATGGGCACATAGAACTTCCCTAGTTGCACCGGTATGTCTTCCAAGATCCCAACCGGGTGAGTGATTGAACGGTCCGCCATAAAAAGGGTCATCTTGACCGGCTTTGGCTCTCCTAGCCCAACCTTGTTGCAAAGTGCAAGCGGGATGATGCTTACACTTGCCCCAAGATCACATAGGGCTTCATACTTCACTTCTCCCACTCCAATTGGTACACAAAAGGATCCCGGATCTCTTAGCTTAGGAGGCATCTCCTCCTTCATAGTTTGAATCAACTCCGAGGACCTCTTTGTCATCCTCACTTCTCCATACTCCTCCAACTTCCTTTTGTTGGAGAGTATTTCCTTCAAAAATTTGCCATATGCCGGCATTCAAAATAAGTTTCGTCCCGAACCTTAGGGGTAGTTTCTGAGATCATAAAACGTAAGCAAGCCCTATGACTAACAAGTTACTACATGAAGACCACCTATGGTTCACACACAAGCACATCAAACATATCACACATACAATCACTGCAAGCAACCAAACAAGGATGTAGAACTACCTGACGGTCCTATAGACGTCTCTAGATCCGTATAAAACTCGGGACAGTTCTGCCGGATACTATCCTTTGTCTCCCAAGTGGCCGCATCGATCCCTCATATCGACCACTACACTCTCAACATGGGTATTACCTTCGATCGAAGGCGTCTCGTACCTCTCTCCAAAACTGCTATCGGGTGCTCTGCAAATGTATGATCCGGCTCGACCACTAGGTCGTCATGGCTCACTATGTGTCACAGGTCATGCACATACTCGCTCAACTGAGACACATGGAAAACAGGATGGACTCCCTCCAATCGGGGTGGCAATTCCAATCTATAGGCCACCTCTCCTATCCGCTCAAGGATCTTAAAGGGCCCGACATATCGGGGACTCAACTTCCCTTTAATGCCGAAACGTCGAACACCCCTCGTCGGTGACACCCTCAACCATACCTGGGCTCCAACCCTGAACTCCAGAGGCTTGTGCCTCTTATCAGCATAAGACCTCTTCCGGCTCTGTGCGGCCAACATCCGCTCTCAGATCAATGCTACCCGAGCCATCTCATCCTGCACCTGCTCGGGCGCCACACTACTCATCCTCCCAGGCTCATCCCAACACAAAGGTGTACGACACCTCCGTCCATATAGTGTCTCATAAGGAGCCATCCCAATAGTCGCATGCCAACTATTGTTATAAGAGAACTCCACCAAAGGAAGATGGTCGGGCCATACCTGACCCCAATCAAGCACACATGCCCTTAACATGTCCTCAAGGGTCTGAATAGTCCTCTCTGACTGCCCGTCCGTCTGAGGATGGTATGCCGTGGTGAACTGTAAGCTCGTGCCTAAGGCGGCGTGTACCTGCTGTCAGAACCTCGAGGTAAAACGCCCATCCCTATCTGAAATGATCGTCCTCGGCACTCCATGGAACCTCACAATCTGTCGGGTAAACTCCCCGGCTAAACGAGACACCGGCCACGTTTCCTTAATAGGAATAAATCGTGCCGTCTTCGTCAACGATCAACTACAACCCATATCGCATCAAATCCTCTACTCAACCTCAAGCCGGTAACGAAGTCCATGGAAATGTCCTCCCACTTCCACTGTGGAACTGGAAGCGGTTGGAGCTCTCCTCGGGCCTGTGGTGCTTGATCTTGACCTGCTGATAGGTCGCACAATGGGCTACATATCTAGCCATGTCGGGCTTGAGCCCTCCCCACCAATAATATCGTCGAATATCCTGATACATCTTACTCGCGCATGGGTGGACGGAGTAAGGTGTAGAATGGGCCTTCTGCAGTATACGCTGCCTCAACTCTCTGTCAGAGGGTACACAGATGCACTCCTGGCGCCTCAAAATCCCATCTGTACCCACCATAAACTGTGGTGCCTCCCCTCTGGACATCCTATCCCTGATCCTCGTCAGTGCGGGACAACCCTCCTGTTTCTGCCGGATCTCTACCGTCAGATCCGGTGAAACCTCTAACGCTGACAAATGACCGTCAGTATCTGGAAACCGGATGTCTACCTCCAACCAAATCAAATCTCTCTGTAACTAGGTCTGAACAGTCAATCTAGCTATCGAAGCCTCGCGAGGTGTCCTCCTACTAAGAGCATCGGCGACCACATTCGCCTTCCCCGGATGATAAAGGATCTCTAAGTCAAAATCCTTAATCAGCTCTAGCCATCTCCGCTAGCGGTTATTCAACTCCCGCTGAGTGAATATGTACTTCAGACTCTTGTGGTCTGTGAAGATCTGACAGGTGGCCCCGTAGAGGTAATGATGCCAGATCTTCAAGGCATGAATTACTGCAGCTAGCTCAAGGTCGTGAGTAGAGTATTTCTCCTCATACATCTTCAGCTGTCAAGACGTGTACGCAATGACCCTACCCCTCTGCACCAGGACGCATCCCAAGCCTAGCTTGGATGCATCACTGTAAACGACAAATTCCTCAATGCCTTCTTGCTGTGCTAACACAGGAGCGGAAGTCAATCTCTCCTTAAGCTCCTCGAAACTCCGCTGACAGGGTTCGGACCATGTAAATCTGATGGACTTCCTTAGCAAGGAAGTGAGTGGCCTGGAAATCACTGAGAAACCTTTCATGAACCTGCGGTAGTATCCGGCTAGACCTAGAAAACTGCGCACCTCCTTGACCGTCTTAGGAAGCGGCCATGATGCAACTAACTCTATCTTCGCCGGGTCCACCTTGACCCCCTCGGCGGAGACAATGTGGCCAAGGAAGGCAACCTCTGGCATCCAGAACTCACACTTAGAGAGCTTAGCATAAAGCTCTCTATCTTGTAAAACCCGCAACACCGTCCTCAGGTGTCCGGCGTGCTCCTCCCTACTCCGGGAGTATACAAATCTGTTGGACTTCTCCAAGAATCAAGTTTGATCCTTGATTCTTGTGGAGCGTTCTGTTGATGGTCCTTTGATGTTCACAAACTCCCTTGGTTGAGTTGTGAAGTGTGAGTGTGTTGGAAGAGCAAGCTTTGACGTTGTCGTGGTTCTACTGTCGTCAAAAAGCCGACTGTGCTTTTGTACCGTGATCCGCCCCTGCGCCGACGTTGTAACACCCCGAATCCTAGAGGATTCGAAATGCTACGAGCTGGGACCTCACAATGGGTCCCAAACCTTACCCTGAGAACAACTTCATCGGACCTAACAACACGGCACAAATAAAAAAGCAAAACATAGAGTTTTATATCATGAGCGAAAGGAAAGTACAAATCTGAAAAATAATACAACCAAGTCTCAAAACCAAAATAGCAACATTAGTCTCAACAGTCGTGCAATAAAAAGATAACACTCCCGTCCTATAATGCACGAAACCCCGGATTCCCACTACCGCCGGATCACTCGATCGCCTCCCAAACCTGCAAGGCATCTACAAGTGGTATAAACCGTTAGCTAACAATCTATGCATAAGTATAAAGGTAAAAGCACAAACACACAACATACACAATCAGCATGCAACACTCATTCCTTTTGTTATCTTTAATTAAGTGATATGTCATTACTAATGATACTTATTTTGTGACACGAGGGATTCCAAAACCTCGCCCCTGTCCCCGTTTACCAACGCAGAATGGTACTAATGCATTTGACCGTCTACCTGACTGGGCTGGTCGCAGGGAACCTCCTAGACTCTCTCAAGAGCTAGGAAGATGATGTCACAACCCATTATCATACACTTGGGTCATTTAGACAATATACTAAAGTCGGCCTATTCCGGTTTCGTTATTTATCTTAACTAACAAACACCACTCATACACATCACACTCATACAAGAAGCCAGCTAAGTAAGTCCGTGGACTTACCAGAATCAAATCTCGACTCTCTCTTAACCACCACTCAATCGGTAACTGCAGAAACTCAGTTGCCTGTCAAAGGAGGCACGTGGGTTAATACATTTCCCTAGGTACTTAGAAGTATAAAACTCCTAAGATGTAAGGTCCTATTTGCAGAAATTATTATAGTGCTTATTTAAGTTAACATCACTATTTTACCCTTGGTCCCGAGACTTCCAAAACTCGTAATACGTACTTAAATTCTTACTTGAGGCTAATTAACCATATTCTACTCCCTAGGATGATTTTAGGTAAAACTAGAGAAACTACCCACTTTTCTATTTCCCGAAAAGTCACTAAGGTCCAACTACAGCTTCAAATATGAAATTAAAATAAACTTATAAAAATTCTAAAATAAATCTCTAAATTATCTAGGATATCTAATCTACTCTAGGAGCAAGAATTTCCTAAAACTGTTCAATTATCACTTCTACAAAAATCCTTAAAGTTGGCTACAACACTAAAAATGTTCCTATACTTAGTCAAAATTCATTGCTGGAAAAACAGCTCAACTACTCCACTTTGAGACCCTATAACTTTCAATCCGACCGTTCATTTCTTCTCACATTTTAACACAGTAAACTACGTAATCCTTCTATAATCTATCAAAAATTCAACGGTGGATCTTCAATATAACTCCTGAACATTGGTCTACAATATTGATAGTTTTCAACTTCTCAAAACTGAAGAAAACTCCATTATTTACAGCTGATTTGTTTCTACTATTTTTGTCACCCTCTTCTAACTCAAACTAATTATTGATCTCAATGTCCTAAGTTCATCAGCAGCACATATTACACTTTAACTTATTAACTTACAGAAGATACGTATTCAAGGGAGGGAGAAGAGATCTAGTTACCCCTTGCTAAGACCTTGATTGCAACTTAGGAAAGATTCTGGGGATGGGGAAGGCTTTCGATCTGTAAAACAGCAGGGATGGAATATAAAATTTTGCCCATTGTGTGACTGAATAGAAAGAGGACAACTAGGGAGCGAGAGACCAACCGAACGTATGCAGACACGTATGCAGCAGCTCCTGGAGTCGAAGTGCACAGAAGAGGCTGCTGTTGTGCAATGTTGGTGCTTCAATGGGGCTGCTGCTGTGCAATGTTAGTGCTTCAATGGGGCTGCTGAGATCTGAGCGTCGATACAGAAGAAGGGGAGGAGATGTTTACGTGCATTTGGAAGCAAAGACGTTGCAACTCCTTCTCTTCTGGCGTGAATATAGGGCTGTTTCAGCTGTGGATTTGCCTCATTTATTCACTACCGTTACGTGATATAGGGAAGGGAAAGAGCTGGCTGTTACAATGTGGAAGATAGGGCAACATCTCATGGAGTTCTGGGCTGGAATTAACACTCTTTTGGGCTGCCGCAAGCCTCATTAAGCAGCCGAGTGTGTAGGCTGCTAAAGGTGTGATTGCTGGGCCTCTTGGGCTGCTTTGATTTGCCAACAAAGGTTAAGGTGAGGGCTGCGAAAAATCAATCCAATTAAGAAACAATGGGCTGAAATATGGCAAGAAATAAGTGGGCTGAAAGTTTGTCAAAACTTGTCAAAAACTCGTCATGGCTTTGTGAGGCCCATGCATGTCCTTGTCACAGAGTTGTCGGGCTTCGTCATGACCTTGTCTAAGCTTTGTCATGGTCTCGTCACAGTTTTGTCACGGTCTTGTCACAAGTCGTCATTAAGCACCAATTAAAAGAATTCGGGTTTGATATAATTCTATCATTTTATGTGAATTAAATTCTACATAAAATGATAAAATTTGTGGAGGAAGAAATACTAGATAGAATGGGAAACCGTCAACGGCTCGAAATCCGATTTGATTCGGAATTAAACGGAATAAAAATTCCGGATATTACATCAGTACCCCCTTAAAATAAGTTTCGTCCCGAAACTTAGAACAAGCTACTTAATGAAACAACTTCCATAATTAAACTTGTATATCCCAGTCACACTAAATGTCAATTCGTTTTCTAAACTCCTCTAACTTTATCAAAGCATAACAAAAAACGGTCGTTACATCACATCCCCCTTAAAATAAGTTTGGTCCCGAAACTTTGTTGTAGTTCCCGAGATCATAAAACGTAAGCAAGCCCTATAAATAACAAGTTACTACATCAAGACCACCTATGGTTCACACACAAACACATCAAACATATCACACATACAATCACTGCAAGCAACCAAACAAGGATGTAGAACTACCTGACGGTCCTATAGACGTCTCTAGATCCGCATAAAACTCGGGATAGTTCTGTCGGATACTATCCTCTGTCTCCCAAGTGGCCGCATCGATCCCTCATCTCGACCACTGCACTCTCAACATGGGTATTACCTTCGATCGAAGGCGTCTTGTACCTCTCTCCAAAACTGTTATCGGGTGCTCTGCAAATGTATGATCCGGCTCGACCACTAGGTCGTCATGGCTCACTATGTGTCTTGGGTCATGCACATACTCGCTCAACTGAGACACATGGAAAACGGGATGGACTCCCTCTAATCGGGGTGGCAATTCCAATCTATAGGCCACCTCTCCTATCCGCTCAAGGATCTTAAAGGGCCCGACATATCGGGGACTCAACTTCCCTTTAATGCCGAAACATCGAACACCCCTCGTCGGTGACACCCTCAACCATACCTGGGCTCCAACTGTGAACTCCAGAGGCCTGCGCCTCTCATCAGCATAAGACCTCTGCCGGCTCTGTGCGGCCAACGTCCGCTCTCAGATCAATGCTACCCGAGCCATCTCATCCTGCACTTGCTCGGGCGCCACACCACTCATCCTCCCAGGCTCATCCCAACACAAAGGTGTACGACATCTCCGTCCATATAGTGTATCATAAGGAGCCATCCCAATAGTCGCATGCCAACTATTGTTATAAGAGAACTCCACCAAAGGAAGATGGTCGGGCCATACCTGACCCCAATCAAGCACACATGCCCTCAACATGTCCTCAAGGGTCTGAATAGTCCTCTCCGACTGCCCGTCCATCTGAGGATGGTATGCTGTGGTGAACTGTAAGCTTGTGCCTAAGGCGACGTGTACCTGGTGTCAGAACCTCGAGGTAAAACGCCCATCCCTATCTGAAATGATCGTCCTCGGCACTCCATGGAACCTCACAATCTGTCGGGTAAACTCCCCGGCTAAACGAGACACCGGCCACGTTTCCTTAATAGGAATAAATCGTGCCGTCTTCGTCAACGATCAACTACAACCCATATCGCATCAAATCCTCTACTCAACCTCAAGCCGGTAACAAAGTCCATGGAAATGTCCTCCCACTTCCACTGTGGAACTGGAAGTGGTTGGAGCTCTCCTCGGGCCCGTGGTGCTTGATCTTGACCTGCTGACAGGTCGCACACTAGGCTACATATCTAGCCACGTCGGGCTTGAGCCCTCCCCACCAATAAGATCGTCGAATATCCTGATACATCTTACTCGCGCATGGGTGGACGGAGTAAGGTGTAGAATGGGCCTCCTGTAGTATCCGCTGCCTCAACTCTCTGTCAGAGGGTACACAGATGCGCTCCTGGCGCCTCAAAATCCCATCTGTACCCACCATAAACTGTGGTGCCTCCCCTCTGGACATCCTATCCCTGATCCTCGTCAGTGCGGGACAACTCTCTTGTTTCTGCCGGATCTCTACCGTCAGATCCGGTGAAACCTCTAACGCTGACAAATGACCGTCAGTATCCGGAAACCGGATGTCTACCTCCTACCAAATAAAATCTCTTTGTAATTGGGTCTGAACAGTCAATCTAGCTATCGCAGCCTCGCGAGGTGTCCTCCTACTAAGAGCATCGGCGACAACATTCGCCTTCCCCGGATGATAAAAGATCTCTAAGTCAAAATCCTTAATCAGCTCTAGCCATCTCCGCTGGCAGTTATTCAACTCCCGCTGAGTGAATATGTACTTCAGACTCTTGTGGTCTGTGAAGATCTGACAGGTGGCCCCGTAGAGGTAATGACGCCAGATCTTCAAGGCATGAATTACTGTAGCAAGCTCAAGGTCGTGAGTAGGGTAATTCTCCTCATGCGTCTTCAGCTGTCGAGACGCGCACGCAACCCTCTGCATCAGGACGCATCCCAAGCCTAGCTTGGATGCATCACTGTAAATGACGAAGTCCTCAACGCCTTCTTACTGTGCTAACACAGGAGCGGAAGTCAATCTCTCCTTTAGCTCCTCGAAACTCCGTTGACAGGGTTCGGACCATGTAAATCTGATGGACTTCCTTAGCAAGGAAGTGAGTGGCCTGGTAATCACTGAGAAACCCTTCACGAACCTACGGTAGTATCCGGCTAGACCTAGGAAACTGCGCACCTCCTTGACCGTCTTAGGAAGCGGCCATGATGCAACTGACTCTATCTTCGCCGGGTCCACCTTGACCTCCTCGGCGGAGACAATGTGGCCAAGGAAGGCAACATCTGGCATCCAGAACTCACACTTAGAGAGCTTAGCATAAAGCTCTCTATCCTGTATAACCGGCAACACCGTCCTCAGGTGTCCGGCGTGCTCCTCCCTACTCCGGGAGTATACCAAGATGTTGTCGATGAAAACTACCACAAACTGGTTTAAGAAGTCAATGAAGATGCCGTTCATCAACTCCATGAAGAAAGCAGGAGCATTAGTGAGCCCGGAAGGCATCACCACAAACTCATAATGACCGTATCTGGTCCGAAATGCTATCTTCGGTATGTCCTCCTCCCATACTCTCAGCTGATGGTATCCTGACCTCAAGTCAATATAGGAAAACACCGTAGCTCCCTGTAACTGATCCAGCAAATCGTCAATACACGGCAACGGGTACTTGTTCTTGACGGTGACTTTGTTCAACTCTCGATAGTCGATACAAAGCCTCATAGATCCGTCATTCTTCCTGACGAAGAGGACTGGTGCACCCCAGGGAGACACACTGGGTCGGATGAATCCCCTCTCTGCCAAATCCTTGAGTTTCTTCTTAAGATCAAGCATCTCGACTAGTGCCATGCAGTATGGAGCCTTGGAGATCGGCCTCGTGCCGGGCTCCAACTCAATCCCAAAATCTACGCTCCTCTGCGGTGGTAAGCCAGGCGGCTCGCAAAAGACGTCCTCGAACTCACAAGCTACCGGGGTCTCTGCTAAAGATGATCTCGTCTCCTCCTTCATGGCGTAATACCAAAAGGCCTCGCATCTGTGACCTAGGAGCTTTGTTGCTCGGATCGTACTAATGACTGTCCCTATCTTTCCGAGGTCCCAACCTCGAAATACCTCCTCCTGCCCAGTCTCTATGGTGACCGTCACTATCCTCTTACTGACGTCTAGAACAACTCGATGGCGGTCCATCCAGTCCATTCCAAGTATGACCTTTTCATGCACTAAGTGCATGACGTGGAAGCGACTAACCAGTCACGACCTCCCAAGCGGATGGGACAACTGTGAATCTCTCTAGTACCGCGAACCTTACTTCCATCGGGTAACCTTATAAGGAAAGGTTCCCCCTCTACTGTATCTAAGGTCAACCTATCTATGCAATCATCAGATATGAATGAGTGCGTCGCACCCGTGTCAAAAAGTACTCGGATTGGAAAACCATGAATCGTAATAGTACCTGTAGCTGCGGGCGCTGCTGGCTCTATGATGCTCCTCAACTCAAAGACTCGAGCCTCAGTACCCCTAGTCTCTAAAGTGCCTCCACCACGCCCTCTACCTCTACCTGGAATCTGAGCAGAACCCTGTGAATATGCCTGACCAGGGGCTCGTTGCTGCTGACCCCGAGCCTGATACTGAGTCTGCCTCTGTCCTCCTCCTAAGGTACCAGCAGGTGAGGACCCCTGCTGTGATGTTACCTTGCCCTGTCGGCAGAAGGTAGCTCTATGGCCCAACTGGCCGCAAGTAAAACATGTAACTGGTGGCTTCCTACACTCCGGCTTAATGTGTCCATGCTTCCCACAGTTGTAGCACTAACGTCCTCTAGACCCCGTCGGTGGTACTACCTAGTAACTAGAACGGCCTTGGGACTGACCACGCCTATGACCTGAACCTCCTACTCTAGTGCTGACTGGTCCGGTCCTCTGTCTCTTGTATGACCCTCCAGACTGCATAGCTCTCCTATGGCCCAATCGGTCCTTCTCATACGCTGAAGCCCGATCCTGGTAATCGGCTAAGGAATCACAGCGGAACCCTGCTAGATAGGAGCGGGTAGTGTCCCTCAGTCTCCGGAAGAACAGGTACACGTGCTGGTCCACAAGTGGTGCAGCAGGACCCAACAGTGACAACTCCTCCCGAAACCTCCTGATCGTCTCAAGTATCAGAACATCCTCAAATCCTGCCTCTAAGAAGTCCTGCACTCGGTCTCTTCTCAGCAAGGTAGGACAAAAAGTCTCCCTCACGAGACTCAGCAATTGCTAAAATCGGGACACTCCGCCCAGCACTGACCTCCACCAGTACTGTGCCTGGTCCCTAAACAAGGTCTGAACCAGCTCCACCTTACGACTCTCAGGGCAGCGAATCGCCTCTAGTGCGGACTCCACATGATTAATCCAATGCTCCACCACAAGTCCAACATTCCCGTCAAATGTGGGAACTCGCTGATGGTTGAAAGTCTTCAACCATTCATTTAGCCTCGGTACCCTCAGCTCATCTCTCACTCGGTTATCCTTGACAACCCTCACTGGTGCAGCTAGCACCGATGGAACTACCACCCGAGTCACCCTCTGAGAGACCTCTGCTGATCTAGTTGGCACCGGCGGTACTGGCGGTGGTGCTCCGGCCCTGTATGCCTCTTGCACCTGCTGAACATAAGCTCGATACTCTGATGCTCCAATCGATACACGGCCAGAATAAGCAGGCCCTGCGCTCCGTACTCCGGACCTAGCAACGGTCTCATCCCTAACTTCGGGAACAATACTCTCAGCCACCTCCTCAGCAGGTACATCCACAACTGGCAGATCTACAACAAGAACACGTCCCCGACCTCGGCCCCTCTGAGGCCTACCCACACATCCCTGTCTCTGAGCTCATGGAGGAAGGGGAGGTCGGCCCTCTCCTCGTCCAACGTAAGTTGTCGCTCTCGTACGTGCCATCTGGTAGAGACGTGATCAATATAAGACTACTTTAGTTCCTAGTAAAGACATAAATATCTTATTACTCTAGGTCACTTCTAAAGGTCACAACGTAACTAAAATTACAAGTTACTCTAGGTCACTTCTAAAGGTCACAACGTGCCATTTGGTAGAGACGTGGCGGTCCGTGCATTCTATCCCAACCCGTTTATGCTCATGGTTTTGAAAACAAAATTCATTTTAAAAGTTCGGAACCCTTGCGGTTTCCGTTTATTTGTTTATTCGGCCTTTTTGAAGATAGCGAGTGCCGTTGTTGCCAACCTGGCTGTAATACCATATTGTAACACCCCGAATCCTAGAGGATTCGGAATGCTACGAGCTGGGACCTCACAATGGGTCTCGACCCTTAGCCTGACAACAACTTCATTGGACCTTACAACACGGCACAAATAAAAAGGCAAAACATAGAGTTTTATATAATGAGTGAAAGGAAAAGTACAAATCTGAAAAACAATACAGCCAAGTCTGAAAACCAAAATAGCAACATCAGTCTCAACAGTCATGCAATAAAAAGATAACAGTCCCGTCCTATAATGCATGGAACCCTGGCTGCCCAATACCGCCGGATCACTCGATCGCCTCCCTAACTTGCAAGGCATCTACAAGCGGTATAAAACCGTTAGCTAACAATCTATGCATAAGTATAAAGGTAAAAGCACAAACACACAACATACACAATCAGCATGCAACACTCATTCCTTTTGTTATCTTTAATTAAGTGATATGTCATTACTAATGATACTTATTTTGTGACACGAGGGATTCCAAAACCTCGCCCCTGTCCCCGTTTACCAACGCGGAATGGTAATAATGCATTTGACCGTCTACCTGACTAGGTTGGTCGCAAGGAACCTCCTAGACTCTCGCAAGAGCTAGGCATATGATGTCACGACCCGTTATCATACACTTGGGTCAATTACACAATATACTAAAGTCGGCCTATTCTGGTTTCGTTATTTATCTTAACTAACAAACACCACTCATACACATCATACTCATACAAGAAGCCAACTAAGTAAGTCCGTGGACTTACCAGAATCAAATCTCGACTCTCTCTTAACCACCACTTAATCGGTAACCGCAGAAACTCAGTTGCTTGTCAAAAGAGGCACGTGGGTCAACACATTTCCCTAGGTACTTAGAAGTCTAAAACTCCTAAGATGTAAGGTCCTATTTGCAGAAATTATTACAGTGCTTATTTAAGGTAACATGACTATTTTACCCTTGGTCCCGAGACTTCCAAAACTTGTAATACGTACTTAAATTCTTACTTGAGGCTAATTAACCATATTCTACTCCCTATGATGATTTTAGGTAAAACTAGAGAAACTACGCACTTTTCTATTTCCCGAAAAGTCACTAAGGTCCAACTACAGCTTCAAATATGAAATTAAAATAAACTTATAAAAATTCTAAAATAAGTCTCTAAATTATCTAGGATATCTAATCTACTCATTGGAGCAAGAATTTCCTAAAACTGTTCAATTATCACTTCTACAAAAAGCCTTAAAGTTGGCTACAACACTAAAAATGTTCCTATACTTAGTCAAAATTCATTGCTGGAAAAACAACTCAACTACTCCACTTTGAGACCCTATAACTTTCAATCCGACCGTTTATTTTTTCTCAAATTTTAACACAGTAAACTACGTATATCCCTCTATGATCTATAAAAAATTCAACAGTGGATCTTCAATATAACTCTTGAACATGGGTCTATAATATTGACAATTTTCAACTTCTCAAAACTGAAGAAAACTCCATTATTTACAACTGATTTGTTTCTACTATTTTTTTCACCCTCTTCTTACCCAAACTAATTATTGATCTCAATGTCCTAAGTTCATCAGCAGCACACAATACACTTTAACTTATTAACTTACAGAAGATACGTACTCAAGGGAGGGAGAAGAGATCTAGTTACCCCTTGTTGAGACCCTGATTGCAACTTAGGAAAGATTCTGGTGATGGGGAAGGCTTTCAATGTGTAAAACAGCAGGGATGGAATATAAACTTTTTCCCATTGTGTGACTGAATAGAAAGAGGACAACTAGGGAGTGAGAGACCAACCGAACGTATGTAGAAACGTATGCAGCAGCTCCTGGAGTCGAAGTGCACATAAGAGGCTGCTGCTGTGCAATGTTGGTGCTTCAATGGGGCTGATGCTGTGGAATGTTGGTGCTTCAATGGGGCTGATGCTGTGGAATGTTGGTGCTTCAATGGGGCTGTTGAGATCTGAGCGTCGATACAAAAGAAGGGGAGGAGAGGTTTACGTGCATCTGGAAGCAAAGACATTTCAACTCCTTCTCTTCTGGCGTGAATATAGGGCTGTTTCAACTGTGGATTTGCCTCATTATTCATTGCTGTTACGTGATATATGGATGGGAAAGAGCTGGCTGTTACAACGTGGAAGATAGGGCAACATCTCATGGAGTTCTAGGTTTGAATTAACACTTCTAGGCTGCCGCAAGCCTCATGAAGCAGCTGAGTGTGTAGGCTGCTGAAGGTGTAATTGTTGGGCCTCTTGGGCTGCTTTGATCCGCCTGCAAAGGTTAAGGTAAGGGTTGGGAAAAATCAATCCAATTAAGAAACAATGGGTTGAAATATGGCAAGAAATAAGTGGGCTGAAAGTTTGTCAAAACTTTTCAAAAACTCGTCATGGCTTTGTGAGGCCCATGCATGTCCTTGTCACAGAGTTGTCGGGCTTCGTCATGACCTCGTCTCAGCTTTGTCATGGTCTCGTCACAGCTTTGTCACGGTCTCGTCACAAGTCGTCATTAAGCACCAATTAAAAGAATTAGGGTTTGATATAATTCTTTCATTTTATGTGAATTAAATTTGTGGAGGAAGAATTACTAGATAGAATGAGAAACCATCAACGGCTCAAAATCCGATTTGATTCGGAATCAAACGGAATAAAAATTCCGGTTATTACAAACACATCCCCGCTCCCTCGGCAAGCCGCCTTTGCGCCTTGCTCCGCCGCCCCTGCGGTTTCTTCTGCCGTAACTCCCATTTTTGTGAGTTGCTTCCTTCCTTTCTTTCCTCATTCTTTTCCTGGTTCCTTGATGTTATTGTCGACCCTTGGTGTTCTGTAAGACTAGGTTTTGTGACCCTAGTTTGTGTAGATCTCTTAGAGATCATGGAGACTAGAAGTTATAGACTTCTAGCAATCGTTTCGGTTCCTAATTCGTGATGCCTTGTGTAAACAGGCTTGCCTTGATCCTTTCTTGAGGTTTTCTGAGTGTTTGCTGAGTGTTAAGATTACCTTCGAGTGAGGTAAGTCCCTTGGACTTACTTAGCTTTATTTCGCGTAATGGTTTGATTGTTTTGGCTTGTTGTGTTGTTGTTTATCGTTATAATTGTAAACCAGAAATATGATTGACCTTGTTATACCTGAATTGGCCAAAGTGTATTATAACCGGACGGTTACCGCTTGTCCAGTTCAAAATAGGGAAACTGGGAGGTGCTCTCGTGACCAGTCCAGCAGGTGACAGAAGGATGCATACGTTCTATTCTTGTTGGTGAAAGGGGACGGAGGCGAAATCGTAGCGACTCTCGTGTAACAACCATAAGGTTAATTAGTAATTGGATGACATAATGAAAGATAATAGCCAGCTGTTTGTGAGCATGTTGATGTGTTTACCTTATCTTATGTGTGCTTGTGCCTTTACGATCTTTCTGATATATAGAATGTTAGCTAATGATTTTTACCAATGTTGTACATGCTCCTAGGTTCAGGATGCTGCTGAGTGATCCGGATGGTGTGGTCAGCCGGGGTTCCCGTACATTATATGACGGGATCGGGTTTATGTTTATGTTGTTGATTTTCCTTTTGTTTTGAACTCCGGTGCGAGTCTTTTACGCTTTCTTTTATTTAAACCTTTGGTTTTAAATCGAGGTTTGGTTTTCATTTGACTATGCCTTGTTGTAAGATCCGTTATGTCGTTGCTATTCTGAAGGTTAGGACTCATTGTGAGGTCCTAGCCCGTAACGCTTCGAGTTCCCATAACTTGGGGTGTTACAATATGGTATTACAGCTCTAGGTTGGCAACAATGGCACTCGAAATCTTCTAAAGGTCGAATAGATAAATAAGTAGAACCCACAAGGGGTCTACGTCTTCAAAAGGGGGTTTTGTTTTAAACTTGTCGGTCTAAGATAGATGTACGGGCGATCACTACTACCTCCGCGGATATCAGCAATTAGTTTTCTTATATGTTTGTCTATATGTGCTTTTCTTGGAATTCTGCTTTAGCAGTAGAGTGGCCTTATATATAGTCTCATATATCTCTCTATCGCATATGAGGCGTAATAAAACTACATCTGCTATGGGGAGAGGAAGGGGTCGACCACCTCTGCCACGTGCCGTCCGTGGATGAGGACGTGCAAGAAGACCTCCACTAGCTAGAGGTTGGGGCCAAGCCCAAATTGATGATCTGCCTATCGGTGAGACATTTGTTTAAGAATTTGCATAGAGTGTTGTTCCTGAGGCTGGGTACGGGACCACTTCTAGGTATGGAGCACAACAAGCACAATCGACTATATCTGGACGAGTATCCATCGAAGTCTCTTCGTACCGCGACTATGTGCAAAGAGTTGAAGAGGCTATCAGGACTGGAGGACTTGCACCACACTGCTAGTTCCCACGAGATTAGCTGAGGTTTCACAAAGAGTTACACAGATCGTTACCCCACCTGCTAGAGCTGCTGAGGTTGTTAGAGCGCCAGCTGAAGCAAGATAGCCGAAGACCTATTGTTGGTTGAAGGATTTTGACCAGCTGAAGGTTCCTACTTTCATAGGGAAGACTGGATTAGAAGTAGAGGAGTGGCTAGAACATCCGGATTCTACTATGGAGGCAATCAGTTGCCCAGAGGGACGTCGAGTCAACATAGCACAGACGCTGCTGAAGGATCAAGCTCATTCTTGGTGGAGGACCCCTCACAGTAAGGTCACCAGCTATGATTAGATGAAGACGGTGATCAGGGATCGCTGTTGCCCTACAACTATGAGGAGAGACCGTGTTCAGGATTATCTCAAAGATGGGTTTGAGGATTTGCCTATTGTTGAGATCATCAACAAGTTTGAGGAAGAGCTATCTTTGTTGGGGCCGTTTGCACCACCTGAGGATCAACATGTTTACCAGTTCTCTCGGAGATTGAGAGAGTCTACACACTCTTATCTTTCTGGTTTCTATTGTGTTTCCTTGACGAACTATCACGACAAAGCTTTTGTTTATGAGAGAGACAGACCGGGTCGGAGGAGAGCTTCTCAGACAGGAGGTCCGGAGAAGAGACAGAGGATTGGACCAACCAGTGTTGGAGCTGGAGCATTGGGTTTTGGGCGCAGTCAGACACCGAGACATTCTAGTTTCCAACTGTGTGTACAGAGTTCCGACAGACGACATCAGTGCTTTAACTAAGGAGGTATCAGATATATGAGAGCTGATTGCAAGAAGGCTGTTATGACTTGCTACTCTTGTGGCAAGCCCGGAAATAGAGTTGCGTTTTGCCGTCAGAGCAAGGCACCATCGCAGCAAGGCTCTTCACTTGCTAGTGCTGTAAGAGGAGTACAAAGACCTCAGTATCAGTAGCAGAGAGTTCCTAGTTCTACCGCTCCTCAGGGATCCAATCTGGGACAAGGGAGAGGTAGAAGAAGAGTTGGTGGTTCAGCACACACCAGAGATGCATCAACTAGAGTTTATGAGCTGAGGAGTACAATGGAGACGACTACTCCAACGACCATAGGTACCATTCATATTAATGGTTTTCCTGTTAGAGTTTTTTTGATACCGGTTCTACGCATTCTTATATCTGATGCATGTGTAGATAGATTGGCCTTAGTTACCGTAGAAGGTAGACCCTTCTTTATAGGATTACCCGATGGGGGTAAGATTAGAGGTACACGAGAGGTTCGTGATTGCCCTATTAGATTCAGAGGTCGCGATTGGCCAGCTGACTTCTTCGTCATGTACTTAGTACAAGAAGAAGTTATACTGGGCATGGATTGGATGGATCGACATCGAGCGGTTCTAGACATCGGCAAGAGGACAGTGACGGTAACTACAGATGCAAGCCACGTGAAGATCTTTAGAGGATGGGATCTAGGGAAGACCGGTACAGTCATTAGTGTAGTCCGAGCTGTGAGACCTATCTGCCAAGGTTGCAAGGCTTTTTGGTGCTATGCCATGAAGGATAGTACGAGTTCATCTTTGGAGGAGATTCCGGTAGCTTGTGAGTTTGCCGGAGTCTTTGGGGAGCCATGAGGTTCACCTCCACAGAGAAGTGTAGGATTTGGCATTGATCTAAAGCCCGATATGAGACCGATCATTAAGGCTCCTTATCATATGACGCCTATCGAGATGCTTGAGCTTAAGAAGGAGCTCGAGGAGTTAGCTGAGAAGGGCTTCATCCTCCCTAGTGTATCTCCTTGGGGCGAACCAATACTCTTCATCAGGAAGAAAGACGGGTCAATGAGGTTATGTATCGACTACCGAGTGCTAAACAAGGTGACAATCAAGAATAAGTACCCCTTTCCCCTTATCGACGATCTTTTGGATCAGCTGCATGGAGCTTCAGTGTTTTCACGGATCGATTTGAGATCCAGATATCACCAGCTAAGGGTGAGAAAACAAGACATAGCCAAGATGGCATTTTGGACTAGATAATGACACTATGAGTTTGTATTGATGCCATTCAGGCTCACAAATGCGCCTGTAGTTTTCATGGAATTGATGAATAACATCTTCATCGACTTCCTAGACCAGTTTGTAGTTGTCTTCATAGATGACATTTTGGTTTACTCTCGCAACAAAGAGGAGCATGTAGGACACTTGAGGATCATTCTTCAGGTCCTACAGGATAGAGAGCTTTACGCCAAGCTCTCTAAGTATGAGTTCTGGATGTCCGAGGTAGCATTCCTTGGTCACATCGTTTCAGCTGAAGGGATCAAGGTAGATCCAGCAAAGATCGAGTCAGTAGCATCATGGCCACCTCCTACGAACGTTAAGGAGGTACGCAACTTATTAGGATTGGCGGGCTACTATCGGCGTTTTGTTGAGGGGTTTTCAGTTATCGCCCGACCACTCACTTCCTTGTTGAGGAAGTCTACGAGGTTCGTGTGGTCCGAGCCGTGCCAGTAGAGCTTTGAGGAGCTGAAGAAGAGGCTGACCTCTCCTTTTATCCTAGCTCAGCCAGAGGGCATTGAAGACTTTGTGGTTTACAGTGACGCATCCAAGCTAGGCTTGGGATGTGTTTTGATGCAAAGGGGTAAGGTGATTGCTTACGCGTCTAGATAGTTGAAGACATACAAGGAGAATTACCCTACCCATGATCTTGAGTTAACTGCTGTTATTCACGCTTTTAAGATCTGGAGGCATTATCTGTATGGAGCCACGCTTCAGATTTTTACAGACCATAAGAGTGTGAAGTACATATTCACTCAGCAGGAGTTGAATAACCGCCAGAGGAGATGCCTAAAGTTGATCAAGGAGTTTGATCTAGAGATCTTGTACCACCCGGGGAAGGCGAATGTGGTAGTTGATGCCCTTAGTTGGAAGACTCCCCGAGAGATGGCGATCGCTCAGCTAACAGCTCAGCCTCAGTTACAGCGAGACCTCCCTTGGCTAGAGTTGGATATCCACTTTCCGGATTCTGACAACCATCTATCCATCCTGGAGATAGTACCTGATCTGTTGGTTGAGATCCGACAAAAGCAGGAGAGTTGCCCAACTTTGACACAAATCCGAGACCGAATGTCTCGAGGAGACGCCAGGAGCATGTTTGCGTGCCTTAGAATCGAGAGTTGAGGCAGAGGATCCTTCAGGAGGCTCATTCTTCACCTTACTCAATGCACCCCGGTGCAAGTAAGATGTATCAAGACATCAGCCGCTCTTTTGGTGGGGAGGTCTGAAGCTAGATGTGACGAGATATGTGGCTCAGTGTGTTACCTGTCAGTAGGTCAAGATCGAGCATCATCGACCAGGAAGAGAGCTACACCCACTTCCCGTCCCTCAATGGAAGTGGGAGGATATCTCTATGGATTTCGTTACCGGTTTGAGATTGAGTTGAGGTTTTGATGCTATTTGGGTCATAGTAGATCGATTAACGAAGATAAAACATTTCATTCCTATCAAGGAACCGTGGCTAGTAAGTCGATTCGTAGAGGAGTTCACTAGACAGATAGTGAGACTTCATGGAGTACCTAGGACTGTAGTCTTTGACAAAGACGGACGATTCACCTCTAGGTTCTGGCAACAAGTGTATGCCGCCCTAGGTACGAGTCTGCAGTTCACGACTGCTTACCATCCTCAGACCGATGATCAGTCAAAGCAGACCATCCAGACTTTGGAGGATATGTTGAGAGCCTGTGTGTTAGACTGGGGACAGGTGTGGCCATATCACCTCCCCTTAGTAGAGTTTTCGTATAACAACAATTGACACACATCGATGTGAATGGCTCCTTATGAGCCTTTATATGGACAAATAAATCGTACACCGTTGTGTTGGGACGAGCTGAGCAGTGCTAGGAAAGTAGCACCTGAGCAGATCTAGGACGACATGGCTCGAGTAGCAGTGATCCGAGAGCGGATGTTAGCAGCACAGAGTCGCAAAGTCGGCAGAAGTCTTATGAAGATAAGAGGCACAAACCTTTGAAGTTCAGAGTTGAAGCTTAGGTTTGGTTCAGAGTCTCCCCGACACAAGGCGTTAGACGTTTCGGTGTCAAGGAGAAGCTGAGTCCTAGATATGTCGGACCGTTCGAGATTATAGAGCGAGTTGGAGAGGCAACATACAAACTTTCTTTGCCACCGAGGCTTGAGGGAGTTCACCCTGTCTTTCATGTGTCTCAGTTACGGGAGTACATACCAGACCCGAGACACATCATCAATCATGAGGATCTAGTGGTCGAGCCATACCACACGTTTGTTGAGCATCTGGTAGCTGGCTTAGAGCGTAGTACGAGACGCTTGCGTTCGATGGAAAAACCGATGATGAAGATTCAATGGTCGATGCGAGGAGCTGATGAGGCGACTTGGGAGACAAATGATAGTATCCAAAGGAACTATTCAGAGTTTTACGTGGAGCTTGATGCACTTTTAGCATAGTTGTTATGTTTCGGTTTTTCTTTTGTTGAGTTGCGTACGCTTTTGTGATATTTTGAGTTACGTGCCCCGAGTGAGAATATATGAGTTTAGTTCAGCTTTTCTGTGTTGCTGTCGTGTGATCTTTCGGGCTGTTGTATGTTTCTGGACGAAACTTCTTTTTAGGAGGATCTGATGTAAGACCCCAATTTTCACCTTCACCGCCCCGCGGTGAAGAAGGCCGCTCCAGCGGTAAGATGAGTTTGTCACCGCCCCCGCAGTGACAAGGGGCCGCCCCTGCGGCACGGGCGATCTGCCCCTGCGGATTCGCTGCAGATCATGCCCGATCTATTTTCGTTCGTTATATCTTCCTTCCCTATAGAGAATATCCGATCTTCTATCTTATGGCCTATTCACTCTCAGACGTGTGTGTAATCTTGAACGAAATAGCTTTAATTTTATAACCTAAAATATAAGCCTGAAACAATATGCGAACCCGTAGTGTACAGATCAATTGTAATAATGACAAATACTCCAAGGTCAAACATAGGGACTATGGTGAAACAAAGCACGATATACCAGGTTGTCAATCAAAAGCAAAACAAAAAATCAAGATGATGTAATAATCAGATAAAAGAATGCAGATTCTAGAGGTCAAAGCATCCAGTTGTGTTCCGACTCAAGATCTCAAAGAATAACGTGGATAAAGCTGAGGTTTGCAAGGGAAGGTATTTCTAAGGTGGGAATAGATCACCGGGTAAGTCTCACTACTCACTATCCCAAACCAAAGATCCTCTCACCGGGTAAGTCTCAAGGAACTAAGGAAAGGAACTATAATCTCAAACCAACACACTACCAAAGGGGATAAAACTAACTTTAACCGGGTAAGTCTCAGGCACACTCAAACCCTAATAAAGGATAAGCCTTTTTTTTTTTAGGGAAATAATGGATAAGCCTTTATTACTTAACACTCATAATCATAACAAGCAAAGGAATCACCGGATAAGTCTCATCCTAGGCTTGTGTATAAACCTGGAAAGGTACAACAAGGATAGAATTTGGCAAACTAAATCCTAAACCGAGGTTTGGTTCAGATAAGGTTACGCCTCGCTCAGTTCATATCGACCTCGGTCGAGGTGTTCCATGAACCAACCGAGGTGAGGTTCGGTTAAGGTTTGGCTCGAGCTTTCAGGGTCCACTAAGGTAAATGATCATTCTTTCATCGTCTTTCCAACAAACATGAGAGCCAATCACCCTAGAATCGCACAAGAATTTAGCCAATAATCATCATGATAATAAAAATCAAATATATGAAGGAAGAATCAATAAGCAAACAAGAAAACCTTAACACAAAGGTCTCAATAATAACTCAATCAAACAAACAATCCAAACAATCAGCAAACATGTTCCTCAATAACAAACCAAAAGACAACAATCAAGGATCCTAAGAAAATCTTACAACTTCCTTCAAAAATCCTTCAACTTTCACTTCAAAGCTATCTTCCTTCAACTTCCTTCCTTCCTTGGAATATCTTCAATCTTCCAAACTAATCAGTTAACCAGCCCTCCTTCCATCCAGAAAATATCTTCCAATTTATAGGAGAATCACTTGCCAAAAATAAAAGATCTTATGGGCCATGGGCCGTGCGTCTCGATCCAGGCCCAGCTAAGCATCTTGGTCGAGGTGATCTTGGAGTCAACCGAGATGAATTTCAGCTATGTACAAATCTCTCAAAACTGGTCCAATATCAATTTTCTGTCCAACTTCCATGGTTCCTATGCCTTCCTTGTAGCTCCTCAATGCTCCAAAATGTAGCTCCAATGACTCCTTTAATCCCTTGGCTTCATATCGCTCCAAAACGTGCCATTTTCCTACAATTACAAAAAAACTAGGTGTAGACCTCGATTCTTGCAAAAGTAAACAAAACAAAATAATCATCAAGAATATACATCCATGCATGCAGATTTATGAAGATAAAATGTCTAAACCAATCCCAAAATATAGACTATAATACATGCTATCAAAATACCCCATACTTGTCCCTTGCTTGTCCCCAAACAAGATTCAAATCTTAGATACAAGATATAATGGATTATAAGTCATCATAAAGATCAATGAAAAACATTTCAAAAAACCTTTTGGTGGTGAGCTCCATTAATAGATCACCCTAAAAGAATGCTTTATAGCAAATAAAATCGTCATATGGTCAAAACATTATATAAATATAAGAAAGTTGATTATTTTTGCATAAAATCATAGAATGCATAATAAATCATATTTATCGAAATCAATCACGTATAATCCAGTTTAAACCCCCAAGTCATTCAACATACTCAAGGTCTAAAGGGCTTTCAAAAGAGGTCAAGAAACGTGTTAGGGTGAGATGTATATAGGGTGATGTGGTGCTGCAATCCGGGAATAGGATCTTCACTTCACTTCTTTGAATCACAAAATCTGCCAGCAATAAGCTTTGCTTATTTTCACCTTTTTTACTTTATTTTTGAGAACATGGACAAAGGTGCACAATAACCGAAGCCTAGAAAATAAGCAGTTCTCAATTTCTCGAGATGCCTCAAACCCTTGATGCACATACCATGATCCGTTAGGACTATCGATCAATCCGACTTTGGCAAGACACAAACACCCGGCTATATGAATGGTGCCGAGTTACTCATCATCAAGATCAACGTCCCCAAACCTATTTTTCTAACACTTTCAGCCACAATCTCAACTTTACTTCACACGCTTTTCATCAACTGCAGATTTATGAAGATAAAATGTCTAAACCAATCCCAAAATATAGACTATAATACATGTTATCAAAATACCCCATACTTATCCCTTGCTTGTCCCCAAACAAGATTCAAATCTTAGATACAAGATAGAATGGATTATAAGTCATCATAAAGATCAATGAAAAACATTTTATAAAACCTTTTGGTGGTGCGCTCCATTAATAGATCACCCTAAAAGAATGCTTCATAGCAAATAAAATCGTCACATGGTCAAAACATTATATAAATATAAGAAAGTTGATTATTTTTGCATAAAATCATAAAATGCATAATAAATCATATTTATCGAAATCAATCACGTATAATCCAGTTTAAACCCCCAAGTCAATCAACATACTCAAGGTCTAAAGGGCTTTCAAAAGAGGTCAAGAAACGTGTTAGGGTGATATGTATATAGGGTGATGTGGTGCTGCAATCCGGGAATAGGATCTTCACTTCACTTCTTTGAATCACAAAATCTGCCACCAATAAGCTTTGCTTATTTTCACCTTTTTTACTTTATTTTTGAGAACATGGACAAAGGTGCACAATAACCGAAGCCTAGAAAATAAGCAATTCTCAATTTCTCGAGATGCCTCAAACCCTTGATGCACATACCATGATCCGTTAGGACTATCGATCAATCCTACTTTGGCAAGACACAAACACCCGGCTATGTGAATTGTGCCGAGTTACTCATCATCAAGATCAACGTCCCCAAACCTATTTTTCTAACACTTTCAGCCACAATCTCAACTTTACTTCACACGCTTTTCATCAACTGCATCCGAAATCCTGGATATGTAAAGGAAGGCAAATATGTATATGAGAGGCTAAAGCATGATCACGAAGAAGAAGAAGAAAAATGAAGTGCCTTAATCGTCCCATGAAGAATGTGAGAGAACTCATAATGTGGTGTCAACCTTCAAATCCAACATAATTTTGATAAAAACAAAGTATTAAACATGCTTAAATTTTCAAACAAAACATTTAGCAACTTAAATATATCATAAAACCTTTCGAGCATATAATGATTTCAAAGCTAATCTGCAAGCAAATATCATCACCGAGGTCATATCTCCAATCGAAGCACAAAACGTTTCAAAAATTTCTTCAGTTTTAAACCCATTTTGTTCGAGGTGATTTGACGGCGCCCGAGGTGTTCAACCTAGATGAATCTTAGTTATCACGACCTCGTTTGGCCAAAACGTCTCGGTCAAGGCAAATTTTTTTTCAAATAAGTTTTCGACGTTTTTCTCAAACAAAATCCTATATGCAATGCATGAAAATAACATATACACATATATAAGCCAAATAAGATAATAACCAAGGTCAAATAAGAGTTATACATACCCGAAGCACATAAGTCACATATAAATACCCCATACTTAGGACACATTGTCCCAATGGGTCAAATAATAGTTAGAAGCAAAGTACTCACCGAATAAAAGGCAAAACAACATAAAGAAATAAGAAATAGCTCCGCAATATGCTCAATCCTCCTCTGTTGGTGGTGGCGGTTGTGGAATGTAGGGATACTAGGACGGATGAAAAGGATAACCCATCGTCTGCTCAAACTGCAACATCATCATTTGGCACTGATAGTACTGGCTCTCCTCCATACGTTGGGTCCAACCCTCAATAGATCGAGTTTGATCAGCGAAGCGCTGAGTAATGTCGATCCATAGGGTCTGATAAGAATCTGTCATTTTCCGTGTTGGATCATCAATCGTGCGATGTGCCTCAGGATCACGGCGGCGGCAAGCTCTTTGCTGGGAAGGCTGTGGAATGTCAACTGGAGGTGTTGGTGCCTCTCTCTCGTCCTCCGTAGCCTCGTCATCAAGGTCAATGGTGGGAATACTAGGTCTGCTGGTATCAGTACCGGTATCCATGGCTGCAGCTCCTCCAATGCCATAACCATCCGCATATCCTCTTGCTTCCTCACTAGCAATATCCTCCTACATGATCAGGAACCAGTCAGCTGAACAGTTCTCGTGGTCATAGACCGAGAACTGTGAAGACCAAACAATACCTCTCGGAAACTTCGTTTCCTACGACATGACCACACAGGCAGTGCCAAGACCGCGGGGAATGATGATGCGGCGTGTGATGAACTCCTGTAAATCCAGCGGCTTTGCCACCGCGACTAAAGTACAACATGAAAGGTCCAACCCCATAAAAGTAGCAATGTGAGTCACTAGGCCGTCACAACAGATATCTCCCTTTGCCTTCCCCTTCACTCTATGCAGCTCCTCTGTAAGCATAACAACAAAGTCCGGGATACCTCTTGTCACCATATAGAACATGCTAAACAACTCACCTTGTTCTTCTTGGAAGAAGAATCCAAGAAGAACAAGGAAGAAAAGAGAAGGAAAATAGGAGGAAAGATGATCGTGGGAGAAGAATGAAAGAAGATCGGAAATGAGTCACAAAACCATCAAGACGAAGGATGCTGGAAGACTTAAGAAGGAAGGAAAGAAAGTATGGCAGCTAAGAAGTCGGCCGCCTACTCAGCTAGGCCGTGACCGCGGGCCGTCCTCGCCGCGACTGTGGCCATGGCGAGGTGCATTCGCGGGGTCTTCATCTAGACATGGTTGTTACACACTCCCCATCCTAAACCCTACATTTTATTGGTTGAATTCCAACACTCCTCTAAAAGTCAAGGACCCCACCACAATTCGATTTACCATAGGGGGACATGAGGAAGAGGTTGTGTGTGATATACTTACTTCCCATAACCGTTTGTCATCTCCTTCTAGGAAGACCATGGCAATTTCATAGGTTTTTTTTCATCAAGGAGTGTATAATGAGTATTTTTCAACGAGGAATGACAAAAGAATAACCCTACACTCTTTGACTTCACATGACATCATGGTTGATCATGTGGCTAAGGAACAAAGAAAGGCTCTTCAAATCAAATAGCAAGGTAAGAATCGAAAATTGGCTATTGGAAGTAAAAGTGGTGCTTTTAATCATATTCTTCTAGCTAAGCCAAAGGAAGTTGTTCAAGCTAGTAAAGGTGGTGCTTCTAACATGTTGCTAACCTTTTCTTTGATCAAGTTGTGAGATTACATGGAGTTCCTAGGTCCATTATTTCGGATAGAGATGTGAAATTCCTAATATTCATTGGGAAGGCACTATGGGTTAAACTTGAAATGAAGCTATTGCATTCAACAATTGTCATCACCAAACAAATGGGCAAACTGAGGTAACAAATCGTACACTTGGTGCTTTGCTTAGATATTTGTTGCAAACTAATATGCATAAGTGGGAAGAATGTATCTCCTTCATTAAGTTTTCTTACAACCGATCAGTCCATACAACCACAAAGAAGACACTCTTTGAAGTAGTCTATGGCATCAACCCAAAGACACAACTAAACTCTTGCCATATGCCATCACAGACCACAAAAACAAAGAAATGTTGATCATGCCTTAAAAATTCAGAATTTGCATGAAGAAAAACACGGATGGAGCTAGAGAAAAATACATAGAAATACAGTAGGCAAAGTAACAAGGGTCACATGGAATTTCTCTTTGAACCAAGTGACTTGGTTGGGTGTACTTGAGGAAAGAACGTTTCCCAACACTTTGTAACTCCAAGCTAACACCAAGAGGAGATGTTCCATTTCAAGCGTTAGAGAAAATCAATGATAATGCTTACAAACTTGATTTACCTCCTTCTTTTGATGTACATAGTGTGTTTAATGTGCCCGATTAGTTTCCTTTTGTGTGCAAAAAAGTGACGATCTGGACTAGTTGTATTTGAGGTCGAATCCCTTTCAAGAGAGGGTGGATGATCTGCCCAAGACCCATCAAAAGAACCAAGAGATACTCGATGTCCCAATTGAGTTAGATCATGAGAAGATGTCCAAGAACAAGAACAATGTGATCAACTTTCACTAGAAACAGTCACAAGATCTCGAGTTAAGGAGCTTGAAGTAGAGCTTAATAAGGGACTTATATGCCTTGTAAATCCTAGTCCAACCTCTTTTGAGCTGCTCACTCTTCTCAAGACTCAACCAATTGCATATTATCTTAGTTATTGTTTTAATGACATTGTTAGAAGAATAATTAATAATTTTTTTTATTATTGTCAACAATAGTCAAGCTTGACATCCAAGTAGAACTTCCTTGACTTCTAAGTAGAATGAGTAGTGGATAATAATTTGTTTTTTTTAATTATTGTTAAGTGTGGCATCCAAGTACAAGGAGTAGTGGATTCCCCACTACTCAGTATTTTTAGCATTCTTCTTTCTAGGATAATTAGACTATAAATATTTATTAGTTTTAGTTAGAAGGCTCTCTGTTTCACGATAAACCCATTTGTATTTTCAGTTTTTCTTCTAGAATTAAACTTATGCTTGTTTCTTTCATTGCTTGTGTGTTGTATCTATTGCTTGAAGCTTCTCTAGTGTGTTGCATCTAGAGAGTCTTCAATTATCATTTTCCTCCTTTGGTGTGTTACTTCCATCGAAAGAACAACAACTATCGAGTCTGCATAATCTCCATCTCCACACCATTTTCAAGGTCTTATCACGCCGGATTCATCTTCAATTCCTACTCAATCGATCAATCTTCTTGCACCGAGTCTTCCTAGATCCTTGAAGCGTATTAGAAATCATCTCATCTATCATGAATTCATCCATACCTTCAAACTAAAAATAATCAAAGATTTCAGAAAATCTGACATAACTTGACGACGTGACTAGAACTTGATCATGAAATCTTTTATACATTATAAGTTTGAGTTTAGCAAATGAACCGTAAGGCTAGGATTTTCTAATTCTAATTAATGATGATTAACTTATCATTGATAGTATTTGACACATAACTCGCGAAGAGTGCATAAGTGATGAGTATGAGTCCCACCGTCATGTTCCTAGCATAATTTTGGACTTATGGGGAATTTTTCACTTTTTCTCCCGGGTAATTATTTTTACCCTCCGGTGTTATTTGGAGAATTTAGAAGCTTCAATTAATAAAAATGCAGTTGAAAGAAATCATCAGGACATCGTACATGTCCTAGATTTGGAACAACATGGAAAGGTAGAACGGCTAAAAGATTCACTATTTCATTTCTTAGCGGCGAAGAAAGACAGCTTAGAAATACGCGTCTTCCGAGGCAGTGGCGGAATAATGATCCCTACAATATTCCAGATTTATTATTCCAATTTCGAGAAGTTTGGAAAAGGGTGGTTTGACTTTTTCTCCCGGGTTGGACTTTGGATCGTCTTCACTGTAAATAGCGGAAAATCGTTTATTAATTCATTTCCTTTCACGTTTCCTCGTAAAAGCTCTGATTTCTCTCAATCTTGAAACTCATATCTACACTCCGTTTCTAATCCGATTAAAATCCGTTTGAGTTTTTGGATTCTTCTCTTCATTCTCTTCATTTTGGTATCGAGTTTATGCGTTTCCGAGATAATGAAGATCTGGTCGAGCATATATGTCACCATCCGGTTCCGTCGCTCAGATTCCGATGAATTTGATGTTGTCCAAGCGTAGCATGCGTCATCGTGATTCCGAATCTTCTTTCGGATCGTCAATCGGGTTAGTAACGAATAAGTTATGAATTTATTCGTTTTCCGTATTGCGATTTGGCCTAATTGACCTTAGGCTTGTCAAAGTGGATAATTGAAAATTCCATTATGCTCGTTATATTATTCTGGGGATTATCGGTTGTTTGTTTGATGAAATCTGATGGCAGGTGGGTTCAAAAATTGTCTGCGGGCAAAACGTTATCTTGGTGAAAGTTAATTTAATTATTTAAAGATTAATTAATTAAATTAGGATTATAATTGAGATTGAGGAATGTTGATTAGATGATACCTTGAGAGGTTTAAGGAATTGTGAGATGTTGAGTTTATGGATTGATAGTTATGATCTTTGAGGATATTGATATTGTGAATTGTGTTATGGTTATAATCTTGCGAGATCTTGAAGACTAGGAGGTGGAATCCTCTAGCCTATGGAGAGTGATTGATATTTGTGTGCCTTGTTTATACAGGCATTGACCGTTTGCTCGAGGGAGAACCGTGACTACTGTTTAGGACTACCTTGTGACGGGTAAGTCCTTCGGGCATACTTAGCTAGCGTTTATGGGTTTGAGTGATTGTGATAGTGGTGTTTGTGCTTATGAATGTTGCATTGATAACCAACCGGACAAGGACGACCATATATGCATATTAAATGGCCCAAGTGTATTATAACGGGTCGTGAAAAACTTGCTTGAAGCTTGTCGAGAGTGTGGAGGTTCTCTACGACCGGTACTCCAGGTGGGGAGGCTTGATCCCCAATTCCATACCTTTGTGAAAGGGGACAGAGGCGAGGTTCTGGGTGTTCATCGTGTCACAAAATAAGTTGAATTAGTAATGGTATAACGTAATGAAGATAATAAACGGATATGATGTGAGCATTGCATTTTGTGATGTGATTGTGTGTTTGAATGTTGTATTTCGATTATTCTTATTCATGAACTATTAGATAACGGTTTTAGAGCGTGTTGTAGATATCCTGCAGGATAGAAAGACTATAGAGTGATCCAGATGGGTGATTAGCCGAGGGCTACCGTACATTAGTTGTATATTTATGTGTGCCTTGTTGTAAGATCCAGTGAACTTTTTGTCAAGTTACGTTCAGGATCCATTGTGAGATCCTAGCCCATAGCGCTCCGAGTCCAGCGGATTCGGGGTGTTACAAAGTTGGTATCAGAGCCTTAGATTGACAACAATGGCACTTGCAATCTACGATAAAGGCCGAATAGATAACAAACAGAACCCGAAGGGGTCTGACTTTTCCAAAAGATTTTGGTTTTGAAATGTATACAATGATTTGGGATAGAATGTACGGAATCCATCACCCCTTTTAAGGATCTCGGCGGTATATATATATATACATATTATGTCTTGGCATGTGCATGCTTGTATGGATTTGATTATTATATATATATATATATACACACACACACATATGGCATTATATTGCCTTGTACGTAGCTATGATATTATCGTTGATTGCTCAAACTAGAGCAACATCTGCTATAGGACTGGGAAGAGGTACACCACCTCTATCTCCGGTAATTGAAAGTCGTGAACGAGTTGGTGGAGCTCTAGTCGCAAGAGGTCAGGGTTAAGTCCCTATTGCTGATTCGCCAAAGGCGGAAGACCAAGTAATGGAAGATGTTGAGAATGTAATTTCCGAGACTGTCGGTGAAATGTGGATCGCAATAAGGAACGAGATAGTTACCCTACATAGATTGTAGAGTACCCAAGTGGAAGATTTAAGTTGCTCCCCGATGAAGTAACAAGCTTAAGAAGACGTCTAGTGTGTAACAAAAGTGGCAAAGAAGGAAAGATGCGTTCCATATCCATCGGCATCACTAGATCCGTTGATGTTTTGTAAAAGGTTGTAACACCCCGAATCCGCGGGACTCGGGATGCTACGGGTTGGGACCTCACAATGGGTCCCGACCCTTAGCCTGACAACAACTTCACCGGATCTTGCAACAAGGCACAAATAAAGGCCAAAACTGAAATACATTTTATGCAATGTTATGAAACCCGAAAATAAAAGAAAGGAAAGACTTCAGCCGTCCTTACAACAACATCAACACAATATACAATAACAACAACACAAGAACTCCAAAACCCAACTCAACCTAAAATGTACGGAACCCCGACTGTCCACTCCTCCGGATCACTTGGCCACATCCTATCCTACACATCAACTACAACAATCGGTATAAAACCGTTAGCTCACATTCTAGGCATTATAAAGATAATATGGCACAAACACACACAGGAGAACACAAGGCACACAACATGAACATTCATTCCATAATATCGTTTTAGGTCATTCCATATCTAATTCATTTGTTTCAAGTGTGACACAAGAGTCTTATAACTCTTGCCTCTGTCCCCGTGTAACCAACAGGAGTGTAGCGGCGCCCAACCCGTATACCCCGAGGGAGTGATGAAGAAGCCCGCCCGTATACCGTGTATGGCTTGGTCGCAGAGATCCCCCAGTCTCCCTCGGGAAACTGAGCGGTGATGTCACCGCCCGATAATAATAATAGTAGTAACGAAGGGCCAATAAATAAGGTCAAGTAAATCCTAATTCATTTTCATGCTTAAAAGCGGTAAACACACACCACCATATATATCCAAATAAGGCATAAACGCGGCTAAGTAAGTCCGAGGACTTACCTCATCTCAAAGCTAAACGAAACCGATATCACTCTCCGAAGGAATATAACCAAAGCCTATTCAAGACAAGGCAAGATAATCAACAACTACTCACAAGCTAGAAGTCCTTAGACTTCTAGTCCTATATCATCTTACTAGATTATCCACTCTCATAAACTAGGATACACTCCTAGCCCTCATAAATTCACGAGATCTCAACTATAGCCCCAAGTGCTAGGATACTCTCATCCTAAACTCCGAAATCTCAACCAACATATAAATACCACCTCAAGTCTCACAAGATCAATCACAAGGCTCACAAGTGTATAACAACTCAAGATCAACACACCACGTGACATAGAACATCCATAACCTCAAACACTCACCTAAAGGTTTCAAGTCACTACTTGGCATTTGCCCTAAGTTATGCTAAATCCAACCTAGCATGATTCTACAACTAAACATAACTAGATCGAGGAAGAAGGTACTCACACACGATCCAAGGTTGAAGATGGTCTACGGACGTTGAGATTGGATTCGTTGACCTATGACGGCCGATTCCGAACCTAAAACCAAAGTTAAGGAAATTTAGCTTGTATGCTAAATTCGAACGGAGAATGACGTATAATATTCTAAGGAAAAAAAAATCCCGCAAATGAAAACAAGGTTAAAAACCCACAAAACATTTTCCGGAGTGATTTATACAACTTTATAATTACGGGTCAAAGCAAAACAACTTTCCGGACAAGTTAAGAAACTCTTAAAACTTGGTCATTTCTTGAAATACTCTTTGGGTCAAAACTATGATTATACACAAGGGAAAAACAACCCATTTCCTGAAAATAGGGCCAAGACTGCAATAAAACAATTTAGGTCCATTTATGTAATTAATTCTGGAGGAGGGTATTTTATTCACATCCAAAAACTGGGTCTAAAACTATAAATACAAAACAGTGGGTTAAAAGTGTAATTAAATAAGAAAAGGGGGTCCAAATTACAAAACAATCAAATAAACATCAGTAGCTCCTTCAACCTAAAAGAACGCGACAAAGAAGAGGAAGGGCAGGGCCTCCCGGCAGCTCAGTAGGCGGAGGGATAGAGAGATCCGGCGTCGGTGTAGGCGTGGAAGGAGCGGCGGCCGGCGGTCCAATGTTCTATACGGGCGGCTTCCGGCGACAGGCGAGAGAGCAGAGAAAAGGGGAAAGCGGGAGGAGCAGCTCTCTGTGCCGGCCGCTCCAGTGGCTCGAGGCGGTACAAGCGGGGTTGTTTCCGGCATAACAGGAGGAAAGCGGATAGGGGAGGCGGTGACGAGATCCGGCTTGCTCGGTTCCTAACCAAAGGTGAAGCGAGGGAGGGAGTAAGGAAGACGGTGGAGGCGTTCGCTGGTTGCTCCGGTGAGAGGAAGACAACGCAAGGCTGCTCAGCAGCTTCTGGTCGATCGCAAGTCATAGGGGAGAGGAAGAGAGTTGTGAGATGGAGAAGAGGAGAGTAGTCACTGTGAGAGGCTGGGGGCTGGGTGATGCAGTAGGAGACAGAGGGAAAAGGAGGGGTCGGTTGCAGGCGGCTGGAGCGAGGGGTCGGGGAGGTGAGCGAGGGGTCGGTTTGCAGGAGGGTCAAGGGGTTGGGAGGGGGGTAGGTGCAGCGTAGGGCTGCTCATCAGCCAACGATAGAGGGAAAGAAAAAAAATGGAAAAAAGGAAAATTGAATAAATGGGAAAGAAATAAAAGAAAAGGGGTAAAAGGAAATATAGCTATTTAACTCGATTAAACGATTGGAACGGGATTTCCGAATCGGGAAGATTTTCCGAACCTTTCCGAAAGTAAACCAAAATATAACTATACTTGGGAATTTATTTTTACGTCTTAAAGCACTTTAAAAAGATATATAAATATAATTTATAATAAAAATATCGATAGAAGTACGCGAGAGGGGAAATGTCGAAACTGGGTGTTACATTAGGTCCCCCTAAGTACAAGTTTCGTCCCGAAACTTGCTAAACGTGAAACTCTCGAACGACCTCATCTCAATAACATCAAGAAATACTATAATGTTGCAACTACGCCCCTCTAATCCAAGGTCTACTCGCCTAGACACACCAAGACTCGCAAGATATACACATATGAAACACACGTAAACATATCACGTCACAAATCACACAATCATAACCAAGAAAAGATATCGGGACTAACCCGACGGTCCTATAGATGTCGCTAAATCTGCGTAAAACTCAACCAAAAATACTATCCTACGTCTTCCAGTTAGCCTCATCGGTTCCTCTTCTGCGACTAGATCATCACGACGGACCATCCGTCTCGAGTCATGTATGCACTCCCTCGACTGATACACGTGAATCTCAGGTGAACACCCTCTACTCTCTATGGTCACGCCAACCGGTAAACCAATTTCCCAACTCGCGCTAAGATTTCAAAAAGGTCCGATATATCGAAATCTCAACTTCCTCCTCGGGTCTTCCTCAATACAGTATTTCCATTCTGTGTCTCCTTTATTGTCTCTAACAAAGAAGATCAGATTTCCAATTTACATCGTTGGCTTTGGTTCTTGTCAAACCAAACTTTGATGTTACGTTTTCTCATTTCTTGCCACGAGTTCCAAGTAATGAAGGTAGTACTTTACTTCACACTGCTTCTACTCCCGAGACACGTATGCTATTATTTTTAAACCGTTGCTCAATACTCGATCAAGACATTGTCTTGGAGAATCACTTGTACAATTCAAACTCATCATATCGCGAGGCAATTTCAAAACAGTTGCACCAAGGAACCTCCTCTTAACTCTCAACAACTCCATTGTCAATTTTTGTCCCACTCAAACTTCTTTGTCTTCTGAATTAGGTTAGCCATAGATGGTGTTACTTTGGATAATATCTCCACAAATCCAGTAATTACCAGCATGACCAAGAAAACTTGTGACGTCTTTCACATCTCTCGGGGTTTGCCATCCCGAGACAACTTGTCATACGACTTCTCTTTCGTAGTGACTCTGGTTGGTCCAAAATGTCGTAATTGCAATATCCGAGTCTCGAATTCTCAAACAGTGACAATCAAATCTTAGTTAATCTTAGAAGAAACTACCAACCCTTGCAACTGATCGAGTAGGTCCCCCATTCGTTGTAAGGGACACTTGTCCTTCATTGTCATCTTGCTCAACTTATAGTAATCAATGTACAAACGAAGATAGCCGTCTCTCTCTTTGCAAACTGCTGTCCTCTATAATAACTTCAAATCAAGAATTCCAGATGTATCCCAACGTGAACTTCAAATCAAGCGTTCAAGATACACTTCCAACGTGTACTTCAACTCTTCTTAATGGTAAATCCACCTCCCGATGCATTCGGGTTCAAGCTTTTTTTCTCCCATCACATATCGTAAGATATCGACACAATCTTGTCTTAACATTGGTCAAGTGGTCCACCTCGATCTGTTGAGGTGACATCCATCGAACACGTGGTTTAATACTTCTTTAGCTGCAATGTTCCCCGTTCTCTTTCAAAGATCCTTCATCTCCAAAACTCGAAAGACTTGCTATAATAATCTTTTTAAGGTTTCACACTTATGTGAAGTCATGAAGGTCCTAACTGCAGGGCTTAATCACGCCTTATAATATATTAGTATCACCTTCGTATTCTACCAAACCTTGCATCATTCCTTCGAGTAGGTGTAGAACTTACTCCCTTTTCTTATGTAACGTCCAATCGACCGTAGAGGTTCTAACCTCAATTTTTCATGAGATTCTTGTACATCTCACATTGACTTCAAACTTCAAAACTTCAGTATTCCCTTACTATTGTTGGTCACCTTATGTATTTATCGGTATTATATGTACAACTACAATTGAAGCCTCATCTTATGGTTAATCCACTAGCTCCCCTTACCATGATCAAACCTTAAAAGTTGTAACCTGTGGAGTTCCTCCATACGTTAATCTCATGACCTAAGAAGGTCGCATAAGATCGTTACAATCTCCTCCTCGGAGGTCTTGTTATAACTACTTGCTTGTACTCGTTCAACATTGTTTGGTTTAAGACAAATGCACGTCCATTGATGTACCTCCTTACGATTGAAATTGATCCACCGCGAATACTCCAAGCTCTTGGTCCCGATCCTATATGTTTCCATAGTCTTGTTTACTCTTCCCATCTACATACATCAATAGACAACCCGCACTTGTGCGTTCTCAGTTTTCATCGATTAACTTATATTTGACCTTCTCCGAAGTTAATGACTTACCCTCCTACCATACTCCTGAAAGGATACCCACTCGGGGTACTTGTCTTAACTAGCTCATTTTCCTCTTTTTCAACTCCGTTAGCTCTTTATACGCTCCTCTCTTCCTTCCGCTTATGTAAGATAACCATACCTACCAAACTCTCTCGTCTCCTACGTCACACCTTTATAGGCTTAACTGCTCTTCATATTGTTTTGCAAATGCACTCCTCACATATTTTGGCACTAATTAGTCTCCACTCGTATCCTTCTTGGTTGATAACTTAAGTCCTTCCATCCAGCTCCTTGTTTCCTCTTTCATCTTCTAAAGATCAACATCCTCACACACTTCCTGCTTCTTAGCATTGATCAGTCTCATCACAATGACGGAAAATGGTTGACCCCACAAGGTAATTCTTCTATCTGCTTTCACCTTTTGATCCTCCTTGTAAATCTCGTATTTCTGAATAAGTCACCCGCTTAGGATCTCGCAAAGATCGTCACTTCACCCTCTGGTACCTCCATAAGCTTAACTTACGGTTCTCATAATTCTTTCTCAATTGTCTGACCACTCTTTTCATCTTGACCCCCATCCTTAGGTGCACCTATTGAAAACTCGTCTTACTTAAAACACTAGTTTTATTCTCGAGCGAGAATGTAGTCCTCTTTACTTGATTCACATCTTTAGTTCATTGACACCGCACTTGAAAAAAGCTTTAAGTTCGTTGTCTCTAGTTGCCTCATTGATGCTCCTTCATTGTTTCCTTGATACCTCTCTCATGTCTTTATGTCGCTTTTATATTGGTATAGTCTCCATCTTGTTTCACTTAAGTCGACACGAGGTTCCCTTTTATTTGTTTGTCCTTTGATTACGTCATCTCTAGTCTTCTTCTTCGATGTCCTCATAAAGGAGTCCGAGGAGTCACTGGGGTGCTTGCGAAAACTTGATGCTCAACTCGATAACTTGAGCATATTCATCTTCGTATGTATACTATCCTAAGCCAACAGGCGTCGTCCAAGGGGGCGATGATAGCTTTCTATCATCTTAGCTATAAGGTTCTATATCACTAATATGATATTAACATACCATATGCTTATATATATATAGATAAAGATATAAACGTCATGCTACTACTATAAACATAACCAGTCCATAAACAATTTACAATTAAACATTCAAGTATAGTCCAAAAGATCCTCAGTCCACATATACATATCTACATATATATACATAATATAGTAATAATAATCAATAACTAAGTCACCGAGATCCGCGGAGAAAGTGGTGGTCCCGTACATTCTACCCCAACTGACACATGCACATGATTTGAAAACAAAATTCATTTCTTTAAAACTCAGAACCCTTGAGGGTTCTGTTTATTTTTATTCGGCCTTTAGAAGATTACGAGTGCCATTGTTGTCAACCTAGGGCTCTGATACAACTTTGTAACACCCCGAATCCGCGGGACTCGGGATGCTACGGGTTGGGACCTCACAATGGGTCCCGACCCTTAGCCTGACAACAATTTCACCGGATCTTGCAACAAGGCACAAATAAAGGCCACAACTTAATACATTTTATGCAATGTTATGAAACCCGAAGATAAAAGAAAGGAAAGACTTCAGCCGTCCTTACAACAACATCAACACAATATACAATAACAAAAACACAAGAACTCCAAAACCCAACTCAACCTAAAATGTACGGAACCCCGGCTGTCCACTCCTCCGGATCACTTGGCCACATCCTATCCTGCACATCAACTACAACAATCGGTATAAAACCGTTAGCTCACATTCTAGGCATTGTAAAGATAATATGGCACAAACACACACAGGAGAACACATGGCACACAACATGAACATTCATTCCATAATATCTTTTTAGGTCATTCCATATCTAATTCATTTGTTTCAAGTGTGACACAAGAGTCTTATAACTCTTGCCTCTGTCCTCGTGTAACCAACAGGAGTGTGGCGGCGCCCAACCCGTATACCCTGAGGGAGTGATGAAGAAACCCGCCCGTATACCGTGTATGGCCTGGTCGCAGAGATCCCCCTAGTCTCCCTCGGGAAACTGAGCGGTGATGTCACCGCCCGATAATAATAATAGTGGTAACGATGGGGCAATAAATAAGGTCAAGTAAATCCTAATTCATTTTCATGCTTAAAAGCGGTAAACACACACCACCATATATATCCAAATAAGGCATAAAAGTGGCTAAACGTCTCAAAGCTAAACGAAACCGATATCACTCTCCGAAGGAATATAACCAAAGCCTGTTCAAGACAAGGCAAGATAATCAACAACTACTCACAAGCTATAAGTCCTTAGACTTCTAGTCCTATATCATCTTACTAGGTCATCCACTCTCATAAACTAGGATACACTCCTAGCCCTCATAAACTCACGAGATCTCAACTATAGCCCCAAGTGCTAGGATATTCTCATCCTATACTCCGAAATCTCAACCAACATATAAATACCACCTCAAGTCTCACAAGATCAATCACGAGGCTCATAACTGTATAACAACTCAAGATCAACACACCACATGACGTAGAACATCCATAACCTCAAACACTCACCTAAAGGTTTCAAGCCACTAGTTGGCATTTGCCCTAAGTTATGCTAAATCCAACCTAGCATGATTCTACAACTAAACATAACTAGATCGAGGAAGAAGGTACTCACACACGATCCAAGGTTGAAGATGGTCTACGGACATTGAGATTGGATTCGTTGACCTATGACGGCCGCTTCCGAACCTAAAACCAAAGTTAAGGAAATTTAGCTTGTATGCTAAATTCGAACGGAGTATGACGTATAATATTCTATGGAAAAAAAATCCCGCATATGAAAACAAGGTTAAAAACCCACAAAACATTTTTCGGAGTGATTTATACAACTTTATAATTACGGGTCAAAGCAAAACAACTTTCCGGACAACTTAAGAAACTCTTAAAACTTGGTCATTTCTTGAAATACTCTTTGGGTCAAAACTATGATTATATACAAGGGAAAAACCACCCATTTCCTGAAAATAGGCCCAAGACTGCAATAAAATAATTTGGGTCCATTTATGTAATTAATTCTGCAGGAGGGTATTTTATTCACATCTAAAAACTGGGTCTAAAACTGTAAATACAAAACAGTGGGTTAAAAGTGTAATTAAATAAGAAAAGGGGGTCCAAATTACAAAACAATCAAATAAACATCAGCAGCTCCTTCAACCTAAAAGAACGCGACAAAGAAGAGGAAGGGCAGGGCCTCCCGGCGGCTCAGTAGGCGGAGGGATAGAGAGATCCGGCGTCGGTGTAGGCGTAGAAGGAGCGGCGGCCGGCGGTCCAATGTTCTATACGGGCGGCTTCCGGCGACAGGCGAGAGAGCAGAGAAAAGGGGAAAGCGGGAGGAGCAGCTCTCTGTGCCGGCGGCTCCAGTGGCTCGAGACGGTACAAGCGGGGTTGTTTCCGGCATAACAGGAGGAAAGCGGATAGGGGAGGCGGTGACGAGATCCGGCTCGCTCTGTTCCTAACCAAAGGTGAAGCAAGGGAGGGAGTAAGGAAGACGGTGGAGGCGTTCGCAGGTTGCTCCGGTGAGAGGAAGACAACCCAAGGCTGCTCAGCAGCTTCTGGTCGATCGCAAGTCACAGGGGAGAGGAAGAGAGTTGTGAGATGGAGCAGAGGAGAGTAGTCACTGTGAGAGGCTGGGGGCTGGGTGATGCAGTAGGAGACAGAGGGAAAAGAAGGGGTCGGTTGCTGGCGGCTGGAGTGAGGGGTCGGGGAGGTGAGCGAGGGGTCGGTTTGCAGGAGGGTCAAGGGGTTGGGAGGGGGGTAGGTGCAACGTAGGGCTGCTCATCAACCAACGATAGAGGGAAAGAAAAAAAATGGAAAAAAGGAAAATTGAATAAATGGGAAACAAATAAAAGAAAAGGTGTAAAAGGAAATATAGCTATTTATCTCGATTAAACGATTGGAACGGGATTTCCGAATCGGGAAGATTTTCCGAACCTTTCCAAAAGTAAACCAAAATATAACTATACTTGGGAATTTATTTTTACGTCTCAAAGCACTTTAAAAAGATATATAAATATAATTTATAATAAAAATATCGATAGAAGCACGCGAGAGGGGAAATGTCGAAACTGGGTGTTACAAAAGTGATTTCGGTGTTAGTTACACCAAATAGGATGGCTAAGTCTGTTAAGGCTCAAGAGAAGCCACCGACGCGGATGTATGATTGAAGATTTACAATTACTAGAGAGTATTTGTATGAAAATGTAGAGACATCATTGGAGTTGATATGTCATCAAGGGATCGGCGGTATGAGTTGAGCTGAGGCTAATTGGACAAGATTGTGACACCTTCGGGTGCGACCTTAGAGGAAATTTTGTTGAATGATAGTTGGCGGATGCGTTTGATACACCATCCAGTTTACTGTTACTGAAGAACATGGATTTCAGCATCGACTTAGAGTTAGGGATGAGACCGATTTTAACGCACCATATCATATGGCCCTATTGGAGTGGAAGAAGCAACTCGATGAGTTAGCAGCGAAAGGCTTCATACGTGTTCGCTCCAAAGTGTGTGCATAATAAGTCTTAAATTTACAACCAAGAATAAAGCAAACGCGAACCCGTATTGTACGGATCAATCGCAGTATAAGAAAATATTCCAGGGTCGATCACATGAACTATGGTGAAATCAAGCAACGGTATATAACTTCAGGTTGTAAATGCAAACTCGAGCAACAACGAACAATGATATAAGATAATTAGATAAAGAAATTCAGATTCTAGAGATCAAAATATCCAGTTGTGGTTTCGACTCAAGATTACTAAGGATAAGCGCGGACAAAGCTGAGGTTTGCAAAGGGAAGGTATTTCTACGATGGGGATAGATCACTGGGTATGTCTCACCATCCACTATCTCAAACCAAAGATCCTATCACCAGATAAGTTTCAAGGAACTAAGGAAAGGTACTACGTCTCAAACAGACAACTCTCACCTAAGAGAACATAACTAACCATTACCGGGTAAGTCTTAGGTCAACTCTCAAAGGTAGGTTGAAGGCACACTCAAACCCTATGAAAGGATATACCTTTGTTACCTAACACTCATCATCATCGGTAAACAAGCAAAGGAATCACCGGGATGGGCTTGAAAATAAACTAGGAAAATTGCAACAAGGATAGGATTTTGCAAATTATAACCTAAACTCAAGATCGGGCAATGCAGTAGAAAATCTTGTGCAGTTCATATCAATCTCGGTCGAGATGACTCCAAGAACAACCCGAGACGGGAATAAAACAAGGGTTTTAGTCAACAATCATCATGTTCAAAGCAATCAAACAATTTATAATCAAGATAACAAAGAAAGGGAATAAAACACTCAACAAAGGTAACTCAATAATCAAAAGCAAACAATCCAACAACGTGTCAATAATGTGTTCCAAAAGAATGACAACAATCAACTATCAACTTCCCAAGGAAATCTTACAACTTATCTTCCCTTCTTCCTTGAACCCTAAGTAATCCTTCCTTCGATCTCCTCCTTCCGTGAATCCTTCCAATAGCCGTCAAAAGTCCTTGACGTCTCATCCGTATACGAGTGTCTTTTCTGCGACATTCACCTTCCATTCTTATAGAAGAATTTAGGTCCAATAATATTTTATTTCCCCTTGGTATTGGGCCGTCGATCTCTAGCTAGGCCCAGTTGGCTGTCTCGGTCGAGGTGCATGACTGTGTCAGTCCGAGATCAGTAGTGGATCGCATACTTTTCTTCGTATCTTCAACTGAATCATTCCCCCATCCTTTCCCTATGATTCATGCCTTTCTTCTTGTCCTTCCAAGTGCTCCATAATGTATCTACATGGCCTCCTTAGACTTCAATGCTCCGTTTTGATCCAAAATATGTCTTATTTCCTACAATTACAATCAAGCGTGGTATAGACCTCGATTCTTGCAATGTTGACTAATAATGACATAATCATCAAGAATATATATTCATGCATGTAGAATAATGATGAGAAAATGTCAAAACCATATCAAAAATATAGACAATAATTCATGCTATCGAAATACCCCATACTTGCCTCTTGCTTGTCCCCAACCAAGGTTCAAATCTTAGATACAAGATAGTATGAATTACAAATTAGTTAAGATCAGTGAAAACTTTCAAAAACTTTTGGTTGTGTGCTTCCACTCATAGACCACCCTTAGAGAATGCTTCATAGGTAGTAAGAATCAATATTTGAGCAAAACAAGTTATAGGTATAAGAAAGCTAATCATACTTCACAAGAAATCATAGAATGTGTAGCAAATCATACTCATCAAAATCAATCATGGATAATCCAGTTTAAACCACAAAGTCAGGCAACATACTCAAGCTCTCAAGGGCTTTCAAATAAAGGTCAAGAAACGTGTTAGGGATGGAATGTATAAAGGATATTGTGGTGCTGAAATCCGGGAAAAGGATAAGAACTTCAAAACTTCAAACTCAACTCCGTATCTATCAATAAGCTTTTCTTACTTCGTTCCGCATATTTCTTTACTTTTCACTTTTTGAGATCATGGACAGAGGTGCACAATAACCGAAGCCTTGGAGATCAAAATCATGATGCAAAGCATGTAATATACCAGTTTTCAAACCAATTTTCTACGTTTTTTTTCCGCTCAAAATCATGATGCAATGAATGTAAAATACCATACAATCTAAAAGCACATAATAGAAGTTACCAAGGAATTCATAAGTTGCAGAATATCAGTTATTATGGACCGAGGTATCACAAACACCCCATACTTAGGACACATCGTCCCGATGGGTACAAGAAAGTCAAGAGAAAGTACTTACAATGTCAAGTGCAGAACAACATAATAAGAACAGAAAAATAGATGCAACTCTGGAACATTGATCAAGCATCAGGAGGAGTTGGAGGATGAAACAAATACAAGGAGGGGTCAAAGGCGTAGCCCATCTGCTGCTGAAACTGCAGCTCCATCATCCGGTGTTGATAGATGATGGCTCTTGCATCTCACGCCTCAAAGCGCCAATCTCGCTCGTTAATGTCAAGGCACTCTCCCAAATCCGTACGCAGAGTATGGAATGAATCCTCCATCTAATGAGTGAGATCGTTAATCCTCCTATGAGCCTCGGGGTCGCGGCGGCGGCGGTGCTGGTGGAGCTCCCGTTGCTGTGGGATCTCCTTGGTGGCATCTGCTGTGGCAGATCATCATCAGTTGCCTCATTATCCACGAGCTCCATCACCGGAGCACTTGGACCAGTAGTGTTCGTCCTGGGGTCCATAGGAACTCCTCCATCCTCATCGTCACTCTTTGTGCCGAACTCCGCTCCTATCTCTACATCCTGCACAAAAGACTGCCAAATCTCCAACCAATGGTTTGGGTCGGAGACCACGAACTGCGAAGACCAAGGAATACCCTGTGGAGATCTAGTCTCCTAAGGAATGGTTACGTATGGTGGACCATGACCTCGGGGAACCAGTATCCGGCGTGTAATGAACTCTTGCAGTCCAAGGGGTTTGGCCTCAACGACCAATGTACATGTTGAAAGGTCGACCTCCAAAACGTTGGCGATATGAGTCACCAACTTTCCAAAACAAATATCTCCCTTCCTCTTGTACTTTACTCTATGAAGCTCTGACAAGACCTTTATCTATGGGCGTTTTTATCTTATCAAAATATAATCCCAACTTAGCACTAAAACGAGTATAGTGGTTAAGTAAGGGTCGAACCCAAGAGAGTTTTGTTTTTCTTATTAAATTCAATTATTTATTATAGATTCAAGTAACAAGGGGGGGGGGGGTTGAGTGAATTTATGTACACAAAACTTATGAAGGCAAGTAACACAACGAGTAAGACAATAAAGGGTGAATCTACACTAGGCTGATTCTTAGCATGCAATTACTACTTTGGTGAGTTCCTTTTTACAAGTTTTCAAGTAATCTCTCGTCTCGATCAAATATATGTGTTGATCTAACCGGGATCAACACAACTTAACAGGTTAGTTTTCCGTAAACCTACAAGAACAATTAACAAGTTAGCTTTCAAATAAAGACTAAGGGATATAAAGAAAAGATTAAAACCATTAAACTTATCTTTATATTTGTGTTCCTTTCCTTTAAGCAACTACAACCCGTTATTACTTAAAGTTTAGTACTAGATTAAAGACCCGAACCCGGAATCTATTAATCCTAGTTCTTTGCATGCACTTTAGAACCTAAGGTGATCAATCTTAAGTGATAGTAAAACATGCAATTAGACAATGAAGATCAAGGAAACACAAAGTATTACTAAATGAAAACTTATATTAGAAGGAACTTACAACCAAAGTAACAATGCAGCTTCAAACCATTCCAATAAAGCAAGGGAGTTAGCAACTCATTACAAAGGTAGCAAGATAATTATAATGGAAAAAGTGGATTCTAATTGGATGCTTCTAGCAATCAACCCTAGGTCTATTTATACAACAAATGGCACTAAATATCAGCAAATGACCAGCCCAAAACAGCCACCTTTAATGCCATAAAGGTGGTGTAACCAGCCGGAGTAAAGCCTTTGTCGCTGAACAGCGGGGGCGGCCTTCAGATCCGCAGGGGCGGTTCAGGCGAAAACGCTTGATCTTCTTCGTAGCCACAGGGGCGGCCTAGCACTTCCGCAGGGGCGGATATTTAATGATCTTCAAACGTCTGACTCTTCAACTTTCTGTCGCTTCATATGATGAGCCGCAGGGGCGTCCCAGTGTCAACGCGGGGCGGTGACATTGACTCTTCATCTTCCAGCTCCCAGGTTGAGGCGCAGGCAGAGGCGTAGGGGCGCTGGTCTTCGCTTCTTCAGGGCAAGTCACCGCAGGGGCGCCAAGGGTTGACGCAGGTGCGGTGACAATCATTGTTCCTGTCGCGGGCGAAGGCGCACGCTGCGCTCCGGAGTATGCTATCACCCGCAGGGGCGGTGACACTGCTCCGCGGGGGCGGTGAGGCAGCAGAAACTTTGCTTCGTGAGTGGTCTTCACTCCTAAATGCTTATAACTCCTTCTTTATCTTCTTTTAGTCTTCTTCTTCTGGACCAAGGAGTTAGTAGCATAAACCGACACTAATGTAACAAAAAGACTATAAAAACTAACCTAAATAATAGTGATTCCTTCACCTATCAAACTCCCCCATACTTAGACCTTTTACTCGTCCCGAGTAAAATAAATGACAGCAGGTTTTAAACTCAAAGGCCTCAGGAAGCATGGGCAAGCAGAAAAGACAATGAAAACAAAAGAAAAGCCAAGAAAGAAAGAGGGAAAAGAGAGGAAATGTGAGAAAAAGGTGAGAAAACTATCATTCTTATTGCTCCAAGAGTGACCTACCCGGACAACCTCCTTATGACTCCCCTTCTTATGTCGCCAAACGCCGGAAAGGGAACCTACACTCGGTGTCGCTCATTTTTCCAAAGTGCCCTTTCGGGTTTTCACCTTGCCACTCTTCTTCTTTTGATGATCTCACTTGGAACTCACATCCCTCAAGTCCAATTTTGCACCAACCTAAGGTTGGTCAGACTACCTTCTTTTTGCCTAAACCGCCCTTTCGGGTTTTCGGTTTATCCAAGGATTTTCAAGCCTTTTTTCATTTTCTTTGGCTTTTTCTTTTTTTCTTTTTTTTTTCTCAATTTCAAACTGAATTCAAACTACAAAAACCTAAAACAAGTCAAATAGACTATTCATGCAATGATATGTCCCTCCCTCATACTTGAAGTACACTTTGTCCTCAAAGTGGAAATTGAAGCAAAGATAAATGTGGGAAAGGGAGAAATGATGATACCACTAGTGGAATGGTCCGGCTGGACCATCCGGACCCTCCTCCGGTGGGTACGGGAAGTGGCGGAAGAAATGCTCCTGCCGGCGGTAGAGCGTGTCGATATGATCCTCCTGAGTGTCCATCCTCTGCCCAAATGAAGTCTCAAAGCTGGCTTGTCAAGTCAGCTGCTGAGCCTCTAGCTGTTGTTGATGAACCGCCTGCCAAGCATCCTGCCGGCGGTCAAAATGGGTGGTCATAGAGGAAGCGAAGCTGGACTGCCACGCCTGCTGCTGCTCAAGTATGGACCGTTGGTACTCGGTCTGCCATGCCTGATGCTGGGCAGTCAAGGCTGCCATCTAAGCCTGAAGGCTCTCAATGGCTGGACTGTCGTCCGGTGCTGTAGTAGGCATCTCCTCATCATCTGGTACGGGCACATGGTCAGCAACAGGAGCGCGGCTGGAGCTCGCAGCATATCTCTCAACAATTGCCCCCTAAGGCCGTCTTTGAACGAAGGGGTCAGCTGGTATGTATAGCTCGGAGAGCTCGTCTCCAAGTGGAAGTGGCCGGGGGAGGTATATGATGTGACTCCCATCTGCTAATGAGAGCCAAAAGAGGTTCTCCCCGTCTCTCTTGAGGAGCCTACACCTCCTCAACATCCCTTCCGTGTACAATGGGGCCTCTAACCCATCCTCCAAGTCGGAGAGGTCCATCACCTGTGCAACGATCAATGAGATCACCCCACCTCCCACAATGTCTCGTGGCTCGTTCTTCCTAATCCGCTTCAAAGCGGTAAGGAAGAGGTACGGCCAATCTGGTATCTTGTCATTCGTGGGGAGGCAGGCGTACAACAGTGGAAGGTCCTTGAGAGCGACCTGGTTCTCCTCCTTGTTACCACAAAAGACACTCATGAAGATCTTGGAGAGGAGCCTCACCCCCTGCATGAAACTCGGATCTGGTGGCGCCCTGCCAAAATTCGCATAAGTCCGGTGTAGGGATGGGCTCCCACCAGTCGTCGGAGGCGCAAATAGTCACCCCGAATGCCTCCTGCAGTTGGGTGTAGTCCAATGTATACATCCTCTTGTTGAACTTGAATGACAGTCCAACACATATGTGGTCTTCCTTTTCCATGGTGAAGGTGGCGATGAATTGGCGGTTGAGCTCGGGATATGTTGGGGCATTCATGTCCAGAAAGTCACCGAGCCCAGCATTAGTTAGGAATACCTGCATGCTCTCTAACATGCCCAGTTTCTCCAAGGTAGGAACGTGCAAAAACCGAGTTGCATACACAACCCGATCTTGCACAATCCTATACCGCTGCTTGTCAGCGTCCGACAACTTGTATTTCTTCTGTTTTTCCATTTCTTGCAATTAAACAAGTAAAGGAATTAGAAAGTTCAGAAACTGGATTAAGAAACGAACCCTTTGTTCTATTTCCACAGGGGCGGATGAAGGATGTGCAAGGGCGGCGAGGTGCAGGGGCGGCAACTTGCAGGCGCAGGGGCGTGGGAGATAGAGGGGGTGTAGGGTTTGAAGAGTGAGTGGACAGAGAGAGGAGGGGGGGGGGGTTTGTTATAGGTTATTCTTGGGAAGTGTATTTTTTTCTTTCGTTGATAAAACCGCAGGGGCGGGTGCTTATCGCCGCGGGGGGTGGTGACAAGGAAGAGGGGGCACGCAGACTCAGCGCCAGGGGCGGCGCTGAGAATGTGTGTCAAGGATGGCCGCCGTAGGGGCGTAAGGGAGTCACCGCGGGGGCGGTGACCAGTGTGTTACAGACGTTAGACTCAGCGCCGGGGGCGGTTCTGGCCATAGGGGTCACCGCGGGGGTGGGGACACTGAGCCGCAGGGGCGGTTTTCTTGACAAAGACTCCTCTTCTTATTCCTTCGGGTTGCCTCCCGAGCAGCACCTTTGTTTTACGTCGTTGGCTCGACGCAAGGACTCTACCTCTCTGATTGAGCCTCCTCCAGCATCACCTTGGGGTTTATAACCGTCTGTGAAGGCAATCCTCCGAAGGACCTAGTTTCAATCCTTGTTATGGCTTCCGCCATTTGCCCAACCTGTTTTTCAAGGTTCTTGATGTTTGATTCTGTTGTTTGGATATGAGTAGCAAAATGTTTAGTCAAAAGTTGTAACATATCCTCAGTTGTTTGATACTTACCTTGTCGAGGTTGTTGTTGATTTTGTTGATCCCTCCAACGAAAGTTCTGTTGATCACGCCAGTTAGGCATGAAGTTTTGTGCATAGGGATCGTTCCTAGGCCTTTGCTGCTGTGGCTGTCCATAACCCATTGCATTCACCTCAACATCGTCATCCTGGACTTAGGGACACATGTCCATTGGATGGTATGGGTCAGCACACACTCCACATGCCTTCAGCTGCTGTGGGGTTCCCGTAAGTGTTAATCTCTTCACCATTTCCTTCAGTTCCGCAAGCTTAGTGGAGATCTCACTCTTCCCGGAATTCATAACATGAACACCTCTCTTGGAAGGGGTCCTTCCAAAGTTCCGGCCCCCTTCCGTTAGTTCCTGTATCTTTTCCAAAGCAAGGTCAGGGGTGGAGTTAAGAATGTTACCTCGACAAGCCGCATCGACTATCCTCCTTTCATTGTCTAGCAAGTCATTGTACAAGTACAAGACTAGATCTTGAGTCGAATATCCGTGGAAAAGACAGCTGCATCGGAGGCGTGCGAATCTTTCAAAACTCGTAGAGAGTTTCGTCCGTCTCTTGATCGATGTTGCTTATAGCTTTCTTCAAGCTAATTGCCTTATTGGCTGGGAAGTATTTCTCCAAAAACGCCTTGTGAAGGTTCTCCCAAGTGTCGATACTCCCAGATGGAAGGTGGTAATACTAATCATCCGCTTCATCTTTGAGTGTGAAGCCGAATGCCCTCATATTGATTTGTTCTTTGGTAATGTTGGCCAGCTTCATGCTCATACTCACGGTATGGAACATCCCAAGGTCTTTGATGGGGTCTTCAGCACTTAACTCATGGAAAGATGGGAGCAAGTGAATGAGACCCGGCTTGAGGTCGAAGTTGATTCCTTCCCCTAATGCTGGTATAGTAACCGCAAGAGGGTTTTGAGCCAAAGTGGGTTGTGAGTGAGATGACGAAGAGTACGATCAACCATTTCTTGTTGGAGTTGTTGTCTACGTTGCCGGATGTGTGTCCTCTCAATTTCTGGATCAAAGGAAGCAAAGCCGAAGTTAGTAGCACGACTTTGAACCATAAAATGGTTCAAACCAATAATCAATAATAACAAAAAAATAAAAATAACAAAACTCCCCGGCAACGGCGCCAAAATTTGACAAGACCTTTATCTATGGTCGTTTTTATCTTATCAAAATATAATCCCGACTTAGCACTAAAACGAGTATAGTGATTAAGTAAGGGTTGAACCCAAGAGAGTTTTGTTGTTCTTATTAAATTCAATTATTGATTATAGATTCAAGTAACAAGGGGGGGGGGGTTTGAGTGAATTTATGCACACAAAACTTATGAAAGCAAGTAACACAACGAGTAAGACAATAATGGGTGAATCTACACTAGGTTGATTCTTAGCATGCGATTACTACTTTGGTGAGTTCCTTTTTTATAAGTTTTCAAGTAATCTCCCGTCTCGATCATATATATGTGTTGAGCCAACCGGCATCAACACAACTTAACAAGTTAGTGTTCCGTAAACCTACAAGAACAATTAACAAGTTAGCTTTCAAATAAAGACTAAGGGATATAAAGAAAAGATTAAAAATGTTAAACTTATCTTTATATTTGTGTTCCTTTCCTTTAAGCAACTACAACCCGTTATTACTTAAAGTTTACTACTAGATTAAAGACCCGAACCCATAATATATTAATCCTAGTTCTTTGCATGCACTTTAGAATCTAAGGTGATCAATCTTAAGTGATAGTAAAACATGCAATTAGACAATGAAGATCAAGGAAACACAAAGTGTTACTGAATGAAAACTTATATTAGAAGAAACTTACAACCAAAGTAACAATGCAGCTTCAAACCAACCCAATGTAGCAAGGGAGTTAGCAACTCATTACAAAGGTAGCAAGATAATTATAATGGAAAAAATGGATTCTAATTGGATGCTTCTAGCAATCAACCCTAGGTCTATTTATACTACAAATGGCACTAAATAGGAGTAAATGACCAGCCCAAAACAACCACCTTTAATGCCATAAAGGTGGTGTAAACAGCTGGAGTAAAGCCTCTGTCGTTGAACCGCAAGGGCGGCCTTCAGATCCGCAGGGGCGGTTCAGGCGAAAACGTTTGATCTTTTTCGTAGCCGCAAGGGCGGCCTAGCACTTCCGCAGGGGCGGATATTTAATGATCTTCAAACGTTTGACTCTTCAAATTTCTGTCGTTTCAGATGCTGAGCCGCAGGGGCGTCCCAGTGTCAACGCGGGGGGCGGTAACACTGACTCTTTATCTTCCAGCTCGCGGGTTGAGGCGCAGGCAGAGGCGCTGGGGCGCTGGTCTTCGCTTCTTCAGGGCAAGTCACCGCAGGGGCGCCAAGGGTTGGCGCAGGTGCGGTGACAGTCTTTGTTCTTGGCGCTGGTGAAGGCGCACGCTGCGCTACGCTCCGGAGCATGGTGTCACCCGCATAAACGGTTAGGCAACAGAAGCTTTGCTCCGTGAGTGGTCTTCACTCCTAAGTGCTTAAAACTCCTACTTTATCTTCTTTTAGTCTTCTTCTTCGGGACCAAGGAGTTAGTAGCATAAACCGACACTAATGTAACAAAAATACTCTAAAAACTAACCTAAATGATAGTGATTCCATCACCTATCAAGCTCTTCTACCAGCATGGTTGTGAAATCCGGTATCCCTCTTGTAGTCATACAAAAGAGAGTAAACAACTCACCCTGGCGGATCTTCTGTGGCATCTAAGTGCAGGCCAGCAACATCTCACTCAAGATCTGGTGAGCGATCCAAAATGCGACGTGGTAGTTATTCTTATCCTTGGAGTCACTTGGTTGCCAATTATCTGCACTAGTGGGGTGTGAGCAATGTCGTCCTAGAAAATGCGTGTATCACGCCAGTGTTCTCCCGAAGGTGTGCGTGCAAGTAAGCTTTAAATTTATAAAACTGAAATCAAAGCTAGCGAACCCGCAGTGTACGGATCGGCGTAGTAAAGCAAGAATTCCAGAGTATCGAACTCAAGGATTTGGGGGGAACAAAGTCAGTGCACAAATTGTCAAGAAATAAAAGTAGAAGCTTTGCAAATATATTGGGAAAACAACAATTCTAAAGTTCCAAGTATCCAATTGTGGCAATCGATTCAAGATATTCTATAGATGTAAGGACAGTGTCGGGATTGCAAAGGTATAACTAAGGAATCAAAGGATAAGAATTACTCTCAAATACCCATTAGGGCTCTCTCTATAAAGGTTGTTGAGGCTGCATTATAAAGGGAATCAAAGGATAAGAATTACTCTCAAATACCCATGCCCAAACCCAAGGAATCAAAGATAAGCCAAAACGGTTAAGGTTGTGACACTCGAAACCGAAATAGAGGATGCTGAGTGTCACTACTACTTAGGAAAGGCAAGCCAAGGCTAGGTTAAAGCATATATCTAACTTTGGATCAAAGCAAAAGCAAAGTGCGTACGACGGAGGGAAACCACGGCTGGATCTTGAGGAACCACGGTCGTGGAACTCAAGAACAGGCCGTGGAAAAGGTCGACGAAGAGGTTTCTCGCAACTCTCAGGGTCCAATCTGTTTTGGTTCAATCTATCATCATCTAAGCCACAACTTATCAAACCTTCACCCTAGAATCGCTAAAGGGTTTTAGCCATTAACCATCATCATTGAATCAATAATCAAGTTTAAAAGAGATAAAGTATAAAACCTCGAAAACTCAATAATAATCGAATAGTCAATCTCGATAACAAACAATAGTATATGCGTTCAATGAATGCGGAATAGGGAGCAAAAATCCTCACAACAATCTCTAGGAATAATGAAGAACGGGATGCCAATCCGTTGTCAAATACAAACCCTAAGATCTTCTAAGTACGCAATCTCAAAATGCGTCCTTCTCGCAATCTTCCCTGTATGCAATGGAATCTTCCTAAGCAACCTTCAAAATCTCTTTCCTTGCGGGATAAATGTTGCGTATGCAGCCGTCCCCATTTTCTCCCTCTTTCAGCCGTCTTATAGGGAAAAATAGGGTTACGAAAAAGCCCGATAACCGCTACTAACGTGGCAAATATGACACGTGGCAACGTCATAGAAATCACGGTCTAGTGTACAATTCAACGGCCGTGGTTTTGGCCGTGGAACCTTCTGTTGCTCTTCGACATCACTTTCCACGATCTTAATGTTATAACCACAGTCGTGGTTTTCTTGGTCTGGCCGTGGAAACTCAAATTCCTTTGCAAAAGCCTTTGTTTCGTATAGTTCTCTAACCATGCTCCTTCCTTAGCCTCTCCAATGTGTCGTCTTGACATCTAGTATGATTAAATACTCCTATCCCCTCACATATGTTCCAATTCAAGCCTTTATTCACCTAAAACAAAACAAAGCTTGTTTAGATCTCTATATCGACATAATAGGTGAATGTGCTCATAAATGCTTCAAACTCATATCCATGTACGCAACTAAAAGGGAAAAAAAATCAAAACAAGTTCCTAAAATATAGTCATATTTTATGCTATCAAAATACCCCATACTTGTCACTTGCTTGTCCCAAAGCAAGGTTTTAAAAAGCTTAGAACATAAGGTAGGATGAAATATGAATGCAAAACAAAGTAAAAACAATCTTTTTGGTAGTGTGCTTCTAATTAATAGATCATTCTCAAATCTTGCTTCATGCCCCCTAGAAAAACATCCACATACATAAACCAAAATATGTCAAGCAAAGGAAACATCATAAATTGCATAAACTTCAAGACAAACATCATAACCTTCAAGAAATGTCAAAATCAAATATGTGAAACTTCAATTTAGATTACCAAGTCAAACAACATTCTTATGATCTCAAGGACTTTCAAGTAAGGTCAAGAATGTGAATAGGTGGGAAAACTTATAAAGGCATGGGGTGTAAAAATCCGGGAAGAAAGAACCACACAAACTCTTTTCTTTTTACCATATGAACTAACCACCAATTAGAGCTTTGCTTTTAGGAAATATGGACAGCGGTGCACAAAAACCGAAGCCTAGGAGATTAGCGTTTCTCAATTTCGAGATGCCTCAAACCCTTGATGCACATATCATAAACCGTTAGGAATATCGCTCAATCCGACTTTCGCAAGACACAAACACCCGGCTATGTGAATGGCGCCGAGTTACTCATCATCACGATTGACTTCCCTAAACCTATTTTTTTTATACTTTGAATACAAACAACTTTTCTTTCATGGCCCTCTCACATCAAACATGCCAAAATCCACTCGTCCTAATTCCCGGATAGGTAAAGGAGGCAAACATTTTCATCGAGGGGCTAAATGATCAAAGAAAGAAGCAAGAAAATCGAGGTGCCTTTATCATTTCATAGAAAGTGTAAGAACTTATATTGCGATTTCAACATTCATTCCTCTATATGATTTAGATAAAACTTTCACATTATGAAATTTGCAAGAAAGGTTAAACAACATACTCAATTTCTTCACAATTCATAATTCGATTCAAGCATACAAATGTCATCAAAAGTTCATTCCACAAGTAGATTCATCATAGAATTAATCTCCAATCCTAGTGTAAGAGCCTTAGTCTTTGGAGCCTAGGAGCTTTAGCTTAGATTTGCCTTGACCCTGTTAGCCTCCCCAGCTGACCTGGACGGCCGCCCCTGCGGCTAGCCGCCCCTACGCCTTTGGTGAGCCGCCCCTATGGCTCTGTGTAGGTGCATCCACTTTCGTTGACTCTTTGACCCGTGCTTTGTGGCTGGCTTCCCTTATAAGCCTCCCATTCCTTCAGATGAGGGGTTTCCTTACCTCATTTCAGCTTCTTCATCTCCCTTACGCTCTCCTTCTTCTCCCTCTTCTCTTCTTGGATCTCTTTGATCTTGTGAGTGAGTTCTTGAGAGTTTGTTTGTGGTTTTGGTCTTGGATGATCATGAGGATGATGATGTGTGTTGTTGTTGATGTGTTGAGGATGTGAGAGGTGTTGATACTCCTGGTTGCTGCTTAGGGTTGTTGTGGTAAGGTTCCATCTTCCATCTTCTTTCTTTCCTCACTTTTGCTTCTTTCTTCTTCTTCTAGCTTAGGATCACAAGCTGAGCTTGTGTTGATCCTTTCTTGGATGTTTTGAAGATCATATATGTGTATATATGTATATGTATTGATGTGGTGTGTTGAAGAAGTGAAGAGAGTCGAGAAAGAGACCGAAGAGAAGTTGGGACCAACTCTCTGCACAGTTGGCCGCCCCTGCGCCTAAACCAAGCCGCCCGTGCGCCTGGTGTGTGAGCCGCCCCTGCGCCTGGAGTGAGACGCCCCTGCGCCTCACTTGCTCATCCTTATGTTCCATGCTTCTGTTGGTGCATACCTTGTTGGTATGTCTTCCTTCCTTCCTTTCCTTTGGCCTTGGCTTAGATGTTGGCTAGGCTAGCTTGGTTAGGACGAGTTGTATGATAGAGATCTTAGGCACTCGTGTTGATGTTGAGGTTATGTTGTAGGCATCTGTGAGCTTGTTATGATCTTAAGGTTTAGTTTAGGTTGTAGGTTGGTTCTGGTTATGGCGACGAGTCTCCTAGCCTTTCTAGTTTGTGATGTTGTGTGCCTTGCAATTGCAGGCGTTGATTTCTTCCCCAAAGGGAAGCTGTGATGTGGTATTGGATACGAGTATCTGAGGTAAGTTCATAGGACTTACTTAGCGTTCGGTTGTGGATTTGTGTGATTGTGATGGTTGTGTGTTTTCATATGTTTGTGCATTTATAACCTGAACCGGACTAGGATGACCATTTATTACATTTAAATGGCCCAAGTGTATTATAACGGTTCGTGACCACTTGCCTCTGCCTGCGGGTAGGAGGAGGTGCCCTGAAGACGATCTCACAGGAGGGGACGAGTGATGATCACCCCCATGCAAAACTCTTGTGTTACGTTTGATGGGACGGCGTTCTTGAGGCTCCTCGTGTTACAAAAGAAGTTGAATTAGTAATGGAATAACATAATGAAAGATAATAAATGATTGTGTGTTGCATTGCATGTATGAGATGTTGATGTGTGTTTGTGCTATTACCGTCATGCTTATCTATTGTTGTAGCTAACGGTGTATACCGTGTTGTAGATGATCTGCAGGTTAGGAAGACTGCAGAGTGAGCCAAATGGTGTGACTAGTCGAGGACTTCTGTATATTAGGATGCGTGGGTTGGGATCTTTTGTATCAGATGTTTATGTTTGATGTTTTGTACTCTGCTTTGTGTTTGTAAACATTTTTGTTGTATCATATACAACTTTTATGTATTTGATTTTAATCTACATGTGCCTTGTTGAAAGATCTAGTGAACTTGTTGTCAGGCTAGGGTCAGGATCCATTGTGAGATCCCAGCCCAATGTAGCACTTCAAGTCATGTGGATTTGTGGTGTTACACCTAGAAGCACATTAATTTTCAAAAATTTTCAAATTTTTTATGGGTTTTTCAAAGCTTTTTAATGCAATGCAATATAGAAACGGGTGACAACAAAAGAAAGATCCAAGTGTTCATGAAAATAAAGCGAAGCGAGTGTGTCGAGTTATTACAAACGAGAGTCACACCCCACCCCATACTTAACATACACATTGTCCTCAATGTTTCGGAAAAATAAAGAAAAGAAAAAGAAGCAAAGAAAACTCACTAAGGCGGTGGAGTTGCTCAAAACATCATCATCAATCACTGCGGAGGAGGTGGCAGTGGGTATGGGAAGAAGTCCAAACTGAAGGGTTGTCCAAACTACTGGCGATAGACATCACGAAGGATCCTTGCGTTCTCTTGCCTCTCTACATCATGCTCCTCCTTGCGGCTCTCTAAATCGTCCACTCTCCTAGAAAGATCACCTGCCCACGCCGGTTGTTGTCCATACCAAGAAGGAGGCTGCTGTGCCCATGCTGGCCACTGCTAGTACCATGTAGGAGGCTGCTGAGTCCAAGGTAGAGGAGCTCCCATCCAAGCCGGCTGCTAGTCGTACCAATCCGGCGCACTCTCCATCCATGTGGGGCGCTCACTAACACTAGCTCGGTGGGAAGAGGAAGAAGCGGAAGGCCTCGGCTGGTAAGTGGACATCCTAGCTTGCTCCGGGATGTCCGTTGGCTGCTCTAGGAATGATCTCAAGTCCTGCTCATTCCCTCCTGCATCCGGATAGTCACCACCTCCCGTCTCTTCGTCCTCATCAACTATAGCTGCAGCTAGAGCCACATCGGGAACATAAGGAGGAGTTCCTAACATGTTAGTATGCATCGGAACAAATATCTCCTTCTAGTTTTTTCGGCCAAGCATAAGAGAGTACTCCGGAAGCCAAGGAATGCCTCTACCACCTCTATCTTCCCAAGGCATGGCTGTGGTAGGTGGACCACGGTGGCGAGGGAAAATAAGACCTCTAGTCATGAGGCCATTGAGACCCATAGGTCTCGCAGCAGCTTCCCTCGTACAAGCAGAATAATCAATCCCTAACTGGTTAGCAATATGTGTCACTATACCTCCATATCCTATATTCCCGGCTGATTTGTTCTTCACTTTACTTAGGGTGGAGGCGAGCAAGTTTGCACAATCCGGAGAATGACCGGAAACCATGCAATACAGAATGAAGAGCTCATCAGCCTTGATCTTTTGAGGGGTTTCGGTCCTTGGGAATAGGCATTCGGAAAGGATCCTATGAGCTATCTTAATAGCTAAATGGTAGATGAGCTTGGCCTTCGAATCGGCCGGTTGCCAACGATCCTCTTGACCAACTATCATGGCTATCTCTCTCCAAAAGTCCTTCGCTTTAACTCTAGGAAACGTTCCATTGAACGTCTCATGGAACCCAAACATCATTCCAAACTGCACAATGGAGAACTCATAGTTGCGCTCCATCAACCTAAAGGATACTGTTCGGTTAACGGCACTATGCACAAAGGATGTTATGAACTCCCTTGTGATCTCCTCATATGCATCCTCCCTAATGGCGGAGAACACAATCAAGCCAACCCTATCTAGTAGCCAAGTCAAATCATCAACCACATTCAGCTCTTGAAGCTCCTCCATGAGTATGAACCTAGGAGCTATCACATTCCGCTTAGAAATCTTTTCCATGGCTGTAAGGTAATTGTCATGGATTGTGGGGCCTCTAGAGACTGGTGGTTCTACAAGAGGAGGTTGGGAAGAAGACCAAGCACCCTTTGACTTCTTAGTTCTGTTGGATTTCCTAGTTCCGAACATTTTCTATCAACTTAGTGAAAACCACAACCTGTTCTTCAGAAACCACGGCCGTGGAACTGTACGGACCCGTGGAATTGTTCGACTTCGCTAAAAAATTCAGCAAACTCACAACAAACTCAACAATAACAACCTTAAACTATTTCTAAGTTCAATTCCGTTCAGTTCTCCTAGAAATTTGCAAGAGAAACGAACAAATTCAACCAAGAAGAGATAGAGAGAAAACCTAGGGTTTGGATTTTGGAAAATCAAAATTCCTTTCCGATTGTCGATTGTTTGCTCAGTTTGTTGTTGGAATCTTGTAGATGATTTGATTTGCTTCACTCTAGGTTGAAGAATCGTTCGAATTGGTCACCGGATGAAGAATCACGAGGGTGAGGTTGGTTCGACATGGTTTGGGGCGTGGTTGAGAGGAAAGTGTGAGTTTTTGTGAAGAAGAAGAAGGAGTTATATAGTGGCCGTAAAAATTTTAAAAACCACGGCCAGTCGGGGTATTCAACGGTCGTGGTTTTGTACGGACCCGTGGAATTTTGGCGTTTTTATTTTCTTTTGCTACGTCCTGCTTTTCCACGGTTAAAAATGCCATTCCACGGTCGTGGAACTGTACGGACACCCGTGGAATCCTCTGATCTGTGCCAAAAATCCAATTTCGTCAATCTTTCGGCTTTTCCTTTCTTTTCTTACTCGTTCCTTATTCCTGACATCCAAAAACACCAACATACCGGAAGGTATCGAGGAAAAACAAACAAAAACATCTAAACTAAAGTAACCTAAGAAAGAAACAATACAAAAACGAGAATTTAATACCTTGGGTTGCCTCCCAAGAAGTGCTTTGTTTTGAGTCCGTAGCTAGACCGTTCCTATGTTTAAATGAGGACAATTGGAGCGATCTCCTCAGCTTGGAGTTCCAGTGGAATATTTCTTAAGTCGTTGACCGTTCACCTTGAAATTTCCGCACTTCTCATCCCATAATTCAACTGCACCATGGGGAAAAACATGTTTAATCATATAAGGCCCTGTCTAACGAGATTTAAGCTTACCTGGAAAGAGCCGAAGTCTAGAATTAAAGAGGAGAACTTGATCTCCTTCTTTGAGGTCTTTCGGAATGATATGCTTATCATGCCAACGCTTCGCCCTTTATTTCTAAATCTTGGCGTTCTCATATGCGTTCAAGCGGAGTTCTTCTAGCTCGTTAAGATCTGAGAGGCACTTCTCGCCCGCTTCTTTCATGCTGAAGTTCAACCACTTCACAACCCAATACGCCTTGTGTTCCAGCTCTACCGGAAGATGACAAGACTTCCCATACACAAGGTTGTATGGTGTTGTGCCAATGGGAGTCTTTTATGCTGTCCTATACGCCCATAGAGCGTCATCTAGCTTCAATGACCAATCCTTCCTTGTTTTTGACACCGTCTTCTCAAGGATCCCTTTAATTTCCCTATTTGAAATCTCCACTTGTCCACTTGTTTGTGGATGGTAAGGAGTAGCGATCTTGTGAGTCACCCCATACTTAGCTAGTAGAGCTTCGAAGCGTCGGGCTATGAAGTGTGAACCTTCGTCACTAATTATGGTTCGTGGTGTCCCAAAACTTGGGAAATTAGTTCTACTAAAGAACTTGATAACCACCACAGCATCGTTAGTTGGAGCGGCAATAGCTTCAACCTATCTCAAAACATAATTTACAGCGAGAAGTGTGTATTGGTTTCCGCAAGATGATGAGAATGGTCCAATGATATCAACTCCCCATACGTCAAAGATTTCCACCTCTTGAATGTTGTTCAGAGGCATCTCGTCTCTCCTAGAGATATTTCTTGTTCTTTGACAAGCATCGCAACAAGCAACAAAGGTTTGCACATCCTTAAATAAAGTAGGCCAAAAGAATCCTGATTGCAATACCTTAGCGCTAGTTTTATGAGAACTAGCGTGTCCTCCACAAGGAAATGAATGACAATGACGAATGAGACTTTTGATTTTCGTCTTCCGGCACAGATCTTCTTATGATGCCGTCGGGACCTCTCTTGAAGAGTAGAGGTTCATTCCAATAGTATTGGCGGACATCCCTAAAAACTTCTTTCTTTGTGCGTAGGATAATCCGGCAGGTACTTCCTGACAAACCAAGTAATTTTTAAAATCAGTAAACCAAGGTTCATTACCTCTAGAAATCTTATCGATGCATTCTTCCAATATGTGCAAGTGTTCGTCCGGGAAGGAGTCATTGATGGGTAGGTGTTACTCTAGAAATGTATAGCACAAAAGTATTACAATTTAGAACTCGATCTAATTTCCTAACTCCTAGCGAACCCACAGTGTATGGTTCGTTAGTAGCAAGGATAATATTCCGAGGTCGAACACGAAGACTAAGGTGAAATCAAATCAAACAAGTGATCATGGATAGTGCAAATCTAGTCTAAGAAAAGAGAAGGAAATAATGAAATGAAAATCATGATATTTTTGGGTTTGGTTTTTGTGGTGATCAAGCAAAGATCACAAATCATGCAAGAATATAAATGAAACAAACGACTCAAGCTAGCAACACAAACTAGAAACGCAAACACAAGATATGTAATCAAAGGGAGAAAGGCGGATTCTAGGGGTTAGGACTTCCGGTTATGGCATTGGACTCAAACTTCTAATCAACCTTGGACAAGCTGTGGTATGTTGGGAAAGGGTGTTTCTCTAATAGGATCAATCACCGGGTAGGTCTCATGATCCACTAATCCATCACCTAAGGTCCTATCACCGGGCTCTAAGAGCCTAAGGTTGGGAATTCTACACAAACCGGATTGCTATCTAGGGGTCAAGCCTCTCCTTACCGGTTAAGCCTCGGGAAGGCAAGTCCTAAGCATCAATCCTAGCACACTCAGTCCAATAGCGGCTTGTGAGGCTCACTACTACCTAGAGTTCATCATCTTTGGTATCTAAGATCAAGAATTACCGGGTAAGTCTCTTCCCTCACTTAGTTTGCTAGCATTAGGTCACCCTAGGCTAGACTATGCTTAACAAACACTAGGATTTCAACAATCTAACGTCCTAACATTCAGATTCATCAATAAAAGCAGAACAGAGAAAATCACGGGTGGATCATCCTAAACCACGGGCGTGGAAATGTATGAACAGGCCGTGGTTTCCATCAGAGGTTAGGTTTCGAGCAAGCAAATCATCCAAAGGTACATTCAAGTCTATTCTATCATAGTCCAAGCCATAAACATCATTCCATTACCCTAGAATCACAACTATTTAGCCAACAACATGCATTTTAAGATTCAAACTCAACAAGCAAACATTCATGGCTTTCATAGCAAGAAAATGAGATGAAAATGAAAATGAACAAGTAGTCTTAGCTGAATATGAGATTAAACAAGAGTTGCAACCCTTCAAACACAGCTCCAAAACGTTCCTTACAATGCCTTCAAATGTTCTCAACAAAAGTCACTCAAAACTCACTCAAAAGTTCACTCTCAATCTCTATCTTGGTGTGTTGTTCTTCCTCCAAAATGAGAGTGTTTTTCTTCTTCTCCAAGAATTCCCAATGTGGATAATGATAATGTGTGAGAGAATGTGGGAGGATCCCCCAGCAACAACCTGCAGGACCACTTATATTCTCCACCAAGAGCAAGGGTCGGGGTAAGGAGATCGTGGGACAGCTATCATAGCTGTCCAGAGAAAACCACGGCCAAAACCACGGGCGTGGTTCTGGCCTCTTGGCCGTGGAATTACATGAACAACTCCCTTTGGATCATTAAGGCATGAGTTGGTGCAAGGCATGCACCAACAAGTTCCTATGTGTTCTCGTTTGCTCCTAGCTTGCTCCTTAATGAGTCCGGAAGTGTGCCATCACGAGGAATGATCCTCGAATGTATCGATTTATGCTCCAAAAGCTCCCCAAAATACCTACAAAACCGACAAGAGTTCGTGTAGACGCCTATTTCGACAATTTGCATGAATTAAGCGTAAACGTCATGAACTAATGTCAAACCATGCATGAATAACGGGAAAAACTATCTAAATGAATGTCTAAACTAACGTCATAATCACATCATCAAAATACCCCATACTTGTCACTTGCTCGTCCCCGAGCAAGGTCCAACTATAGGCTATGAGATGACATGATTTATGAATGCAGAAAAACAGAAAAATATTTTTTTGAATTGTGCTTCTAAAATTGGATCACCTTCATAGTCATGTTTCATGGAAACGGATAAGCAATCATGTATTAAATGAATGAAGGCATGGAAAGACAATTATACTTAACTCGAAAGGCATGCATGAAAGGTGAAAATGAAGAAGTCAAGATGATCATGAGAATATCCAATCTAGATCACTAAGTCATACACATATGCAAATAGGGCACAAGGACATAGGAAAGAAGAGGCCAAGAAACGTTGTTATAGGTGGGAACTTTTTTAGGTCATGTGATGCTAATCCGGGAAAGGAACTAACTCCACAATTTCATTTTTGATCAACTTCCCCACAAGTGTATATTTTTCTCCATCTTTTCTTTCTTTTCTTTCGTTTTCATTTTCATTTTCTTTCACTTATTTTTGAGACAATGGCATTGATGTACAAAAGCCGAAACCTTGGTGATTAGCGGGCCTCGGGATTTTTTCGAGGTGCCTCACACCGGGCACACATACCAAGGCTCGTTAGGACATTCGGTTTATCTGACTTTGACAAGGCACAAGCACCCGATTATGTGAATGGTGCCGAGTTACTCGTCATCAAAACCAAAGTACCCAAACTTTTTTTTTTCTACACTTTTCACAACAAATTCAGCACTTCATTCAAAACATTCATTCATCAACAACTTCACCCCACACTTGCTTTTCACACACTCAACACACTAGCGTGCTCCTATTCCCGGATGGGTCAAAAGAGGTCAAAATTTTTAATTAAGTGAGGTGCTCAAACAACATGATCAAGATGAGAAGAAGAGAGATGAATTGCCTTAATCATTCGTAGATGATGTGCAAGAACTAGCATGTAATTTCGACTATCAATCCTCAATCCAATCAAGGTAACATCATAATCACAATTCATACATAGGATTCAAGAGAAGTATTTCAAGTCCACATATGCATAAATCCATTCAACACACAAGGCTATCCATAGCCAATTCACAAAACAATCTTATCATGAGGGTCATATCCAAACTAGGAAGCACAATTGTTTTTTTTAATTTTCTTATTTTTTGGAATTTTAGAGATAAATATTTACAATGCAAAAACTAATGAAACATGTGACAATAATATTAAACTATCCTAGATGCAATCATGCAAATGTTTATGAAAAAACCCCACCCTATACTAAAAAAACACATTGTCCCCAATGTGCAAATTTAAAAAAGAAGTGAAAGAAAGTCCTCACAATGTAAAAATGGTGTGTTCAATATTTTGGTTCACTCATGTGGAGTGATGGTGGATGATCAATTAAAGGTGGTAGAGAGCTCTTGATGTTCATTATTGTAATATCCGGAATTTTTATTCCGTTTAATTCCGAATCAAATCGGAGTCGAGCCGTTGACGGTTTTCCATTCTATCTAGTATTTCTTTCTTCACGAATTTTATAATTTTATGTAGAATTTAATTCACATAAAATGATAGAATTATATCAACCCTAGTTATTATAATTCATTCTTAACGATGACTTTAGACGAGACCATGACAAGCTGTGACGAGATCATGACTAAGCTGAGACGAGGCCATGACAAAGCCCGACAACTCTGTGACAAACTCATTCATGGGCCTGACAAGGCCATGACGAGTTTTGACAGGATTTTGACAAACTATTCAGCCCATCTTTCTTGCAATTGTTTCAGCCCATTCCTTTGCTATGATGGCCCAGCTACCCATAACCCTCCAGCCCACACGGACCTGTTGTCGCCCAGCCGTCCTCGCACAGTAGCCCAACCTATTTACAACCCCAGTAGCAGCCTTCTTGCAGCCCGTACAGCTCCCCTCCAGCCACCTAGGAGAGCAAACGCTCAGAAGTTACAAGAGCTGTAACTCCCGTATTGAACACTCCTCTTTACTCCCTCTTCTGTTCCGCCTTCACACGAAACCTTCCCTTTCTGCAAACGCTCAACCGAGTCCTCAGGCGCAAAACAAATGCAAGAACGCAGCCAGCAACAACAACACTTGAAGGGCCGGCCGAAGCTGCTACTCCCTTGACCCTGACTGCTTCCGGACCAAGGTGAGTCTAGACTTCCTTCTTCTTCTTTTGTCCTCGCCTCTATCCTCCCTCTGTACGACTCAATCGACTGTCTCCTTTTGGATCTAACCCTTTGCACACACGTTTCCCGAACCAGTAGATATCAATTGGAAGGGGGTTGAGTTACTCCTTTTCCGGTGTGGACAGAAGAACGATCTTACCAGAATAGATCCGAGTGGCTGTGCATCCAACGTGCGAGCCATCATCCTCCCTTCCGGATCTAGCAATCTTCTGCAGCCTTAGTACTTGGTGAATGTTCCCATTCTTAGCCCAATGTCTATGACAGGAGAGGCTAAATGTTGATTATGTGTTGATTCTTTGGTCGAGTATAGGACTTGAGTTTGACATTGGTGTGGAGTAGCTATCCAGGAAAAACGTAGGAGGTAAAACACATAAAATCATATAGTTTACACATTCAGTTTGGAATTTCAGAAACCGTGTTCATCACTCAAGTTTGAGCATAATGTTCGATGCCTTACAGATAGAATCCACCGTTCAAATTTTAGGATGTTATAGAGTGATATGCATACTGTAAGGTATCAAAAATTGGGACTTAACCAACGGTTAGATTTAGATCTGTGAAGGTGCAAAATGTACTAGTTAGGCTGTTTGGGAAATGGTCCTAGAAAAATGCTAAGTATAGATTTTTGGTTTGATTTCAACTTTAACTATTTTTGTAGAAGTAACGGTTAAACAGTTTTAAGAAAATTTTGCTCCTATGAATAGATTAGATATCATAGATGTTTTAGAAATTTATTTTAGAATTTTTATAAGTTTATTTTAATTTCATATTTGAAACTATAGTTGGACTTTAGCGACTTTTCGGGAAATAGGAAATGGGTAGTTTTTCTAGTTGATACCTAAAATCATCCTATGGAGTAGAATATGGTTAGTTAGCCTCAAATTAGAGTTTAAGTACGTATTCCGGGTTTTGGAAGTTCCGGGACCAAGGGTAAAATAGTCAATTTACCTTAAATAAACACTGTATTAACTTTTGCATATAGAATCGTACATCTTAGGAGTTTTAGACTTCTAAGTATCCAGGGAAATGTGTTGACCCCCGTGCCTCCTTTGACAGGCAGCTGAGTTTCTGCAGTTACTGATTTAGTGGTGGTTAAGAGAGAGATGAGATTTGATTCTGGTAAGTCCACAGACTTACTTAGCTGGCTTCTTGCATGTGTGTGATGTGTATGAGTGGTGTTTGATAGTTAAGATAAATAACGAAACTGGAATAGGCCGACTATAGTATATTGTATAATTGACCCAAGTGTATGATAACGGGTCGTGACATCATCTGCCTAGCTCTTGCGAGAGTCTAGGAGGTTCCCTGCGACCAGCCCAGTCCGGTAGACGGTCAAATGCATTAGTACCATTCCGCGTTGGTAAACGGGGACAGGAGCAAGGTTTGGGAATCCCTCGTGTCACAAAATAAGTATCATTAGTAATGACGTATCACTGAATTAAAGATAATAAAAAGGAATGAGTGTTGCATGCTGATTGTGTATGTTGTGTGTTTGTGCTTTTACCTTTATGCTTATGCATAGATTGTTAGCTAACGGTTTTATACCTCTTGTATATGCCTTGCAGGTTAGGGAGGCGATCGAGTGATCCGGAGGTAGTGAGCAGCCGGGGTTCCGTGCATTATAGGACGGGACTGTTATATTTTATTTCATGACTGTTGAGACTAATGTTGGTATTTTGGTTTTGAGACTTGGCTGTAATGTTTTCAGATTTGGATTTTGATTTCGCTCATGATATAAAACTTTATGTTTTGCCTTTTTATTTGTGCCATGTTGTAAGGTCCGATGAAGTTGTTGCCAGGCTAAGGGCCGGGACCCACTATGAGGTCCAAACTCGTAGCATTTCGAGTCCTCTAGGATTCGGGGTGTTACATTATTGCGTCGGGACCCGCGCTAAGCACCACAAGCCGTCCAAGTCCCACGTTCGCTCCACCCACGTTTGATGCGGGATCATCATCATCAAACTCATGCCTTGCAAGACTTCCATGTTTCCTAGACTCTATCACACAAACACCAAACACACACAAACACACCAAAACCAAAACAATAACAAAAATCGAAAACAAAATCAAAAAACGAAAAGGGAAAGATATGTACCAATGGGTTGCCTTCCATTAAGCGCTTCTTTAAGGTCATTAGCTTGACCAAATTCGGGAGCGTTTCACTCAAGGTTAAGTGGGGCAATCATATCCACTGGAGCTTCTGGGATATACTTCTTCAAACGGTGCCCATTCACCTTAAAATCTCCACAATGCTCCCCACCTATCTCAACCGCTCCACGGGGGAAGACCTTCTTCACCACATAAGGACCCATACATCTTGACTTTAGCTTTCGGGGAAAAAGCCGCAACCTTGAATTGAAGAGAAGTACTAAGTCACCTTCACTCAAATCCTTTGGGATGAGACGTTTGTCATGCCAACGCTTGGTCCTTTCCTTGTAAATGCGGGCATTTTCATAATCATCCAACCGGATCTCCTCAAGAGCATTAATTTCTAGCAACCTCTTCTCACCAGCTTCCATGAGGTCGAAATTCAGCCACCTTATGGCCTAATATGCCCTATGCACCATCTCCACCGGATGGTGGTAAGACTTGACATAAACTAGCTTGTAAGGAGTGGTGCCAATTGGTGTCTTGAAGGCGGTTCTATATGCCCACAAAGCATCATCGAGCTTCATAGCCCAATCTTTTCTTGTCCTAGAAACCGTCTTCTCAAGTATCCCCTTTATCTCCCGGTTGGAGATCTCCACTTGGCCAGTAGTATGGAGATGGTAAGGTGTGGCCACCTTATGAGTCACCCCATACTTAGCCAAAAGTGTCCCAAAGTTCCGATTGGTGAAATGCTTCCCTCCATCACTTATGATCACTCTTGGTGTTCCAAACCTAGGGAAGATGACTCGGTTGAAGAACCGCACCACAACTTTGGCATCATTTGTGGGAGAGGCGATTGCTTCCACCCATCTCAATACATAATCCACCGCCAATAGATTGTAGAGGTTGCCACATGAAGCGGGGAATGGCCCCATGAAGTCCACACCCCAAACATCAAAGACTTCAACCTCTTGGATATTCTGCACATCCTTAAACAAGTTAGGCCAATAAAAACCGGAATACAATACCTTTGCACACATTTTGTGTGAGCTAGCATGGCCTCCACATGTCAAGGAGTGGAAATGACGAATTACACTCTCCACCTCATCCTCCGGAACGCACCTCCTAAAGACTTCATCCGGTCCTCTCTTGAACAAGAGAGGCTCGCTCCAATAGTAATGCCTCACATCTTTGAAAAACTTTTTCCTTTGGGCATATCACAAACCGGGTGGCACCTCTTCACACACAAGGTAGTTCACTATATCCGCATACCATGGCTCACTCCCTCTAGACACTTGAAGTAAGCACTCCTCCATCATCTACAATTGATCATCCCGGAATGAGTCATTAATCGGGATGTCATCTCTCTCAATCTCCAATGGTGGTAGCCTACTAAGATGGTCGGCTACTGAATTTTCGGAACCCTTCTTGCCCCGAATCTCCAAGTCAAATTCTTGGAGGAAAAGGATCCACCGAATAAGGTGAGGCATGGCATCCTTCTTTGTGAGGAGATAACGGATCGCAGCATGATCCGTGTACACAATAACCTTTGCTTCAACAAGATATGACCGGAACTTCTCAAAAGCGTGCACTACCGCTAGCAACTCCTTCTCGGTTGTGGCATAGTTGAGTTGGGCATCATCTAGCGTCTTGCTAGCGTAGTAGATGGCATTTGTAAGCCCATCTTTCTTTTTTCCTAAAACAGCCCCAACGACAACATCACTCGCATCACACATTATTTCAAATGGTAAGCCCCAATCCCGAGGTTCTATGATATGGGTGGAGATCAAAGCATCCTTCAACCTACAAAACGCTTCAAGACAATCCTTGGAGAAAACAAACTCAACATCCTTCATTAGTAGGTTAGTGAGAGCTTTAGAAATTTTAGAGAAATCTTTTATAAACGTCCGGTAAAAACCGGCATGCCCTAAGAAACTCCTTACCCCTTTCACCGAGGTTGGCGGTGACAACTTCTCTATCGTTTCTATATTTGCTCTATCAACCTCAATGCCTCAGTGGGAAACCAAGTGTCCCAACACTATGCCTTCAGTCACCATGAAGTGGCATTTCTCCCAATTCAACACAAGATTAGTTTCATCACATCTCTTCAACACCAAAGATAGATTAGCCAAGCAATTATCAAATGAAGAGCCATACACCGAGAAATCATCCATAAACACTTCCATAATATTCTCAATATATTCAGAAAAAATAGGCATCATACACCTTTGAAAGGTGGCGGGTGCATTACACAACCCAAATGGCATCCTCCTATATGCAAATGTTCCCCAAGGACAAGTAAATGTTGTTTTCTCTTAGTCATCCGGGTGAATAAGGATTTGGAAGAACCCACTATAGCCATCTAGGAAACAAAAATGTGAATGTTGAGCTAAGCTTTCTAGCATTTGGTCAATAAAGGGAAGAGGGAAGTGATCTTTCCTAGAGGCCACATTAAGTTTCCTATAGTCAATACACATTCTCCACACCCGTAACCGTCCTAGTTGGGATTAGTTCATTGTTCTCATTAGTTGCTACGGTCATACCACCCTTCTTACGAAAAACATGTACGGGACTAGCCCATTTACTATCTGAAATCGGGAAAATGATTCCCGCATCTAGCAATTTTAGGATATCTTTCCTGACTACCTCTATCATAATAGGGTTCAATCTTCTTTGAGGTTCAATTGAAGGTTTATGGTTGTCTTCCATCAAGATTTTATGCATGCACAAGGAAGGTTTAATGCCAACTAAGTCATCAATGGTGTAACCAATAGCTCTCCTATGCAATTTCAATTCATTCAACAATCTATCAAGCTCATCATCATTCAAAGATGCATTCACAATCACGGGATAAGTAGAATTTGAACCAAGGAAAGCATACTTTAAATGAGAAGGGAGAGGTTTGAGATCAAGTTTAGGAGGACCTTTATCGGTAGGATGTGATCCATATAGCTCCACATTAGATGAATCCAAAGCCATTGAAGACTCTCCAAGACTCCTTGAAGCTTGATCACCAACTAAGGGTCTTTTTGGAGAAACCACGGGCAAAACCACGAATTCTGGCACAACCACGGGCGTGATTCTGGAGAAACTGGCACAATTGGACATTACAGAAAGTTCCACGGTTGAAACCACGGGCGTGGTTCTTGGTGCCAGGCCGTGGTTCTTACAGTGTTTCAGCACTCCTTCGTGCACTTCAAATTCAGCACTTGTCTCTTTTTCTAATGCATCCAAAGCTTGGATTTCTTCATTGCAAGCTTCCTCAACTCCTTCCTCCAGTTTCTCATGCTAAGAACCTTCTCAAGTGGATCCTTGATTAGGATTAAGCTCACAACTTCCCTAGATACTTCTTCCTCGATAATGTTGAAAACGTCTTCACCAAGGGTTGGCCCCCTCATCAATGTGGACAACTTGAACTTGATGTATTCTTCTCCTATGTTGAAGGAGAGGATCCCATTTTTGCAATAAACTAAGCATCCGGATGTGGCTAAGAATGACCTTCCCAAAAAGATAGGAACCGGGTAGTCCGCCGGGATGTCCAAAACAACGAAATCGATTGGCACATAGAACTTCCCAAGCTGAACCGGTATGTCCTCTAGGATTCCCACGGGGTGAGTGATTGAACGGTCCGCCATGTAGAGGGTCATCTTGACCGGCTTCGGTTCTCCTAGCCCAACCTTATTGCAAAGTGCAAGCGGGTTAATGCTTACACTTGCTCCAAGGTCACATAGGGCCTCATATTGCACTTCTCCAACTCCAATTGGCACATAAAAAGATCCCGAATCTCTCAGCTTAGGAGGCATCTCCTCCCTCATGGTTTGAATCAACTCGGAAGATCTCTTTGTCATTCTCACTTCTCCATACTCCTCCAACTTCCTCTTGTTGGAGAGTATCTCCCTCAAAAACTTTCCAAAGGCTGGCATACCTAGAATTGCATCTGTTACGCTAAGATTGTATAGCACAAAAGTTATAAATTTATAACTCGATATATTTTCCTAACTCCTAGAGAACCCATAATGTATGGGTCGTTTTGTAGCAAGGATAGTATTCCGAGGTCGAACACAAAGATTAAGGTGAAATCGAATAAATAAATGATGGTGAATAGTGCAAATCTAGTTTAAGAAAAGAGAAAGGAATAAAGAAATGAAAATCATAATGTTTTTGGGTTGGTTTTGTGGTGATCAAACAGGATCACAATTGATGCAAGATCGTAAAACAAAATAACAAATCTAACTAGCAACACAAACAAGCAACACAAACACGAGATATGTGATCAAAGAGAGAAAAGTGGATTCTAGGGGTTAGGAATTCCGGTTATGGAATTGGACTCAAGCTTCTAATCAACCTTGGACTAGCTATGGTATGTTGGGAAGGAATGTTTCTCAATTGGGATCAATCACCGGGTTGGTCTCATGATCCACTAATCCCGCAACTAAGGTCCTATCACCGGGTAAGTCTCTAGGAGCCTAAGGTTGGGAAATCTACACAAACCGGATTGCTATCTAGGGGTTTAACCTCTCCTTACCGGGTAAGTCTCGGGAAGGCAAGTCCTAAACATCAATCCTAGCACATACAGTCCAATAGCGGCTTGTAAGGCTCACTACTACCTAGAGTTCATTATCATTGGTACCTAAGATCAAGAATCACCGAGTAGGTCTCTCCTCGCACTTAGTTTGCTAGCACTAGGTCACCCTAGGCTAGATTAAGCTTGACAAGCACTAGGATTTCAACAATCTAACATCCTAACATTCAGATTTATCAATACAAGCACAACAGAGAAAATTACGGGCTAATAATCCAAAACCACGACCGTGGTTAGGCAATAACAGGCCGTGATTCTCAACAGTGGTTAGGTTCGAGCAAGCAATTCATCCAAAGATGCATTTAAGTCTATTCTATCATAGTCCAAGCCATAACCATCATTCCATAACCCTAGAATCACAACTATTTAGCCAACAAAAAGCATTTTAACATTCAAACTCAACAAGCAAAAATTCATGGCTTCCATAGCCAGAAAATTAAATGAAAGAGAAGAGAAACAAGTAAACACAAGTAAACCAAGCTGAATATATGTTTAAGAAAGACTTACAACCCTTCAAAAGACGGTCCAAACCGTTCCTTATAAATCCTTGCAAATGTCTTCGACAAACTCACTCAAATACCACTCAAAAACTATGAAAACTCTAAAACTAGTGTTCTTCTTGTTACGCTAGAAACGTGACACGCAAAAGTCTTAAATTTATAACTCGATATATTTTTCCTAACTCCGAGCGAACCCACAGTGTATGGGTCGTTTGGTAGTAAGGATAGTATTCCGAGGTCGAACACAAATACTAAGGTGAAATTGAGTCAATAGTGACTAAGGATCGTGAAGATCTAGGCTAAGAAAAGAGAAAGGAATAAAGAAATGAAAATGTCATTGTTTTTGGTTTGGCTTTGAGGCAATCAATCAAGGAGCACAAATCATGCAAGATTAACAAACAACCAAGTTAGCAACACAAATAAACAAGCAAACACGAGATAGGAAATCAAAGATAGAGAAGCAGATTCTAGGGGTTAGAAATTCGGGTAATGGCATAGGACTCAAGCTAACTAGTCATTCTTTGGATAAAATATAGTATGTTGGGAGTGGGTGTTTCTAGATTGGGCTCAATCACCGGGTAGGTCTCATGGTCCACTAGTCTGTTCCTAAGGTCTCATCACCGGGTAAGTCTCAAAGAACCTAAGGTTAGGAATTCTACACAAACCGGATTGCTATCTAGGGATCTAACCTCTCCTTACCGGGTAGGTCTCGGAAAAGCAAGTCCTAAACATAAATCCTAGCTCAGTCGGTCCAATAGCGACTAGTGAGGCTCACTACTACCTAGAGTTCATCATCTTTGGTTCCTAAGGGCAAGAATCACCGGGTAAGTCTCTTCTTACACTTAGTTGCTAACACTAGGTCTCCCTAGAATAGATCTAGCTCAACAAACACTAGGGTTTTAATAATCTAACAACCTAACACTTAGATTTATCAATATAAGCAAGTCAGAAAGAAATCACGGTCAGTTCCTCACTTCAACGGCCGTGGAACCTACTAGAACAGGCCATGATTCACAACAGAGGTTAGGTTCGAGCAAAAAATTCATCCAAAGGTACGTTTAAGCCTATCCTATCATAGTCCAAGCCATAACCATCATTTCCTTACCCTAGAATCACATCTATTTAGCCAACAACATGCATCTCAACAATTAAAATCATCAAGCATACAATCATGGAGTCCATATAAAGAGGATGAAATGAAAGAGAGATGAAGTAAGTAGAATAAGAAAAACGAGCTGAATAGATGTTAAAAGAGAGACTCACAACCCTTCAAAAGAAGGTTTGAATCGTTATTACAACCCTAGAAAATGTTTCCAACAAACTTCACTCTAAAAACTAAGAAACTCTAAGAATGGTGTGTTCTTCTCCTCTTCTCCAATGGAAGTCTTTCTTCTCTTCCAAGAGTAGCTCCAATCCAATCTTCCAATGAGAGAATATGTGTGAGGTAAGGTGTATAATGGATGGATCGATCAATTTTCTCTCAGCCTGCAAGTGTACTTATAGCCTTCTCCATATGCAAGAGTCGGTTATGGAGATCGTGGGACAGGTGTCTCGGCTGTGCAGAGAGAATCACGGCCAGTTTCCACGGCCGTGGAACACCCAGTGGCCGTGATTTTTGTGCTTCAGCCTTCTTTTGATCTTTGAGCCATGAGTTGGTGCAAGGCATGCACCAACATGGTCCTATGTGTTCTCCCTTGCTCCTAACTTGCTTCCCAATGAGTCCCGAGGCGTGTCATTGTGAGGAACGATCCTTGGATGTATCGATTAAGTTCCAAAAGCTCCCAAAATACCTACAAAACAAGCGAAAGTCCATGTAGACGTCTATCTCGACAACATACATGAATTAAGTGCAATTTGTCACGAACTAATGCTAAACTATGCATGAATAGCGGGAAAAACTATCTAAATGGATGCCTAGGCTAACGTCATAAATCGTGTTACCAAAATACCCCATACTTAAGGTTTGCTCATCCCCGAGCAAGTCCCAACTATAGACTAAGAGATGACATGATTTATGCATGCAGAAAAACAACAAAATCTTTTTGGAATCGTGCTTCTAATATTGGATCACCTTCATAGTCATGTTTCATGGCAAATGGATAAGCAATCATGCATCAAACGAATGAAGGCATGGAAAGACAATTATACTGAACTATAAAGCATGCATGAAAGGTAATCAATAAAGAAGTCAAGATTATCATGAGCATATTCAATCTAGATTACTAAGTCTTACACACATGCAAATAGGTCACAAAGACTTAGGAAGGAAGAGGCTAAGAAACGTTGTGCTTAGGTGGGAATTTTTTTAGGTTATGTGATGCTAATCCGGGAAAGGAACTAACTTCAAAAATTTATTTTTGATCAACTTCACCACAAGTGCATATTTTCTCCATCTTTTCTTTGTTTTATTTTCTTTTTCACTTCCTTTTTCTTTTATTTTTGAGGCAATGGCATTGGTGTACAAAAGCCAAAACCTTGGTGATTAGCGGACCTCGAGATTTTTCCGAGGTGCCTCACACCGGGCACACATACCAAGGCTCGTTAGGACATTTGGTTTATCTGAATTTGGCAAGGCACAAACACCCGATTATGTGAATGGTGCCGAGTTACTCGTCATCAAAACCAAAGTCCCCAAACCTATATTTTTTCTGCACTTTTCACAACAAATTCAGCACTTCATTCACCACATTCTTTCATCAACAACTTCACCCCACCCTTGCTTTTCACACACATTAACACACTAGCATGCTCCTATTCCCGGATGGGTCAAAAGAGGTCAAATTTATATCAATTGAGGTGCTCAAACAACATGGTCAAGATGAGAAGTAGAGAAAGATGAATTGCCTTAATCACTCCTAAATGACGTGCAAGAACTAGCATGTAATTTCGACCATCAATCCTCAATCAAATCAAGGCAAACATTCATGATCACAATTCACACATGGGATTCAAGATAAGTACTTCACGTCTACATATACATCTATCAATTCAACACACAAGGCCATCCATAGCCAATTCAAACGACAATTTCATCATAAGGGTCATACCCAAGCTTAGAAGCACAAATTTTTTTTAAAATTTTCTGATTTTTTTGGGTTTTTCGAAATATCTATGTACAATGCAAAACATGTGACAATATTAAACTATCCTAGATGCTAATCATGCAAGTGATCAAGAAAACCCCAGCCCATACTTAGAAACACATTGTCCCCAATGTGTAAATGAAGTAAAGAAGAGTGAAAGAGGATCCTCACAATGTAAAATGATTTTGCTTCGGTATTTGGGTTCACTCAAGTGGATTGATGGTGGATGATCCTATCAACGATAGTAGAGAGCTCAAGGTGTTCGTTATGGCGTCGGGACCCGCGCTAGGCACCGCTAGCCGTCCAAGTTCCGCGTCCGCTCCACCCATAATTGATGAGGGGCTCATCATCATCATCCATATGCCATGCAAGGCTTCTATTCTACTTAAACTCTAGCACACAAACTTCAAACACACACAAAAACACAAAAATAGAAAAATGAAAACCAAAACAAAAACGAAAAAGGGAAAGATGTCTACCAATGGGTTGCCTCCCACCAAGCGCTTCTTTAAGGTCACTAGCATGACCAAACTCGGGGGCGTCTCACTCAAGGTGAAGTGGGGCAATCATGTCCACCGGATCTTCCGGGATATACTTCTTCAACCGGTGCCCATTCACCTTAAAATCTCCACAATGCACCCCACCTATCTCAACCGCTCCATGGGGAAAGATCTTCTTCACCACATAAGGACCCGTCCATCTTGACTTTAGCTTTCCGGGGAAGAGCCGCAGCCTTGAGTTGAAGAGAAGGACAAGGTCGCCTTCACTCAACTTCTTTGGGGTGAGACGCTTGTCATGCCAACGTTTGGTCCTTTCATTGTAAATCCGGGCATTTTCATAGGCATCCAACCGGATCTCCTCAAGAGCATTCATGTCTAGCAATCTCTTCTCACAGGCCTCCTTGAGGTCAAAATTCAGCCACCTTATGGCCCAATATGCTCTATGCTCCATCTCCACCGGAAGGTGGCAAGACTTGCCATAGACTAGCTTGTAGGGAGTGGTGCCAATCGGTGTCTTGAAGGCGGTTCTATATGCCCACAAAGCATCATCCAGCTTCATAGCCCAATCCTTTCTCGTCCTAGAAACCGTCTTCTCAAGGATCCCTTTTATCTCCCGGTTGGAGATCTCCACTTGGCCACTAGTTTGGGGATGGTAAGGTGTTGCCACTTTATGAGTCACCCGATACTTAGCCAAAAGTGTCCCGAAGTTCCTATTTGTGAAGTGCTTTCCTCCATCACTTATGATCACCCTTGGTGTCCCAAACCTAGGAAAGATCACACGGTTGAAGAACCGCACCACAACCTTGGCATCATTTGTGGGAGAAGCGATTGCCTCCACCCATCTCGAAACATAGTCCACCGCCAATAGGATGTAGAGGTTGCCACATGAGGAAGGGAATGGTCCCATGAAGTCCACACCCCACACATCAAATATCTTCACCTCTTGTATGATGTTCAAGGGCATCTCATTCCTTCTTGAGATGTTGTCCGTCCTTTCGCAAGCATCACATGCTACCACAAAATTCTGCACATCCTTGAACAAACTTGGCAAATAAAACCCGGATTGCAACACCTTTGCGCATGTCTTGTTTGACCTAGCATGGCCTCCACATGGCAAAGAATGACAATGGCGGATCACACTCTCCACCTCATCCTCCGGTATGCACCTCCTAAAGACTCCATCCGGCCCTCTCTTGAACAAAAGCGGCTCACTCCAATAGTAATGCCTCACATCCTTGAAGAACTTTTTCTTTTGGGCATAAGAAAGACCCGGTGGCACCTCCTCACAAACTAGAAAGTTCACTATGTCGGCATACCATGGCTCACTCCCTCTAGACACTTGAAGCAAGCATTCCTCTACCAATTGCAATTGCTCATCCCGAAATAAGTCATCAATCGGGATGTCATCTCTCTCAATCTCCAATGGTGGGAGTCTACTAAGGTGATCCGCCACAGAATTTTCGGACCCCTTGTTATCTCGGATCTTCCAATCGAACTCTTGAAGGAGAAGGACCCACCGAATCAAACGAGGCTTGTCATCCTTCTTAGTAATGAGATAACGGATCGCAGCATGATCCGTATAAACAATGACCTTCGCTCTAACAAGATACGAGCGGAACTTCTCAAATACGTACACAATTGCTAGCAACTCCTTCTCGGTGGTAGCATAATTGAGTTGGGCATCATCTAGCGTCTTGCTAGCATAATAGATGGCATGTGTAAGCCCATCTTTCCTTTGTCCCAAAACAGCCCCAACGGCTACATCACTCGCATCACACATGATCTCAAATGGTAAACTCCAATCCGGAGGTTGCATGGTGGGTGCGGAGATCAAAGCATTCTTCAACCTATAAAAAGCCTCAAGGCAATCTTTGGAGAAAACAAACTCAACATCTTTCATTGGTAGGTTAGTAAGAGGCTTAGAAATCTTAGAGAAATCTTTAATGAATCTCCTGTAAAAACCGGCATGCCCTAGAAAACTCCTTACCCCCTTCACCGAGGTAGGTGGTGGCAACTTCTCTATCGTCTCTATCTTAGCCCTAGCAACCTCAATGCCACGGTTGGACACCAAGTGTCCCAACACAATGCCTTCACTTACCATGAAGTGGCATTTTTCCCAATTTAAGACAAGATTTGTCTCCTCACATCTCTTAAGCACTAAAGACAAGTTAGCTAAACAATCATCAAATGAAGATCCATAAACAGAGAAATCATCCATAAACACTTCCATGATATTTTCAATATACTCAGAAAAGATGGCCATCATACTCCTTTGAAAGGTGGCGGGTGCATTACACAACCCAAATGACATTCTCCTATATGCAAATGTTCCCCAAGGACATGTGAATGTAGTTTTCTGTTGATCATCGGGATGGATAGGGATTTGGAAGAATCCACTATAACCGTCTAAGTAACAAAAATGGGAATGTTGAGCTAATCTCTCTAGCATTTGGTCAATAAAGGGAAGTGATCTTTCCTAGAGGCCACATTTAGTTTCCTATAGTCTATACACATCCTCCATCCCGTAACAGTTCTAGTTGGGATTAATTCATTATTCTCATTAGTCACTACGGTCATCCCACCCTTCTTAGAAACCACATGCACGGGACTAACCCATTTACTATCCGAACTCGGGAAAATGATCCCCGCATCTAGCAATTTAAGGATCTCTTTCTTTACTACCTCTTTCATGATGGGGTTTAGTCTTCTTTGAGGTTCAATTGAAGGTTTATGATTATCTTCCATTAAGATCTTATGCATGAACAAAGAAGGTTTAATGCCAAATAAATCATCAATGGTATAGCCAATAGCCTTCCTATGCAATCTCAACTCATGCAACAATCTATTCAACTCATCATCATTCAAGTATGCATTAACAATCACCGGATATGTAGAATTATCACCAAGAAAAACATACTTCAAATGAGAGGGGAGGGGTTTAAGTTGAAGTTTAGGAGGACCTTTATCGTTTGGAGACGCTCCATATAATGTAGGTTGGGATGAATCCAAAGCTTTGGAAGACTCCTCAAGGCTCCTTGAAGCTTGATCAACCACTAAGGCACTTTTTCGAGAAACCACGGGAAAAATCACGGCCTCTGGCATAACCACGGCCGTGTAACTTGCTAAGCCATCACTTTTGAGCATTCCAGAGAGTTCCACGGGAGAAATCACGGCCGTGGTTCTGGGTGACAGACCGTGGTTCCTACAGTGATTCAGCATACTTTCGTGCACTTCAAATTCAGCACTTGTCTCCTTTTCCAATGCATCTAAGGCCTTGATTTCTTCATTACAATCATCCTCAACACCTTCCTCCATCAAACTTAAACTAAGAACCTTCTCCAAGGGGTCATTGATCAAAATAGAGCTCACAACTTCTCTACATTCCTCTTGCTCGACAATATTGAACACATCTTCACCAAGGGTTGGCCCCTTCATCATTGTGGATAATTTGAACTTGATATTTTCTTCTCCAATGTTGAAGGAGAGAATTCCATTTTTGCAATCGACCAAACATCCGGAAGTGGCTAGGAAAGGTCTCCCTAAGATGATAGGAACCGGATAGTCCGCCGGGATGACCAAAACAACGAAGTCTATGGGCACATAGAACTTCCCTAGTTGCACCGGTATGTCTTCCAAGATTCCAACGGGATGGGTTATTGAACGGTCCGCCATGTAAAGGGTCATCTTGACCAGCTTTGGCTATCCTAGCCCAACCTTGTTGCAAAGCGCAAGCGGGATGATGCTTACACTTGCCCCAAGATCACATAGGGCTTCATACTTCACTTCTCCCACTCCAATCGGGACACAAAAAGATCCCGGATCTCTTAGATTAGGAGGCATCTCCTCCTTCATGGTTTGGATCAATTCCGAGGACCTCTTCGTCATCCTCACTTCCCCATACTCCTCCAACTTCCTTTTGTTGAAGAGTATTTCCTTCAAGAACTTGCCATATGCCGGCATACCTAGAATAGCATCCATGAACGGAAAGTTAATATGCAATTTAGACATAAGTTCAAGGAATTTACCGAAGTGCTTGTCCAAACGAGCTCTTGCTCGTGATTGTGGGAATGGTAGTGGTGGCTTGTATGGAGGTGGTGCCACATATGTTGGCTCATCATCCTTGCTCTTGCCTCCATCTTCTTGCAATGTCTCCTCTTCTATCACCACTTGCTTTCCCTTATCATTTCCCTTAGGTAAGGGATCCTTCATGCTCAACCCATTCCTTGTTGTGATGGCCAACACTTGGCCTCTCGGGCTATCTTCGGTTCTTCCGGGAAGCTTTCCCGGATCTCTATGAGCTTCGCCCGCCTTTTGGAACACTTGTGCTTCCAACACCTTTTGAGCTTTAGAAATGGAAGTCACTGTGCTCACAAGACCACTCAACCTTCCAAGCAATTGCTCGAACATCATCTCGGTTATATCCTTGGGAGGTTGAGTAAATCCGGACGGAGGTTCTTGTAAGGCTTTAGGCGGTGGAGCTGTACTTGTGGAAGCGGGAGGGTTCAAGGCTCCATCCGGGTTAGAATAGGAAAACCCGGGATGGTTGTGGTTAGGCCGGTAATTGTTGAATTGCCGGTTGTTGTTGAAGTTCCTTGGGCCTTGATAGTTGTTGTAATTGCCCCTTCCCATGTTGTTCACATCTTCCTCTTTGGAAGACAAGTTTGCTTGCACTTGAACTTGAGGGGTTGTTTGACTCTTCAAAGTTGTAGCACACAACTCCCTCAAAGATTTAAGCTCATTGTTGATTGCATCAAGCTTGAAATTACTCACGGTGACTTCACTCACCTCATATGCTCCCGCTTTCCTCCCATCACTCTTCCTATGGGAGTACTTTTCAATTACCAAAGCTTGTTTCTCTACAAACTCCCAAGCTACATCCACATTCTTTTCCATGAAAGTCCCACCGGAAAGAGATTGAAGCTTGAATTGGCTATCTTCATCAAGTCCCTTGAAGTAGATCTCCAAAAGCTCTATTTTCGGTATAACATGGTGTGGACAATCTAGGAGAAGGTCTTTGAACATCTCCCAAGACTTGAATAGTCTTTCTCTATCCTTCATCACGAAGGCATTGATCTTCCCTCTTAGCTCGGTAGTCTTGAAAGGTGGGAAGAACTTAGTCAAGAACTCGGTTGTCATTTCCTCCCAAGTACTTACACACTCTAGGGGAATCGATTGGTACCAAGCCAAGGCTTTATCCTTAAGTGAGAAGGAAAAAGCCCTAAGCTTATGGTTGTTGTTCTCCAACCTAGGCGGCCTTAGATTCTCCATCAATATCTCATAGTTCATCAAATGTTTATGAGGGGACTCTCCTTCCATCCCTCCAAATTGATTATGCCGGATCATTTGTAGAACTTGAGGGCGGAGCTCATAATCATGGGCTGCGGGAACTCCTAAGTTTACACCCGGACGGTGCACTCTTTGTGCCGGATCCATACGTTGCCCTAACTTTTGTGGCTCCTCAATCATTATCGGCTCAAAACGAATATTAACCGCCAGCTGCGGTTGTGGTGGTGGTGGAGGAGCTTGTTGACGATTAAGCTCTCTTTGCATAAGAGCTTGCCAAATCTCTTCAATCTCCCTCCTAGTTGCTTCTTGCCGCTCATTGGCAAGTCTCCTTTCATTCTCCAAGAGCTCATCTCATAACCTAATTTGCTCTAAAGCCTCATCCAACTCACCTTGAAGATCTCTTGCGGCCATCTCCTTCTTCTTCTTAATTCTCTTAGATCTAGCTTTAAGGGTTTTCTCCGGTTCGGGATCGAATGGAGCTAAATCCTTGCCACGAGATCTTCGCATACACCTAAAGAATGGGAGACGTCCTGAAAATGCAAAGACACAAACCAAACAGGATCAAAAGCAACAAGAAAGACCTAAACTATAAACAATCACAAAATGTCTCAATCTAGACCTAGTCCCCGGCAACGACGCCAAAAACTTGTTACGCTCGAAACGTGACACGCAAAAGTCTTAAATTTATAAATCGATATATTTTTCCTAACTCCTAGCGAACCAACAGTGTATGGGTCGTTTTGTAGTAAGGATAGTATTCCGAGGTCGAACACAAAGACTAAGGTGAAATTGAGTCAATAGTGAGTAAGGATAATGAAGATCTAGGCTAAGAAAAGATAAAGGAATAAAGAAATGAAAATCTCAATGTTTTTGGTTTGGTTTTGAGGCGATCAATCAAGGATCACAAATCATGCAAGATTAACAAACAACTAAGCTAGCAACACAAATAAACAAGCAAACACGAGATAGGAACTCAAAGAAAGAGAAGCAGATTCTAGGGGTTAGAAATTCTGGTTATGGCATAGGACTCAAGCTAACTAGTCATTCTTTGGATAAACTATAGAATGTTGGGAGTGGGTGTTTCTAGATTGGGATCAATCACCGGGTAGGTCTCATGGTCCACTAGTCCGTTCCTAAGGTCTCATCACCGGGTAAGTCTCAAAGAACCTAAGGTTAGGAATTCGACACAAACCGGATTGCTATCTAGGGATCTAACCTCTCCTCACCGGGTAGGTCTCGGAAAAGCAAGTCCTAAACAAAAATCCTAGCACACTCAGTCCAATAGCGGCTAGTGAGGCTCATTACTACCTAGAGTTCATCATCTTTGGTTCCTAAGGGCAAGAATCACCGGGTAGGTCTCTTCTTACACTTAGTTGCTAACACTAGGTCTCCCTAGGATAGATCTAGCTCAACAAACACTAGGGTTTCAATAATCTAACAACCTAACACTTAGATTTATCAATATAAGCAAGTCCGAAAGAAATCACGGTCAGTTCCTCACATCCACGGCCGTGGAACCTACTAGAACATGCCATGATTCACAACAGAGGATAGGTTCGAGCAAACAATTCATTCAAAGGTACGTTTAAGCCTATACTATCATAGTCCTAGCCATAACCATCATTTCCTTACCCTAGAATCAGATCTATTTAGCCAACAACATGCATCTCAACAATCAAAATCATCAAGCATACAATCATGGAGTCCATATCAAGAGGATGAAATGAAAGAGAGATGAAGTAAATAGAACAAGAAAAACGAGCTGAATAGATGTTAAAAGAGAGACTTACAACCCTTCAAAAGAAGGTTTGAATTGTTCTTACAACCCTAGAAAATGTTTCCAACAAAACTTCACTCTAAAAACTAAGAAACTCTAAGAATGGTGTGTTCTTCTCCTCTTCTCCAATCGAAGTCTTTCTTCTCCTCCAAGAGTAGCTCCAATCCAATCTTCCAATGAGAGAATATGTGTGAGGTAAGGTGTGTAGTGGATGGATCAATCGATTTTCTCTCAGCCTGCAAGTGTACTTATAACTTTCTCCATATGGAAGAGTCGGTTATGGAGATCGTGGGATAGTTGTCCCGGCTGTGCAGAGAGAATCACGGCCAGTTTCCACGGCCGTGGAACTCCATGTGGCCGTGATTCTTGTGCTTCGGCCTTCTTTTGATCGTTGAGCCATGAGTTTGTGCAAGGCATGCCCAACATGGTCCTATGTTTTCTCCCTCACTTCTAACTTGCTTCCCAATGAGTCCCAAGGCGTGTCATTGTGTGGAACGATCCTTGGATGTATCGATTAAGCTCCAAAAGCTCCCAAAATACCTACAAAACAAGCAAAAGTCCGTGTAGACGTCTATCTCGACAACGTACATGAATTAAGTGCAATTTGTCACGAACTAATGCTAAACTATGCATGAATAGCGGGAAAAACTATCTAAATGGATGCCTAGACTAACATCATAAATCGTGTTATCAATTCTTCTTCTTCTCCAAAGGAGAGTGTTTTTTTCCTCTCCAAGAGTAGCCTCCAATGGAGTGATGTGTTGTGAGAGAGTGTGGGAGAGAATGTGTAAGAGAATCAGCTTGCAGGACCACTTATATCCTCCATCAAGGGCAAGAGTTGGTTATGGAGATCGTGGGACAGTTGTCACAGCTGTCCAGAGAGATCCAACGCCAAAACCACGGGCGCGGAAATGGCCTCTGGGCCGTGGTTTTGGTGGTTCACCTTTCTTTGGATCGTTAAGCCACGAGTTGGTGCAACACATGCACCAACAAGGTCCTATGTGTTCTCCTTAGCTCTTAGCTTGCTTCTTAATGAGTCCGGAAGCGTGTCATTACGAGGAATGATCCTCAAAAGTATCGATTAAGCTCCAAAAGTTCCCCAAAATACCTACAAAACCGACAATAGTTCGTGTAGACGTCTATCTCGACAATATGCATGAGGTAAACGTAAACATTATGAACTAATGCAAAACCATGCATGAATAACGGGAAAAACTATCTAAATGAATGCCTAAACTAACGTCATAAATCGTGTTATCAGCATCCATGAACGGAATGTTAACATGTAATTTAGACATGAGTTCAAGGAATTTACCGAAATGTTTATCCAAATGAGCTCTTGCTCGTGATTGTGGAAATGGTAATGGTGGCTTGTATGGAGGAGGTGCCACATATGTTAGCTCATCATCTTTGCTCTTACCTCCTTCTTCTTGCAATGGTTCTTCCTCCACCATCACTTGCTTACCCTTGTCATTCTCCTTGGGTAAGGGATCTTTCATTCTCAGCCCACTCCTTGTGGTAATGGCAAACACTTGGACTCTTGGGTTGTCCTCGGTCCTTCCGGGAGGCTTTCCCGGATCCCTTTCTGCTTCACCCACCTTTTGGAACCCTTGTGCTTCTAGCACCTTTTGAGCCTTGGAAATGGAAGTCACCCTGCTCTCAAGTCCACTCAACCTTCCAAGAAATTGTTCAAATATCATTTCGGTTCTATCCTTTGGAGGTTGAGCAAAACCGGGTGGAGGCTCTTGTGAAGCCTTAGGTGGTGGGGCTGTGCTTGTGGAAGCGGGAGGGTTCAAGGAACCATCCGGCTTAGAATAGGAGAACCCGGGATGGTTGTGATTAGGCCGGTAATTGTTGTATTGCCGGCTGTTGTTGTTGAAGTTCCTAGGGCCTTGATAATTGTTGAAGTTACCCCTGCCCATGTAGTTTATATCCTCCTCTTTGGAAGCCAAATTGGCTTGCACTTGCACTTGCACTTGAGGACTTGCTTGATTCTTTAAGGTTGTGTTACACAACTCCCTCAAAGACTTAGCTCATTGTTGATTGCATCAAGTTTGTAGTTGCTCATGGTGACTTTACTTACTTCATATACTCTCGGTTTCCTCCCATCACTCTTCCTATAGGAGTACTTCTCTATCACAAAGGCTTGCTTCTCTACAAACTTGTTCGCCACTTAGCGTGCGTGCAAATAAGCTTTAAATTTATAAAACTAGAATCAAGCAAGCGAACCCGCAGTGTACGGATCGACGTAGTTAAGCAAGAATTCCAGAGTATCGAACACAGGGATTTGGGGGGTTAAATCCAGTTATAGATTATCAAGCGAGTAAATGTAGAGCTTTTCGAATTATTGGGAAAACAACAATCCTAAAGATCCAAGTATCCAGCTGTGGCAATCGATTCAAGATATACTAATGATATAAGGACAAAGTTTAAGATATGCAAAGGTATGCTAATGTAAGGTAATCGTACGGTGAAGTTCCAAAAACCTTATATGACTCACCTATAAGACACTCTCTATAAAGGTTGTTGAGGCTTTAGTATAGAAAGGTTCTAAAGATGAGAATTAATATCAAATACCCACACTTGTAACCCAAGGATCAAGACTAACTAAACCGATTAAGGTTGTGACACTCACAATCGAGGTAGAGGTTGTTGAGGCTTCACTACCACCTAGAAAATGCAAGCCAAGACTAAGTTAAAGCAAATCTTTAACTTTGGATTAAAGTAAAAGCAAGTTCGTAAACTTAAGGGAAATCACGGTTAGTTCTTGAGGTTCCACGGTCGTGGACTCAAGAACAGGCCGTAATTTAGGGTTCGTCGGCGATTCTCTCTAACTCTCAAGGTCCAATCTGTTTACGATCGTTCTATCATCATCTAAGCCACAACTATCAACCCTTCACCTTAGAATTGTTAAGGGTTTTTATCCAGCAATAGTCATAATGATATCAAATTCAAGGATTAAAAGATTGAAAGATGAAAACTTCCGAAAACCTTCAATAAACTTCAAACCAATCTCAATGTCACAATCAAGAACAAATATCGTCACTAGATTAGGAATAGAACAAACAAACACAATCTTAGATAAGAAGGAAGAACGGGATGTCAATCTGTCTTCTAAATCAAACCTAAACAAGAAGAGGAATCTTCTTGCGAACAATCTTCCGAATCTTCGATCTTCCGTCAATCCCGGAAATCTCAATCACAATCTCCACCAAAGTGCGAGATTAGGGCAACTCCAGGAATGAGCGCAAAGTCCGTCTTTTGCAAAAGTCGCAAAGATCTCTAAAGCGAGGTGTGGGCGGAAGTGCGTCTAAGCAGAGGTGACGGAATCTCTCTTCGTCCGTCCTTTTATAGTGTATGATGAAGTAGCGGCCCTGCCCAATCTTTTAAAAGATCGTGGCTTAAAGTGTGGCGAAAAAGATCGCCAAGATCACGGTCGTGGAAGGTTCCACGACCGTAATTTAGAGCGTGGAATTCAACACGGTTTGAACCATCTTCTCCACGGCCGTAGAAGTTGGTGGAATGAACCACGCTTCCCTAGCCATGGTTCCACGGCCGTGGAACTGAACGTGGAAAGTAGTACGGCCGTATTTTAGAGCGTGGTTTAGGGCAAGAACGTGATTCTTCCCTAGCCTCGTGCATTCCTCAAGTTGACACTCCTTTTGCTCTTAAGAATGCCCTCAATCCATGGACATTGCTCAACAATTCCATCCTTGCTCGATTCCGTTCGAAAATAGCTCTCAATCGCCTATAATAACCATAAAGCTTGTGTAGATCTCTATATTGACATTATAGACAAACTAGCTCACAAATGCATCTATGCTCAACCAATGACTATCAATATGAATCAAATACACTTAGAAAACGTGCCTAAAATATCACAATATTTCATGCTAACAAATAACCCCATACTTGCAACTTGCTTGTCCCTAAGCAAGGTCTTTCAAAAGCTTTAAAACAAGAGTTAGGATGAAATATGTGTACCTTCTCAAAGCAATACTTCTTTTGGATGAATGTGCCTTCTAAACAATAGATCATTCTCAAATCTTGCTTCAATCGTTTATAGGACTTTCATACACTTAATCAAAGAGTAAAGAGTAAAGAAAGCTCATGAATCAATCAAACTTCCATACAAACATCATAACCCTTAAACATTATCAAAATCAATCATAAGAAACTTCAATTTAGATCACCAAGTCATATAACATTCATTTGATCTTAAGGACTTTCAAAGAAAAAGGTCTAGAATGTGGAAAGGGAAGGAAACTTTAAGGAATGTGGTGCATGAATCCGGGAAAGTGGACAACTACTCTTTTCTTCTTCTCTTGCGGTTTCCGCTACACCTTCAACTTAGAGCTTCGCTCTCTTCTTTTCATTTTTCGACTTTACTTTTGGAGTTATGGATAGAGGTGCACAAAAACCGAAGCCTAGGAGATTGGCGTTTCTCAATTTTAATGAGATGCCTCAAACCCTTAGCACACATACCATAATCCGCTAGGAATATCGCTCAATCCGATTTGTGCAAGACACAAACACCCGGCTATGTGAATGGTGCCGAGTTACTCATCGTCATGATTGACTTCCCCAAACCTACAATTTCTTTCTATTCTTTTGATTGCAAATAATTGCTCTCATGGCCCTCCCACATCAAACATGCCTTTTTCATTCACTTCTCCAAATTTCCGGATAGGTAAAGGAGGTCAATATTTCAATGAGGAGGTAAATGATCAAAGAAAGAAGAAAGATAAATCGAATTGCCTTAATCATCTCAACAAGAAGCATAAGAACTTATAGTGTGATTTCAACTTTAATTCCTCAACATGATTTAAGTAACATTTATCACATTATGAAATTTGCAAAAAAAGGCATAATCAACTCATTCAATTTCTTTTCAATTCACTATTCGTTTAAGCATGCAATTGTCATCAAACTCAATTCACAAGTAGCGATTATCATGGAAATCATCTCAATTCCTTAGAAGCACAAAATTTTTCAAAATTTTTCAATTTTTATGGGTTTTTCAAACTTCTTTTTCATGCAATTCAATAATGAAACGTGCAACAATATAATGAACATGCAATGATAGTCTCGATAGAAGCAAACATAGTGAGTAAGAGTTATTACAACTTTTAGTCACACCGTACCCCATACTTGGGACGAACATTGTCCCTAATGTTCAAATAAAAGAAAAGAAAAGAAAGAAAAGAAAAAGAAACTCACAAAATGACGGTGGAGCGGCTTAAGCTATCGGTCATGCAAATCATCGTCACTGCGGCGCTGGTGGAGGCGGGAATGGAGAGAAGCTAGGATCATAAAACCGCCCAAACTGCTGGCGGTAGACATCTCTCATCATGTGATCGAGGTCGTCCAAGCGTCCATCTCTAGCATCGGCTCGGATCTCCAATGCTCCTACTCTCTCCGAAAGACCAGTAGCCCAATCCGGCATCTGCCCATACCATCCCGGAGCATGACTGTACCACTCTAGAGCGTCGGACGGTGTTGGTGCTGGTGCTGGTGCAGATGGTGTCTGTGTAGGCCATGGAGGTGGAGCTCCATACCATGCAGGAGTTGTCTCTGCCCAAGTGGGTCTCTCACTCACGCTGCTGCGGCGAGAAGACGAGCCTGAAGCTCTGGCGGGACGTGGAGAACGTCTAGGCACATCGGGGGCCGCATCCGGCTGATCCGGAAACGTGCCAAACTCCTGCTCGGCTCCTCCTCCACCCTCAAACTGATCCCTCATCTCCTCCTCCTCAACTATGGGCGGTGGTGGGACATACGGAGGAGCTGCAATCCTGTTCGCATGCATAGCAGCGAACGTCTCCTTCCAATTATGGCGTCAAGCCATAATGGAGTACTCCTGTAGCCACTCAATACCCCTACCCGTCCTGCTCTCCCAATGCATGGCCGCATAAGGCGGACCTCTATGTGTGGGGAAGATGAGACCTCTAGTCATGAAGGCATGAAGTCCTAAGGGTACGGCTGGTATGCGGGTACATGCAGAAAAATCAACTCCCAACGCTCTAGCAAGATGGGTAACTATCCCACCATATCCAATGTTGCCCTTCCTCTTGTTCTTAAGCTTGCTCATGATAGCAGCTAAGAGGGTGGCACAGTCAGCTCGGCGTCCATACAGCATAGAATACAGTAGAAATAGCTCATCCGTCTTGATCTTTTGGGGCGTCTCCGTCCTAGGGAAGAGACACTCCGAAAGAACACGGTGAGCAATCTTCAAGGCTAAGTGGTACATCAACTTAGCCTTGGTGTCAGCAGGTTGCCAGCGGTCCTCGCTGGCGTAAATCATAGCAACTTCCTCCCAAAAGTCTTTGGCGTAAACGCCACTAGGAAAGCGACCATTGATGGTCTCATGGAACCCAAAGAAGGTCCCGAACTCACGGATGGAAAAATCATAGTTTCTTTCCATAAGACGGAAAGAAACGGTCCTATCCACATGGCTGTGCTCGAAAGACGTCACAACCTCCCTCGTAATCTCCTCGTAGGCATCTTCTCGGATAGCCGAGAAGACAACTAGTCCGGCTCTATCCAAGAGCCAAGTAAGGTCATCTATAATGTTAAGAGGAGCTAGATCCTCTAACAATAGGTACCTAGGTCCAATCACAACCCTCTCATGGATCCTCTCGAATGCATCAAGGTGATCCTCATGAATGGTCGGTACTCTAGGGCTAGGAGGTGAGGGTGATGAAGGTGATGATGGAGGTGAAGGGGAAGAGGGTGGTGGTGCTCTAGAGGATGAAGAAGAAGAGGGATTACCCTTCCTCTTCTTGTTTTGGTCATTCTTCTTCTCCTTGATTCTCCCAGAAACTCTCCTTACGAAGTGCATCACTGTTCAAAATTACGGCCTGTTCTTGATGATTCCACGGCCGTGGAACTACCAGGGACCGTGATTCGTCTCAGTTTTTTCTCAAAACTCAACAATCAGCACTCAAAATCAGCAATCAGGCAGCCCTAGTCTAATTCCTTCCAGTTTCAAGCAGTTCTCCTATAATTTCTAGCAAAAACGAACCAAATTGACAAAGATCAAGAAGAGTGGAAAAAACCTAGGTTTCGGATTTTAAAATCCGAATTGTGCATTCCGTGGTGATTTTCCGCTCGATTCGTTGCTTGGATCTTGTTGGTAGTCGAATTTGCTTCAATTTGGAAAGAAGAATCGTTGAAAACGGTTAACGAACGGAGATTTGGAAGGAAGGGCGTGGAATCGGCGTTTTTGGGTCGTGGAAGTGGTTTGGTGAAGTGGTTTTTGTGAAGAACGTGGTTTATATAGTGACAGGCAAAATTTTGAAAATCACGGTCTGTCGGGGGGTTCCATGGCCGTGGAAATTTACGGAACCGTGGTTTTGGTGATTTTTCAAAGGCTTTTGGAAATTACAGTCACTGTAGCTGTCACGACCGTGGTTTAGGCCGTGGAACTCTCTGTAATGCTCCAAAGTCCAAGTTTCGTCACTTTTCTTCAACATTATCCTTCCCTTTTCCTTTTCCATCGTTCCTACATCCAAAAACACGAACATACCGGAAGGAATCGAAGGCAAAATAAAGCAAAAACGTCTAACTAAGCTAAACTATGAATCGAAAACAAAAACGAAAATGCAATACCTTGGGTTGCCTCCCAAGAAGCGCTTTGTTTAATGTCCGTAGCTAGACCAATCTCGCACTTATTCGAGTGCGGTAGGCACGAACTCTTCAGCTTGGAGTTCCGGCATATACTTCTTGAGTCGTTGGCCGTTCACCTTAAAGCTTCCGCCCGCTTCACCCCATACTTCAACTGCACCATGGGGGAAAATACGCTTAATTAGAAAAGGTCCGGTCCAACGAGATTTAAGCTTACCTGGAAAGAGACGAAGCCTTGAATTGAAGAGGAGAACTTGATCTCCTTCTTTGAAGTCCTTTGGAATGATGTGCTTATCATGCCAACGCTTTGCTCTCTCCTTATAGATCTTGGCATTTTCGTAGGCATTCAAGCGGAGTTCTTCCAGCTCATTAAGGTCTAGGAGACGCTTCTCTCCCGCTTCCTTCATGCTGAAATTCAACCACTTGATAGCCCAAAACGCCTTGTGCTCCCACTCTACCGGCAAGTGACAAGACTTCCCAGACACAAGGTTATATGGTGTGGTTCCTATGGGTGTCTTGTACGCAGTCCAGTACGCCCACAATGCATCGTCAAGCTTCAAAGACCAATCCTTCCTAGTCCTTGAAGCCGTTTTCTATAAGATTCCTTTGATCTCCCTATTTGAGATCTCAACTTGTCCACTTGTTTGTGGATGATAAGGGGTGGCGATCTTGTGAGTAACCCCATACTTAGCTAGAAGAGCTTCAAAGCGCCGGGCAATGAAGTGAGAACCTCCATCACTAATGATAGTCCTTGGCGTCCCAAATTGCGGGAAGATGGTCTTGTTAAAGAACTTAACCACCACCATGGCATCATTGGTGGGAGAGGCAATTGCTTCCACCCATCTAGAAACATAATCTACCGCCAATAGTATGTATTGGTTTCCACAAGAGGATGGGAATGGTCCCATAAAATCTACTCCCCAAACATCGAAAATCTCCACCTCTTGGATGTTGTTGAGGGGCATCTCATTCCTCCTAGAGATATTACCTGTTCTTTGACAAGCATCGCAGCAAGAAACAAAGGATTGCACATCTCTAAATAAAGTAGGCCAAAAAAATCCAGATTGCAATACCTTTGCGCTAGTCTTGTTCGAACTAGCGTGTCCTCCACAAGGTAGTGAATGACAATGACGGATGACACTTTGCATCTCATCTTTCGGCACACATCGCCGAATGATGCCATCCGGACCTCTCTTAAAGATGAGAGGCTCGTTCCAATAGTATTCCCGGACGTCCTTGAAGAACTTCTTCCTTTGTGCGTAGGATAGTCCGGGCGGTATCTCCTGGCAAACCAAATAGTTAACATAATCAGCAAACCATGGTTCGTTACCTTTGGAGATCACATCGATGCACTCCTCTATAATGTGCAGGTGTTCGTCCGGGAAGGAGTCATCGATGGGTAAATGGTCGTCCTCTAGATGTGTTAGGCGACTCAAATGATCCGCAACAGAATTTTCTGAACCTTTCTTGTTGCGGATCTCTAGATCGAATTCTTGTAGGAGAAGAATCCATCTAATTAGCCTTGGCATCGCATCTTTCTTCGCAAGGAGGTACCGGATCGCAGCATGATCCGTGTAGACAATCACCTTTGCACCTACAAGATAAGAGCGAAACTTGTCAATAGCATAGACAATGGCTAAAAACTCTTTTTCGGTAGTGGCGTAATTGAGCTGCGCTTCATCTAGCGTCTTGCTAGCATAGTATATGGCATGGGTTCGCCCTTCCTTTCGTTGTCCAAGAACATCTCCTATAGCTACGTCACTAGCATCGCACATAACCTCAAAGGGAAGAGTCCAATCCGGAGGTTGGATAATAGGTGCTGAAATTAGAGCTTGCCGAATGGTGTTAAACGCATCCAAACATTCCCGCGAAAACTCAAAAACTGCATCCTTCATCAATAGATTAGTGAGAGGTTTTGATATTTTAGAAAAGTCTTTAATGAAGCGTCTATAGAATCCAGCATGTCCTAGGAAACTTCTTATCCCTTTCACCGAAGTTGGGGAAGGAAGTTTCTCTATAGTCTCTATTTTTGCCTTATCCACCTCTATCCCTCTACTAGAGATTAAGTGACCTAATACAATTCCTTCCTTAACCATAAATTGACACTTCTCCCAATTAAGAACTAGGTTAGTGTCTTCACACCTTTGTAAAACAAGAGAAAGATTAGAAAGGCAATCGTTAAAAGAGGAACCGTATACGGAGAAATCGTCCATGAAGACCTCCATGATTTCCTCAATGTATTCGGAGAAGATGATCATCATGCACCGTTGAAAGGTGGTTGGGGCGTTGCAAAGCCCGAACGGCATTCTCCTATAAGCGAACGTACTCCATGGGCACGTGAATATGGTCTTCTCTTGATCATCCGGGTGTATCGGAATCTGAAAGAAACCACTATAACCGTCAAGGTAGCAAAAATGTGAATGTTGTGCTAACCTTTCAAGCATTTGATCAATGAATGGCAATGGGAAGTGATCCTTCCTCGTTGCATTGTTAAGCTTGCGGTAGTCAATGCACATCCGCCATCCCGTTACAGTTCGGGTAGGAATGAGTTCGTTATTCTTGTTGGTGATGACCGCCATTCCTCCCTTCTTTGGAACTACTTGAACTGGACTCACCCACTTACTATCGGAGATAGGATAGATGATACCTGCATCAAGAAGTTTAAGAATTTCCTTCTTGACAACCTCCTTCATGGTCGGATTTAACCGCCTTTGAGGTTGTCTTGAAGTTCTAATGTCTTCCTCCATTAATATCTTATGCATGCATAGGGAGGGTTTAATTCCTACTAAGTCCTCAATAGTGTAGCCTAAAGCTTTCCTATGTTTCCTAAGGACAATCATGAGCTGATTATGTTCATCTATGCTTAGATCGGAACTAACAATAACTGGAAAGGTAGAAATAGGTCCGAGAAAAGCGTACCTTAGATGAGTAGGAAGTGGTTTTAGTTCCATTGCTTTCGGAGCTTCCAATGATCCTTGAGGAGCATCCGATGTCTCCTTAGAAGTTTCTAAGGGTGTTGAAGGTGTAGGTGAAGAATCGAAGGAAGTTGAAGGAGTGTCTCGTTCACCCTTTTCCACGGCCAGAATCACGGTTTCCCTATGTCCTCCACGGCCGTGGTTTAGGGCGTGGAAGGTGGTCACGGTTGCTCTGCCTTCTCCACGACTGTGTAACCCCCTGGAGTGAGCCACACTTTGGGTTGTGAGATCCACGGCCGTGGAATATAGTGTATGGCTGTGGATTCTCACGTTTTCTGCCTCGTCGTGGAGCTCCTTGAATTCCACTTCACCCATTTCTTCTTGTGCTTTTAAGGCTTCAATTGCCTCATTGCACTCCTCTTCCCCTACATTCGTTAGACTCATAGTAATGACCTTTTACAAAGGATCTTTGAAGAGAATAGCACTTACCTCCTCTCTAGACAACCCTTCTTCATCTTGGATATTGAATGTATCCTCATCAAAGATTGGCTCCTTCACTAGAGTGGAAAGAACAAACTCTACCTTCTCTTCTCCTATGTCGAAGGCGAGTCTAGCATTCTTGCAATCGACTATGCAGCCGGAAGTTGCAAGAAACGGTCTTCCGAGTATGATCGGGACCGGACTATCTGCAGGAATGTCAAGCACGACAAAATCAATAGGAACAAAGAATTTACCTAGCTTGACTGGGACGTCCTCTACAATACCGACGGGACGAGTGATGGATCGATCCGCCATGTATAACATCATCTTCACCGGTTTAGGGTCGCCTAAACCGATCTTCCTGCATAATGCAATTGGTATGATGCTCACACTTGCTCCTAAGTCACATAATGCATCATATGTGACATCTCCCACTCCTATGGGAATGCAAAACGACCCCGGATCCTTTAGCTTGGGGGGCATTTTTGCCTTCATGGTCTTGATGAGATCCGAAGAATCCGAACTCATCTTGACCTCACTGAAATCTTCTAGCTTCCTCTTGTTGGAGAGGAGCTCCTTCAAGAACTTGCCATAAGCCGGCATACCTAAAGGGTATATTAATATGCAGCTTGCTCATGAGTTCTATAAACTTACCAAACTGTTTATCTAGGCGCGCTCTCGCTCTAGATTGAGGGAATGGTAGGGGAGGTTTGTAAGCTGGAGGAGGAACGTAGACATCTTCCTTCTCCTTCCCCTTCTCTTTGTCTTTCTCTACGGGGACTTCAACAAATTTAGGCTGCGGATCGGTGGTAGTCACTCCGCTCCTAGTTGTGATTGCCATCACCCTTCCCTTAGGGTTGTACTCCGTCTTTCCTGGAAGTTTCCCTTGATTCCTAGGAACTTCCTCCGCATGGCTGAACATTTTGTTTTCCAAAACCTTTTGGGCTTTATCAACCTTAGAAATTTGATCATCAACCTTAATGATGCGGTTCTCCAATCCTTGAAGCTTTCCCAAGATCGTTTCCAACATGGGATCGGGCTTCTCCTTCCCCGAAGTGTTTCCTCCATTAGATGTTTGCCCCTGGCTTTTCAAAGGAGTAGAGGAAGAGGAAGGTGGAGTTAGTGAATTCGAATTGGAAGGATAAGAGTTACCGGAATTTTGTTGATTGGAGCGCCAATTGTTGTTGTTTGAACCCCTATTGTTGTTCCAATTATTGTTCCGGTTGTTGTTGTTGCCATTCCAATTGTTCCGGTTATTATTCCGGTTATTGTTGTTGTTGTTGCGGTTTGTGTTCTCACCGCCATTGTTGTTGTTGCCCAAATAGCCAACATCCTTGCCTTGTTGCTTTGGAAAGTTGGTCTTGATTGCCTCCTTCAACTCTTTGATCTTATTGTTGAGGGAGAAAATCTGATTTTGAGCTTCATGTGTGAGCTTTGCTCCTTGCTGCACACGATTTCTCTCAACTTTCCGGTGGGAATACTTTTCTATGACTCTTGCTTGCTTCTCATTGAAGTCCCAAGCGTCATCTTCTCTCATGTCCATGAATGTTCCACATGAGAGGGATTGGAGGTTGAATTGCGTCCCCGCATCCAGCCCCTTATAGTAAATCTCCAACAATGCAAGCTTGGATATGCCATGATGAGGGCAATCCAATAACAAGTCCTGAAACCTTTCCCATGATTGAAACAAACTTTCGTTAGACTTCATGGAAAATGCATTGATCTTACCTCTAAGTTCCGCCGTTTTGGATGGCGGAAAGAATTTGGTGAGGAACTCCGCGGAGAGGTCTTCCCACGTGTCTAGTTTCCCACTAGGAAGAGCTTGGTACCAAGACAAAGCCTTCCCTTTCAAGGAGAAGAAGAAAGGCTTGAGCTTCTAGTTGTTGGTAGTAGCGTTCTTCGGCCTCATTGTCTCCATCATACACTCAAAGTTTTGCAAGTGTTGGTGTGGAGATTCAGCGCTTGTCCCGCGAAATTGGTTTTGGCGAACAAGAGTAATAACTTGAGGGTTGAAGCTAAACCCTTGTACATCGTCATCATCAAAGTTCACGCCCAAACAGAGCGGTTGTTGTGTTGGATCCATCCTTTGGCCAAGAGTTCTTGGCTCATCATCTACACGTTCGATCCTCGCATTCCTAGGTGGAACACGACGATTAGCAGCTTCCCGTGGATGGAAAGGATTCAAATTGATCGTGGGATCAATTTCCTCTAGCGGTGGCATGGAAGAATCACTATCATCAGCGGATGAATGGCTTCTTCTTCTTGATCTTGATCCCCTCCTTGGGGATTTCTTGCTCCCGTTATTCTTAAGGTTGCTTATTTCTATCCTCATCTGGAACATCATGTCCTTCAGATCGTTAACTTGAGATTGATGACGATCCATTTCATCCCGGCGAATATTCTCATTCCATTGGAGTTGAGCTTCTTTCTCCGCTAACTCCGCTTGAAGATCACGTTCGTGTTCTTCAGCCATCTTCTTTTCCTTGCGCTTTTGCCTTAACGTCCTCTCAAGCTCTTGATCAAGAGGTAAGAGGTCTCCGGTATTCCTAGACCTGCACATGCACTCAAAAAGATATCAAATAACAAGGGAGGAGATCCCAAGCTTGACAACCGAAAACCGAATTCGGCCTAGACCGAATCCCCGGCAACGGTGCCAAAAACTTGTTCGCCACTTAGCGTGCGTGCAAATAAGCTTTAAATTTATAAAACTAGAATCAAGCAAGCGAACCCGCAGTGTACGGATCGACGTAGTTAAGCAAGAATTCCAGAGTATCGAACACAGGGATTTGGGGGGTTAAATCCAGTTATAGATTATCAAGCGAGTATATGTAGAGCTTTTCGAATTATTGGGAAAACAACAATCCTAAAGATCCAAGTATCCAGTTGTGGCAATCGATTCAAGATATACTAATGATATAAGGACAGAGTTTAAGATATGCAAAGGTATGCTAATGTAAGGTAATCGTACGGTGAAGTTCCAAAAACCTTATATGACTCACCTATAAGACACTCTCTATAAAGGTTGTTGAGGATTCAGTATAGAAAGGTTCTAAAGATGAGAATTAATATCAAATACCCACACTTGTAACCCAAGGATCAAGACTAACTAAACCGATTAAGGTTGTGACACTCACAATCGAGGTAGAGGTTGTTGAGGCTTCACTACCACCTAGAAAAGGCAAGCCAAGACTAAGTTAAAGCAAATCTTTAACTTTGGATTAAAGTAAAAGCAAGTTCGTAAACTTAAGGGAAATCACGGTTAGTTCTTGAGGTTCCACGGTCGTGGACTCAAGAACAGGCCGTAATTTAGAGTTCGTCGGCGATTCTCTCTAACTCTCAGGGTCCAATCTGTTTACGATCGTTCTATCATCATCTAAGCCACAACTATCAACCCTTCACCTTAGAATTGTTAAGGGTTTTTAGCCAACAATAGTCATAATGATATCAAATTCAAGGATTAAAAGATTGAAAGATGAAAACTTCCGAAAACCTTCAATAAACTTCAAACCAATCTCAATGTCACAATCAAGAACAAATATCGTCACTAGATTCGGAATAGAACAAACAAACACAATCTTAGATAAGAAGGAAGAACGGGATGTCAATCCGTCTTCTAAATCAAACCTAAACAAGAAGAGGAATCTTCTTGCGAACAATCTTCCGAATCTTCGATCTTCCGTCAATCCCGGAAATCTCAATCAAAATCTCCACCAAAGTGCGAGATTAGGGCAACTCCAGGAATGAGCGCAAAGTTCGTCTTTTGCAAAAGTCGCAAAGATCTCTAAAGCGAGGTGTGGGCGGAAGTGCGTCTAAGCAGAGGTGACGGAATCTCTCTTCGTCCGTCCTTTTATAGTGTATGATGAAGTAGCGGCCCTGCCCAATCTTTTAAAAGATCGTGGCTTAAAGTGTTGCGAAAAAGATCTCCAAGATCACGGTCGTGGAAGGTTCCACGACCGTAATTTAGAGCGTGGAATTCAACACGGTTTGAACCATCTTCTCCACAGCCGTAGAAGTTGCTGGAATGAACCACGCTTCCCTAGCCATGGTTCCACGGCCGTGGAACTGAACGTGGAAAGTAGTACGGCCGTATTTTAGAGCGTGGTTTAGGGCAAGAACGTGATTCTTCCCTAGCCTCGTGCATTCCTCAAGTTGACACTCCTTTTGCTCTTAAGAATGCCCTCAATCCATGGACATTGCTCAACAATTCCATCCTTGCTCGATTCCATTCGGAAATAGCTCTCAATCACCTATAATCAACATAAAGCTTGTGTAGATCTCTATATTGACATTATAGACAAACTAGCTCACAAATGCATCTATGCTCAACCAATGACTATCAATATGAATCAAATACACTTAGAAAACGTGCCAAAAATATCACAATATTTAATGCTAACACAAACTCCCAAGCCTCATCCACATTCTTCTCCATGAATGTTCCTCCGGAAAGTGATTGGAGCTTGAATTGACTATCCTCATCAAGCCCCTTGAAATAGATCTCCAATAGCTCTATCTTCGGTATCCCATTGTGTGGACAATCTAGGAGGAGATCGTTGAACCTCTCCCAAGATTTGAATAGGCTCTCCTTATCCTTCATCATGAAGGCATTGATATTCCTTCTTAGCTCGGTAGTCTTGGAAGGTGGGAAGAACTTTGTTAAGAACTCGATTGTCATCTCCTTCCAAGTACCCACACGTCCTAGTGGAATGGATTGGTACCAAGCCAAGACTTTATCCTTAAGAGAGAAGGAAAAAGCTCTAAGCTTGTGGTTGTTGCTCTCCAATCTAGGTGGTCTTAGAGTCTCCATCAAGATCTCATAAATCATGAAGTGTTGATGAGGAGACTCTCCTTCCATCCCTCCAAATTGATTGTGCCGGATCATTTTTAGCATTTGATGGCGGAGCTCGTAGTTATGGGTTACGGGATCTCCTAAGTTTACACCCGGACGGTGCACTCTTTGGGCTGGATCCATACGTTGCCCTAGCGTTTGTGGTTCCTCAATAATGACCGGCTCAAACCGAACATTGACCACCGGCTACGTTGGTGGTGGTAGAGGTTGTTGAAGATTAAGCTCCCTTTGCGCAAGAGCTTTCCTAATGTCTTCAATTTCCCTCCTAATTGCTTCATGCCTCTCATTGGCAAGTCTCCTCTCATTCTCCAAGGCTTCATCCCTTAGCCTAATTTCCTCTAAGGCATCATTCAACTCAGCTTGAAGATCTCTTCCGGCCATCTCCTTCTTCTTCTTAATGCTCTTGGATCTAGTCTTAAGGGTTTTCTCCGGTTCGGGATCGAATGGAGCTAAATCCTTGCCATGAGATCTTCGCATGCACCTAAAGAATGAGAGATGTCCTGAAAAATCAAAGACACAAACCAAACAAGATCAAAAGCAACAAGAAAGACCTACACTATAAACATCACACACAATGATTCAATCTAGACCTAGTCCCCGGCAACAGCGCCAAAAACTTGTTACACTAGAAATGTATAGCACAAAAGTCTTAAAATTTATAACTCGATCTAATTTCCTTACTCCTAGTGAACCCACAGTGTATGGGTCGTTAGTAGCAAGGATAGTATTCCGAGGTCGAACACGAAGACTAAGGTGAAATCAAATCAAACAAGTGATCATGGATAGTGCAAATCTAGTCTAAGAAAAGATAAGGAAATAGAGAAATGAAAATGATGATATTTCTGGGTTTGGTTTTTGTGGTGATCAAGCAAAGATCACAAATCATGCAAGATTATAAATCAAACAAACGACTCAAGCTAGCAACACAAACTAGAAACGCAAACACAAGATATGTATTCAAAGGGAGAAAAGCGGATTCTAGGGGTTAGGACTTCCGGTTATGGCATTGGTCTCAAGCTTCTAATCAACCTTGGACAAGCTATGGTATGTTGGGAAAGGGTATTTCTCTAACGGGATCAATCACCGGGTAGGCCTCATGATCCACTAATCCATCACCTATGGTCCTATCACCGGGTAAGTCTCTAAGAGCCTAAGGTTGGAAATTCTACACAAACCGGATTGCTATCTAGGGGTCAAGCCTCTCCTTACCGGGTAAGCCTCGGGAAGGCAAGTCCTAAGCATCAATCCTAGCACACCCAGTCCAATAGCGGCTTGTGAGGCTCACTACTACCTAGAGTTCATCATCTTTGGTATCTAAGATCAAGAATTACCGGGTAAGTCTCTTCCCTCACTTAGTTTGCTAGCATTAGGTCACCCTAGGCTAGATTATGCTTAACAAACACTAGGATTTCAATAATATAATGGCCTAACATTAAGATTCATCAATAAAAGCACAACAGAGAAAGTCACGGGTGGATCATCCTAAACCACGGGCGTAGAAATGTATGAACATGCCGTGATTTCCATCAGAGGTTAGGTTTCGAGCAAGCAAATCATCCAAAGGTACATTCAAGTCAATTTATCATAGTCCAAGCCATAATCATCATTCCATTACCCTAGAATCACAACTATTTAGCCAACAACATGCACTTTAAGATATCAACCTCTATAGTTGTGACCTAATGCTAGCAAAAGTCTTGGGGTAAGTCCTATGGACTTACATGGCATTAGGTCACAATTATTTAGCCAACAATAGAGGTTGAGGTAAGTCCTACGGACTTAGCTCAACCTCGTGCACAACCCACACACGATCAACCTCTAATCCTGAGAGAGGGGCACTGCCTAATAACAAGGCATATAAAGATATCAACCTCTATTCATCAAAGGGGTCACACCTAGACCCAAAGGGATCCATAGGATCATCCTGAACTTTAACCACACAACCTATAATCCTCAAAATCCATATAAGGCGTAACATGATCATATAACATCCAAACACAAGAGGAAAGGAAGAGGCAATGCCATCCATAGCCAAGCCTAGAAGCAAGACACACCTGCAGAACCAAGTGCAACACCAAGCTCGTGTGGGTGGCTGTAGGGGCGGCTAGGAGATGACGCAAGGGAGGCTTACTGCTGGCACTAGGGCGTACCAGAAGTGGCGTAGGGGCGGCTGGTGTGCAGAAAGTGCACAACCGGCTGTCCTTTTATCCCTCACTCGATCTTCTTATCTCCTTTTTCATCCAGCAGCCGTACATATCCATACACATACATATATACATCAATAAAAGCCAATCAAGGCTACCATAAGATCAAACTTCTGGATCCTAAGCTAAGGAGAAAGGAAAGAGCATAGAAAGGCAAAAAAGAAGAAAGAAAGGGAAGAAGGAGAGAGATCTCACCAAGATGAACCTAAACGGGAGCAGAACTCCATCAATACCTCAAGGTTGGCTCCATCACAAGCATAGCAGCAACAACCATCACAATCAGCAACAAAGCCAAGCTCACAAGCACACAAACTCACTCAAACTCCAACAAGATCAAGAAAAGATCCAAGGGAAGAAGAGAGGAGAAGAAGATCGTGATAGAGATGAAACAGGAGAGAGAATGGGGTAAACCCTCATCTGAAGGAGAAGGAGTAGATATAAAGGAATGAGGGTCAAAAAGCAAGGGTTCGAGTCAAAGAAGATGGCTACAGCGCACCAGAAACCGCAGAGGCGGCCAGCCAGGGGCGCAGGGGCGGCCCACTGCAGCTCCAAGGGTGGATGGAAGTTGCATCTCAGCTGAGGTGTAGGTGCGGGATCTCTCGAAGACTTAGGCTCTTACATCTCACCCCCCTAAAAACTAGTTTCGTCCCAAAACTTGCAAAATCCCAAAGTCTTTCAGAACCGTAAGCCGAGGTGTAACTCTCACTCTCTCTATCGGATGTATCATATCTCCATTGAAATGATCATAACCTATAACAATCTATAACCTCAAACGTAAACATGGAGGAATCATCATCTCCAGAAAGCAAGGCCATAACGCTACCCAAAGGCATAGAGGAATCACATATCTAGCCATACCACATCACTAGGCACATAGGAAATACATCTCTAGCCAAAACATACTCATAAACATGGCATGGAGGAATAACATCTCCATTGAAACTATATCCATCAAAGTAGCATGGAGGAAAAAACTATCTCTTGCTATATCCTAGTCACACTCAGTTAGCATGGAGGAAAGAACCATCTCCAGCTATAAATATAAATCATACTCATATAGCGTAGAGGAAATAATCATCTCCAACAATGACATACATCACGCTAGCACATCAAGATCTACTAAGATCATAAATCACATCATAGCTAGCATGGAATAAACACATCAAGGCATATAAGAACATAAGCTCAACATTCATCAAGATCGAACTAAGATATACTCGTGCTCCCATAGATGAATCTGTCCCGGTATAAACTCTGGATGGTTCCTCAGGATACCATTCTCAGTCTCCCACGTGGCTTCTTTAGGTCCTCACCTCGACCAATATGTCCTCAATGTGGAAATGTCTTTCAAATGCAAGCGTCTCATATCTCATTCTAAGAATGTAATCGAATGCTCAACAAAGGTGTGGTTCGGCTCAACCACCAGATCATCATAACTCACAAGACGTCTCGGATTTGGTATATACTCTCTTAGTTGAGACACATGGAACACAGGGTGAACACCCTCTAACCTCGTAGGCAAAGCTAATCGTTATGCTGCCTTCATAATTCTGTTCAAGATCTCCAGTAAACCGATATATTGCGAACTCAGTTTTCCTTCTATGTAAACACGTCTGACGTCTCCCATCGGAGATACTCTCAGTTAGACATGAGCTCTCATTGTGAACTTTAGAGGTCGACGCCTCCCATCCACATATAACTTCTGGCGACACTGTGCAACCAACATTCTTCCTCTAATAAACGTTACTTGAGCTATAAAATCCCGAATCTGATCAGGAGTTATTCCACTAATACGGCTAGGTCAATTCTAGCATAAAGGTACACGGCATTTATGTCTATATAATGCCTCATAGGGGCCATCCCAATAGATGCACGTCAAACATTGTTATATAATAAACTCATTAATGGGAGGTAATTTAACCATCCAAGTTTCAAATCCAACACACAAGCTCATAATATATCCTCAAGGGTTTAGATGGTCCTCCATGACTGACCCTCTGTCTGCGGGTCAAACGCAGTCGTGAAGTGTATACTTGTCCCCAAAGCAGTCTAAGTTTGTTGTCAAACCTCGAGGTAAATTAACCATCTTGATCAGAGACGATTGTCCTCGATATACCATGGAGTCTAACTATCTGTCTAGTATACTCTTCTGCCAAGCTACTTACTGGTCACATCTCTTAGATAGGAATGAAACGTGCCGGCTCCGTTAGTCCGTCACCAACAATTTAGATAAAATCAAAACGTTACTTGATCTGCTGACTTGTCACGCATTGTGTCACAAATCTGATTACATCGGTTTTAAAAATCTTCACCAATATAATCGTCTCACCTTGTGGTACATCTTACTCATACTTGGATTTACCGAGTAGAGTGTACAATGAGTGTACTATAAGATTCTCTGTCTCAACTATGCATCAACAGGTATATAAATGTTGTCGCGGCGTCTCATCATCCCATCTACTCCATTGGGGAACTATGGTGCCTCATCATAAGACATCCTCTCTCTAAACCTTATCAAGGTCGGGCAGGTCCCTTGCTTTTGCTGGATCTCATCCAACAGATCAAGTAGAACCTCTAAAGCGAATCACTGGGTATCCTCATCAGGGAGCTGGATGTCCCGTTCTAGCCAAGCTAGATTCTTGTGAAGCTGAGGCTGAATAATAAGTCTCTCAATAGTCTTCTCTTGAGGTGTCTCCCTATTCAAGTTGTCGGCAACAACATTCAATTTCTCTAAATGATATGGAATCTCCAGGTTAAAGATCCTTGATTAACTCAAGTCATTGACACTAACGGTATTTCAACTCATGTTGCATAAAACGTACTTCAGACTTCAATGGTCTGTGGAACTCTGACATGAATTATCTTACAGGTATTGTCTTCAAATCTTGACGGCTTGAACTACCACTACTAACTCTAGATCATGATTCGGGTAGTTTGCCTCGTACGTCTTCAGCTGTTGACACACATATTAATAATTCTACTCCTCTGTATCCATACACGTCTTAAGCTTAGTTGGGGTACACCACCGTAAATCACAGGATCCCCATAACCTTCAGCCTATGACAGAATAGAAGCAGAGGTCAAGGGCCTCTTCCACTCTTCAAAGCTCTAGCATAATGCTTTGACCACGCAATTCTAGTGCTCTTCCTCAAAAGATTCGTAAATGGATACACAATCATATAAAATCTTTCCTCGACGCATTGGTAGTGATCGGCTGAGCCGAGAAACTACTTATTCCCTTAATGTTCATCAATATCATCCATACTGCAACATACTCAATCCTCGCTAGATCAACCATGATCCCACTAGCGGAGACAACATGGCATAAGAAGGCTACCTCAGGCATCTCGACTCGCATTTAGAGAGTGTAGCATACAACCCTCTATCTCTCGAATCTGCAAAAATGATCTCAGATGATCGGTCTGCTCCTCTCTGCCACGAGAGTATATCGAAATGCCATCAATGAAGACCACCACCACTGATCAAGGAAGTCAATGAAGATATAGTTCATCATCTCCATATAGATTGCTAAAGCATTCATCAACCCAAATCGCATCACTACAACTCGTAGTGTCCATAACGGGTACGAAGTTCTATCCTATACACATCCTACGCTCTCACCCTCAACTGGTGATATCTTGAGCGCAAAGAAATCTTGAGAAGCACACTTGCTTCCTGAAGTTGACCCAACAAGTCGTAAATTACAACATCTCAACAGACACCATATGCTATGGGCCTTTCGAATCAGTCTCGTATCATACTTCAACTCGATATTAATCAGGCACGGATTTAGGGGTGGGCTGAGATATGCTACAACTCACCCTCATGTTGTAATAGGATATAAATGAAAGTAAGGACATGAAACCTCATTGACATAGTGACAACAGGATTTTGAGAGGGAAAGGAGATGCACATTTGGTCTAAGGTTCAATTCTTGTTGGCGCAACAGTGTTTTGATTTATTTTTTTCACAATCATTTCAATTAGCTTTATATTTGATTTTTTTTTCGGTTTGAAATAGTAAAAAAGAGACTAAATTTAGATTCATTACGAATAAATGGAAAATAGGTCCACAAGTTTCACAAATTAAAGCTCTTTTAATTTTATTTTCCTTAGCTCAACTTAGTTTTGATTAATTTTTTCCACAATTTTTTCAATTAGTTTTATATTTAACAACTTTTTTGGTTTGAAATATAAAAAAAAGACTAACTTTAGATTAATTAAGTAAAATGCAAAAAATAATTACAAGTTCCACAAATAAAAGCTCTTTTGTTTTTATTTTTTTCTTCTTTAGTTTGATAATTAAAGATAAATTATTCAAAGTATAATTAATATTGAATCAAAATATGTTAAAATTTATAGAAACAAGCTTATCCCAATTGAATTATTTGAAATTAGACTATCCAATTTATATAAATCCTTAATAATATCACTACGTAAATATACATTTTTATATCAATTGTTTTGTGATAAAGACTTTAATGCCGGAGTAATATACTTTATAGCTAATTTTAATAAAGTAAAAGCTTTGACCCGCTTTTTTAACTCTAAATATACGGTGACGGATGAAAAAAAGTTTCAAAATTATATATACAGTTAGCCTACCTAAGGTTTAGATCCTGGATCCGTCATTGATATTAATGTTCACACTCCGCTGGACGGAAAACTAGACGGTTCAATAACACGTCTATGAGTTCATAAATCACTGGAATATCATCCAATGTGGAACTATCTTTCTCCTTCATGGCATAACATTATAAAGTATCATTTTCTTGTGCTATCAACTTCGATGCTCGTGTGGCACTAATGACAAAACTCGCCTATGCAAAGGTCGTAACCTCGGGAGACCTCTATCCACTCTATCACAGTTGAGACTATAACAGTCTTCCGACTGATATCTAACACAACATGATATCTATTCGTCCAAACCATACACATAAAGACCTTATGATGCACCTGAGGCATGATAAAGAAGTCTACAAGCCACAAAAAAGTCCCAAAATAAATCGGACAATCACATATCTCGCGGGTACTTCAGACCCCTAACTCATAATCCTGTAAAAGAAAGTCTATCTTCTACTATGCCCGTAGTCAACTATTAACGCATGCATCGAAAGAAAAGAAGTGTATAACACTCACAACGAACAAAACTCCACTAGGTAAACCATTAATAAAAATGGTACGTGTAACAGCTAACGCCAGAAGCTCCACTGCATATCATCACTCAACCTCAGACCTAAGCTCCTCAAGTATCACTTAGGTCATCGCCATAACCTCCAAATCTACTCTTTCTGCAACGGAAAGAGGAAGGTCTTGCTGAGAAGAAACACTACCTTGCTGACAGAAAGGGGCCAATTGGCCTAGTTCACCAAAGGTCAAGCAAGCTATCGGTGACAAGGGGCACTCAAAGCGTAAATGATCTGGATAGCCACACTTGAAACATAACCGTCACATTCTTTCAACCTCTGCAACTAAAGGGTATCTCAATCTTCGTCGTCCACCCTTAATGATCTTACTCCGGGAGGGAACTGGTAGATGCAGCGCCATCCCCTGTCGAAAAAACTTCGCCCTATGCCCTGCTTTACCACATGTAAAGCATATTATTGGCGTCTATTGGCACACAGCTCGCTGGTATCCAAACTTCTCGCAGTTAAAAAACTGTAGTTACTTGCTAGTCGTCTTCATGGCCAAAGGACTGCTTAATTGTCCTGATATCTGACTTGGTCCAACATTCATCATCCTTGCTTTTCCACTAACTGATTCAGTCCATTTATTCTTCTCTAATCCGGAAGCTATAATTGGTCCCACATATGTAGGTAAATACGGTGTAGGTATACCCATTATTACGGCCTCATATACTTGGCACATATATTCTTGAAACTCAAATCTACTCATGGAGACAAGATCAGCCTCTTCAAACTTGTTCTTTGCCATAGGCAAAACAACAGCGGAAACTGGTCCCTGACTTGGCGTTACTAGAGGAAGAGGGGATGTACCCCAACCTCGTCCCACTACAGATACTGCTCTAGTTTGAGCCATCTGTAGGATATACGCACCTAAGCTTATACGGCTATATATATATATAATACATCCACATAATCCATAATACACACATATATATATACATATCTACGCTGCAAAGATTCAAGGCAGAGATGACGACTTCTTGTACATTCTATCCCAAAACAACACTTAAAACCAAAAACGCTTTAAAACGTCAGACCCCTTTCGGGGTTCTGTTTATTTTACCAATCAAACCTTATTGAAGGTAGCAAGTTCACTAGACCTTATAACGTCAGACCCCTTTCACAGTGGATCCTGACCCTAGCCTAACAACAAGTTCACTTGACCTTATAACATGGCAGTGACAGATATAAAGAAATACATAAAACTGTAAAAATTGTACAACCAAAGGTAAACAACATCATAGTCGAGTATATAAAATAACATCCTCACATAGGAGATACAAAAGATCATCCTCACGCATGAGGGGAAACATAAACAACCCAAACCAAGCACCTAATGTACGAGAGTCCTCGGTCTGTCACCCTACTAGATCACTGAGCATCACCTATCCTGCAAACATCTACAACACGGTATGAAACCGTTCGCAAACCATACATATATGAGGTAATGCATGAGCACAAGCACAATCATAGAAAAGAGAAGCACATCAACATGCTATCACACATTTACCCATTTATTATCTTTGTATAATAACCATTCACTCAAATTGTATATATAGATATATATAAAACTATGTGACACGAGGACCGATACATCCTCGCCTTTGAGACTGCTAGCCAGCTGCACAACTATCGGTCACACAACCCGTGTACCCTGTCGGAGTTGATCGTGCCCTTCCTGTAAAGTCAGCCTAGCCTGACATCAGAGAACCTCCTAGACTCCACGGCGGGATGAAAGGGAAAGGTTATCACATCCACGCATACGGGGCAATCAATAAAATATAGGTCAGTATAAACGACATCTCATGCTATCATAGCAAACATACAAATCAAACACCACTCATGCAAACACCCAATATAAGGATGTCAGCTAAGTAAGTCCTACGGACTTACCTCAACCTCGTACACAACCCAAACACGATCAACCTCCAAACCTGAGAGAGGGGCAATGCCTAATAACAAGGCACAGAAAGATATAAACCTCTATTCATCAAAGGGGTCACACCTAGATCCAAAGGGATACAAAGGATCGTCCTGAACTTTAACCTCACAAACTATAATCCTCAAAAGCCATATAAGGCGTAACATGATCATATAACATCCAAACACTCTCCTCTAGCCCTAGCATGCTAGTACACTCTCACAAGAGGAAAGGAAGAGGCAATTCCATCCATAGGCAAGCCTTGAAGTAAGACACACCTGCAGAACCAAGTACAACACCAAGCTGGTGTAGGTGGCCACAGAGGCCACTAGGAGATGGCACAAGGGCGGCTCACTGCTGGCGCTAGGGCGGTCCAGAAGTGGCGTAGGGGCGGCCGGTGTGCAGAAAGTGCACAACCGGCTGTCCTTTGCTCCTTCACTCGATCTTCTTCACTCCTTCATCCAGCAGCCGTACATATCCATACATATCCATACACATGCATCTATACATCAATAAAAGCCAATCAAGACTACCATAAGATCAAACTTGTGGATCCTAAGCTAAGGACAAAGGAAAGAGCATAGAATGGAAAAAAAGAAGAAAGAAAGTGAAGAAGGAGAGAGATCTCACCAAGATGAACCTAAATAGGAGCAGAACTTCATCAATACCTCAAGGTTAGCTCCATCAAAAGCATAGCAGCAACAACCATCAATCAGCAACAAAGCCAAGCTCACAAGCACACAAACTCACTCAAACTCCAACAAGATCAAAGAAAGATCCAAGGGAAGAAGAGAGGAGAAGAAGATCGTGATAGAGATGAAACAGGAGAGAGAATGGGGTAAACCCTCATCTGAAGGAGAAGGAGTAGATATAAAGGAAGGAGGGTCGAAAAGCAAGGGCTCGAGTCATAGAAGACGGCTGCAACCCACCACAAACTGTAGGGGTGGATGGCCTGGTCGCAGGAGCGGCTCAAAGTGCATCATATGTGATCTCTCCAACTCCTATGGGGATGCAAAATGATATCGGATCCCGCAACTTTGGTAGAATGTTCTCCCTCATGATCTTGATGAGTTCTGATGATCTAGAAGTCATCTTTACTTCACCAAAATCTTCTAGCTTCCTCTTGTTAGAGAGGATTTCATTTAAGAAACTCCCATAGGCGGGCATACCTAGAATTGCATCAATGAAAGGTATGCAAATATGTAGCTTACTCATAAGGTCTAGAAACTTACTGAAATGCTTGTCTAGACGCGCTCTTGCTCTAGATTCGGGAATTTATAGCTCAGTTTTCCTTCTATGTAAACACGTCTGACGTCTCCCATCGGAGATACTCTCAGTTAGACATGTGCTCTCATTGTGAACTTTAGAGGTCGACGCCTCCCGTCCACATATAACTTCTGGCGACACTGTGCAGCCAACATTCTTCCTCTAATAAGCGTTACTTGAGCTATAAAATCCCGAATCCGATCAGGAGTTATTCCACTAATACTGCTAGGTCAATTCTAGCATAAAGGTACACGACATTTATGTCTATATAATGCCTCATAGGGGCCATCCCAATAGATGCACGTCAAACATTGTTATATAATAAACTCATTAATGGGAGGTAATTTAACCATCCAAGTTTTAAATCCAACACACAAGCTCATAGTATATCTTCAAGGGTTTAGATGGTCCTCCATGAATGACCCTCTGTCTGTAGGTCAAACGCAATCGTGAAGTGTATACTTGTCCCCAAAGCAGTCTAAGTTTGTTGTCAAACCTCGAGGTAAATTAACCATCTTGATCAGAGACGATTGTCCTCGATATACCATGGAGTCTAACTATCTGTCTAGTATACTCTTCCGCCAAGCTACTTACTAGTCACATCTCTCAGGTAGGAATGAAACGTGCCGGCTCCGTTAGTCCGTCACCAACAATTTAGATAAAATCAAAACGCCTACCGGACCTCAATCCCGTCACAAGGTCCATAGAGATGTCCTCCCATTTCCACTACTGCACTGGTAGTGAATGAAGCTCATATCCAGGTCGGTATTGCTCTATCTTGATATGCTGTCTGGTCACACATTGTGTCACAAATCTGATTACATCGGTTTCAAACTTCTTCACCAATATAATCGTCTCACCTTGTGGTACATCATACTCATACCTGGATTTACCGAGTAGAGTGTACAGTGAGTGTACTCTAAGATTCTCTGTCTCAACTATGCATCAGCAGGTATATAAGTGTTGTCGCGGCGTCTCATCAGCCCATCTACTCCATTGGGGAACTATGATGCCTCATCATGAGACATCCTCTCTCTAAACCTTATCAAGGTTGGGCAGGTCCCTTGCTTTTGCTGGATCTCATCCAACAGACCAAGTTGAACCTCTAAAGCGAATCACTGGGTATCCTCATCAGGGAGCTGGATGTCCCGCTCTATCCAAGCTAGATTCTTGTGAAGCTGAGGCTGAATAATCAGTCTCCCAATAGTCTTCTCTAGAGGTGTCTCCCTATTCAAGTTGTCGGCAACAACATTCGATTTCTCTAAATGATATGGAATCTCCAAGTTAAAGATCCTTGATTAACTCAAGTCATTGACGCTAACGGTATTTCAACTCATGTTGCATAAAACGTACTTCAGACTTCAACGGTCTGTGGAACTCTGACATGAATTATCTTACAGGTATTGTCTTCAAATCTTGAAGGCTTGAACTACCACTACTAACTCTAGATCATGAGTCGGGTAGTTCGCCTCGTACGTCTTCAGCTGTAGACACACATATTAATAATTCTACTACTCTGTATTCATACATGTCTTAAGCTTAGCTAGGGTACACCACCGTAAATCCCAGGATCCCCATAACCTTCTGCCTATGACAGAATAGAAGCAGAGGTCAAGGGCCTCTTCCACTCTTCAAAGCTCTAGCATACTGCTTTGAACACGCAATTCTGGTGGTCTTCCTCAAAAGATTCGTAAATGGATACACAATCATATAAAATCTTTCCTCGACCCATTGGTAGTGATCGGCTGAGCCGAGAAACTACTTATTCCCTTAATGTTCATCAATATCATCCATACTGCAACATACTCAATCCTCGCTAGATCAACCATGATCCCACTAGTGGAGACAACATGGCCTAAGAAGGCTACCTCAGGCATCTCGACTCGCATTTAGAGAGTGTAGCATACAACCCTCTATCTCTCGAATCTGCAAAAATGATCTCAGATGATCGGTCTGCTCCTCTCTGCCATGAAAGTATACCGAAATGCCATTAATGAAGACCACCACCACTAATCAAGGAAGTCAATGAAGATATAGTTCATCATCTCCATATAGACTGCTAAAGCATTCGTCAACCCAAATGGCATCACTACAACTCGTAGTGTCCATAACGGGTACGAAGTTCTATCCTATACACATCCTACTCTCTCACCCTCAACTAGTGATATCCTGAGCGCAAAGAAATCTTGAGAAGCACACTCGCTTCCTAAAGTTGACCCAACAAGTCGTCAATTACAACATCTCAACAGGCACCATATGCTATGGGCCTTTCGAATCAGTCTCGTATCATACTTCAACTCGATATTAATCAGGCACGGATTTAGGGGTGGGCTGAGATATGCTACAACCCACCTTCATGTTGTAATAGAATATAAATGAAAGTAAGGACATGAAACCTCATTGACATAGTGACAACAGGATTTTGTGAGGGAAAGGAGATGCACATTTGGTCAAAGGTTCAATTCTTGTTGGCACAACTTTGTTTTGATTTATTTTTTTCACAATCATTTCAATTAGCTTTATATTTGATTATTTTTTTGGTTTGAAATAGTAAAAAAGAGACTAAATTTAGATTCATTACGTATAAATGGAAAATAGGTCCACAAGTTTCACAAATTAAAGCTCTTTTAATTTTATTTTCCTTAGCTCAACTTAGTTTTGATTAATTTTTTTCATAATTTTTTCAATTAGTTTTATATTTAACAACTTTTTTTGGTTTGAAATATAAAAAAAAGACTAACTTTAGATTAATTAAGTAAAATGCGAAAAATAATTACAAGTTCCACAAATAAAAGCTCTTTTTTTTTTCTTCTTTTGTTTGATAATTAAAGATAAATTATTCAAAGTATAATTAATATTGAATCAAAATATGTTAAAATTTATACAAACAAGCTTATCTCAATTGAATTATTTGAAATTAGTCTATCCCATTTATATAAATCCTTAATAATATCACTATGTAAATATACATTTTTATATCAATTGTTTTGTGATAAAGACTTTAATGCCGGAGTAATATACTTTATAGCTAATTTTAATAAAGTAAAAGCTTTGACCCGCTTTTTTAACTCTAAATATACGGTGACGGATGAAAAAAAGTTTCAAAATTATATATACAGTTAGCCTATCTAAGGTTTAGATCCTGGATCCGAACTTGATATTAATGTTCACACTCCGCTGAGCGGAAAACTAGACGGTTCAGTAACACGTCTATAAGTTCATAAACCACTGGAATATCATCCAATGTGGAACTATCTTTCTCCTTCATGGCATAACATTATAAATTATCATTTTCTTGTGCTATCAACTTCGCTGCTCGTATGGCACTAATCACAAAACTCGCCTGTGCAAAGGTCGTAACTTCGGGAGACCTCTATCCACTCTATCACATTTGAGACTATAACAATCTTCCGACTGATATCTAACACAACATGATATCTATTCGTCCAAACCATACACATAAAGACCTTATGATGCACCTGAGGCATGATAAAGAAGTCTACAAGCCACACAAAAGTCCCAAAATAAATGGCACAATTACATATCTCGCGGGTACTTCAGACTCCTAACTCATAATCCTGTAAAAGAAAGTCTATCTTCTACTATGCCCGTAGTCAACTATTAATGCATGCATCGAAAGACAAGAAGTATATAACACTCACAACCAACAAAACTCCACTAGGTAAACCATTAATAAAAATGATACGTGTAACAGCTAACGCTAGAAGCTCCACTGCATATCATCACTCAATCTCATACCTAAGCTCCTTAAGTATCACTTAGGTCATCGCCATAACCTCCAATTCTACTCTTTCTGCAACAGAAACAGGAAGGTCTTGCTGAGAAGAAACACTACCTTGCTGACAGAAAGGGGCCAAATGGCCTAGTTCACCAAAGGTCAAGCAAGCTATCGGTGCCAAGGGGCACTCAAAGCGTAAATGATCTAGATAGCCACACTTGAAACATAACCGTCCCATTGTTTCAACCTCTGCAACTAAAGGGTATCTCGATCTTCGTCGTCCACCCTTAATGATCTTACTCCGGGAGGGAACTGGTATATGCAGTGCCTTGCCCTGTTGACAAAACTTCGCCCTATGCCCTGCTTTACCACATGTAAAGCATATTATTGGCGTCTTTTGGCACACAACTCGCTGGTATCCAAACTTCTCGCAGTTAAAAAACTGTAGTTACTTGCTAGTCGTCTTCATGGCCAAAGGACTGCTTGATTGTCCTGATATCTGACTTGGTCCAACATTCATCATCCTTGCTTTTCCACTAACTAATTCAGTCCATTTATTCTTCTCTAATCCGGAAGCTTCAATTGGTCCACATATGTAGGTAAATACGGTGTAGGTATACCCATTATTACGGCCTCATATACTTGGCACATATATTCTTGAAACTCAAATCTACTCATGGAGACAAGATCAGCCTCTTCAAACTTGTTCTTTGCCATAGGCAAAACAACAGCAGAAACTGGTCCCTGACTTGGCGTTACTGGAGGAAGAGGGGATGTACCCTAACCTCGTCCTACTACAGATACTGCTCTAGTCTGAGCCATCTGTAGGATATACGCACCTAAGTTTATACGGCTATATATATATGCCATATGTATCGGTATATATATATAATACATCCACATAATCCATAATACACATATATATATACATATCTACGCTGCAAAGATTCATGGCAGAGATGACGACTTATTGTACATTCTATCCCAAAACCACACTTAAAACCAAAAACGTTTTAAAACGTCAGACCCCTTTCGGGTTCTGTTTATTTTACCTATCAAACCTTATTGAAGGTAGCAAGTGCCATTGTTGTCAACCTAAAGCTCTGAAAACCAACTTTGTAACACCCCAAATCCTCGGGACTCGGAGTGTCACATTGGGCTAGAATCTCACAGTGGATCCTGACCCTAGCCTAACAACAAGTTCACTGGACCTTATAACATGGCAGTGACACATATAAAGAAATACATAAAACTGTAAAAATTGTACAACCAAAGGTAAACAACATCATAGCCGAGTATACAAAACAACATCCTCACATAGGAGATACAAAAGATCATCCTCACGCATGAGGGGAAACATAAACAACCCAAACCAAGCACCTAATGTACGAGAGTCCTCGGTCTGTCACCCTGCTAGATCACTCAGCAGCACCTATCCTGTAAACATCTACAACACGGTATGAAACCGTTCGCTAACCATACATATATGAGGTAATGCATAAGCACAAGCACAATCATAGAAAAGAGAAGAACATCAACATGCTATCACACATTTACCCATTTATTATCTTTGTATAATAACCATTCTCTCAAATCGTATATATAGATATATATGAAACTATGTGACACGAGGACCGATACATCCTCGCCTTTGAGACTGCTAGCCAGCTGCACAACTATCGGTCACACAACCCGTGTACCCTGTGGGAGTGGATCGTGCCCTTCCTGTAAAGTCAGCCTGGTCTGACATCAGAGAACCTCCCAGACTCCACGGCGGTATGAAAGGGAAAGGTTATCACATCCACGCATACGGGGCAATCAATAAAATATAGGTCAGTATAAACAACATCTCATGCTATCATAGCAAACATACAAATCAAATACCACTCATGCAAACACCCAATATAAGGATGTCAGCTAAGTAAGTCCTAAGGACTTACCTCAACCTCGTACACAACCCAAACACGATCAACCTCCAACCCTGAGAGAGGGGCACTGCCTAATAACAAGGCACAGAAAGATATCAACCTCTATTCATCAAAGGGGTCACACCTAGATCCAAAGTGATACATAGGATCGTCCTGAACTTTAACCTCACAAACTATAATCCTCAAAAGCCATATAAGGCGTAACATGATCATATAACATCCAAACACTCTCCTCTAGCCCTAGCATCCTAGTACACTCTCACAAGAGGAAAGGAAGAGGCAATTCCATCCATAGGCAAACGTAGAAGCAAGACACACCTGCAGAACCAAGTGCAACACCAAGCTGGGGTAGGTGGCCGCAGGGACCACTTGGAGATGGCGTGGGAGCGGCTCACTGCTGGCGCTGGGGCGGCCCAGAAGTGGCGCAGGGGCGGCTAGTGTGCAGAAAGTGCACAACCGGCTGTCCTTTGCTCCTTCACTCGATCTTCTTCACTCCTTCATCCAGCAGCCGTACATATCCATACACATACATCTATACATCAATAATAGCCAATCAAGGCTACCACAAGATCAAACTTGTGGATCCTAAGCTAAGGAGAAAGGAAAGAGCATAGAATGGACGAAAAGAAGAAAGAAAGGGAAGAAGGAGAGAGATCTCACCAAGATGAACCTAAATAGGAGCAGAACTTCATCAATACCTCAAGGTTGGCTCCATCAAAAGCATAGCAACAACAACCATCACAATCAGCAACAAAGCCAAGCTCACAAGCACACAAACTCACTCAAACTCCAACAAGATCAAGAAAAGATCCAAGGGAAGAAGAGAGGATAAGAAGATCATGATAGAGATGAAACAGGAGAGAGAATGGGGTAAAGCCTCATCTGAAGGAGAAGGAGTAGATATAAAGGAAGGAGGGTCGAAAAGCAAGGGCTCGAGTCAAAGAAGACGGCTGCAACCCACCACAAATCGTAGGGGCGGATGGCCTGGTCGCCGGAGCGGCTCAAAGGCCCGCAGGGGCGGCCAGCCAAGGGCGCATGGGCGGCCCACTACAGCTCCAATGGTGGATGGCAGTTGTGTCTAGCTGAGGCGCAGGTGCGGGATCTCTTAAAGACTAAATCTCTTACATTATACTTGCAAAGAGAAGGTTTAATTCCCACAAGATCATCAATAGTATATCCAATAGCCTTTCTATGCAATCCCAACTCATGTATCACCTTAGATAACTCAATCTTAGTAAGGTTAGCACTTGCTATGACTGGATAAGTGGAATTTGATCCAAGAAATGCATACCTTAAGTGTTGCGGAAGAGGTTTAAGTTCCAAGATAGGAGGTTCTTTATGTGGTAGTTCTGTGCATCTAGAGTCACCTTGTGAGTCTTCGGGAGCTTTGAAGGAGGTAAGGCTAGTATCAGCAACGCTCGTAGTCATCAAACGAGGAAGTTTTGAAGAACTAGAAATCTCGTTTTCCTGAAAAGTGTCTCAGTCGAGATGTGGGTTGAGGTGACTTCCTGTTGCTCTCACTTCGGTCACTCCAAAAGTCACCTCGGTCGATATGGTTTGTCCGAGGTCAAAACAGTTTGTCGTTTCTTCTTAAAATCCCTCAAAATCAGCCTTCAGATCTTCTTCCAAGGCTTCCAAGCTTTGTATATATGCATCACAAGAAACAACTATACCTTTCTCCATGATACTAAATCTCAAACCTCTTTCAAGAGGATCTTTAATAAGGATAGAGCTCACCAATTCTCGAGATTCCTCCTCATCGTATATGTTGTAGATGTCTTCCCTAAGGTCTTGTCCTTTCATCAAAGCGGAGAGTACAAATTCAACTCGCTTTTCTCTTATATTGAAAGACAATTTGGTATTCTTGGAATCCACCAAGCAACCGGAAGTTGCAAGAAACGGTCGCCCATGGATGATTGGTATTAGAAAATCTGCAGGAATGTACAATACAACAAACTCTATATGAATGTAACACTTACCAAGCTTTAATGAGATTTCTTCCAATATGTTGTCGGGTCGAGTGATAGATCGATCCGCCATATACAATGTCATCTTTACCGCTTTAGGCTCTCCCAAACTGACCTTCTCACATAAGGCATGCAAAATGATGCTGACACTTGCTTCTAGATCACAAAGTGCATCATATGTGATCTCTCCAACTCCTATGGGGATGCAAAATAATCTCGGATCCCGCAACTTTGGTGGAATGTTCTCCCTCATGATCTTGATGAGTTTTGATGATCTAGAAGTCATCTTTACTTCACCAAAATCTTCTAGCTTCCTCTTGTTAGAGAGGATTTCATTTAAGAACCTGGGCATACCTAGAATTGCATCAATGAAAGGTATGCAAATATGTAGCTTACTCATAAGGTCTAGAAACTTACTGAAATGCTTGTGTAGACGCGCTCTTTCTCTAGATTGCGGAAACGGTAGCGGAGGCTTGTAACCTGGAGGAGGTACGTAGATCTCGTCCTTCTCCTTTTCCTTCTCAGCGTTCACTTCAACCAAGACGGACTGCTTCACAGTGTCGCTCGTCCGAGGTACGGAATCAGTGGTCTTCACACCACTCCTTGTAGTAATCGCCATCACTTGGCCCTTCGGTTTGTTCTCCGTCCTTCTGGGAAGCTTCCCTTGATCTTTAGGAACTTCTCCGGCCTTGCTATGTACTTGATTTTCCAAGGCTTTTTGTGCCTTAGAAATCAAAGTAACCGAACTTTCCAATCCATTCAGTTTTCCCATCATAGTTTCAAACATCGCTTCCAACTTATCCTTGGGTAGCTGACTTAAACTTGAACGTGGTTCCTGACTTTTCAATAGAATAAAAGTAGAAGAAGAAGGTGGAGTTAGTGAATTGTCAGCATGAGAATAAGGGTTACCGGAATTATTTTGATTGGATCTCCAATTGTTGTGGAGTGAGATCCAACAAAAACAGGACACCTGCCCGACGTTGAGACAGATCCGAGACAGGATGTCTCTTGGTGAAGCGCCACAATTCTCCATATGAGTAGATGGAGAAAAGGGATGCCGAAAGTGTGTATGTGTATCCGCTGATGCAGAGTTGAGACAAAGGATTCTATAGGAGACCCACACCACTCCTTATTCAGTGCACCTAGGTGCGAGTAAGATGTATCAGGATGTGAGGCACTCGTTCTAGTAAGATGGACTGAAGCACAACATGGCCGGTTTGTGGCCTAGAATGTGACCTGTTAGTGGATCGAGATAGAGCATTATAGACCCGGATGAGAACTCCATCCACCGCCAATGCTGCAGTGGGAGTGGGAGGTTAACTCCATGAACCATGTTATTGATTTGAGACCGAGCGAGAACTTTAATGCTACTTGACTTGTGGGAGAAAGATTGACTAGTACCGCACACGTTATTTCCACTAAGGAAAACGCGTGGTCGGTAATTCGGCTAGTTGAGGAACTCAACAGTTAGATAATATGATACCATGGGATAATGTGGCTTATTATCTCTGATAGAGATGGGTGGGTTCCTAAAAAAATTTATAGTCGATGCATGCAATTGTAGATACAAGCTTACGTATCACAATAGCCGGTTATCTTTTGAAGGATGGCTATAATAGCAGGATCGTATTTATACCGAATTGCGTTGTCACCAGATTAGAGGGTGTTTACCCCATTTTCATGTGTCTTAGCTGGAGGAATATACACCAGATCCGAGGCACATTATCAGTTGTAAGGATTTAGTGGTTGAGTCGGACCACATGTTTGATGAGCATCCAGTAGCGGTCGTAGAGCACATATCAGATGATTATGCTCGAAGGACGTTCCAAAGGCGGGGATTCATTGGTTTTGATGGATGGCCATTGTGGCCATATGGGAGATAAAGACTAGTATCCATTGGAGCTACCCAGAGTGTTATGCAGGATTATCTACCCTTACGGGATTAACGAGAGAGAGTTTTGGTGGTTGTTTTGAAATTTATGTGCTTATATGATTATGCGATTTGATATGTGTTATTGTTGTCGTGCTGTATTTTGATGTGTGATCTTAGTAGATCTTGTTGTGCTAGAACGATTTGCGATTATAACTGGAGATGGTTCTGCCTCCCTGATATTGAGCTATGATACTAGTCTAGCTGGACATGTATCTACCTCCATGCTATAGAGGGAGATTAGGATAGTGGGAGATGAATTTCGCTTCATGATTCGAGTTGTGATATTGTGATTTAGTTGGAGATGTTCTTCCTCCATGCTAATGTTGTGGTTATAGTTGCTGGAGATGTTCTTCCTCCACGCTTTTGAGTTATGATTATGGTTTGCCGGAGATGTTTTACCCCCGTGCCTTTGTGATGGGTTCAGATTTGCCCAAGATGTTCTACCTTCATGCATTTGGGATGAGTTTACGATTATTAGAGATGTTATGCCTCCGTTTGAGTGAGTGTTTATACCTCGGCATATGAGACCGAGAGGATTTGGGTTTGTGTGATGTAAGAGATAGGATTTTCGAATTCTAATTAATGATGATTAATGTTGAATAACTTAATCATTGATATTATTTGACACATATCTCGCGAAGAGTGCTTAAGTGATGAGTATGAGTCCCACCGTTTTGTACCTGGCGTAATTTTGGACTTATAGGAAATTTTTCACTTTTTTCCCCGGGTAATTATTTTTACCCTCCGGTGTCATTTGGAGCATTTGGGAGCTTCAACTAATAAAAAATAAAGTTGAGAGAAAATATCAGGACATCGGACATGTCCTAGATATGAAATAACACGGAAAGGCAAAACGGCCAAAAGAGTCGATATTTCATTTCATAGCGGCTAAGAAAGATAGCTTAGGAATATGCGTTTTCCGAGGGATTTGTGGAATAATTATACCTACAATATTCCAGAATAATTATTCCAACTTCGAGAAGTTTGGAGTAGGGGGTTCAACCCGCCTTTGGATCGGTTAAAGGATAATTATCGACTTCGCTAAGGATAATTATCGTCTTCACTATAAATCGCGGGAAATCGTTAAGTAATTCATTTCTTTTCACGCTTCTTCATAAAATGTTTGATTTCTCTCAACCTTCAAACTAAGATCTACACTACGTTTCTAATTCGATTTCAAATCCGTTTGAGTTTTTGGATTCCTCCCTGCATTCTCTTCATATTGGTACCGAGTTTTTGCGTTTCCGAGCATATGAAGATCTGATCAAGCATATATATCACCAGGCCGATTATGTCGCTCAGATTTCGATGAACTTGATGTTGTACCGGCGTAGCCTACGTCGTCGTGGTTTGGAATCTTCTTTCGGATCGTCAATCGGGTTAGTAACGAATAAGTTATGAATTTAGTCGTTTTCCGTATTGCGATTTGGCCTAAATTGATCTTAGGCTTGTCAAAATAGATAATTTGAAATTCCATTATGCTCGTTATATAATTATAGGGATTATTGATTGTTTGCTTGATGAAATCTGATGACAGGTGGGTTCAGAAATTGGTTGTGGGCAAAACGTTATTCTGGTGAAATTTAATTTAATTTAATTAATTAAAGGTTAATAAATTGTATTAGAATTAATATTGAGATTAAGGAATGTTGATTAGATAATACCTTGAGAGGTTTGAGGAATTGTGAGATGGTGAGTTTATGGATTGATAGTTATGATCTTTGAGGATATTGATATTGTGAATTCTGTTATGGTTATAATCTTGCGAGATCTTGAAGACTAGGAGGCAGAATCTCCTAACGTGTGGATAGTGATTGATATTTGTGTGCCTTGTTTATACAAGCATTGATCAATTGCTCAAGGGGAAACCTTGACCACTGTTGAGGACTACCTTGTGACAGGTAAGTCCTTCGGGCTTACATAGCTAGCTTTTATGGGTTTGAGTTATTGTGATAGTGATGTTTGTGCATATGAATGTTGCATTGATAACCAACCGGACTAGGATGACCATATATGTATATTAAATGGCCCAAGTATATTATAACCGGTCGTGACAACTTGCCTGAAGCTAGTCGAGAGTGTGGAGGTTCTCTGCGACATGTACTCCAGGTGGGGAGGCTTGATCCCCGATTCCATATCTTTGTGAAAGGGGACAGAGGCGAGGTTCTGGGTGTTTCTCGTGTCACAAAATAAGTTGAATTAGTAACGGTATAACGTAATGAAGATGATAAATAGATATGATGTGAACATTGCCTTTTGTGATGTGATTGCATATTTGAATGTGCTATTATGTTTATTCTTATTCATGAACTGTTAGCTAACGGTTTTATATCGTGTTATAGAGATTCTGCATTATAGGAAGACTGCAGAGTGATCCAGATGGGTGATCAGCCGAGGGTTACCTTAAATTAGGATGTGTTGGTTTTGGGGATGTCTATGTTATTGTTGTTTTGTACTCGGCTGTGACTTTGTATATGTTTATATACGATCATACAGTTTTATGTATTTGGTTTTATATTGATTTTTGCCTTGTTGTAATATCCAGAGAACTTGTTGTCAAGGTAGGGTCAGGATCCATTGTGAGATCCTAGCCCGTAGCGCTCTGAGTTCAGCGGATTCGCGGTGTTACATGAACAATTCTCCGAATGAGTGTAGAATTGTCATTTTTCTTTTTGTATAGCTCATGCAATCCAAGGGTTTGACACCTCTCCTCCTTCATCACACTTATTCTTGCCACCGTATTCTCCCTCTTTCCTCCATTTGTTTTTCTTCTCACTATGTTTGACCAAATCTGCCAATGAGGAAGGAAGCTCACATTTCCTTCCCTAACATTCTCTCTTCATTGTCTCATCTGGCGATCCCTATTGTGTAAGGAAAGACCATACTGCCTTAAATCCACCGTGTCCACCCTTCCTACTCCTCCAATAAAGTTTTGATGCGTCTTCTAGTTTGTAAGTCATTGTTTGATCAGACTTGTGTTGTGTCCAATTAAATAATCTAGTGCTTTTGTTTTCTTTGCATTTACTACCTACCCATTTTAATTTATGTTTTCTCCTTTCATCAGGTTTCCTACCCAATTGAAAACGGGTCTAACCTAGCGAAGATGACGGAGGCAGGCACTGGGACATGCTATCATCCGAACTGATATTTTTGTTGTTGTAGAAAAGAATCGTAAAAAAACTAGTAGGTGCGTTTGGAGACTTTTGTTAATTATTTTGCTCTCGTGTTGTGACACCTTTGTCAAGCTCCTACTTCCTTCTCATCAGCTCTAGGTAACGCTTCTAATTTCTAAGTTGCCTAAAGTCTATAGATCAAGTCCATAACCTTCTTCGACCACCCCTACCCTCCGTAAGTTTATTTGCTCCTATGAAAATTTAACTCTTGGCAAGGAATAGAAAAAAATCTATGTAGATAAAAGAAAAAAATTAAGGTTGATTCAACTTTATTCATCTTAATCCCTTAACAATTTCTGAATTTAGATGTATATCATTTGTTTGTACTTGCAAATATAAGGGTTATTGCTCATTCCCAGTTTAGTGACTACTGTTGGCTCTCCGATGTGTGTATATGAACAAATACAAGTATAACACCCCAAATTCGTGGGACTCGAGGTGCCACTGGACTAGGATCTCACAGTGGATCCTGACCCTAGCCTGACAACAAGTTCACTGCATCTTACAACAAGACACAGATAGATTAAAACCAAATCATCAAGATGTATAAACATATAAAACAAAAGTTTACAAAAGCACCGCTGAGTACAAAAAAGAAATCCATACATATACAAAATACCCCATAATCCCTCGCACAATCCTAGTTTACGGAAGCCCTCAGCGGATAACCCATCTGGCTCACTATGCAGTCCTCCTATCATGCAAAGCATCTACAACACGGTATGAAATAGTTACCTAACCATTCATATATAAGATAATGCATAAGCACATACACAAGTGATGGAAAAGGTAAACACTCAATCATGATGTCACACATTTACCCGTTTAGTTCTCTTATAAGGTCAGACACTCAAGTCATATATATATATATATATATATATATATATATATATATATATATATATATATATATATGAAACTATGTGACATGAGGAATCTATCATCCTCACCTTTGGGTACCATAACCATCTAAAGTAGTATCGGCCCACTTCCCGTGTACCATAAGGAGTGGTGAAGTGTCCATCTCGTATAGTAGGACTGGCTTGACCAACAGAGAACCTCCCAAACTCCTTACAAGATGAAAGGGAAAGGTTATCACTGCCACTGCAAGGGAGCTATCCAATAAAACATAGATCGGTAATAATCGACACTGCATGCTATCAAGCATATAAAAAACACCACTCATGCATACATCCAATATAGGAATGTAGCTAACTAAGTCCTACGGACTTACCTCAACCTTAATATAACCTCAACCACGATCAACCCCAATCCGGAGGATAGCACTACCTAATAACAAGGCACAAAGAGATATCAAATCTCCTATCAATCAAAGGGGTCACACCTAGACCCAAGGGATCTATAAGAATCATGATCAACCTATAAGCCTCACAACCTACTAAACCTCAACGCCATAACTGGCATATATCGATATCATGATATCATCTTTCTATCCTCATACTCACAGCTAGCATGCTTCTAACCCAATTAAACTAGGAAAGGAAAGGACTCGTACCACTCTAGGTATGTCCTGAACAAGACGCACCTGCGTGACAAGGAGACGCAGGGGCGAAGCACCAAGAGGCGCAGGGGAGGCAGCTCTTCAACGTAGGGGCGGCGGCACACCAGGCGCAGGGGAAGCCTCTAGCAGGCATAGGGGCGGCTGTGTGTGCAGAAGCCAATCTCTGACTTCTCTTCGATCCTTCACTTGTTCTTCTTCACCTCTTCATCATCCAGCAGCCAACCACATACATGTGTATACATATACACATACATATAACCATCAAAACGTCCAGGAAAGATCCACACAAGCCTAAGCTTGTGAATTCCTAAACTAAAGAAGAAGATAAGAAGCAAGGAAGAAATAAAGAAGAAGGAGGAGGAAGAACTCACCAAACTGGAACCTAAGCATAAGAAAAAGGATCAACACCAAACACACTTAGCTGGCTCTCCGAAGCTCATCATCAATAACCATCATCATAAACATCAAATCCAACAGAACTCTCTTGAAAAACAAAAGGGAAATCAAGAAGAATATCAAAGGGAGAACGGGAAGAGAAGAAGAATGTGAGGAGTAGAAGGAAGGAAACCCTTCATCTGAAGCAAAGGGAGGCTTATAAAGGAAGCCAGGAGCAAAAGCACGGGTCAAGAGTCAACAAGGCGGTTGCAGCTGTAGGAAACCGTCGGGGTGGGTCCCTTAGCCATAGGGGCAGACCACAAGGCCGTTGGGGCGGTTCATAGGGCCGCAGGGGCGGCTAGCCCAAAAAAACTAAGGCTCTTACAATAAGTCTAAAATTTATACCAGAAATAAAGCAGATAAGCGAACCCGTAGTGTACGGATCAATCGCAGTAAAAGCAAATATTTCAGGGTCGATCACAGGGAATGTGGTGCAACCAAATAGTAAAAGCAATCTAGATAGACAATTTTGCAAATAACGATGACTGAATAAAAGAAAAAGCAATGATAAGAATATATGTAATAATTGGGAAAATGTAGGTTCTAGAGATCAAGGTATCCAATTGTGATTTTCGATTCAAGACTTCTAAAGATCTATGGACAGAGGTGGTATTGCAAAGGAAAGGTGTTTCTAAGGTAGGAAAGATCATGGGGGGAGGTCTCACTATCTACTATCCCAAACCAAAGCTCCTATTACCGGGTAAGTCTCAAGGATCTACGGAAAGGAATTATAATCTCAAACCAACCACTCAAATTAAGGGAATATAACTAAATTTTACCGGGTAAGTCTCAGCCTAGCTCACAAAAGAAAGGGGAAGGCACACTCAAACCTAAAAAAGGGTTTTGAATCCTTTATTACCTAGAACTCATTTGGCTGCCCAAGCTTGGATATAAGCTTGAAAGGCTCAATAAGGCTAGGGTTTAGGCAATCTATAACCTAGGTTTAAGGATATAACAATAAAGGCACGACAGAAGAAACCCCGGATTGCTTTTGGTGAAATCGCGGCCGAGATTCTCAAGAATAGACAAAGATTTGGTTCTGCGAAGGTAAAAACAACTCTCAGGGTCCAATCTAAACTTAAAGGCTCATTCTATCATCATCTAAACCACAACCTTCAACCAATCACCCTAGAATCGCAAGGGTTTTAGCAAATAACACACATATTCAAATCAAGATTGAAATATAAAATCAAAGAAATCAAAATAACCAATTAAAATAAAAGAGGAGTAAGTAATACTTAGCAAAAGGTCATCAATAATCAAATTTGAATGAAAGCAATAAAAAATATCCGGTCTTGTGTTCCAAAGTAAAGAAATTTAAAAACTAATAATTCTCTCCAAAAATCTATCAATATTTCTCTCAATCTTTAAAGTGTTGTCATACAGGATGTAAATCCGTGTCAATCGTCGTAATCCTAGTGTTGTCTGTCTCAAATCGTGGTCCCCTAATCCAAGCTGCAGCCCTCCAATCTTATCGAATAAGTTAGGGTTTTGAAATATTGTGTTTTAGTCCGTTTTCACTAAATCTCGGTCAAGCACGTTACAAATCTCGGTCGAGATTTCTCTTAATGACCCGAGATTTGTTCTCTGAAGCATGTTATCTCTTAGCTCTTCCTTCCATCTTCCTTTATGATATCTTATCTATCCTTTTATGCTCCAGAATGCTTCCCATGTGATCCATCTTGATGCCTTGTCCATGAATGTGTCATTTCTGCTCCAAATTGTGTCATTTACCTACAATTGCAACAAAACTTTGTGTAGATCTCTATTCTAACGATATAGGTGAATATAAGCTTAATTGCAACAAATGCTATGTTAATGTATGCAAAAGAAAGGGAAAAATGACATATATGCATGTCTATACTAAGGTCATAATCATGTCATCAAAATACCCCATACTTGCCTCTTGCTTGTCCCCAAGCAAGGTTCAAACTTAAGATACAAGATGATATGGATTATGAATATGCAAAAACAAAGTAAAACCACAATATTTTTGGTTTGTGCTTCTATTCATAGATCAACCTCAAAGAATTGCTTCATAGACGATGATAATCATCATATGATCAAAAAAAAATATATCATGAAAAGGATAATCACACTTTGCAAGAAAATCATAACATGTATCATAACTTGCAATATATCAAAATCAATCATGAGGAATCCAATTTAGACTACCAAGTCAAAACACATGTGCTATAAGGTCTTAAGGACTTTCAAAAATAAAGGCCAAGAAACGTGTTATGGGTGCCATGCATTTAAGGATACGTTGTGTAAATCTAGGGAAAAGGAAAAACTCCACAACATTAATAACGTCACAACAAATCCACCAAAAATAAGCACTTCACATCACTTTTTTTTCTCATCATTTTTCCTTTTTTACTTTTCAGTTGAGAACATGGCATAGGTGCACAATAGCCGAAACCTTGGAGATCAGCAAGCCTCTTTATTTTTTTATGTGCCTCAAACCGGATGCACATACCAAGATTAGTTAGGACTATCGATCAATCAGACTTTGGCAAGACACAAACACCCGGCTATGTGAATGGTACCGAGTTACTCAATATCAAGATCGATGTCCCCAAACCTATTTTTCTAACATAACACACTTCACTTTTTTCAACTTCACCATAAACATAGCTTTTCATACTTCAACATACTAGCATGCTTCCTAATTCCCGGATAGGTAAAGGGAAGCAAATACATTATAAGAGGTGCTAAACATGATCAAGATGAAGAAAGAAAAAGAAATCCTATTGCCTTAATCATTCCAAAAAGATGTGTAAGAACTTATCATGCGGGTTCAACCTTCAAAACTCAACATGAGTTAGAATGAGAGCAAATTACAACCCATGCATGACATTGTAGCAAAGTATTCAACTCCAACATATGTCATAAATCAATTTAAACATATAAAGATCATCATAGCTAATCCACAAAACAATATTATCATAGAGATCGTATCCATCTTAGAAGCACAAAAGTTTTAAATTTTCTAAAATTTTCAAAATCCATATAAATGTAAAACTAAAAAGGAAACGTGTGACATAAAAATAAAAGTGCATTGTAATGTGATAGAGATAATAGCAAATGTATCACAATATCAGTTATTACAAACCATCCATTCCATACTTGAAATACACATTGTCCCTAATGTGAAATAAAAAGAAAAAGAGAGAAAAACTCAAAATGTCTCATAAAAGGAAAATAAGAGTGGAATCATAGAAAACAATGGTGGAATCACATCTCCTGTGGTGGTGGTGGTGGTGGTGGCGGCGAGAATAGAAAGTAGGTAGGATCAAACATCTGTCCAAACTACTGGCGGTACATGTGCATGCCGGATATGTTGTGTCTCAAAAGTTTCAAGGTGGCCATCAATGTGGTGAATGTCATCTTGTATAGCCCGAACCACTGTCTCCATGGCCCCCCATCTTGCTATCAAGACTCCTCATCGTAGCTGAGAGCTCATCAAACTCAGATCCGTGCCAAGACCTGCGTTGAGTGCGATGAATGGTCGACTGTCTCTCCCTCCTCACCAGCATCTCCTGCCATTCAGGACTCATGTCCGCATCCCCTACGGTAGGATCCTCATCCTTGGTGGCCTCATAATCATCAAAAACAACTCCCCTAGGACCATCATCCGTCCCAATGCCCATAGTAACAACATCATCATCATCATCTCCTCCAAACTCATCTTGCTCATCCTCAACATGCACCTCCACAAAAGCATACTTTCAATAGTAATGATCCCTCACGTTATACTCTCTACTCCATAGAATGCCTGTATCACCCTTCCCCTCCCAAGGCATGGCAACGTAAGGAGCGCCATGGCCTTGAGGGATCAGAATGCCTCGGGTCACAAACTGTTGTGATCCTAAATGTCTAGCATCAACAACTAGTGTGCAAACATAAAAGTCACGTCCTAGATTTTAGCGACGTGAGTCACCAAGCCTCCTGCACATATATCCCCTCTAGTCTTGTTGGCTATCTTTCCTAAGCAGTCAGCTAGCATGGTAGCACAATCATGATTAACACCGGTGGCCATGCACCACAAAATATACAACTCATAAGCCTTCATCGTTTGCAAGGTTTCGATCCTTGGGAAGATGGTTTCACTAAGGATCCTATGAGCAAGCTTGAAGGAATGATTGTAGATGTTCTTGTCCTTCGAATCCCTGGGAGGTCAACGATCAAGTCCACCCTAAACTAGGGCGATGCTATCCCAAAAATCTCTAGCATGAACATTCCTAGAATAAAAATCCATTCATGGACTCATCAAATCCAAAAATACAACCAAACAAAGCAATAGACATCTCCAAATTCCGGTTCATGAACCGGAACTTAACATTCCTCTCCCTAGGGTTAGGCTTAAATGAAATAAGGAATTCTAAAGTAATCTCCTCAAAGGCATTCTCACTAATGCCCACAAACCCAACAATTCCTAATCTTTCTATCATTTAATCCAAATAGCTCTCACATTCATACATTCCAGTTCATAAAAAACTAAAGACCGAAGTACAACAATATTACGCTCAAGCTGTAATACACGGAAAATTTAATTTCCGTTTAAATCCGAGCGAACCGGATTCCGATCCTTTAACCTTTCTTAATTTTTAAACAAAATAAAACAACACTAAATTCTATCATTTTATATGACCTTAGTTCACAAAAAGGGATAAATATTGTAACTTGTAATACCCGGAAATTTTATTTCCGGTAAATTCTGAATCATCATAAACCTTGTCATATAATGTGAAAAGTTAAGCATAAAAAAAATAATAATAACAATAATAATAATAAAAATGTTTTATCAACTATAATTTTATGTGAGACTTCAATCTTCTTACATAATCCTTAGTTTTATAAATTAAAAACACTTTATCATTTTATGTGGAATTTTTACACACATAAAATATATGAGTTTAACTCTTGCAAGACTAATCTAAATAACCTTCTTAACAAGCATGACAAGCCTTTGGACAAGGCCCAGACAAGGCCTTGACGAGGCCCAGAAAAGGCCCTATCCAGCCAGCCCAAACACACCAGCGGTCTCCCCTGCTAGCCCTAGACGCTCCTCCCTTCCACGTAACTACATCCCTCCCATCTTCACGTAACTGCAACCCTGGATCGAAACAGTACAACCGGCACATCGTCTTCCTCTTGCACGCAGGACGGCGCTGGTGAGCCTCGCATCCCCTCTGTCGTCGTGCACAAGAATCACTTCTACACATCTAAACATCCCTTCACCTTGGGTCCGGCGCTAGTGAGCCTCGCGTCCTTCTGCGCATAGGAGCCAACAAGACCAACAGGCAGGAGCGGCAGCAGGATCGTTGGTTTGGTATCCCCAGTCCGCCGGTGCGAGTGGCCTCCGAGCCGCTGGTGCGCCTCCATCTGACCGTGAGCGCTTCCCAGTGACGGTGGGCTCGTTCCGGTTGTCTTCCTCGTGTGTGCGAGCACGTTGAGCCGGACTAGTTAGGTAAGACTTCACCCTCTTTTATTCCGTACCCTCTCTATATATATGTGCTCATGTGAACCATTTGAATCCTAGAACCTTTCATAATAGCCATGGAAGATAGCTAGAAGAGCTGGGAATTTTCTGAGTTTTCGGAGGTGACGAACAGTCTACTTGGAGTCACGATTTGGGTAAGTTAGACCCCTCTTCGTTGGCTGGTTATCGGATATGATATATTCGGTATTGCAGTGTATAACATACTAAAATGTTAGAGTAATATGAGTTACAGTTTGAGAGTTATGACGTTGCAAAATTGACTCCTCATGCAGCTTTTATAAATGTGCTGAGTTGAGAAAAACAGCATGGGATGCTGTTTTGTGAGTTAGTTTTTAATAGGCTTTTGATCTCTGTTGGGCTTGAATTTTTTATATGATATAGTTGGCATATTGTTGTAGATCATATTAAAATTTGGGAGGAATACATCGAGTGGTTTAGGATTTACGATTTTTCAAAGATTGGGTCGTAAGTAGTTTTTCTGTTGTGCTGAAATTTTTAAGTGTTGAGAAAAACTGTTTGTGATGCAGTTTTGTGATGTAGGATTGAATAGGTTATTGATCCCTATTGGACTTGAATTTTGGATATGTCTTAGTTAGGCTTACATAGTATAGTATATCAAAATTTGAGAGGATTTAATCGAGAGGTTTAGGAGTTATGAGTTTTCAAAGTTAAGACAATGTGTTGTTTTGTTCAGTGTTTGCTGAATTTCCAGAAACTGTGTTGATCAGTCAAGTTTGAGCATACTTTCGATGCCTTAGATATAAGATCCACCATTCAGTTTTTGGGATGTTGTTTAGTGTCATGCATAGGTTAATATGTCAAAAGTTGGGATGAACCCAAAGGTGGGATTTAGAGTTATAGAGGCTCAAAGTGGACTTTGTTTACAGTTAGAAAACATACTCAGATTTTGGATAAGTATAGAAAATTTCAAGTGTTGTAACCAACTTTGGAAATTTTTGTAGAAGTGATGGTTGAACAGTTTTAAAAAATTCTTGCTCCTAGGAGTAGATGAGATATCATAGATGATCTAGGAAATTATTTCGGAATTTTTATAAGGTTATTCGAATTTCATATTTGAAGCCGAAGTTAGACCTTAACGATCTTCCGGAATAATAGAAAAATGGGTAAATTGTCAGTTTGTAACCAAACTCATCTTTAGGAGTTAGAATATGACTTTTTAGTCTCTAAGGGTTTAGGCATGAATTATGGAATTTTTGGAAGTTTTGGGACCAAGGATAAAATAGTCATTTTACCATAAATTGGTACTGTATTAAATTCTGTTCTAATAGGATCTACTACCTTAGAAGTCTTAGACTTCAAATTACCTAAAAAGTGTGCTGACACACTTGCCTCCTTTGACAGGCAACCAAGTTATACAGTTACAGATTGAGTTGTGATTAAGAGAATCGAGATCTGATTCAGGTAAGTCCACGGACTTACTTAGATGCTTCTTGTATGAGTGTAATGTGTATAAGTGGTGCTTGTTATTTATGATAAACGACGAAACCGGATTAGGCCGACTTTATTATTTACGTAATTGACCCAAGTGTATGATAACGGGTCGTGACATCATCTGCCTAGCTCTTGCGAGAGTCTAGGAGGTTCCCTGCGACCAGCCCAGTCAGGTAGACTGTCAGATGCATTAGTACCATTCCGCGTTGGTAAACGGGGACAGGGGCGAGGTTTGGGAATCCCTCGTGTCACAAAATAAGTATCATTAGTAATAACCTATCACCTAATTAAAGATAATAAAAGAATTGAGTGTTGCATGTTGATTGTGTATGTTGTGTGTTTGTGCTTTTACCTTTATACTTATGCATAGAATGTGAGCTAATGGTTTTATCCGTGTTGTAGATTTGTAGAGATAGACAGTTGTAGAGAGATCCGGAACGAATGGCAAGCCGGGTCCACGTATTCATTAGATGGGACAGGGGATTCTCCCATACGGCATGCATGTTATGTATCTATATATATGTTTTGTAAGGCTGTTTATGTGTACATTCATACATTAAAAATAATATGTTTTGAAATTGTTTTAAATACATTTGTGCCTTGTTGTAAGATCCTAGTGAAATTGTTGTCAAACTAAGGTCGGTACCCATTGTGAGGTCCTAACCAGTAGCTCCCCGAGTTCCAAGAATTTGGGGTGTTACAATATGGTATCAGAGCTCTAGGTTGGCAACAAAGGCACTTGAAATCTTCTGAAAGACTGAATGTATAAAATAACTAGAACCCGAAAGGGGTCTAAAATTTTGCAAAAATGATTTTTGTTTTTTACACACATGCATAGTCGGGTTGTTGGGTTAGTAGTACGTCGGACCACCATCGCTTTCCGTGGATCTCTGCAACTTGGATCGATAGAACTTAGTATATAGACTTTTTATGATGTTTACTATTATATGTTATACACATGTGTTTGCTTAGCTTGTTAGTATCCTAAAGGATAATTTATATCCTTTAGTCGTGATATCACGAAGCAATTATCGCCTCATGATAAATCGACTGCGGACTTGAAGAATCTTCCAACACGAGGCAATGGAATCGGGCCTTGAATTGAGCATTATACTCGGGTATGTTGCTTGGTGATCCTTACAAATCATCCAAAGAACAAGTGAGCAAGGAATTAAAGTTTTGAAGATAATTATTACCTCAAGCACAATTAGATGAGGAAGGAATTCCTGAGTTAGTTAAGTTAGAAGGTCGTACAAGGAAGTCGGTCGTTAAAGGCCGAGAGATGAGTTATAAGAACCATGCCAGAGACGAGAAGATCTCCGGGTGGAGATAACAACATAAGAACAAGAACCAAATAGAACGGAATACAACTAAGAGGGCGAGATAAAGGACGTTACAAACGTGGCAAATGCCCCATAGAAAATTATGGGCATGAGAGATCTGAAGAGATTGGGTGACGACCTGAATATGAGAATCTAAGTTGCACGGAATGAAGACCTACAATTGAGTGTAAAAGCAAAAAGGTAGACCCCACATGTGGAGAGGTTCTAACCTCCTCAGAGATATAAAAAGTTGAAAGAACTCGCGACGCCAATATTACATAAATAAATAAATAAATAAAGCCCTGTAACGGAGTTAACGGAGTTTTGAGGAAGGCAATATTACCACCAACACCAGTGAAGAAATGTGTATGAGAGAATGGCCTTGCGGGACTCGACAGTCCAGAGTAACCCCAATTATCACGGGACCTAAGCCATCAACACAGATGGTTCATGGAAAAGGAACTGCAAGTGGATGATCATTACGGCCGTAAGAATTGAAAAGACGCTGGCAAGCTATTGTGGAAAACTTAAAACGACTATTTATGTCAGAGGGATGACCCAATCGGACTAGAGGAATGGAGTTAGCCAAAGGAAGCGGGAGGGTGAAAGATAGAACAAACTAAAGAAGTATAAATGGATTAATTGAGTAGGTGATACGTACCAAATAATTTTGATACCAGATGGGGTATGAGAAGAGTAAGTTCGGGATACTGAGATGAGTCAAATATAGACGGACCGACATCAGCTGAGGATGTGCAAGCGTTATTTGGTATTGACGAGTTATGTACCGTTAAGAAATTGCGACTGTGGATTTATGGGGTAACTTTACCAACGCCTGGGAGGATTTCCTCAAGTATGCAACAACAATCTTCTTAGTCAACTAAAGGTAAAGAGAACCGTGTTAGAGGTTACTTCTTGGTTGGTTAAAATCAAACTCCGGTCGAGTCTAGTAGTTGGATCCGTCTTAAAAGAAATAAGGAGGTAAACGGAAGATGGTTGTTTTCCAATCATAATTTTATTTCAAGAAGATAAGAAAGGAAAGTACTTGGTACTTCATCCGGTTAATCACTTTGGACTTACATAACACGTCCTTATGATTACGGGGTGACAACAAAATAAGCAGAGTAGCGCAGCAGAAGCGTGGTGGGTCCTAACCCACAAAGCAAGAAGCTCAAAGATACTGATGGATGTTGTGTCGAGTTTAAGATGGTGATAGCTGGTGAAATGTATTCTAGTTGGAAGAAACGTGAGATAGGCTATGTGGAGTTACTGGAAATGTTGTACGAAAACTTATGTGCATAAAGAGGTTATAGAAGGAGATTAGTACCCTACTATGGATTCAAGTGAATAATGACTGCTTGTCACGTATTGTCAGATAACTAGTTCGGAATCCAATACGTAACGGAGTATTCTAGAATGAGTTTTCTTGATGGATTGAGGAAATAATTTACGATGTAATACAAGTATTGTGCATGGCCTGCACTAGAAAGCTCAAAGTGAGTAACTACCATCCTCAGTCGAAGATACATAAGAAAGAGAAGTGACAGGAGCATACTTACAACCTAGTAACCGTGCTTAAAGAAAGCATAATCTCGGAGTAGATTTTAGGTGTAATGTTATGTCGGAACAAAGCCTAATTGCGTTTTGAGTTAGAGGGATATTATTAGTCCGATAAATGTGGAGGATACAAGAGTTCAATGTGACGATGTGTTAGCATTTATCGAGTATTTATGATCAAATAACTGTTATAAAAGATCACTTTGTGTCTAATACCGTCATTCCGGACATATTCTATGTCACTTAAGATCTTGGGAAATGCGTCGGAAGCCTAGGTTAGAGATAATGGTATATTAGAGATCTATAAATAATATAATAATGCCAAGTGAACAAAGAGGATGACCACTAGATTTGATTTTTAGTTGTCTCGAGTGTTAGACCTGAAAAGGGTAAAGGAGACGATTTCTTACCAGGGTGACTGAGTAATATTAAAAGACAAGACCAAGTGAGTCGTGATACGAAGAGCATTGAGCACTTGGTAAGTGTTGGTGGATGTCCAAGACCTTTGACCTGATTGTGTAGTTAGAACCTTTTCAGAAGGCCGGAAGCAAGTGGTCATAACGAAGGGAAGAAAGTTGAATAGATCATTTTCCGTAGGGTCATCAAAGGATCTAGGAGTGAGTTGTGTATGACAACCATTAGAAGTTTTAAAGCGGTTTAAAAGTGACTGGTGGATTAATATTCCTCACCCTATTGGAGAGTGCAACTTCAGTTTTCCACGGAGACTAAGTTTGGGAACTAAGTTGGAGAATTTTAGTTTGAGAGATACCTACCAGACACAAGTTAGGTCATCGAATTAGAGGATCAGACAGTTGAGCCGGATGATACCGGTGAGATATACGGTAACCACTCTAGAACGTGGTAGCAGACGCTTGTGATCTAAGTACCTGAAAAGATTTAAGATTCAGTGGTTTTATGAAAAGCTGATAAGGCTACCTAAGATATGGGGGATAGTAAGAGACGTAACCTTTCAAAGACCTATGTAGCGATAGTTGTAACCTCGAGAGTGACGAGTTAGGGCTTGACCTTGTATGTGTGATATTGTTTGATTGCTTGTTTATTTCATGATTGATTGTTTAGTTAGTGATGTGTTGTTTTGGTAACCTTGGTGTGCGGGATACTTAGATGTGGAAACAACGAGACGTTTTTGTAGTGATCAAACACACCCATTTGGTGCCTTAAAGGCCGATCAGGATTATCTTACCCTAAGTTTCGGGACGAAACTTATTTTGAGGGGGATCTGATGTAACGACTAGTTTTTTTTCGTTACGCTTTGATAGGGTTAGAGAAGTTTAGGAAACAAATAAAAATATAGTGAGACTAGGACATACCAGTTTATTTTTGGAAGTCGTTTGATTAAATACATTGTTCTAAGTTTAGGGACGAAACTTATTTTAAGGTGGTACTGATGTAATACCCGGAAAATTTAATTTCCGTTTAAATCCGAGCGAACCGGTTTCCGATCCTGTAACCTTTCTTAATTTAAAAAAAAATAAAACAACACAAAATTCTATCATTTTATGTGACCTTAGTTCACAAAAAGTTATAAATATTGTAACTTGTAATACCCGAAAATTTTATTTCCGGTAAATCTTGAATCATCATAAACCTTGTCATATAATGTGAAAAGTTAAGCCTTTGGACAAGGCCTAGACAAGGCCTTGACGAGGCCCATACAAGGCCCTATCCGGGCAGCCCAAATACACCAGCGGCCTCCCCTGCTAGCCCTAGACGCTCCTCTCTTCCACGTAACTACATCCCTCCCATTTCACGTAACTACAACCCTGGATCGAAAGAGTACAATCGGCACATCGTCTTCCTCTTGCACGCAGGACGGCGCTGGTGAGCCTCACATCCTCTCTGTCGTCGTGCACAAGAAGCACTTCTACACATCTACACATCCCTTCACCTTGGGTCCTACGCTGGTGAGCCTCGCGTCCTTCTGCGCATAGGAGCCGACAAGACCAACAAGCAGGAGCGGCAGCAGGATCGTTGGTTCAGTATCCCCAGTCCGCCGGTCCGAGTGGCCTCCGAGCCGCTGGTGCGCCTCCCTCTGACCGTGAGCGCTTCCCAGTGACGGTGGGCTCGTTCCGGTTGTCTTCCTCGTGTGTGCGAGCACGTTGAGCCCGACTAGTTAGGTAAGGCTTCACCCTCTTTTCTTCCGTACCCTCTCTATATATATGTGCTGATGTGAGCCATTTGAATCCTAGAACCTTTCATAATAGCCATGGAAGATAGCTAGAAGAGCTGGGAATTTTCTGAGTTTTCGGAGGTGACGAACAGTCTACTTGGAGTCACGATTTGGGTAAGTTAGACCCCTCTTCGTTGGCTGGTTATCGGATATGATATATTCGGTATTGCAGTGTATAACATACTAAAATGTTAGAGTAATATGAGTTACAGTTTGAGAGTTATGACGTTGCAAAATTGACTCCTCATGCAACTTTTATAAATGTGCTGAGTTGAGAAAAACAGCATGGGATGCTGTTTTGTGAGTTAGTTTTTAATAGGCTTTTGATCTCTGTTGGGCTTGAATTTTTTATATGATATAGTTGGCATATTTTTGTAGATCATATTAAAATTTGGGAGGAATACAGCGAGTGGTTTAGGATTTACGATTTTTCAAAGATTGGGTCGTAAGCAATTTTTCTGTTGTGCTGAAATTTTTAAGTGTTGAGAAAAACTGCTGGTGATGCAGTTTTGTGATGTAGGATTGAATAGGTTATTGACCTCTATTGGACTTGAATTTTGGATATGTCTTATTTAGGCTTACATAGTATAGTATATCAAAATTTGAGAGGATTTAATCGAGAGGTTTAGGAGTTATGATTTTTCAAAGTTAAGACAATGTGTTGTTTTGTTCAGTGTTTGCTGAATTTCCAGAAAGTGTGTTGATCAATCAAGTTTGAGCATACTTTTCGATGCCTTAGATATAAGATCCACAATTCAGTTTTTGGGATGTTGTTTAGTGTCATGCAAAGGTTAATATGTCAAAGTTGGGATGAACCCAAAGGTGGGATTTAGAGTTATAGAGGCTCAAAATGGACTTGTTGTACAGTTACAAAACACACTCAAATTTTGGATAAGTATAGAAAATTTCAAGTGTTGTAACCAACTTTGTGGAAATTTTTGTAGAAGTGATGGTTGAACAGGTTTAAGAAATTCTTGCTCCTAGGAGTAGATGAGATATCATAGATGATCTAGGGAATTATTTCGGAATTTTTATAAGGTGATTCGAATTTCATATTTGAAGCCGAAGTTGGACCTTAACGATCTTCCGGAAAAATAGAAAAATGGGTAAATTTCCAGTTTGTAACCAAACTCATCTTTAGGAGTTAGAATATGACTTTTTAGTCTCAAATAAGGGTTTAGGAATGAATTATGGAATTTTTGGAAGTTTTGGGACCAAGGGTAAAATAGTCATTATACAATAAATTGGTACTGTATTAAATTCTGTTCTAATAGGATCTACTACCTTAGAAGTCTTAGACTTCTAATTACCTAAAAAGTGTGCTGACACACTTGCCTCCTTTGACAGGCAACCGAGTTATACAGTTACAGATTGAGTTGTGATTAAGAGAATCGAGATCTGATTCAAGTAAGTCCACGGACTTACTTAGCTGGCTTCTTGTATGAGTGTAATGTGTATGAGTGGTGCTTGTTATTTATGATAAACAAGGAAACCGGATTAGGCCGACTTTATTATTTACGTAATTAACCCAAGTGTATGATAACGGGTCGTGACATCATCTACCTAGCTCTTGCGAGAGTCTAGGAGGTTCCCTGCGACCAGCCCAGTCAGGTAGACGGTCAGATGTATTAGTACCATTCCGCGTTGGTAAACGGGGACAGGGGTGAGGTTTGGGAATCCCTTGTGTCACAAAAAAAGTATCATTAGTAATAACATATCACCTAATTAAAGATAATAAAAGGATTGAGTGTTGCATGTTGATTGTGTATGTTGTGTGTTTGTGCTTTTACCTTTATACTTATGCATAGAATGTTAGCTAATGGTTTTTTTCCGTGTTGTAGATTTGTAGAGATAGACAGTTGTAGAGAGATCCGGAACGAATGGCCAGCCGGGTCCACGTATTCATTAGATGGACAGGGGAGTCTCCCATACGGCATGCATGTTATGTATCTATATATATGTTTTGTAAGGCTGTTCTTGTGTCCATTCATACATTAAAAATAATATGTTTTGAAATTGTTTTAATTACATTCGTGCCTTGTTGTAAGATCCTAGTGAAATTGTTGTCAAAATTAGGTCGGGACCCATTGTGAGGTCCTAACTAGTAGCTCCCCGAGTTCCCAGAATTTGGGGTGTTACACAAGGACTCAATCGAACCTCGCTTTACGTCGTTCTTGGATGATTGGGAGCGTAGGAGGCGGTTGAGGTGGTAGAGTATGTTGTGAGGAGGAAGAACCCCTCCTTGGAACAATTGCACGTGATGATCTACGGGTTCCCTCCATCTCAATATAAATCTCGGGTGGATCTTGAGCAAATCTTTGCCGAGATTTTTGGGTTCACCCGAGATTTTTGTTGTTTGACTGAATTCGATAAATCTGTAATGATTTGTCCAAACCAATGCTTCCACTTGCTTCCTATGCCTTATTCGATCGTGTTTGAAGCTTTCTCTTGAACCAAACAACTCAAAATTGCTTAATTTGTTAGAAGTAAGAAAAAACTAGGGCTTGGATGCAAGAATCCAAATCTGGCACGAATGGTGGATTTGTGGTGCTGTTGAAGTGCAAATTCTTCAATGTCGTGGGGAGGTCTTGAGATTAGGACGAAGAACGGAGTGAATCGGTTAGAAAACAAAGATTTGGGAGATTTGAGTGCCGACGGTTGTTGTTTTGGGGCGTGGAAGAGGGTTTTGCTTCGTTGAAATGATGAAGTGTCCATTATATACTCTATTTGAATTTTGAATAATCTCGGCCAAGATTTCACCCAAGAAATTTTTCGGTCCGAGAAAATTTTCTTGAAACTTGAGTTCTGAAGAACCTCGGCCAACATTCCTATATATGTTGGTCGAGATTTCACCCAAATTTTCTTGTGACATGGTTTTCCACAGGTCAATTAATTCCTTTAATCCCAAATCTCGACTAAGATTCTTCCTTGTTGGCCAAGATTTTTGAATTTCATCCTTCAACTCTCTTGTTAACGGTTTTGACATTCCGTTTTCATCAACTATTTGAATTATTTCAACATCTTGACTTTCATGCTTCTTCTTTTCGAGAATTACCTAGTTCATGTCATCCAAAGACACAAGAAAACCCGGAACATACCACGAAAAAGAAAAACTAACTAATCTACCTAAGAAAAAGGAAAAGACATAGAAATACGTTGGGTTGCCTCTCAAGAAGCGTTTGGTTTAAGGTCACAAGTTGGACCTATCGCCGTGATTTCAATTAAGAAGAAGAGGAGAAATGCTCTCAACCGGAACTTTCGGCGTATATTTCTTCAATCTATGACCATTGACTTTGAAATTTCCGCGATGTTCACCCCATAATTCAACTGCACCATGGGGAAAGACGTGTTTTATAGTATAAGGTCCTGTCCAACGAGATTTAAGCTTTCTTGAAAATTATCAAAGTCTAGAGTTGAAGAGAAGGACGAGATCTCCTTCTTTCAACTCTTTATGGATGATGTGCTTGTCATGCCATCTTTTGGTTCTTTCCTTGTAGATCTGTGCATTCTCATAGGCATTTAAACGGATCTCTTCTATCTCATTATTATCCAAGAGGCATTTCTCTCCAGCTTCTTTCATATTGAATTGAGCCATTTGATTGCCTAATATGCTCTATGATCTAACTCCACCGGAAGATGACAAGACTTCCCATAGACAAGATTATAAGGTGTGGTGCTTATGGGAGTCTTGAAAGCAGTTTTGTAAGCCCATAATGTGTCATCCAACTTCATTGACCAATCCTTCCTAGTTCTAGAGATAGTTTTCTTCAGAATGCCTTTGATTTCTCGGTTGGATATCTCCTCTTGGTTGCTTGTTTGTGGATGGTAAGGAGTGGCTACCTTGTGAGTTGCCCTATACTTCGATAGAAGTGCTTCAAATTTCCGGATGGTGAAGTCTGTTTCGCCATCAGTAATGATGATTCTTGGCACCCCAAATCTTAAGAAAATCGTGCTATTGAAGAATTTCACTACCACAGTGGCATCATTAGTGGGAGAAGCAATTGCTTCCACCCATCTAGAAATGTAATTTACCTATGTACATGTTCCTACAAGATGATGGAAATGGTCCCATAAAATCCACTCTCCATTCGTCAAAAATTTCTACTTCTTGGATGTTGTTGAGAGGTATCTCGTTCCTCCTAGATATATTTCCTGTTCTTTGAAAAGCATCACAAGAAACAACAATCCTTTGCACATCTCTAAAAAGGTAAGGCCAAAATAAACCTGATTAAAGTACCTTAACACATGTCTTGTGGGAAGTAATATGTCCACCATAAGGCAATGTCTTATAGCACTTTCCACTTTCTCTTCCAAAATGCATCTTCTTATCATCCCATCCGGACCTCTTTTGAAGGCTAGAGGTTCATTCCAGTAGTATTGTTGCACATCCTTAAAGAACTTCTTCTTGCGTGTGTAGGACAATCCTGGAGGTATTTCCTGACAAACCAAATAATTGACAATATCAAGAAACCATGATTCACTACCTTTTCAGAATTGGTGAAGGCAATCCTCGATCTCATGTAGCCGCTCGTTAGGAAAGAAGTCATCTATAGGCATATCATCTTTCTCGCTTGTGATAGGAGGAAGTTGGCTAAGATGGTCTGCCACCGAGTTCTCGGATCCTTTCTTATCCCGGATCTCGAAGTCGAACTCTTGTAGAAGGAGGATCCATATAATGTGTCGCGGTTCTACGTCTTTCTTGGTCAGAAAATACCGGAATATTGACTGGTCGGTGTAGACAATAACTTTCGCTCCACAAGGTAGGAACGGAACTTCTCAAATGCGTAGAACACCTCTTATAACTCTTTTTTCCTTGTAGCGTAATTAGTTAATTTTTATCTAGTGTTGTGCTAAACTAGTAGATGGCATGAGTGCGTCCATCCTTCTTTGGTCCAAGTACAGCTCCTACAGCTACATCTCTTGCATGGCACATGATCTCAAAGGGGAGATTCCGGTCCGGAGGTTGAATGATAAGAGTTGTTATCAATGCTTCATTTATCCTGTAAAATGCATCTATACAATCCTTTGAAAACTCATAAACCACGTCCTTCATTAGTAGGTTAGTCAATGGTTTAGCTATCTTAGAAAAGTCTTGATGCGGGGTTAAAGCTGCAGTTTCCCGATCTAGATTGAAAGTCCACGACAAAAGCTAAATCTCGGATGGATAATAGAAATCTCGGACGAGATTTCGCAATAACATACCGAGAATTTTCTAAGACTCAAAATACCGATTATTGGATGATATGGAAAGATTGAAGATGAATATGGATTGATAAATGATAGATATTGGAAGATATGAACCAAGATAATTCCGCAAAGAATATTGACCAATGATGTGCCAAAAGACCTTAACGAAGAGCTTACCGTAACCCTCACTTCTTTAACCTTACACAAGTCTTCTAAGTAAGACAAACACAAGGATGGACTAGTATTGACCAGGATCACCAACCTTCAAAAATATTAACACACACAAGCACAATCTAGCAAGGACTTCACTACGATTCAATAAAGGTCTCTCTCTTTGATCGAATAGGAATGTATAAAATACAAACTTCATAAACGAAGCTGCAAGTTCACACAATTTGTGGAAATATATTAAATCTAATATGCCCTAATATTGCCCCCACTAAGGCTATTTATAAGGGAGATCAACTATGAAAAGAAATAAAAATAATAATTCCAAAAATAGGATCAAATAAGATAGTCTGAGAGCTTAAGGAAACAAAATATAAAAGATATAGTTGTCAAAGATAGAAGATCATGGCCGGATCTTTAAGTGCGTGTCAGAGCACAAATCTCGGTTGGAAATCTCGGCCGAGATTCTTAGAGATGGACTGAGATTTCTTCTCTGCGACTCTTTCTTCATCCTATCCTTCTTCTATGCTCGATGGATCTTCTTGGTCGTGGCCTGGCTTTTCTATGACAATCAGTAATATCACTATTGGTTTCCTCATAGTGAGTAAGGTCTCCTTGATTGTACATGTTGTAAGTATGCTTGTAACTTCATCTTGAATAGCCTTTTCTATTGACCTCGTGAGTGCTCTTTCCATGATAGGATCCGAAGAAGGTGTAGCTGGCTTGTCCAATGCTTTAGCTTGTGAGTTAGTAACTGGTCCTTGATGACGTGTTGGAGATGGTCCCACATCATACTCCCCTTCTTGAAAAAGATTCATCCTCGAATCATCAACATGTGAATCTCTAAACTCATAAGGACTTAAATCAGTGACATTGAAAATGGGACTTACACCATAATCAAATGGAAGTTCCAGGACATAAGCATTATCACCAACTTTCCGTTTCATCCTAAATGGTCCATCTCCTGTTGGAGACAAGTTAGACTTCCTCTTCTATGGAAATTGCTCTTTCCTTAGATGCAACCAAACTAAATCTCTGGTTTTGAACAACATCTCCTTGCGATTCCTATTTGCTTTTGAAGCGACAGTTTTCCCTTTTTGCTCCAACCTTAGACGCGTCGTCTCATGTAATTCCTTAATGAACTCCACCTGTTTTCCTGCAATGCAATTTATTCGCTCCTCTAGAGGCAACAATATAAAATCAAAAGGAGTCAAAGGATTCACTCCATAGACACACTCAAAAAGGCGTTAAATTAGTAGATGAATGCAAGGTACGATTATCAGCAAACTCCACATGTGGTAACAAATATTTCCAAGCATTCAAATTATCTTTTAAAATAGCTCTTAAGATAGTAGTCAAAGTTCTATTAGTTACCTTCGTTTGATCATCCGTTTGAAGATGACTAGAAGTTGAAAACAACAACTTGGTACGTAGTTTTATCCAAAGCGTCTTTCAAAAGTAGCTAAGGATCTTGACATCTCGATCACTTACAATGGTCCGTGGAACTCCATGCAACCTAACAACTTCCTTAAAGAACAAGATAGCCACATTAGATGCATCATCAGTTTTATAGCAAGCAATAAAGTGAGCCATTTTAGAAAAGCGATCAACAACTACAAAGATAGAATATATCCCCTTCTTAGTCCTTGCTAATCCTACAACAAAATCCATACTAATGTCAAACCAAGGTGAAATAGGAATAGGAAAAGGAGTATACAAACCGTGTGGATATGATCAAGATATGAGAAAAGAAAAGAAGTGAATTGCCTTAGTCATCCTTAAATGATATAAAAGAACTTGCAATATAGCTTCGACTATTATTTCATTCTCTTATCAAAACAACTAGATCATATAACTTATTCATGTGTTCAAGTAACAAAAGCAAACTCATTCATGCTATAATCAATATCTCAACACAACTAAGCATCTTTTTGCCTATCCATATACACAATTTTTATCATAGAGGTCATACATATATAATCCATGACATCTTATATTCTGAATTTGAGTCTTGCTTAGGGACAAGCAAGAGGCAAGTATGGGGTATTTTGATGACATGAATTATGTATCATCATATTCATGCATATTACAGAAGATTGTCTCAGTTTACCTTGCATTTAGAGAGATTTTGTATGACTTTTATGTTCTATTCAATCATTTGTCGGAAATAGAGGTCTACACGAGTTTTTGATGAATTATAGGTAATTGGAGTGGAATTGGAAGCAAAAGCGGAGCAAGGAGCATCTAAGGATGTTAAGGAAGCTAAAGGAGTCTTAAAGGGTTCATAAAGAACTAAGGAATTGCAAAGGAGAAGCATAGAATACGAGCCAAGAGAAGAGCACTTTCTGTTGAAGAAAATCATGCCAATTTACATATAAATCGGACGATTTTCCTCTCCAGAATTCGAACGATTTTGTGCATAAATCGCCTGGGTCGATCTATTGTGTTTTTCGGCCAAATGAAAAGACGACACAAAGCCTAATTATTTTGGCCTAGAGGAGAGTTTTGCCAAACGGCCCATTTGCAAGAAACTATAGAAGAGAACCCTACGAACGAAAACGAGGAGGCCGCAGCGGGAAATCTTTACACGTTTGAGAGGAATTGAAGATTCTTGGAAGGAGATTGAAGGACTCTTTGCCGGAAAGCTAATCTTGATTCTAGTTGTGAGATTTCTTTGTTCATTGAAATACTTGTTATTTTTGAGCACGAATTTGAGTTGTTTAGGAGATACATTGAGTTGTTTTGACAATCGTTTACAGATTTGAAGCTTATTGGAATTCTTTATTCAAGATTCGGTTTCTTTGCGATCTTTCTCTTCATAATTAATTTGATTCGTTTTTGAAAATGGTTGGCTAAAACTTTTGTGATTCTGGGGAGAATAGTTGATGATTAAGGCTTAGATGATGATAGACTGAACTCATTCAAACATTAGGACCCTGAGAGTTTAGATTTTAGTTTTGCGATAAACAGGAAAATCGGGCTATTCTTGGGGAAAATCGACCGATTTTCTTATGAACAGGGCGATTTATTCTTCTGACGAACTTTAATTGAACCAATCTTTAATCAAAACTAATCCTTGCCTAAATCCCAGCCTTGATTAACCTTTCTACCCTCTAATTGAATGTATGAAGGCACTTCAAACCTGTTTCTACATTTAGTAGATTAAGATTTCAAGATTTGGGTAATAAAGAGATTCAACATCCTTTATTAAGATTTTAATTGTGCTTTCTAATCTTTACTTTAGAGAGTCATATCCTGGAGTTTTAGATAGTTAGTTTGAACATAATTCTTGTCTCTAGATCTTTCTATATTGCAGCCTCAACAACCCTTATAGAGAGAACCTTTAGATTAGTCATATGGGTTTCGGAACTTCATCGTACGAATCCTACCTTTGAACATTTAATTTTGGCAATATAAACTCTGTCCTATATCCATAGAAGTGTCTTGAATCGAAAGCCGAAATCGGATACTTAAATCCTCGGAATCATTTCCCTCTTTATCAATCACAAAAGCTTTTACACTTTCGCTAGATAATTGACTTTGAATTTATTCTCACCAAATCCCTGAGTTCGACTCTGGAATTCTTACCTCACTACAGCCGATCCGTACACTGCGGGTTCGCTTTGCTTTTGAGTTCTAGATACAAATTTAAGACTTTGACGCACACATCTTTCGGGGCGAACAAGTTTTTTGGCGCCGTTGCCGGGGATTTGGTCTAGACCAAATTCGGTTTTCGGTTGTCTAGCTTGAGAGCTCTTGCTCTTGTGATTTGATTTGTCTACTTGAGTGATCTTTGCAGGTTCTTTAGGTATATGCGAAAGACTAGATCCACTAAAGATCTAGTTCCTTTCGATCCCGAATTGGAGAGAACTTTGAGAAGAAAGTTGAAGGAGAAGAAAATGGCTTAAAACAATGAGAGAAACTACCAGGCTGAACTGAACGAAGCTCAACGCCAACTCCAGTTGAGTGAGAAAGCACGAAAAGAAGCTGAAATAAGTCATCAATTTCAGATTGATGAACTAAGAGCTATGATGTTGGACATGAAGTTGGAGTTGAACGAATCCAAGAAGAAGAAGAAAGTCAAGACACCAACTAAATCCATTCAAAATGACTCATCCGATGATGAAGAGATTGATCCGGACATGCCGGAACTTGAAGAGATTGATCCATCACTTCGTCCTATTCGAAACACCCCAACACCAAGGGTTGTTCCTCGCATCCCAACTAGGAACGTGAGAGCTGTTAATAACGATGATAGACCCCGAACTTTGGGGCAACGGATGGATCCAATTCAGCAACCACGCCGTCTAGGTGTGGATTTCGGAGCTGAAGACATCCAAGAGTTTAGCTTCTCACCACAAGTCATCACCATGGTTCGCCAAAGTCAATATGGCGGAGCAAGTACTGAATCTCCACAACAACACTTGCAGAACTTTGAGATTCTCATGGAGACTATGAAGCCGAAGAAGGCTACTACAAGCAATTACAAGATCAAACCGTTCTTCTTTTCTTTGAAGGACAAGGCTCTAGCTTGGTACCAAACACTTCCAGCTGCAAAGCTAGCTACATGGGAGGAATTATCTTCGGAATTCCTCACCAAGTTCTTTCCGCCATCCAAAACGGCGGAATTAAGAGGTAAAATAAATGCTTTTTCTATGAAACCTAATGAAAGTTTGTTTCAATCTTGGGAAAGGTTTCAAGATCTCTTGTTGGATTGCCCACACCATGGCATTTCCAAGCTGGAATTATTGGAGATCTACTACAAAGGGTTGGATGTGAAGACACAATTCAACCTCCAATCTCTCTCTTGTGGCACATTCATGGATATGAGAGAGGATGATGCTTGGGCCTTCATTGAGAAGAAAGCCCAAGTGATTGAGAAGTATTCCCACCGGAAGGTGGACTCAAATAGCCGGAATCAAGGCGATTCGGGAGCCAAGTTGAACCAAGCTGCTCAAACACAAATATTCTCCCTCAAAGATGACATCAAAGAATTGAGGGAAATACTCAAAACAAGTCTTCAAAAGACTAAGGAGCAAGAAGCCAACTACATGGGAAGAGACAACAATCAAAGGATTGACAATAGGAATTCCAATTGGAGTAACAACAACAATAACAACCGAAACTCCAATTAGAACAACAACAACAATAGGAACTCAAATAACAACAATTGGAGGTCAAATCAGCAAAGTCCAGGTAATCCTTACTCTCATGCTGAAAAGGCTCTAACACCTCCATCTTCTTCTACTCCTTTAACGAGCCAGGGACAATCAAGCGGATCAAGCAAACCCGATCCCATGCTAGAGACGATCCTAGGCAAGCTACAAGGGCTAGAGAGTTATATAACTTCGGTTGACAAAGCTCACAAAGCTTTAGAAAACCAAGTATTCAACAAAGCCGGAGAAGTTCCAAGAGATCAAGGGAAGCTTCCCGGAAAGACGGAAGATAACCCAAAGGGGAGGGTTATGGCAATAACTACTAGGAGTGGTAAAACGACTACCGATCCTCAACCTAAAGTAGTTGATACCACCACAAAAGAAGGAGAGGCAAAAGAGAAGGAAGAAGTCTATGTTCCTCCTCCCGCTTACAAACCACCTCTACCTTTTCCTCAATCTAGAGCGCGTGCACGCCTAGATAAACATTTTGGTAAGTTTGTTGAACTTATGAGTAAGCTACATATTAACATACCTTTTATGGATGCAATTTTAGGTATGCCGGCTTACGGGAAATTCCTCAAGGAGATCCTCTCTAACAAGAGGAAATTGGAAGATATAGGAGAAGTTAAGATGAGTATGGAGTCATCCGAACTCATCAAGACTATGACGGAGAACATGCCACCCAAGCTCCGTGATCCAGGATCTTTTTGCATACCCATCACTTTGGGAGAAGCTACCTATGATGCTCTTTGTGACCTTGGAGCGAGTGTGAGTATCATACCCCTTGCTCTATGCAAAGCAGTTGGTCTAGGAGAACCTAGACCGGTGAAGATCACACTCTACATGGCTGATCGTTCCACCACTAAGCCGGTGGGGATATTAGAAGACATTCCAGTAAAGCTTGGTAAGTTTTACATCCCCATAGACTTTGTCGTTCTTGACATACCTGCAAATTATCCGGTTCCCATCATTCTTGGGGACCATTCCTTGCCACATCCGGATGCATGGTAGATTGCAAGAACGGCCAGCTATCCTTCCATATTGGTGAAGAAAAGATAGAATTCATACTCTCTTCCTTAATCAAGGATCCAGCCTTGAAAGACGATGCTTTTGAAATTATTGATGAAGAAGAGTCTAGAGAGGTAGTAAGTTCGATCTTGATGAAAGACCCTCTTCAAAAGGTTCTTAGCATGAGCATCATGGAGGAAGGAGTGGAACATGACTGCAATGAGGATGTGAAAGCATTAAATGATGTGGAGGAAGAACTAGGAGCAAGAATTGAAGAACTAGAGTGGACTCCGGAAACTGTGAAGAAAATCGACGTGCCTGAAATAAATCGACCGATTCATGAAAAGGCAATCCGATTTTTTACAACAGAAACAAAAATCGACCCGACTGAACTAAATCGTCCGATTTATGAAGAGGCAACCCGATCTTTTTCGACAGAAAGAAAAATCGTACCTCAAATCGACCGATTTATTTCAGGGGAGGTCGATCCAGAGGGAAATTTTCTGGATTCTCCAAACGTCTCCGCAGCCACACTCGAATCTAATGATGCCATACCCCCATCTCTAGAGGCCTCTCCTACCACATTCGAAGGCCAAGATTCATCATCAATCAAGGTACCCCCGTCGTTAGAATTGAAGCCACTTCCCACGCATTTAAGGTACACATTTCTTGGCACTAATTCCACATATCCGGTCATTGTCAATGCGAATTTGAATGAAACTGAATTAGAGAAACTTATGCATGTTTTGAAGCAACATAGGAGAGCATTAGGTTACACCATTGATGATTTAGTAGGAATAAAGCCTTCTCTATGTATGCACAAAATTTTAATGGAAGAGGATTACAAACCTTCACGCCAACCTCAAAGACGGTTAAACCCGGCAATGAAAGAGGCAGTGAAGAAAGAAATCCTTAAGCTACTTGATGCAGGTATCATCTTCCCTATTTCTGATAGCAAATGGGTGAGTCCAGTACAAGTAGTACCCAAGAAAGGAGGCATTACCGTTGTTGCCAACAAGAACAACAAACTTATCCCAACACGGACAGTTACGGGGTGGCGAATGTGTATCGACTACCGTAAACTGAACGTGGCTACAAGGAAGGACCACTTCCCCCTTCCTTTTATCGATCAAATGTTGGAAAGGTTAGCCCAACATTCTTACTTTTGTTATCTAGATGGATATAGCGGTTTCTTTCAGATTCCGATTCATCCGGATGATCAAGAGAAGACGACTTTTACGTGCCCATGGGGTACGTTTGCTTATAGAAGAATGCCATTCGGCTTATGCAACGCTCCAGCCACCTTCCAAAGGTGTATGATGGCAATCTTCTCCGAATATGTAGAGAATATCATGGAAGTCTTCATGGATGATTTTTCGGTATATGGTTCTTCCTTTGATAACTGTCTCTATAACCTTTCACTAGTTCTTAAGAGATGTGAGGACACTAACTTAGTCTTAAACTGGGAAAAGTGTCATTTCATGGTAACCGAAGGGATTGTGTTAGGTCATCTAGTATCACAAAGGGGAATAGAAGTTGATAGAGCGAAAATAGAAACCATTGAGAAGTTACCTCCCCCTTCTTCGGTAAAAGGAATTAGAAGTTTCTTAGGACATGCAGGCTTCTATAGGAGATTCATAAAAGATTTTTCTAAGATTTCAAAACCCTTGACTAATCTTTTGATGAAGGACGCAACTTTCGAATTTTCGAAGGATTGTCTAGATGCTTTTTGCAGGATCAAAGAAGCTTTGATTTCAGCACCAATCATTCAACCACCCGATTGGACTCTTCCATTCGAGGTCATGTGCGACGCAAGCGACGTCGCCATAGGAGCAGTTCTTGGACAGAAGAAAGATGGTCGCACTCATGCCATCTACTACGCTAGAAAAACGCTAGATGAAGCTCAATATAATTATGCAACTACGGAAAAGGAACTTTTAGCCGTAGTATACGCTTTTGAGAAATTTCGTTCCTATCTTGTAGGTGCGAAGGTGATAGTCTATACGGACCATTCCGTAATCCGATACCTCTTCACGAAGAAGGATGCGAAGCCAAGGCTTCTAAGGTGAATCCTACTCTTACAAGAGTTCGATTTAGAGATTAGAGATAAGAAAGGATCGGAAAACTCAGTTCCCGATCATCTTAGTCGTCTCGCACAACCCACCGGCGAGACGGACGAGTTTCCTATAGACGACTCGTTCCCTGACGAGCAGCTACACGAGATTGAAGAGTGTCTTCAACACATCTCAAAAGGTAATGATCCATGGTTCGCTGACATTGTGAATTACCTTGTTTGTCAGGAGATCCCACCCGGACTTTCATACGCTCAAAAGAAGAAATTCTTTAGTGACGTCCGGCAATTCTATTGGAATGAACCTCTTCTATTCAAAAGAGGTCCCGATGGCATTTACAGAAGATGCATCCCCGAAGATGAGATAGATAGTGTCATCCGCCATTGCCATTCTCTACCATGTGGCGGACATGCTAGTTCCCACAAGACTTGTGGTAAGGTACTTCGTTCCGGCTTCTATTGGCCTACACTTTTCAAAGATGTGCAAAAGTTTGTTGTTTCTTGTGATGCTTGTCAAAGGACAGGTAATATATCCAGGAGGAATGAGATGCCTCTCAACAACATACAAGAAGTAGAGATCTTTGACGTATGGGGCATCGATTTTATGGGACCTTTCCCATCTTCATGCGGTAACCAATATACACTTCTTGCCGTAGACTATGTCTCAAGATGGGTAGAGGTAATCGCTTCTCCTACTAATGATGCAATGGTAGTGGTGAAGTTCCTCAATAGAACGATCTTCCCAAGGTTCGGAACTCCCCGAACCATCATTAGTGACGGAGGAACGCATTTCACGGCCCGTCGATTTGAGACTCTATTGGCTAAGTATGGGGTGACCCATAAGATAGCTACACCTTACCATCCGCAAACCAGCGGACAAGTCGAAATATCCAATAGAGAGATCAAGGGAATTTTATAGAAAACCGTCTCTAAAACAAGAAAAGATTGGTCAATGAAGCTTGACGATGCACTATGGGCATACAAGACGGCCTTCAAGACACCAATAGGTACTACTCCCTATAACCTTGTCTATGGTAAATCCTGTCATCTTCTTGTAGAGCTAGAGCACAAAGCCTATTGGGCCATCAAGTGGCCCAATTTTGACATGAAAGAAGCCGGAGAGAAGCGGCTCTTAGACATCAATGAGCTAGATGAGATCCGGCTAAATGCGTATGAGAACGCAAAGATATACAAGGAACGGACAAAGCGTTGGCATGATAAGCACATCATTCCAAAAGACTTGAAGGAGGGAGACCAAGTCCTCCTATTCAACTCAAGGCTGCGTCTATTTCCAGGTAAGCTCAAATCCCGTTGGACAGGACCTTATTTAATTAAACGAGTTTTCCCCCATGGTGCAGTTGAAGTATGGGGTGAACAAAGCGGAAGTTTCAAGGTCAATGGCCAACGGTTGAAGAAATATACACCGGAAGCTCCGGTCGAGGAGATAGCTCCTATCCTCCTCCATTGAACACATACCATACACCGTCTAGCTGAAGACGATAAATTAAGCGCTTCTTGGGAGGCAACCCATGATAGTATAGTTTTTCACCCTTTTATCACTTATTTAGAGTAGATTAATTGTTTTGCTTCTTTGTTTTCGTTTTTATTTGTTCCTCGATGCACTCTTGGTTTGTCGTGTCATTAATCGCAGGAAATTAGGCTCAGCTCGAGAGATCCATGGAAAAAGGGAGCACAAATCAGTTAAATCTTCAAGATCCATGAAGAATAAGGAAGGAAATCGAGATACACTAAGTAAATCGTCCGATTCAAGAGCAGAGCAAGGCGATTTTTGACAACAGGAAGAAAAATCGACCTGGAGATCGACCTGCCCAATTAAATCGTTCGATTTCCTATGTGTTCAGAGAAAAATCGAGTTACCCAAAATAAATCGTCCGATTCAGAAGCAGAGCAAGGCGATTTTTGACAATAGGAAGAAAAATTGACCTGAAGATCGACCCATCGAATTAAATCGTCCGATTTTCTTTGGATCCAGAGAAAAATCGCCCCGACGATTAAATCGACCCTATAAATCGTCCGATTTTCTTCATAATTCCTCGACTCTATATAAATACTCAACACTCGATCTTCCTCATTCCACAACTTACAACTCTCGATTTCCCCCTTCTCAAGAACGCCGAAAATCGCCCTCAACCTACAATCCTCATTCCTTCGTCATTTTGAGTGATTCTTGGCTCCAAACTGAAGCATTTTCAACAAGGAACAAGGATCTAGCAACAACAAGCACGGCAATCGACTCCTCCACAAGGAATTCAGGTTTTTCTTTCCAAAAACCTAAGTTTCTAATTCAAATTGAAGTTTGCTTAGGAAGTGTTTGTTTGCTGGAATTGATTGAGGAATCTGCTTAGGAATCAATATAGGAGACTGTATGTGGTGATTGCTTGAACAGAACTTTACAAAATTGAGAGAATCGTTGAAATCGAGAGAAAAAATTGACCCAGCCCAGAAAAATCGTCCGATTTTTGTCAAGAACAGGCCGATTTTTTGACTCAGAATAGATCTTGTTAAGAGAGTAACTAGAAACACGGGGAAGAAGAAGGGATCTTCTTCCAAAGCCCCTCCCCCACCTCCACCACCATCTCAAAACATCCCTAAGCTTCTCCCTCCCCTATCCAAGCACAAGAAACGTTATGAACGTATCGTAGATCGCCCATTCACCCCTCCTCGCTACATAGTGCTAGATTATTTAGATTCATTTTTTGTTCGAGAGGATGTTGACATGATGCTTGACAGGGCTGGACTGACCCAGTTTGCTACGATTAGGGAGGATGCTTATACCGAGATCACCCTAGAATTCCTTAGTACATTTGAACATGATCCTAGGGAAAGGATAGTCACCTTCCGCCTTATGAGCCAAAACCACACTATGTCCATTGACACTTTTGGAGACTTGTTTGGCTTCTCCTATTCAGATGCAGGCACATTTGCTAGAGGTGTCAGCGCTAGTGACTTTTGGGAGGCTATTTCAGTGGGTGAATATGGTGGAGACAAGTGGCGACCCGGAAACTCCAAGGAAACTAGTATGTACAACCTCTCCTTCAAGGTACTGCATAGGATTCTTAGTGAGAGCTTATTTGCACGGACAGAGACTCCACAGAAGCTCAAGACTGATGAGCTTTTCATTCTATACTGCATGACATCCACCACCACTCCCGACATTGCTACCATGCTTGCCGACTATCTAGGAAAGATAGCCAACAAAGCTAAGGGCGATATTTGCCCAGGAGGCCTTGTCACTCATGTGGCTAAGACCATGGGATTGGACTTCTCCGGATGCACTCTAGCTGAGAGTGCCCTTCCATTAGGCTCCCAGCGGTTGGTTGTTCGACAGGTCTTGATTCCTCGAGGGAGAGGAACACTTCATGTGCCCATGCCATGGCACAGGGATCCGAAGAAGAAGCCATCCGAGATTATATGGAAGTCCGAATACACTATTCGGAACAAGAGAAACTGGAAGGAGACGTTCGAGTCGATGCTTGAGGAGTTCTCTCCTCCTACTTATTATGATGATGATGCAGGTGACTCCGAAGAGGAGGATGAGGATAGAGAACAGGGGACCATGCTCGAGTTTGAGAGTGACACCCATAGCGGTCATGCTACGGATGCCATGGACACCGACACTCATGGTGTAGGACCCAGCCAGACTAGTAAAGGCGAGGAGGAGACGGAGGATGACATGCAGCCACCTCGCCGCTCATTTGCACGTGCTCCAGGATGACGAGGACGTCGCCCTCCCCGCCACTTTAGGGAGCTAGTCTCTAGCTTCCAGAGCCTCAGCACCGACTATCATGCTCTCCACACCGACTACGAGACCCTGAACACTCAGTTCAGGAATTACAGGGAGGAGACGGACGCTAGGCATTCATCCTATGACGGCCAAATGAGAGACTTGTACTACCACCAGTTCGGCGACTTCTACGATCCTAGCGCACCGATGTATCCCTATCCACCACCTTCACCGCCGACAGAGGATTGAGCTCCCACTTCTTTTACATTGTAAGCATTTTTCTCCTTCTTATGCTTGATTTTCACATTGGGGACAATGTGGATGTCAAGTAAGGGGTGGGGGTACTTACAATACCTTATGTTTCATTTTAGCACTTTATGTACTTTCCACTACTCTTGACAAATTTGGCTTGTAATAACTCTTGCACTACTTGCTTTCCATTATGACACTTGCATTTGCATGATCTTTTTCAAATCCTATGAATTTTCAAAAAATTTTAGTGCTTCTTATATGGAAATGACCTCTATGATGAAAATTGTGTATATGGATAGGCAAAAAGATGCTTAGTTGTGTTGAGATATTGATTATAGCATGAATGAGTTTGCTTTTGTTACTTGAACACATGAATAAGTTATATGATCTAGTTGTTTTGATAAGAGAATGAAATAATAGTCGAAGCTATATTGCAAGTTCTTTTACATCATTTAAGGATGACTAAGGCAATTCACTTCTTTTCTTTTCTCATATCTTGATCATGCTAGCTCCTCAATGAATTATGTAACCCTCCTTTTACCATCCGGGAATTAGGATAGGTGATTGAAAAAGGCATGTTTGATGTGGGAGGGCCAAAGAAAAAGTATTAAAAAAGAAAGTGTAGAAATTCATGAGTTTGGGGACGTTGAACATGAGGATGAGTAACTCGGCACCATTCACATAGCCGGGTGTTTGTGTCTTGCCAAAGTCCGATTGAACGACAAGTCCTAACGGGATATGGTATGTGCATCAAGGGTTTGAGGCATCTAGAAATTGAGAAACGCCGATCTCCTAGGCTTCGGTTTTTGTGCACCGCTGTCCATACTCTCAAAAAGTAAAGTATAATGGAAGCAAAGCTTTCTACATGCGAAGCATGTGCGGTGAAGAAAATCTTGAAGGTATTATGTGTTCCTCTTTCCCGGATTAGCACCACAATTGCCAAAAAGAACTCCTTCCCTTAATACGTTTCTTGAACCTTTCCTTTGATTAGAAGACCTTGAGACTTTTATGCATGTGTTTAAGAATTAATGGCCTAGATTTGTTTGACTTTGATTACCTCTACACCTTTATCATGTTCTTTATTTGTGTTTTCATGAAAGAAAAGGAGATTAGTTCATCTTATAATTACCGTTGATACATGCTTTGCCTTTTTAAGCCTTGAAATATCACTTTGAGGGTGATCCAATAAGAAGAAGCACTACCAAAAGAAGAGTTTTGAGTTTTCATACATATATAATCCATGACATCTTATATTCTGAATTTGAGTCTTGCTTAGGGACAAGCAAGAGGCAAGTATGGGGTATTTTGATGACATGAATTATGTATCATCATATTCATGCATATTACAGAAGATTGTCTCAGTTTACCTTGCATTTAGAGAGATTTTGTATGACTTTTATGTTCTATTCAATCATTTGTCGGAAATAGAGGTCTACACGAGTTTTTGATGAATTATAGGTAATTGGAGTGGAATTGGAAGCAAAAGCGGAGCAAGGAGCATCTAAGGATGTTAAGGAAGCTAAAGGAGTCTTAAAGGGTTCATAAAGAGCTAAGGAATTGCAAAGGAGAAGCATAGAATACGAGCCAAGAGAAGAGCACTTTCTGTTGAAGAAAATCGTGCCAATTTACATATAAATCGGACGATTTTCCTCTCCAAAATTCGAACGATTTTGTGCATAAATCGCCTGGGTCGATCTATTGTGTTTTTCGGCCAAATGAAAAGACGACACAAAGCCTAATTATTTTGGGCTAGAGGAGAGTTTTGCCAAACGGCCCATTTGCAAGAAACTATAGAAGAGAACCCTACGAACGAAAACGAGGAGGCCGCAGCGGGAAATCTTTACACGTTTGAGAGGAATTGAAGATTCTTGGAAGGAGATTGAAGGACTCTTTGCCGGAAAGCTAATCTTGATTCTAGTTGTGAGATTTCTTTGTTCATTGAAATACTTGTTGTTTTTGAGCACGAATTTGAGTTGTTTAGGAGATACATTGAGTTGTTTTGACAATCGTTTACAGATTTGAAGCTTATTGGAATTCTTTATTCAAGATTCGGTTTCTTTGCGATCTTTCTCTTCATAATTAATTTGATTCGTTTTTGAAAATGGTTGGCTAAAACCTTTGTGATTCTGGGGAGAATAGTTGATTATTAAGGCTTAGATGATAATAGACTGAACTCATTCAAACATTAGGACCCTGAGAGTTTAGATTTTAGTTTTGCGATAAACAGGAAAATCGGGCTGTTCTTGGGGAAAATCGACCGATTTTCTTATGAACAGGGCGATTTATTCTTCTGACGAACTTTAATTGAACCAATCTTTAATCAAAACTAATCCTTGCCTAAATCCCAGTCTTGATTAACCTTTCTACCCTCTAATTGAATGTATGAAGGCACTTCAAACCTGTTTCTACATTTAATAGATTAAGATTTCAAGATTTGGGTAATAAAGAGATTCAACATCCTTTATGAAGATTTTAATTGTGCTTTCTAATCTTTACTTTAGAGAGTCATATCTTGGAGTTTTAGATAGTTAGTTTGAATATAATTCTTGTCTCTAGATCTTTCTATATTGCAGCCTCAACAACCGTTATAGAGAGAACCTTTAGATTAGTCATATGGGTTTTGGAACTTCATCGTACGAATCCTACCTTTGAACATTTAATTTTGGCAATATAAACTCTGTCCTATATCCATAGAAGTGTCTTGAATCGAAAGCCGAAATCGGATACTTAAATCCTCGGAATCATTTCCCTCTTTATCAATCACAAAAGCTTTACACTTTCGCTAGATAATTGACTTTGAATTTATTCTCACCAAATCCCTGAGTTCGACTCTGGAATTCTTACCTCACTATAGCCGATCCGTACACTGCGGGTTTGCTTTGCTTTTGAGTTCTAGATACAAATTTAAGACTTTGACGCACACACCTTTCGGGGCGAACAACTTCGCTTTCAAGCAAATGATGCATCTCTTAACCAGATTTTCAACATCCTTAAGCATGTGAGGCCAAAATAAATGTGAATGAAGCATATGATAAGTTCTATCTCTTCCAAAGTGTCCCATTAAACCTCCCATATGAGCCTCCTCAACTAACAATAATATCAAAGATCATCTAGGAATACAAACTTTATCCTCATGGAACGGAAGTCCTTTGAGAAGAAAATGTTTACCTCTCAATAGTGGAAAATATCGGTCTAAATCTCGGTCGAGATTCCTGGTAGTTGTCTTAGATTTACACTAAATTTCAATGTCGCCAAAATCAGGGTCATCCTCATATAGCTCTTTGATGTAATGGAATTCTAGGACTTTGGAATCCATGGTAGTGATCAAACTATACCTCCTGGAAAGGGCATAAGCTCCAACATTATCCTTTCCCTTTTTTTATTTGATAATGTAAGGAAACGTCTCAATGAACTCCATCCATCTTCCATGTCTCCTATCCAACTTATCTTGACTTTGAAAATGCTTCAAAGACTCATGATCAGTTCTAAGGATGAATTCATTAGGCCAAAGATAAAATGTCCATGTCTTGAAAACTCGAAATAAAGCATATAATTCCTTATCAAAAGTAGCACAGTTCAAGAATGGACCCTTTAATTTCTCACTAAAGTAGGCTACAGGCTTACCTTGTTGCATGAGTACCCACTCATACCAATAGTTGATGCGTCGCATTATACTTCAAAAGGCTTGGTGAAATTCGGTAGTGCAAGAAGAGGTGTGTTTGATAGTTGCCTCTTTAATTCCGTAAATGCTTTCTCTTGTGCTTCTCCCCACTCAAACTCTACTTGCTTCTTCGTGAGTTGCGTGAGAGGGGTTGCGATAGTGTTGAAATCCTTCACATAACGCCTATAGAATGTTGTCAATCCATGGATAGATCGCACATGCCCAACAATTGTAGGCGTAGGCCATTCTTGGATGGCTTTTATCTTTTCTTTATCCACTTCAAGGCCTCTTATACTTATTACAAATCCAAGGAAAACCACTGGATTAGTACTAAATACGCATTTTTTAGTATTAGCATATAAAGATTCAGATCTAAGAGTTTCAACTACTTCCCTTAAGTGTTTTTAATGCTCCATAATGTATTTGTCTATAGATGAGGATGCCGTCAAAGTAGACAACCACAAACTTTCCAATAAAAAAAGACAAGATTCATTAACCTCATAAAATTACTAGGAGCGTTAGTCAAACCAAATGGCATTACCAACAACTCATAAAGTCCACACTTGTTCTGGAACGCCGTTTTCCATTCGTCTCCTCCCTCATCCGGATTTGATGATATCCACTCTTAAGATAGATCTTGGAGAACAAGGTGGAACCGCTAAGCTCATCTAGCATGTCATCTAATCGAGGAATGGGGTGCCGATTCTTGATAGTGATGTTATTGATTGCTCAACAATCAACACACATCCTCCAAGTGTTGTCCTTCTTGGATACTGTTCGCCACTTAGCGTGCGTTCAATCAAGCTTTAAATTTATAAAACTTAAACTAAGCAAGCGAACCCGCAGTGTACGGATCGGCGTAGTAGAGCAAGAATTCCAGAGTATCAAACTCAGGGATTTGGGGGGAACAAATTCACTTGTAAAGTTGTCAAGCAAGTAAAAGGGTAAAGCTTTGCAAATATATTGGGAAAACAACAACCCTAAAGATCCAGGTATCTAATTGTGGCAATCGATTCAAGATATACTAATGAACTAAGGAAAGAGTTAAGAGTTGCAAAGGTATGCTAAGGTAAAGCAATGTATGATGATGTTCCAAGGCTTTGTATGACTTATCTAAAGACACTCTCTATAAAGGTTGTTGAGGCTTCAGTATAGAAAGGATCTAAAGACAAGAATTAATATCAAATACCCAAACTTGTAACCCAAGGATCAAGACTAACTAAACCGATTAAGATTGTGACACTCGAAATCAAAGTAGAGGTTGTTGAGGCTTCACTACTACCTAGAAAAGGGTAAAGCTAGACTAGATTAAAGCTAATCTTTAACCTTGGATCAAAGTAAAAGCAAGGTTTGTAAACTAGGGTAAATCACAGGCTGATCTTGTGTTCCACGGCCGTGGAAGCTCAAGAACAGACCGTGATCTTGGTTCGTCGACGAGATCTCTCTAACTCTCAGGTCCAATCAATTTACGATCGATCTATCATCATCTAAGCCACAATTATTAACCCTTCACCTTCGAAATGCTAAAGGGTTTTAGCCAATAACTGTCATTATAATATCAAAATCAAGTTTAAGAAGAATAAAGATGAAAACCTTCGGAAACCTTCAATAAAACTCAAATCAATCTCAAATCCACACACAAAAGGAATAATGTATATCGGATTCGGAAACAAACACAAACTAATAACAATCATTGATAAGAACGAAGAACGGGATGTCAATCCGTCTTCTAATCAAACCTAAGGACAAAAGGCGTAACTCTCGCCACAAGCAACTTCCAAATCTTCAAACCCTCGCGAATCCCGTTTGCAAGTGCAAAATCTCCGGACGTCCAATGCAGCCCTAAGCATGTGTCTCAAATTCTCTCTTCCCCAGCCTTTTTATAAGGAAGGAGAAAATAACCGTCCGGCCCATGTGCGTAAATGATGTGGCAATAATTTATTCGACAAAAGATCGCCTAAATCACTGTCTTATGGAGTTCCACGACCGTGGTTTAGAGCGTGGAAGTGGATTACGGTTCCATAAGATTTCCACGACCGTACTTTATACCGTGTAACTCTCTGGAATACTCCACGTTCATGATGCCAAGATCCACGGCCGTGGTTTTGGGCGTGGACTTCTCTACGACCGTATTTCAGAGCGTGGAAGTGTAAATTGCTTGTGGTTTCCTTTGTGTCGTGTCATTCCTCATCCTAGCATCTCCTTTGACTTCTTTGATGTGTCCTTAATCCTTGGATGTGCTCAAATCTTCTCCTATCTCTCTCAAATGGTTCGGTTTTAGCTCTTATTCACCTATAATCAACACAAAGCTAATGTAGACCTCCATATAAAAAATATAGACAAACTAGCTAACAAATGCTTCAATGCCTTATCAATGAACACTATAATAGATGAAAAACAACTAGAAAAAGTGCCTAGAATATCGCAATATTTCATGCTAACAAAATACTCCATACTTGCCACATGCTTGTCCCCAAGCAAGGTCTTTCAAAAGCTTTAGAACATAAGTTAGGATGAAATATGCATGCAAACTCAAAAACAAAACATCTTTTAGGTAAATGTGTTTCTAGTCAATAGATCAACCTCAAACCTTGCTTCAATCATCCTTTAAAACGCTCACATACACAAACTAAAGTATGTAAAGTAAAGAAACATCACAAGCTGCTTAATCCTCAAAACAAACATCATAACCTTCAAATACCATCAAAATCAAGAATAAGAAACTTCAATTTAGATCACTAAGTCATATAACACTCTTTTGATCTTAAGGACATTCAAGTAAGGTCTAGAATGCGGAAAGGAAGGGAAAGCTTATAAGGAGTATGGTGCATGAATCCGGGAAAGTGGACAACTAACTCTTTTCTTTTTATTTCAATTTGCAACATCATCAACTTTTGAGCTTTGCTCTCTTCTTTTCAAATCATTTTTCGACTTTACTTTTGGAGTTATGGACAGAGGTGCACAAAAACCGAAGCCTAGGAGATTGGCGTTTCTCAATTTCGAGATGCCTCAAACCCTCGATGCACATACCATAATCCTTTAGGAATATCGCTCAATCCGACTTTGGCAAGACACAAACACCCGGCTATGTGAATGGTGCCGAGTTACTCATCTTTATGATTGACTTCCCCAAACCTATTTTTTGTATTCTTTGAATGCAAACATTTGCTTTCATGGCCCTCCTACATCAAATATGCCAAAACATAACTCCTCCAAATTCCCGGATAGGTAAGGGAGGCAATTATTTCATTGAGGGGTTAAATGAACAAAGAAAGGAAGAAGAAAGGTCGAATTGCCTTAATCATTTCATAAAGAAGCATAAGAACTTATTATGTAATTTCAACCTCAATTTCTCAAATTGATTTAGATGAAGTTCTCACATTACGAAATTTGCAAATAAAGACAAACAACTCATTCAAACTCTTTCCAATCCATAATTCCGTTCAAGCATGCAATTATCATCAAAAATTCATTCCGCAAGTAAGATTTATCATAGGAATCATCTCAATTCTTAGAAGCACAAAATTTTCAAAATTCTACAAATTTTTATGGTTTTTCAAAAGCTTTTTCATGCAATGCAATAATGAAACGTGTGACAATGAAATGAAACATGCAAAGTGTTCTCAATCAAGGCAAGCAAAAGTGAGTAGAGTTATTACAAACGATAGTCACACCCCACCCCATACTTGAGACAAACTTAGTCCCTAATGTTCAAAAAGAAATAAAGAAAAGAAAGAAAGAAAATGAACTCACAAAACGGCGGTGGAGCGGCTAATGCTAGCAATCATGCACGATCATCACTATGGTGCTGGTGGTGGTGGAAACGGGAAGAAGCTAGAGTCAAAGTTCTGCCCAAACTGCTGGCGGTAGATGTCTCTCATCATCCTGTCATGCTCGTCAGCTCGGACATCTCTAGCGTCCTATCGGACCTCCAAAGCTCCTACTCTCCTGGAGAGGTCAGTAGCCCAATCCGGAAGCTGCTCGTACCACCCTGGTGCCGGTTGTACCAAGCCGGTGCATCTTGTGGTGCTGGTGCAGACGGCGGCTGTGCATACCATGTAGGTGGAGCTCCCATCAACTCCGGTTGTGATCTATACCAATCAGGAGGGGCATCCATCCATGTCGGCCTCTCACTCACGCTAGCACGGCGAGAGGAAGAGGTTGTTGAAGGTCCAACTAGTCGTGGTGAACGTCTGGGAAGGTCCGGGAAATGCGTTGGCTTATCCGGGAAACTGCCAAAGTCATGCTCCTCACCTCCTCCTATCTCCTCATCATCTGCAACTGGTACCTCAGGAGGGACGTAGGGAGGGGCTACTAACCTATTCGCATGCATAGTAGTGAATGTCTGCTTCCAATTATGGCGTCCAATCATAATAGAATACTCAGGGAGCCATGCAACACCTCTACCTCTTATATGCAGTCTGGTATGCCCACAATGCATCATCTAGCTTCAAAGACCAATCCTTCCTTGTCCTTGAAACCGTCTTCTCTAGGATTCCTTTAATCTCCCGGTTTGAAATCTCCACTTGTCCACTTGTTTGTGGATGGTAAGGGGTGGTGATCTTGTGAATCACCCCATACTTAGCTAGTAGAGCTTCGAATCGTCGGGCAATGAAGTGAGAGCCTCCATCATTAATGATAGTCCGTGGTGTCCAAAATCGTGGGAAAATGGTCTTGTTAAAGAACTTAACCACAACCATGACATCATTAGTAGGAGAGGCAATTGCTTCAACCCATCTCAAAACATAATCTACAGCTAGAAGTATGTATTGGTTTCCACAAGATGATGAGAAAGGTCCCATAAAGTCTACTCCCCAAACTTCAAAGATCTCTACCTCTTGAATGTTGTTCAGAGGCATCTCGTTTCTCCTAGATATGTTCCCTGTTCTTTGACAAGCATCGCAGCAGGAAACAAAGGTTTGCACATCTTTAAATAAAGTAGGCCAAAAGATTTCAGATAGCAATACCTTAGCGCTAGTCTTGTTCGAGCTAGCGTGTCCTTTACAAGGTAGTGAATGACAATGACGGATGACACTTTGCATCTCGTCTTCCGGCACACATCGTCGAATAATGCCGTCAGGACCTCTCTTGAAGAGGAGAGGTTCATTCCAAAAGTATTCCCGAACATCCTTAAAGAACTTCTTTCTTTGTGCATAGGATAATCCGGGTGGTAATTCCTGGCAAGCCAAATAATTAACAAAATCAGCAAACCATGGTTCATTACCTTTAGTGATCTTATCGATGCACTCCTCTATGATATGTAAATGCTCATCCGGAAAGGAGTCATCTATGGGTAGATTGTCGTCCTCTAGATGTGGTAGACGACTCAAATGATCCGCAACAGAATTTTCCGAACCCTTCTTGTCACGGATCTCTAGATCGAATTCTTGTAGGAGAAGAATCCATCTAATTAGCCTTGGTTTCTCATCCTTCTTTGCAAGTAGATACCGGATCGCAGCATGATCCGTGTATACAATCACCTTTGCACCTACAAGATAAGAACGGAACTTTTCAAATGCATATACAATTGCTAGAAACTCTATCTCGGTAGTGGCGTAGTTGATGCGCTTCATCTAGCGTCTTGCTAGCGTAGTAGATAGCGTGGGTTCGTCCTTCCTTCTTTTGCCCAAGCACAGCTCCTATAGCTACGTCACTTGCGTCACACATAACCTCAAATGGAAGATTCCAATCCGGAGGTTGGATGATCGGGGCTGAGATTAGAGCTTCCCGAATCTTATGAAACGCATCTAAACATTCCTGCGAAAAATCAAAAACTGCATCCTTCATCAATAGATTAGTAAGAGGCTTTGATATCTTAGAGAAATCTTTTATAAAGCGTCTATAAAATCTAACATGTCCTAGAAAACTTCTTATCCCTTTCACCGAAGATGGAGGAGGGAGCTTTTCTATAGTCTCTATCTTAGCCTTATCTACTTCAATCCCTCTACTAGAGATCAAGTGTCCTAATACAATGCCTTCTTTAACCATAAATTGACACTTCTCCTAATTAAGAACTAGGTTAGTGTCTTCACACCTTTGTAGCAAAAGAGCAAGGTTAGAAAGACAATTATCGAAAGAGGAACCATAAACAGAAAAGTCATCCATGAAAACCTCCATGATTTCCTCTATGTACTCCGAAAAGATAGCCATCATGCACCTTTGAAAGGTGGCTGGGGCGTTACAAAGCCCAAATGGCATTCTCCTATAAGCAAACGTACCCCACGGGAACGTGAATGTGGTCTTCTCCTGATCGTCTGGATGTATCGGGATCTGAAAGAAACCACTATAACCGTCAAGATAACAGAAATGTGAGTGTCGTGCTAACCTCTTAAGCATTTGGTCGATGAATGGTAGTGGGAAGTGATCCTTCCTCGTTGCGTTGTTTAGCTTGCGGTAGTCTATGCACATCCTCTATCCCGTCACGGTTCGTGTAGGAATGAGTTCGTTGTTCTTGTTGGTAATGACCGTCATTCCTCCTTTCTTGGGAACCACCTGTATGGGACTCAACCACTTACTATCGGAGATAGGGTAGATGATACCTACATCAAGTAGTTTAAGAATTTCCTTCTTGACAACCTCCTTCATGGTCGGATTTAACCGCCTTTGAGGTTGTCGCGAAGTTCTAAAATCTTCTTCCATTAGAATCTTATGCATGCATAGTGAATGCTTGATTCCTACTAGATCCTCTATAGTGTAACCTAAAGCTTTCCTATGTTTCTTAAGAACAACCATAAGCTTATTATGTTCATCTATACTTAGATCGGACCTAACAATTACCGGAAAGGTAGAATTAGGTCCTAGAAATGCATACCTTAGATGTGCGGGAAGTGGCTTCAATTCCATCACTATAGGACTCTCTAATGGCTCTTGAGGAGTGTCCAATGCTTCCTCAGAAGTCTCTAAGGGTGTAGAAGTTGTTGGAGAAGAATCAAAAGAAGTGGTAGAAAGAACAAAATTGTCTTCAGATTCACCCAAAATTACAGCTCCCCTGTTTCCTCCACGGCCGTGGTTTTGGGCGTGGAAGTCAATTACGGTACCTCTGCTTGTTCCACGGCCGTGGTTTTGACCGTGCAACTTACTGGAGTCCTCTGAATAGCTGATTACGGTCATGTTGGTGGAAACCACGACCGTGGAATAGCACGACTGGCCGTGATTCCTCACGTTCTCTGACCCATCGTAGAGTTTTTCAAACTCTTCTTCATACACTTCCTTTTGCTTTTCTAAAGCCTCAATTTCCTCATTGCATTCCTCTTCTTCCCTTATGTCCATAATGCTCACAGTGATCACCTTTTGCAAGGGATCCTTGAAGAGTATCGAACTTACTTCCTCTCTAGATAACTCTTCGTCATGGATGTTGAATATATCATCTTCAAAAGCTAGTTCTTTCACCAAAGTGGAAAGAACAAACTCTACCTTTTCCTCTCCTATGTCGAAGGCGAGTCTAGCATTCTTGCAATCAACCATACAACCGGATGTTGCAAGAAACGGTCTTCCGAGTATGATCGGGACCGGACTATCTACAGGAATATCAAGCACAACAAAATCTATAGGAACATAGAACTTAACAAGCTTGACCAGGACGTCTTCAACTATACCAACAGGACGAGTTATGGATCGATCCGCCATGTATAACGTCATCTTTACCGGTTTAGGTTCGCCTAAACCGATCTTCCTGCATAAGGCAAGTGGAATGATGCTCACGCTTGCTCCTAAATCACATAATGCATCATATGTGACATCTCCCACTCCTATGGGAACACAAAATGACCCCGGATCCTTCAGCTTTGGGGGCATCTTTTCCTTCATTGTCTTAATGAGATCCGACGAATCTGAACTCACCTTGACCTCCCCAAAATCCTCTAATTTCCTCTTGTTAGAGAGGATCTCCTTTATGATCTTTCCATAAGCTGGCATACCTACAATTGCATCAATGAAAGGTATTTTAATATGCAGTTTGCTCATGAGTTCAATAAACTTACTGAATTGCTTGTCTAGACACGCTCTTGCTCTAGATTGCGGGAATGGTAGGGCAGGTTTGTAAGTTGGAGGAGGAATGTAGATGTCTTCCTTCTCCTTCCCCTTCTCTTTCTCTTTCTCGACGGGGACTTCCACAAACTTAGGCTGCGAGTCGGTGGTTGTTGCTCCGCTCTTAGTTGTGATAGCCATCACCCTTCCTTTCGGGTTGTCCTCCGTCTTTCCTGGAAGTTTTCCTTGATTTCTAGGAACTTCCTCAGCATTGCTAAATATTTAGTTTTCTAAAACCTTTTGAGCTTTATCAACCTTAGTAATGTGATTATCAACCTTAGTGATGTGACTCTCCAATCCTTGAAGCTTTCCCAAAATTGTTTCCAACATGGGATCGGGCTTCTCTTTCTCCGAAGTGCTTCCACTATTAGATCTTTGTCCCTAACTTTTCAAAGGAATGGAAGAAGAAGAAGGTGGAGTTTGAACCCCTATTGTTGTTCCAATTGTTATTCCGGTTGTTGTTGTTGTTCCAATTGTTCCGGTTGTTGTTCCGGTTGTTGCAATTTGTGTTCTCATTCCCATTGTGGTTATTATTGTTTCCTAAATAACCAACATCATGTTCCTTTTGATTTGGAAAGCTAGCCTTGATGACTTCCTTCAATTCTTTAATCTCGGAGTTGAGAGAAAAGATTTGAGTTTGAGCGGCTTGTGTTAGCTTTGCTCCTTGCTCCACTCGATTTACTTCTACTTTCCGGTGAGAATACTTCTCAATGACTCGGGCTTGCTTCTCAATGAAGTCTCAAGCGTCATCTTCCCTCATGTCCATGAATGTACAACATGAAAGGGATTAGAGCTTGAATTGTGTTTCCATATCCAGCCCTTTATAGTATATCTCCAATAGCTTCAATTTGGAAATTCCATGGTGTGGGCAATCCAATAGTACATCCTGAAATCTTTCTCAAGATTGAAACAAACTTTCGTTAGATCTCATAGAAAATGCATTAATCTTACCTCTCAACTCCGCTGTCTTGTATGGCGGGAAGAATTTGGTGAGGAACTCCGAAGAAAGATCCTCCCATGTGTTTAGTCTTCCATTAGGAAGAGCTTGATACCAAGATAAAGATTTCCCTTTCAAAGAGAAGAAGAATGGCTTGATCTTGTAGTTGTTGGTAGTTGCATTCTTTGGCTTCATTGTCTCCATCAAGATCTCAAAATTTTGTAAATGTTGATGTGGAGATTCAGCACTCGTTCCTCCAAACTCACTTTGGCGAATGATGGTAATAACTTGTGGGTTGAAGCTAAACGCCTGCATATCATCACCATCAAAGTTCACACCTAGACGGCGTGGTTGCTGAATTGGATTCATCCTTTGGCCAAGAGTTCTTGGCTCTTCATCCATACGAGCGGCTCTCGCACCCCCAGCCGGGACACGATAATTGGGAGCCGGTCTTGGATTATATTGATTCATGTTGATCGTCGGATTAATGCCCTCAAGTGGTGGCATGGAAGAGTCGCTATCCTCATCGGATGAGTTGGTTCTAACCGATTTTGCCGACTTTCTCCTCTTCTTCTTCTTGGAATCGCTCAATTCCAGCCTCATTTGAAACATCATATCCCTTAGCTCATCAATTTGCAATTGATGACGGTCCGATTCTTCCTTGCGAGTCTTCTCGCTCCATCTAAGTTGAGCTTTGGATTCCGCCAACTCTGCTTGAAGATCCCGCTCCTTGTCTTCAGCCATCTTTCTTTCTTTGAGCTTCTTCCTCAAAGTCTTCTGAAGTTCTTGATCAAGAGGTAAGAGGTCTTTGTTGTTCCTAGACCTGCACATATACCTAAAGTAACCTGCAAATATCACTCAAAGGAGATATCAAATAACAAGAGCAAGCTCCCAAGCTTGACAACCGATAACCGAATTCGGCCTAGACCAAATCCCCGGCAACGGCGCCAAAAACTTATTCGCCACTTAGCGTGCGTGCAGTCAAGCTTTAAATTTATAAAACTGAAATTAAGCAAGCGAACCCGCAGTGGACGGATCGGCGTAGTAGAGCAAGAATTACAGAGTATCGAACTCAGGGATTTGGGGGGAACAAATTCAGTTGTAAAGTTATCAAGCAAGTAAAAGGGTAAAGCTTTGCAAATATATTGGGAAAACAGCAACCCTAAAGATCCAGGTATCTTATTGTGGCAATCGATTCAAGATATACTAAAGAACTAAGGACAGAGTTACGAGTTGCAAAGGTATGCTAAGGTAAAGCAATGTACGATGAAGTTCCAAGGCTTTATATGACTTATCTAAAGACACTCTCTATAAAGGTTGTTGAGGCTTCAGTATAGAAAGGATCTAAACACAAGAAAAAAATCAAATACCCAAACTTGTAACCCAAGGATCAAGACTAACTAAACCGATTAAGGTTGTGACACTTGAAATCGAAGTAGAGGTTGTTGAGGCTTCACCACTACCTAGAAAAGGGTAAACCTAGACTAGATTAAAGCTAATCTTTAACCTTGGATCAAAGTAAAAGCAAGGTTTGTAAACAACGGTAAATCACGGGCAAATCTTGAGTTCCACGGCCGTGGAAGATCAAGAACAGACCGTGATCTTGGTTCGTCGACGAGATCTCTCTAACTCTCAGGGTCCAATCAATTTACAATCGATCTATCATCATCTAAGCCACAATTATTAACCCTTCACCTTAGAATTGCTAAAGGGTTTTAGCCAATAACTGTCATTATAATATCAAAATCAAGTTTAAGAAGAATAAAGTTGAAAACCTTCGGAAACCTTCAATAAAACACAAATCAATCCCAAATCCACACACAAAAGGAATAATGTATATCGGATTCGGAAACAAACACAAACTAATAACAATCCTTGATAAGAACGAAGAACGGGATGTCAATTCGTCTTCTAATCAAACCTAAGGACAAAAGGCGTAACTCCCGCCACAAGAAACTTCCAAATCTTCAAACCCGAACGAATCCCGTTTGCAAGTGCAAAATCTCCGGACGTCCAATGAAGCCCTAAGCACGTGTCTCAAATTCTCTCCTCCCCATCCTTTTTACAAGGAAGGATAAAATAACCGCCCGGCCCGTGTGCGTAAATGATGTGGCAATAATTTATTCGACAAAAGATCGCCTAAATCACGGTCTTATGGAGTTCCACGACCGTGGTTTAGAGCGTGGAAGTGGATTACGGTTCCATAAGATTTCCACGACCGTACTTTATACCGTGTAACTCTCGGGAATACTCCACGTTCATGATGCCAAGATCCACGGCCGTGGTTTTGGGCGTGGACTTCTCTACAATCGTATTTCAGAGCATGGAAGTGTAAATTGCTTGTGGTTTCCTTTGTGTCGTGCCATTCCTCATCCTAGCATATCCTTTGACTTCTTTGATGTGTCCTTAATCCTTGGATGTGCTCAAATCTTCTCCTATCTCTCTCAAATGGTTCGGTTTTAGCTCTTATTCACCTATAAGAAACACAAAGCTAATGTAGACCTCCATATCGAAAATATAGACAAACTAGCTAACAAATGCTTCAATGCCTTATCAATGAACACTATAATGGAGGAAAAACAACTAGAAAAAGTGCCTAGAATATCGCAATATTTCATGCTAACAGGTACCAAAAGAACTGGAACCGCACAAGGACTCAAACTCTCGCATATGTAAACTTTGTTCAAAAGGTCTTACGTTTTGTCTTGTATTTCTTGACTTTCTTGCGGACTCATTCTATAAGCAGAGCGGTTAAGATGTGACGAACCTGGAATGAAGTCAATTCGATGCTCAATGCCTCGGAATGGGTGAAGATCGGAAGGAATCTCATCCGGAAATATGCCTTTGTACTCATCTAAAGCTTGTAGAAATTATTGAAGCCAAATAGGCCTTCACTTCATCACTTAAAGTAAGTAGGATTTTATATAAACTCAATAAAGAAAGATCTAAAGGAACATAATCGTCAAGAAACTCCCATTTAAATGATAGAAGTGTTCGTTGATGTCCTAGAGGAGAAATCTGTGATGGGTTACAGGAATCTTGGTCGAGATTTCTTTGATCGTACCGAGATTTGTCATTGGAGCGTGTTTAGCCATCAGATCTCGGTCGAGATTTTGAAGATCTGTCCGAGTTTTCTTCTTTGAGGGTTAATTCTTGTTCCTTCTCCTTGGGTTTGTCCTTCTTCTTGTCATAATGCTTGGCAATCTGCAAAGCGTCATAGGTTTAAGTGTAATTGATTTTCCATTAAACTCAAATGAATGTTTATTAGAAAAACCATCATGTATAACTTTCCTATCTAATTGCCAAGGACATCGTAAAAAAGTATGACATGCTTGCATAGGCACAACATCACAAACAATGATATCTTCATATTTTCACAAGGTAAACATAATTCGAGCTTGTTTGTTCACTTTTAATTGTCCACAATCATTCATCCAATGCAATTTATAAGGTGGAGGATGATAGAAAGTAGTGATTTGCAACTTAGTGATCAATTCCTCACTAGCAATATTGCAACAACTACCTCCATCAAAATATTACAAACCTTCCTTGAACAAGACATCTAGTATGAAAAAGGTTTTCACGTTGATTGTCCTTACATGGAGCAATTTTAGCATGCAAAGTACGTCTAGCAATCAAAGGTTTACCATTCTCATATTCACAATCGCTATCACTATGGTTATCATGCTCATGGAATGCTTTGATATATGTATGATCATGTTCATTTTCTTCTTCACTTTCATATTTCCCTTGTTGATTTAGAAATCAAACCCAGTTATTAGGACAATCTCGTATGTAGTGACCTCTACCTTGACATTTAAAGCACACAATATCTCTAGATCGTAAGGTAGAGTTAGATGTCCTCCCTTTGTTATCTTTTGAAGGCTCATTCAAAGGACGAGACTGAGTAGAAGGCTTATGGACTGCAGAATCAGGAAGGGATCTCTTTCCTTCGTCTTTCTGGGGCAAATCTTGGTTGGAATCTTGTCTGATATTGATGCGCTCTTCGTTAGTTGAACGCGAGGATCCAACGGTGTTGATCCTTCTGACCACTTCTTTTTTATTTTTCTTATTGATGGGATATGCCAAGCAAGGATTGTCCAGCCTTGCACCTTTGATCTCCTTGGCTCAAGATCTTCTTTCCTCAGAATCTCACTTCGGAAATTGGATCTCCTTTGTCCTCCTAGCCTCTCACCGTAAGAACACCACTCGGCCTCGCACCTTGTGGGTTTCGAAACTTTGGCCTCTCACCTTAGTCTCTAGGTTTGTTTTTCTCAAAGTGAAAACACAACTTTTGATTGAACACTCAACTCTATTTTGTGATTAAAAAGGTTTAGGGGAGAGGCCTTATATAGGCTGAAAATTCAGCACCTAACTCCCAACATTAAAGGTTTACAAGTTCAAGAGTTATGACATTAATCCAAGGTTAAACATAGGGACTTTTAACCAACAACTTCAAGCAAATAAATGGCCTACAAACCATAAGTATGGCCGGCCAATTAGAGCTTCAAGGGACCAAACATGTGGCTGAAAATAAATCACAAAAATGTGGTTTTAATCTCTTGTAATGTTGGCTTAAGTACAAGTGAACATTTTATTTCAATTGTATTAATCAACCTTAATTATTCCATAATATCATGCATTAGTGGCATCATATCATGAAATAAAATCAAGCATGACCACATAATATACAAAAAAGGTTACAACTAGGGTTCAAGCTTAAGGTGATCCGGAATCCTCAATCGCCTCGAGCATGTTCACCAAGTGATAGTCATGGACGTCCTCAAATGCTGGAGCTCCAAAAGGATGGTAGGTGAAAGTGGTTTGGCCTAGCATGCGGGCTCTAGCTCGAGTGAGAGGTGGTGTTGACCTTGGTGCTGCCACATCAGTTTCGTTGCTTAAGTCCGGCGGGCTCACATCATCCCCTCCTCCATGGAAAGGATTCGACCCCGAATCCGCCAACTTGTTCTCCACATCCTCGACCTCATCACCTACATAAAAAGGAGACCAATAAGAAACATTAAACACATTATGGACACCATACTTAGTAGGAAGCTCAATGCGATATGCGTTATCGTTAATCTTCTCGAGGACGTTGAAAGGACCATCCGCTCTTGGGTTGAGCTTAGATTGCCGAATAGAGGCAAAGCGATCCTTCCTCAAATAGACCCACACGAGGTCTCCCTCCATGAAGAGCATTTCCTGGCGCCCTTTTTTGGCTTGCTTCACATATTGCTCGGTACGTTTTTCTAATTGAACTCGGACTAACTCCTGAAAACCTTTCACAAACTCAGCTCTAGATTGCCCATCCACATCAACGGGCTGTGGAGCCGGTTGAGGAGTCAAATCTAGTGGAGAAAGAGGATTCTTGCCATAAACAATTTCAAAAGGGGACGTCTTGATCGCTGAATGAATAGCCCGGTTATATGCAAACTCCACAAAGGGCAAACAATCCTCCCACCTGCACAAGTTAGTATCCATCATAGTATGAAGCAAAGTGCCAAGAGTCCGGTTTACTACCTCAGTTTGACCATCCGTTTGAGGATGACAAGAAGTCGAAAAACACAACTTCGTTCCCATCTTGGCCCAATGTGTCTTCCAAAAATAACTAAGGAATTTAGAGTCTCGGTCCGACACAATTGAGCTAGGTATCCCATGTAGCTTAACAATATTCTCAAAGAAAAGGTTAGTCACATTAGACGCATCATCAGATTTACTACAAGCAATAAAATGCGCCATCTTAGAAAACCTATCAACAACCACAAAAATGGAATCATGTCCTCTTCTAGAACGAGGTGATCCTAGGAAAAGATCCATGGAAATGTCTTCCCAAGGTGAGCTAGCAATAGGCAAAGGTAAGTATAATCCATGTGGGTTAGCCTTAGACTTAGCCTTACGACAAGGTACACAACTAGCACTACATCTCTCTACATCATTTCTCATCTTAGGCTAATAAAAGTGCTCCCTCAATATGCCTAAAGTCTTAGTAACCCCAAAATGAGCCATCAATCCCTCTCCATGGGCCTCTAATACAATCAAAGTTGTCAAAGAACAAGTAGGCAAACATAACCTAGAAGCTCTAAATAAATATCCATCATGAATATAATAACAACTAGCATGGGAGTCACTACTAGAGCGTAAACAAAGCGCAAAAATGTCCCGGAAGTCAACATCAAGAGCATATAAATCACGAATCAGTCCAAAACCCAAAACACATGCATCTAAAGAAGAGAGAAGTGTGTATCTACGAGATAACGCATCAGCTACGATGTTGTCCTTTCTCTTCTTGTAGCGCACCACATATGGAAAAGCCTCAATATACTCCACCCAACGTGCATGGAGTTTGTTCAACTTGGCTTATCCTCTCAAATACTTCAATGACTCGTGATTAGAATATATAACAAAATCACGAGGTAAAAGATAGTGCTCATAAACCTGAAGGAACCGAACCAAGGTGTATAACTCCTTGTCATATGTAGTGTAGTTCAAGGCGGCTCCTCCCAGCTTATCGCTCAATTAGGCTACGGGGCGTCCCTCCTGCATCAAAACTCCTCCAATCCCGATTCCCAAAGCGTCACACTCTATCTCGAAAGTTTTCGAGAAATTCGAAAGCACAAGAATGGGGGCATGGGTAAGCCGCTCTCTAAGTAATACAGAGGACTCCTCTTGGGCGGATCCCCACTCAAATTGCACGCCCTTCTTGGTCAACTATGTGAGGGGGCAGCAAAGGTGCTAAAGTCCCGAACGAACCTCCTATAGAACCCGGCAAGTCCAAGGAAACTCCGTATGTGAGGAACCATTGTTGGACGAGGCCATTCTGAAATTTCCTTGGTCTTCTCTTCATCCACCCGCAAGCCTTCCTTTCCTACCACAAAACCCAAAAAGATCACAAATTCTGAGAAAAAATGGCATTTCTTAAAGTTTACAAACAACTGTTGTTCTTTAAGCACAATAAATACACTTCTCAAATGTTCAACATGCTCATCCAACGTCAAACTATAAACCAAGATATCATCAAAATACACCACAAAAAATTTACCTAAGAAATCACGTAGGACATGGTTCATTAGTCGCATAAAAGTACTAGGTGCATTCGTTAATCCAAAAGGCATTACAAGCCACTCATATAATCCATACTTAGTTTTGAAACTAGTTTTTCATTCATCACCCTTATGCATCCTAATCTAATGATAACCACTTCAAAGGTCTATTTTAGAGAAAAAAGTAGCACTATGAAGTTCATCTAGCATATCATCAAGACGAGGAATAGGGTGGCGGTACCTTACAGTTATTTGGTTGATGGCACGGCAGTCGATGCACATCCTCCAACTCCCATCTTTCTGGGGTACCATAGTACAGGAACGGCACATGGACTCAAACTCTCCCGAAAATATCCCTTGCTCAAAAGATCCTCCACTTGAGCCAGTAACTCCTTTGTTTCCACCAGGTTTGCTTGATATGCGGGCGGATTAAGAATGGATGACCCGGGAATTAAGTCAATCTGATGTTCTATGCCTCGGATAGGGGGTAGTCCCCGGGGAATCTTTTAGGGCATAATCTCCTTGAACTCCTCAAGTAGTCCTGAAACACAAGAAGGCAAGGACAAATCATTGTTCGCTCCAAAAGGTGTGTGCAAGCTTTAATATTTATTACCCAAGAAGTATGCTTGAACAATATGCGAACCCGCAGTGTACGGATCAATTGTAATAAAAGCAAGAATTCTGGGGATCGATCACAGGGACTATGGTGAAACAAATCACGGAATCAGGTTGTCAAATATTGCTAATAACTACGAATTAAAGCAATCAAACCAACATATCTAGTTGTGGTTCCGACTCAAGATCTCAAAGGATAACGCGGACAAAGCTGAGGTTTGCAAGGGAAGGTGTTTCTAAGGTGGGAATAGGATACCGGGTAAGTCTCACTACTCACTATCCAAACCGAAGCTCCTATTACCGGGTAAGTCTCAAGGTACTAATGAAAGGAAATATAATCTCAAACCAACACACCACCAAAGGGAATATAATCAACCTCTCCCGGGTAAGTCTCAGGCTAACTCACAAAGATGGGATGAAGGCACACTCAAACCCCAATAAAGGATAAACCTTTATTACCTACACTCATGATCTTAGGTAAACAAACAAAGGAATCACCGGGTAAGTCTCATCCTAGGTTTGCGTTGAACCAGGAAAGGTGTAATAAGAATAGGATTTGACAAACTTAAACTCTTAACTTAGATAGGTTCTGGAAAAGGGTTCACCTCGTTCAGTTATATTCCACCCCGGCCGAGATGTTCAATGACTATTAGCATGAAATATTGTGGTATTTTAGGCACGTTTTCTAATCGTATTTGATTCATATTGATAGTCTTTGATTGAGCTTTGTGCATATGAGAGCTAGTATTACCTATATTGTCGATATGGATGTCTACACTAGTTCTATGTTGATTATAGGTGATTTGGAGCTATTTCCGAACGGAAACGAGCAAAGGAGAGTTGAGTTGATATGTCCATAGATTGAGGACACTCTTTGGAAGCAATTTGGAGTCTTAGATTGAGGAATGCACGAGTTAGGGAAGAATCACGTTCTTGCCCTAAATTACGCCCTAAAACACGGCCGTACCACAAACCACGTTCAGAATTACGGCCGTGGATTCAGAGTCAGAATTCGATGTTCATTCCAGGGGATTCTACGGCCGTGGAACTAACCGTAATTGTTTCCACGCCCTAAATTACGGTCGTGGAATCTTCCACGACCGTGATCTTGGCGAATCTTTTCGCCATGTTTCGGAGCCATGATCTTTTGAAGATTGGGCCGGGCCGACACTTTGCCCTGCATTATAAAAAGACGGATGAAGCAAGATTCCGTCACCTCGCTTACGACCTTTTCAACCCTCGCTTAGCGGCAAACGTACGCTTACAATCCACGTTCAGCAACGCACAAACCCTCATCTTGGAGGTAATTTGGAGATCTCATTGAAGATCAAAGTTCGTAATGGAGAGTTGCTGTTTGTGATCTTCGTGTTTGTGGAAGATCGAAGTTCTTGGAGGGTTTTGCAAGAAGATCCCTCTTCTTGCTTAGGTTTGATTTAGGATCGGATTGACATCCCGTTTCTTTTCTTTCCTAAGATTGTGATTGTTTACTCCGTTTTGAATCTTTTGATAAACACTTGTTCTTGGCTGTGATTCTGAGATTCATTTGAAGATTATTGATAGTTCTTGAAAGTTCCCATCTTTTATCTTTTAATTCTTGAATTGATATCAATATGACTGTTATTGGCTAAAAACCCTTAACAATTCTAAGGTGAAGGGTTGATAGTTGTGGCATAGGTGATGATAGATCGATCGCAAACAGATTAGACCCTGAGAGTTAGAGAATTGTCGCCGACAACCCTAAATTACGGCCTGTTCTTGAGTCCACGGCCGTGGAACCTCAAGAACTAACCGTGATTTCCCTTAAGTCTACGAACCTGCTTTTACTTTGATCTAAAGTTAAAGATTTGCTTTAACTTAGTTTAGACTTGTCTTTTCTAGGTGGTAGTGAAGCCTCAACAACCTCTACCTCGATTGTGAGCCTCAACAACCTCAATCGGATAAGTTAGTCTTGATCTTTAGATTATAAGTTTAGGTATTTGATACTAATCCTCGTCTTTAGAACCTTATCTATATTGAGCCTCAACAACCTGTATAGGGAGTGTCTTTTAGGTGAGTTACATAAGGTTTTTGGAACCTCAACCGTACGATTACCTTACATTAGTATACCTTTGCATATCTCAACTCTGTCTTTATATCATTAAGTATATCTTGAATCGATTGCCACAGCTGGATACCTGGATCTTTAGGATTGTTGTTTTCCCAATAATTTGCAAAACTCCTATATTTACTTGCTTGATAACCTGCAACCGAGTTCGCTCCACCCAAATCCCTGTGTTCGATACTCTGGAATTCTTGCTTAACTACGTCGATCCGTACACTGCGGGTTCGCTTGCTTGATTCTAGTTTTATAAATTTAAAGCTTATTTGCACACACCTCTAGGGGCGAACAAGTTTTTGGCGCCGTTGCCGGGGATTTGGCTTCGTCCGAATCCGGTAGCCGGTTGTCAAGCTTGGGAGCTTGCTCTCGTTATTTGATTTTTCTTTGAGTGCATGCGCAGGTCTAGGAACACCGAAGATCTCTTACCTCTTGATCAAGAGCTAGAGAAAACCTTGAGGCAAAAGCGCAAGGAAAAGAGGATGGCTGAAGAGAACGAACGCGATCTTCAAACGGAGTTGGCGGAAAAGGAAGCTCAACTCCGATGGAATGAGACTCTCCGCCAGGATGAGATGGATCGTCATCAATCTCAAGTCAACGGTCTACAAGACATGATCGTCCAAATGAGGATAAAGATGAGCGACCTTGAAGATAAGGTGGGCAAGAAGTCCTCGAGAAGGAGATCAAGGTCTAGAAGGAGAAACCACTCATCCGCCGATGATAGTGATTCTTCCATGCCACCGTTAGAAGAGATTGATCCCACGATCAATATAAATCCTTTCAATCCACAAGGAGCTGCTAATCGTCGCATTCCACCTAGGAATGCGAGGGTCGAACGTGTGGATAATGAGCCGAGAACTCTTGGCCAGCGAATGGATCCAACACAACAACCACGCCGCTTGGGTGTGAATTTTGATGCTGAAGATGTACAAGGGTTTAGCTTCAACCCTCAAGTTATCACTCTTGTTCGCCAAAGTCAGTTTGGCGGTACAAGCGCTGAATCTCCACACCAACACTTGCAAAACTTTGAGTGTATGATGGAGACGATGAGACCGAAGAGCGCTACTACCAACAGCTACAAGCTTAAACCTTTCTTTTTCTCCTTGAAAGGGAAAGCGTTATCTTGGTATCAAGCTCTTCCTAATGGGAAACTAGACACGTGGGAAGACCTTTCCGCAGAGTTTCTCACCAAATTCTTTCCGCCTTCCAAAACGGCGGAACTTAGAGGTAAGATTAATGCTTTTTCTATGAGACCTAACGAAAGTTTGTTTCAATCTTGGGAAAGGTTTCAGGATTTGCTCTTGGATTGCCCTCATCATGGCATATCCAAGCTTGCCTTGCTGGAGATTTACTACAAGGGGCTGGATGCGGGAACGCAATTCAACCTCCAATCCCTCTCATGTGGAACGTTCATGGACATGAGAGAAGATGACGCTTGGGACTTCATTGAGAAGCAAGCAAGAGTCATAGAGAAGTATTCCCACCGGAAAGTGGAGGGAAATCGTGTGGAGCAAGGAGCAAAGCTCACACATGAAGCTCAAAATCAGATTTTCTCCCTCAACAATGAGATCAAAGAGTTGAAGGAGACTATCAAGACCAACTTCCCAAAGCAACAAGAGAAGGATGTTGGCTATTTGGGCAACAACAACGGCGGTGATAACACCAACCGCAACAACAACAACCGGAACAATAACCGGAATAACAATTGGAATGGAAACAACAACAACCGGAACAACAACAATTGGAACAACAATCGGGGTTCAAACAACAACAATTGGCGCTCCAATCAACAAAATTCCGGTAACTCCTATCCTTCCAATTCCAATCCGCTAACTCCACCCTCCTCTTCCTCTACTCCTTTGAAAAGCCAGGGGCAATCATCTAATGGAGAAAACAATACGGGAAAGGAGAAGCCGGATCCCATGTTGGAAACGATCTTGGGAAAGCTTCAAGGGATGGAGAACCGCCTCATTAAGGTTGATGATCGAGTTTCTAAGATTGACAAAGCTCAAAAGGTTTTAGAAAACCAAATGTTCGATCATGCGGAGGAAGTTCCTAGAAATCAAGGGAAACTTCCAGGAAAGACGGAGGACAACCCTAAGGGAAGGGTAATGGCGATTACAACTAGGAGCGGAGTGACTACCACCGATCCGCAACCTACGTTCGTTGAAGTCCCCGTAGAGAAGGACAAAGAAAAGGGGAAGGAGAAGGAAGACGTCTATGTTCCTCCTCCAGCTTTCAAACCACCCCTACCGTTCCCTCAATCTAGAGCGCGAGCGCGTCTAGATAAACAATTTGGTAAGTTTATAGAACTCATGAGCAAGCTGCATATTAATATACCTTTCATTGATGCTATTGTAGGTATGCCGGCTTATGGCAAGTTCTTGAAGGAGCTTCTCTCTAACAAGAGGAAGCTAGAAGATTTCGGTGAAGTCAAGATGAGTTCGGATTCTTCGGATCTCATCAAGACTATGAAGGAGAAAATGCCCCCAAAGCTGAAAGATCCGGGGTCATTTTGCATTCCCATTGGAGTGGGAGAGGTCACATATGACGCTTTATGTGACTTGGGAGCAAGTGTGAGCATCATACCACTTGCATTGTGCAGGAAGATCGGTTTAGGCGACCCTAAACCGGTGAAGATGACGTTATACATGGCGGATCGATCCATTACTCGTCCCGTCGGCATTGTAGAAGACGTCCCGGTCAAGCTAGGCAAGTTCTTTGTCCCCATTGATTTTGTCGTACTTGACATTCCTGCAGATAGTCCGGTCCCGATCATACTCGGAAGGCCGTTTCTTGCAACTTCCGGCTGCATGGTCGATTGCAAGAATGGGAGACTCGCTTTTGATATTGGGGAAGAGAAAGTAGAGTTCGTTCTTTCCACTCTAGTGAAGGAGCCAATCTTTGATGAGGATATTTACAATGTCCAAGACGAAGAAGGTTTATCTAGGGAAGAGGTAAGTGCGATTCTCTTTAACGATCCTTTACAAAAGGTTATTACTATGAGTCTAACCAATGTAGGAGAAGAAGAAGGGTGCAAAGAGGAAATTGAAGCCTTGGAAGCACAAGAAGAGATGCATGAAGTGGAGTTTGAGAAACTCCACGATGAGGCTGAGAATACTAGAATCCACGGTCATACTCTGTATTCCACGACCGTGGATTCCACGACCAAAATCAACCTCCATTCCAGAGGATATTACGGCCGTGGAACACCAGAGGAAACCGTAATTTTGACCGTGGAAGAGGGCGATCGGCATACTTCTTCAACTTCTTCTAATTCTTCTCCAAACCATTCAACATCCTTAGAAACTTCTAAGGAAACATCGGAAGCTCCTCAAGGATCATTGGAAGCTCCGAAAGCAATGGAACTCAAACCACTTCCTACTCATCTAAGGTACGCTTTTCTTGGATCTAATTCCACCTTCCCGGTTATCGTTAGTTCCGAATTAAGCATAGATGAACACGAACAGCTCATGATTGTCCTTAGGAAACATAGAAAAGCCATAGGCTATACTATTGAGGACTTAGTAGGAATTAAACCCTCCCTATGCATGCATAAGATACTAATGGAGGAGGACTTTAGAACTTCAAGACAACCTCAAAGGCGGTTGAATCCGACCATGAAGGAGGTTGTCAAGAAGGAAATTCTTAAACTTCTTGATGCAGGTATCATCTATCCTATCTCCGATAGCAAGTGGGTGAGCCCAGTTCAAGTAGTTCCGAAGAAGGGAGGAATGACGGTCATCACCAATAAGAACAACGAACTCATTCCTACCCGAACCGTAACTAGATGGCGAATGTGTATAGACTACCGCAAGCTCAACAATGCAACGCGGAAGGATCACTTTCCATTGCCATTCATCGATCAGATGCTTGAAAGGTTAGCACAACATTCATACTTTTGCTACCTTGACGGTTATAGTGGCTTCTTTCAGATTCCGATACATCCGGATGATCAAGAGAAGACCACATTCACGTGCCCTTGGGGTACGTTCGCTTATAGGAGAATGCCGTTCGGGCTTTGCAATGCCCCAGCCACCTTTCAACGGTGCATGATGGCCATCTTCTCCGAATATGTAGAGGAAATCATGGAAGTCTTCATGGACGACTTCTCCGTTTACGGTTCCTCTTTTAACGATTGTCTTTCTAACCTTTCTCTTGTTTTGCAAAGATGTGAAGACACTAACCTAGTTCTTAATTGGGAGAAGTGTCAATTCATGGTTAAGGAAGGAATCGTGTTAGGTCACTTAGTCTCTAGTAGAGGGATAGAGGTAGACAAGGCTAAGATAGAGACCATAGAGAAACTTCCTCCCCCAATTTCGGTGAAGGGAGTAAGAAGTTTCCTAGGACATGCTGGATTCTATAGACGTTTCATTCAGGACTTTTCTAAGATATCAAAACCTCTCACTAATCTATTGATGAAGGATGCGGTTTTTGAGTTTTCGCAGGAATGTTTGGACGCATTTAACACCATTCGGCAAGCTCTAATTTCAGCACCTATTATCCAACCTCCGAATTGGACTCTTCCCTTCGAGATTATGTGTGATGCTAGTGACGTAGCCATTGGAGCTGTTCTTGGGCAACGAAAGGAAGGACGAACCCACGCCATATACTACGCTAGCAAGACGCTAGACGAAGCCCAGCTCAACTACGCCACTACGGAAAAAGAGTTTCTAGCCATTGTCTACGCTATTGACAAGTTTCGCTCTTATCTTGTAGGTGCAAAGGTGATTGTCTACACGGATCATGCTGCGATCCGATACCTCCTTGCAAAGAAAGATGCGAAGCCAAGGCTGATTAGATGGATTCTTCTCCTACAAGAATTCGATCTTGAGATCCGCGACAAGAAAGGCTCAGAAAATTCTGTTGTGGATCATTTGAGTCGTCTAACACATTTAGAGGACGACCATTTACCCATTGATGACTCCTTTCCGGATGAACACCTACATATCATAGAGGAGTGTATCAAGGTAGTCTCCAAAGGTAACGAACCATGGTTTGCTGATTTTGTTAACTATTTGGTTTGCCAGGAGATACCACCCAGACTGTCATACGCACAAAGGAAGAAGTTCTTCAAGGACGTCCGGGAATACCATTGGAACGAGCCTCTCCTCTTTAAGAGAGGTCCGGATGGCATCATCCGGCGATGTGTGCCGGAAGATGAGATGCAAAGTGTCATCCGCCATTGTTATTCACTACCTTGTGGAGGACACGCTAGTTCTAATAAAACTAGCGCAAAGGTATTGCAATCTGGATTCTATTGGCCTACTTTATTTAAAGATGTGCAATCCTTTGTTTCTTGTTGCGATGCTTGTCAAAGAACAGGCAATATCTCTAGAAGGAACGAGATGCCCCTCAACAACATCCAAGAGGTGGAGATTTTCGACGTTTGGGGAGTCGATTTCATGGGACCATTCCCTTCTTCTTGTGGAAACCAATACATATTATTGGCGGTAGACTACGTTTCTAGATGGGTGGAAGCAATTGCCTCTCCCACAAATGATGCCATGGTGGTGGTCAAGTTCTTCAACAAGACCATCTTTCCGCGATTCGGGACACCAAGGACGATCATTAGTGATGGGGGTTCTCACTTCATAGCCCGTCGCTTTGAAGCTCTTCTAACCAAGTATGGGGTTACTCACAAGATCGCCACTCCTTACCATCCACAAACGAGTGGACAAGTCGAGATCTCAAATAGGGAGATCAAGGGAATTCTAGAGAAGACGGTTTCAAGGACTAGGAAGGATTGGTCCTTGAAGCTAGATGACGCATTATGGGCATACCGGACCGCATACAAGACTCCCATAGGAACCACACCATACAACCTTGTGTATGGGAAGTCTTGTCATTTGCCGGTAGAGCTAGAGCACAAAGCGTTTTGGGCTATCAAATGGCTGAATTTTGGCATGAAGGAAGCGGGAGAGAAGCGTCTCCTAGACATCAACAAGCTGGATGAACTCCGTTTGAACGCCTACGAAAACGCTAAGATCTACAAGGAAAGAGCAAAGCGTTGGCATGATAAGCATATCATTCCAAAGGACTTCAAGGAAGGAGATCAAGTTCTCCTCTTCAATTCGAGACTTCGCCTCTTTCCAAGTAAGTTAAAATCTCGTTGGACTGGACCTTTTCTAATTAAGCGTATTTTCCCCCATGGTGCAGTTGAAATATGGGGTGAAGCTAGTGGAAGTTTTAAGGTGAACGGCCAACGACTCAAGAAGTACTCGCCGGAACTCCAAGCTGAGGAGTTTGCACCTACCGCACTCGAATAAGTGCGAGATTGGTCTAGCTACGGACCTTAAACAAAGCGCTTCTTGGGAGGCAACCCAAGGTATTGCATTCTCGTTTTGTCTTCGATTCATAGATTAGTTTAGAATAAACGTTTTCGCTTTATTTTTTCCTCGATTTCTTCCGGTATGTTCGTGTTTTTGGTTGTAGGATCGATGGAAAGGGAGAAAGGGAGGATAATGTCGAAGAGAAGTGACGAAATTTGGACTTTGAAGCTTTACAGAAGGTTCCACGGTCTAAATTACGGTCGTCATAGCTACAGTGGCCGTAATTCTCAAAAGCCTGTGAAAAATCACCAAAACCACGGGTCCGTACACTTCCACGGCCGTGGAATGCCCCGACAGACCGTGATTTTTGAAATTTTGCCTGCGAGTATAAAAGCCACACTTCATCACAAAACCACCACAATTCTTCCCCCATTTCCACGACCTAAATACCGAAAACCCGCAGCTTCTCCCAATTCTTCATTCTCTAATCGTTTTCAACGATTCTTCGCTCTAAACTGCAGCAAATCCAACCACGAACAGGATCCAAGCAACAAATCGAGTGGAAATCGATCAACAAACGCGCATTTTGGATTTTTCAATCCGAAAAAGAGGTTATCTCTTTCTCTTCGATTCTCGCGGATTTGGTTCGTTTTTGCTATAGATTTCTAGGAAGAACTGACAAAGATTGGAAGGAATTAGATTAGGACTGCTTGTTGTGGTGATATTTGGTGAATTTGCTGAGATTCACGAGATTCTGTGACGAATCACGGTCTCTGGAGGTTCCACGGCCGTGGTTTCTATAGAACAGACCGTGATTTTTGCTGAAAATGGATTTCGTAAGGAGAGTGTCGGGAAGGATTAAGGAAAAGAAAGGGGAGCAAAATAAGAAAAGGAAGGGCAACCCCTCCACCTCTAGGGCACCACCACCCTCATCTCCCTCACCACCATCCTCACCTTCACCTCCATCTTCACCCCCTCACCCTAGCATCCCAACCATACACGAAAACCACCTAGCTGCATTTGAAAGGATAGAGAAGAGGGCAGTGATTGGCCCTAGGTACTTGTTGTTGGAGGATCTACATCCTCTCAACATAGTTGATGACCTTACATGGCTCTTGGATAGAGCCGGATTGCTTGTCTTCACGAACATTCGTGAAGACGCTTACGAGGAGATTACCCGAGAGGTTGTGACGTCCTTTGAGCACAGCCCAGTAGATAGGACCGTCTCCTTCCGTCTTATGGATCGAGACTACCACTTGAGCATTGTTGAGTTCGGGACCATTTTCGGGTTCCATGAGACCTACAACGGTCGACTTCCTAGAGGCGTTTCCGCCAAGGACTTTTGGGCGGAAGTGGCCATGATTTATGCCGACGAGGACCGTTGGCAACCAGCTGATACCAAGGCTAGATTGATGTACCATCTAGCCTTGAAGATAGCTCACCGTGTTCTTTCGGAGTGTCTCTTTCCTAGGACGGAGACGCCCCAAAAGATCAAGACGGATGAGCTATTCCTTCTTTACGCCATGCTTTATGGATGCCGCGCAGATTGTGCTACTCTTTTGGCGGCGACGATGAGTAAACTCAAGAATAAATCGAGAGGGAACATTGGATATGGTGGGATAGTGACCCACATAGCTAGGAGCTTTGGTGTAGATTTTTCAGCTTGCACCCGCATACCCGCCGTACCTCTAGGATTACATGCATTCATGGTTAGGGGACTCATCTTCCCCACACATAGAGGTCCGCCTTATGCGGGCATGTCCTGGGAGAGTAGGACATGCAGGGGTATTGAGTGGCTGCCAGAGTATTCCATTGTGGCGGGACGCCACAATTGGAAGGAGACGTTCGCTGCGATGCATGCGAACAGGCTTGTAGCTCCCCCTTACGTTCCACCACCGGTTGAGGATGAGGAGGACATGGGAGAGCAGTACGAGAGTGGTGGAGGAGCGGAGCAGGAGTTCGGCACGTTTCCGGATCAGCCGGATGCGGCCCCGGATGTACCTAGGCGCTCTCCACGTCCAGCTAGAGCTTCAGGCTCGTCATCTCGCCGCGCCAGCGTGAGTGAGAGGCCCACGTGGATGACTACACCTCCCACTTGGTACAGCACACCTCCTCCTTGGTCCACGACACAGCCAGCACCACCACCACCAGCACCAGCACCAGCCGATGCCCCCTCATGGTATGATCACGCCCCGGGATGGTATGAGAGGATGCCGGATTGGGCTACCGGACTTTCAGAGAGAGTCGGAGCATTAGAGATCCGGGCGGATGCTAGAGACGGACGCTTAGACGACCTTGACCACATGATGAGGGACGTCTACCGCCAGCAGTTTGGGCGGTTCTATGATCCGAGTTTCTCTCCATTCCCACCTCCACCGGCGCCGCAGTGATTGATGACCGGACCGCTCGTTTGATTTAGACATTCCCGCCACCACTTGTGAGTTTCTTTTTCTTTTCTTTCTTTTGTTCTTTCTTGTGAACATTAGGGACAATGTTCGTCCTAAGTATGGGGTCGGATGTACTAAATGTTTGTAATAACTCTACTCTATATGTTGCTTTTATTCCGAGACTATCATTGTATGTTCATTATATGTTACACGTTTCATTCCTGCATTGCATGAAAAAGAACTTTAAAAACCCATAAAAATTTGAAAATTTTGAAAATTTGGTGCTTCTAATGAATTGAGATGATTTCCATCATAATCACTACTTGCGAATTGAGTTTGATAACAATTGCATGCTTAAAAGGATTGTAATTCGAAAAGAAATTGAATGAATGAATTCTACCTCTTTTGCAAGTTTTATAATGTGAAAACGTTACCTAAATCATGTTGAGAGATTGAAGTTGAAATCACATTATAAGTTCCTATACTTCTTGTTGAAATGATTAAGGCAATTCGATACTTTCTTTCCTCTTTCTTTGATCATCTAACTCCTCATTGAAATATTAGCCTCCTTTACCCATCCGGGAACTTGGAAAAGTGAAAGAGAAAAAGGCATGTTTGATGTGGGAGGGCCATGAGAGCAATTATTTGCAATCAATTGAATAGAAAGAAATTATAGGTTTGGGGAAGTCAATCATGACGATGAGTAACTCGGCACCATTCACATAGCCGGGTGTTTGTGTCTTGCCAAAGTCGGATTGAGCGATATTCCTAGCGGATTATGGTATGTGCGCTAAGGGTTTGAGGCATCTCTTACAATTTTGAGAAACGCCAATCTCCTAGGCTTCGGTTTTTGTGCACCTCTATCCATAACTCCAAAAGTAAAGTCGAAAAATGAAAAGAAGAGAGTGAAGCTCTAAGTGAAGTGTTGCGGAAACCGCAAAAGAAGAAGAAGGTAGTTGTCCACTTTCCCGGATTTATGCACCACTCTCCCTTAAAGTTTTCCCTTCCCTTCCATACTCTAGACCTTTTCTTTGAAAGCCCTTAAGATCAAAAGAATGTTATAGGACTTGGTGATCTAAATTGAAGCTTCTTATGATTGATTTTGATAATGTTTGAAGGTTATAATGCTTGTTTAGAAGTTGAGTTGATTCATGAATTTTCTTTACCTCTTAGTCTCTAATTAAGTGTGTGAAAGTTTGAAAAACGATTGAAGCAAGGTTTGAGAATGATCTATTCTTTAGAAGTCACATTCATCTAAAAGAAGGTACACATATTTCATCCTAACTCTTGTTTAAAGCTTTTTGAAAGACCTTGCTTAGGGACAAGCAAGTGCTAAGTATGGGGTTATTTGTTAGCATGAAATATTGTGGTATTTTAGGCACGTTTTCTAATCGTATTTGATTCATATTGATAGTCTTTGATTGAGCTTTGTGCATATGAGAGCTAGTATTACCTATATTGTCGATATGGATGTCTACACTAGTTCTATGTTGATTATAGGTGATTTGGAGCTATTTCCGAACGGAAACGAGCAAAGGAGAGTTGAGTTGATATGTCCATAGATTGAGGACACTCTTTGGAAGCAATTTGGAGTCTTAGATTGAGGAATGCACGAGTTAGGGAAGAATCACGTTCTTGCCCTAAATTACGCCCTAAAACACGGCCGTACCACAAACCACGTTCAGAATTACGGCCGTGGATTCAGAGTCAGAATTCGATGTTCATTCCAGGGGATTCTACGGCCGTGGAACTAACCGTAATTGTTTCCACGCCCTAAATTACGGTCGTGGAATCTTCCACGACCGTGATCTTGGCGAATCTTTTCGCCATGTTTCGGAGCCATGATCTTTTGAAGATTGGGCCGGGCCGACACTTTGCCCTGCATTATAAAAAGACGGATGAAGCAAGATTCCGTCACCTCGCTTACGACCTTTTCAACCCTCGCTTAGCGGCAAACGTACGCTTACAATCCACGTTCAGCAACGCACAAACCCTCATCTTGGAGGTAATTTGGAGATCTCATTGAAGATCAAAGTTCGTATTGGAGAGTTGCTGTTTGTGATCTTCGTGTTTGTGGAAGATCGAAGTTCTTGGAGGGTTTTGCAAGAAGATCCCTCTTCTTGCTTAGGTTTGATTTAGGATCGGATTGACATCCCGTTTCTTTTCTTTCCTAAGATTGTGATTGTTTACTCCGTTTTGAATCTTTTGATAAACACTTGTTCTTGGCTTTGATTATGAGATTCATTTGAAGATTATTGATAGTTCTTGAAAGTTCCCATCTTTTATCTTTTAATTCTTGAATTGATATCAATATGACTGTTATTGGCTAAAAACCCTTAACAATTCTAAGGTGAAGGGTTGATAGTTGTGGCATAGGTGATGATAGATCGATCGCAAACAGATTAGACCCTGAGAGTTAGAGAATTGTCGCCGACAACCCTAAATTACGGCCTGTTCTTGAGTCCACGGCCGTGGAACCTCAAGAACTAACCGTGATTTCCCTTAAGTCTACGAACCTGCTTTTACTTTGATCTAAAGTTAAAGATTTGCTTTAACTTAGTTTAGACTTGTCTTTTCTAGGTGGTAGTGAAGCCTCAACAACCTCTACCTCGATTGTGAGCCTCAACAACCTCAATCGGATAAGTTAGTCTTGATCTTTAGATTATAAGTTTAGGTATTTGATACTAATCCTCGTCTTTAGAACCTTATCTATATTGAGCCTCAACAACCTGTATAGGGAGTGTCTTTTAGGTGAGTTACATAAGGTTTTTGGAACCTCAACCGTACGATTACCTTACATTAGTATACCTTTGCATATCTCAACTCTGTCTTTATATCATTAAGTATATCTTGAATCGATTGCCACAGTTGGATACCTGGATCTTTAGGATTGTTGTTTTCCCAATAATTTGCAAAACTCCTATATTTACTTGCTTGATAACCTGCAACCGAGTTCGCTCCACCCAAATCCCTGTGTTCGATACTCTGGAATTCTTGCTTAACTACGTCGATCCGTACACTGCGGGTTCGCTTGCTTGATTCTAGTTTTATAAATTTAAAGCTTATTTGCACACACCTCTAGGGGCGAACAATGACTAAGTGAGGTGTTCAGGGATAAGGTAAAGGCTCGAGCTTTCAGGGTCCTGTAGGGATTAAGATCATTCTAACATCGTCTTTCCCACAACTTTCACCCAATTACCGTAGAATCGCATAAGAAACTTAGCCAACAATCATCATGATAACAATAATCAAATTAATAGGATAGGAATCAATATTCGAACAAGAAAACCCTAAGAAAAAGGTCTCAATAACTTAATGAATCAAACAACAAATCAGCGTTCCTCAAGTAACAAATCAAAAAAAAACAACAATTCAAAAGCAATCTAAGAAGATTTTACAAACTCCTTCAAAAGCCAACTCCAACTATGATTCCTTCCTTCCTTCTACCTTCAACTTCCTTCAACTCTCCCTTCAAATTTTAGAAAATCCTTCAGTTGCTGGATGCCCTCAGCATAGTTGAACTTGTGGAAAATTCAACCCTTTATATAGGATAATTATCTTCCAAAGATAAGATATCTTAAAAAGATAATTTCCTCGAAAATATATTCATATCTCTTAAAATAAATCAAGCAAAAACAATATCTTCCTTCCAGAAATCCAGCCAAAAATATAAGATATCCTTCTTCCAAAAATAGAAGATCTCAACCAAAAATAAAGATTTCGCCGGCGATAGGGTGTTCGCCTCGGTCGGAACGCTCCTCAAGTTCACCTCGGTCGAGGTGGTACTGTAGCTGACCGAGGTGAATCTCAACTGAATGTAAATCATTATGAATCTGGTCCAAAATAGATTTTCTATATCATTTCCATGCCTCCTGAGATCTTCTCATAGCTCCAGAATGTAGCTCCAATGAATCCTTAGCTCCATTTTAGTCCAAAACGTGTCATTTTACCTACGATTACAACGAAACTAGGTGTAGACCTCGATTCCCACAATGGTAGACAAAACAACAATATAACCACAGAATATACCTCCATACATGCCGATTTATGAAGATAAAATGTCTAAAACAATCCCAAAATATAGACTATAAGACATGCTATCCAAATATCCCATACTTGTCCCTTGCTTGTCCCCAAGCAAGTTCCAAATCTTAGATACAAGATAGAATGGAATATAAGTCAGAAAAGATCAATGAAAAATATTTCAAACATTTTGGTGGTGTGCTCCACTCATAGATCACCCTAAGATAATGCTTTATGGCAAATAAAATCAAGACATGATCAAAACATTTTATAAATATAAGAAAGCTGTTCATCTTTGCATAAAATCTTAGAATGCATAATAAATCATACTTATCGAAATTAATCATGTATAATCCAGTTTAAACCACCAAGTCAATCAACAAGCTCGAGGTCTCAAGGGCTTTGCAAAAGAGGTCAAGAAACGTGTAAGGGAGGGATGTATATAAGGTAATGTGGTGCTAGAATCCGGGAAAAGGATTTTACTTCACTTTCTTTGAATCTCAACATCATCCACCAATAAGCTTTGCTTATTTTTTTCCTTTTACTTTTTGGGATGCATGGACAGAGGTGCACAATAACCAAAGCCTAGGAGATCAGCAATAATCAATTTCTCGAGATGCCTCAAACCCTTGATGCACATACCATGACCCGTTAGGAATATCGCTCAATCCGACTTTGGCAAGACACAAACACCCGGCTGTGTGAATGGTGCCGAGTTACTCATCATCATGATTGACTTCCCCAAACCTAATTTTTTCTTTCTAAAACTTTCAGCCAACATCTCAAATCCACTTCACTCTGCTTTTCATTACTTGCTTCCAAATTCCCGGATAGGTAAAGGGAGGCAAATATGTATATGAGGGGCTAAAGCATGATCAAGAAGAAGAAGAGAAGAGAATGAATTGCCTTAGTCATCCCAGGAAGAATGTGATAGAACTCATCATGTGGTGTCAACCTTCAAATCCAACATAATTTTGATAAAAACAAAGAATTAAACATGCTAGCATTTTAAAACAAAGCATTTAGCAACTAAAACATATTATAAAACCTTTCGAACATATAAAGATTTCAAAACCAATCTGCAAACAGAATCTTCATCGAGGTCATATCCAGAGAAGAAGCACAAAAATCATTTCGAAAACTTCACAGTTAAACCACCTCGGTCGAGGTGTTTTTGCGTCATCCGAGGTGTTCATCCTCGATCAGCCATGAACATCCCTGTCGAGGTCATAAAATTTTTTTTTTCTTAAACCAGTTTTCGACGTTTTTTTCAAATAAAAAAACCTTTATGTATGCATGTAATGATAGATAAACACCTAGAGCCAAATAAAACAATAATATCCATCAAGAGAGTAATACAAACCATAGTAGCACATAAGGTCACAAATATACATCCAAATACCCCATACTTGGGACACATTGTCCTAATGGGTCAAATAAAAGTCTAAAGAACAAGATACTCACCGGACCTAGCTGAACTGCATAATAAATGAAGAAAGAAAATCCATGCAACTCTAATCCTCGTCAGCAAGGGCTGGTGGTGGATGTAGAATGTAGGGGTGTTGGGTCGGATCAAAGGGATAGCCCATCATCTGCTGGAACTTAATCTACATCATGCGACGCTGGTAATGCGGGCTCTCCCCTATTTGATGTATCCAACTATCAGTGTTTCTACACTCATCATCAAAGCGCTGGGACATATCAACCGTCATAGCCTCATAGGAGTCAATCATCTCCTCGGTCAGCTCATCAATTCGTCGATGAGCCTCTCGATCTCTACATCTGTGGAATCTGCGCTGAGGTGATGGTGGTGGTGCTGCTGGCTCCTCCTCTATCACTTCATCATCGAGGTCGACAACTAGAACACTAGGGCCACCGGTATCAGTACAGGTCTCCCTAGAAGCTCCTCCATCAAACTCCTCCTCATTATCAGCAGCAGCGTGTCTGGCATCCTGCATGTAAGGATACTAGGCATTGGACCAGTACTAATGGTCAAATACGGAGAACTGAGATGACCATAAAATACCCTGTGGAGCCGTCATCTCCCATGGAATAGCGACGTAAGGCGTGCTAAGACCACGGGGAAGGAGAATACGCCTCGTGATCATCTCTTGAAGTCCCAGCGGCTTTGCAGCCGCGACAAATGTACACGCAATCAGATCTAGACCCATGGCAGTAGCAATGTGGGCCACCAAGCCTCCACAGCAGATATCTTCCTTCGACTTGACCTTGATCCTATGCAAGTCCTCCGCTAACATCCCAGCGAAATCAAGCACTCCCCCTATAACCATGCAAAACAGACTCAAAAGCTCCCCTTGTCTAATCTTCTGGGGCGTCTCAGTACGTGCCAGAAGAGTCTCGCTGAATATTCTGTGACCTAGGCGGAAGGCTAAGTGGAATATGATGCGCTCTCTGGAATCTCCAGGTCTCCACCTATCACTGTGCTCAACCACATGGGTTATCTCGCCCCAGAAATCTCGAGCTACGGCTCGGGAGGGAAAGTCAAAGACGGTGGGGGTAGGGAAACTAAAAACCTCCCTAAACTGGTCCTTGGGCACGATGTAGTTCCGGTTTAGCAACAACTACTAGATACTGCTGCGTTCCGGCACGCAAGTTACGGAACTGACAAACTCCATAGTCAGCTCTAAGTAAGCCGACGCTTGAACCTCCATAAACTTCTCCAGTCCCACCATGGATATGATCTTCCTCAAGTCCTCCGTCACATGGAGGCACTCAAAGAAAGCAACGTCGAGGAAGCGCAGGGCAACAATGGGACGCCCGCAAATACGATCAAAATCAGCGTGGTGTCGCTCATGGATCACCAGAATCATATGCTGAGATGCAAAAGAAGGAGAGAATCTACTGGCTCTATCTCTCAAGACTAGTTGGCGATCACATCTGCTACTCATGATTTTTTCTGACAGATCACCTCGGTTGCCTGAAGAACACCTCGGCCGAGACACAGCCGACCGGACCGAGGCGAAGGGCTGTTCGTTCGAAACTCTCAAATTTGCAAGTTATTTTCCCCTAAATCACTATCAAATGCTTCCTAAGGGGTACTTATATCTTTTCCAACAAGAGATAGTGGAAACCAAAGCCATATCTGTCCTAAATCACTAGAAGAAAAAGAGTTAAGGTTTTCGAACGAAATACCCAAATTCTGCAGATTCGGAGCATTTTTCTCGCTGTTTGATGCTTGAAAACCGATCCTCTTTCTTCCTCCGGTGTAATCAAAACAAAAATCACAAGAAACGAGCAAGAATCGAAGATTTGAGGAGTAGGGCACGCCGCGGTCGAGGCTTGCTGTGGGAGGGAAAATGGAGAGAGAGAAAAACTGTCTCGCCTTTTATACCCTTCTCTGATTTTGATTTCACCTCAGTCGAGGTGGTCCCGACCGGACCGAGGTGTCTGACTGGATGTCAGACCTAATCGCCTCGGTTACCCCAAGAACATCTCGGTCGAGGTGCTGTGACAACAACCGAGATGTATGTCATTCAAGATTCGTCTTCTCAATTTCTCGAAATTCTGTCATTCTAATGTCGCTCCTGAGTTGTAATCATTCCTTAGAGAGTACTTGGTTTCTGTCTAGATGATGCCAAAAACAAAGCAAACCAAACTATCTAAAACTAAGCTAGAAAAATAGAAAAGAAAGCAATACTTTGGGTTGCCTTAAGGTCGCTAGGTGGACCGTACATCATCTCTAGACATGCTGGAAGGTGTCCTCACTCCATACTTCACCTTCATTGTGGTGTGAGATAAAGAAGTCTATCCAACGTTCCAATGAGTGCAATTGCTCATCAAGAAATGAATCATCTATGGGTAGGTTATCCTTCTCGAGCAAGGAGGAAGGTAGCCGGCTGCGGTGATCCGCTACAAAATTCTCGGATCCCTTCTTATCGCGAATCTCTAGGTCAAACTCTTGAAGTAAGAGAATCCAACAAATAAGACACGGATTCACATCTTTCTTTGCGAGCAAGAAACGGATGGTTGCATGGTCGGTGTAAACAATAACTTTCACTCCCACCAAGTAACAGCGAAACTTCTCAAAAGCGTAAACAACCGCCAAGAGCTCCTTTTCGGTGGTGGCGTAGTTCAGTTGAGCTTCATCTAGCGTCTTGCTAGCATAGTAAATGGCGTTGGCTTGGCCATCCTTCTTTTGTCTAAGTACCGCTCCTACAGCCACATCACTAGCATCACACATGATCTCAAAGGGTAAGGTCCAATCGGGAGGTTGAATGATGGGAGCGGTGATCAACGCTTCCTTTATCCTATAAAAAGCATCAAGGCATTCCTGCAAAAAACTCAAAAACAACATCCTTATTCAAAAGATTAGTGAGTGGTTCAGAGATTTTAAAGAAATCATTGATGAACCTCTTGTATAAACCTTCATGCTTGAGAAAACTCCGCACACCCTTAACAGAAAAAGGGGGAGGAAGTTTCTCAATAGTCTCGATCTTAGCTCAATCGACCTTAATACCTCGGTTGGAAACGAGGTGTCATAGAATAATTCCTTCGCTAACCATAAAGTGACACTTCTCCCAATTCAGAACAAGATTAGTGTCTTCACAACGTTATAGCACTAGAGAAAGGTTAGCCAAACAATTCTCAAAAGAGGAAGCATATACCGAAAAGTCATCCATGAATACCTCCATGATCTCCTCAATGTACTCGGAAAAGATAGCCATCATACAACGCTGGAAGGTAGCAGGTGCGTTACACAATCCGAATGGCATCCTCCTATAAGCGAATGCCCCCCATGGACAAGTGAAAGTGGTCTTCTCTTTATCATCCGGATGGATAGGAATCTGAAAGAAGCCACTATAACCATCTAAATAGAAAAAAAGGGAGTGTTGAGCTAACCATTCGAGCATTTGGTCAATGAAGGGAAGCGGGAAATGGTCCTTCCGAGTGGCCACGTTCAGCTTCCTATAATCAATGCACATCCTCCAGCCCGTAACGGTCCTAGTTGGAATCAACTCGTTGTTCTTATTCGTCACAACGGTCATCCCTCCTTTCTTCGGAACTACATGCACCGGGCTCACTCACTTGCTGTCCGATATAGGAAATATGATACCTGCATCCAACAACTTAAGAATCTCCTTCTTCACAACCTCTTTTATGATCGGATTTAACCGTCTTTGAGGTTCCCGTGAAGTCTTATGATCGTCTTTCATTAGTATCTTATGCATGCAAAAAGAATGCTTAATACCAACAAGATCATTAATAGCATAACCCAAAGACTTTCAATGTTTCCTCAGAACATGCATCAGTTTAGACAATTCAGTTTCAGAAAGGGAAGCACTAATGATAACGGAATAAGTACAATCCGGGTCCAAGGAAAGCATACATCAAGTGACTTGGAAGTGGTTTAAGCTCCACAACTGGGGGTGCTTGCTGAGGCGGATTTGTGCTTCCTCCTTCCACTGAAGTGGATTTAGATTGAAGAACTGGACTTTCAGAAGTCTCAATTGACATCATCTCGCTTGCGACCTCGGTCGAGGTCCAAGGTAGGTGACCGATATGTTCTTTAGATAAGAACACCTCACTTGATCCAGAAAGTGCCTCGGTCGAGGTACTGGAACTGGGACCGAAACCTAAATTGCTTCTCTTCTCCTGGATTAGTTTCTCAACCTTAGCTCCTGGATCTGCTTCCAATGCTTTTAAGCTCCGTATATCTGCATCACAGTAGACATCTATACCTTCTTCCATTAAAGTAAAACTAAGAACTCTTTCAAGAGGATCGTTAGTAAGGATAGAGCTCACCAATTCTCTTGATTCTTCTTCATCATAGATGTTGAAGATATCATCCTCCAACGACTCTCCTTTTATTGCACCAAGCAATGCAAACTCCACATGATCACCGCCAATGTTGAATTTCAACTTGGCGTTCTTACAATCCACATTGTAACCCGAAGTTGCTAGAAATGGTCTCCCGAGAATGATAGGAACGGGATAATCTACGGGTATGTCAAGTACAAAAAAATCTATAGGTAAGTAGAAATTACATAGCTTGACGGGAACGTCTTCCAAAATGCCCACGGGATGGGTAATGGAGCGATCCACCATGTATAGCGTCATCTTCACCGGCTTGGGCTCTCCAAGTCTGACTCTCTCGCATAGCTCCAGTGGAATGATACTCATGCTGACTCCTAGATCACACAATGCATCATATGTTACATCCCCAACTAGAATGGGAATGCAAAATGAATTAAGGTCTCTTAATTTGGGTGGCATCTTCTCCTTCATGATTTGAATGAGCTCCGAAGACTTAGATGTCATCCTCACTTCCCCAAAATCTTCCAGCTTCCTCTTCCTTGATAAGATTTCTTTCAGAAACTTCCCATAGGCGGGCATTCCTAGAACGGCATCAAGGAAAGGGATGTTAATATGTAGTTTATTCATAAGGTCTAGAAACTTACCAAAATGCTTGTCTAGATGTGCTCTCGCCCTTGACTGAGGGAATGGAAGTGGTGGTTTATAAGCAGGAGGTGGAACATAAACTTCAGATTTATCCTTCACTTTTTGGGGCTCCACCTCGGTTGGCACCTCGACCGAAGTGTTCGTTGGGTCGTGGCTCGACTGAGGTACTGGATCTGCAGTTTTCAGTCCACTACGTGTTGTTATTGCCATAATTTGTCCCTTAGGGTTGCTCTATGTCCTTGCTGGGAGCTTCCCTGGATCCCTTGGCGCTTTATTCGCCTTGTTAAAGAATTGTTGCTCTAAGGCTTTTTGTGCCTTTGAAAATGAAGTCATCGATGTCTCCATAACGTTAAGCTTTATGAGAACTGCCTCCAGCACAACATCCTTCTTTTCTGGCTGGGACGAACTCGATCCAGGCTCCTGGCTTCTCAATGGAGTAGAAGAAGAAGAGGGGGCCTTAAAAGCATTATTAGCATGAGAATAAGGGTTACCGGGATTTTGTTGGTTAGATCTCCAATTGTTGCTATTGGAGTTTCTATTGTTGTTGTAATTGTTGTTCCGCGGCCCTGAATAGTTGTTTCTTCCTTGATATCCTCCATCTTGCTCCTTCTTCGTTTGAGCTACTAAAAGCTCCTTCAATGCTTTTACCTCATTGCTAAGCGAGGTGAGTTAAGCTCCATTTGATGATGTGTCTTGGAATCTAACTCTCCTTGCTCCATTTTCAGTTTCTTGATGGGAGTACTTCTCCATGTGTAAAGCTTACTTTTCAATGAAATCCCAAGCTTCATCTATCAGCATATCCATGAATGTGCCGGGTGAAAGTAGTTGGAGATTGAATTGAGTCGCTCCATCCACCCTTGAAATAAATTTCCAGCAACTCGATCTTTGGAATCCCATGATCTAGGCAATCCAATAGAATATCCTTGAATCTCTCCCATGACTTGGACAAACTCTCTTTATCCTTCATAATAAAAGCGTTGATCTTTCATCTCATTTCAGCGGTCTTAGAGGGAGGAAAGAACTTAATAAGAAACTCCGTCGTCATCTCTTCCCAAGTGTTGATTTTTCCGGCCGGAAGAGACTGATACCAAGAAAGCGCCGTGTCCTTCAAAGAGAAATAGAAAGGCCTCAACTTGTAGTAGTTATTCTCCAGTCTTGAAGGTCTCAAGGTCTCCATCAGAATCTCATAGTTTTGCAAATGTTGGTGTGGAGACTCACTCTCTAAACCTCCAAATTGACATTGGTGTATCATAGTTTGAACTTGCGGTCGAAGTTCATAATCATATTTAGCTGGATCACCTAGGTTGACTCTTGGACGCCTGACTTATTGATTAGGATCCATCCTCTATCCTAGGGTTTGTGGAATTCCAGCAAAAAGAACATCTCGGATAGGCATCCGAGGTGGTAGGTGTATCTCGGCCGGGGCAACTAGTGCTGGGTCTTGCCCCGGTCGAGGATCTGGGATCGGTCAAGGTAGAAATTGGGCCCTTAGAGCGGCCATATCTACTTCAATTACTTCTGTTCTTGCGCAAGTCTCGTCTCTTTCGCTTTGCAGTTCTTCTCTATTGAGGCGTAGCTGTTCCAATGCCTCCTTCAATTCGGCTTCATGATCGCGATCGTCTTGATTGTCCATCTTAGCTTCTTTCAATCTTCTTTTGTAGGTCTTTTCTGGTTCGGGATCGTAGGGAACGATTTCCTTTCCCGCACGAGTTCTTCGCATAAAGCTAAGAAAAGATCCTTCGGAAACACTCAAGTAAAGTAGTCAATAGCAACAAGGGCAATAGCCCCGAAAGACTACCGCAACCGGCTTGGTCTAGACTAAGTCCCCGGAAACGGCGCCAAAAACTTGTTCGCTCCAAAAGGTGTGTGCAAGCTTTAATATTTATAACCCAAGAAGAGTGGTTGAACAATATGCGAACCCGCAGTGTACGGATCAATTGTATTAAAAGCAATAATTCCGAGGGTCGATCACAGGGACTATGGTGAAACAAAGCACGAAATCAGGTTGTCAAATATTGCTAATAACTACGAATTAAAGCAATCAAAGATGATATAAATCCAGATAAAGGGAATACGGATTCTAGGGATTAAAGCATCTAGTTGTGGTTCCGACTCAAGATCTCAAAGGATAACGCGGACAAAGCTGAGGTTTGCAAGGGAAGGTGTTTTTAAGGTGGGAATAGATTACCGGGTAAGTCTCACTACTCACTATCCAAACCGAAGCTCCTATTACCGTGTAAGTCTCAAGGTACTAAGGAAAGGAATTATAATTTCAAACCAACACACCGCCTAAGCGAATAGAATCAACCTTTACCGGGTAAGTCTCACGCTAACCCACAAAGATGGGATGAAGGCACACTCAAACCCCAATAAAGGATAAACCTTTATTACCTACACTCATGATCTTAGGTAAACAAACAAAGAAATCACCGGGTAAGTCTCATCCTAGGTTTGCATTGAACGTGGAAAGGTGTAATAAGAATAGGATTTGACAAACTTAAACTCTTAACTCACATAGTTTGAGGAAAAGAGTTCACCTCGTTCAGTTATATTCCACCCCGGCCGAGATGTTCAATGAATGAGCGAGATGTTCTAAGGATAAGGAAAAGGCTCGAGCTTTCAGGGTCCTGCTGGGATTAAGATCATTCTATCATCGTCTTTCCCACAACTTTCAGCCAATCACCCTCGAATCGCATAAGAAACTTAGCAAACAATCATCAGGATAACAATAATCAAATTAATAGGAAAGGAATCAATATTCGAACAAGAAAACCTTAAGAAAAAGGTCTCAATAACTGAATGAATCAAACAACAATGTTGGTGGTGGAATCATAGAGTTGCTGCCTATCTCGTATGTTGATCTCGGTTCTAGTCTCGGCCGAGGTTTCCTGTCGAGATTCTGCACCGAGCCTTGGTTGCACTTGTTCTAATTGGTTATCAATTTTGGAAATCTTGGCCATTAGTTGTTTGACCATTTCCGTAACATCGGGAACCTGAGGGTCACTCTTTTGGGAAGCTCGTGGACTACCTCTTTCCGACATCTACACAAGCACTCAAAGTAACAACAAACTCGTAAGGTTCGTGAAAATGAAAGTACCTTTCTTTTTTTCTCTTGCACTCACGCTCTGTTGTGTTGTCGCAGGATGATTTTGAAAACTTCACCTTGATTATATATTTGTATAGGTGATGATCATGGAAGACATAAACACAAATTAAGTGGTTTTCTATACTAACAATTTATCGATTGTATATCGAGTTGATTGGTTTGGTTTGGTGGTTTGTTTAGAATGTATGTAGGTCTTGAAAAGCATTTCAAGGGACCTTCAGAGGCCTTGAAATCGGATACAAGGGACAGACGAAGAGTTTAGAGAGCTTCAACACGGAGGTCTTGAAAGCCATTTCAAGGGACCAGAAGCTAAAGCCTTGAAGTCGAAATCGAAACAAAGCAAGTGACTGGAAGGAATTCAAAATTCTAACAAACTAGATCTACCAAGTATCAAACAAGACCTCCCAAGTAGAAATGCCCAACAAGAAGATAAGCTCGAAGAAGATGTCAACCGACCAAGTAGATTTGATTCAAAACAGGATCTCGCAAAGATCCTCAACCAAAAGCGCAAAGCTTCTCTCTCAACGGATTTCGAATATCTTCACAACAAGTATGAGAAGATTACGGAAAAGGAAGATCAACGTGCTTTATGGAGATGAAGACGATAGAAGATCTACAACGTCTACCAACGGTCATCTACAGCTAGAAGATCTCTCCATGGAAGACTATAAATGAAGATGTCGATTAAAGAACAAAAAAAACAAGCTTACACAGAAACATTCTAAGTCTTCAAACGATCCAAAGCATGTTTATTCGATCAAAAAAGTTTTTCTTTCTCTCATTTACAAAAAGCATTATCCCCTAGAGAGAGATAAAACTCGAGAGCTCCATTGGAATATATAAAGAGTGTTATACAAGAGTGGGTGTTACCTTGCGAAGTAACTAGGCTATTATAGCAAGGTGAAGAGTTAGAGCCAGATCGTAGCATTGGCTACAGTGAGAGAAGAAGGGGATTTCTTCAAGTTTGTATCAAGGACTCTTTGAAGGTGATATTAGATAGTTAGATATTACGGCTATACCCTGGGATGGACAGTAGGCTATTTAGAGCCGAACTTCGCAAACATATACTTGTGTCGATCTTTTACATTCCGCACTATATCTGCTTTATTGTGACTAACTTTGTCTTCCAGGTAAACAAAGTCAAGGCTCTTGAAATTAGTTTCAAAGCCCTTGAAATCAAAGTGTGTCACAAAGAGTTCAGATTGATATCAAGGCCATTGAAATCATTTTCAAAGCCTTGAGATAGGTTTTTGCGAAAAGTTCCTATACTCTATTCAACCCCCCTTCTAGAGTATCTTTTATCTTTTATATTCACCTAACGGTTCTTCAATTGGTATCAGAGTTGGACTCACGTATATTGATTTAACCATCAGTGAGACTAATCATGAATCATGTAGGTGATGGAGGATTTGCTCAAGGAAGATCCTCATCTCGACCACCACCCTTATGTGGCAACAATTTTGCCCATTGGAGAGCACTCATGTGCATGTTCATTATTAAGCACGACATGGAAGTATGGAGCATCATTTAGAATGGCCCCAAAATTCTAACTACCACAATTGAAGGTGACCAAGTCCCAAGGAAGGAAGTTGACTTCACAAAAGGTGACTTGGACAGTGTCTCAAAGAACTACAAAGTTATGAACCTGCTCTATTGTGGATTAGATGCAAATGAATTCAACCGCATCTCATCATGCAAGAGTGCAAAGAAAATATGGGACAAACTCGTTGTCACATACAAAGGAACAATTCAAGTCAAGGAAAAAAAGATTAGCATCTTCCTCAGACAGTATGAGCTATTCAAGATGAACCCAAATGAACTAGTCAAAGAAATGTTCACAAGATTTACTAAGATTGTGAATAATATGGACTCACTTGGAATGGTCTTCACAAACGAAGAAAAAGTTAGGAAGGTTCTAAGGAGTCTGCCTAAAGCTAAGTGGGGTGATAGCATGTATTATAGTTTTTATTTTGGGATTGGTTTGGACGTTTTATCTTCATAAATCAGCATGTATGGATGTATATTCTTTGATCATTATGTTGTTTTGTCTACCTTTGCGAGAATCGAGGTGTACACCTAGTTTCGTTGTGATTGTAGGGAAAATGGCACGTTTTGGAACGAAATGGAGCTAAGGAAGCTAGGGAGTCTTTGAAGCTACATTTTGAGGCATTGAGAAGCTATAAGAGAAGCCCAGGAAGCAGGGAAATAAGATGAAAGATTGATTTTGGACCAGATCAGAGAGATTGACACTTAAATGAGATTCACATCTGTTGGCTTCACTGCCACCTCGACCGAGATCATCTTTAGGACAAGCTGGACCGAGGCGAAGTAATGACCGGACACGAGATCTTTATCTTTGGCTGAGATCTTGTACTTTTGGAAAGTGAATATCACATATTTTAGGATAGATTTTTGGAAGGAAGCATATCTTTTTGACTGATATATTTTGGAAGATTGGAAGATATTTTAAAGAAGGAAATTGCTTTTAAAGATATCTTATCTTAGGAAGGTGATTCTCCTATATAAAGAGGCTGATTTTCTAGAATTCAGCTATCTCGGAATATCCGGATCAAGGAGAGTTCTCCAGTGTTGAAGGAAGAGTTGAAGGAAGTTTAGAAGGTTGAAGATCAAGGAAGGAAGGAAGGAAGCTAGTTTGAAGGAAGTTTGAAGGAAGTTGTAAGATTCTCTTAGTTGGTTTGATTTGTTGTCAATCTGATTGTGATTGAGGAACGTAGTTTGCTTGTTTGTTTGATTGATTGATTCAGTTATAGAGACCTTTGTGTTAAGTTTTTCTTGTTTGAATATTGATTCCTTTTTCATATATTTGATTATTGTTATCATGATGATTGTTGGCTAAGTTCTTTATGCGATTCTAGGGTGATTGGCTGAAAGTTGTGGGGAAGACGATGAAAGAATGAGCCTTTATCTCAGTGGACACTGAAAGCTCGAGCCTTTACCTTAACCGACGAACACCTCAGCCGGTCATAGAACATCTCGATTGAGATGGAACATGAAATGAGCGAGGCGAGCCCTTTGCTTATCCTTATCTGAGTTGAGGTTTCAGTTTACCAAATCCTATCCTTGTTATACCTTTCCTGGTTTAACGCAAGCCTAGGATGAGACTTACCCGGTGATTCATTTGTTTGTATACCCAAGATCAATAGTGTTAGGTAATAAAGGTTTATCATTTATTGGGTTTGAGTGTGCCTTCATTCCATCCTTGAGAGTTAGCTTGAGACTTACCCGGTAAAGCTTGATTCTATTCCCTTGGGTGGTGTGTTGGTTTGAGATTATAGTTCCTTTCCTTTGTACCTTGAGACTTACCCGGTGAGAGGATCTTTGGTTTGGGATAGTGAGTAGTGAGACTTACCCGGTGATCTATTCCCACCTTAGAAACACCTTCCCTTTGCAAACCTCAGCTTTGTCCACGTTATCTTTTGAGATCTTGAGTCGAAACGACAACTTGATGCTTTAATCTCTAGAATCCGCATTTTCTTTACCTGGTTATTACATCATATTTGATAACTTTGATTTGTTTCTTGTGTTTAATTGACAACCAAAATTACCGATCTTTGTTTCACCATAGTCCCTGTGTTCGACCCTGGAATTCTTGCTTTTATCACAATCGATCCGTACATTATGGGTTCGCTATTTGCAATTATTCTTGGTGAAGAAGATGGAGAGCTCCCATCCAATACAAAGAATCTAGCATTAAGATCGAAAAAGGATGAGTTATAATCTGAAGAGGAAGATAGTGATGATGATGATGAAGAAGAAGATGCAATTGCTATGATCTCTAAGGGTTTCGCGAAAATTCTCAAAATAAAGAAACAATCTGCAAACAATAGAGAATATCCACGAATATCAAGACCCCGAGGTAAGTTTTCTAACTCTAACAAGAAAACTAAAGTTTTGACTTCTTTTGAATGTGGTAAAACAGAACATCTCATTAAGGACTGTCAACAAAAAAAGATTACCAACTTTAAGAAGAATGATCGAAAGAAGAACGCTATGGTAGCTTCATGGAGTGATTCAGATTCCTCAAATGAATTAAAAGACGAAGAAGAACAAGAAAAACCTATGTCTTATGGCAGATCATGAAGAAGATTCAAATATCTACGTTGATAATGTTGTAAGTACTATCATGTCGCAACCTGAAACTGATCTCACTTAACAAAAATGGTATAGGTTATCATAGGAGCTTTCCTAGAAAACCGATTACCACCTTTGTCGAGGTCAAAGGAAGTATTCATATGCCCACATGCTTCTACTGTTGTAAAAAGGGTCATGTATAATCTACATGTCCATATAGAAGAAATGATCCTTACATCATTAGAAACACTTACCCTTTATGCTTAAGCAAACATGTCAAGCAAATCTGGGTTCCTAAAGGTACTAGACCACCAAACATGATCGAGCCTGAATATGGACCAAAATATGCCATTTGGTCGACCCGGAAAGGTTGATGTTTGTTGTTTTGCAGGATATCACCAAGGTAAAGAAGCATAAATGGATATTAGATAGTGGTTGCTAAAGACACATGAGTGGAAAAGTTTACTATTCTCATATTTAAAGAAGCAATCATTTGGAACCATTACGCTTGGTGATAAAGGAAAGTGTGACATTATTGGCATTGGTAAAATATGTTATAATTCATCTAACTTTATTGATGATGTATATCTTGTTGACGGTTTGAAGTATAATTTGCTTAGCATGTCTCAAATATGTGATAAAGGCAACAAGGTAATGTTTGATTCCGACAAATATGAAGTTCAAGAAAAGACGACGGGTGATATGATGCTTACTACTCCTAGATGTAACAACGTCTATTCTACGAGTACTAACCAAGTTTCAGGAACTAAGCTAAAGTGTCTCAAGGCCTTGACCGATGATCCAATGCTTTGGCATAGAAGAATTGGTCACGTAAGCATGCATACAATTCAGAAGTTACTTTCAAAGGATTTGGTACGTGGATTGCCAAACCTAAACTCAAGGTAGAAGAACTATGTAAAGCTTGTACACAAGGTAAACAAACAAGTCATTCAAACCAAAGAAGGTTGTAAGTTCTTCTCGTCCCATTGAACTTTTACATATGAATCTTTGTGGACCTATGCGTGTCAAATCTCTCAAAGGTAAGCAGTACATCCTTGTTATTGTGGATGATTTTTCTCGCTTTACATGGATATCTTTCTTACGAAAAAAATCTGAAGCATTTTTTGAGTTTTCAAAATTATGTAAGGAGTTGCAAACTTTGAAAAACCTGCCAATCATTTCTATAAGAAGTGATCATGGTAGAGAATTGGATCAACTAAAGTTTGATTTGTTTTGTGCAAAATATGGTAATTCACATAACTTTTCAGCTCCTAGAACTCCTCAACAGAATGGGGTTGTGGAACGTAAGAACCGCACCCTAGAGGATATGTCTAGGACTATGATTTTTGAAAACAGTTTGCCAAAAAGTTTTTGGGCAGAAGCAATAAACACTGCAAATTACATCTTGAATAGATGTTTAATTCGCCCTATTTTGTAAAAGACTCCTTATGAACTCTGTAAGGGTAGAAAACCTAATATTTCGTATTTTAAACCCTTTGGATGTACATGTTTTGTTCATAATAATGGAAAAGATAATCTTGGGAAATTTGATGCACATAGTGATGAAGCTATATTAATTGGATATGCTTTAAATAGAAAAGCTTATCGGGTTTATAACAAGCGTACCAAAATTGTTGAAGAAATTATTCTTGTCATATTTGATGAAAGAAATGATGGTACTTTGAGTGCAAGTTTGCACATCTTAATATGAATCAACGAGAAGATCACAATTCTGATGAACAAGAAGATCCTAATTAAAGATCAAGAAAAGAATATGCAAAAGAAGATTCAAGATACCGGAGAAAACTCTCAAGACCTTGAAACACATCTTCAAGACCTTGAAATAGAAAACTACGATGTTAGAACTCCCTTTCAAGGCCTTGAAACCCAAATTCAAGGCCTTGAGATAGAATCCAAGAGTAACACTCCAACGGTACCTGAATCTAATCAAGCATATGAACCTCAATCGTCAGGATCTGTTCCATCTTACAAAGGAAGATTGACAGCCTATTCCTGGTAAGATTGATGAGTCTGGGTTAGACATTGATGTACCTAATCTCATCCTTAACCATATGACCTATTCAGTCAATTCTAAACGAGTTATCCCTCTGCCCTATGGAAATCTTTTGCCCAATATCTTCGACTATTTTTCAATTGATACATCATCTGAAGATTGACAGCCTATTCCTGGTAAGATTGATGAGTCTTGTTTAGAAAGGCTAGGAATTGAAAAGACACTTGCAGGAGCATGGACATTAAAGGGAAAAGGAGCTATTCCATGTCCATCTCAAGAAGCTCCAACATCTTCTCCTCCCACTCCAGAAATCAGGTAAGATGGATGTGAAAAAGATATGGCTTGTCTAAATCGTGAACTTTCTGATTTCTAGTTTGACACTAAGCGAAGATTGGATGCAAATCATGAACTACTATCCATCATGAATGCTAAGGTAAATGAAATATATCTGATGAATGCTCTTACTCTTACCACAATGGGAAGGATCCTACCTATAACTGAAGATGCAGCTCAACATACTCAAGAAAAAATGGAAAATGTTTTGATGAACTACAAACGTCATGTACAGAATAACTTTATTCTGTATCCTACCCATGTTGAACCACCTATTCTTCCAGTGCTTGAATATGAAATGGTTAAGGAATGACGAGCTGAAGAAAAGAGACGACACTTAGCTTCTGAAATTGATGATTAGAGTCACAAGAAAACTTCATCCAAGGGAAAAAGGAAGTTCAATGAAGAAGATTCAGACTTAGCATAAGATGATTGTTCGATTGTTGCGTGAAAGACTTGGTTTTTATTATGGTTTTTGAAATACTTTTTTGGGGTTGTAATCTTTAAAACTACCATGCTTTAACTATTTTTCTCCCTTGTTGAAAGACAAAGGGGGAGAAATAAATGCTCCGGCAATTTCGATATTTTTGCATTCTACATTTTTAAGTTTGTTTTTAATATTCATATATGCATCACTAACTTTACAATGTAGGTACGATATTTGTGTTGTCTTCCATCAAGGGGGAGATTGAAAAATCCAACTTGATTATATATTTGTATAGGTGATGATGATGGAGGACTTAAAAACAAATGAAGTGGTTTTCTGTACTAACAATTTATCGATTGTATATCGAGTTGCTTGGTTTGGTTTGATGGTTTGTTTAGAATGTATGTAGGTCTTGAAACGCATTTCAAGGGACCTTCGGAGGCCTTGAAATCAGACACAAGGGACAAACGAAGAGTTTAGAGGGACTCAACACGGAGGTATTGAAAGCCATTTCAAGGGACCAGAAGCCAAAGCCTTGAAGTCGAAGTCGAAACAAAGCAAGCGACTGGAAGGAATTCAAAATTCTAACAAACTAGATCTACCAAGTATCAAAGAAGATCTTCCAAGTAGATATGCCCAACAAGAAGATAAGCTCAAATAAGATCTCAACCGACGAAGTAGATTTGATTCGAAACAGGATCTCGCAAAGATCCTCAACCAAAAGCGCAAAGATTCTCTCTCAACGGATTTCAAATATCTTCACAACAAGTATGAGAAGATTACGGACAAGGGAGATCAACGTGCTTTAAGGAGATTAAGACGATAGAAGATCTACAATGTCTGTCTCATCTCAACCAAGAAGCGGCTTTCATTGAAAAGAAGTATCATCTTGAACGGTCATCTACAGCTAGAAGACCTCTCCCCAGAAGACTATCTAAAGAGTTTTATACAAGAGTGTGTGTTACTCTGTGAAGTAACTAGGCTATTATAGCAAGGTGAAGAGTTGGAGCCAGATCATAGCATTGACTACAGTAAGAGAAGAACGGGATTTCTTCTAGTTTGTATCTAGGACTCTTTAAAGTTGATAATAGATAGTTAGATCCGGCTATACCTTGGGACGTTGAGTAGGATATTTAGGGCCAAACTTCGTAAACATATCCTTGTGTCGATCTTTTACATTCTGCACTGTATCTGCTTTATTGTGACTAATTTGTCTTGTAGGTAAACAAAGTCAAGGCCCTAGAAATTAGTTTCAAAGCCCTTGAAATCAAAGTGTGTGACAAAGAGCTCATATCGACATCAAGGCCTTTGGAATCATTTTCAAATCCTTGAGATAGGTTTTTGCGAAAAGTTTTCATACTCCATTCAACCCCCTTCTAGAGTATCTTTTAACCTTTATATTTACCTAACGGTTCTTCAAGTTTGATGCAAATGCCTTGGATAGATTAATACTTCTTTACCAATTGGTGCCTTGGTCTCACTAGAACTCCTTCATTGACTCAAATAGTCAACATGGTTCGGGTAAAAGGTTATTGTGTTGTGAGATGGTTAAGGAATTCTTGTAGGAAGTTTATTCCAGACACGACAATGTAGAAAGAATATTGCGGATAGACTCACTAGTATGTTAGGAAGTATAGATACTAAGTAACACACCCACTGAAATAAGACTTCAATGTTTAGAGTAGAAAGAGGTTAAAGAAAGCACACAAGAGATTAAGAAAAGAGAAAGAACGTACCTTGAGTTGTGCAGTTAGAAAGAGAGATACTTGGAATTGCTTTCGGGTATGGCAAGGACTCTCTAACTATTTCAAGACGGGTACTGAAACTCTTCCCTTGTTGGACTCTTGCACAGGGTGAAATGGGATTGTTTAGATTATGCCTCAAAATTTATCAAAATTTGACAACAGTACCAAATCTCGGGTGAAATCTCGGCAGAGATTCCTGAGGTTGGCCGAGATTGTTGAAAAATTGACTCTTTGCGTCGACGTTCAGCAATCACCTTTGGGGGCTACAACTCCTTGGTTGCCTTGTGATCTTTAGTTGCTGAAGAAGTGTTATAACATTGATTTGACTAGAATTGATAAGATCTTAACTACTAGAAAAATTCTTAACTTTATGCTAAACTTTGTTCGCTATTTCTGTAGGGTTGGGCGAGGATTTCGAGGTCAACGGCTGGCTTGTGTTTGGCTATTGTGTTTCTCTCTTTCAAAAGTTACACAAAGCAACGCACGTTAATCTCAAATAATCTTGCAAGAAAACAAGGAAATAAAAACACTCAACTTATATATGACTTAAAGAAGACTCAAAAAAAATTGAGTTAAACCCGATACGGACTTCAATCGCTTAGCTTTGACACCACTTTGATGTGGGGTTAAATCCGTAGTTTCTCGATCTAGATTGAAAATCCATGACAGAAGCTAAATCTTGGATGGATAATAGAAATCTCGGACGAGATTTCGCAAGAACAAACCGAGATTTTTTTGAGACTCAGAATATGGATTAGTGAATGATATGGAAAGATAAGAAGATGAATATGGATTCATAAATGAGAGATATATGATGATATGAACCAAGAGATTCCCGCAAAGAACCTTGACCAATGATGTGTCAAAATCCCTTAATGAAGAGCTTACCTTAACCCTCACTTCTTTAACCTTACACAAGTCTTCTAAGTAAGACAAGCATGATAACGTGTTTTATGACGTTAATATAGGCATTCATTTAGATAGTTTTTCCCATTATTCATGCACGGTTTGGCATTAGTTCACGACGTTTACACTCATTTCATGCATATTTCTAGAAAAGACGTCTACACGAGCTTTTGTCGGTTTTGTAGGTGTTTCGGGGATCTTTTGGACATTCATCGATACATTCGAGGGTCAAGCCTCATGGTGGTACACATCCAAGGCTTTGAAGGAACATAATTGGAGCAATGAAGGACACAAGGACCCTTATTGGTGCAAGCAATGGAGCAACTAATGGCTAGATGATCATAACAAGTCTATGTTGAAGAAAATCGACCTACACTCAGGAAAATCGGCCGATTTATTTGACTGGGTCGATTTTTTTGCCTTTGACAGCTTAAGCCACGTGTCCCACGATCTCTTTGTCCGGCCTTGCTCTTGGTGGAGAATATAAGTGGGTCTGCAAGCTGTTGCTGAAAATTCATTCTCTCCCTCTCCCACATCCTCTAGCATCTTCCCAAAGACTCTTCCAATTGGGAGCTCTCTTCAAGACACCCTTGTGGGTGTTCTTGAGAGAGATTAGTGTAGATTTCAATTTCATAGTGAGATTTGAGTGATTTTTATGAAGAAGCTTGTTGAAGGTTGTAAGATCTGACTTGGAGCTACATTTGGTGTGTTGAAAGACTTGTTTTGAGCTCAAATCTAGCTAAGTTTCATTGCTTTCATTTCCTTACTTCATCTTCTTGCTATGGATTTCATGTATGCTTGTATGATGATTTTAGATCTTGAAATGCATGTTGTTGGCTAGTTTATTGTGATTCTGGAGTGATGGATTGATGCTTATAGCTTGGGTGATGATAGAATGGACTTATATGTTAGTTTAGGATGATTTGTATGCACGAAACCTAACCCAGGAAGAAAAATCGGCCGATTTTTGTTATGATCCACCCGATTTTTCCTTCTGTTGCTCTTTAATTGATGAATCTGTATGTTAGGATGTTAGATTGTTGAAATCCCAGTGTTTGTTGAGCATAATATAGCTTAGGGTGACCTAATGCTAGCAAACTAAGTGAGGAAAGAGACCTACCCGGTGATTTCCGATCTTAGATACCAAAGATGATGAACTCTAGGTAGTAGTGAGCCTCATAAGCCGCTATTAGACTGAGTGTGCTAGGATTGTTGCTTGAGACTTACCTTTTCCGAGACTTACCCGGTAAGGAGAGGTTTGCCCTTCAAGTAGTGTTCGGTTTGTGTAGAATTCCCAACTTTACCTCCTTGAGACTTACCCGGTAATAGGAGTTTGGTGCAGGATTATCGAAGCATGAGACCTACCCGGTAATTGCTTCCATTAGAGAAACACCCTTTCCCAACACCGTAGATTTATCCTTAGAATCTTTAGAAGCTTGAGTCCAATGCCATAACTGGAAATCTTGACCTCTAGAATCCACTTTTTCTCTCTTTGATCTCATATCTTGTGTTTGTGTCACTAGTTTGTTTGCTAGCTTGAGTTGTTAGTTTGTTTTATTACCTTGCTTGATTTGTGATCTTTGCTTGATCACCACAAAAACCAACCAAAAATATCATCATTTTCATTTCTTTAGTTCTTTCTCTTTTCTTAGACTAGATTTGCACTATCTTTGATCATTGAATGACTTGATTTCGCCTCAGTCCTTGTGTTCGACCTCGGAATACTTTCCTTCCTACATAACAATCTGTACACTGCGGGTTTCGCTAGGTAGTTTAGGAGATTAGATCGAGTTTATAAATATAAAGCTTTTTGTGCTACACAATCTTAGCGTAACAAAGCACAAGGAGTGACTAGTATTGACCAGCTTCACCAACCTTCAACAATATTAACACACACAAGCACAATCTAGGAAGGACTTCATAACTATTCAATCAAGGTCTCTCTCTTTGATTGAATTGGAATGAATAAAATACAAACTTCATAAACGAAGCTGCAAGTTCACACAATATGTGGAAATATATCAAATATAATATGTCCTAACAATCTCTCCCACTAAGGCTATTTATAAGGGAGAATAACTATGAAAAGTAGGAAAGATATCTTCTTAAAGATAATATTGGTAAGACATCTTTGAAAAGATATAAAACTAATAATTCCAAAAATAGGATCAAAACAAACAATTCCTTAAGATAGTCCGAGAGCTTAAGGAAACAAAATATAAAAGATATAGTTGTCAAAGATAGAAGATCATGACCGGATTATCAAGCGCGTGTCAGAGCACAAATCTCGGTTGGAAATCTCGGCCGAGATTCCTAGAGGTGCACCTAGATTTCTTATCTGAGACTCTTTCTTCGTCCTATCCTTCTTCTATGTTCGATGGATCTTCTTGGTTGTGGTTTGGCTCTTTTATTGCAGTCAGTAAGCGACCATCAAAGGAAGAACCACAGACAAAAAAAAAATCATCCATAGAAACCTCCATAACGTTCTCTTTGTATTAGGAGAATATGGCCATCATGCACCTTTGGAAAGTAGTTGGTGCGTTGCAATGTCCGAAAGGCATCCTCCTGTAAGAAAACGTACCACAAGGGCACGTAAACGTAGTCTTCTCTTGATCATCAGGGTGTATGGGAATTTGGAAAAATCCGTTATACCCATCCAAGTAGAAAAAGTGTGAGTGTTGTGCTAGTCTCTCAAGCATTTGATCGATGAAAGGAAGAGGGAAGTGATCCTTCCTCGTTGCAACGTTTAGTTTCCTATAATCAATGCACATTCTCCATCCCGTAATTGTTCTTGTAGGAATCAACTCGTTCTTTTCGTTGGTTACATCGTTCATTCCTCCTTTCTTGGGAACCACATGAACGGGGCTCACCCACTTGCTATCATAAATTGGGAAGATAATACCTGCATCAAGTAGCTTAAGAATTTCCTTCTTCACAACCTCTTTCATGAACGGATTTAACCTTCGTTGAGGTTCTAGTGAAGGCTTATGATTATCTTCCATTAAAATCTTATGCATGCATAAAGAAGGCTTAATACCAACAAGATCATCACTAGTACAACCTAAGGATTTCCTATGCAATCTTAACTCATGCATCAACTTTCTTGTAAAAACCAGTTACTTCAAGAGATCCCACGACCGCGCCTAGTCATGGTCGCGGTCGCGGTGCCGTAGTCGCGGCGAGGGCATGCTGCAGCCGTGGCCTAGTAAAGTAGGCAGCCGTCTTTTAGCCGTCTTTCCTTCTTTCTTCATTCTTAAGTATTCTCCATCTTTCCACGTCATAAGGGTTCTTGGACTTCTCTAGATCATCTTTCCCCTCTTCCTTTACGTTCATCCTTCCTTCCTTCTATCTTCTTCAACTCTTCTTATTTTCTTCTTGGTTTCATCTTTCTAAGTGTTGGAGATACTAATGTTACTGTTTAATATGTTGTGGTGAGTAGCAGCAAGTTGAGGCAACTGTGGTCTTCCTTCTACCAACTAGAGAAGAGTGGTAAGCCACCCCTTCTCCTCCTCCCATGGTTCATCTTCTTTCTTCCTTGTTTTGAAATCCAACAAGAATAGTCTTGTTGTTCTTGGATGTTATGTGTGTGGATTATATTGATGAAATTAAGTTGGGCTTATAATCCTTGGAGGAGAAGTAGAGATTGAGGAGAGACGTTGACAGAAGCAAAGGAGCGAGTTTCTAATGTGAACAGCACCCGTGCCGGCTTGATGCCGCATCTGCATCATGAGTGGAGCCATCGCACCCGCGCCTCACCTCCGCCGCACCCGCACCTTCGGGCATTGTCACTGCTCCCGCACCTTTTGTAGCATTGTTATACTTAGGACAAACCTAATCCTTTGGCATGTCTTTCCTTTCCACTTGAGTTGTGGTTTCCTTGTAGAAGCATGCCAGGTTGAATATATAGGATGATGGGTTAATTATGTTGGAATGCCTTGAGAGGATTTGAGAATTTGACAAATATATCGAGGATGGTTATGATATGTATTTTCTTGTGAGAGTTGTGAGGCTAGAAGTTAGAATCTGCCAACATGTGATTCGATGGGTGATATGTGTGCGTTGATTTATCAAGCGTGGTGTATATTCCTGCGGAAATATGAGAGTTGACCGATTAAAGGATTACCTTGTAATAGGTAAGTCCCTCGGGCTTACTTAGCTACCTACCTGTGTTGGTTTGGATGTAGTAGTGGTGTGTGTTTATATGTTTATAACTATAAACCGGACTAGGACGACCATACGTGTTTAATGGCCCATGTGTGTTATAATCGGGTGGTGACTGAGGTTGCAAGGATTCAGGAGGAGCCGAGAGAACCGCATTTGGATTTCTCGTTGAAAACATTTTATTAGATGAGAGTATCCCCTTTAGTTGGAAAGGTGGGCCTAGAAGTCGAGCTTTGGATTGGGCATGTGGACTCAACACTGGAGTCGATCAGATGCCTAGATGATAGACTAGTAGAGTTGGTGTAGACTCTATTCCAGGACTTAGCACAACATTGGTGGAGGACCATGCGGAGTCGGGTCACTAGATACGAGCAAATGAGGAGTCTCATCAAAGAGCGTTTATGCCCTGCCTCACTAAGGATGGTGAAACTGCAGGATTTCATGGAGGCTGGATTTGAGGACGTTCCTATATCTGAGGCGATCATGAAGTTTCAAGAGGAGCTGGAATTTTTGGGTCCAACTGCACCTCCATAAGACCAACATGTATACTTGTTCTCCCGCAAACTGAGGGAAGGTACCCGCACCTATATGGATTATTTTCACTGTGACTCCCTAGTAGATTATCATGATCGAGCCTCATTGTCCGAGAGAGCGAGCTGGCCATAGGAGAGCTTCTCAAAGTGGAGGGTCAAAGAAGAGACAAAGGGCGGGTCAGACCAGTGCTACTATTGGAGCTTCTGGGCAGAGTCAGATGTAGGAACACTCGAGTGGTCCATCGACTACACATACTTTTGATAGGGGACCGCAATGCTTCAACTGCGGAGGGTATGGACATATACGTCCTGAGTGTAGGAAGCCATCAGTGACTTGCTACACATGTAGCAAGCCAGGCCACCGAGCTACCTTTTGTTATCAGGGCAAGGCCCCTTCATAGTAGGGTTCTTCCCTTGCTAGTGCAGTTGGAGGCGGACAAAAATCGTCTCAGTACCAAACACCTGGACATCAGCAGGTCCTAGATTATCCTCCTACTCAGGGTTCGGCAACAAGACTGAGTAGAGGCAAAGGATGTGGTGGGAGCACCACTGACATGCGAGGAGCACAAGCTCGAGTTTTTCAGCTGAGAAGATTTAAGGAGCCGGAAGCTCCAGCCACTACAAGTACCATTCAGATTAATGGTTCACATGTTAGAGTACTTTTTGATACGGGTGTTACGCACTCATTTATTTTTGATGTCTGCATTGAACGTTTAGCCTTAGATACGGTAGAGGGCATACCATTTATTATAGGGTTACCCGATGGAGGTAGGGTTAGAGGTACCCGCGAGATACACGATTGTCCCATACGATTGGGAAATCGTGATTGACATGTAGACTTCTTTTTCATGTACTTAGTACATGAAGAAGTCATTTGAGGGACGGATTGGATGGACCGTCATGGTGTGGTTTTAGATATCAGTAGGTGGACCGTGTCGGTCACTACCGAGGCAGGTCAGATAGAGATTTCCGAGGTTGGGACCTTGGAAATACTGACTTTGTCATCAGCACAATCCGAGCGGTGTGGCTGATTTACATGGTTATGAGGCTTTTTGGTGTTACGCCATGAAGGAAGGTGAGAGTCCGAAATTAGTGGAAATTCCCATCATGTGCAAGTTTATCAGCATTTTTGACAAGCCATCCAACTTACCTCCACAGAGAAGCATGAATTTCGGCATCAAGTTAGAGCATGGGACAAGACCAATCTCAAAGGCAACATACCGTATGGTGCCTATCGAGTTGCTGGAGCTGAAGAGGCAACTCAAGGAGTTAGTAGAGAAGGGCTTCATTTTCCCTAGAGTTCCACATGTGGTGCGCCGGTACTTTTTGTGTGGAAGAAGGACGGATTGATGAGGTTGTGCATCGATTACCAAGATCTGAACAAGGTGATCATCAAGAACAAGTACTTGCTTCCCCGTATTGACGACTTGTTGGATTAGCTGCAAGGAGCTTTTGTGTTCTCCCGTATAGATCTGAGGTCCGGATATCACCAATTGAGGGATAGAGAGCAAGATGTGCTCAAGATGGCATTTCATATCGATATGGCCACTACGAGTTTATAGTGATGCCATTCGGGCTCACGAAAGCGCCCGTCGTCTTTATGGAGTTGATGAACCGCATCTTCATTGACTTCCTGGATTAGTTTGTGGTGGTCTTCATTGATGACATCTTGGTGTAAGAGGAACATGCAGGACATTTAAGGGCAGTTTTGCGAGTTTTACAGGATAGAGAGTTGTACGCCAAGTTCTCTAAGTGCGAGTTTTGGATAACTGAGGTGGCCACCCTGAGTCACATTGTTTTTGCCGAGGGGATCAAGGTTGATTTGCAAAGATCGAGTAAGTAGCAGCATGGACGATTCCAAAGAATGTCAAGAAAGTACAAAGCTTCTTTGGCTTAGTTGGATATTACCGCCGGTTTGTGGAAGGGTTTTATATGATCACCCGACCAGTTACGAATTTGTTGAGGAAGACTACCCAGTTTTTATGGTCCGAGCCGTGTACTGAATGTTTTGAGGAGCTGATGAGGAAATTGATTTCTTCTCCCATCTTAGCCCAACCAGAGGGCATTGATGCTTTTGTGGTGTATAGCGACGCATCCAAGCTAAGCTTGGGATGTGTTTTGATTCAACGAGGTAGGGTAATCGTGTATGCTTCTCGACAGTTGAAGACGTCTGAGGAGAATTACCCAACTCATGACCTTGAGTTAGCTGCAGTGGTTCACGCCTTTAAGATCTAGTGACATTACCTGTTTGGATTTTCATACCAAATCTTCACAAACCATAACAGTTTGAAATTAATCTTCACTTAGCGGGAATTGAATAACCCCCAGAGCAGATGGCTCGAGTTGATTAAGAACTTTGATCTTGAGATTTTGTATCATCCGGGGAAGGGGAATGTAGTCTCCGATGCCCTTAGCAAGAAGACGCCTCAAGAAAAGGCGATAGCGAGATTGACAGGTCAACCTCATTTGTAGAGAGATCTAGCGTGGCTAGAGTTAGACATTCAGTTTCTAGATACAACAGTCATCTGTCTACCTTAGAGGTTCTACCTGATCCGTTGGGAGAGATCCAACTGAACAGGGGACATGCCCGACGTTGAGACGGATCTAGGATAGGATGTCTCAAGGCGAGACCCCATAGTTCACCATAGGTGCTGATGGACTCATGAGACGTTGCGAGCGCGTCTGTGTACCCTTGGATAGAGAGTTGAGAAAGAGGATCGTACAGGAGGCTCACACCACACCTTACTCAGTGCACGCAGGTGCGAGTAAGATGTATCAAGATGGACTCATGAACTTTCTTACCGGCTTTAGGCCGACTAGAAGCTTTGATTCTATATGGGTTGTAGTTGATAGACTGACGAAGACGGCACATTTTATCCCATATATGGGAAATGTGGCCGGTGAGTCGGCTAGATGAGGAGTTCACCAGGAAGATAGTTAGACTCCATGGTGTACCTATGACCATTGTGACTGATAGAGATGGACGTTTTACTTCCCGGTTTTGGCAGCAGCTACATACTGCCTTGGGTAGGAGCCTTCATTTTACAATGGATTTTCATCATTAGTCAGATGCTTAGTCAGAGAGGACTATACAGACCTTAGAGGATATGTTGAGGTCTTGCTTTCTAGATTGTGGACAAGTGTGGTCAGATCACCTCCCGTTGGTCGAGTTTTCGTACAACAATAGCTGGCATGCGTCGATCAGGATGGCCCCTTATGTAGCGTTGAATGGACGGAGATGTCGTACGCCTTTATGTTGGGATGAGTCAAGTAGTATCAGTGGTATATCTCCCATCAGATACAAGATGATGTAGCCCGAGTGGCATTGATTAGAGAGCAGATGTTGTTCGCTTCAAAACCTTCGTGTATATGAAGGAAAATAGCTTTAAATTTATACCAAGAATAAAAGCAAGTAGCGAACCCGCGGTGTATAGATCAATCGCAATAAAAGTAAGTATTTTAGGGTAGATCATAGGGACAGTGGTGAAACCAAATTGTAACACATATCTATTCGAGACAATTTGCAAATAAATTGAAAGGCTGAAAATGACAACGATGAGAATATTTGTAAATATAATGAAAACGCATATTCTAGAGATTAAGGTATCCAATTGTGGTTTTGGAATCAAGACTTTAAATGCTTTAAAGGACATAGCTAGGATTGCAAAGGTAAAGCATTTTGAAAGTGGGATACATCACGGGGGAGGTCTCACTATCCGATATTCCAAACCAAAGAAACTTATCACCGGGTAAGTCTCAAGTCTTCAAGTGAAAGGAATGATAGTCTCAAACCAATCACTCAACCTAAGGAAATATAATTAACCATCACCGGGTAAGTCTCAAGTTAACTCAAAAAGGCAAGAGGCAGGCACACTCAAAATAATAAAGGATGAACCTTTATTACCTAGAACTCATCATCTTTGGCAACCAAACAAGGACATCGCCGGGTAAATCTCTTCCCAAGCTTGGATATAGGTTAGGAAGGTTCAACAAGTCTAGGATTTAGGAAATCTTTAACCAAAGCTTAATGATAAAGCATGAAAGGTACGACAAAGGAAATATCGTTTAGTTCTTGGTGAAATCTCGGCCGAGATTCTTAGGAACAACCCGAGATTTGTCTCTACGAAGGTAAAAACACAACTGTGAGGGTCAATCTGTTTTTAAAAGCCAGTCTATCATCATCTAAACCACAATCTTCAACCAATCACCCTAGAATCGCAGGGGTTTTAGCAAACAACACACATATTCAAATCAAGATATATATATATATATATATATATATATATATATATATATATATATATATATATGAAATCAAGAACCGAAAGTAATAAATAAAACCGAAAGAAAAGTAAGAAATAATAATTAAGGTGTCTTCTATAAACATAAACTAAATCAAATAAATAACAAAGATCTGTACTTGTGTTCCAAACCAAAGAAATCAAAAAAGCTAAATAGTCTCACAAAGAATCTCAATATCTCTCTCTAAATCTGTAATGTTGAAGTCGTACGGGTTGCCAATCCGTGTCTAAGATGCGAAATCTGCAATCCAAAGGCTTCTCTTGCTGCAATGTACGGTAAATTTGGGTGTCTATCAGGTCCTCTTTTCGTTCTTGTGGCCTTCTAACTTATAGAATGAAGCTAGGGTTTGGAAGATTGTGTTTTGGCCAAAATATCAAAACCACAGCCAAGCCCGAATAAAACCTCGGTCGAGATTTATTGTCCTTTCCCGAGATTTCATCTCTGAGGTGTGTGATCTTGATAGGTGATGGAATCACTATCAATTAGGATAGTTTTTAGAGTCTTTTTATTGCATTTGTGTCGGTTTATGCTACTAACTCCTTGGTCCAGAAGAAGAAGACAAAAAGAAGCTAAGGAATGAGTTATAAGCACTTAGGAGTGAAGATCGTTCACGAAGCAAAGGTTTTGTTGCCTCACTGCCCCAGCGGAGCCTTGTCACCGCCCCTGCGGGTGACACCTTACTCCGGAGCGCTCCCTGCGTCTTCGCCAGCGCCAGCCACAAAGACGGTCACCGCCCCTGCGTCAACCCCTGGCGCCCCTGCAGTGACTTGCCCTGAAGAAAGCGAAGACCAGCGCCCCGGCGCATTCCCTTACGCCTCTGCCTGCGCCTCAACCTAGGAGCTGAAAGGTGAAGAGTCTGTGTCACCGCCCCTACGTTGACATCGGGATGCCCCGGCGGCTTGGCATCAGAAACGTCAGGAAGTTGTAAGGTCACACGTTTGAAGAGCATTGAAGAATCCGCCCCTGCGGAATTGCCTAGCCGCCCCTGTGGTCATGAAGAAGATCAAGCGTTTTTGCCTTCACCGCCCCTGCGGAGTTGAAGGTCGCCCCTGCGGTTCTACGACAGAAGCTTTACTCCGGCTGTTTACACCACCTTTATGGCATTAAAGGTGGCTGTTTTGGGCCGGCCATTTACTCCTATTTAGTGTCTTTTGTAGTATAAATAGGCCTTGGTTGATTGCTAGAATCATCCAACTTGTTATCCATTATTTTCCACTTAGATTCAATTTTCACTTCCATTGTAATGAGTTGCTAACTCCATTGCTACATTGGGTTGGTTTGAAGCTGCGTTGTTACTTTGGTTGTAAGTTCTCTTTAATATAAGTTTTCATACAGTAATGCTTTGTGTTTCCTTTATCTCTATTGTCTAATTGCATGTTTTACTATTACTTGAGGTTGATCACCTTAGGTTCTAAAGTGCATGCAAATAACTAGGATTAATAAGTTCCGGGTTCGGGTCTTTATCTAGTAGTAAACTTTAAGTAATAACGGGTTGTAATTACTTAAAGAAAAGGAACACAAATATAAAGATAAGTTTAACGGTTTTAGTCTTTTCTTTATACCCCTTTGTCTTTGTTTGAAAGCTAACTTGTTATTTGTTCTTGTAGGTTTACAAAACACTAACCTGTTAAGTTGTGTTGATGCTAGTTGGCTCAACACATATATATGATCGAGACGGGAGATTACTTGAAAACTTGTAAAAGGAACTCACCAAAGTAGCAATTGCATGCATAGAATCAGCCTAGTGTAGGTTCACCCATTATTATCTTACTTGTTGCGTTATTCGTTTTCATAAGTTTTTGTGCATCAATTTAACCAACCCCCCCCCTTTGTTACTCGTATCTATAATCAATAATTGTATCTAATAAAACACCTTAACTCTCTTGGGTTCGACCCTTACTTAACCACTATACTTATTTTAGTGCTAAGTCGGGATTTAGTTTTGATTGGGTATAGACGACCATAGAAATACCTCCAATCAAGTTTTGGCGCCGTTGCCGGGGAGTTTAGTGTTTTATTGTTATTATTGGTTTGAACCATTTTTATGGTTCAAACCGGTGCTACTAACCCCGATCTTGCTACCTTTGATCCAGAAATTGAGAGGACGCACATCCGGCAACGAAGATAACAACAAATTCAACAAGAGATGGTTGATCGTACAATTCGTCAACTCACGCAGCCCACCTTGGCTCAAAACCCCCTTGCGGTCACTATACCGGCATTAGGGGAAGGAGTCAATTTTGAGCTCAAGCCGAGTCTCATTCACTTTGCTTCCATCCTTCCATGGGCTAAGTGGTGAAGACCCCATCAAACACCTTGGCAAGTTCCATACCGTGTGTATGGGCATGAAGCCGGCCAACATTACCGAAGAACAAACCAAGATGAGGGCATTCGGCTTCACACTCAAAGATTCCGCGGAAGATTGGTATTACCACCTTCCATCCGGAAGCATCGACACTTGGGAGAAGCTTCACAAGGCGTTTTTGGAGAAATACTTCCCAGCCAAGAAGGCCAATAGCTTGAAGAAAGCTATAAGCAACATCGAGCAAGAGGCGAACGAAACTCTCTACGAGTACTTCGAAAGGTTTGCACGCCTCCGATCCAGCTGTCCTTTCCACGGATATTCAACTCAAGATCTAGTCTTGTACTTGTACAATGGATTGCTAGATAATGAAAGGAGGATCGTCGATGCGGCTTGCGGAGGTAATATTCTTAACTCTACTCCTGACCTTGCTTTGGAAAAGATACAGGAACTAGCGGGAGGAACTCGGAAATTTGGAAGAACCCCGTCCAAGAAAGGAGTTCATGCTGTGAATACCGGGAAGAATGAGATCTCCACTGAGCTCGCGGAGCTGAAGGAGATGGTGAAGAGACTAACACTTATGGGAACCCCACAGTAGCTCAAAGCTTGTGGAGTTTGTGTTGACCCATATCATCCAACGGACAAGTGTCCACAATTCCAAGATGACGATGCTGACGTGAACGCAATGGGTTATGGACAACCATAGTAGCAAAGGCCTAGGAACGATCCCTATGCACAGAATTTCATGCCAAACTGGCATGACCAACAGAACTTTCATTGGAGGAATCAACAAAACCAACAACAGCAGCCCCGTCAAGGTAAGTATCAAACAACTGAAGATATGTTGTAGGTTTTCACTAAACACTTTGCTACTCATGTCCAAACAACAGAATCCAGCATCAAAAACCTTGAAGAACAGGTTAGGCAAATGGCGGAAGCCATTTCAAGGACCGAATCTAGACTTTCTGGCGGATTGCCTTCCCATACATTTATAAGCCCTAAGGAGAATGTTAGTGCCCTAACATTAAGGAGTGGGAAGCAAATCCAACAAAAACCAGCAAAAGAATAAGAAAGCAAACCTTCTTTCGATTTTACCGCACCCACAGCAGCCCCTGCGGCTGCAACTGCGCCCAGCACAGAGTAGACGTCGCCCCTGCGGCTGGATGTCCCCGCCCCTGCGGTGACAACCCTTGAGCCGCCCCTGCACATAAAAGATGACGCCCCTGCGGAAAACACAACAGAAGGTTCTACTGAGAAGGATTCTTACATCCGGCCTAACTTTCCGCCACTGTACTTTGAGAAACCACCAGCTCCTTTTCCTGAGGCTTTGAAGGAGAGAAGAATTATTGAGGATCAAGACCTCTTTGAGACTTTCTCCAAATGCAAGGTAAACATTCCCCTCCTTAAGTTGGTGAAAAGTATTCCTAAGTATGCTCGTTTCTTGAAGGAACTTTGCAGTATGAAGAGGAATCAAAAGCTGAAGGGGAAACAAAAAGTGCAAGTAAGTGAGCATATGTCGGCTGTTTTCCAAAGGTAAGCATTCCTTGTGTTATAGAGGAGACCCGCTTTGAGAAAGCAATGCTTGATCTTGGTGCTTCTATCAATATTTTACCATATTCGATTTACAAATCACTTGGCCTTGGGCCATTAATGGAAACTAGGATTATAGTAAACTTGCTGATAGATCTAATGTGTACCCGAAAGGGATAGTTGAAGATGTGTTAGTAATGGTAGACAACCTAATATTTCTTGTTGATTTTTTTGTAATGGATATGGAAAATGATTCACATGTTGCACCCATTCTGTTAGGTAGGCCATTTCTGAATACTGCTAGGACAAAAATTGATTATGTTAGTGGCAAATTGACCATGGAGTTTGATGGTGAAGTAGTGGAATTTGACATCTATGATGCAATGAGATTTTCTAGTGATGATCATTCTCTATGTGCTATTGACATTGTTGAACCTTTTATGCAAGATGTTTTTGATAACTCTAATGTTGATTAATTGAAAAATGTAATTGAGCATGACATTGATGGGTTTAAAGCAGATTATGTATTAACATCCAACATGAAAGAGGTCCTAGCCCAATTAGATGGGCATAAAAGGCTACCTATCTCCAATTTGGCCACTAGGCCCACTATACTACCAAGTGAGAAGCTTGTTCCGTCTATAGTGCAGGCACCAGAAATAGAATTGAAGGACCTTCCGTCACACCTCAAGTACGTTTTCCTTGGAAAACACAATACCTTGCTGGTGATCATCTCAAACAAGTTGACTACCGGCCAAGAGGACAAGTTAGTAAAAGTGCTAAGAGAGCACAAGACGGCCCTTGAATGGACCATTGCGGACATCAAAGGGATAAGCCCTTCAACTTGCATGCATAGGATCTTACTTGAGGATGAAGCCAAACCCTCTAGGCAACCTCAACGGAGGTTGAATCCGCCAATGATGGATGTGGTCAAGAAGGAAGTGTTGAAGCTCCTCCAAGCAGATATGATTTTCCCTATCTCGGATAGCACTTGGGTTAGTCCAACCCAAGTGGTTCCAAAGAAAGGAGGCATCACCATGGTGGAAAATCAACATGGAGAGATGGTCCCGAGCAAAACACAAACTGGATGGAGAGTTTGCATTGACTACCGCAAGCTCAACAAGGTAACGCGAAAAGACCATTTCCCATTACTTTTATTGATGAAATGTTGGAACGTCTTGCAGGTCATCAGTACTACTGTTTCCTTGATGGATATTCTAGCTATTTCCAAATAGCCATCGCACCAGAAGATCAAGAAAAGACGACGTTCACTTGCCCATTTGGCACTTTTGCGTACCGCAGAATGCCATTTGGCACTTTTGCGTACCGCATGATAAGTATTTTCTCCGAATACATAGAAAATTTCATTGAAGTCTTCATTGATGATTTTACCGTCCATGGAGACAGCTTTGATGCATGTTTGGGACATTTGAAACTTGTTCTTGAAAAATGTGTTGAAACCAATTCGGTTCTTAATTCAGAAAAATGTCATTTCATGGTCGAACAAGGAATTGTGCTAGGACATGTAATATCCTCAAAAGGGATAGAGGTAGATAGGGCAAAGGGTGAGGTAATTCAAAATTTACCTTGTCCTACTAATGTTCGGGAAATCCGATCTTTTCGTGGTCATGCAGGTTTCTACCGACGTTTCATCAAAGACTTTTCAAAGATCTCGGCACCCCTATGTGAACTGCTCAAGAAAGAAGTCACCTTCATAGTAGATGAAAATTGCAAGAAAGCTTTCGATACTTTGAAGGCATGTCTTACCACCGCACCAATCATCCGTTCTCCCGATTAGGAAAAATCTTTCGAAATCATGTGTGACGCCAGTGATTACGCCATTGGAGAAGTCTTAGGACAAAAAGACGGACGGGCTTCACATGTGATCCATTATGCGTCTATGACACTCAATGGAGCACAAAGGAATTACTCTACCACCGAGAAAGAGATGTTAGTGGTGGTTTTTGCCCTTCAGAAATTCAGGCAGTACCTACTTGGGGTAAAGGTAATTATCTTCACTGACCATGCAGCTCTCAGGTACCTCATGGTGAAAAAGGAAGCAAAACTACGATTAATTCGATGGGTGCTCCTCCTAAGTGAGTTTAACCTAGAGATACGGGACAAGAAGGGGGCCGAGAACCTGGTGGCCGATCATTTGAGCAGGCTAGTAAAAGAAGAGGAGGATCCAGGAAAAGGAAGAGAGATAGCTGGAAGCTTTCCAGACGATACATTTTACACAACTCTCTATTGTGTAGTCGCCCCCGCGCCTTCTACCAGCCGCCCCTGCGGCTCAGTCTAGGTGCCCCTGCTGAATTGTCGACAGAGGTTTGTCTTAAGCTCCAGTCTTTTAAACCTTGGTTTGCTGACATCGTGAACTTCATTGTCAGGAAGGAATACCCTCCAGATTTCACTAAGGCACAACGAGAGAAGGTAAAAGCTGAAGCTCGACACTACGTTTGGGACGATCCTTACCTTTGGAAGCATTGCAGTGACCAAGTAATTCGTTGTTGCATTCCGGACAATGAGGTACAATCCGTCCTAACCTTCTGCCATTCTGAAGCATGTGGGCGGCACTTTGGGGCAAACAAAACTGCAAGAAAAGTTTTGGATGCCGGTTTCTTTTGGCCACACATTTTTCGAGACGCTTTTGTGTTTTGCAAAGTGTGTGATAGATGCCAAAGGGTAGGAAACCTTTCAAGGAGACATGAAATGCCCCAATCCTCTCTTATATTTTGCGAAATATTTGACGTTTGGGGAATGATTTCATGGGGCCGTTTCCTACTTCATTCGGGCACACATATATTTTGCTTGCGGTGGACTATGTTTTCAAGTGGGTGGAAGGAAAGGCCACCAAACCTGATGATTCAAAAGTGGTTGCAGCTTTTCTTAAGGAAAATATCTTTGTAAGATTTGGAATTCCAAAAGCCTTAATCAGTGATAGGGGTACCCATTTCTACAACAAGATGATAATGGCTCTCCTTAAGAAGTATCATGTCCACCAACAAGTGTCAACAGCTTATCATCCACAAATAAATGGCCAGGCTGAGGTATCTAACCGGGAAATAAAAACCATCCTTGAAAAGACGGTCTCTCCCGGACGGAAGGATTGGAGTGCAAGGCTAAATGACGCCATATGGGCATATCGGACAGCCTATAAAACTCCTATCGGGATGTCTCCTTTTAGGCTTGTGTTTGGGAAAGCTTTTCACCTACCGGTGGAGCTAGAACACAAAGCTTGGAGGGCAGTAAAGAAGTGCAACATGAACATAGAGGAAGTGGGAGAATTCCGGAAGCTCCATTTGCAAGAGTTGGAGGAACTGAGGTTAGATGCATATGACCATGCCACCACATACAAAGAAAAGACTAAAGCATGGCATGACCGAAACATTCTCCGGAAGGACTTCAAGGTAGGTAATAAGGTACTTTTCTTTCAATCACGTTTGAAAATTTTTGCAGGTAAGCTGCGTTCGACATGCACAGGACCGTTCGTGGTAGCCAAAGTATACCCTCACGGAGCTGTGGATCTTTATGATCCCAAAACGCACAAGGTGTTCAAGGTAAACGGACAACGGCTAAAGCCTTACCTTGAGGGAGTCAAGAACGATCCGATTGACGAGATGGTATTGGAGGAAGAACAGTCAGAGAAGTAGAGATCTTAGTCGAGCCAACGACGTAAAACAAAGGCGCTTCTCGGGAGGCAACCCAAAGGAATAAGAAGAGGAGCCTCTGTCAAGAAAACCGCTCCTGCGGCTCTGTGTCACCGCCCCTACGGTGACACCCATGCCAGTGCAGCCCCCGGCGCTGGACCTGTGCCTGAAACATGCTAGTCGTTGCCCCCAGCGCTGAGCCTGCGTGGCCCCTCTCCCTTGTCACCGCCCCCGCGGCAACAAGCTCCTGCCCCTGCAGGTTTACACAGAAAAAAAAATAGAAATCACAAAAGTATTCCCTACACCTACCCCACCCACCCACTCTCTATCTCCTCACCAACCATATCTCCCTCGCTTTTACCCTCTCAAACCCTTGCAACGCCTCTACGCCCCACCAAAGCCACTCACAAGCCACCCTGCGCCACCTCTGACCACTGCCAAACCCTTGCGACGCCCCTGCGCCACCCTCACCAGCTCCACCTTCCTCCCTCCAAACTCTCTCACCTTACTACACACTTCATCACCAACCACCACCAAAATCCACCCCTGCTCCACCTCCGGCGACGCTTACACCAGCAAGAAGTCACCGGAACGGCCTCAGCATCACCACCTTCATCGCTCCACAGAATTCGCCCTCTGCACTTCTCCCGCCCCTGCGCCTGCAAGCTCCCGCAACTGCGCCTTGCCGCCCCTGCGCCTACTACAGCCGCCCCTGCGGATAACACAACAAAGGGTTCGTTTTCTCTCAATTTTTTGAAAATTTTTGATTCCTTTGCTAAATTACAAACCAGAATGTAGCCACAAAGGAAATACAAAATGACCGAAGCTGAGAAAGAGAGGTATAGGATCGTACAGGATTGATTTGTGTACGCAACTCGATTCTTGCACGTTCCTACATTGGAGAAGCTTGGCATGCTGGAGAGCATGCAGTCCTTTTTGGCGAATGCTGGGGTCGTAGACTTCCTACAGAGGAGTACTCTAACATATCTCGAGCTCAACAGACAGTTCATCTCCACCATCAAAATGGAGAAAGAAGATCATGTGTGTATTGGACTCACCTTCAAGTTCAACAAGGTGAAATACACACTTGATTACAATGATCTACAGGAAGCCTTCGGGGTGACTCTAAACCCCTCCGCAAACTGGTGGGATCCAGCCCCGACCCCGGACCTGTGTGAGTTCTAGCTGGCAGCTACCGGGTCAGAGTTCCATACTGGGGGTGAGTACTCCAACAAACTCACTCATCCTAGCTTGAGACTCATCTCCAAGATCCTCATGAGTGTCTTCTGTGGACACAAAGAGGAAAACAAGGTCGCCCTCAAGGACCTCCCACTACTCTACGCCTGCCTTCCGATGAGCGAGAAGGACATGAATTGGCCGTCCTCTTCCTTGCCGCTTTGAAGCGGATTAGGAGGAACGAGCCGAGGGACATTGTCGGCGGTGGGGTGATCTGCTTGATCACCTCACAAGTGATGGACCTGTCCTAGCTAGAGGACGGGCTGGAGGCTCCTCTTTACAGTAAGGGGATGCTTAGGAGGTGCAAGCTCCTCCGACGGGATGGGGAGAACCTATTTTGGATCTCCCTTGCAGATGGGAGCCACCTCACCTACCTCCCTCGGCCTTTACCATTAGAGGATGAGCTCTGCGAGCTCTACATTCCGGCAGATCCCTTCGTGCCGAGGAGACTGCAAGTGGCCATTGTGGAGAGGCATGCCGCGAGCTCTAGCCGGGCTCATCAGGAGGAGCACCTGCCCATCCCAGACGACGAGGAGATGCCCACTGCGGCACTAGAGGAGGATCCGGCCCTTGCGAGCCTTTAGGCTCAAATGGAGGCTATGACCACCCAGCACCGGACATGGAAGTCCGATTACCAACGAACTATGCTGGAGCAACAGTAGAGCTGACAGACCAGCTTTGCCGCCTCCATGACCTCCCACTTCGACCAGCGGCAGGAGGCTTGGCAGGCGGCCCAACAGCAGTAGATGGAGGCTCAACAGCTGGCTTAGCAAGCCAGCTTTGAGACCTCTTTTGGCTGTCGGATGACAGCTCAGCAGGACCGCATAGATGACATCTACCGTCGGCAGGAGCACTTCTTCCGCCACTTTCCTTACCCATCAGAGGAGGGTCCGGGTGGTCCATTTGGACCACCCCACTGAGTGGTTTACTTCTCTTCCCTTTTCCACATTTATTTTTGACTCATTTCCACTTTAAGAGCAAAGTGATCTTCAAGTATGGGGGAGGGACAGATCCTTGCATGTACAGTTTCATTCGAGTTTTTGAGTTGTTTTGATTTGCCTTGCATTTGAATTCAGTTTGAAATTCACAAAAAAAAAAAAGAAAAAAAAAAGAAAAACCAAAGAAAATGAAAAAAGGCATGAAAATTCTTGGATAAACTGAAAACCCAAAAGGGCGGTTTAGGAAAAAAGAAGGTAGTCCGACCAACCTTAGGTTGGTGCAAATTTAGACTTGAGGGATGTGAGTTCCAAGTGAGATCATCAAAAGAAGAAGAGTGGCAAGGTGAAAACCCGAAAGGGCATTTTGGCAAAATGAGCGACACCGAGTGTAGGTTCCCTTTCCGGCGTTTGGCGACATAAGAAGGGGAGTCATAAGGAGGTTGTTCGGGTAGGTCACTCTTGGAGCAATAAGGATGGTAGTTTTCTCACCTTTTTCTCACATTTCCTCTCTTTTCCCTCTTTCTTTCTTGGCTTTTCTTTTGTTTTCATTGTCTTTTCTGCTTGCTCATGCTTCCTGAGGCCTTTGAGTCTAGTTGTTGTCATTTGTTTTACTCGGGACGAGTAAAAGGACTAAGTATGAGGGAGTTTGATAGGTGATGGAATCACTATCATTTAGGATAGTTTTTAGAGTCTTTTTATTGCATTTGTGTCGGTTTATACTACTAACTCCTTGGTCCAGAAGAGGAAGACTAAAAGAAGCTAAGGAAGGAGTTATAAGCATTTAGGAGTGAAGATCGTTCACGAAGCAAAGCTTCTATTGCCTCACCACCCCAGCGGAGCCTTGTCACCGCCCCTGCGGGTGACACCTTACTCTGGAGCGCTCCTTGCGTGTTCTCCAGCGCCAGCCACGAAGACGGTCACCGCCCCTACGTCAACCCCTAGCGCCCCTGCGGTGACTTTCCCTGAAGAAAGCGAAGACCAGCGCCCCGGCGCATTCCCCTGCGCCTCTGCTTGCGCCTCAACCTAGGAGCTGGAAGGTGAAGAGTCTGTGTCACCGCCCCTGCGTTGACATCGGGACGCCCCGGCGGCTTGGCATCAAAAACGGCAGGAAGTTGTAAGGTCAGACGTTTGAAGAGCATTAAAGAATCCGCCCCTGCGGAATTGCCTAGCCGCCCCTGCGGTCATGAAGAAGATCAAGCGTTTTTTCCTTCACCGCCCCTATGGAGCTGAAGGCCGCCCCTACGGTTCAACGACAGAAGCTTTACTCCGGCTGTTTACACCACCTTTAAAACATTAAAGGTGGCTGTTTTGGGCCGGCCATTTACTCCTATTTAGTGTCTTTTGTAGTATAAATAGGCCTTGGTTGATTGCTAGAATCATCCAACTTGTTATCCATTATTTTCAACTTAGATTCAATTTTCACTTCCATTGTAATGAGTTGCTAACTCCCTTCCTACATTGGGTTGGTTTGAAGCTGCGTTGTTACTTTGGTTGTAAGTTTTCTTTAATATAAGTTTTCATTCAGTAATGCTTTGTTTTTCCTTGATCTCTATTGTCTAATTTCATGTTTTACTATTACTTGAGATTGATCACCTTAGGTTCTAAAGTGCATGCAAATAACTAGGATTAATAGGTTCCGGGTTCGGGTCTTTAATCTAGTAGTAACCTTTAAGTAATAATGGGTTGTAAGTACTTAAAGAAAAGGAACACAAATATAAAGATAAGTTTAACGGTTTTAATCTTTTCTTTATATCCCTTTGTCTTTGTTTGAAAGCTAACTTGTTATTTGTCCTTGTAGGTTTACAGAACACTAACTTGTTAAGTTGTGTTGATGCCGGTTGGCTCAACATATATATATGATCGAGACGGGAAATTACTTGAAAACTTGTAAAAGGAACTCACCAAAGTAGCAATTGAATGCTTAGAACAAACCTAGTGTAGATTCACCCATTATTGTCTTACTTGTTGCGTTATTCGTTTTCATAAATTTTTGTGCATCAATTTAACCAACCCCCCCCCTTTGTTACTCGTTTCTATAATCAATAATTGCATCTAATAAAACACCTTAACTCTCTTGGGTTCGACCCTTACTTAACCACTATACTTGTTTTAGTGCTAAGTCGGGATTTACTTTTGATTGGGTATAGACGACCATAGAAATACCTCCAGTCAGATCTCTTCGATCTCCCTTATATCTCCCAAAACTTCATTTTCATCCTTCTTTTAGGTTCTGGAATGCTCCCTATGTGATCCGCCCTGATCCATTGTCCATGAATACTTCATCTCCGCTCAAATTTGTGTCAATTTACCTACAATCGTAATACAAATTGTGTAGATCTTGATTCTAACAATATAGGTGAATATAAACCATAATTTCCATAAACGTATGTCTATGCATGCAAAAGAAAGGGAAAAACTAGCTACATGCGCATCTATACTAAGGTCATATTTCATGTCATTAGGTGTTGGCCGCACAAAGCCGCAAAAAGTTGTATGCCGACAAGAGGTGTCGGTCTCTAGAGTTCAGGGTTGGAGCACATGTCTGGTTGAGAGTATCACTGACACGAGTCATCAGACGTTTCGGCATAAAGGGGAAGTTGAGTCTCCGATATGTCGGATCTTTTAAGATCTTAGAACGAGTTGGGGAGGTGGCATACTGACTTGTGTTGCTTCCTAGACTAGAGGGTGTTTACCCAGTCTTTCATGTGTCTCAACTGAGGGAGTACATACCAGACCCAAGGCACATTGTTAGTTATGAGGATTTAGTGGTTGAGCCGGACCACAGGTTTGTTGACCATCCAGTAGTGGTCCTAGAGCGGGTATGAGATGCTTGCGCTCAAAGGACATTCCTATGTTGAGGATACAGTGGTCTAGACAGGAAGCCGATAAGGCTACGTTGGGGACAGGGGACAGTATCAGGAGGAACTATTCCGAGTTTTATGTAGAGATAGAGGCATCTGGAGGTTAATGACAAAGTTATAGTTATATTTAGTGAGTATTCTAATGATGTGATATTATGTGATATTATGTGTTGCTATTTTCGTGCTAGATTGTGAAGTGTGATCTTATTAGATTTGGTTGTGCTAGCAAGAGTTGAGATTATAGTTGAAGGAGATGTTATTCCTCCGCAATGTTTCAGTGTGTATACCTCAGCGTTCGAGGTTGAGATGAACTGAGACTGATCAAGTTTCGGGACTAAACTTGTTTTTAGGGGAATCTTATGTAATAACTAGTTACTTCATGAGATCCCGCGACCGCACCTAGCCATGACCACGGTCGCGGTGCCGCAGTCACAGCCTAGTAAAGTAGGTGGCCGTCTTATAGCCGTCTTTCCTTCTTTCTTCATTCTTAAGTATTCTCCATCTTTCCACGTCTTGAGGGTTTTTGGGACTTCTCCAGATCTTCTTTCTCCTCTTCCCTTACGTTCATCCTACCTTCCTTCTATCTTCCTTAACTATTCTTCTTTTCTTCTTGGTTTCATCTTCCTAAGTATTGGAGATGTTGATCTTGTTGTTTAGTATGATGTGGAGAGTAGCAACAAGTGGAGGCAGCTTTGGTTTTCCTTCTACCAACCAGAGAAGAATGGTAAGCCAACCCTTCTCCTCCTCCCATGGTTCCTCTTCTTTCTTCCTTGTTTTGAAATCCAACAAGAATAATCTTGTTGTTGTTGGATGTTAGGTGTATGGATTATGTTGATGAAATTAAGTTGGTCTTGGAATCGTTGGAGGAGAAGTAGAGATCGAGGAGAGAAGCTGACAGAAGCAAAGGAGCGAGGTTCTGTTGTGAACCCGCACCCGCGCCGGCTTGCCGCCGCACCCACACCTCAGCTCCACCGCACTTGTGTCTCCCTGTAGCCGCGTCCTCGCATTGCTCAGGACATACCTAGTCCTTTGGTATGTCTTTCCTTTCCTCTTGAGTTGTGGTTTCCTTGTAGAAGCATGCTAGGTTGAATATATATAATGATGGGTTGATTATGTTGGAATGCCTTGAGAGGCTTTGAAAATTTGACGAGTATACTAAGAATGGTTATGATATGTATGTTCTTGTGAGAGTTGTGAGGCTAGAAGTTAGAATTTTCTAGCATGTGATTCGATGGGTGATATGTGTGCCTTGATTTATCAGGCGTAGTGTATATTCTTGCGGGCTTACATTTATGCACCACGTCTCGCTCTTACTAGAGTTGAGAGGTTATTTAACTACCTTCCGTGTGTTGGTTTGGATGTAGTAGTGGTGTGTTTATATGTTTATAACTATAGGCCGGACTAGGAAGACCATATGTGTTTAATGGCCTAGGTGTATTATAATCGGGCGATGACATTATTGCCTAGCTCTTACTAGAGTTGGGAGGTTCTTTGTGACCAGCCTTGATAGGTAGAAGGAGATATATATATATATATATATATATATATATATATATATATATATATATATATATATATATATATATATATATATATCAACCTATTCCTCGCATGTATACGGGAACAAAGGCGAGGGTTGGAGGATCCTCGTGTCACAATCTAAGTTGAATTATTAATGTGAATCAATTAATGAAAGATAATAAATGGTTTGTTTGTGAGCATGCTTGTGTGATTTCTTGCTTATGTGTTGGGTGTGATATTACGCTATTCTAATATGTGGATTGTTAGCTAACGGTTTAAACCATGTTGTTGATGCCTTGCAGGTTAGAAAGACTACATAGTGATCTGGCAGGAGTGATCAGCCGATGGTTCCCGTACATGTTAGGATGTTAAGGGTTTTTGAGATGTATAGATATATGTTGTACAGTTGTGATAATCGGTGTGTGTTATGTATGTATTTTGGTTTATGATATTTCCGTTTTATCAATGTTGGTTTTATATTTATTTATGCCTTGTTGTAAGATCCAGTGAACTTGTTGTCAAGCTAGGGTCGGGACCCATTGTGAGGTCCTAGCCCATAGCATTCCGGGTCCTGTGGATTTGGGGTGTTACATTGTTGAGTTCATCTTTATTCAAATTAGCACTAACTATAACTGGATTTGTAGAGTTAGGTCCTAGAAATGTGTACCTTAAGTGTGAAGGAAGAGGCTTCAACTCTAAAGTAGGAGGCTCTTTGATTGAGGAATTATGGCCTTCCGAAGCTTCTCGGGATGCCTCCATAGCTGTAGAAGGAGTGGGAAAACGTCTTGGAATGCTTCTAAGAAACTTTAGAGAACATTCCGAAGTTTCAAAAATTTCGACCCACCCCCCCCCCCCAGTATTTTTGGGAAAATCTTGGTAGAGATTTTGGTCGTAGTAAAAATCGAGAAGGAAAATATCGGGAGAATTAATTAATGTTTCGGCCGAGATTTTTTGTACTTGACCGAGATTTTTGGCATTTTTCGTGCCATGCTTTAACTCTTCAAATTCAACCCTAGGATCTTCCTCTAACTCTTCTTAAGCTCGGACTTCAGTATTGCAGTCTTCTTTTATTCCTTCTTCAACAATGCTCATACTTATGACCTTTTCAAGTGGATCTTTGAGCAAAATAGTACTTACTATTTCCCTTTATTCCTCTTCATCATATATGTTGATAATATCCTCCTTAAGGGATGGCCCTTTAATCATAGCAGCCAGCTAGAACTCTATATTCTCCTCGCCAATGTTGAAGGAGAGTATGGCATTTATGCAGTCCACCATACAATTGGAAGTTGCAAGGAATGGTCTTCCAAGAATAATCGGAACTGGATGATCTGTAGGAATGTCAATTTACCTAGCTGTATGGGAATGTCTTCAAGAATTCCCACATGATGCGTTATTGATCTATTTGGCATGTAGAGTGTCATCTTGACGGGTCTTGGCGCTTCTACTCTAACTATCTCACATAATGCAAGTGGTATGATACTCACACTTGCTCTAAGGTCACATAATGCTTCATAAGTTACCTCTCCAACACCTATGGGAGCGCAAAAAGATGTAGGATCCCTTAGCTTTGGTGGCACCTCCTCTCTCATGGTTTGGATGAGTTCGGATCACCTCTTGGTCATCCTCACTTCCCCAACATCTTCAGATTTCCTCTTGTTAGAGAGGATTTCCTTCAAGAACTTCCCATATGCGGGCATACCTAAAATCGCATCCAAGAACGGAATATTAATATGTAATTTACTCATGAGTTCAAGGAACTTACCAAAGTGCTTTTCAAGGCGCGCTCTAGCGCGAGATTGTGGAAATGGAAGTTGTGTTTTGTATGCTGGATGAGGTACATAAACTGGTTCTTTTTCCTTCTCCTTCTCACTCAGCTTTGGATCTTCCTCAACCATAACTTCCTTTCCTTTATCAACATTCTTGGGCAATGCCTCATTAGTTTTTAAACCGCTTCTAGTGGTAATAGCCATAACTTGTCCCTTACGATTATTTTCAGTTCTTCCCGGAAGCTTTCCTAGATCTCTAGGAATTTCTCCATCCTTACTTAACACCTGATTTTCCAAGGCCTTTTGAGCCTTAGAAATAGAAGTAATGTTGTTCTTCTTCTCTTTCATATTCCCCATTATATGCTCTAGCATTATCTCCACCCGATCCTTGGGAGGTTGATTGAATCCCGGTGGAGGCTCTTGAGTCTTTGGTGGCGGAGCTCGACTAGAGGAAGCTGGAGGGTTCAATGCACCATCCGGATTTGAATAAGAGAATCAGGGATGAGTATGATTAGTCCTTTAATAATTCCCATTGTTGTTGTAATTTTTATTCCGGGATCCTTGATAATTTCCTTTACCCGTATAGTTCACGTCTTGCTCTTTAGGTGGTAAATTAGCTTGTGGCGGCGCTTGCACTAGAGATCTCTGGTGCTCCTTCAACGCTTTAATCTTATTGTTAAGAATATCTAATTGATCCATCATAGTGGTAGTGGTATTTACCTCATGGACTCCGGGTCTCCGGAGTCTCTCATCAACCCTCCTATGGGAGTACTTCTCAATTATCAAAGGTTGTTTCTCAACAAACTTCCATGCATTATCTACGTGCTTCTCCATGAAAGTCCCTCTAGAAAGGGATTAAAGCTGAAATTGTGTATCCTCATCCAAGCCTTTATAGTAGATCTCAAGAAGCTCTATCCTTGGAATTCCATGATGAGGAAAATCAAGTAGAAGGTCCTTGAATCTTTCCCAAGACTTAAATAAGCTTTCCATTTTAAGAAAAGCGTTAATTTTACCTCTAAGTTCTGCTATCCTTGATGGCGGAAAAAATTTTATAAGAAATTGGGAGGTCATCTCCTCCCACATGTTGACTCTTCCTTCCGGTATAGATTGATACCAAGCAAGAGCTTTATCCTTCAAAGAAAAAGAAAATCCTCTCAACTTGTGACTATTGTTTTCCAATATTGGGGGCCTCAACGTCTCCATCAATCTCTCCTAGTTTTGTAAATGTTGGTGTAGAGACTCCCCTTCCGATCCTCCAAACTAGCTTTGACGGATCATTTGGATGACTTGGATGCGGAACTCATAATCATGAGCATCTGTATTTCCGAAATCCACTCCAGAACGCCGCGTACATTGCATTGGGTCCATTCTTTTATCAAGAGTTTGCGGTTCTCCCATAAATGGATCAACTTTAAAATTCCTCACCGGAGGGTGAGGTACAGCAGCTGGTGGTTGATGATGGGGTGCAGCAGGAGGTGGATTTGGTGGAGGTATCTCCACGCGGATGTTTCCTCCTCTTTCAAGGAGCAATCTAGATAGACAATTTTGCAAATAATGATGACTGAATAAAATAAAAAGAAATGATAAGAATATATGTAATAATTAGGAAAATGCATATTCTAGAGATCAAGGTATCCAATTGTGGTTTTTTTATTCAAGATTTCTAAGGATCTATGGATAGAGTTGAGATTGCAAAGAAAAGGTATTTCTAAGGTGGGAAAGATCATGGGGGAGGTCTCACTATCCACTATCCCAAATCAAAGCTCCTATTACCGGGTCAGTCTCAAGTATCTAAAAAAAGGATTTTTAATCTCAAACCAACCACTGAACCTAAGGGAATAGAAATAACCTTTACCGGGTAAGTCTCAGGCTAGCTTACAAAGCCAAGGGGAAGGCACACTCAAACCTAATAAAGAGTTTTGAATCCCTTATTACCTAGAACTCATCATATTTGGCAACTAAGAAAGGAAATCACCGGGTAAGTCTCTTCTCAAGTTTGGATATAAGCTTGAAACGCTCAACAAGGCTATTCTTTAGGCAATCTATAACCTAGGTTTAAGGATATAGCATCAAAGGCACGACAGACAAAACCACGGGCTAATCTTGGTGAAATCTCGGCCGAGATTCTCAAGAATAGACCGAGATTTGGTTCTGCGAAGGTAAAAATAACTCTCAGACTCAGGGTACAATCTAAAGTTAAAGGCTCATTCTATCATCATCTAAACCACAACCTTTAACCAATCACTCTAGAATAGCAAGAGTTTTAGCCAACAACACACATATTCAAATCAAGATTGAAATATAAAATTAATAAATCAAAATAACCAATGAAACTAAAAGAGGAGTAAGAAATACTTAGCAAAAGGTCTTCAATAATCAAAACCTGAATGAAAGCAATAACAAAAACCCGGTCTTGTGTTCCAAAGCAAAGACATCAGAAAACTACGTATTCCCTCCAAAAAAATCTCTCCATATTTCTCTCAATCTTCAAAGTGTTGTCGTATGGGTTGTCAATCCGTGTCAATCATCGTAATCCTAGCATTGTCTGTTGGAGATTTGGGCTAAGTCTTCATTGTAACCGTTGAGCTTGTCTTGAGACAAGGTGCAATGAGTTGTTCACATGTGTGTCACTATGGTCCGGGTTGCGGGAGGCAAGCCAAGTGACCGGCACTAAGAACAACTAGTATTATAAGGGGAGTCGAATCAAAGCAAGGTGATTCACGACAAGGTCAACTTGTGCTAGCTTTTAGAAGGCCGACGTTTAGGGCTTTTTATCCACATTTTATCGGCACACCTTTGGTTCTTAGGCCTTATATTGGCTAAAGAATATGTGGTTAAAAACTGGGAGCAATCCAAGCTCAAATGCTTAGTGAATGTCAATGAAGCAGCTAGTGAGCTTCTTAAGGAGCTACACTAGCTTGAGCTAAGATATTGAGTATTTGAGGATCTTGGAGCTTACCCTAGCTATATTAAAGTGAATGAAGCTCATTGGAAGTGTTTGGACCAAGAAAAATAAGCTAGCTCTAAGCTAGCTCCGGGGAGCGGTTTTGGGCTCCCTATGTGGGCCTCGGGCCTCGGGCTTTCTAGGGCTTCAAGGCCCATCTTCCAAGTAACTTCCAAGTAACTTCCATAACCGTTTTTAACTGCTTTTAACCGCTTTTAACTCCCCTAAACCGTGGCCCCCTATGCCTATAAAAGGGAGAGCCATTTGCACTTGATTGGACATTCGTTTTTGCAACAATAAAGCTTCTAGTTCCATTGTATTGACATTGGATAGGCCTTCTTATAAGCTTGTTTGCAAAACTCGAAAGACCAGTATAGTTCCTTTGTATTGACAAAGGATAGACATCCATCTTAGTTTGGTTTTGTATTGACAAAACCTAGGAATACCCTTTCTACAAAGTAAGACAAGTAAGTCTCTTACTTAGTCTTTGTAACGTGTAACGTTTTATCCCACTAAGGTATTTGGATATTCCCGGTGTAGGGGAGAATACACTTAGAAGGAAAATTCATTTATGAATGACTCATTACATTATCCAAGTCAATGGTTTTAACATATAACAACCGGTTTATAAGACGTGTAATTGAACTTAACTTCTATTAGAGTTTTGTCTACTCCTTTTTGGAGATTACAAACTCTTGCTTGAGTTTTGTCTACTCCTTTGGAGACTACAAACTCTTGATTGAGTTTTGTCTACTCCATTATGGAGATTACAAACTCTTAGTTGAGTTTTGTCTACTCCTTTGGAGACTACAAACTCTTGATTGGGTTTTGTCTACTCCTTTACGGAGATTACAAACTCTTGGTTGGGTTTTGTCTACTCCTTTGTGGAGATTACAAACCCTTGGTTAATAACTAGTTTTAGTTCAAGATAATTATATAATTTGTTTGGCAATTGGGAGAACCGTCTACTCACATAAGTGAGACTACGGCCCTTTGGTCTAAATCCGGACACCGAAAATCCAACAATCTTCTAAGTGTATTTATTGTTAATTGTTTTGTAGGATTGGATTGATCAATAATGAGTAAGACGTTAATGACAGAAATGACTTCTCGTTTTGGGAAGTTGGATAAGTTTGAGGGTGTAGACTTTAGGAGGTGGCAAAAGAAAATGCACTTCCTCTTGACTACACTAAAAGTCGCTTATGTACTCACTACACCTAGACCGGCCGAGCCGGTTGATGATATGGTGGAAGAGATAGAGGTTGTCCGACGAAGGAGCAAATGGGATAATGATGACTATATATGTCGTGGTCATATTCTCAATGGCATGAGTGATGCATTGTTTGATGTCTACCAAAGTGTAGAGTCATCAACATCAATGTGGGATCAACTGGAGTCTAAGTACATGGCGAAGGATGCTTCATCTCGCAAATTCTTAGTCTCGGATTTTAACTCATATAAAATGGTGGACTCAAGGCCGGTAATGGAACAATACAATGAATTGCTCCGGATTCTTGGGAGGTTCACTCAACATGCCATGCATATGGATGAGGCCATTGCGGTTTCGTCTATAATGGATAAGCTCCCCCCTTCGTGGAAGGACTTCCGCCATGTGCTAAAGCACAAGAAGGAAGAACTCACATTGGTGGAACTTGGCTCTCACCTTCAAATTGAACAAGGCCTTAGGGCACAAGAAGGGGGACTCAAGAAGGAAGATAAAACTTCTACTTCCCACGAGGCCAACATGATGGATGGCAAGGGCAAAAGGAAGAGGTTCAAAGGAAAGGACAAAGGCAAGGACAAGGGAAATAAGTCCAAGAAGTCCAAAAAGGATAATGTTGACAAGAAACCAAAAGGTTCTTGTTGGAAGTGTGGCAAGACTGGCCACTTCAAGCGGGATTGCAAGGTTAAGGACGATGGATCCAAGGGTGGAGGCCAAAGTGGCCAAAACCCATTAAACCAAGGTGACTCACTTATGAGTCTTGATTCTAACTTTGATATAAATTCTGATTTGAATTATGTGTCATTGACTTTTGAATGTTTGTCCATACAGGATGATGACCTTGGATGGTGGGTGGACTCGGGTGCAACAACTCATGTTTGCAAAGATCGGCGTTGGTTCAAGACATACGCTGTTGCAAACGATGGAGCACTCATACATATGGGAAACGAGTCTACCACCCCCGTTCTAGGAAGAGGACGGGTTGATTTGTACTTCACAAGTGGCAAGACTCTAGTCTTGTCAAATGTACTACATGCACCGGCCATTAGAAAGAATGTGGTTTCTGGTGGTGTACTCAATAGGCTTGGCTTCAAACAAGTCATAGAAGCCGACCGCTATGTATTATCTAGGAGAGGAACATTTGTAGGCTTTGGCCATTGGAACAATAATATGTTTCTTCTCTCTTTATGTAATAAACTTTTTAATAGTAATATAAACAAGAACAGTTTGTTTACATTGTCTTCTTCTTCTTCTTCTTCTTCTTCTTCCAATTGTGATTTTGTTAAATGGCATGCACGACTTGGACACGTTCATTTTAAGCGTATGAATGACATGACTAAGGATGGTATTTTACCTAAACTTGACTTGCCAAAAGACAAGTGTAAAACGTGCATGTTGACCAAGATAACAAGACTTCCATTTCCTAGAGTTGAAAGAGAACAATCAATGCTCGGCTTAGTCCACTCGGATCTAGGCGACTTGCACTCTACTCCTTCATTAGGAAAGAAGAAGTATTACGTAACATTCATAGATGATTACTCTAGGTATTGTTACGTATATCTACTCTTTGCAAAGAGTGATGCCTTAGACAAATTCTATGTATTCAAGAATGAATCTGAGTTGCAACAAGGTACCTTAATAAAAAGACTACGCACGGATCGTGGTGGTGAATTTATGGATAAGGAATACTTTGAGAGTGTCGGGATCATACATGAGACTACGGCACCTTACACACCACAATCAAATGGTGTGGCCGAACGAAAGAACCGAGTGCTTAAAGAGATGGTCAATGCCATGTTGTCTTACTCGGGTCTTAAGAATTCGTTTTGGGGTGAAGCTATGCTCACGGCAAACTACTTGCTTAATCGTGTTCCAAACAAAAGAAGCAAGAAGACTCCTTACGAACTTTGGTTCAAAAGGAAACCAAACCTACATTACTTACGAGTTTGGGGATGTCGAGCCGTAGTAAGGCTAAATGACAACAAACGTAAGACTTTAGGTGAAAGAGGTGTTGAGTGTGTGTTCATTGGCTATGCCGAACACTCCAAAGCATATAGATTCTATGTGATAGAACCAAATGACTTCATCTCGGTTAATACCGTAATAGAGTCTAGGGATGCCATCTTTGATGAAGATCGCTTCACCTCGGCTCCTAGGCCTAGGGAAGTGATCAACATGACTTTAGATGAGGAACACCCGAACACGCATCGTAGGATTCAAGATGAATCCTGGCAATCGTCCCACGGGCTTGACTTGCCAAAGATTGCTCCTATGAGCATTAATTTGTCCCAAAAATCAATTTTCCAAGTGTTCTTGGTTGAAGGGTCAAGGGATAATGAAATGGATCGTCACTCTTACTTTCATATGGATGAGGATCCAAAGACATTTGATGAGGCCATGAAGTCTCAAGATGTTGCCTTTTGGAAGGAAGCAATCCAAGAGGAGATGGACTCCATTATGGGTAACCATACATGGGAGTTAGCCAACCTTCCTTCCGGTTGCAAACCTTTGGGATGCAAATGGATCTTCAAGAGGAAGATGAAAGTTGACGGTTCCATTGATAAGTTTAAAGCACGCTTGGTCATCCAAGGTTTTAGACAAAGGGAAGGTGTCGATTACTTTGACACATATGCTCCGGTGGCTAGGATTACAACCATTAGGTTATTAATAGCTATGGCGGCTATACATAATCTAGTGATTCATCAAATGGATGTCAAGACAGCATTCCTTAATGGTGATCTAGATGAGGAAGTGTATATGAGACAACCTGAAGGGTTTGTTTTAAAAGGACAAGAGCACAAAGTATGTCGCTTGGTCAAATCCTTGTATGGACTAAAGCAAGCTCCAAAACAATGGCATCAAAAGTTTGATGATGTTGTATTATCAAATGGATTTAAGATAAATCAAGCTGACAAGTGTGTCTATAGTAAGTTTGATCATACCGGTCAAGGTGTGATCATATGCTTATATGTTGATGACATGTTGATCTTTGGAACAAACCAAAGACAAGTAGATCTCACTAAGGATTTCTTGTCCACTAAGTTTTCTATGAAAGACTTAGGTGAGGCGGATGTGATTCTGGGCATAAGAATCAAACGTGATTCCAAAGGCTTAAGCCTCACACAATCACACTACATTGAGAAGATTGTCAAACGCTTTCAATGTGATAAAAGTACAATTGTTAGTACTCCTATGGACTCAAGTGAGAAGTTGATGCCCAACCAAGGATCAGCTGTCTCTCAACTTGAGTATGCACAAGTAATAGGATGTTGCATGTATGCAATGACTAGCACTAGGCCAGATATTGCTTTTGCTATTGGTAAATTGAGTAGATACACAAGTTGTCCTAGCTCACAACATTGGAAGGCAATAAGGCGTGTGCTTAGGTACCTCAAGGGGACCATGGGTTTTGGCATCTTGTACAGTAAGTATCCTTCAGTGATAGAAGGCTACTCGGATGCGTCATAGATCACTAATCTAGATGATCACTCATCCACCACAGGATGGGTTTTCTTGTTAGGTGGTGGTGCCATTTCATGGGCTTCAAAGAAGCAAACGTGCATTACAACATCGACCATGGAGTCCGAGTTTGTGGCACTTGCCGCTGCCGGCAAGGAAGCTGAATGGCTAATAAATTTAGTTCTAGAAATTCCTCTATGGCCAAAACCGGTTTCTCCTATCTCGATTCATTGTGATAGTGCAGCTACGTTGGCTAAAGCTTATAGCCAAACGTACAATGGGAAATCAAGACATCTTGGTGTGAGACATAGCTCGGTTAGAGAGCTCATAACTCACGGTATAATATCGGTCGATTTTGTGAGAACACACAATAATCTAGCCGATCACTTAACCAAGAGCTTGGCTAGGGACTTAGTTCAAAAGTCAGCCAAGGGGATGGGGTTAACGACCTAAATTGATAACGACTTGTCGTGGGACACCCAATTCGCCTATGGCTTGATGCCTTAGCCGAATTCAATGAGGAAAGCCCATTCCAAGAAGTTGTGAGCATAATATGTCCATCCAAGGTAATGCTCTATGCCTATATAATATGTATAGTTTAAAATATGTGATTTCTTAACAACTCTTTTGAAAAATTGCAATTATAGGTGCAAGATCAAAAGAGAGTTGGCTACGTGAACGTGAAGTGTCAAGGCTTCTTCAAGGGAGTAGATGGTCGACTCGCCTATATGTTCATTAAAGGATTAGGACACAATAGCCTTTAAATGTGTCATTTATTTGTAAAGGAAATGTAAATTTCGTGTATGTTGCCTTCATGTACTTAAACAAGTTAAGTGGTTCAATCCATTAGGACACCACAATTCTTTAGTGCAGAATGTGTAATTATACTAATTCAATAAATTCAATCGAAAGATATTTATGATTATACGAATATTTTGTTTGGATGTATGTCTATTAAAAGTTTCTTGACTTTGCTCAAATGGGGGAGGAATGTTGGAGATTTGGGCAAAGTCTTCATTGTAACCGTTGAGCTTGTCTTGAGACAAGGTGCAATGAGTTGTTCACATGTGTGTCACTATGGTCCGGGTTGCGGGAGGCAAGCCAAGTGACCGGCACTAAGAACAACTAGTATTATAAGGGGAGTCGAATCAAAGCAAGGTGATTCACGACAAGGTCAACTTGTGCTAGCTTTTAGAAGGCCGACGTTTGGGGCTTTTTAGCCACATTTTATCGGCACACCTTTGGTTCTTAGGCCTTATATTGGCTAAAGAATATGTGGTTAAAAACTGGGAGCAATCCAAGCTCAAATGCTTAGTGAATGTCAATGAAGCAGCTAGTGAGCTTCTTAAGGAGCTACACTAGCTTGAGCTAAGATATTGAGTATTTGAGGATCTTGGAGCTTACCCTAGCTATATTAAAGTGAATGAAGCTCATTGGAAGTGTTTGGACCAAGAAAAATAAGCTAGCTCTAAGCTAGCTCCGGGGAGCGGTTTTGGGCTCCCTATGTGGGCCTCGGGCCTCGGGCTTTCTAGGGCTTCAAGGCCCATCTTCCAAGTAACTTCCAAGTAACTTCCATAACCGTTTTTAACTGCTTTTAACCGCTTTTAACTCCCCTAAACCGTGGCCCCCTATGCCTATAAAAGGGAGAGCCATTTGCACTTGATTGGACATTCGTTTTTGCAACAATAAAGCTTCTAGTTCCATTGTATTGACATTGGATAGGCCTTCTTATAAGCTTGTTTGCAAAACTCGAAAGACCAGTATAGTTCCTTTGTATTGACAAAGGATAGGCATCCATCTTAGTTTGGTTTTGTATTGACAAAACCTAGGAATACCCTTTCTACAAAGTAAGACAAGTAAGTCTCTTACTTAGTCTTTGTAACGTGTAACGTTTTATCCCACTAAGGTATTTGGATATTCCCGGTGTAGGGGAGAATACACTTAGAAGGAAAATTCATTTATGAATGACTCATTACATTATCCAAGTCAATGGTTTTAACATATAACAACCGGTTTATAAGACGTGTAATTGAACTTAACTTCTATTAGAGTTTTGTCTACTCCTTTTTGGAGATTACAAACTCTTGCTTGAGTTTTGTCTACTCCTTTGGAGACTACAAACTCTTGATTGAGTTTTGTCTACTCCTTTATGGAGATTACAAACTCTTAGTTGAGTTTTGTCTACTCCTTTGGAGACTACAAACTCTTGATTGGGTTTTGTCTACTCCTTTACGGAGATTACAAACTCTTGGTTGGGTTTTGTCTACTCCTTTGTGGAGATTACAAACCCTTGGTTAATAACTAGTTTTAGTTCAAGATAATTATATAATTTGTTTGGCAATTGGGAGAACCGTCTACTCACATAAGTGAGACTACGGCCCTTTGGTCTAAAACCGGACACCGAAAATCCAACATTGTCTGCCTCAGACTGTGGTCCCCTGATCCAAGCTGCAGCCCTCCTATCTTATAGAATAAGTTAGTGTTTTCACTAAAGATCGGTCAAGCCTGTTACAAATCTCAGCCGAGATTTCTCTTAATGACCCGAGATTTGTTCTTTCCAGCGTGTTATCTCTTAGCTCTTTCTTCTATCTTCCTTTATGATATCTTATCTATCCTTTTATGCTCCAGAATGCTTCCCATGTGATCCATCTTGATGCCTTGCCCATGAATGTTCTATTTTTGCTCCAAATTGTTCCATTTTACCTACAATCGCAAAAAAAACTGTGTAGATCACTATTCTAACAATATAGGTGAATATAAGCTTAATTGCTACAAATGCTATGTCTATGGATGCAAAAGAAAGGGAAAAACTACCTATATGCATTACTATACTAAGATCATAATTCATATCATCACTATCTCAACAATATAGCACATTTTCACATAAATTAATTAACAAACCAATATTTGAATAAAATTGTGATACAAACTCCTAATACGATCTGAGTTATGCCTATTAAGTCTTTCATGACAACGTTGCACCACCTCAGTAAAACTGATATTCTTGTTGATGTGGTTAGATCTGGAAAATGCACGGGTATTACTTTCGAAGGTCTTTTGAAGATCTACAACTTTGTAGTTCACTTGAAAGTCAGAATTCAGTGGGAAGATGTTCTAAAATTCCCAATAAGTTGTCAGCTGAAAATCCTTCGGGTTTTTTTTTTGGAGCGAGTTTCTTTATCCGGTCCACCCTCCACCTTGGCCCGATTACTTGCTATTACGAGGTTCATGGATCGAGATTTTGCATTCGACCCGTCCGCCTCCTTGGAATGATGCATTTTTATTATTATTATTTTTTATTATTATTATTTCTTTTTTTTATTATTATTATATCGAAGGAAAACACATTACATGCCGGTGGATGGGAGCCGACTAACAAGTTGGGCTCTGCAACCCTTTTGAATGGTAAACGCAACCCTAGTCAAAATAAAGCAAGTAAAAATTATTATTATTATTATAAATAAAAATTATTATCGAAGGTAAAACACATTGCATGCCGTTGGATGGGAGCCGACTAACAAGTTGGGTCCCGAATCCCTTCTGAATGGTAAACACAATCCTAGTCAAAATAAAGCAAGTACTCCTACTATGTCCGGGCAACTCTTTAGCAACCGAGTCTAACCTTTTAAGAAGTTCCACCGCGTCGTCACCCAGGTCGCCAAACGTGGAAAAGGAAAAGGGAAGAAAGTGACACCCCATAGAGCTACAAACCTCCGTATACTTCTTTCTCTTGTTATCAGCAGCGACCCTCACAACTTTACCCGGAATGAAGCTAGAAAGGCCATGCAAAGAGAAAGGAGATGTACTAGTAATGTCAACACATGTGTCTTTGCCCTTAAACCAATTATAGAGAAGGATGTCGGTCGGCCGCAGCTCCCCACCACCACCATCAACCATACCAGTATGAACCTCTTTTCGAACAGAGATCCCAATCTTAAGACACTCATCAAAAATGACATCACGCACCATATTATGCCGGTGCTTAATACCAACCTCTGCATCACAAGCAAGAGCATGGTCACCCCAAGTGTCCAAAATGCCCTTCTCACAAGTAGGGCACTTGGAACTCTCCATAAACATCTTGATACCCAGGCGGTACTTAAAAATGGTCTGAAAGGTAGCCGTGTTCATAACCTAACCAAGACGAGAAACCGGGACCGCTGTAATCCATTGCTGAGCCAGGGGTAGCCTCAAGTTCTCAACTAAGGCCTTTTGCTTAACCGTAAGGTCAAAGTCCCTCGGAAAACCCTTAAACACGATATTGTAATAACATCCAGCTAATTTCTTCATTAAGTTGGGGGTTGGGCGTATCACAGTCATGTCCAAGTCGTAGTCTTTATAGAAGTTAACCTAATAAGCAGCAGCCATCTCAAAAGCGACTCCATCGCCTGAAACACCAAAAAGCCTCAAGATCTGATCTTGCAAGCTACGGGTCTGAGATCTTGAAGCTAGAAAGGCAAAATGCAAAGTATCAGCACAAGTAAAGATGGTACACACCGAAGGGCATGATCAAAGACCCCCAAAGCCTCGGAAAAATGAGAAGGGGGAGCAGTCCGTATAGCGAAGTAAAGATGGGACACACTGGAATAAGCCCGAATAAGCAAAAGCTCACATTGGGGGTCCCCCAATCTCATAATGGCCTCCATCAAAGACTTGGTTTTCGCAACCCTCATCAAAGCAACACGAGAACAAAAGGCCGGGTCAAGGCTGACAGCATCACTCAACAACTTGACCCCATCAAGCGGTCTAGCAATATGCACAGGAAAAACACCAAGCTCAGAGTTACGCGGATCAACCTTCGGCTAAAAGATCTCCGTTTTATCGATATTAAGATAAAGGCCTAATGCGGGGTCATCTGCCCTGATGATATCAAGTGCCTTACTAACCATCAAGGTATCACCAATCAACGTCCCGTCATCAATCCAAAAAATTTTCGAATAAGGGGATGGAGGACTAGCGAGAAAAGCAGTGGGCCAAGAGGGTCCCCCTGTTGAACACCTCTACAAGAATGATGGGTGAACAACAATCCTCATTTAACAAAAATGGTATAGGTTATCATAGGAGCTTTTTAGAAAACCAACTACCACTTTTGTAAAAGCCAAAGGAAGTATTCATATGCTTACTTGCTTTTACTGTTGTAAAAAGGGTCATGTTAAATTTATATGTCCATATAGAAGAAATGATCCTTATATTATTAGAAACACATATCCTCTATGTTTAAGGAAACAGGTCAAACAAATCTGGGTTCCTAAAGGTACTAGACCACTAAACATGATTGAACCTGAATATGAACCAAAATATGTCATTTGGTCGACCCAGAAAGGTTGATTTTTGCTGTTTTGCAGGATATCACCAAGGTAAAGGAGCATAAATGGATATTAGATAGTGGTTGCTCAAGACACATGAGTGGAAAAAGTTCACTATTCTCAGATTTAAAGAAGCAATCATGTGGAACCATTACGCTTGGTGATAAAGGGAAGTGTGACATTATTGGCATTGGTAAAATATGTTATAATTCATCTAACTTCATTGATGATGTATATTTGGTTAATGGTTTGAAGAATAATCTGCTTAGCATCTCTCAAATATGTAATAAGGGCAACAAAGTATTGTTTGATTCAAAGAAATGTGAAGTTCAAGACAAAACGACGGGTGACATTGTGCTTACTGCTCCTAGATGTACCAATGTTTATTCTATGAGTACTAACCAAGTTTCAGGAACTAAGCTAAAATGTCTCAAGGCCTTGACTGATGATCCAAGGCTTTGGCATAGAAGACTGGTCACGTAAGTATTCACACAATTTAGAAGCTACTTACAAAAGATTTGGTACGTGGTTTGTCAAACCTAAATTTCAAGGTAGATGAACTATGTAAAGCTTGTACACAAGGTAAACAAACAAGAGGTTCATTCAAACCTAAGAAAGTTGTAAGTTCTTCTCGACCCATTGAACTCTTACATATGAATCTTTGTGGACCTATGCGTGTCAAATCTCCCAGAGGAAAGCAGTGCATCCTTGTTATTGTGGATGATTTCTCTCGTTTCACATGGATTTCTTTCCTACGAGAAAAATCTGAAGCATTGTTTGAGTCTTCAAAATTATGTAAGGTGTTGCAAACTTTGAAAAACCTACCAATTGTTTCTATAAGAAGTGATCATGGTAGAGAATTTGATCAACTAAAATTTGATTTGTTATGTGCAAAATATGGTATTTCATATAACTTTTCAGCTCCTAGAACTCCTAACAGAATGGAGTTGTGGAACGTAAGAACCGCACTCTTGAGGATAAGTCTAGGACTATGCTTTTAGAAAATAGTTGCCAAAAAGTTTTTGGGCTGAAGCAGTAAACACTGCTAATTACATTTTGAATAGATGTTTAATTCGCCCTATTTTGAAAAAGACTCCTTATGAATGCTTTAAAGGAAGAAAACCAAATATTTCATATTTCAAACCCTTTGGATGTACTTGTTTTGTTCATAACAATGGCAAAGATAACCTTCGGAAATTTTATGCACGTAGTGATGAAGCTATATTCATTGGATATGCTTCAAATAGCAAAGCTTATCGTGTTTATAACAAACGTACCAAAATTGTTGAGGAAAGTATCCATGTTTTTTTTTATGAAAGCATTAATGGTACTTTGAGTGAAAGTTTTGCAAATCTAAATTTGAATCAACGAGAAGATCACAATTCGGATGAAGATGAAGATCCTAAAGATCAAGAAAAGAATATGTAAGAAAAGATTCAAGATACAGAAGAAAACCCTCAAGACCTTGAAACACATCTTCAAGACCTTAAAACAGAAAACTGCGATGTCAGAACTCCGTTTTAAGGGCTTTAAACCCAACTTCAATGCCTTGAAATAGGAACCAAGGGCAATACATCAACGGTACCAAAATCTAGTCAAGCATATGAAGCTCAACCTTCAGGATCTGCTCCATCTTACAAACGAAGAAAATTTCAACACTCTTCATACCATCCACAAGAGAATGTGATCTCAGGTCCAAATGCAGGAGTTCAAACTCGATCTAAAGTAAACAATCTACGTGCTTTCTCTGTGTTCGTGTCTCTTATTGAGCCAAAGAATTATGTTCAAGCTCTTCAAGAACCCGACTAGATCATTGCCATGCAAAACGAACTAAATGAGTTTGAGAGAGACAAGGTTTGGACTCTTACTTCAAGACCAAAGCATCAATCGGTCATCGGCACAAAATGGGTCTTTCGAAATAACTTGGATGAAAGTGGAAAAGTCATACGAAATAAAGCACAACTTGTAGCACAAGGCTATAACGAAGAAGAAGGTATTGATTATGACGAGACTTTTGTTCCGGTTGCCAGGTTAGAAGTCATACGTATGCTACTTGCATTTGCATCTTTTATGAGTATAAAACTTTTTCAAATGGATGTAAAATGTGCTTTCCTAAACGGCTTCTTAGAAGAAGAAGTCTATGTTGCTCAACCTCCCTGGTTTTGAAAATGATGAATTTTCTTATCATGTTTTTAAATTGGACAAAGCTCTTTATGGTCTTAAGCAAGCTCCTCGAGCTTGGTATGAAAGATTGTCCAAGTATCCTCTTGAAAACAAGTTCAAAAGAGGTTTGATTTATAAAACTATATTTATAAAAACCAGAGGCAACGATATATTAGTAGTACAGATCTATGTTGATGATATATTATTCGGTGCTACTAATGATTCCCTTTGCAAGGAATTTTCAGATATTATGTGTAGGGAATTTGAAATGAGCTTAATGGGTGAGCTAAATTTCTTTCTTGGACTTCAAATTACACAAGCAAAGAAAGGAATTTTTCTCAATCAAAGCAAGTATACTAAGGACTTGCTTAAGAAGTATAAGATGGATCAATCTAATGTCGCAAAGACTCCTATGAGTTCGACACTTTCGCTTGACCATGACAAAGATGGCAAAAGTGTAGTACAAAAGGAGTATCGAGGTATGATCGGTTCATTATTGTATTTAACTGCTAGTCGACCTGACATTATGTTTAGCGTGTGCATGTGTGCAAGATTTCAAGTTGATCCTAAAGAGTCACATTTGATAGCTGTGAAAAGATTTTTCGGTATCTCAATGGCATTAAGGATCTAGGGTTATGGTACCCACGTCAAAGCTCGTTTCACCTCGTTGGCTATTCAGATGCAGACTTTGCAGGTTATAAGGTTGATACCAAAAGTACTTCTGGATGTTGCCAACTCTTAAGTTCATCCCTAATCAGTTGGCACTCCAAGAAGCAAAATTATGTCGTCCTATCCACAGCCGAAGTTGAATATATAGTTGCGGGAGCCTGTTGTGCACAAATTCTATGGATTGCTCAACAACTTTATGATCTTGGCTTTGATTTGAATGGTATTCCTATAAAATGTGATAATACTAGTGCTATTTCTATAACCAAAAATCATGTGCAGCATTCAAGGACTAAGCATATCGATGTAAGGCATCACTTCATACGTGATCATGTTGAGAAAGGTAATGTTTCGATCTCTTTTATATCTACTAACTTGCAGCTTGCAGATATCTTTATCAAGCCTCTTCCTGAAGAGAAATTTAATTATTAGATTAGAGCTTCGTATGTTGAACAATGAAGCATTAACGTAGGGGGAGTAAATCATTTTATTTTCTCCTTCGTATGCAGCCCAGCTATTGTTTTCAAAGGCCTTGAAAGGTAATTCAAGAGCCTTGAAACAAGATTCAAGGGTAAATTAAGAAATACGGATCATTTAGGATTTCATATCGTTTAGATATTCAAATTCCTAAAAAAAATTTAAAGTTTTCTTTAAAAGGGATTTCAAAAGACTTTATTTTCATATTCAAAGAATTTTGAAAAGTGGTTACAAAATTTATAGAAAGAATTTTAATCAACAATGATTCTCCCAAGATTTTGAGTTTCTCAATATCTTAATGATCTTACATTGATGTGACCTCTTCCCTTAAATACTACTTCTCTTCTTTCTTTATCTCTTCCACTTCATCTTCTCTTTGCAAACTATGTGCTTTACTCTTTCATTTTTCACAAACCCGCCTCCTCTCTCTCTCAAAAATTTCCATGGCATCCAAGAGATCTTCAGTTGATGATGCCGCATGATCGGCCCCTAAACGATAGAGAGTGGTTCAGATCTCCTCCGACTGAGACTTTTAATCAACCTCAGGTTCAAATTCAAGCTCCAGTGCCCCATTTCATATGGATCATGCTGAAATTTTTGCCAAGATGGGCCTTCCCTCACACTGGTTTGGAAGTCAAATAGCCGTCAAGAAATGGCTGACTGAGTTCGACGAACGACACGAATGCATGTGTGAATTAGTCGATCAAGAACTATTCACATGCCTCTCCCTACTAGGGCTTGAAGTGCTTCAAGCAAGCTCTATTTGGATACTTCTCAAACCATGGGAGAAATCCTTCCCCATATTAACCAAGTTGTTCTACATCAACTTATCCAGCCGAAGAGAAAGGGGAGAATGAATTCTGGGCTCTGTCATTAAAGTTGCCAACAACATCAAGCCCTTAACAAAAAAAGATGGGCAAGCTACCACAAAGGATGCTGAACAAGTCATGACACAGTGCTATAAGATTGTAAAGGATCGTCCTATTCGTCAACCATCGTTTGAGGATCTAGACATATTGCATATTTAAGAATTTGGTGTTGTCAAGAAATATGACAAGAATTCTGATTAGAGGCGAACGGACATTTCCCACAAAGAACATGACCTCCTGAACGCTCAACATCGTTGGAGAAAGATGTGCTTGAAGGAGCATTCAGGAAAAGGGAGCTCTTCCAAGTGGTATAAAGAATGAAGTTCTCTGGATGACCATGACTGTCAAGGCCCTTGAATCCGATATCAAAGGCTTGTTTTTGAAAAACTTGAATGTTTTTGTGGTTTTGTGAAAATAATTTTTCTGGGTTGTAATGCTATAAAACTCCCTTTTTTTGACTATTTTTCTCCCTTGTTGAAAGACAAAGGGGGAGAAATAAATGTGATCCGACATTTTTCGATATTCTACATTTTAAGTTAGTTTGATATTCATATAAGCATTGCTAACTTTATAATGCAGGTACGAAACATTTGTGTTGTCTTCCATCAAGGGGGAGACTGACAACTCCACCTTGATTATATAGTTGTACAGGTGTTGATGATGGAAGACTTAAACACAAATGAAGTAGTTTTATACACTAACAATTTATTGATTATATATCGAGTTGCTTGGTTTAGTTTGGTGGTTTGTATTGAATAAGTGCAAGTTTTGAAAGACACTTCAAAGGACCTTGGAAGATCTTCAAAGACAAGGGGTTTAGATTGTTCAAAAGACTGAGGCCTTGAAATTTATTCCAAGGGAACAAACAAGTCAAGGTTGCACGCTAAAGGAATTCAAATCACTAAAGAAGATCTTCTAGGAACCATTTGTTCAACAAGAAGATATGATTGAAGATCTCAACCGGCCGATAAAGATCCTGCAAAGATCCTCAACCGAAAGCACAAAGATTCTCTCCTCTGGAATTTGATATCATCACAACAAATACGAGAAGATTAAGGAGCTGAGAGATCAACGTGTTCTTAGGAGATGAAGATCTACAACGTCTATCTGATCTCAACCAAGAAGCGAACTTCATGGAGAAGAAGAATCATCTTCAAAACGGTCATCTTTCCAACGGCTAGAAGACCTCTCCATAGAAGGATATAAATGAAGATGACGATTGAAGAACAAGTACAGAAGCTTACACGGAGACATCAATAGTCTTCAAGCGATCCAAAACATCTTCATTCGATCAAATAGTTTTTATTTCTCTCTTTCTCTAAAAAGCTGTATCCCCTAGAGAGAGATAAAAACTCGAGAGCTCCATTGGTATATCTAAAGAGTGTTATACTCGAGTGTGTGTTACTATGTGAAGTAACTATGCTATTATAGCAAGGTGGAGAGTTGGACCTAGATCGTAGCATTGGCTACATTGAGAAAAAAAGGGGATTTCTTCTAGTTTGTATCTAGGATTCTTTGAAGCTAATAATAGATAGTTAGATCCTAAGGCTATACCCTGGGATGGAGAGTAGGCTATTTGAGCCGAACTTCGTTAACATATCCTCGTGTCGATCTTTTACATTCCGCATTATATCTTGCTTTATTGTGACTAACTTTGTTTTGCAAGAGTACAAAGTCAAGGCCCTAGAAAGTTGTTTCAAAGCCCTTGAAATCAAAGTGTATCATAAAGAGCTCATATCGACATCAAGGCCCTTGAAATTGGTTTCAAGGCCTTGAGATTGGTTTTGATAAAAGTTCTCATACTTTATTCAACCCCCCTCCCCCCTTGTAGAGTATCTTTTATCCTTTTTATTCACCTACCGGTTCTTCATAGTGAGACTCAACACCCTCTACTTTGGTTTCGAGTGTCACAACCTTAACCTTTTTGGCTTATCTTTGATTCCCTTGGGTTTGGGCATGGATATTTGAGAGTTTAATCTTGTCCTTTGATTCTCTTTATAATGAGACTCAACATCGTTTATCAAGAGGGCCTTTGGTTGAGACTTATGGGTTTTGGAACTTCACTGTACAACACCCTATCTTAGATCTATACCTTTGCATTCCTAACTCTGTCCATATACATTTAGAACATCTCGAATCGGTTGCCACAATTGGATACCTGAATCTTTAGAATCATTGTTTTTCCAATTATCTTTACAAAAGCTTTTTTACTTGCCGGACAATTTTTATAAACTGAATTTGATCCCCCAAATCCCTGAGTTCGATACTCTGGAATTCTTGCTTTACTATACCGATCCGTACACTGTGGGTTCGTTTTGCTTGATTTCAGTTTTTATAAATTTAAGACTTAATGATGCACAATTTCGAGCGAATAAGTTTTTGGCGCCGTTGCCGGAGATTTGGTTTAGACCAATTTTGGTTTTCGGTTCTCGGGCTTGTGAGCTTTTGCTCTTGTTATTTGATCTATCTACCTTAGTGATTTGCATATTTCTCTTTTGGTATATGCGAAGGTCTCAAACTACGCAAGACCTCGTTTCTTTTTGATCCTGAACCGGAGAAAACTCTCAAGAAACGGTTAAGGGAGAAAAAGGTGTCCGAACACAATGAAAACAGTCTTCAAGAGGAGTTGGATTAAACTCGAGCTCTTCTTAATACAAGTGAAAGAAGACGTACTGAGGAACAAGCTGTAGCTCGTGTTGATAAGGAGCGAATGCAAATTCAAATGGACGAAATTAAGGTGATGGTTTTACAACAAAAACTGGATAAAGGCGCCAAGAGTAAGAGAGATGAATCATCCGATGATGATTCTATGCCCGAGCTGGAGGAAATACCACCATTTAATCCTCGTGTCTATGTCGATCCTCACGCTCATGTTAGAGATTCGAGAGCTGCTAATATCGTGGCTGAACCACGAACTCTTGGGCAACGTATGGATCCAATTCAACAACCGTGCCGTTTAGGTGTGAATCTTGGAGATCCGGATGAGCATGACTATGGGTTTCGCCCTCAAGTCATTACTATGATCCGCCAAAGTCAGTTTGGAGGAATGGAAGTTGAATCTCCGCACCAACATTTTATGGTGACTTCGAAGCCTCAAAGAGTTGTCAACAACAACTACAAGTTGAGACCGTTCTTCTTCTCTTTGAAGGACAAACCCTTAGCTTGGTATCAAGCTCTTCCAGCTGGAAGATTTTAATACATGGGAGGAGCTGGCTTCGGAATTCCTCACCAAGTTCTTTCCGCCATCCAAAATAGCGGAGTTGAGATGTAAAATAAATGCTTTTTCTATGAAACCTAATGAAAGTTTGTTTAAATCTTGGAAAATGTTTCAAGATCTTCTATTGGATTGCCCGCACCATGGCATTTCAAAGCTGCAACTATTGGAGATTTACTACAATGGATTGGATGTGGAAACACAATTCAAACTTCAATCCCTTTCATAGGAACTTTTATGGATATGAGAGAAGATGATGCTTGGGATTTTATTGAAAAGCAAGCTCTAGTGATTGAGAAGTATTCCCATAGAAAGGCTGATAGCGGGAATCGAGATTCTGGAGAGCCATAAGCAAGATTAAATCCAGCATCCCAAGCTCAAATTTTCTCCATCAACAATGAGATCAAGGAGCTGAAAGAATTTTTGAAGTCCAGCATTCAATCGAAAAAGGAGCAGGATGTTGGCTATCTAGGAAGGGAGAACAATCAAGGAAATAGGAATAACAACCAGAACAATAATTGTAACAACAACAATAACAGGAATTTCTCCAACAATTGGAGATCCAACCAACAAAATACCGGTAATCCTTATTCCCAGGCTAAAAATTCACTAACACCTCCTTCTTCCTCTACTCCTTCGAAAAGTTAGGGACAAACTTCAAATAGTTCAAACCAGCCGGAGAAGGACAAGTTTGATGCCCAGACGGAAACGATCTTGGGGAAGATACAAGGAATGGAGAGTCACATTACTTCGATTTCTAAAGCACAAAAAGGTTTGGAAAATCAAGTATTCAGCAAGGCCGGACAAGTTCCTAGAGATCAAGGGAAACTTCTCGGAAAAACGGAGGACAACCCGAAAGGAAGGGTGATGGAAATCACAACAAGAAGTGGTGTAACAACCACCGACCCGCAGCCCAAATTCGTTGAAGTTCCCGTTGAAAAAGAAAAGGAGAAGGAAGATGTCTATGTTCCTCCTCTAGCTTATAAACCTCCTTTGCCATTCCCGCAATCTAGAGCGAGAGCGCGTCTAGACAAGCATTTCGGTAAGTTTGTTGATCTCATGAGTAAGTTGCACATTAACATACCTTTTCTTGATGTGATTTTAGGTATGCCCGCTAATGGGAAGTTCTTGAAGGAGATCCTCTCTAACAAGAGGAGGCTTGAAGACTTTGGTGAAGTTAAAATGAGTTTGGAATCTTCGGAACTCATTAAGACGATAACGGAAAAGATGCCCCCAAAGCTGCGAGATCCGGGGTCGTTTTGCATACCAATAGGAGTGGAAGAAGTCACTTATGATGCACTTTGTGACTTGGGAGCGAGTGTGAGCATCATTCCACTTGCCTTGTGTTAGAAAGTCGGTTTAGGTGAACCTAAACCGGTGAAGATGACGTTATACATGGCGGATCGATCCATTACTCGACCGTTGGAATCATTGAGGACGTCCCGGTTAAGCTCGGTAAATTCTATATCCCTATAGACTTTGTTGTGCTTGACATTCCTGCAGATTTTCTGGTCCCGTTCATACATGGGAGACCTTTTCTTGCAACTTCCTGTTGTATGATTGATTGCAAGAATGCTAGATTAGCCTTCGATATTGGAGAAGAGAAAGTTGAATTTGTTCTCTCGACTTTGACAAAAGAACCAGCACTTGGAGAGGATATGTTCAACATTTATGATGAAGTGGTGTCTAGAGAGGAAGTGAGTTCGATCTTGTTTAAAGATTTGTTGCAAAAGGTTATAACTATGATCATCATGGAAAAGTGAGCGAAAGAGGACTGTAACGCTGAGATTGATGCTTTGGAAGAGTTAGAAGAAGTGCAAGTTGAAGAATTCAAAAAATTGTATGATGGTTCGGAAAACACTAGAAACCACGGTCAGTCGGTGTTTTCCACGAGCGTAGTTTCACCAATTCCACCCGTGGAAAAGTATGTCGAGAGCGACCATTCAATTGGCACACAAAACCATGGCCAAAAATACACCTTACACGGCCGTGGAAGTAACAGTGACACCGTGGAACTTGAAATTGCTGAGGAAAATTCCGTTCTTTCTACAAACGTTCTTGCTTCTTCTTCCACCACTTCCACACCCTTGGAGACATCCAAGGAGACCTCGGACAGCCCTCACAACACTCCAAAGGCATCTACAACTTTGGAATTGAAGCCACTTCCCTCACATCTAAGGTATGTGTTTCTTGGATCTAACTCTACGTTTCCCATCATAGATAGTTCTAGTTTAAGTGAAGGTGAGCATGATAGGCTTATGATTGTTTTGAAAAAACATAGGAAAGCTTTAGGCTACACCATAGAGGATCTAGTAGGAATTAAACCATCTTTATGTATGCACAAGATACTAATGGAAGAGGATTATAAGCCTTCACGTCAACCTCAATGACAGTTAAACCCGATCATGAAAGAGGTCTTGAAGAAGGAGATCCTTAAATTACTTGATGCGGGTAGCATATTCCCGATATCCGATAGCAATTGGGTGAGTCCAATTCAAGTTGTCCCAAAGAAGGGAGGAATGACCGTTGTGGCCAACAAGAACAATGAACTCATTCCGATAAGAACGCTGACGGGATGGAGGATGTTCATCGACTATCGCAAGCTGAACAATGCGACGAGGAAGGACCACTTCCCGCTGTCCTTCATTGATCAAATGCTTGAGAGGTTAGCGCAATATTCTTTTCTATCTTGATGGTTATAGTGGTTTCTTTTAGATTACGATTCATACGGACAATCAAGAAAAGACCACATTCACGTGCCCATGGGGTACGTTTGCTTATAGGAGGATGCCATTCGGATTATGCAACACTCCAGCCACCTTTCAAAGGTGTATGATGGCCATCTTCTTGGAGTACATTGAGGAAATCATGGAGGTTTTTATGGATGATTTTTCTAGTTATGGTTCCTCATTTGATAATTGTCTTGCTAACCTATCTCTTGTTCTACAAAGATGTGAAGACATGAACCTAGTTCTAAATTGGGAGAAGTGTCATTTTATGGTTAGGGAAGGCATTGTTTTAGGACACCTAATCTCTAATAGAGGGATTGAGGTTGACAAGGCTAAGATTGAGACAATAGAGAAGCTTCCTCCTCAATCTTCGGTGAAAGAGATTAGAAGTTTTCTAGGACATGCCGGATTCCATAGGAGATTCATTAAGGACTTTTCAAAAATCTCTAAACCGCTAACTAATCTATTGATAAAAGATGTTGTTTTTGAATTTTCGAAAGAGTGTTTGGATGCTCTTTACATGATTCGAGAAGCTCTAATCTCAGCCCCAATAATTCAACCTCCGGATTGGAGTCTTCCATTTGAAGTCATGTGTGATGCAAGTGACGTAGCTGTAGGAGCGTTGCTTGGACAAAAGAAAGATGGACGCACTCATGCCATCTATTATGCTAGCAAGACGCTAGATGAAGCTCAGCTCAACTACGCTACAACAGAAAAAGAATTTCTTGTTGTTGTATATGCATTTGAAAAGTTTCGTTCTTATCTTGTAGGAGCGAAGGTGATTGTATACACGGATCATTCAGCAATTCGGTATTTGATTGCCAAGAAAGATGCAAAACCAAGGCTAATTAGATGGATTATCCTCCTTCAAGAGTTCGATCTTGAGATTCGTGACAAGAAAGGATCAAAAAATTCTGTTGCAGATCACTTGAGTCGTCTAACACATGTCACCAATGACGACTTGCCTATTGATGACTCTTTCCCGGACGAACAATTGCATCTAATGGAAGAGTGCATCGATCATATTTCTAGAGGTAACGAACCTTGGTTTGCTGATTTTGTGAATTATTTGGTTTGTCAGGAAATACCTCGCGGACTATCCTACGCACAAAGAAAGAAGTTCTTTAAGGATGTTTGTCTATACTATTGGAATGAACCTCTACTCTTCAAGAGAGGTCCAGATGGCATCATTAGAAGATGTGTGCCTGAAGACAAAATGCAAAGTGTCATTCGTCATTGTCGTTCGCTTCCTTGTGGATGACACGCTCGCTCTCATAAGACTAGCACTAAGGTATTACAATTTGGATTCTTTTGGCCTACATTATTTAAGGATGTGCAAACCTTTGTTGCTTGTTGCGATGCTTGTCAAAGAACAGGGAACATATCTAGGAGGAATGAAATGCCTCTCAACAACATCCAAGAAGTGGAAATCTTTGACGTTTTGGGAGTTGACTTCATGGGACCATTCCCATCATCTTGTCGTAACCAATACATACTTCTAGGTGTAGACTATGTTTCAAGATAGGTTGAAGCTATTGCTTCTCCAACTAATGATGTTATGGTGGTTGTTAAGTTCTTTAATCGAACTATTTATTCAAGGTTTGGGACACCCCGAACCATCATTAGTGATGGAGGATCACACTTCATTGCCCGTCGATTTGAAGCTCTACTAGCTAAGTATGGGGTGACTCACAAGATCGACACACCCTACCATCCGCAAACAAGTGGACAAGTGGAGATTTCTAATAGGGAGATCAAAGGAATTCTGGAGAAAACGGTGTCAAGGACAAGGAAGGATTGGTCGTTAAAGCTGGATGACGCACTATGGGCGTATAGAATGGCATACAAGACTCCCATTAGCACAACACCATACGATCTTGTGTATGGGAAGTCTTGTCATCTCCCGGTGGAGCTGGAACATAAGGCGTATTGGGCTGTTAAGTGGTTGAACTTTGGCATGAAAGAAGCAGGAGAGAAATGTCTCTTGGATCTTAATGAGCTAGAAGAACTCCTCTTGAACGCCTGTAAGAACGCCAAGATCTACAAGGAGAGAGCAAAGCGTTGGCATGATAAGCACATCATTCCGAAAGACTTCAAAGGAGACCTTGTTCTTCTCTTCAACTCTAGACTTCGACTCTTTCCCGGTAAGCTTAAATCTCGTTGTACAGGACCTCATGTTATTAAACACGTTTTTCCCCATGGTGCAGTTGAAGTATAAGGTGAGAAGTGCGGAAGTTTCAAAGTAATTGGCCAACGACTCAAGAAGTACTCTCCGGAACTCCAAACTGAGGAAGTCGCACCGATTCTCCTCACTTAAGCATAAAGGATTGGTCTAGCTACGGACCTAAAACAAAGCGCTACTTGGGAGGCAACCCAAGGAAATGCATTCTTGTTTTTCTTTTCGTTTTTCTTAGATTAGATTAGCGTAGTTTGTTTTTGTTTGTTTTCGTCGATGTCTTCCGGTATGTCTTGTGTCTTTGGATGTCAAGGTTGAGAAATGACTAAAAGAAGTAAAGAAAGCCAAAGGAAAAACGAAATTTGGAATTTTGGCAAAAAAAGGGAAAACCACGGGTTTAATAATGATTCCATGGCCGTGGTTTCTATAATTTAGCCCGTGGAAAAGCATGTGGAGGCAGCCAAAGAAAATGACGCAAAACCACGGCCTTACTGTTACTTTCACGACCGTGGAATGGCACGACAGACCGTGGTTTTTGAAAATTTGACGGGGCTATATAAGTTCTTCTTCTTCACAATTCTCTCAACACCAAATCCCTCTTCCACGCCCTAAACCACGCCCAATCCCCTAATCCCACATTTCTTCGTTCGGTGATCGTTTTGCACGATTCTTCGCTCCAAACTCAAGCAAACTTGATTCTATTATGGATTTTGGCAACAAACAGCACAATCATTCAGCGATCGGGCGAGATTTTGGATTTCTTCAAATCCAAAACCTAGGTTTTCTCTCAACTCTTTCCTTGGTTGATTTCCTTCGTTTTCATTGGAGATTTTTAGGAGAACTGAACGGAATTGAACCTAGAAATAGTTTAGGACTGTTGTTGTTGAGTTTGTTGTGGAATTTCTGGATTTTTGAGGGAAATCGTCCATTTCCACGGGTTGCCGTACAAAACCACGGGCGTGGTTTCCTCTAGATCATGCCGTGGTTTTTTGAAAATGTTTAGGACTCGCAAATCAAACCAAAACAAGAAGAAAAGAGGTGAAGGCTCCTCTTCCCAACCCCCTTCCATTGCTCCACCTATCCCTAGGACCCCTACCATCCATGAAAACCACTTGAGCGCTTTTGAAAAGATCCACAAACGCAACATTATCGCCCCTAGGTACATTGTGCTTTAAGAGTTTGAGGATTTGTTTGTGGTGAATGATATTAGATGAATGCTTGATAGGGTTGGGATGACTATATTTGATAGCATTAGAGAGGATGCTTATGAGGAGATCACACGGGAATTCATAACCTCTTTTGAGCATAGTGCCGTTAACCGAACGGTCTCCTTGCGGTTGATGGACCACACCTACCATATGTCCATAGCTTAGTTTGGAGCATTGTTTGGCTTTGTTGACACATACAATGGGACATTCCCTAAGAGTTCTAGAGCTAGAGAGTTTTGGGAGGAGATTGCTATGGTAGTGGGTCATGAGGATCGTTGGCAACAGGCAGACCCGAAAGCCAATCTCATCTATAACCTCTCCTTTAAGATTGCCCATAGGATCCTCTCCGAGTGCCTTTTCCCTAGGACCGAGACTCCCCAAAAGCTCAAGGCTGATGAGCTTTATATCCTTTATTGTATGGCGGCCGGTGTCCCTTCGGATTGCACCACTATGCTTGCTTCTACCCTTAGCAAAATCAAGAACAAAGCTAAGGAAAATATCGGTTATGGAGGGATGTTGACTTACATAGCAAAGCAGTTTGGAGTTGATTATTCTGATTGTGAGATGGCAGCTGCTGCGAGGCCTTTAGGGCTTCAAGGTTTCATGACTCCCCGCCACCGAGGTCCACCGTTTGTCTCCATGCCTTGGGAAGACAAGGGAGGATGAGGTATTACACGGAGCGCTGATTACTCCATCAGGAACCAACAGAACTGGAAAGCTACATTTTTTCCGATGCATGCCAACCTCTTAGGAGCTCCACCTTATTACCTCGAGGATGTTCCAACTGCTGATGATGAGGGTGCTGATGAGGAGATGGCTGGTGATGAGTTCCTGGACATTGGAGGTGTTGATGAGGCTTTTGGAGATTTTCCGGATCAGCCGGCGGATTTCCAAGAGCCAGCTAGGAGATCTACCTACAAAAAGCGGCCTTCGCTTCTTCCTCTTCCCGGCGTGCCAGCGTGAGTGAGAGACCTACGTGAATGGAGGCACCTCCAGCTTGGATGGGTACTCCTCCATCTTGGATGGGAGCGCCGCCGAAGTGAATGGCGCAGCGGCCCGCATGGATGCATGAGCAGCCGGCATGGGTCACCAGACTTACGCAGAGGATAGATGCTCTTGAGACCCGCTTCAATGAAGACAAGGATGAGCGCCGCAAAAACGCAAGGATTCTCCGCGACGTTTACCAGCAGCAGTTTGGGCGCCCGTTCGACCCAAACTTCTACCCGTTCCAACCACCTTCTTTTTATTTTTCTATATCTTTCTTTTTCCGCATATTAGAGACAATGTGTATCCTAAGTATGGGGTGGAGTATGAATCTCATTGATGTAATAACTTGACATATTTGCTTTCCTTTATCCATGAACACTTGCATCTTTATTGAAAAACCCATAAAAAGTTGAAAATTTTTGAAAAACCCATAAAAAGTTGAAAATTTTTGAAAAATATTGTGCTTCTAGGAGTGGAAATGACCTCAATGATGAATCTACTTGTGGATTGAATTTTTGATGACATTTATGTGCTTGATTTGAGTTGTGAATTGTGGAGAAATTGAATGCATTGTTTGATCTTCTTGCAAGTTTCATAATGTAAAAATTTTTGTCTAAATCATATTGAGGAATGAAGATTGAAATCGCATTATAAGTTCTTACGCTTCTTTTTGAAATGATTAAGGCACCTCGATTTTTCTTCCTTCTTCTTTATTCATTTAGCCCCTCAATGAAAACTTTTGCCTCCTTTACCTATCCGGAAATTAGGAAGAAGTGTAAATTTTGGCATGATTGATGTGGGAGGGCCATTGAAAGAAAACTGCGCATTCAAAGTATAGAAAATAAGTTTGGGGAAGTCAATCATGATGATGAGTAACTCGGCACCATTCACATAGCCGGGTGTTTGTGTCTTGCCAAAGTCGGATTGAGCGATATTCCTAACGGAATATGGTATGTGCATCAAGGGATTGAGGCATCTCGAAATTCAGAATCGCCGATCTCCTAGGCTTCGGTTTTTGTGCACCGCTGTCCATACTTCCAAAAAGTAAAGTCGAAAAAGAATTTTGTGTTGAAAAGGGAGAGAAAAGCTCTCAACGGTGGTTGATTCAAGTTTGCAAAAAGAAAAATTTTGTGTTGTGTTGTTCCTTTTTTCCGGATTTGTGCACCACATACCCTATATGCATCCCACTTATTCACGTTTCTTGGCCTTTGCTTGAAAGTCCTTAAGATCTTTGGATTGTTGTTTGGCTTGGTGATCTAAATTGGATTTCCACATGATTGATTTTAACATTACTTTGGGTTATGATGTTTGTCTTGGAGCTATTTCAATGTATGATGTTTCTTTTGCTTGACATGATTCGTTTTGTGTACATAGAAGTTTCAAGGAAACATGAAGCAAGATTTGAGAGTGATCTATTGAATAGAAGCACAATACCAAAAAGATTTGTTTTCCTTTCTTTTGCATTCATATTTCATTCTACCTTATGTTCTAGCTTTTGAAAACCTTGCTTGGGGACAAGCAAAAGACACGTATGGGGTATTTTGATAGCATAAAATATGACGATATTTTAGGCACATGTTTTGGTTGTTTTTCCCCTTCTTTTGTGTATATGAAAATGAGTTTGAAGCATTTATGAGCGCATTCACCTATTATGTTGGTATAGAGATCTACACAAGCTTTGTCGTGTTTTTAGGTGAATAAGGGCTTGGATTGGAGCATAAATGGAGCATGTAGGAGTGATTGATCATGCTAGGCATCAAGAGGATGCATTGGAATAGCTAAGGAAGTAGCATGAGTAGAAAGCTTTGCGAAACAAAGGCTTTTACAAAGATTTTGGACATTCCACGGTCAAACACATGGAACCATGGCCGTGGTTTTGGGAATTAAATTAATTATGGCCGTGGGAATGTATGTCGAGAGCAAGAAAACCACTCCACAGTGTATTCCACGGGCATGGAAATATGCTCTTGGTCGTGATTCTTCTAACGGCTGCCACGTGTCATATTTGCCACGTCAGCAACGGTTATGGGCTTTTTGTAACCCTATTTTCTCCTATAAGAAGGCTGAAGAAAGAGAGAAAAGGGATACTTCGCTACATTTTACACACCACGCTAGAGATAGAAATTGAATCATTGCGGAAGATCTTATTGCGAGAGAAGATTTGGAAGGAAGATTTGGAGAAGTACGCACTTGGAGATTGCATAATTGGAAGATCTTAGGGTTTCACTTTGAAGGCGGATTGACATCCCGTTCTTCTTTGTTCTGTAAGATTTGTGAGAGATTTTTACTCTATTCTATATTTATTGAACGCAAGTTACGGATTTTGTGTTTTATTGAGATTGGTTTTATGTTTGTTATTGAGATTTCAAGGTTCTATCTTTTCTCTCTTTCATATTTTGATTATTGATTTGATGACAATGATTGTTGGTTAAAAACCTTAAGCGATTCTAAGGTGAAAGGTTGATAGTTGTGGCATAGATGATGATAGATTGAACCAAAACAGATTGGACCCTAAGAGTTGCGAGAAACCTCGTTGTCGAGGCTTTCCACGGCCTGTTCTTGAGTTCCACGGCCGTGGTTCTTCAAGATCCGACCGTGGTTTTCCTCTGTCGTAAGTTCTTTGCTTTTGCTTTGATCCAAAGTTAAAGATTTGTCTTAACCTAGCCTTGGCTTACCTTTTCTAGGTAGTAGTGAGACTCAACACCCTCTACTTTGGTTTCGAGTGTCACAACCTTAACATTTTTTGCTTATCTTTGATTCCCTTGGGTTTGGGCATGGGTATTTGAGAGTTTAATCTTGTCCTTTGATTCTCTTTATAACGAGACTCAACGTCCTTTATCGAGAGGGCATTGGGTGAGACTTATGGGTTTTGGAACTTCACCATACAACACCCTATCTATACCTTTGCAATCCTAACTATGTCCTTATACCTTTAGAACATCTTGAATCGATTGCCCCAATTGGATACCTGAATCTTTAGAATCGTTGTTTTCCCAATTATCTTTACAAAAGCTTTTTTACTTGCCGCACAATTTTTATAAACTGAATTTGATCCCCCAAATCCCTGAGTTCGATACTCTGGAATTCTTGCTTTACTATATCGATTCGTACACTGCGGATTCGTTTTGCTGGATTTCAGTTTTTATAAATTTAAGACTTAGTGACGCACACTTTCGAGCGAACACAAACCGTATACAGAAGAAGAAAGACAGAGCACACTGAGCAAAACTGAAATTGCAGTAGAAGGACAAACCTGGAGGGCAAACTGAAACTACAGAAGAAGACAAAGCAGAAGCCGAAGGAGAACCAGGGTAGCCGAAGAGATAGCCAGGAAAGGGCGCCACTCACCAACAACAAGAGAACCAGGGCTGCCACGCGAGGAAGAGATAGCCAGGGAGAACGCCAACCAAAGGTCCTGAGAAGGTTGCGGACCGGAAGAGCGAATGCCAAGCTCAGTCACGCCGGAAGAGAGGAAACTACAGGGAGAACGTTGAACGCAGAACGCTGATGAGAGATAGGGCCGGAAGAGAGAAAGCTGATGGGAGAGGGAGAGTGGCCGCAGAAGGAAGGCGGGCAGGAGGAGGGCGGGAGGGAGCGCCAGCCGCCAGGGGGACGCCGTCACACCAGCCGAAGGAGCATCACGCTGGCCGCTAGAGAGGGCCCCTCCAGATCGCCCTAGGGATCGCAAGCGCCCAAAACAGAAATTCTAGTTTGTGCTCATGTGGTTTGGGATTTTCAGGATTTTGAACACTGCTTTTTCGTAGTTTGGATGGTGCCCTTAAGTTTATGTTCTTTTTCGGATATTTCCCATTCTGTTAGATATCTATAAATGTTGTTAAAAATAAAAGGAAATCAAAAAGAAAATAAAATAAAAGAGAAAATACAAACTAAATTAAAAAAAAGTAAAAAAGAATATCTGACGAGAAGAAGAACAAGACGACACTGGAAGAGAAGAAGTGAAGCTAAAAACCAAGGTAACGAAGCAAATCTAGGTGACTGGTTTCAGAAACTCGAGTTCATCTTTTCCGATAATTACATAATCAAATTCTCACGACTTTAAGAACGGAGTGAAACATCTAGAATTAAACATTAGTGTTCATCTTAAACAAATCCGTATTGGGTTCAATGGAGATTCAACAACGGTGCCATAATCGAGTTCCGGTCCTAAATACGATAGTACTAAGTTCCACCAAACACTTCAAGCCACAAGAAGGATTTGACTAAGAAAACCGGTCAAGTTCGAGCTGTATATGCAATCATCGAAGCAATTCTAATTCTAGGTAGGAAAACTTTGGTCCACCAAGCAAGTTTGTGATTGCTCGAATCGTTGAAACTTTCATTGGTGTACCATGTTCTATCATAGTGGAGATGATTTTACATCCAACAAGAACAGCTTCTCTTGCCAAATCTCACTTAACCAAGACTTTAAGTACTTTACTTAGTTGTCTTGTTTCCTCGATGGATCAAATAAGACAAGTATCCAAAGTAATAGGCCCAAAGAGCCCAACACTGAACAACCCAATACTATCTAGTCTTTACTCTATATAAACATTGTAATCTGTAATAGAAATTGAATGATCTTTTCCATCAGTGTACAATATCCATTATGGTATTAGAGCAATAGGACAAACGTCCAACAACCTTGATCCTCCACCATGCCTACCACCTCCTCTCAAACAAAGGATGCAGACAACTCTGCATCTCCTCTACTCACTACACCAACTAATGCTCCATCATTTTCCCTTTCACCACTCACCAATCTCCTTACCATCAAGCTCAGCCAGGGTAACTTCCCTCTCTAGAAGGCCCAAATTTCTTCTATCCCCCGTCCACGGAATTTTTTTTGTCATGTGGATGGTTCAAATCCATGTCCATCCCTTTTATAGATGGGTCTACAAATCCGGCCTATCAGTCCTGGATCTCCAAGGATCAACTAGTAATAGCCAGGGTCATGGCTATTCTCATAGAGGAAGTCTTGGTTCAAGTCCTTGAATGCTCTTCCTCCTTTCAGATTTGGCCACCTTCCTGTATTATTCCCTTGCAATTGCTATACCATTTGCTGGCACTACCCTCTACTGAAGTACAGTTAGTAGCCTACAATACTTGGCCTTTACACGCCCAGATATTGCCTTTGCAGTCAATCGAGTATGTCAAGCAACGCACTCACCAACTCATGGAGACTAGCAAGCTATAAAACGCATCTTAAGATATCTCAACTGCACATCACATTTTCAATTTCAAATCTCTTCCACATCAAGTATAGTACTCTCGGCTTTCTCAGATTCAGATTGGGCTGGGGATCATCAGGACCGTCGTTCCACTGGAGCTTACTGTGTTTATCTTGGTTCAAATATAATCTCTTGGCAGTCCAAAAAGCAAGAAATTGTGGCGAGGTCCTCTACAAAGGCAGAATATAGAGCCTTGGCCCATGCCACCTGCGAGACCTTATGGATTCAGACGCTATTACGAGAACTAGGTATCACCTTACAAGAATCTCCCCTTCTTTGATGTGACAATCTTGGTGCTACTTAACTCGCCATGAATTCTGTCCTTCACTACCGTATAAACACATATCTATCGACTACCACTTCGTTCGAGATAAAGTTAAAAACAAATCACTTCGTGTCGCCTTTTTGTCAACAAAGGATCAGATTGCGGATATCCTCACTAAGCCCTTGTCGACGGCCGGCTTCACACAACTTCGATCCAAACTTCAGCTTCACTAGCTTGGATCGAGGGGGGATTATAGGCTCAAAGATCCCAACACTGAACAGCCCAATACTATCTAATCTTTACTCTATATAAACATTGTAATCTGTTACAGAAATTGAATGAGAATAATATCATCCATTGAGATTTGTTAAACGTTGATTGAAGTGAGCGACAGTAACAGATTGACGCGTTTACCGACGAAACCCGGTGGCGGTTTGCTTGTTTGGGGAAGAGAGAGATGTCACGTGACTTGAAATTCTTAAGCGGAATGATCCTGTATTCATAGGTTTAACCTTCCCTGGTTCACTCATGTTGTTGACACGGAGTCCAACAGGAGGTTGTTATTATGATTGAGATGGGCTTAGAGTAGTGAATTTGAGATAGTGGAGCAGTATATGATTCCTTTGTTGATATATGATGTATGGTAGATCATCCGAGGCATGAACCTTATACAAGAAATAATGTGTGCTCTTACAGTAAGTAGCACTAGTAATTATAATTTTTAATAAACTTCAAATATGCAGGGTTAAGGTGGTTGAATGTTGATTTGTGATTTTCATTGTTGCAGCCTCCTCATGTAGTCACAGCTGTGATAACTGACTGTACCTATAAGATGGAAAAAATGGTCAAGTTGAAGAGCCTAGTGCTTTGAATGAAACCAAAACCCTAGTTGTCAGAATATCATTGGAATCATTCCTTATCAAAGTTACAATCAAACGGGATAAAAACTTCCCAAATTGAATCTTTTTTAAATAGTCTCATGACTCCGTTTTGTGATAAGTGTTTCCGTTAACCTGGATACTCACACTGCTCTACTTTCAAGATTCTACCATACTTGGATGACATTTCCATAACCCTACAGCCAAATAAAATAATTTACTCAGCCATTCTGTCTGCACTTCCCTGGAATTTGTTGAATGAGCTCGAGCCCATACAAAATCGTATAAATTCCAAGCTCAGTTCAAGTTAAGTACGTGAAATTCTCCCAAGCATACCATTAGTGTACAAAACAATGGTACAACAACACCTCTCTAAATTGTAGAAACGGGCAGGTTTACACTTGATCAGCATATCGAACAGAGACTCCTAGGCCTTGATGTATCACGCTCCTCCAGGCCTCTCAAGTACGACCATATAGCTAGATGCTCTGAAGCGTAAGACATGAAAGCCGCCAAAATCAGGCCCCCTACTACCATCAATCCTACCCTGCACGTAAGAAAGCATATCAACGCATCATCATCGTCATCACTTCTCACCCATGCTATAAGCTGGCTATGATCGATTAACCGACCACACGCTAATGAATTATCCGAGATTTGAAATTTGTAATTTTTAGAATAGTTTCATAACACTCCACATAAAAGTGGGATTTGCTGAATATGCAATCAATCATTCATTCAATAAAGCAGGCATTATCCAAAACTAGACAGCTTCCAACTTCCCCTACCATGCACGGCTAAACAGTTTCCCACATTCCACATCTATCAGCATGATAAGAGACTCTTCGGTATGCTGTATTAAGGAATCGTATCTCAGTTTGGTGCAGACCAAATGAGTATCAAGTGTTCAGTTAAAATATTTTTGGAATCCCACTTTGATACCTCAACCCCATAAGTTATTAATTTTTGATATGTTCATTCCAAAGTGTCAAACTAAAAGTACAGCCTTCATTCTCATCCATGAGTAAAATACTTTGTTAATTAGTGTGCAAAACAAAATACAGCGATGACACTGTTGTGCATTTCCTAACAGCTTTAGTCAACCTGCTTCAAGTTAAACACTTTCAATTACTGGCCACTATGCTAGGAATAATGATGTCTAAAACCCCTACTAAAGGAGAAGGAATTGGATGTTTCAAAATATGAAATGTTATATTTGTAGAATGTGCATTTCTAATGTACAATTTACCCCACAATCATTTTTATCTCCTCATTTATCTGATAAATAAAATCCCCTCCTAGCCCTTTTGAGAAAGGATCAAGTGAGTAATGTTATTGTGAAAAGTGAGGACCACAAGAGCAAGATGAATGGTTGAGATTTTAACAGACTCGTGTGCATAATTACATGATGAAGTGCACAATTACTTGAGCCTAAGCACCAAAAAGAAATTGTGTGCAATGTTAACAGTGAAATTTTCCTCGTGTGCATAATTTTACAAAATAAATTTCCCAAATTGCATCTTATTAACATTCCACGCAATAAGAATTTTTAATGTCAAGTTTACAAACAAAGGGTAATTTTGTTTAAATATAACCATTTATCTTCCAAATCTTGTGACCCTTATTGCTCCTCACTTTTCATCATAAGGGTGCTTACTGGATCACTACTATATTATATCTAGTTCAATCCTTCGTTTTCAATTTCCAGGAAAACGTGGGTTTTAGCTTCAGAGTGAAGCTCAACGAAAGGGAAATGCTCTATATGAAGCCAAATGGCCATAACAGTGGTCTCATTTTTCTTCCTAGTAGATTAGTTCGGTTTAGTTTGAATAATAAAATCTAAAATCAAGCATAAGATGCTCAAAACCATGTTTTTATAGTGTTGCAAAAGTAAACTTACCTTGAAAATAATGCAGTAATTCCAAAAAGGAAAGGCACAGATGGAGTGGCCACTGCCAGAAATGCCATTATCAACCCATAATACCAACCAGCAGAATTGAAAGAACATTGCAACTGATGACCTACAACATTATAAGCACCAAAAATAATGAGTCATAGTGACTTGGGCAGTGATCAGCTCAAAACACTGCACTGTAAAATAGATGTTCTAAACCTTTTTCAAGTTCATAATCTAAAGGCTCCTGCTCGGAGGAATGAAGTCCTGTGTAAATTGCCTTCGATCTTCCCCATTGACGTACCAGGTTAAGATACCCACCAAAGAGCAAGAAGAAGATGAAGAAAGTCCATTCATACATCATTAGCAGACCAGTCCATGGCATCACTTGCCTCGGAACAATCAGAAGTGAAAGTCCAAGTGAAACCAAAGCAGTAATGAAGCACACCACAATGGAGAATCCACCCAGAGTGGCAGGCACATTCAACAGCATACCACTGTACATCTGTTGCAAATTATTAAAATGTAGATTTAGTAAGGGAATACAAACAGGGCATTTATCACATCTAGCATGACAGACTAAAAACGATAACCCTTTTTCTTATTTTGGACCAACCTGCTGATTGGAGCTAAGAGCACCTGAAGAGACTTTGGAATAAGCAAGTGATATACTTGTTCTCATCTTGTGGGAAATGTGCCTTAGACGGTCAGACAATGAACCCCTAAAGAGCGAACCGAAATATTCCCATGCCTAAAACAGAAACCAAAATTAAGTTGAATTTAGTTGCAAGGAAAACCATTGCATTAGGAGTTTAAGAACCATAGGATTGTTGATCACCATACCTGGAGAAATGATCGATAATAACAGAAAACAAGAAACAGAAAAGGAAGCAGGAAAAGGATGTTGACTAGGATTGCTTCATTAGGACTATGTCCTCCACCAGTTCCGGGAAGAGTTGCCTCAATCGTTTGCCTGATTTCCTGCAGCAACATATGGTATAATTTAATCATCTGGTATAAAAGGGAGGTAGGGCTCAGGTAAGGTGGGTTAATGAACATTAGTCACTGATTGCGATCAGTATAGGTGTGTCATAGATTTTAATGATCCACTATTAACTTTTTTTTTTGCTCATTAAATGTTCATTTTTCAAAACTTCTAATTTCAATAGACCTACAATCTCATGTACTCTTCTAGGGGTAGCATGCAAGAAATTAAGCACAACAGCCACATTTTTAAAGTGCTTTCCAGAATGCAGACTAGTATATAAAGAATAAATTACCCAAGAAGTTCCAACATAACCAAATGACATAAGCTGCCCTTGATCACTTTTTGACTTACAGAAGAATCACTGGTGTACAATGGCTAAGTGAAGACGTATGCAGGATAAAATGCAAAATAGGGCTCCAAATGAAATTTAAAAATAGATGATTGTATGTTTCACATTCAGAGACAGCCCACCCAGAAATCCTATAGTTGGAGTCAGCCAAGTTATATTTTTAGATATGCAATCATGAAAAACAAAAGGGCAAAGGAATAAAGTACCTGCCACACATCAACAGGTTTTACGAGCCATGATGTCCACCAATCCCATGGTTTGAGAGGGCCAAGAGTATAATGGATCACGCGAAGTTCTGTTTCATTTACCATCCACTGAATTTAAAGATGCAAAAAGGTTTAAGAAACCTAATCACAGGGGTAATACAAATCAAATCCAATTAACTAACGGGTATTCCTTATTGTCATAAATTAGGACAACTGAACTGAATTAGTGAAAATAATTCAAACAATCAACTGTCATATATCAACATACCACAGTGGATTAAGACAACTGAACTGAATTGCTAACTTGGGGATGACAGACAAGGAAGGAAAGAAACTTGTAAGAACAGATACCTTATTAGCAAGCATGTACAGACCAACATCTGCATTGTAAAGAGTAGAAAGGCGTTGCATTTCAGGCTCTGGTCTAGATTTCAACTCCTCAGGTGACAGATCAGGATTAAAGAGATGTGCATCCGCAAAACCACCATAATATGAATTTAGAAACCCCTGATCTCCTGAAGCCAAGAAAAATTACAAGCATAAAGAGACATTTACTCAACAGTTCTGTTAGAGAAATCCCAACTGAATAATTAGCAGTAACTCAAGTGGAAGTGCTGAAAACTTTAGAAAAATAAAAAATATCAAGCATAAGAACCTGAAGACCATCGTTTTCATTTGAGGCTCTATAGAAATTTAAATACCGTATAGGACATGACATTTGATGAAGATTAGGAAAATTGTAAGTTGCTAAATTTCTAGAAGACCATCATGAGAGCATGATAATATAGTACGGACAAATTATTTTGTTAATGCAATAGAAGAATACCAGCTTAGTATATTAACTAAAAGAGAGCATTAATAAATATCTGAAGCAAGGAATCCAATTACCTCCGGTGTATGAATATAGCTTGGTTACTTTGGCCATCATATCATTAAACAGCGCTTCAGATGGTTCAACAACCATGACTCCTGAATTCAATCTCTCAGAATGCTTTAAGTTGGCACAGAACTTTCCACAATTAAATAGATCTTCAATGTTTTTTATTACAATTGTATCTGCATCAAGGTACACAACTGTACCACAAAAAACATTTAGTTCATAATGAAGATCTAAGCCACAACAAACTGTTTTATGAGAATCTGCAAAAATAGAACAACTTAAGAAAAACAAAAACAAAAACAAATTTCTCATGATGGAAATTACCCTTTTTATAGCCAGTCATATTAAATATTTTCAACTTCGTATATACACCCCAAAATCTTGAAGGTCGCACTCGATTGGGATTTTTCAACAAAGAAATCATCTGCACAATCCAGCCATCAGCCTGCCAATACAAACACCAAAAATGGAATTCCGTTAAGAAAAAACCATACTGCAATATTTTACCCAAATTGCATGATCTGCAGGCAAGCAACATGGTAAATACTTAACCATACTGGTGTTCCCCTAAACAAACTCTCTCAGAATTCAGACAAGAGGATAAAAAATAACAAACATAATTTCCTGCCTGAAAACCTGATTTCATACATCAATCAAGATTTGCCAATTTAATAATTTGTAAAAATCACCCCAATCCACTGTGCAAGATCTATTTAGCACTTCATTCAGTTGCTACTGCTGTAAAACATGAACAGCACTCTGCAGAACATTAAATCCCTCCAAAATCCCTAGGAAAAAACAACCATATATTTTGTGACTCCAGGAATGACAAGATCTGGTAAACATAGAATGATAGACACGACGCAGGTATGCCCAGTTTTCCAGATGGACATAAACCAGCATTTATTTTAAATTTAAAATTAAACTTGTAGCTCAAATCCTAATTTATTTAGTTTTAAGGAATAAAAGAAGCAAGCACCAAAGAAGGTAACTTCATACCTCAAGTAGTTTCTTGGCGTATTCAGAAACACCGTCGGATACCAAAACAACCATATCTTTATTGGTACCGGTATCTCTGATGGACTTCCCAAGTACCCTAACTCCAAGCAAAAACTCATCCCCATACAAAAGCGTCACATAAGCCTGGTCTGTGGACTGGGAGGACCGTTTAGCATGAAGCCGTGGCGAGGATTGCAGCAAAACGAGCAAGATCAAAGCTAACCCTAGCCTCAAACCGCTAAAATTGGCCATATTTCAAATTGAAAATAAGCAATGTTGGAAGAGGGTTACCGATTTTGGGAACAGAGCAATAAGAGGGTTTTATTAATTTGGAAAGGTGCCCCTATTGCGGATTTCCCTTGAAATTTTCTCGGTAAAATGAAACGGCGTCTATCAGATGAGAATAGAAGCGAAGACAAGTGGATGGTTTGACCCCACTTTGAATTTTCTTTGAAAGCCACCACGGAGAAAAATCATCAATGGCGTCTTTGTGGCGTTGAATATGAAATACGGCAGATTCCTCACAATCCGAAACGCCAGATCGTCGAGAGATGCTTTCTGTAGGATCTAAACAGCCGGAGCCTATCTCTCCCACTTCTCACGTGCTTTGCCACCCAATTCTATGATTTTTTATTTATTTTTTTCTTTTTCATCGTAGGCCGCTAAAAGTTACTATTTCGGACCATTTTTGACTCTCAACATGAAAAATATCCAAAATTCTCCGTGAGATTGCAAATATCATGTTTGGAAGGTTCACGCTTTCACGAACCGTGAAAAATAAAACACGGTTATTCTATTCAACCGGATTAAGATTCATGGCTAACAAAATTAATAGGTTCTATTATTATCCTATTTAACTTAATTCTTTCATCTAGGTTAATTATATATAGCGTAAAATTAGAAAGTTTTATGAAACAAAAACTTATAAAAATAGCTTATTTAACCCAACTCTTTCAAATATTAACATGACATACAATCGCAATAAACATGGTCCCGAATAAATTTTAAATAAGCCTATTAATTTGTAAAAATAATAAAATATCATTGTAAGCCCTAGATATCTTAGGGCCCGTTTGGTATCCATACCAAAATTAAAGATATGGGTATAGGTATCACCCATACCCATATCCCTGTTTGGTATATCAGGGTATCGAAATCAAAATGATACCCTGATATCAATAATCCCTTGTTTTGATATACGTTCTTTCTTGGAGGTATGGCTTCTCCCTGTCAATCGACATATCTCTAGTGTTCTCCATCCTCCGGCAATCTCTTCCTGTTTTCAACTACAAATCCTTGGAGAGCTGCAAGCGATCATTGGTCGCCCTGCTTCTCTGGATCGATCGATATATCTCTCGCCCTGCTTCTCTCTCTCAATGGTCACCCTATTTTTAATTTTTGATGTTTGATTGTTCAGCAACTCTCTCGCCCTGCTTCTCTCTTTCTGATATCTGCAGCTATTCTTCTACAATTACAAATCCTTGATGTTTGATTCTTCAACATAACAAATATTTGAAGATTGTGCTTGCTTTGGAGGGAGTCTTCAAATCTCAAACCCTAACACTAACCTCTTTGCGAAACGCATTCACCTAAATATAAGAACTCTTCAAATCCCCCATTAATGGTGCTTCCTTCCTCTCCTGTTGTTATCCCTAACCTACTCTCACCCTGCTTCTCTCTCTTCCTGTTTTTAATTTTGATATCAAATTTTTGATAATCATTTCCATATCTTGATACCCATATCTCATATCCATATCTCATACCTTTAATTTTGGTATGGATACCGAACAGGCCCTTAGATCCTATTGAAATTTGGGTAAATATCTTCCAAGCACAATGGATGGGTAGCATTTCTATTGAGGTTTATTAGATTGCACTTATCTTTCTTTTTTTTTCAAAAATGAATATTTGGTTCGAATGATGTCGCAACTTACACGTCCTTGTGAGACCTTACGCCACAACATGCGACTAGGGATCACACTATGAGTCTAGACGTGAATATCGGTAATCTATGTTCAGGCCCTAGTGCTGAGATGGGATAGGTCGTAAGGAGTCTAAATCTTTCGCCACCAACAAGAAATGGAGATGAGCCCGGTTGATGGTGGAACCAACAGGTTTAATGGGATGGATGGTGGTTGTTTTGTGGGATGGAAGAATGATCCATAGGTGATATGGTTCCATAGATGTATAGGTCAAGGTCGAATCATATGGCACAACTTATAATACCCTAGGAAAACTAAGGTCCTATAACACAATAAGAATTGTCGTAAAACTTTTCTGCTACAATCTTACACAAAAGGGAAACGATGTCGTTTGAGCACAAGAAGAGGACTTGTGAGCGATTGAGAGCATCAACTTATCAATTCATGTGACACAACACAAAATGATCAAAACTACAAGGGCACTCTTCAAACTAGAAGAAAAACAACACACTAAGGTGCAAATGGTTTAATCAATATTCAAAATTATCGTTCAATGAAAAAAAAAATTAGCCAAATATAACGTGTTTACTGGAGCTGAAAATAATGTATCCTAGAGTTGGAAATACTAATTAGAAACTTTTCTAATCAGGCCTTATTCAATTCAAAAAAGATTTAATAAAAAGATGAACTTAAAATTAGATCAAAATATCCCGTTATTAAAGTAAACCCATAATAATAAGAAAAAATGTGATACGATAATCAATTTAACTAACCTAATTGCAAAACTGACCCCTAACTTTTGAATTTTTATAAATCAACCCTCATAAAATCTTTGTTCCCATAATTTGTTTTCCTCTATCTTCTTTGCATCCTCTCTTTGCTTTGATTTTCTCTCTTTCACCGCCGTCAAAAATTTATGTGATCTACTGAATTTGCTTCGAATTCATTCAACAAATGATCAAATCGCTCAAATTAAGGTATGCTTCCTAAATTCGATCTAGTTTATGCATTTTTTTTTGTTTCGCCTTTTTGATGAATTCGATTCAATTTTTTATATTCTCGAGCTTTACTTGCTCTGTTTTGTATTCATCATATTGAATTGTTGCTTCATATATTTTGATTAATTTTGTTTTGATATTTGTTTTTTGTGTTTTTTCAATATATATATTGAATCGATTAATTTTCTATTCTCCATTGTTGAAAATGTAATGTATTGTCAATATTATTATGTAAAGTATCAAACTATTGTGTTTTGATGTTGTCAACCACATTTTCAATTTAAAAGCTTATGTTTGTCCTATCAACAACAACAACAAATAAATGTTTCCTTGTGTCAAACTATGTAGTTAATCAATAAAATTTTATTTTATTTGTGTTCATAATATTTTTTTCACTCAAAATGTCTTTATTTCTTGTCAGCATGATCAACACTAATATTTTTTTTATATTGTCAACAACACGTTAAAAAATTATTTATGTTTAAATTTGTCTTGACTATCACATTAAATATGTAAATAATATTTTTTTAATTGTCAAAACAGATTATTTAACAAACATTTATTTTTTGTGTTGTCAGTAAAACCTTAAATAAGATATATGTTTTTATAACTTGTCAATTGTAACACCCAAAATTTTGGTTCCGGGATGAGAGTGTTAATTAGTGGTGTTAGTGATGGTCGAGGGTAAGTTGCCGCCCCTGCGGTCTAGGAGATCCGCGATCGCGACCATCTTGTTATGTAGAGGTTGTGGCTAGGTTTTGCCGCGGATGCGGTGTGCCGTCAGTTAGGATAAGAGCCCCGTTTCCTTCTCGACCTTGCGTTCTTGCTTCCCAACTCTCGTCACTTGATTTTACCCTTGGCTATCTTTGACCTTAGTTTCTCTTATCCTCTCAGCTAAGCTTCCTTTTCCCCTCTTTTCCATCCACTTTCACGTTACTCTATTCTTCCTACTACCCTCTCCTTCTTCATTTTTCTTCATGATCTTCCTTGGTGCTTCTTCTTGTTAGTTATTCATCCTGTGTGGGGACTGCAGATCCAAGCTGTAGAGTTAGTATCTCTTCTTCTTCTTCTCCTCTTATTCTTCCGTCTTTCAACCCTAGTGTGTGAGCCATGGATTCACTCAAGTTATCCTCCCTTGTGTTTGCATGTGTGTGGGTTTGTTCTAGATAGTGGAGTATGGTTGTGATCTAGTGGTGGACATCCAAGACGGAGCAAACCAGCCAAGAAGCACCAGAAAGCTGGTTGCACATCGAAGAGACGCCCAACGATCGTCGTTCTGGAGTTTGACCGCGCCCACGGTTGGACCTAGCCACAGGTGCGCTCACATCAGCACAGTATCGGGTGCTCCCACATCAGCACAACCACGGGGGCGGCCCAGGGCGCCGTGGGTGTGGCCTTTAGCAGCCGCCTCGTTGTGGTCGCGTCATTTTCTCCTCTTCCGCGGCCCCGTCTCCTCGTTCCGCGGTCGCGTCTTTTCTCTAGTGAGTGCACCCTTCCTCAATCTAGTGATCCTTCCCTTACCTTAGTAGTGTTTAGTACTAGTATCATGCATGCTAGATAGGATCTAGCATAACTTAGTGTGAATACCAAGTAGTGGTTATGGACCTTAGGTGAGTTTGTGGATTGGTGTTTGTTCTAAGGCTTGAGGTGTATGGTTATCTTGTGAGGTTGTTATAAAGCTTTAAGTTGTATGATTTGATCTTGTGAAAATTTTGAGGCTTGAGGTTTGGGGTTGTATGATCTTGTAGGATCATGGAGACTAGGAATGATTTGTCCTAGCATATGAATTGTATGATCTTGTAGAGATCATTGGAACTAGAAGTCTGAGGATTTCTAGCATGTGGGATAGATGTTGATCGTGTGCCTTGTTTGGCCAGGCTTAGATTATTGATGACATGATTTATGACACTAGTTTAGACATTCTTTTAGATAGTTTTTCCCTTCATTCATGCATAGTTTTGCCTTAGTTCCGGACGTTTACAATTAATCGAGTCATATTGTTGGAATAGACGTCTACACGAGCATTTGCCGGTTTTGTAGTTACTTTGGGAAGCTTTTAGACATTATTGATCATATCCGAGGATAAAGCCTCGTGGTGGCTCGAAGTCAAGGTTCTAAAGAGGCAAACTTGGAAGAAAGAAGAACGCAAGAACCTTAGTTGGTGTGAGCCATGCACCGGCTGTTGGTTGACCATGATCCAAGCTTGGCTGAGCCAAATCTCATTCCAGTACACATCCATCTCGGCCGAGATGACCCCTGGGTAGAGCTAGCAAAAACTGACCCGAACCGACGAACCCGAACCGACGAACCCGACCCCGAATCTGACTGTTCGCCCCTAAACGTGCGTGCAAATAAGCTTTAAATTTAAAACTAGAATCAAGCAAGTGAACCCGCAGTGTACGGATCGATATAGTTAAGCAAGGATTCCAGAGTATCGAACACAGGAATTTGGGTGGGAACAAATTCAATTGCAGATTATCAAGCGAGTAGATATGAGAGTTTTTGCGAATATTAGGAAAACAACAATCCTAAAGATCCAAGTATCCAGCTGTGGCAATCGATTCAAGATATTCTTAATGATATAAAGACAGAGTTGAGATATGCAAAGGTATGCTAATGTAAGGTAATCGTACGGTGAAGTTCCAAAAACCTTTTATGACTCACCTACAAGACACTCTCTATACAGGTTGTTGAGGCTTCAATATAGAAAGGTTCTAAAGGCAAGAATTAATGTCAAATACCCAAACTTGTAATCCAAGGATCAAGACTAACTTAACCGATTACGGTTGTGACACTCACAATCGAGGTAGAGGTTGTTGAGGCTTCACTACCACCTAGAAAAGGCAAGCCTAAACTAAGTTAAAGCAAATCTTTAACTTTGGATTAAAGTAAAAGCAGGTTCGTAAACTTAAGGGAAATTACGGGAAGATCTTGAGACTCCACGGCCGTGGAACTCAAGAACAAACCGTGATTTAGGATTCGTCGACGATTCTCTCTAACTCTCAAGGTCTAATCTGTTTACGATCGATCTATCATCATCTAAGCCACAACTATCAACCCTTCACCTTAGAATTGTTAAGAGTTTTTAGCCAATAACAGTCATGTTGATATCAAATTCAAAGATTAAAAGATTGAAAGATGAAAACTTCCGAAAACTTTCAATAAACTTCAAACCAATCTCAAAGTCACAATCAAGAACGAATACTGTCAATAGATTCAGAATAAGGCAAACAAACACAATCTTAGGAAAGAAGGAAGAACGGGATGTCAATCCGTCTTCTAAATCAAACCTAAACAAGAAGAGAAATCTTCTTGCAACAATCTTCCAAAAACTTCGATCTTCCGCCAATCCGGAAATCTCAACAGCAATCTCCACCAAAAGTGCGAGATTAGGGCAAATCCCAACACAAACTTCGATCTCCAACGAGATGTAAATGCTTCTAAACGAGGGTTTTTGCAAGGATGAGTGACGTTAAGCGAAGATGTAAGCCAAGGTCTAAAGCGAGGTGACGGAATTTCTCTTTGTCCGTCTTTTTATAGGGCAAGATAAAATATCGGCCCGGCCCAATCTTCAAAAGATCATGGCTTCAAAATGTGGCGAAAAAGATCGCCAAGATCACGGTCGTGGAAGGTTCCACGACCGTAATTTAGAGCGTGGAAATCAACACGGTTTGAACCATGGATTCCACGACCGTAATAGTTACTGGAATGCATCACGCCTCTCTTTGCAAGGTTCCACGGCCGTGGAACCGAACGTGGTTTGTAGTACGGCCGTATTTTAGAGCGTGGTTTAGGGCAAGAACGTGATTCTTCCCTAGCCTCGTGCACTCCTTAAGTTGAACTCCATTTTGCTCCTAAGAATGCCCTCAATCCACGGACATACTCAATCAACTCTTCTTTGCTCGATTCCGTTCGGAAATGACTCTCAATCACCTATAATCAACATAAAGCTAGTGTAGACATCCATATCGACAATATAGGCAAACTAGCTCACAATTGCAACAATGCTAAATCAAAGACTATCAATATGAATCAAATACACTTAGAAAACGTGCCTAAAATATCACAATATTTCATGCTAACAAATAACCCCATACTTAACACTTGCTTGTCCCTAAGCAAGGTCTTTCAAAAAGCTTTAAACAAAAGTTAGGATGAAATATGTGTACCTTCTCAAAGCAATACTTCTTTCGGAGGAATGTGCCTTCTAAAGAATAGATCATTCTCAAATCTTGCTTCAATCGTTTATAAGACTTTCATACACTTAATCAAAGAGTAAAAAGTAAAGAAAATTCATGAATTAATCAAACTTCTATACAAGCATCATAACCTTCAAAAATTATCAAAATCAATAATAAGAAACTTCAATTTAGATCACCAAGTCATATAACATTCTTTTGATCTTAAGGACTTTCAAAGAAAAGGTCTAGAATGTGGAAAGGGAAGGAAACTTTTAAGGAATGTGGTGCATGAATCCGAAAAAGTGGACAACTACCCTTCTTCTTCTTTTGCGGTTTCCGCAACACTTCAACTTAGAGCTTCGCTCTTCTTCCTTTCATTTTTCGACTTTACTTTTGGAGTTATGAATAGAGGTGCACAAAAACCGAAGCCTAGGAAATTGGCGTTTCTCAATTTTTATGAGATGCCTCAAACCCTTAGCGCACATACCATAATCCGCTAGGAATATCGCTCAATCCGACTTTGGCAAGACACAAACACCCGGCTATGTGAATGGTGCCGAGTTACTCATCATCATGATTGACTTCCCCAAACCTAGAATTCCTTTCTATTCTTTTGATTGCAAATAATTGCTCTCATGGCCCTCCCACATCAAACATGCCTTTTTCATTCACTTCTCCAAATTCCCGGATAGGTAAAGGAGGTCAATATTTCAATGAGGAGCTAAAATGATCAAAAAAAGAAGAAAGAAAAATCGAATTGCCTTAATCATCTCAACAAGAAGTATAAGAACTTATAGTGTGATTTCAACTTCAATTTCTCAACATGATTTAGGTAACCTTCTTCACATTATGAAACTTGCAAAAGAAGCACAATCAACGCATTCAATTTCTTTTCAATTCACTAATCTTTTAAGCATGCAATTGTCATCAAACTCAATTCACAAGTAGTGATTATCATAGAAATCATCTCAATTCATTAGAAGCACATAATTTTCAAAATTTTTCAATTTTTATGGGTTTTTCAAGTTCTTTTTCATGCAATGCGATAATGAAACGTGCAATCAATATAATGAACATGCAATGATAGTCTCGAATAAAAGCAAACATAGTGAGTAGAAGTTATTACAAACTTTTAGTACATCCCACCCCATACTTAGGACGAACATTGTCCCTAATGTTCAAAAGAAAGAAAGAAAAGAAGAAAAGAAAAAGAAACTCACAAAGTGGTGGTGGAATGTCTAAAGCGAACGGTCAATCATCAAATCCTCATCACTGCGGTGCTGGTGGAGGTGGGAATGGAGAGAAGCTAGGATCATAAAACTGCCCAAACTGCTGGCGGTAGACGTCTCTCATCATGTGGTCGAGGTCGTCTAAGCGTCCATCTCTAGCATCGGCTCGGATCTCCAATGCTCCTACTCTCTCTGAAAGTCCGGTAGCCCAATCCGGCATCTGCTCATACCATCCCGGAGCCTGACTGTACCATGTTGGAGCGTCGGATGGTGTTGGTGTTGGTGTTGGTGCTGCTGTCTGCTCTGTAGACCAAGGAGGTGGAGCTCCGTACCATGCAGGAGGTGTGGTCATCCATGTAGGTCTCTCACTCACGCTAGCGCGGCGAGAAGACGAGCCTGAAGCTCTAGCTGGACGTGGAGAACGTCTAGGTGCATCGGGGGCCGCCTCCGGCTGATCCGGAAACGTGCCAAAATCCTGCTTGGCTCCTCCTCCACCCTCAAACTGATCTCCCATCTCCTCCTCCTCAACAACTGGTGGTGGGACATATGGGGGAGCTGTTATCCTGTTCGCATGCATAGCAGCGAACGTCTCCTTCCAATTATGGCGTCCCGCCATAATGGAGTACTCCGGTAGCCACTCTATACCCCTACCCGTCCTGCTCTCCCAAGGCATGCCCGCATAAGGCGGACCTCTATGTGTGGGGAAAATGAGACCCCTAGTCATGAAAGCATGTAGCCCTAAAGGTACGGCCGGTATACGGGTGCAAGCAGAAAAATCAACACCTAAGCTCCTAGCAATGTGGGTAACTATCCCACCATATCCGATGTTGCCCTTCTTCTTGTTCTTGAGCTTGCTCATAGTAGCAGCCAAGAGAGTAGCACAATCAGCACGGCGTCCATACAACATGGAGTAGAGTAAAAAGAGCTCATCCGTCTTGATCTTTTGGGGCATCTCCGTCCTAGGAAAGAGACACTCCGAAAGAACACGATGAGCAATCTTCAAGGCTAGATGGTACATCAACCTAGCCTTGGTGTCAGCGGGCTGCCAGCGGTCCTCGCTAGCGTAAATCAATGCCACCTCCTCCCAAAAATCCTTGGCGTAAATGCCACTAGGAAAGCGACCGTTAAAGGTCTCCTGAAACCCGAAAATGGTCCCAAACTCACGGATGCTAAAATGATAGTCTCTTTCCATGAGACGGAAATAGACGGTCCTGTCTACATGGCTGTGCTCAAAAGATGTCACAACCTCCCGTGTAATCTCCTCATAAGCGTCTTCTCGGATAGCCGAGAAGACAATAAGTCCGGCTCTATCCAAGAGCCAAGTGAGGTCATCAACTATGTTGAGAGGAGCTAGATCCTCCAACAACAAGTACCTAGGACCAATCACAGCCCTCTCCTTGATCCTCTCGAGTGCATCGAGGTGATCATCATGTATGGTCGGGACTCTAGGGCTAGGGGGTGAGGGTGAGGAAGGTGATGATGGAGGTGAAGGGGAAGAGGGTGGTGGTGCTCTAGAGGATGAGGAAGAGGAGGGATTACCCTTTCTCTTCTTGCTCTGGTTATCCTTCTTCTCTTTGATCCTCCCCGAAACTCTCCTCACAAAGGCCATTCTGTTCAAAATTACGGGCTGTTCTATAGAAACCACGGCCGTAATTCCTCCAGAGACCGTGATTCGTCTCAGAAAGTCGCAAATCTCAGCAAATCAGCAATCAATCTCCACAAACAGGCAGTCCTAATCTAATTTCTTCCAATCTCAATCAGTTCTTCTTAAAATCTCTAACAAAAACGAACCAAATCGACAAAGATCAAGAAGAGTGGAAAAACCTATTTTTCGGATTGAAAAATCCGAATTGCGCGTTCGTTGGTGAATTTCCGCTCGATTCGTCGCTTGGATCTTGTTTGTGGTCGAATTTGCTTCAGTTTAGGAAGAAGAATCGTTGAAAACGATTAGGAAACGAGGAATTGAGAGAGGAGGCGTGAATTCGGCTTTTAGGTCGTGGAAGAGGGGTTTTGTGGTGGTTTTTGTGAAGAACGTGGTTTATATAGTCACAGGCAAAATTTTTGAAAATCACGGTCTGTCGGGGTGTTCCACGGCCGTGAAAATGTACGGAACCGTGGTTTTTGTGATTTTTCAAAGGCTTTTGGAAATTACGGTCACTGTAGCTGTCACGACCGTGGTTTAGGCCGTGGAACTCTCTGTAAAGCTCCAAAGTCCAAATTTCGTCACTTTTCTTCAACATTATCCTTCCCTTTCCCTTTTCCATCGTTCCTACATCCAAAAACACGAACATACCGGAAGGAATCGAAGGCAAAAACAAAGTAAAAACGTCTATTCTAAGCTAAGCTATGAATCAAAAACAAAAACGAAAATGCAATACCTTGGGTTGCCTCCCAAGAAGCGCTTTGTTTAAGGTCCGTAGCTAGACCAATCTCGCACTTATTCGAGTGCGGTAGGCGCGAACTCCTTAGCTTGGAGTTCCGGCGTATACTTCTTGAGTCGTTGGCCGTTCACCTTAAAGCTTCCGCCCGTTTCACCCCATACTTCAACTGCACCATGGGGGAAAATACGCTTAATTAGAAAAGGTCCGGTCCAACGAGATTTAAGCTTACCTGGAAAGAGACGAAGCCTTGAATTGAAGAGGAGAACTTGATCTCCTTCTTTGAAGTCCTTTGGAATGATATGCTTATCATGCCAACGTTTCGCCCTCTCCTTATAGATCTTAGCGTTTTCATAAGCATTCAAGCGGAGTTCATCCAGCTCATTGATGTCTAGGAGACGCTTCTTTCCCGCTTCCTTCATGCTGAAGTTCAACCACTTGATAGCCCAAAACGCTTTGTGCTCCAACTCTACCGGCAAGTGACAAGACTTCCCAGACACAAGATTGTATGGTGTGGTTCCTATGGGAGTCTTGTATGCAGTCCGGTATGCCCATAATGCATCGTCAAGCTTCAAGGACCAATCCTTCCTAGTCCTTGAAACCGTCTTCTCTAAGATTCCTTTGATCTCCCTATTTGAGATCTCAACTTGTCCACTTGTTTGTGGATGGTAAGGGGTAGCGATCTTGTGAGTAACCCCATACTTAGTTAGAAGAGCTTCAAAGCGCCGGGCAATGAAGTGAGAACCTCCATCACTAATGATCGTCCTTGGCGTCCCAAATCGCGGGAAGATGGTCTTGTTGAAGAACTTAACCACCACCATGGCATCATTGGTGGGAGAGGCAATTGCTTCCACCCATCTAGAAACATAATCCACCGCCAATAGTATGTATTGGTTTCCACAAGAGGATGGGAATGGTCCCATGAAATCGACTCCCCAAACGTCGAAAATCTCCACCTCTTGGATATTGTTGAGGGGCATCTCATTCCTCCTGGAGATATTGCCTGTTCTTTGACAAGCATCGCAACAAGAAACAAAGGATTGCACATCTTTAAACAAAGTAGGCCAAAAGAATCCAGATTGCAATACCTTTGCGCTAGTCTTGTTCGAACTAGCGTGTCCTCCACAAGGTAGTGAATGACAATGGCGGATGACACTTTGCATCTCATCTTCCGGCACACATCGCCGAATGATGCCATCCGGACCTCTCTTGAAGAGGAGAGGCTCGTTCCAATAGTATTCCCGGACATCCTTAAAGAACTTCTTCCTTTGTGCGTAGGATAATCCGGGTGGTATCTCCTGACAAACCAAATAGTTAACAAAATCAGCAAACCATGGTTTGTTACCTTTGGAGATCACATCGATGCACTCCTCAATAAGGTGTAGGTGTTCGTCCGGGAAGGAGTCGTCGATGGGTAAATGGTCGTCCTCTAGATGTGTTAGGCGACTCAAATGATCCGCAACAGAATTTTCTGAACCTTTCTTGTCGCGGATCTCAAGATCGAATTCTTGTAGGAGAAGAATCCATCTAATTAGCCTTGGCTTCGCATCTTTCTTCGCAAGGAGGTACCGGATCGCAGCATGATCCGTGTAGACAATAACCTTTGCACCTACAAGATAAGAGCGAAACTTGTCAATAGCATAGACAATGGCTAAAAACTCTTTTTCGGTAGTGGCGTAGTTGAACTGCGCTTCATCTAGCGTCTTGCTAGCATAGTATATGGCATGGGTTCGCCCTTCTTTTCGTTGTCCAAGAACAGCTCCAATAGCTACGTCACTAGCATCGCACATAATCTCAAAGGGAAGAGTCCAATCCGGGGGTTGGATAATAGGTGCTGAAATTAGAGCTTGCCGAATGGTGTTAAACGCATCCAAACATTCCTGCGAAAACTCAAAAACCGCATCCTTCATCAATAGATTAGTGAGGAGTTTTGATATCTTAGAAAAGTCCTTAATGAAACGTCTATAAAATCCAGCATGTCCTAGGAAACTTCTTATCCCTTTCACCGAAATTGGGGGAGGAAGCTTCTCTATGGTCTCTATCTTAGCCTTGTCTACTTCTATCCCTCTACTAGAGACTAAGTGGCCTAATACAATTCCTTCCTTAACCATGAATTGACACTTCTCCCAATTAAGAACTAGGTTAGTGTCTTCACACCTTTGCAAAATAAGAGAAAGGTTAGAAAGGCAATCGTTAAAAGAGGAACCGTATACGGAGAAGTCGTCCATGAAGACTTCCATGATTTCCTCTACGTATTCGGAGAAGATGGCCATCATGCACCGTTAGAAGGTGGCTGGGGCGTTGCAAAGCCCGAACGGCATTCTCCTATAAGCAAACGTACCCCATGGGCACGTGAATGTGGTCTTCTCTTGATCATCCGGGTGTATCGGAATCTGAAAGAAACCACTATAACCGTCAAGGTGGCAAAAATGTGAATGTTGTGCTAACCTTTCAAGCATTTGATCAATGAATGGTAATGGAAAATGATCCTTCCGCGTTGCGTTGTTGAGCTTGCGGTAGTCTATACACATCCGCCATCCCGTCACAGTTCGGGTAGGAATGAGTTCGTTGTTTTTGTTGGTGATGACCGTCATTCCTCCCTTCTTCGGAACTACTTGAACTGGGCTCACCCACTTACTATCGGAGATAGGGTAGATGATACCTGCATCAAGAAGCTTAAGAATCTCCTTCTTGACAACCTCCTTCATGGTCGGATTCAACCGCCTTTGAGGTTGTCTTGAAGTTCTAAAATCTTCCTCCATTAGTATCTTATGCATGCATAGGGAGGGTTTAATTCCTACTAAGTCCTTAATAGTATAGCCTAAAGCTTTCCTATGTCTTCTAAGGACAATCATGAGCTGATTATGTTCATCTATGCTTAGATCGGAACTAACAATAACTGGGAAGGTAGAATTAGATCCTAGAAAAGCGTACCTTAAATGAGTAGGAAGTGGTTTGAGTTCCATTGCTTTCGGAGCTTCCAATGATCCTTGAGAAGCATCCGATGTCTCCTTAGAAGTTTCTAAGGGTGATGAGTGTGTGGGAGAAGAATCAGAAGAAGTTGAAGAAGTGTCTCTGTTCGCCCCTAGAGGTGTGTGCAAATAAGCTTTATATTTATAAAACTAGAATCAAGCAAGCGAACCCGCAGTGTACGGATCGATATAGTTAAGCAAGAATTCCAGAGTATCGAACACAGGAATTTGGGTGGAACGAACTCGATTGCAGGTTATCAAGCGGTTAATATGAGAGTTTTGCAGATATTGGGAAAACAACAATCCTAAAGATCCAGGTATCCAGCTGTGGCAATCGATTCAAGATATACTAATGATATAAAGACAGAGTTGAGATATGCAAAGGTATACTAATGTAAGGTAATCGTACGGTTGAGGTTCCAAAAACCTTATGTAACTCACCTAAAAGACTCCTCCTATACAGGTTGATGAGGCTCAATATAGAAAGATTCTAAAGACAAGGATTAGCATCAAATACCCAAACTTATAATCTAAAGATCAAGACTAACTTATCCGATTGAGGTTGTTGAGGCTCACAATCGAGGTAGAGGTTGTTGAGGCTTCACTACCACCTAGAAAAGACAAGTCTAAACTAAGCTAAAGCAAATCTTTAACTTTGGATCAAGGTAAAAGCAGGCTCGTAAACTTTAGGGAAATTACGGTTAGTTCTTAAGAATCACGGTCGTGGAACTCAAGAACAGGCCGTGATTTAGGGTTTTCGGCGACAATTCTCTAACTCTCAGGGCCTAATCTGTTTGCGATCGATCTATCATCATCTAAGCCACAACTATCAACCCTTCACCTTAGAATTGTTAAGGGGTTTTTAGCCAATAACAGTCATATTGATATTAATTCAAGATTTAAAAGGTAAAAGATGGGAACTTTCAAGAACTATCAAAAATCTTCAATTGAATCTCAGAATCACAATCAAGAGCAAGTGTTTGTCAACAGATTCAAAACGGAATGAGCAATCAAAATCTTAGGAAAGAAAAGAAACGGGATGTCAATCCGATCTTAAATCAAACCTAAGCAAGAAGAGGAATCTTCTTGCAAAATCCTCCAAGAACTTCGATCTTCCACACGAAGATCACAAACGGTGACTCTCCAAAACGAACTTTGGAACTTCAATGAGATCTCCCAAATCACCCCCAAGAATGAAGGTTTTTGTGTGTTGCTAAGCTTGCGTTTTTACCGCTAAACTTAGGGTTGAAAGGTCGTAAGCGACGTTCACGAGGTTAGGCGAGGTGGCGAGGCGAGGTGGCGAGGCGAGGTGACGGAATCTTGCTTCATCCGTCCTTTTTATAATGCAGGGCCAAATGTCGGCCCGGCCCAATCTTCAAGAGATCATGGCTTCGAAACGTGGCGAAGGGATTCGCCAAGATCACGGTCGTGGAAGATTCCACGACCGTAATTTTGAGGCGTGGAAACAAATACGGCTAGCTTCCACGGCCGTAATATCCCCTGGAATGAACATCGAATTCTGACTCACAATCCACGGCCGTAATTTAGGGTAAAACCGTGATTCTTGCCTTCATTCGTGCATTCCTCAATCTAATACTCCATTTTGCTTCCAACGAGTGTCCTCGATCTATGGACACATCAACTCAACTCTCCTTTGCTCGATTTTGTTTGGAAATAGCTCCAAATCACCTATAATCAACATAGAACTCGTGTAGACATCTATATCGACAATATAGGCAATACTAGCTCATATATGCATAAAGCTCAATCAAAGACTATCAATATGAATCAATTACGACTAGAAAACGTGCCTAAAATATCACAATATTTCATGCTAACAAATAACCCCATACTTAACACTTGCTTGTCCCTAAGCAAGGTCTTTCAAAAAGCTTTAAACAAGAGTTAGGATGAAATATGTGTACCTTCTTTTGGGTGAATGTGACTTCTAAAGAATAGATCATTCTCAAACCTTGCTTCAATCGTTTTTCAAACTTTCACACACTTAATTAGAGAGTAAAAGGCAAAGAAAAATCATGAATCAATTTAGCTTCTAAACAAGCATTATAACCTTCAAACATTGTCAAAATCAATCATAAGAATTTCAATTTAGATCACCAAGCCATATAACATTCTTTTGATCATAAGGACTTTCAAAGAAAAGGTCTAGAGCATGGAAGGGTAGGGAAAACTTTAAGGGAAAGTGGTGCATAAATCCGGGAAAGTGGACAACTACCTTCTTCTTCTTTTGCGGTTTCCGCAACACTTCACTTAGAGCTTCGCTCTTTTCTTTTCATTTTTCGACTTTACTTTTGGAGTTATGGATAGAGGTGCACAAAAACCGAAGCCTAGGAGATTGGCGTTTCTCATTTTTGCGAGATGCCTCAAACCCTTAGCGCACATACCATAATCCGCTAGGAATATCGCTCAATTCGACTTTGGCAAGACACAAACACCCGGCTATGTGAATGGTGCCGAGTTACTCATCGTCATGATTGACTTCCCCAAACCTACAATTTCTTTCTATTCAATTGATTGCAAATATTTGCTCTCATGGCCCTCCCACATCAAACATGCCTTTTTCTCATTCACTTTCCAAATTCCCGGATAGGTAAGGGAGGCTAATATTTCAATGAGGAGTTAGATGATCAAAGAAAGAAGAAAGAGAATATCGAATTGCCTTAATCATTTCAACAAGAAGTATAGGAGCTTATAATGTGATTTCAACTTCAATTTCTTATATGATTTAGGTAACATTCTCACATTATACAACTTGCAAAAGAGGTAAAATTCATTCATTCAAATCCTTTTCGAATTACCATCCTTTCAAGCATGCAATTGTTATCAACTCAATTCGCAAGTAATGATTATCATGGAAATCATATCAATTCATTAGAAGCACAAAATTTTCAAAATTTTTCAATTTTTATGGGTTTTTCAAGTCATTTCTCATGCAATGCAATAAGGAAACGTGTAACACATAATGAAGATGCAACGATAGTCTCGAATGAAAACAAACATAGAGAGTAGAGTTATTACAAACATTTAGTACATCCCACCCCATACTTAGGACGAACATTGTCCCTAATGTTCACAAGAAAGAACAAAAGAAAGAAAAGAAAAAGAAAACTCACAAATGGTGGTTGGGATGTCTAGAAACGAGCTGTCCGGTCATCTATCACTGCGGTGCCGGTGGAGGTGGGAATGGAGAGAAACTCGGATCATAGTACCGCCCAAACTGCTGGCGGTAGACGTCCCTCATCATGTGGTCAAGGTCGTCGAAACGTCTGTCTCTATCATCCGCCCGGATCTCTAGTGCTCCGACTCTCTCTGAAAGTCCGGTAGCCTAATCCGGCATCCTCTCATACCACCCAGGGGGGTGATCATACCATCCGGGAGCATCGGCTGGTGCTGATGGTGGTGGTGGTGGTGCTGCTGGTGCTGCTGACTGCGTAGTGGACCAAGGAGGGGGTGTCTCGTACCAGGTGGGAGGTGTAGTCATCCACGTGGGCCTCTCGCTCACGCTAGCGCGGCGAGATGACGAGCCTGAGGCTCTAGCCGGACGCGGAGAGCGTCTAGGTACATCCTGGGCCGCATCCGGCTGATCCGGAAACGTGCCGAACTCCTGCTCTGCTCCTCTACCACTCTCATACTGCTCTCCCATATCCTCCTCATCATCAGCCGGTGGTGGGACGTAAGGGGGAGCTACAAGCCTGTTCGCGTGCATCGCAGCGAACGTCTCCTTCCAATTGTGGCGTCCCGCCACAATGGAATACTCCGGCAGCCACTCAATACCCCTGCCCGTCCTACTCTCCCAAGGCATGCCCGCATAAGGCGGACCTCTATGTGTGGGGAAGATGAGTCCCCTAACCATGAACGCGTGTAATCCTAGAGGTACGGCGGGTATGCGGGTGCAGGCTGAGAAGTCAACACCAAACGTCCGAGCTATGTGGGTCACTATCCCACCATATCCAATGTTCCCTCTCGATTTGTTCTTAAGCTTGCTCATCGTCGCCGCCAAAAGGGTAGCACAATCTGCGCGGCATCCATGAAACATAGCGTAGAGAAGGAATAACTCATCCGTCTTAATCTTTTGGGGCGTCTCCGTCCTAGGAAAGAGACACTCCGAAAGAACTCGGTGAGCTATCTTCAAGGCCAAATGGTACATCAATTTGGCCTTGGTATCAGCTGGATGCCAACGGTCCTCGTCGGCATAGATCATCGCCACATCCTCCCAAAAATCCTTAGCGGAAACGTTCCTAGGGAGGCGACCGTTGTAGGTCTCATGGAACCCAAAGATGGTCCCGAACTCAACAATGCTAAGGTGGTAGTCTCTATTCATGAGACGGAAGGAGACAGTCCTATCAACATGGCTGTGCTCAAAAGACGTCACAACCTCTCGGGTGATCTCCTCATAAGCGTCCTCACGAATGTTCGTGAAGACAAGCAAACCGGCTCTATCCAAGAGCCATGTAAGGTCATCTACTATGTTGAGAGGATGTAGATCCTCCAACAACAGATATCTAGGACCTATCACTGTCCTCTTCTCTATTCTCTCAAACGCAGCTATGTGGTTCTCGTGTATGATCGGGATGCTAGGAGGAGGGGGTGAAGATGGAGGTGAAGGTGAGGATGGTGGTGAGGGGGATGAGGGTGGTGGTGCCCTAGATGTGGAAGGGTTGCCCTTTCTCTTCTTATTCTGTTCCCCTCTCTTTTCCTTAATCCTTCCCGAAACTCTCCTCACAAAGTCCATTCTGTTGAAAATTACGGTCTGTTCTTCGTAAACCACGGCCGTGGAATCTGGGTAGACCGTGATTCGACACAGAAATTCTCAATTCTCAGCAATTCAGCAATCAAACTCCACAACAAGCAGTCCTAATCTAATTTCTTCCGATTTCAATCAGTTCTTCCTAAAAATCTCTAACAAAAACGAACAAAAACGACTAGAATCAAGAAGAGAGCAAAAACCTATTTTTCGGATTGAAAAATCCGAAATGCGGGTTTGTTGATCGTTTTCCACTCGATTTGTTGCTTGGATCCTGTTCTTGGTTGGATTTGCTTCAGTTTAGGAAGAAGAATCGTTAAAAACGATTAAAGAACGAAGATTTGGGAGAATCTGCGGGTTTTCGGTATTTAGGGCGTGGAAATTGGGGGTTTTGTGGTGTTTTTGTGGTGAAGTGTGGCTTTTATACTTGCAGGCAAAATTTCAAAAATCACGGTCTGTCGGGGTGTTCCACGGCCGTGGAAATGTACGGACCCGTAATTTTTGTGGTTTTTCACAGGCCTTTGAGAATTACGGCCACTGTAGCAATGACGACCGTAATTTAGACCGTGGAACTCTCTGTAAAGCTTCAAAGTCCAAATTTCGTCACTTCTCTTCGACATTATCCCCCTTTTCTTCTTTTCCATCGATCCTACAACCAAAAACACGAACATACCGGGAGAAATCGAGGCAAAAATAAAGCAAAAATTTCTATTCTAAGCTAAACTATGAATCGAAAACAAAAACGAAAATGCAATACCTTGGGTTGCCTCCCAAGAAGCGCTTTGTTTAAGGTCCGTAGCTAGACCATTCTTGCACTTATTCGAGTGCGGTAGGTGCAAACTCCTCAGCTTGGAGTTCGGGTGAGTACTTCTTGAGTCGTTGACCGTTCACCTTAAAACTTCCGCTAGCTTCACCCCATACTTCAACTGCACCATGGGGGAAAATACGCTTAATTAGAAAAGGTCCAGTCCAACGAGATTTTAACTTACCTGGAAAGAGGCGAAGTCTCGAATTGAAGAGGAGAACTTGATCTCCTTCTTGGAAATCCTTTGGGATGATATGCTTATCATGCCAACGCTTTGCTCTTTCCTTGTAGATCTTAGCGTTTTCATAGGCGTTCAAACGGAGTTCATCCAGCTCGTTGATGTCTAGGAGACGCTTCTCTCCCGCTTCCTTCATGCCGAAATTCAGCCATTTGATAGCCCAAAACGCTTTGTGCTCTAGCTCTACCGGCAAATGACAAGACTTCCCATACACGAGGTTGTATGGTGTGGTTCCTATGGGAGTCTTGTATGCAGTCCGGTATGCCCACAATGCATCATCTAGCTTCAAGGACCAATCCTTCCTAGTCCTTGAAACCGTCTTCTCTAGAATTCCCTTGATCTCCCTATTTGAGATTTCGACTTGTCCACTCGTTTGTGGATGGTAAGGGGTAGCGATCTTGTGAGTAACCCCATACTTGGCTAAAAGAGCTTCAAAGCGACGGGCTATGAAGTGAGAACCTCCATCACTAATGATTGTCCTTGGCGTCCCGAATCGCGGAAAAATGGTCTTGTTGAAGAACTTGACCACCACCATGGCATCATTTGTGGGAGAGGCAATTGCTTCGACCCATCTAGAGACATAATCTACCGCCAATAGTATGTATTGGTTTCCACAAGAAGAAGGGAATGGTCCCATGAAATCGACTCCCCAAACGTCGAAAATCTCCACCTCTTGGATGTTGTTGAGGGGCATCTCGTTCCTCCTAGAGATATTGCATGTTCTTTGACAAGCATCGCAACAAGAGACAAAGGATTGCACATCTTTAAATAAAGTAGGCCAATAAAATCCAGATTGCAATACCTTTGCGCTAGTTTTGTTCGAACTAGCGTGTCCTCCACAAGGTAGTGAATGACAATGACGGATGACACTTTGCATCTCATCTTCCGGCACACATCGCCGGATGATGCCATCCGGACCTCTCTTAAAGAGGAGAGGCTCGTTCCAATGGTATTCCCGGACGTCCTTGAAGAACTTCTTCCTTTGTGCGTATGATAGTCCGGGTGGTATCTCCTGGCAAACCAAATAGTTAACAAAATCAGCAAACCATGGTTCGTTACCTTTGGAGATTACCTTGATGCACTCCTCTATGATGTGTAGGTGTTCGTCCGGAAAGGAGTCATCAATAGGTAAATGATCGTCCTCTAGATGTGTTAGACGACTCAAATGATCCGCAACAGAATTTTCCGAGCCTTTCTTGTCGCGGATCTCAAGATCGAATTCTTGTAGGAGAAGAATCCATCTAATCAGCCTTGGCTTCGCATCCTTCTTTGCAAGGAGGTATCGGATCGCAGCATGATCTGTGTAGACAATCACCTTTGCACCTACAAGATAAGAGCGAAACTTGTCAATAGCATAGACAATGGCTAGAAACTCCTTTTCCGTAGTGGCGTAGTTGAGCTGGGCTTCGTCTAGCGTCTTGCTAGCGTAGTATATGGCGTGGGTTCGTCCTTCCTTTCGTTGCCCAAGAACAGCTCCAATGGCTACGTCACTAGCATCACACATAATCTCGAAGGGGAGAGTCCAATCCGGAGGTTGGATAATGGGTGCTGAAATTAGAGCTTGCCGAATAGTGTTGAACGCATCTAGACATTCCTGTGAAAACTCAAAAACCGCATCCTTCATCAATAGATTAGTGAGAGGTTTTGATATCTTAGAAAAGTCTTGAATGAAACGTCTATAAAATCCAGCATGTCCTAGGAAACTTCTTATTCCCTTCACCGAAATTGGGGGAGGAAGTTTCTCTATGGTCTCTATCTTAGCTTTGTCTACCTCTATCCCTCTACTAGAGACTAAGTGACCTAAGACGATTCCTTCCTTAACCATGAATTGACATTTCTCCCAATTAAGAACTAGGTTAGTGTCTTCACATCTTTGCAAAACAAGAGAAAGGTTAGAAAGACAATCGTTAAAAGAGGAACCGTAAACGGAGAAGTCGTCCATGAAGACTTCCATGATTTCCTCTACATACTCGGAGAATATGGCCATCATGCACCGTTGAAAGGTGGCTGGGGCGTTGCAAAGCCCGAACGGCATTCTCCTATAGGCGAACGTACCCCAAGGGCACGTGAATGTGGTCTTCTCTTGATCATCCGGATGTATCGGGATCTGAAAGAAGCCACTATAACCGTCAAGGTAGCAAAAGTATGAATGTTGTGCTAACCTTTCAAGCATTTGATCGATGAATGGCAATGGAAAGTGATCCTTCCGCGTTGCATTGTTGAGCTTGCGGTAGTCTATGCACATTCGCCATCCAGTCACGGTTCGGGTAGGAATGAGTTCGTTGTTCTTATTGGTGATGACCGTCATTCCTCCCTTCTTTGGAACTACTTGAACCGGGCTCACCCACTTGCTATCGGAGATAGGATAGATGATACCTGCATCAAGAAGTTTAAGAATTTCCTTCTTGACAACCTCCTTCATGGTCGGATTCAACCGCCGTTGAGGTTGTCTTGAAGTTCTAAAGTCCTCCTCCATTAGTATTTTGTGCATGCATAGGGAAGGTTTAATTCCTACTAAGTCCTCAATAGTGTACCCTATGGCTTTTCTATGTTTCCTAAGGACAATCATGAGCTGTTCATGTTCATCTATGCTTAATTCGGAACTAACGATAACCGGGAAGGTAGAATTAGATCCAAGAAAAGCGTACCTTAGATGAGTAGGAAGTGGTTTAAGTTCCATTGCTTTCGGAACTTCTAATGGTCCTTGAGGAGTTTCCGATGTTTCCTTAGAAGTTTCTAAGGATGTTGCATGGTTTGGAGAAGAATTGGAAGAAGTTGAAGAAGTGTGCCGATCGCCCTTTTCCACGGTCAAAATCACGGTCTCCCCTGGTGTTCCACGGCCGTGGAGTGCTCTGGAATGGAGGTCGATTTTGGTCGTGGAATCCACGGTCGTGGAATACAGAGTATGACCGTGGATTCGAGTGTCTTCAGCCTCATCGTGGAGTTTCTCAAACTCCACTTCATACATCTCTTCTTGTGCTTCTAAGGCTTCAATTTCCTCTTTGCACTCTTCCTCTACATTGGTTAGACTCATAGTAATAACCTTTTGCAAAGGATCGTTAAAGAGAATCGCACTTACCTCCTCCCTAGTTAAACCTTCTTCGTCTTGGACATTGTAAATATCCTCATCAAAGATTGGCTCCTTCACTAGAGTGGAAAGAACGAACTCTACTTTCTCTTCCCCAACGTCAAAGGCGAGTCTCCCATTCTTGCAATCGACCATGCAGCCGGAAGTTGCAAGAAACGGTCTTCCGAGTATGATCGGGACCGGACTATCCGCAGGAATGTCAAGCACGACAAAATCAATGGGGACAAAGAACTTGCCTAGCTTGACCGGGACGTCTTCTACAATGCCGACGGGACGAGTAATGGATCGATCCGCCATGTATAACGTCATCTTCACTGGTTTAGGGTCGCCTAAACCGATCTTCCTGCACAATGCAAGTGGTATGATGCTCACACTTGCTCCCAAGTCACATAAAGAGTCATATGTGACCTCTCCCACTCCAATGGGAATGCAAAATGACCCCGGATCTTTCAGCTTTGGGGGCATTTTCTCCTTCATAGTCTTGATGAGGTCCGAAGAATCCGAACTCATCTTGACTTCTCCAAAATCTTCTAGCTTCCTCTTGTTAGAGAGGAGCTCCTTCAAGAACTTGCCATAGGCCGGCATACCTACAATGGCATCAATGAAAGGTATATTAATATGCAGTTTGCTCATGAGTTCTATGAACTTACCGAATTGTTTATCTAGGCGCGCCCGCGCTCTAGATTGAGGGAACGGTAGGGGAGGTTTGAAAGCTGGAGGAGGAACATAGACGTCTTCCTTCTCCTTCCCCTTTTCTTTGCTCTTTTCTACGGGGACCTCAACAAACGTAGGCTGCGGATCGGTGGTAGTTACTTCGCTCCTAGTTGTAATCGCCATTACCCTTCCCTTAGGGTTGTCCTCCGTCTTTCCTGGAAGTTTCCCTTGATTTCTAGGAACTTCCTCCGCATGGTTGAACATTTGGTTTTCCAAAACCTTTTGAGCTTTGTCAACCTTAGAAATTTGATCATCAACCTTGATGATGCGGTTCTCCAACCCTTGAAGCTTTCCCAAGATCGTTTCCAACATGGGATCCGGCTTCTCCTTTCCCGTATCGTTTCCTCCATTTGATGATTGCCCCTGGCTTTTCAAAGGAGTAGAGGAAGAGGAGGGTGGAGTTAGTGAATTGGAATTGGAAGGATAGGAGTTACCGGAATTTTGTTGATTGGAGCGCCAATTGTTGTTGTTCGAACCCCGATTGTTGTTCCAATTGTTGTTGTTCCGGTTGTTGTTGTTCCCATTCCAATTGTTGTTCCGGTTATTGTTCCGGTTATTGTTGTTGCGGTTGGTGTTATCACCGCCGTTGTTGTTGCCCAAATAGCCAACATCCTTCTCTTGTTGCTTTGGGAAGTTGGTCTTGATAGTCTCCTTCAACTCTTTGATCTCATTGTTGAGGGAGAAAATCTGATTTTGAGCTTCATGTGTGAGCTTTGCTCCTTGCTCCACACGATTTCCCTCCACTTTCCGGTGGGAATACTTCTCTATGACTCTTGCTTGCTTCTCAATGAAGTCCCAGGCGTCATCTTCTCTCATGTCCATGAACGTTCCACATGAGAGGGATTGAAGGTTGAATTGCGTTCCCGCATCCAGCCCCTTGTAGTAAATTTCCAGCAAGGCAAGTTTGGATATGCCATGATGAGGGCAATCCAAGAGCAAATCCTGAAACCTTTCCCAAGATTGAAACAAACTTTCGTTAGGTCTCATAGAAAAAGCATTAATCTTACCTCTAAGTTCCGCCGTTTTGGAGGGCGGAAAGAACTTGGTGAGAAACTCTTCGGAGAGGTCTTCCCATGTCTCTAGTTTCCCACTAGGAAGAGCTTGGTACCAAGATAGCGCTTTCCCTTTCAAAGAGAAGAAGAAAGGTTTGAGCTTATAGCTGTTGGTAGTGGCGCTCTTTGGTCTCATTGTCTCCATCATACACTCAAAGTTTTGCAAGTGTTGGTGTGGAGATTCGGTGCTTGTACTGCCAAACTGGCTTTGGCGAACAAGAGTGATAACTTGAGGGTTGAAGCTAAACCCTTGTATATCTTCAGCATCAAAGTTCACACCTAAACGGCGTGGTTGTTGTGTTGGATCCATCCGCTGGCCAAGAGTTCTTGGCTCATTATCCACACGTTCGACCCTCGCATTTCTAGGTGGAATGCGACGGTTAGTAGCTCCTTGTTGATTGAAAGGATTTATATTGATCGTGGGATCAATCTCTTCTAAAGGAGGCATGGAAGAATCACTATCATCGGTGGGTGAGTGGTTTCTTCTTCTAGACCTTGTCCTCCTTCTCGAGGACTTCTTGCCCACCTTGTCCTCAAGATCGCTCATCTTTATCTTCATTTGAACGATCATGTCTTGTAGACCATTAACTTGAGTTTGATGGCGATCCATCTCATCCTGGAGGAGAGTCTCATTCCATCGGAGCTGAGCTTCTTTCTCCGCCAACTTATTTTGAAGATCGTGCTCGTTTTCTTCAGCCATCTTCCTTTCCTTGCGCTTTTGCCTCAAGGTTTTCTCTAGCTCTTGGTCAAGAGGTAAGAGATCTTCTGTATTCCTAGACCTGCGCATGCACTCAAAGAAAGATCAAATAACGAGAGCAAGCTCCCAAGCTTGACAACCGGCACCCGGGTTCGATCGAAGCCAAATCCCCGGCAACGGCGCCAAAAACTTGTTCGCCCCTAGAGGTGTGTGCAAATAAGCTTTATATTTATAAAACTAGAATCAAGCAAGCGAACCCGCAGTGTACGGATCGATATAGTTAAGCAAGAATTCCAGAGTATCGAACACAGGGATTTGGGTGGAACGAACTCGATTGCAGGTTATCAAGCGGTTAATATGAGAGTTTTGCAGATATTGGGAAAACAACAATCCTAAAGATCCAGGTATCCAGCTGTGGCAATCGATTCAAGATATACTAATGATATAAAGACAGAGTTGAGATATGCAAAGGTATACTAATGTAAGGTAATCGTACGGTTGAGGTTCCAAAAACCTTATGTAACTCACCTAAAAGACTCCTCCTATACAGGTTGATGAGGCTCAATATAGAAAGATTCTAAAGACAAGGATTAGCATCAAATACCCAAACTTATAATCTAAAGATCAAGACTAACTTATCCGATTGAGGTTGTTGAGGCTCACAATCGAGGTAGAGGTTGTTGAGGCTTCACTACCACCTAGAAAAGACAAGTCTAAACTAAGCTAAAGCAAATCTTTAACTTTGGATCAAGGTAAAAGCAGGCTCGTAAACTTTAGGGAAATTACGGTTAGTTCTTAAGAATCACGGTCGTGGAACTCAAGAACAGGCCGTGATTTAGGGTTTTCGGCGACAATTCTCTAACTCTCAGGGCCTAATCTGTTTGCGATCGATCTATCATCATCTAAGCCACAACTATCAACCCTTCACCTTAGAATTGTTAAGGGTTTTTAGCCAATAACAGTCATATTGATATTAATTCAAGATTTAAAAGGTAAAAGATGGGAACTTTCAAGAACTATCAAAAATCTTCAATTGAATCTCAGAATCACAATCAAGAGCAAGTGTTTGTCAACAGATTCAAAACGGAATGAGCAATCAAAATCTTAGGAAAGAAAAGAAACGGGATGTCAATCCGATCTTAAATCAAACCTAAGCAAGAAGAGGAATCTTCTTGCAAAATCCTCCAAGAACTTCGATCTTCCACACGAAGATCACAAACGGTGACTCTCCAAAACGAACTTTGGAACTTCAATGAGATCTCCCAAATCACCCCCAAGAATGAAGGTTTTTGTGTGTTGCTAAGCTTGCGTTTTTACCGCTAAACTTAGGGTTGAAAGGTCGTAAGCGACGTTCACGAGGTTAGGCGAGGTGGCGAGGCGAGGTGACGGAATCTTGCTTCATCCGTCCTTTTTATAATGCAGGGCCAAATGTCGGCCCGGCCCAATCTTCAAGAGATCATGGCTTCGGAACGTGGCGAAGGGATTCGCCAAGATCACGGTCGTGGAAGATTCCACGACCGTAATTTTGAGGCGTGGAAACAAATACGGCTAGCTTCCACGGCCGTAATATCCCCTGGAATGAACATCGAATTCTGACTCACAATCCACGGCCGTAATTTAGGGTAAAACCGTGATTCTTGCCTTCATTCGTGCATTCCTCAATCTAATACTCCATTTTGCTTCCAACGAGTGTCCTCGATCTATGGACACATCAACTCAACTCTCCTTTGCTCGATTTCGTTCGGAAATAGCTCCAAATCACCTATAATCAACATAGAACTCGTGTAGACATCTATATCGACAATATAGGCAATACTAGCTCATATATGCATAAAGCTCAATCAAAGACTATCAATATGAATCAATTACGACTAGAAAACGTGCCTAAAATATCACAATATTTCATGCTAACAGTCTCGATCACTCCTTTCCACGCCCAAAATTACGGGTTCCTCATGGCCTCCACGGCCGTGGTTTAGGGCGTGGAAGGGAAATACGGTTGTCACATCTTCTCCACGACCGTATAACTCCCTGGAGTGAGACACGGTTTTGGTTGTGAAATCCACGGCCGTGGAATACAGAGTATGACCGTGGATTCTCACGTTTTCTGCCTCATCGTGGAGTTTTTCAAACTCCACTTCACCCATCTCTTCCTGTGCTTCTAATGCTTCAATTGCCTCATTGCACTCTTCTTCTTCCCCTACATTGGTTAGACTCATAGTGATAACCTTTTGTAAAGGATCGTTAAAGAGAATCGCACTTACCTCCTCCCTAGACAAACCCTCTTCATCTTGGATATCGAAAATATCCTCATCAAAGATTGGCTCCTTCACTAGAGTGGAAAGAACGAACTCTACTTTATCTTCTCCTATATCAAAAGCGAGTCTACCATTCTTGCAATCGACTATGCAGCCGGAAGTTGCAAGAAACGGTCTTCCGAGTATGATCGGGACCGGACTGTCTGTAGGAATATCAAGCACGACAAAATCAATGGGAACAAAGAATTTACCTAGCTTGACCGGGACGTCTTCTACAATACCGACGGGGCGAGTGATGGATCGATCCGCCATGTACAACGTCATCTTCACCGGTTTAGGGTCGCCTAAACCGATCTTCCTACACAATGCAAGTGGTATGATGCTCACACTTGCTCCTAAGTCACATAACGCATCGTATGTGACATCTCCCACTCCTATGGGAATGCAAAATGACCCTAGATCCTTTAGCTTTGGGGGCATTTTCTCCTTCATGGTTTTGATGAGATCCGAAGAATCCGAACTCATCTTAACCTCTCTGAAGTCTTCTAACTTCCTCTTGTTAGAGAGGAACTCCTTCAAGAACTTGCCATAAGCCGGCATACCTAAAACAACATCAATAAATGGTATATTAATATGCAGCTTGCTCATGAGTTCTATGAACTTACCGAACTGTTTATCTAGGCGCGCTCTCGCTCTAGATTGAGGGAATGGTAGGGGAGGTTTATAAGCTGGAGGAGGAACGTAGACATCTTCCTTCTCCTTCCCCTTCTCTTTCTCCTTGTCTTTTTCTATGGAGACTTCAACAAACTTTGGCTGCGGATCGGTGGTAGTCACTCCGCTCCTAGTTGTGATTGCCATAACCCTTCCCTTAGGGTTGTCCTCCGTCTTTCCTGGAAGCTTCCCTTGATTCCTAGGAACTTCCTCCGCATGGTTGAACATTTGGTTTTCCAAAACCTTTTGAGCTTTGTCAACCTTAGAAATTTGATCATCAACCTTAATGATGCGGTTCTCCAACCCTTGTAGTTTTCCCAAAATCGTTTCCAACATGGGATCGGGCTTCTCCTTCCCCGAAGTGTTTCCTCCATTTGATGTTTGCCCCTGGCTTCTCAAAGGAGTAGAGGAAGAGGAAGGTGGAGTTAGTGAATTAGAATTGGAAGGATAAGAGTTACCGGAATTTTGTTGATTGGAGCGCCAATTGTTGTTACTTGAACCCCTATTGTTGTTCCAATTGTTGTTCCGGCCGTTATTATTGTTGTTGTTGCCATTCCAATTGTTGCTCCGGTTATTATTCCGGTTGTTGTTGTTGTTGCGGTTTGTGTTATCACCGCCATTGTTGTTGTCCAAATAGCCAACATCCTTCTCTTGTTGCTTTGGGAAGTTGGTCTTGATAGCGTCCTTCAACTCTTTGATTTCATTGTTGATGGAGAAAATCTGATTTTGAGCTTCATGTGTGAGCTTTGCTCCTTGCTCCACACGATTTCCCTCCACTTTTCGGTGGGAATACTTCTCTATGACCCTTGGTTGCTTCTCAATGAAGTCCCAAGCGTCATCTTCTCTCATGTCCATGAATGTTCCACATGAGAGGGATTGGAGGTTGAATTGCGTTCCCGCATCTAACCCCTTGTAGTAGATCTCTAGCAATGCAAGCTTGGATATGCCATGATGAGGGAAATCCAATAACAAGTCTTGAAACCTTTCCCATGATTGAAACAAACTTTCGTTAGACCTCATGGAAAATGCATTGATTTTACCTCTAAGTTCCGCCGCTTTGGATGGCGGAAAGAATTTGGTGAGGAACTCCGCGGAAAGGTCTTCCCACGTGTCTAGTTTCCCCCTAGGAAGAGCTTGGTACCAAGACAATGCTTTCCCCTTCAAGGAGAAGAAGAAAGGCTTGAGCTTATAGTTGTTGGTAGTAGCGCTCTTTGGTCTCATTGTCTCCATCATACACTCAAAGTTCTGCAAGTGTTGGTGTGGAGATTCAGCGCTTGTCCCGCCAAATTGGTTTTGGCGAACAAGAGTAATGACTTGAGGGTTGAAGCTAAACCCTTGCACATCATCAGCATCAAAGTTCACGCCCAAACGGCGCGGTTGTTGTGTTGGATCCATCCGCTGGCCAAGAGTTCTTGGCTCTTCATCTACACGTTCGATCCTCGCATTCCTAGGTGGAACACGACGATTAACAGCTCCCCGTGGATGGAAAGGATTCACATTGATCGTGGGATCAATCTCCTCTAACGGTGGCATGGAAGAATCACTATCCTCAGCGGATGAGTGACCTTTTCTTCTAGATCTTGATGCTCTTCTTGAGGATTTCTTGCTTCCCTTATTCTTAAGGTCGCTTAGTTCTATCCTCATTTGGAAGATCATGTCTTGTAGATTGTTAACTTGAGATTGATGACGATCTATTTCATCCTGGCGGAGGGTCTCATTCCGTTGGAGTTGAGCTTCCTTCTCCGCCAACTCCGCTTGAAGATCACGTTCGTGTCCTTCAGCCATCTTCTTTTCCTTGCGCTTTTGCCTTAAAGTCCTCTCAAGCTCTTGATCAAGAGGTAAGAGGTCTTCGGTATTCCTAGACCTGCGCATGCACTCAAAGTAATATCAAATAACGAGAGCAAGCTCCCAAGCTTGACAACCGGCTACCGAATTTGGCCGAAACCAAATCCCCGGCAATGGCGCCAAAAACTTGTTCGCCCCTAAACGTGCGTGCAAATAAGCTTTAAATTTAAAACTAGAATCAAGCAAGCGAACCCGCAGTGTACGGATCGATATAGTTAAGCAAGGATTCCAGAGTATCGAACACAGGGATTTGGGTGGGAACAAATTCAATTGCAGATTATCAAGCGAGTAGATATGAGAGTTTTTGCGAATATTGGGAAAACAACAATCCTAAAGATCCAAGTATCCAGTTGTGGCAATCGATTCAAGATATTCTTAATGATATAAAGACAGAGTTGAGATATGCAAAGGTATGCTAATGTAAGGTAATCGTACGGTGAAGTTCCAAAAACCTTTTATGACTCACCTACAAGACACTCTCTATACAGGTTGTTGAGGCTTCAATATAGAAAGGTTCTAAAGGCAAGAATTAATGTCAAATACCCAAACTTGTAATCCAAGGATCAAGACTAACTTAACCGATTACGGTTGTGACACTCACAATCGAGGTAGAGGTTGTTGAGGCTTCACTACCACCTAGAAAAAGCAAGCCTAAACTAAGTTAAAGCAAATCTTTAACTTTGGATTAAAGTAAAAGCAGGTTCGTAAACTTAAGGGAAATTACGGGCAGATCTTGAGACTCCACGGCCGTGGAACTCAAGAACAAACCGTGATTTAGGGTTCGTCGACGATTCTCTCTAACTCTCAGGGTCTAATCTGTTTACGATCGATCTATCATCATCTAAGCCACAACTATCAACCCTTCACCTTAGAATTGTTAAGAGTTTTTAGCCAATAACAGTCATGTTGATATCAAATTCAAAGATTAAAAGATTGAAAGATGAAAACTTCCGAAAACTTTCAATAAACTTCAAACCAATCTCAAAGTCACAATCAAGAACGAATACTGTCAATAGATTCAGAATAAGGCAAACAAACACAATCTTAGGAAAGAAGGAAGAACGGGATGTCAATCCGTCTTCTAAATCAAACCTAAACAAGAAGAGAAATCTTCTTGCAACAATCTTCCAAAAACTTCGATCTTCTGCCAATCCGGAAATCTCAACAGCAATCTCCACCAAAAGTGCGAGATTAGGGCAAATCCCAACACGAACTTCGATCTCCAACGAGATGTAAATGCTTCTAAACGAGGGTTTTTGCGAGGATGAGTGCCGCTAAGCGAAGGTGTAAGCCAAGGTCTAAAGCGAGGTGACGGAATTTCTCTTCGTCCGTCTTTTTATAGGGCAAGATAAAATATCGGCCCGGCCCAATCTTCAAAAGATCGTGGCTTCAAAATGTGGCGAAAAAGATCGCCAAGATCACGGTCGTGGAAGGCTCCACGACCGTAATTTAGAGCGTCGAAATCAACACGGTTTGAACCATGGATTCCACGACCGTAATAGTTACTGGAATGCATCACGCCTCTCTTTGCAAGGTTCCACGGCCGTGGAACCGAACGTGGTTTGTAGTACGGCCGTATTTTAGAGCGTGGTTTAGGGCAAGAACGTGATTCTTCACTAGCCTCGTGCACTCCTTAAGTTGAACTCCATTTTGCTCCTAAGAATGCCCTCAATCCATGGACATACTCAATCAACTCTTCTTTGCTCGATTCCGTTCGGAAATGACTCTCAATCACCTATAATCAACATAAAGCTAGTGTAGACATCCATATCGACAATATAGGCAAACTAGCTCACAATTGCAACAATGCTAAATCAAAGACTATCAATATAAATCAAATACACTTAGAAAACGTGCCTAAAATATCACAATATTTCATGCTAACACTGACCTGGCCCCGAAAAGTTTGAAAAACAGAAAATATCCGGAACCGACCCCCTTGAAATCGATTTAACCCGATATATTAAATAACCCAAATGGGCGAACCCGAAAATGACCCGGACCCGATAAAACCCGAGTAGAATAACCCGATAACGACCCAATGCCTTGAAGTAACCCGACCCAAAATGACCCGTTAACCCTAAGTGCCCGACCCAAAATGATCCGATAGCCTGAAGTAACCCGACCCAAAATGATTCGACAACCCAAAGTAAGCCGACCCGAAATGACCGATAAACTAAAGTAATTCATCCCAAAATGAATCGATAGCTTGAAGTAACTCGACTCAAAATTACCCGACTTATAATAAAAAATATTATAAATATTTGTTCATTCAACGTATATGAAAAGATTATTATCAACATTTGTTTATTTAAACGAGACCGACTTATAATAATAAAATAAATTATAAGCATTTGTTAATATATACAAGACCAACTTATATGAAAAGATTACTATGAACATTTGTTTATTTAAACGAGATTAATATATAATAAAATTGTTATTGTAAACATTTGTTCATTTAAATGTGACCTACTTATAACAAAAAATTATTATAAATATTTGTTCATTTATATATATACTTATATGAAAATATTAGTATAAACATTTGTTTATTTAAACCTAACCAACTTATAATAAAAGATTATTATAAATATTTATTCATTTAAACATTTATTCTCTTTCCTAAAAAAATATCTTACAACAAATATTGTCTTAATATGAGGATGTTAAAGTATAAAATTGTATTTGTAGTATTATTATAAAGAGTTAATATATCTAAAAAAATAAAATAATGTATTTTAAACAAAATAACAACTTATAATCATATTTATTAAAATGATGAAAGATAACTATCACTTGTTTATATAATCCAACTTTAATATCTAATAGACCTGTCCGAAATTGGCCGACTTCCAATCCGAATGTAAGTTGACCCGACTTTGAACCTGATTAACCGGTCCCAATTGACATTTCTACCAAAACGATTAAACACCAAAGTAACCCGATCCGAAATGACCCGAGAACCGAATTAAACTGATCCGTTACGAGCAAAGAACCGAGACTACTTGAACACACATTCCAACCCGAACAATTGGTACCCGACCCAAAGCGACCCGACCCGAGACAAACCACTTTAAAAAAATATGTTTTGAACCCAACCCGATTCAAACCCAGACACGTTATTACCCGATCCGATCTTGATCTGTTAACCCGCTTGACACCACCTTTAAGAATTGAAGATACCCAATAACCCCTTTTTTCAACTCGAACAATTAGTACCCGACCCGAGACAACCCGCTTTAAAACCAAGCCTGTTTTAAACTCGACCTGATTTCAACCCGGACTTGTTATGACTCGACCCGAACCCAACCTATTAGCCCCGTTTGACACCTCTACCCCTGGGGCAACCGAGATTCCTGTGCAGAGAGCCACGACAGTTGACACACATCTCATATCTTCCGACCCATGCTTTTCTTTGATTGAGTGAGGGGTTGTATTGCAGTTGGGACACTTTTGCAGGGGATCTCCATTTTGTTTTGCATCATCCATTGTATGGGAAAAGGAAGGAGAAACACTCCCATTGAAGAGGGAAAGAAGATCACACCATTCTATAGACTTAGAGTGAGTTTGAGAGATTTGAGTTAGGAGACTTGTAAGAGATTGTAGGATCTGTTTGAATCTACTCTTGGATACTTATAAGCTTGATTTAAACTCTTTATCCATCTTAGTTCTTGCTTTCAATTGCTTTACTTCTATTTATCTAGCTATGGCATGCATGTGTATTGATATGATGATGAATGATCTTGAATTGATTGTTGTTGGCTAAGTAAGCTGTGATTCTAGAGTGATGGATGAAAGGTTATGGCTTGGATGATGATAGAATAGATTTGAATGTACCTTAGGATAACTTGCATGATCGAACCCTAGCTCAATTTAAGATCTCGGCCTGTTCTTCATGCCATTTCGGTCGAGATGCTCATGATCCACCCGAGATTGTTGTGTTGTTATCCTTAGGATGATATATCTGCATATTAGGAAGTTGAGAGTTGAAATCCTAGTGTTTGTTGAGCCTAATCTAGCTTAGGGTGACCTATGTTAGTAAACTAAGTTGAGAGTTTCCCGCTCTTAGGTATAGAAGATGATGAACTCTAGGTAGTAGTGAGCCAAAAAAGCCGTTATTGGATTGAGTGTGCTAGGATCGTTTCTTAGGACTTGCCTTTTTCTAGACTTACCCGATAAGAAGAGGTTTGACCCTTGGGTAGGGATCCGGTTTGTGTAGAATTCCCAATCTATGTTCCTTGAGACTTACCCGGTAGTAGGATCTTGGTGCGAGACTAGTAGAGCATGAGACTTACCCGGTGATTGTTCCCATTAGTGAAACACCCTTTCCCAACGTAGCGCAGCTTATCCTAGGTTGATTAGAAGCTTGAGTCCATGCCATAACCGAAAATCCAAATCTCTAGAATCAGTTTTTCATACTTTGATCTTACGTCTTGTGTTTGTGTTGTTGATTGATTTATAATCTTGCATGATTGTGATCTTTGCTTGATCACCATAAAACCCATCCAAAAACTATATGATTTTCATTTCTCTTAACTTAGACTCATGCTATCCATGATCATTTCATGATTCAATTTCACCTTAGTCTTTGTGTTCGACCTCGGAATGCTTTCCATGCTAAGAAACGACCCATACACTTTGGGTTCGCTAGGAGTTAAGGAAAATAGATCGAGTATAAATTTAAGGTTTTTGCGTGGTACATTTCTAGCGTAACGAGTTTTTGGCGCTATTGTCGGGGACTAGATCTAGATTGAATCATTGTGTGTGATTGTTTATAATTTAGGTCTTTCTTTTGCTTGTGATCTTGTTTGGTTTATGTCTTTGATTTTTCAGGAAATCTTCCGATCTTTAGGTGCATGCGAAGATCTCGTGGCAAGATTTTAGCTCCATTCGATCCCAAACCGGAGAAGACCCTTAAGATTAGATCCAAAGGTACCAAAAAGAAGAAGGAGATGGCCGAATTAAACCTTAGGGTTGAGTTAAACGAAGCTTTAGAGCAAATAAGGCATAGGGATCAACCTTTGGAAAATGAGAGGAGAGTTGCAAATGAGAGGCAAGAAGCTACTAGGAGGAAAATCGAGGAAATTAGGAAAGCTCTTGTGCAAAAGGAGCTTAATCTTCGTCAACAACCGCCTCCACAACCACCTCAACCGGCGGTGCATGTTCGGGTTGAGACGATTATTATTGAGAAGCCACAAACACTTGGCCAATGCATGGATCCGGATCAAAGAGTTCACCGTCCGGGTGTTAATTTAGGAGATAATGCAGCTCATGACTATGAGCTTCGCCCTCAAGTTCTACAAATGATCCGGCACAATCAATTTGGAGGGATGGAAGGAGAGTCTCCACATCAACACCTTATGAACTACGAGATCTTGACGGAGACTCTAAGACCGCCTAGATTGGAGAGCAACAACCATAATCTTAGGGCTTTCTCCTTCTCACTTAAGGATAAATCCTTGGCTTGATATCAATCCATAGCACTAGGACGAGTGGCTAAATGGGAGGAGATGACAACCGAGTTTCTTACAAAGTTCTTCCCGCCTTCCAGACAACCGAACTAAGAGGGAAGATAAATGTCTTCACAATGAAGGATAAGAAGAGCCTATTCAAATCTTGGGAGAGATTCAAGGATCTCCTCCTAGATTGTGCACACCACGGAATCCCGAAGATAGAGCTATTGGAGATATATTTCAAGGGGCTTGATGAGGATAGTCAATTCAAGCTCCAATCGCTTTCCGGAGGAACATTTATGGAGAAGAATGTGGACGAGGCTTAGGAATTCTTAGAGAAACAAGCATTGGTGATGGGAGGAAACCGGGAGCTTATGAATAAAGTGAAGTCACCATGAGCCACTACAAGCATGATGCAATCAAAAATGAGTTAAAGTCCTTGAGGGAGTTGCGTGCTACCACTTTGAAGAACCAAGCAACCCTTCAAGTGCAAGTGCAAGCTCAAGAAAATTTGGCTTCCAAGGAAGAGGATGCGAATTACATGGGAAGGGGCAACTTTAATGGGGGCTAGCAAGGCCCAAGGAATTATAACAACCAGAACTTCAACAACTACCGTCCCAACCACAGCCATCCCGAGTTCTCTTACTCGAAATCGGATGGTGTTTTAAACCCTCCCGCTTCCACAAGCCAAGCACCACCACTGAAGGCTTCACAAGAGCTTGCACCCGGTTTTGCTCAACCTCCAAAAGATAGGACCGAGATGATGTTTGAACAATTTCTAGGGAGGTTGAGTGGGCTTGAGAGTACTGTGATATCAATATCCAAGGCTCAAAAGGTGTTAGAAGCCCAATTATTCCAAAAAGTGGGTAAGACAGAAAGAGAGCCGTGGAAGCTTCCCGAAAGGACCGAGGACAACCCAAGAGGACAAGTGTTAGCAATTACCATAAGGAGTGGACTGAGCACAAATGATCCCTTCCCAAGGGTGATGTCAAGGGGAAATAAGTCACAGTGGAAGAAGAAACAAGGTGAGAGGAAGGAGGCAAGAGCAAGGAAGACGAGCCAATTTATGTACCACCTCCTCCATACAAGCCACCACTACCGTTTTCACAATCACGAGCAAGAGCTCGCTTAGACAAGTATTTCGGTAAATTCCTTGAACTTATGTCTAAATTGCATATTAACATTCCGTTCATGGATGTGATATTAGGTATGCCGGCCTATGGAAAATTTTTGAAAGAGATACTCTCCAACAAGAGGAAGTTGGAGGAGAATGAAGAAGTGAGAATGACAAAGAGATCTTCCGAGCTCATAAAAATAATGAAGGGGAGATGCCTCCCAAACTGCAAGATCCGAGGTCCTTTTGTGTCCCAATAGGAGTGGGAGAAGTACAATACGAAGTCCTATGCAACCTTGGCACTAGTGTAAACATAATCCCGCTTGCACTATGCAAAAAGGTTGGGCTAGGAGAGCCAAAGCTGGTCAAAATGACCCTCTATATGGTGGAACGATCCATCACTCAGCCGGTGGGGATACTTGAGGACATTCCGGTGCAACTCGAAAAGTTCTACATTCCGATAGACTTCGTTGCATTGGACATCTCGGCGGACTATCCGGTTCCCATCATCTTGGGAAGGCCATTTCTAGCCACATCTGGATGTCTAGTAGATTGCAAGAATGGAACTCTCTCATTCAACATAGGAGAGGATCATATCAAGTTCAAATTGCCCACAATGGTGAAGGGGCAGCCTTAGGTGAAGATGTCTTCAACATTGATGATGAAGAGGAGTCAAGAGAAGTTGTGAGCTTCATCTTGATCAAGGATCCATTAGAGAAAGTTCTCAGCATGAGAATCATGGAGGAAGGAGTTGAGGAGAATTTCAATGAAGAGATCCAATCCTTGGATGCACTAGAAAAGGAACCAAGTGTTGAATTTGAAGTACTCGAAGAGGAGAGCAAGACTGCCAAACATCTCGGTTGGAAGCAGCTAATCTCAGCCGAAATGGATTATGAAGGCAACCGAGATTTTAAAACAGGGACTCACCTCGACCCAGATCTCAGTCTAGATCACCATGGGTCATCCGAGGTCCCTGAACTTCAAGAAGAAGGTCCAATTGTTGTTGATGAAGGTTCAAGGTGTCTTGGAGAGTCTTCAATGGCTTTGGAATCATCTAAGGTTGAGCTATATGGATCACATCCAACCAATGAAGGTCCTCTTAAACTTGATCTAAAACCTCTCCCTTCTTATTTGAAGTATGTTTTTCTTGGTTTGAATTCTACCTATCTTGTGATTGTGAATGCATCTTTGAGTGATGATGAGCTTGATAAGTTATTGGGTGAATTGAAATTGGACAGGAGAGCTATAGGTTACACTTGATGACCTTGATGGTATTAAACCATCTTTGTGCATGCATAAAATATTAATGGAAGACGGCCCTAAACCATCTATTGAACCTTAAAGGAGATTGAACCCAATAATGAAAGAGGTAGTAAAAAAAGAGATCCTAAAATTGCTAGATGCGGGAATCATTTTCCCGATTTCGGATAGTAAGTGGGTTAGTCTCGTGCATGTAGTGCCTAAGAAGGGTGGTATGACCGTAGTAACTAATGAGAACAATGAACTTATCCTGACTATGACGGTAACGGGTTGAAGGATGTGTATTGACTATAAGAAGCTTAATGTGGCCTCTAGGAAAGATCACTTCCCTCTCCCCTTTATTGACCAAATGCTAGAAAGGTTAGCTCAACATTCTCATTTTTGTTACCTAGACGGCTATAGCGGGTTTTTCCAAATTCCTATTCACCCGGATGACCAAGAAAAAACTACATTCACTTGTCCATGGGGAACATATGCATATAGGAGAAGCCGTTTGGGTTGTATAATGCACCCGCCATCTTTCAAAGGTGTATGATGGCTATCTTTTCTGAATATATTGAAAATATTATGGAAGTGTTTATGGATGATTTCTCGGTTTATGGATCTTTATTTGATCATTGTTTAGCTAACTTATCTTTGGTGTTAAAAAGGTGTGAGGAAACTAACCTTGTACTGAATTGGGATAAATGTCATTGCATGGTTAGTGAAGGTATAGTGTTGGGACACTTGGTTTCCTACCGAGGCATTGAGGTCGATAGAGCTAAAATTGAGACAATAGAGAAGTTGCCACCACCTACCTCGGTGAAAGGGGTAAGGAGTTTCTTAGGGCATGCCGGTTTTTACCGGAGGTTTATTAAATATTTTTATAAAATTTCTAAGCCTCTCACTAACCTATTAATGAAAGATGTTCAGTTTGTTTTCTCGAAGGATTGCTTTGAAGCTTTTTATAGGTTGAAGGATGCTTTGATCACCGCCCCCATTATGCAACCTTTGGATTGGAGCTTAGCCTTCGAGGTGATGTGTGATGCGAGTGACGTGGCTTTTGGGGCCGTGCTAGGACAAAGGAAAGATGGGATTACATATACCATCTACTACGCTAGAAAGCGCTAGATGAGTCCTAACTTAACTATGCCACCACCGAGAAGGAGTTGCTAGAGGTGGTGTATGCCTTCGAGAAGTTCCACTCATATCTAGTGGGAGCAAAGGTTGCTGTGTACACAGATTATGTTGTGATCCGTTATCTCCTCACAAAGAAGGATGCCAAACCTCGCCTTATCCGGTGGATCCTTCTCCTCCAAGAATTTGACTTGGAGATTGGTGACAAGAAAGGGTCTGAAAATTGTGTAGCGGACCACCTTAGTAGGCTTCCCCATTGGAGATTGAGAAAGACGAGATCCCGATTGACGACTCATTCGAGGATGAGCAATTTCAAGTGATGGAGGAATGTATATTCTATTTGTCTAGAGGAAAAGAGCCATAGTTTGCCGACATCGTCAACTACTTAGTATGTGAAGAAGTGCCTCCGGTTTTGTCCTTTGCTCAAAGAAAAAGATTCTTCAAGGACGTGAGGCACTATTTTTGGAGCAAGCCTCTCTTGTTCAAGAGAGGACCGGATGGAGTCTTCCGGAGGTGTATCCCGGAAGATGAGATGGAGAGCGTGATCCGGCATTGCCACTCTTTACCATGTGGAGGACACGCTAGCTCACACAAAACGTGTGCCAAAGTATTACAATATGGATTTTATTGGCCTAATTTGTTTTGTGATGTGCCGAATTTTGTTGTGGCATATAACGCTTGTCAAAGGATGGGCAACATTTCAAGAAGAAATGAGATGCCATTGAACAACATTCAAGATGTTGAAATTTTCAACGTTTGGGGTGTGGACTTCATGGGGTCATTCCCCTCTTCATGTGGCAACCTCTACATTATTTGGAGGTGGATTATGTATCAAAGTGGGTGAAAGCAATCGCCTCTCCCACAAATGACGCCAAGGTAGTGGTGTGGTTCTTCAACCGAGTGGTCTTCCCACGGTTCGGAACACCGAGAGTTATTATAAGTGGTGGAGGGAAGCACTTTACCGCTAGGAACTTTGAGGCTTTGTTGGCTAAGTATGGGGTGACTCACAAGACTCTCAAACCGAGTGATCTTTGTTTAGGGTTTTGACATATAATTGACCAAGGTTCTTTGCAAGTCTTATAATAGTCCGATCTTCTTATATTTATCATATTTCATTCCATTAATCATCTTCCTATCTTTCCATATGATTCATAATTCCGAATTATGAGTTTTTCACAAATCTCGGTCCGTTCTTCCCAAAATCTCGCCCAAGATTTTCACTATTTAACCGAGATTTGCTTCAATCGAGGATTTTCAATCTAGATCGGGAACTGCGGCATCAACCCCGCATAAAAAACAATTAATTAAATGGTAGTTAAGGTCCTATTAGTAACCTCCGTTTAACCATCCATTCGAGGATGACTAGAGGTTGAAAATAACAACCTGCTTCCTAGCTTTCTCCAAAGAGTCTTCCAAAAAAAACTAAGGAACTGTAACACCACAAATCCGTGGGACTCGGGATGTTACGGGCGGAGACCTCACAATGGGTCCCGACCCTTAGCATGACAACAATTTCACCGGATTTTGCAACAAGATACAAATAAAGGCCAAAACCAAAATACGTTTAATGCAATGGCATGATTCCCGAATACATAAAGAAAGAAAAGAGCTCAGCCGTCTATACAACAACATCAACAATACGCAAATGTACAACAACAACACAAGGACTCAAATCCCCCATACTCGTCCTATGATGTACGGGAACCCCAGCTGCCCACTCCTCCGGATCACTCTGCCACATCCTAACCTACAAATCAACTACAACAATCGGTATAAAACCGTTAGCTCACATTCTAGGCATTATAAAGATAGCAAGGGCACAAACACACATAGGTAAACATAACACACATCATGCGCATATACGCACACACACAATCCGATTCATATCTTCTCTTTTGAAGTCATTCCATTACTAGTTCCATTTATCCATAGTGTGACACGAGAAGTCTTATAACTCTCGTCTCTGTCCCCGTGTAACCAATAGGAATGGTGCAGAGTTCTTCCCGTATACCACGTGGAGTGGTGAAGAAGCCCGCCCGCATACCATGTATGACCTAGTCGCAAAGAATCTCCAAGTCTCCCTCGGGAGCTGGACAGTGATGTCACCGCGTGATAATAACAAACACAGGGCCAATCAATATATATATGTCCAAGTCAACCTAATCCGGTTTTCATGATCATAAACTAGCTAAAGAACACACCACCATCACTCATCCAAATAATGCATAAAAGCGAGCTAAGTAAGTCCGTAGATTTACCTCGTCCCAACAATCAACTGATAACACTTCCCGTAGGAATCTAGTCAAAGCTTGTTCAAGGCAAGGCACGATAATCAACAACCACTCACACAAGCTAAAAGTCTAAGTCCTATATGATCTTACAAGATCATGTCCTCTCACAATCTAGGATAGCACTCCTAGTCCTCACAGCTCACAAAAACACAACCACCAAAACCCATGCTAGGATACTCGTGTCCTAGTCTCACAAGGACAACCATACACTCACCACATGATAACCAACTCCAGCTCTCACACTCAACAAGTTTAAGAACATCGATAACCTCAAACACACATCTAAGGTCCAAGGCCACAACAAGACATTCCACAAGGTTATCTAAAGACATCCTAGCATGCTTTTAACATGTATACACTCTAGGATAAGCTATGAACACATGCTCAAGAGAGGATACGCACTGGGGAAAAGACGCAGGCACGGAAGGAAGGAAGCATGGATGCAAAGAGGAGAAGAAGACCACACGTGCTGGTTGAGCCAGTGGCCGCCCCCGCGGCGTTGTTCAACCGTGGGTGCGGTCGAGCTCCAGAAGGCGATCCCGAACGAGTTCTTCGACTGTTTCTTGATGTTCCAAGGTCTTCTAGCTCCCTTTCTTGGCTCCAGAACACCCATCTCTTGGATCCACATACACACAATCATCCTGAACACGATCCACTCACATGGAAGCCAAAAGGGGAAAGAGTAAGGATCCATGGCTTCACCATTGAAGCTTGGGGAAGAAGGAGAAGATGAAGGAGGGAAGAAATTTACCTACAACATCTCGGAACCTCTGTCCCATTCCATATTCAGGAGGAGCAACTCACACAAACACCAGAGTGTAAGACCCATAGGAGACCAAAAGAAGAAGATGGAGCAAGAGGGTGAAAAGGAGAGAACTAGAGAAGGAAGAAAAAGAATTCACGTGAAAGTGAAATGGGAGGAGAAAGAATTCTCAGCTGAGGGGGTAAGCAAAAGGGAGGCAACGAGGGGTCGGTTTTCCCAAAACGAAAGGTCACCCACATCAACGAAGGGTTGGAAGTGACGGAATAAAAGTCCCGCTCACTCAGCGCATCGAGCCTGCGGAAAACTGAGCCGCACCTGCGGGAAAGTCGATAACCCCTCAATAACTAGAATAAAAATTCCGGACGTCACAGAAACTTAACATCTCTATCACTCACAATAGTCCTAGATACTCCATTTAATCTAACAATTTCCCTAAGGAACAAGTTAGCAATATTATAAGCATCATCGGTCTTATGACAAGCAATAAAATGAGTCATTTTAGAAAAAGATCAACAACCACAAAATATAATCTCTCCCCTTCTTAGTCCTTGGTAATCCTACAACAAAATCCATAGTAATATCAAGCCATGGTAAGGTAAGTGTAGGTAAGGAGTGCATAAACCATGTAGTTCAATCTAGCCTTAGCTTTCAAGCACACAAGACATCTCTTAATCATGTTCTCAACATCTTTAACCATATGAGGCCAATGAAAGTGTGAATGCAGCATATGAAATGTCTTATCCCTTCCAAAATGTCCCATTAAACCACCCATATGAGCTTCCTGAACAAGTAAAAGTCTAAGAGAACATCTAGGAATGCACACTTTATCTTCCTTAAATAGAAAACTCTCGAATAAAAAGAATTTGTGATGTGGGACCATCCTTGATAGCACCTACATTACATAGAACCATCACTAAGTCAAGAGCAGGAGACACTCAAGAAGGTTGCTTGTAAACTGAAACCATGGGAGGATCAGAGAGAATGGAGGATTGCATGGAAGATGCAAAATCTCGGCCAACAACCTAGAATCTCGCCCTAGATTCTTGAGTCAAGACCGAGATTCTCCACAATTGCGTATTATCGAGTAGATCTCATTCTGAGGATTATTATCCTCTACTGATCTTTTATTATTTTAATGCATTTAAGCTCTCAAACAATACAAAGGTATTTGTTAGTTGTTGATCCTATCTTTTGGGATTATTTTTAGATTATCTTTTAGAGTAATCTCTCCTATAAATAGCCTTAGCGGACGAGATTCATACGATAGTTAGATTTGAAGTTGATTTCCACATTATTGTGAGACATTGTGGCTTCATTCACGGAATTTGCATTTTATCATTTTATTCAATCAAAAGGAGAGTTTTTGGTTGAATTGTTGTGATTCCTTGCTAGGTTGTTCTTGTGCGTGTTAATCTTGTTGATGATTGGTACTACTAGTCAAACTAGTCCCTCCTTGTGCTTGTCTTATTTAGAAGGCTTGTGTAAGGTTAAAGAAAAAAGAGTTTAAGGTAATTTTTGTTGAGGGTTTTGACACATAATTGGTCAATGTTCTTTGCACGTCTTATAATTGGTCCGATCTTCCTATACTTATCATATTACATTCCATTAATCATCTTCTTATCTTCTATTATCATCCATAATTCCGCATTATGAGTTTCAAAAAATCTAGGTCTATTATATAACACCCCGAATCCGCGGGACTCGGGATGTTACGGGCGGAGACCTCACAATGGGTCCCGACCCTTAGCCTGACAATAATTTCACTGGATCTTGCAACAAGGCACAAAGAAAGGCCAAAAAAGAAATACATTTAATGCAATTTTATGATTCCCGAATTCTTAATGAAAGAAAGACTCCAACCGTCCTTACTACAACATCAATTGTAACAACCGGTGTTAATTGAAACATTTGAGAGTTCCAATAAATAAAGTTGCAGTTGAGAGAAATGATTGGGACATCGGATATGTTCTAGATATGAAATAATATAAAAAGACGAAACGAATAAAAGAGTCACTATTCCGATTCTTAGCGGTTAAGAAAGGTGGCTTAGGAATGCACATTCTACAAGATAATTATGGGTTAATTATCCCGACAATATTCCGGATTTTATATCCCAGTTTCATAAAGTTTGGATACCAAAAAATATAATCGCGTTTAATTAAATATTCTAAATAAACTTTATATATAATATTATAAATATTTATTATATATATATAAGAGAGTGAGGCGGCTAGTAAGTGCATATATTATATTATATATATATATAATTCTATAAAGGTTACAGATAAAGATAAAGGCTGCTAGTGTATCCATTCTACTTTTCAATTTCATATATATACATACTAGAATAAAGAGAGACGGCAGCAGCTTTTCATCATCTATCTTATATTTGCAACAATTACAGAGAGAGCGAACGGGAGCGAAGTATACGATACACCTTTCGACCTTTCACCAATCCTTCATTTTCAATCCTTTTTCAAATCCGATTGTACCATCGAGTCCCTTATCTTGTTCTCTTCAACGTGGTACCAACTTATTTCCCGTTTGTTAGCTTTTAGGTAAAGCTTCCGTTTACCGCTATCGGAACGCCGACGGACCACCGTAAGTCATCAAATGTAAGGTTTCATACCGCGCTCTTACTCCCCGTATTGCTAGGAGTCTGGATCTTCTTCCGGTTCGTATATCGGGTTAGTAACGAATAAGTTATGAATTTATTCGTTTTCCGTATTGCGGGTTAGTATAAATTGACCTTGAGTTGGTTAAAATGGATAAGTGGAATTACCACTTATGCTCGTTACATTATTCTGGTAATTATGGGATTTTATTTGGTGATGATATCATGAGTTGGATTTATGCCTGATGTGGCTTTTAGGTTTAGCATGTTATTCGAGGTTATAGGATATATATGATCCCTATGGATCCCTTTGGGTCTAGGTGTGACCCTTTGTTTGATAAGAGATGTGACATCTCTTTATGCCTTGTCTATAGGTTGTGTTGTCCCTCCAGTGTTGAGGTGATCCAGTTGTGGTTGAGCTTTATACGAGGTTGAGGTAAGTCCGTAGGACTTACTTAGCTGCCATCCTTATATTGGGTGTTTGCATGAGTGGTGTGTGTCTTATATGTTTGCTATGATAGCATATGGCGTCGTATTTACCGACCTATGTTTTATTGATTGCCCCACTGCGTGGCTGTGATAACCTTTCCCTTTCATCCCGCCGAGGAGTCTGGGAGGTTCTCTGATGTCAGGCCAGACCGGTTTACAGGAAGGGCGCAATCCACTCCCATAGGGTACACGGATTGTGTGACCGATACTAGTACGGCTGGCTAGCAGGCTTAGAGGCGAGGATGTATCGGTCCTCGTGTCACCTAGTTTCATATATACTATATCTATACGATTTGAGTGAATGACCATTATTTTGAGATGAATAAATGGGTAAATGTGTGAAAGCATGCTGATATGTTTATCTTTCCCTATGTGTGATTGTGCTTATGCATTACTCTATATATGTGTATGGATAGCTAATGGTTATTACCATGTTGTAGATGCCCTACAGGATAGGCATACTGCTGGGTGATCTAGCAGGGTGGCCGGCCGAGGACGTCTCGTACATAGGTTGTTGTGGGCTTTTGGGTTTGTTTATCTTTTCCCTCCTGTGTGAGGTTGATCTTTTGTTACCTCCTGCGTGAGGTGTGATGTTTGTACTCGGCTATGTGGTCTTACCTTTTGGGAGGTACAGTTTTATACAGTTTTATGTATTTGTTTTCATATCTGTCAGTGCCTTGTTGTAAGGTCCAGTGAACTTGTTGTCAGGCTAGGGTCAGAGGATCCATTGTGAGATCCTAACCCAATGTGGCACTCCGAGTCCCGCGGATTCGGGGTGTTACATCAACAATATACAATTGATAACAATAACACAAAGACTCAAATCCCAAACTCGTCCTATGATGTACGGGAACCCCGACTTCCCACTCATCCGGATCACTCGGCAACATCCTAAACATGAAAGTTATCTACAAGGGCGGTATAAAACTGTTAGCTCACATTCCGAATATTAGAAGAATGATGAAGGCACAAACATATACAAATAAAGTCAACACAAACATGCTCGCACGGAAACCGGTTATTGTGTCTTCTTTATGCCATTCTCCTTACTAATTTCAATTATGGTGTGACACGAGAATCACAAGGATCTCGCCCTTGTCTCCTTTCACCAAACAGGTTTGGTCCGATGCGAATCAATATCACCTGTTGGACTGGTCGCAAGGCACCTGCCAGTTTTCCCATTTTGAACTAGACAAGCGGTCACCGCCCGTTATCATACACTTGGGCGAAAATAATAATCACGTAATCATCCTAATCCGGTTAATAGTTATAACACAATTATAAATGCACACACCACCCACAAACATCAACTAATATGGAGAAGCTAGCTAAGTAAGTCCGTGGACTGACCTGTCTCAAATCCGATAACATCCACTCTCAACTTCCCACAGGAAGATTCACAATGCCTAGTAAAAAAAAGGCACAATATCAACACCTCTCTCACAAGCTAGAAGACCTTAGACCTCTAGTCCTATTGATCTTTACAAGATCATACGAACTCACAAGCTAGAATAACACTCCTATTCCACGAACTCAGAAGATCACAACTGTAACAACATGTGCTAGGATACTCTCATCCTAAACTCCACAACCTCTACTAACATATTAACACAACCTCAAGCCTCACAAGTTTAACCATACTCCCACAACATAATAACCAACTCAAGATCAACACACATCCAACCTCAATAACCTCAAACACTCACCTAAGGTTCCAAGCCACTACTTGACATTCACAAGGTTACTCTAGATCCAACCCTAGCATGATACTATCATATAACCTCCCTAGGATAAGAGACAAAAACAAGATCGAGGAAGAGTACTCACTAGGGCAAAGACATGGTCGCGAAACAAGGGAACATGGCCGTGGAGAAGAATAGAAGGCCGCATCGGGGCTGCACCTGTGTAGGAGCCACCCCTGCAGCCCTGGGGAGCCACCCTTGCGGCTCAGGCTGGTCGCCCCCGCGGAACTGGTGCAGACGGCGTTGTCCATCCACGGGTGCTGTCGAACCAGAAGGGCGATCCCGACGAGTCTTCGGTCGGTTCCTTGATGTGTAGAGGTGCCTCCTAGCTGGCTTGATCCCTCATGGATGTCCATCACATGAATCCAGACACCACACTACTGCCCAGATCAAATCCACTCACATGCAACACAAAAGAGGGCCAAGCTTGAGAATCCATTGCTTCCACCATTAGGACTCAAAGTAGAAGAAGGAAGAAGATGAAGTAGGGGAAGATAATACCTACTGCAGATCGGATTTGTTGTCTCCAATCCGTGTCCAGGATGAGCATCCCACACAAGCAAGAGGGAGATGAAGAAACATCACCATGGGAGAGGAAGAGAAGGGAGAAGAAGAGAGGTCAAGAGAGGAATGAGACTTACGTGAAAGTGAAAAGGGAGGAGAGAGAGATACTCAGCTGAGGGGGTAAGCAAAGAGAAGAAAACGAGGGGTCGGGTTCCCAAAGACGAAGGGTCAGCTCACACAACGAAGGGTCGAAAGGAAGATAGAACACAAATCCCGTTCACTCAAATTATTGTTCCTGCGGAACGATTAAGCCGCACCTACAACTAAGGCCACTAAACTACTTAACTACCGGAACCAAATTTTTGGGCGTTACATCAGATCCCCCTAAAAACAAGTTTCGTCCCAAAACTTGCTAAACGCCAAACTCTCACTCATAACTACCTCGATACAACTTAAGAACCATAACCACACCATCTCTCAACTCGATAACCAAAGCTTACTAATGTTACCGTAACAAGACCGCACAGGGTACATGACGTATACTCGCATGAAACACATATAGCATATCACATCAAGATCTATCGAATCATACAAGACATTCCCGCACGGGGCACAAACTACACATAACATCACACATGCACAAAGATTAACCCATCGACCCTATCGATGCTACTAACTCAACGTAAACTCAACCAAAGATATCCTCCTCCGTTTTTCAGTTAGCCTCAATGGCTCATCGTCTATGCTGCTAGATCCTCATGACTAATAACGTACATCGAGTCATACGTGAGCTCCCTTGACTGATACACATGAAAACCCTAGTGAACATGCTCTACTCACTATGGCCACACCAATTGGTAAACCACTTCCCAACTCACGCTAAGATCTCAAAAAGGTTTGATATATCGGAAACTCAACATCCATTTTTATGTCCAAATCGTATGACACCTCGCATCCATGGTGCTTTTAACTAAACTTGTCCCATATGCATATCTGAACACAAGAGGTCCGTACCTCTTATCTGTGTACGCCTTTTGGCGACTCAGCTCTACTTATCATCCGCTCTTGGACAACCACTACTCGAGCGAGGTCGTCCCTTATCTGCTCAGGGCTATCCCCACATGTACTACTCTAATTCCAACACAATGGTGTACTACACTTTCGTCCACTTAATGTCTCACAAGGGCCATCCAAACAACACATGCCGACTATGACTATACGATAACTTAATTAAAGGGAAGTGTTCAGACTCTACTTCTCCCCAGCTTAGCCCACAAGCTCTCGACACGTCCTCGAAGGTCTAAAAGGTCCACCCTAACCGTCCATCTATCTGAGAACGAAAAGTTGTCATGAAATGCAACTGGTACCCAAAGCGGCATGATCCTGCTGCTCAAAATCCCGATGTGAATCATTCACCTTGATTTGAGATGATGGTAATCGGTATAAAACGCGTTGTCTTTGTCGGTCGGTCAACTATGACCCAAATCACATCACCACTGTTACTTGGTCTAAAACTGGTAACAACCTTTATGGAGGTATCCTCTCACTCCCACTGCGCAACTAGTAGTGGATGAAATTCTACTCCCGTCCTATAAAGCTCACCCTTGGCTTGGTGACAAGTTGCACACTAGCTTCGTACATAGCCACATCGGGCTTAAGCCCGATCACCAACACAAAATATGATGTCCCTGGTACATCTTTACTTTCTATCTAACGGTACAACAACACACTTCTGGCTTCTCAACCACCCGTAAACACATAAGGCAACCTCCCCCTCAGGACATCCCATCCTGAATTCTCATCACACACGGACATCTTTCTCGTTTCTGTCGGATCTCTCCCGGCGTAGCAAGTAGCCTCCCCCAAATTGGGCAAGGGTCTATCCGTATCCGGAACTAGGATATCCATCTCCAATCCTTATTAAGTCTCTCTGCAACTGAAGCTGGACCGTCAGTCGAGCTATCACTTCCTTTTGAGGCATCCACATACTAAGGGTGTTTGTGACCACATTCACCCTCCCCTGATGATACAAAATCACTTGACCAAAGTCCTTAACCAACTCTAACCATCACCTTTGGCGGGTATTCAACTTTTGTGGAGTGTATACATGTATGTCTATCAGACCCTTATCATCCGTACTAGACTGGCATGACGCTCCATAAAAATACCGACATAATCTTAAGTGTGTGCATTAAAGCGTCTAACTCTCGACCCTTCATCGGTCATTCTTCTCATATGCCCACAATCGTCTAAAACACACGCGAAACCTCTCTTTTTACTTCCTACCTATCCCAAGCACCGCTTGGGTGTATCCATATTGTCATAAAGTCCCCATGACTCTTTGTCTGTGCCAAAGAAAACGGAATAGAGGTCACTCACCTCTTCTGCTTCTATTACAGCTCCACGGACACGGCTCGGACCACACAATTCTAGTACACTTCCTCTGAAGGGAAGGGAGTGTCGAAAATCATTCCACCACTCGACAGTTATAGCCCATCAACCTAACAACTGTGTACCTCCCCAACATTGCTTGGAGGTAGTTCCTAATATACCATCTTGGTCTTCGTTGGATCAACTTGATCTCTCCCTCTGTCACTACTTTCCTTAGGAAGTCACTTCGGACATCCTACTCCCACATAGACACTTTTGCTCACTCTCTTGTCCCGCATAGACTGTAACATTGTCTTCTCGTGTCAGGCTTGAGTCTGTCAACCTTGAGAGTACGACAACACGTTGTCAACATGAGAACATAAAGAATCATTCATCCATCTCATAGAACAAACGCCTACACAGTCCACAACACTAGCATTAGCTTAGGGTCCACATTGGAACCACCCGAAAACCACAAATCGAACGACACTACCACAATCCGATTCGGAAATAGACATATATATAAACTCCAACTCACCAATCGCACGCGTGAGTCCAAATGGCTTCACTACAGCTTGTAGTGACCATACTAGCCCGAAATGCAGTCTTACCTACGTCCTTTCTTTTCTCCATCTTAATCTGATGACATCTCAATTTCAAGTTGATTGTATAAAACATCGTAACCACATGCAACTGGTCTAGCGAGTCATCCACTACGAGGCGAAGATACTTATCCTTATTGGTAGCCTTACGCATTTTTCGTTAATCAAAGTACAACTTTTCCGACTCGTACCTTTCCTAAAAAACCGTACCAGTATGCCCCATGGAGAATGCTAGGCGAATTTCCTAAACCAAAATCAGTGAAATATCCAACTCATTACTTCTAAAGTATTACCATCCTAAGCTTAAAGCTTACAACGTTACTATAATCCCAGTCCTCCTTTCACACCATAGCCACCATGGCTTCTTCAGGAGAGTTTTGAAACTTTGACTCATCTCTTTTTCGTGATAACATTTCATCCTTTTCAAAAGAATGAAAATACCATGCATCCTCTTTATATACTCCAGTCTACGTACCACAACAATGAAAACCTCAACTTCCTCTTGATTCACTAGTTCCCTTTACCATGATCAAACCTTAAATGTTCTAATCCGTGCCTTTCCTCCATATGCCAATCCCAAGACCTAGGAAGGTTGCAAAAAGGGTCATTATAATCCCTCCCTGGGAGGTCGGTTATAGTTACTTGCTTTTGAACCCATGCAATATTACTTCATTAAGACAATTGTGCTTCAGTTGACATACTTCCTCACTACTTACATCGAACCACCGGAAAATACTCCAAGCTCTTGTTACCGATCCTCTATATTCCATAGTCTTGTCTACTCTTCCCATCTACACTCATCAATAGACAACCCACACATGTGCGTTCTTATTTTTTAACGATCAGCTTATAACTGACCTTCTCTAAAGTCAACGATTTACCCTTCTTCTATACTTTTCATGTTACCATTCTCATGAAGGCTACCTATAAGAGCCTTAGTCTTGAGGTGCTGTAAGAGGCTGCCCCTGCGGATTAGCTTATACTGCCTCTGCGGCTGCCTGATCCGCCCCTATAGCCACCATCATCCGCCCCTACAGTGTGTTGCAGCCGGTTTTGTTGACCTTGACCCGTGCTTTTGGGAAGCTTCCTATATAAGCTTCTTCCTTGCTTCATGTGGAGGGTTTCTCATCTCTCTCCAGCTCCAGCTCCATCTTCTTCTTCTTCTTCTTCTTCTTCTTCTTCTTCTTCTTGTGAGAGTTTTGAAGAGAGTTTTGTGTGGCTTTGGATGAGATTGATGATTGATGATGTTGTTGTGCGTTGAGCCAGCCTTGGAGTTATGGTGAGGATTCTCCCTATGTTAGGATCAACTTGGGTAAGATCTTCATCTTCCTCTCCTTTCTTTCTTCCTCTCTTCTTTTCTTTCTTCTTAGCTTAGGATTTATTCGCTCCAAAAGGTGTGTGCAAGCTTTAATATTTATAACCCAAGAAGTATGCTTGAACAATATGCGAACCCGTACAAATCAATTGTAATAAAAGCAAGAATTCCAGGGGTCGATCACAAGGACTATGGTGAAACAAAGATCGGTAATTCAGGTTGTCAAATAAGCACAAACAACAAATTAAAGCAATCAAAGATGATATAAAAGTCAGATAAAGAGAATGCGGATTTTAGAGATTAAAGCATCCAATTGTGGTTCCGACTCAAGATCTCAAAAGATAACGTGGACAAAACTGAGGTTTGCAAAGGGAAGGTGTTTATAAGGTGAGAATAGATCACCGGGTAAGTCTCACTACTCACTATCCCAAACCAAAGATCCTTTTACCGGGTAAGTCTCAAGGTAATAAGGAAAGGAACTATAATCTCAAACCAACACACCACCCAAGGGAATAGAATCAACCTTTACCGGGTAAGTCTCAAGCTAACACACAAAGATGGGATGAAGGCACACTCAAACCCCAATAAAGGATAAACCTTTATTAACTACACTTATAATCTTGGGTAAACAAGCAGAGGAATTACCGGGTTTATCTCATCCTAGGCTTGCGTTGAACAAGGAAAGGTGTAACAAGGATACGATTTGGCAAACAGAAAATCTTAACTCATATAAGGTTTAGGAAAGGTTCACCTCGTTCAGTTATATTCCATCCCGGCCGAGATGTTCAATGACTGACCGAGGTGTTCTACGGTTAAGGTAAAGGCTCGAGCTTTCAGGGTCCACTGGGGTTAATATCATTCTATCATCGTCTTTCCCACAACTTTCAGCCAATCACCCTAGAATCGCATAAAGAACTTAGCCAACAATCATCATGATAACAATAATCAAATTTATAAGAAAGGAATCAATATTCAAACAAGAAAACCTTAACACAAAGGTCTCAATAACTCAATGAATCAAACAAACAACAATCAGCGTTCCTGAATCACAAATCAGAAAAGACAACAAAACCCAACCAATCTAAGAAAGTCTTTCAAACTTCCTTCAAAGCCAACTTCAACTTGATTCCTTCCTTACTTGAACTTCAATATTCAAAACTTTCTTCAAACTCTTTAGAAAATCCTTGATCCGACGATAGCTGAATTGTAAAAAATCCAACCCTTTATATAGGAGAATTATCTTCCAAAGATAAAATATCTTAAAAGGATAATTTCCTAGAAAATATATCCATATCTTCCAAAATATATCAGCTAAAAATATTATCTTCCTTCCAGAAATCCAGCCAAAAATATGTGATATTCACTTTCCAAAAATAGAAGATCTAAGCCAAAAATAAAGATCTTGTCGGCGGTGAGGTGTTCGCCTCGGTCCAGACGCTCCTCAAGATCACCTCGGTTGAAGTGATACTGTAGCTGACCGAGGTGAATCTCAGCTGAAAGTGTAACTCTCTATTCTTGTCCAAAATCTATCCTCTAAATCATTTTCATGCTTCTTGAGATCTGTATTAAACATGCTAAAACTTTAAACAAAGCATTTTGCAACTTAAACATATCATAAAACCTTTCGAGCATATAAAGATTTCAAAACCAATCTGCAAACAAAATCATCATTGAGGTCATATCCAGAAAAGAAGCACAATTAAAGCCACCTCGGTCGAGGTGTTCTGGCGTCATCCGAGGTGTTCATCCTCGATGGGCCATGAATGTCTCGGTCGAGGTCATAAAATTTTTTTTCAAACCAGTTTTCGACGTTTTTCTCAAACAAAAACCTTTATGTATGCATGTAATGACAGATAAACACATAGAGCCAAGTAAGCAATAATATCCGATAGAGTCATACAAGCAATACACATAAGTCACATAAATACATCCAACTACCCCATACTTGGGACACATTGTCCCAATGGGTCAAATATAAGTATAAGGAAATAAATTACTCACCAAACCTAGCTGAACTGCATAATAAATAAAAGAAATCCATGAAGCTCTAATCCTCGTCAGTTGGCGGTGGTGGATGTGGAATCTAGGGGTGTTGGGTCGGGTCAAAAGGGTAGCCCATCATCTGCTGGAACTGGATCTCCATCATTTGTCACTGTTAATGTTGGCTCTCCCCTATCTTATGCATCTAACCATCAGTGTGGCGGCGCTCATCAGCGAAGCGCTGAGAAATGTCAACTTTCATGGCCGCATAAGAGTCAATCATCTGCTCAGTCAGCTCATCAATCCGTCGGTGAGCCTCGGAATCTACGTCTGCGGGATCTATGCCGAGGTTGTGGTGGTGGTGGTGGTGCTGCTCTCTCATCCTCTGTCTCATCCTCATCAAGGTCAACAACGAGAACACTAGGGCTGTTGGTATCAGTACCGGTCTCCATGGAAGCTCCTCCATCATCATCATCATCATCATCATCATCATCATCATCATCATCATCATCATCATCATCATCATCATCATCATCATCATCATCATCATCATCATCATCATCATCATCATCATCATCATCATCATCATCATCATCATCATCATCATCATCATCATCATCATCATCATCATCATCATCATCATCATCATCATCATCATCATCATCATCATCATCATCATCATCATCATCATCATCATCATCATCATCATCATCATCATCATCATCATCATCATCATCATCATCATCATCATCATCATCATCATCATCATCATCATCATCATCATCATCATCATCATCATCATCATCATCATCATCATCATCATCATCATCATCATCATCATCATCATCATCATCATCATCATCATCATCATCATCATCATCATCATCATCATCATCATCATCATCATCATCATCATCATCATCATCATCATCATCATCATCATCATCATCATCATCATCATCATCATCATCATCATCATCATCATCATCATCATCATCATCATCATCATCATCATCATCATCATCATCATCATCATCATCATCATCATCATCATCATCATCATCATCCTGCATGTATTGCCCCTAGACAGAGAACTGGGATGACCACATAATCCCCTGTGGTGTAATCGTCTCCCATGGCATGGTAACGTAAGGCATGCCAAGGCCACGAGGGACAAGAATACGTCTCGTGATCATCTCCTTCAGTCCTAGCGGCTTCGTAGCTGCAACCAATGTACAAGTTGAAAGATCTAGACCCATTAAAGTGGCGATGTGGGTCACCAACCCACCACAGCAGATATCGCCCCTAGACTTGCCCTTGATCCTGTGCAAATCATCTGCCAGCATGACAACAAAGTCCGGCACTCCTCCCGTGAACATACAAAATAAACTCAGCAGCTCCCCCTGACTGACCTTCTGGGGCGTCTCAGTACGCGCCAGAAGTGTCTCACTGAAGATCTTGTGAGAAAGGCGGAAAGCAAGATGAAATATAATACGCTCCTGGGATTCTACGGGCCTCCACTTGTCACTGTGGTTTGTCACATGGGCTATCTCGCCCCAGAAACTCCCAACAATTGCTTGGGAAGGAAAATCTAAAACTGTAGGTGTAGGGAAGCTAAAAATCTCCCTAAACTGATCCATAGGAACTACATAGTTCCTGTTCAACAACCGGTACTTGATTCCATTGTGCTCCAGCACGTATGTAATTGAGCTCACAAACTCCATTGTCGGCTCCAAATAAGCCGGCGCTCTAATATCCATGAACTCCTCCAGCCCAACTATGGAGATCATCTTCTTCAAGTCCTCCACCACATGGAGCCACTCGAAGGCATCAACGTGAAGGAAGCACGGGGCAACTATAGGACACTCGCAAATACGGTCATAGTCTTTCTGGTGTCGCTCGTGGATCATCGGAATAACAAAGTGAGAAGCAGAAGAAGGGGAAGACTGATGGGAACTGCTAGGCCTATCCCTCAAGGCTAACTGACGATAAGATCTGTTGCTCTTTTTTTCTAACAAGATCACCTCGGTTGCCTTAAGAACACCTCGACCGAGACACAATCGACTGGACCGAGGCGAACTACTGTTCGATCGCATTCTCTGAATTTGTAAGTTCATTTCCCCCAAATCACTACCAAAAGCTTCCTAAGGGGTACTTATATCCTTTTCAACAACAAACAATGGTAACCAAAGCCAAATCTGCTCGAAATTAGTAAAAGAAGGAAGGAGTTAGGGTTTGGAACGAAATACTCCAAATTTTGCAGATTGAAGCGTTTTCCTTGCTGTTTGATGCTTGGAAACTGATTCTCTTGCTTCCTCCAGTGAAATCGAGCCAAGAATCGTAAGAAACGAGTGAAAACTGAGAATTTGAGGGTTAGGGGTCGCCGCGGTCGAGGCTGCTCTTGAGAGGGAAAAAGGTGAGAAGAGAGAGAAACCGTCTCGCCTTTTATACCCCTCGCTGGATTTGATTCCACCTCGGTCGAGGTGGTCCCGACCGGACTGAGGTGTTAGACTGGATGTCAGACCTAGTCGCCTCGGTTGACCAAGAACATCTCGGTCGAGGTGCTGTGACAGCAACCGAGATGTGTCCTAATCAAGCTCCATCTTCTCAATTTCTCGAACTTCTGTCCTTCCAGTGTAGCTCCTGAGCTGTATTCCTTCTTTAGAAAGTACCTGGTTCCTGTCTAGAGGACGCAAAAACAAAACGAAGCAAACTATCTAAAACTAAGCTACAAAAGGGAAAAGAAAGAAATACCTTGGGTTGCCTCCCAAGAAGCGCTTGGTTTAAGGTCACTAGCTAGACCATACATCATCCTCAAACAAGGTATAGCGGTGCAATCTCTTCAGCCGGGACTTCCGGTCGGTACTTCTTTAGCCTATGACCGTTGACCTTAAAGCTTCCGCTTGTTTCACCCCAAATCTCAACTGCACCATAGGGAAAAACCGTTTTCACAACGTAATGTCCTGTCCATCTAGATTTCAACTTACCTGGAAAGAGACAAAGGCGGGAGTTGAAGAGTAGAACAAGATCTCCTTCTTTGAGCTCCTTAGGAATGATATGCTTGTCATGCCATCTCTTCGTTCTTTCCTTGTAGATCTTGGCATTCTCATAGGCGTTTAAGCACAACTCCTCCAACTCATTAATGTCTAAAAGTCTCTTCTCTCCGGCTTCCTTGATGTCGAAATTCAACCACTTGATTGCGCAATATGCCTTGTGTTTCAGCTCAACGGGTAGATGACAAGACTTCCCATATACCAAATTGTATGGGGTGGTACCAATGGGAGTCTTGAAAGCGGTCCTATAAGCCCAAAGAGCATCGTCCAACTTCATGGACCATTCCTTCCTCGTCCTAGAAATGGTCTTCTCCAAGATTGCCTTGATTTCTCTATTTGAGATCTCAACCTGCCCACTAGTTTGAGGGTGATAAGGGGTTGCTACCTTATGGGTGACCCCATTCTTCGATAAAAGTGCCTTGAACTTCCGGTTGATAAATTGTGTCCCTCCATCGCTGATAATGATGCGTGGTGTCCCAAAACGTGGAAAGATAGTCCGATTGAAGAACTTCACAACCACCATGGCGTCATTAGTGGGGGAGGCGATAGCTTCCATCCATCTAGAAACGTAATCAACATCTAAGAGAATGTAGAGGTTCCCCGCAGATGATGGGAAAGGTCCCATGAAATCAACTCCCCATACATCAAAAATCTCAACCTCCTGAATATTATTGAGTGGCATCTCGTTCCTTCTTGACATGTTCCCTGTTCTTTGGCATGCATCCCAAGAAACAACAAACGTTTGCACATCCTTAAATAATGTAGGCCAAAAGAAACCACAACGTAATACCTTAGCACACGTTTTTTGAGCGCTAGCATGTCCTCCACAAGGAAGCAAGTGGCAATGTGGTATGACACTAGCAACTTCATCCTCTGGAATGCATCATCGAAGCATTCCATCCGGACATCTCTTGAATAGTAGAGGTTCATTTCAGTAGTAATGGCGTACATCCTTGAGGAACTTCTTCCTTTGAGCGTACGTCAATCCGGGCGGTATTTCCTGGCCAACAAGGTAATTGACAATATCAGCATACCAAGGCTCTTTACCATCAGAAACTTGGCGAAGCCAGTGCTCCACCAACTGTAAGTGACTCTCAAAAAACAAATCAGAAAGTTTGTTGTCCTCAATTAACAACGTCTCGTTTGCTATCTCGATCGGGGCCCGAGGTGGGTGACCTAAATGTTCTTCCGATAAGAACACATCGCTTGGTCCAGGAAGTGCCTCGGTCGAGGTATTGGAATTGGGACCGGAACCTAACGTGCTTTTCTTCTCCTGAATCAGTCTATCAAATCTAGCTCCTGGATTTGCTTCCAATGCCTTTAAGCTCCTTATATCTGCATCACAAGAGACATCTATACCTTCCTCCATTAAACTAAAACTAAGAACTCTTTCAAGAGGATCGTTAATAAGGATAGAGCTCACCAATTCTCAAGATTCTTCTTTATCATAGATGTTGAAGATGTCATCTTCCAGCGGCTCTCCCTTCTTTGCAGCAAGCAATGCAAACTCCACATGATCGCCACCAATGTTGAATTTCAACTTGGCGTTCTTACAATCCACGTTGCAACCCGAGGTTGCTAGAAATGGTCTCCCGAGAATGATAAGAATGGGATAATATGCGGGAATGTCAAGCACAACAAAGTCTATAGGTATGTAGAAGTTACCTAACTTGATGGGAACGTCCTCCAAAATACCCACGGGACGGGTAATGAAGCTATCCACCATGTATAGCGTCATCTTCACCGGCTTGGGCTCTCCAAGTCCGACTTTCTCACATAGCTCCAGCGGAATAATGCTCACGCTGACTCCTAGATCACATCATGCATCATACGTTACATCCACAACTTGAATGGGAATGCAAAATAAACCGGGATCCGTCAATTTAGGTGGCATCTTCTCCTTTATGATTTGAATGAGCTCCAAAGACTTAGATGCCATCCTTACTTTCCAAAAATCCTCCAGCTTCCTCTTCCTTGATAGAATCTCTTTCAGAAACTTCCCATAGGCGGGCATCCCTAGAATGGCATCAAGGAAAGGGATGTTAATATATAGTTTATTCACTAGGTCTAGAAACTTACCAAAGTGCTTGTCTAGATGTGCCCTCGCCCTTGACTGAGGGAATGGAAGTGGTGGTTTATAAGAAGGAGGTGGAAAATAAACTTCAGATTTATCTTTCGTTTTCTAGGGCTCTATCTCGGTTGGCACCTCGACCGATGTTTTCATCTAGTCGTGGCTCGACCGAGGTACTGGATCTTCAATCTTCAATCCACTGCGTGTTGTAATAGCCATGATTTGTCCTTTAGGTTGCTCTCTGTCCTTGGTGGGAGCTTCCCTGGATCTCTTGGCGCTTGATTCACCTTGTTGAAAAATTGTTGCTCTAAGGCTTTTTGCTCCATAGCGTTAAGCCTGATCAATATTACCTCCAGCACAACATCTTTTTTTGGTGGCTGGGACGAACTTGATTCAGGATCCTAGCTTCTCAATGGAGTAGAAGAAGAAGGGGCGTTAAGAGCATTATTATGAGAATAAGGGTTATCGGAATTTTGTTGATTCGATCTCCAATTGTTGCTGTTGGAGTTTCTGTTGTTGTTGTTGTAGTTGTTATTCCGCGGCCCTTGATAGTCGTTTCTTCCTTGGTAGCCACCGTCTTGCTCCTTCGTTTGAGCTACTAAAAGCTCCTTCAATGGTTTCTCTTCATTGCTAAGCGAGGTGAGTTGAGCTCCATTTGATGATAAGTCTTGAAAGCTACTCTCCTTGCTCCATCTTCAGTTCTTTGATGGGAGTACTTCTCCATGTGTAAAGCTTGCTTTTCAATAAAACCCCAAGCTTCATCTGTTTGCATATCCATGAAGGTGCCGGCGAAAAGTAGTTGGAGCTTGAATTGAGTATCTCCATCCAAACCCTTGAAGTAAATTTCCAACAACTCGATCTTTGGAAACCCATGATGTGGACAATCCAACAAAAGATCCTTAAATCTCTCCCATGTCTTGGACAAACTTTCCTTGTCCTTCATAATAAAAGCATTGATCTTTCCCCTCAATTCAGCGGTCCTAGAAGGGGGAAAGAGCTTAGTAAGAAACTTCGTTGTCATCTCTTCCCAAGTGCTGATTTTTCCGGCCGGAAGAGATTGATACCAAGTAAGTTCCTTGTCTTTCAAAGAGAAATAGAAAGGCCTCAACTTGTAATTGTTCTTCTCTACTCTTGAAGGTCTTAAAGTCTCCATCAGAATCTCATAATTTTGCAAATGCTGATGCGGAGACTCTCTCTCCAAACCTCCAAATTGACATTGTCGGATCATGGTTAGAACTTGAGGTCTAAGTTCATAATCATGCTCAGCTAGATCACCTAGGTTGACTCCTAGACGCCTGACTTGCTGATTGGGGTCCATCCTCTGTCCTAGGGTTCGTGGAGCTCCAACAAAAAGAACATCTCGGATAGGCATCCGAGGTGGTAGGTGTATCTCGGCCAGGGCAACTAGGACTGGGTCTTGCCTCGGTCGAGGATCTAGGATCGGTCGAGGCAAAAACTGAGCCCTTAGAGCGGCCATATCTGCTTCAATTCCTTCTGTTCTTGCGCGAGTCTCGTCTTTCTCTCGCTTCAGTTCTTCTTTACTGAGGCGTAGTTGTTCCAATGCCTCCTTCAAATCGGCTTCAAGATCGCGATTGTCTTGATCGGCCATCTTAGCTTCTTTTAATCTTCTCTTGTAGGTCTTTTTTGGTTTGGGATCGTAAGGAACGATTTCCTTTCCAGCAAGAGTTCTTCGCATAAACCTAAGGAAAGATCTTGCGAAAACACTCAAGTAAAGTGGTCAAAAGCAACAAGGGCAATAGCCCCGAAAGACAACCGAAACCGAACTTGGTCTAGATCAAGTTCCCGGCAACGGCGCCAAAAACATGTTCGCTCCAAAAGGTGTGTGCAAGCTTGAAGATTTATAACCTCAGAAGTATGCTTGAACAATATCTGATCCCGCAGTGTACGGATCAATTGTAATAAAAGCAAGAATTCCAAGGGTCGATCACAGTGACTATGGTGAAACAAAGATCGGTAATTCAAGTTGTCAAATAACCACAAACAACAAATTAAAGCAATCAAAGATGATATAAAAGACAGATAAAGAGAATACAGATCCTAGAGATTAAAGCATCCAGTTGTGGTTCCGACTCAAGATCTCAAAAGATAACGTGGACAAAGCTGAGGTTTGCAAAGGGAAGGTGTTTCTAAGGTGAGAATAGATAACCGGGTAAGTCTCACTACTCAGTATCCCAAACCAAAGATCCTTTTACCGGGTATATCTCAAGGTAGTAAGGAAAAGAACTATAATCTCAAACCAACACACCACCTAAGGGAATGGAATCAACCTTTACCGGGTAAGTCTCAAGCTAACTCACAAAGATGGGATGAAGGCACACTCAAACCCCAATAAAGGATAAACCTTTATTGCCTACACTCATGATCTTTGGTAAACAAGTAGAGGAATTACCGGGTAAGTCTCATCCTAGGCTTGTGTTGAACCAGGAAAGGTGTAACAGGGATAGGATTTGGCAAACAGAAAATCTTAACTCAGATAAGGTTTAGGAAAGATTCACCTCGTTCAGTTATATTCCATCCCGGCCGAGATGTTCAACGACCGACCGAGGTGTTCTACGGTTAAGGTAAAGGCTTGAGCTTTTAAGGTCCACTGGGGTTAATATCATTCTATCATCGTCTTTCTCACAACTTTCAGCCAATCACCCTAGAATCACATAAAGAACTTAGCCAACAATCATCATGATTAAAATAATCAAATTTACAAAAGGAATCAATATTCAAACAAGAAAACCTTAAAATAAAGGTCTCAATTACTCAACGAATCAAACAAACAACAATCAACATTCCTCAATCACAAATCAGAAAAGACAACAAAACCAAACCAATCTAAGAAAGTCTTACAAACTTCCTTCAAAGCCAACTTCAACTTGATTCCTTCCTTCCTTGAACTTTAATCTTCAAAACTTCCTTCAAACTCTTCAGAAAATCCTCCAGAAAATTCTTGATCCGAAGATAGCTGAATTGTTGAAAATCCAACCCTTTATATAGGAGAATTATCTTCCACAGATAAAATATCTTAAAAAGATAATTTTCTAGAAAATATATCCATATCTTCCAAAATATATCAGCCAAAAAAATTATCTTCCTTCTAGGAATCCAGCCAAAAATATGTGATATTCACTTTCCTAAAATAGAAGATCTCAGCCAAAAATAAAGATTTCGTCGGCGGTGAGGTGTTCGCCTCGGTTCAGACGCTCCTCAAGATCACCTCGGTCGAGGTGATACTGTAGCTGACCGAGGTGAATCTCAATTGAAAGTGTAACTCTCTAATCTGGTCCAAAATCAATCCTCTAAATCATTTCCATGCTTCTTGAGATCTTCTTATAACTCTTCAATGTTCCAGAATGTAGCTCCAATGACTCCTTAGCTTCCTTAACTCCATTTTGGTCCAAAACGTGCCATTTTCCCTACAATTACAATGAAACTAGGTGTAGACCTCGATTCCCGCAAAGGTAGACAAAACAACAATATAATCAAAGAATATACATCTATACATGCAGATTTATGAAGATAAAACGTATAAACCATTTCTAAAATATAGACTATAATACATGCTATTAGGATTCCACAAGATTGATCTTGTGGCAGTATGTATGGGGCTGATGGCTGAAGAAGGTATAAAGAGGATTGTGTGATGAAGAAAAGAGAAGCTGGAAGTGGGCATTCTGCACACCAGCCGCCCCTGCGCCATCTTTGGACCGCCCCAGCGCCGGCCAGTCACCGCCCCTACGCCAACTCAAGGCCGCCCCTGTGTCTCCCTACACCAGCCCTTGCTTTGCTCTTGGTTTACAGGTGTGTCTTGCTTTTGAGCTTGCCTAAGGATGGCATTCCTTTCCTAGTATGAGTGTGTAGTATCATGCTAGGTATTGATGAGAGTATGGTGATGATGTTATGATCATGTTATACCTTATACGGCTTTGAGGATTGGTAGGTTGTGAGGCTTAGGTTGAGGATGATCCTATGGATTCCTTGGGTCTAGGTGTAACCCTTTGATTGATAGGAGATTGATATACCTCTATGCCTTGTTATTAGGCAATGTCCCTCTCAGGATTGGAGGTTGATCGTGGTTGAGTTTGTACGAGGTTAAGGTAAGTCCGTAGGACTTACTTAGCTACCATCCTTATATTGGGTGTTTGCGTGAGTGGTGTGTGTATTATATGCTTGATATGATAGCATGTGATTTTGATTATTACCGACCTATGTTTTATCAATAGCCCCATTGCGTGGCAGTGATAACCTTTCCCTTTCTCTTATAAGGAGTTTGGGAGGTTCTTCGACGTCCGGCAAGACTGATTTATAGGAAGGGCGCAATCCACTCCAATAGGGTACACGGGTTGTGTGACCGATACTACTTATAGCTGGCTAGCAGGCCTAGAGGCGGGGATGATACGGTCCTCATGTCACATAGTTCCATCTATATATATATATACGATTTAAGTGAATGACTATTATATAAAGATGATTATATGGGTAAATGTGTGACATCATGATTATGTGTTTATCTTTCATGACTTGTGCTTGTGTTTGTTCTTATGCATTACCTTATATACGTATGGTTAGCTAATGGTTTCATACCATGTTATAGATGCCTTGTAGGATAGGAGAGATACTGAGTGATCTGGCAGGGTGACAGGCCGAGGACTCTCGTACATTAGGTGGTTATGGTTTTGGGGATGTTTATGTTTCCCTCCTGCGTGAGGATGATGTTTTGTATACGTCCTGTGTGAGGATGTTGTTTTCTACTCGGCTATGATCTTGTATACCTTTGGATGTATAGTTTATACAGTTTTATGTATTTGTTTTATATCTATCAGTGCGATATTGTAAGGTCCGGTGAACTTGTTTTCAGGCTAAGGTCAGGATCCATTGTGAGATCCTAGCCTAGTGTGGCATCCCGCGGATTCGGGATGTTACAGAGTTGGTATCAGAGCCTTAGGTTGACAACAATGGCACTTGCTACCTGCGATGAGGTCGGATGGATAAAATAAATAGAACCCAAAGGGGTCTGACGTTTTCAAAGGATTTTGGTTATAAAAGTTGTTGTTTTGGGATAGAATGTACGAGAAGTTGTCACCTCTGCCATGAATCTCTGTAGTCTAGATATGTATATATATGTATTATGGACTATGTGTATGCAGGGCCGGTCTTTCAATTTTTTGTGCCCGGGGCGATATTTTTTTCGGGTGCCGTAGTGTCTTAAAATTAATATCATATTCAAATTATTAGATATAAAAAATATAAAATAACACATTATAACAGAGGATATAAAACCAAGATTTTAGTTTAGAAAAACTTATTGAACCTACATAGAGAAATTTTTTGACATAATTGAAAATAGAATCAAAACCTTTGTTTTATATAATTAAAAATAAATCAAAAGCACATTATAACATACATATGATTAATATTATGTTGTCTTGCATATTTTGAACAAATCTTCTATTATCTTTGCATAATCAACAAATTCCAACAATTGACCGAATTGTTACTCCATTAAGCCTATATTGAGTCATGGTAGTTCACAAACTAACATGACTTGAATAACTAGTATAACTCATATATTTTGAATATGTTTTTCCGAATAATAATAATTATGATTTCATTTTATTTAAATTATATTCAATATTCAATAAAAATTTTAACTCTATAGATGTTTAATGATATTTATAAGTCATAAAGTAAATATATAATTATATTAAAAAAATAAATATTTATAAAAAATAGCACAAATATAACTTTAAGTTCGAATTATAATATATCACTTAAAATAATTTTTTAATTAATGAAAATTTCATTATGAACTTATCAACAAAGGAGATACTTAATGTAACATCTATAGATATAATAATTATAATTTTTATTACATTGAGTATCTTGATAAGTCAAAATTTTTATTAATTAAAAATTTTATTTTATTGTTAAATTATAATTTGAACTTAAAATCATATTTGTGTTATTTATTATAAATAGTCATGTTTTTTTAACCGAATTATATCTTTATTTTATTGGCTTATATATATCATTTAACATTTATAGAAATAAGAGTTACAATTTTTATTGAATATTTTATATAATTTAAATAACATCAAATTATAAAAATTATTATTCGAAAAAATATATACAAAATATAAGAGTTAACTAGTTAACATTGAAAATATGATGAAGTGGAACCTTATAACTCACAATTCTAGCTCTATTGATAATAATAAATTAAGTTTTGGTATCATATCACTAAATCAGAGTTGCACGGTGGGATTTTGGTTGTCTTATAACCCAAAGGTCTAAGGATCAATTCCCACCAATATAATTTTATTCAATATACATAATTTATATATATATATATATATATATAAATATATATATAGCCTTATAAGTTAGGTATGCATACCCCGCAGATGGCTCGGACTAGAGCTGCTTCTGTTGTATGCCGGGATAAAGGTAGACCACCCCTTCCTCAGGGTGTGGTAGGTGAGGGACCAGTTCCCGCTACTGATCCACCAGTGATGGAGGAGGTTCATGAGGAGATTGTTGAGAGTGTTGTCCTTGAGACGAGGAGTGGTGGATCTAGGAGACAACGGTCACACCGAGTCCAGTTAGATGACTCGGATCGTGTCTCCATGAGAGGGCCAGATTTTTGTGCTTACATCCAACGTGTGGAGGAGGCTGCCAGAGCGGGCAGACGGGCCCCCAGATCTACTAATGTATGAGGGATCTTCTAAGATGTCCCAAGGAGCCACTCAGATGCCAACTATGCCGGCACGTGCTGCTGATACTATTAGATCTCTTGAAGAGTATAAAGGGCCTCGACCAAATACTTGGTTGAAGGCATTCCATATGCTAGGAGTACCACCTTTCTTTGAGAAGGTGGGGTTAGAGGCAGAGGTCAGGATTGGACATGTGGATTCTACCTTAGAGTCCATTAGATGCCCAGAGGACAGACATATAGGGTTAGTCCAGACTCTATTCCGTGACCTTGCTCATCAGTGGTGAAGGACCGTACAAGCCCGAGCCACTTGCTACGACCAGATGAAGAGTATGATTAGAGAGCAGTTCTGCCATGCCTCACTGAGGAGGGATAAATTGCAGGACTTTGTGGAGGCAAGCTTTGAGGATGTGCCGATTGCAGATGTCATCAGCCGCTTTCAATCAGAGTTGGCATTGCTTGGTCCAGCTGCACCTTTTAAGGACAAACATGTGTATTTATTCTCCCATCGATTGAGGGAGAGTACACACTCTTATATGGCGGAATTCTATTGCGAGTCCTTGACAAATTATTAGGACCGAGCCTCAACTTATGAGCCTGAGAAGGCCAGTCAGAGGAAAAATTCTCAAATAGGACGGTCTAAGAAGAGGTAGCGTATTGGACATACCAGTGGCATTGGTGGAGCTTCAGGTTCTGGGCGGAGCTAGAGACGTCAGGGTTACCCCTCATCTACATTGACTACAAAGAAGCGACGATAGTGCTTCAATTGTGGTGATCCTGGACATATGCGACCAAAGTGTATGAGACCATTGGTGACTTACTTCACCTGTGGTAGATCAGGTCATAGAGCTGCCTTCTGTAGGCAGGTGGGGTTGCATCACATCAGGGTTCTTCCCCTACTAGTGTGGTGGGAGGTGGTCAAAGGTGACCTCAACAGTAGACACAAGGACAACAGAGAGTCCCAGATCATCCTTCTACTCAAGGATTTGTTCCCGGGCCGAGTAGAGGTAGAGATCGTGGTGGGAGTACCACTTACACCAGAGGAGCTCAAGGTAGACTCTTTGAGTTGAGGAGTGTAGAGGAGCCACCTGCACCGGCTTCTACAGGTACCATTCTGTTAATGGTTTACCTGTTAGAGTCTTATTGATATGGGTGCCACGCATTCCTTTATTTCTAATGTATGCGTTGAGCGTCTGGGTTTAGCTACTATAGAGGGGATACCCTTTACTATAGGGTTACCTGAGGGTAGTGGGGTGAGAGCTACCCGCGAGATATGTAGTTGTCCCCTTTGTTTAGGGACTCGTGTGTTGCTTGTGGACTTCTTTGTCATGCCAATGATGCATGAGAAAGTCATTTTAGGTATGGATTGGATGCGTAGACACCGTCGGTATTAGACGTAGGTAAGAGGATTGTGATAGTCTCTACCGAGGTGGGACAAATAGAGGTCTTCCGAGGTAGGGACCTTGGGAAGACGGGTTATGTCATCAGTGCCGTACGGGCAGCGAGGCTGATAGCACAGGGATGTGATGCCTTTTGGTGTTATGCCATGAAGGATGGAGAGAGTCCAACATTCGAGGATATTCCAGTGGTTTGTGAGTTTGTAGACGTGTTTGATGAGCCGTCTAGCTTGCCCCCTCAGAGGAGTGTGGACTTCAGTATCGAGTTGGAGCCTGGTACGAGACCTATCTCAAAGGCCCCATATCGTATGGCGATTGTCGAGATGTTGGAGCTGTAGAAGCAACTCGAGGAGTTGGCTGAAAAGGGCTTCATCCGCCCTAGCGTATCCACATGGGGATCACCTTCCCTCTTCGCGCAAAAGAAGGATGGATCGTTGAAACTATGCATCGACTATAGAGAGTTGAACAAGGTGGCTAATAAGAACAAGTATCTATTGCCTCGTATTGATGATCTGCTTGATCAACTTCAGGGAGCGACAATTTCCTCCTAGATTGACTTACCCTCAGGATATCACCAATTGAGGGTGAGGGAGCACGATGTGCACATGATGGCATTTCGTACCCGTTATGGACACTACGAGTTTGTAGTGATGCCATTTGGACTTACGAATGCCCCAACAGTTTTCATGGAGTTGATGAACAGTATTTTCATCGACTTCCTTGATCAGTTTGTGGTGGTCTTCATTGATGACATTTTGGTGTACTCTCGTAGTAGAGAGGAGCATGCTGGTCATATGAGGACGGTTTTACAGATTCTGAGGGATAAAGAGTTGTATTCCAAGCTTTCTAAGTGCAATTTCTGGATGTCAGAGGTAGCCTTCTTAGGGCATATTGTCTCCGACGATGGGATCATGGTTGGTCCGGCAAAGATCGAGTCCGTTGCTACATGGACGACACCGACGAACGTCAAGGAAGTGCGTAGCTTTCTTGGCCTAGCTGGTTATTACCGACGCTTTGTGGAGGGATTTTCTGTGATTGCCCGTCCACTTACGAGTCTACTTAAGAAGACTACCAGATTTGTGTGGTCTGAGCAGTGTGCCTAGAGTTTTGAGGAGTTGAAGAGGTGTTTGACTTCTGCTCCAATCTTGGCTCAGCTTGAGGGTTTTGGGGATTTTGTGGTATATAGTGATGCATCCAAGCTAGGCTTGGGATGTGTATTGATACAAAGGGGCATAGTGATTGCATATGCGTCTCGACAGTTGAAGACGTATAAGGAGAACTACCCGACTCATAATATGGAGTTAGTAGTGGTAGTTCATGCTTTGAAGATCTAGAGACATTATTTGTATGGTGCTACATGTCACATCTTCACAAAATATAAGAGTCTGAAGTACATTTTCATGCAGCGGGAGTTGAATAACCGCCAACAGCGATGGCTCGAGTTGATCAAGGACTTTGACCTTGAGATACTGTATCATCCAAGGAAGGCGAATGTGGTCACCGACCCCTGAGTAGGAAGACGCCTCGAGAGAAGGCGATTGCGAGACTGACAATTCAGCCTCAGCTATGGAGGGATCTAGCTTGGCTAGAGTTGGACATCCGGTTTCCTAATGAGATGCCCAATTGTACACTATAGAGGTTCTACCTGGTATGTTGGCTGAGATCTAACAAAAGCACGGGACCTGCCCGACCTTGACGAGGATTAAAGAGAGGATGTCTCGTGGTGAGACACCACAATTCTCCATAGAAGCAGATGGAGTGATGAGACGTTATGACCGCGTCTGTGTACCTACTGATGTAGAGCTGAGGCAGAGGATTTTACAAGAGGCTCACTGTATACCTTACTCAGTACATCCAAGTAAGAGTAAGATGTATCATGATGTGAGACGATCATATTGGTGGGGAGGGCTGAAGCCCGATGTAGCCAGATTTTTGGCATAGTGTGCGACCTATCAGCAGGTCAAGATAGCGCATTGCAGACCTAGAGCTGAGCTTCATCCACTGCTAGTGCCGCAATGGAAGTGGGAGGATGTCTCCATGGATTTGTGATTGGATTGAGGCCCAATAGGAGTTTTGATGCTATCTGGGTTGTTGTTGATAGAATGACGAAGACGACACGTTTCATTCCTATCAGAGAGACGTGACCAGCGAGCAGATTAGCTGAGGAGCACACTAGGAAGATAGTGAGACTCCATGGTGTACCGAGGACTTTCGTCTCTGATCGAGATGGGCAATTTACCTCGAGATTTGGTACCAGATTCAGACTGCTTTGGGGACGAGTGTACACTTCAAGACTGCATTTCACCCCCAGACAGATGGTCAGTCAGAGAGGACCATCCAAACCCTTGAGGATATCCTACGAGCTTGTGTGTTGGATTGGGGACAAGGATGGTCAGATTACCTCCCATTGGTTGATTTTTCATACAACAATAGCTGACATGCATCGATTGGGATGACTCCATATGAGGCACTGTATGGGCGTAGATCCCTTACACCTTTATGTTGGGATGAGCCTAGTAGTATCAATGGTATAACGCCAGAGCAGATTCAGAATGATATAACTCGAGTAGCGCTTATTAGAGAGAGGATGCTTGCTGCACAAAGTCGTTAGAATTCATATGTAGATAGGTGGCGTCGACCACTAGAATTCAGAGTAGGAGCTCATGTCTGGCTGAGAGTATCTCCGACGCGAGGCGTCAGACGTTTTGGCATAAAGGGGAAGCTGAGTCCCCGATATGTTTGTTCCTTTGAGATACTTGATAGAGTTGGGAGGGCAACATACAGATTAGCTTTGCCTTTGAGGTTAGAGGGTGTTCATCCTGTTTTTCATGTGTCTCAGCTAAGGGAGTATATACCAGACCCGAGACACATTATGAGTTATGATGATTTGGTGTTTGAGCCGGACCACACCTTTGCTGAGCACCCGATTGCAATCCTAGAACGAGGTATGAGACGTATGCGTTCGAAGGACATCCCCATGTTGAGGGTACATTAGTCGAGATAAGGACATGTGGAGGCTACATGGGAGACTGAGGATAGTATCCAGAGGAACTATCCAGAGTTTTATGCTGAGATAGATGCTCCTAGGATCGATGAGTAGATCTTAGTGCTATCATGGTGAGTATGTGATTAAGTGCTTATGTGTTTATATGCCTTGATGTCTTTATTTTCGTGCTAGCTATGATGTGATATATTATCTTATTAGATCTTGATGTGCTAGCGCGATTTATGATTATAGCTGGAGGTGGTTCTTTCCTCCATGCTATTTGAATGTGATTAGGATCTAGCTGGAGATGGTTCTTTCCTCCAGGCTACATTGATGGACATAGTCTCATTGTAGATGTTTTTCCTCCATGCTTTGTGTATAAATATGATCTGGCTAGAGATGTGCTTCCTCTATGCCCTATGATGTAAGTATGGCAAGAGATGTGATTCCTCTATGCCTTTGGGATAGTGTTATGACCCTGATCTCTAGAGTTGATGATTCCTCCATGTTTATGTTTTGAGGTTATAGATTGATATAGGTTGTGACCTATCAAACGAAGATGTGATCCCTCCGATAGAGAGAGTTATACCTCGGCATATGGGTCCGATAGGATTTGGGATTTTGCATGTTTCAGGACGAAACTTGTTCTTAGGGGGGGGTGAGATGTAAGAGCCTTACTCTTGAGGTTCTCTAAGAGAGTGTTGAGTGTGCAGGATTGGCTTAAACCGCCCCTGGGGCTTGCAGAGGCCGCCCCTGCGGCTGCCTGATCCGCCCCTACAGCCACCATAATCCGCCCTTGCGGTTTGTGGTGTGCTGCAGCCGGTTTTGTTGACCTTGACCCGTGATTTTAGGAAGCTTCCTATATAAGCTTCTTCCTTGCTTCATGTGGAGGGTTTCTCATCTCTCTCTAGCTCCATCTTCTGTCTCACGTTCTTCTTCTTCCCTTCTTCTCCTTTGAATCTTCATCTTGTTCTCTTTGATCTTGTGAGAGTTTTGAAGAGTGTTTTGTGTGGCTTTGAATGAGATTGATGATTGATGATGTTGTTGTGCCTTGTTGAGCCAACCTTGGAGTTATGGTGAGGATTCTCCTTCTGTTAGGTTCAGCTTGGGTAAGATCTTCATCTTCCTCTCCTTTCTTTCTTCCTATCTTCTTTTCTTTCATCTTAGCTTAGGATTCCACAAGATTGATCTTGTGGCAGCCTTCATAGGCTTTGTTTGATGTATATATGTATGTATATGTATGTATGGGGTTGTTGGCTGAAGAAGGTAAAAAGAGGATCGTGTGAAGAAGCAAAGAGAAGCTGGAAGTGTGCATTTTGCACACCAGCCGCCCCTGCGCCACCTTGGACCGCCCCAACGCCGGCCAGTCGCCGCCCCTGCGCCTTCCTACACCAACCCTTGCTTTGCTCTTGGTTTGCAGGTGGGTCTTGCTTCTGGGGTTGCCTAAGGATGGCATTGTTCCTTCCTTTCCTAGTGTGAGTGTATAGTATCATGCTAGGTATAGATGAGAGTGTGATGATGATGTTCTGATCATGTTATAACTTTTACGACTTTGAGGATTAGTAGGTTGTGAGGCTTAGGTTGAGGATGAGCCTATGGATTCCTTGGGTCTAGGTGTGACCCCTTTGATTGATAGGAGATTGATATATCTTTATGCCTTGTTATTAGGCATTGTCCCTCTCAAGATTGGAGGGTGATCGTGGTTGAGTTTGTACGAGGTTGAGGTAAGTCCGTAAGACTTACTTAACTACCATCCTTATGTTGGGTGTTTGCATGAGTGGTGTGTGTATTATATGCTTGATATGATAACATGTGATGTTGATTATTACCGACCTATGTTTTATCGTAACCTTTCCCTTTTATCGATACTACTTACAACTGGCTAGCAGGACCAGAGGCGGGGATGATACGGTCCTCGTGTCACGTAGTTTCATCTATATATTTATATATATGATTTGAGTGAATGACTATTATATAAAGATGATTAAATGGGTAAATGTGTGACATTATGATTATGTGTTTATCTTTCATGACTTGTTCTTGTGCTTATGCATTACCTTATATACGTATGGTTAGCTAATGCTTTCATACCATGTTGTAGATGCCTTGCAGGATAGGAGAGCTGCTGAGTGATCTGGCAGGGTGACAGGCCGAGAACTGTCGTACATTAGGTGGTTATGGTTTTGGGGATGTTTATGTTACCCTCCTGCGTGAGGATGATGTTTTATATACCTCCTGTGTGAGGATGTTGTTTTATACTCGGCTATGATCTTGTATACCTTTTGGATGTAAAAGTTTATACAGTTTTATGTATTTGTTTTATATTTGTCAGTGTCATATTGTAAGGTCCATTGAACTTGTTGTCAAGCTAGGGTCAGAATCCACTGTGAGATCCTAGCCCAATGTGGCTACACGAGTCCCACGGATTCGGGATGTTATAATACCCTCCTTAGGGTACTCTACCTTAAACTCCTCTAGCTCGATCTACACTCCAGAATTCCTTCTTCTTTCATAAGCTAACTATACCCTCCTCGGCCTTGTTGTGTCGTATAACTCACTTTCATAGGCTTAACCATTCTTCCATGATGTCCTTCAAGAGCCCCTTCTCAAATACTTTTGCCTCAGATAGCATCCGTTCACGTTTCTCTTGGTTGGTTTCTTAATTCTTTCAATAAATAAAATCTTCTTGTTGGGTCTCTCTTCTTCTCGGGACCAACATCTACTCACACTTCTATCTTCTTGGCATTTCTTAGCCTTATCATAATAACGGAAACCGGGAAACTCCCTTGAGGAAATTCTAACATGTGAATCCCCACCATACCATTCTTCTCATAACTCTCGTAAGTCCGAAGAAGTTGACCCGCCTGTATTCTCGTAAAATTGACACTTGATCTCCTGGTACCTCCGTAAGCTTGACTTATGGGTCTCTTAAACCTTTCGTAATTTGTTGACCATACTTCTCATCTCGACTCTTGTGCTTAGGAGTGTCTAGGGAAAACTTGCCTTAATTGAACGCCACCTTTTATCCTCGAGCGAGATTGTAGTATTCTCTACTTGATCAGCGTCTATAGTTATCGGCACGGCACTTGGAATGCTAACAAGTTTGTTGTCTCTAGTTGCCTTATTGATCTTCAATCATTGCTTTCTCAGAACCACTCTCATGTCTTCTTGTCGCCTCCTTACTTGTATTGTTTCCATCTCAGTTTCACTTAAGTTTTCTCGAGTTTTCCTTCTACTTGTTCGTCCTTGCGGTTAATGTCGACTCTTGTTCGTCACAACGTGATGCTGAACTCGGTACTTTAGCATACTCATCCTATTATGTACACTATCCTAAGCCAAACGACGCTGTCCAGGCAATGATATCTTTCTATCATCATAACTACAAGGTCCCATATTTCCATAGCTACTACATATCGTAAGTGTACGTATATATGCCTATATAAGTCCTATGTTCACATTACTACCAACATATGATTATCAAATCAAATAAATTCCTACAATAATACAAGTCCTAAAAAGATAACTATAATATACAAGTCCTATGTTCACATTACACACACACGCGCGCACGCACACACACACATATATATTACAATAATCCAATAAACTAAGTCGCCAATGTTCGTGGAAGGAGTTGTGGTCCTGTACATTCTATCCCAATCCCGACTATGCTCGTGTTTTGAAAACGAAATTCATTTTGAAAACTCAAAACCCTTGTGGGTTCTATTTATTAGTCTATACGGCCTTTGAGAAGATTGTGAGTGCCATTGTTGTCAACCTAGGGCTCTGATATCATATTGTAACACCCCGAATCCGTGGGACTCGGGATGTTACGGGCGGAGACCTTACAATGGGTCCCGACCCTTAGCCTGACAACAATTTTACCGGATCTTGCAACAAGTCACAAAGAAAGGCCAAAAAAGAAATACATTTAATGCAATGTTATGATTCCCGAATACTTAAAGAAAGAAACCCTCCAGCTGTCCTTACAACAACATCAACAACATACAATTGATAACAAAAACATATAGACTCAAATCCCAAACTCGTCCTATGATGTACGGGAACCCCGGTTGCTCAGTCCTCCAGATCACTCGACAACATCCTTAACCTACAAGTTATCTACAAGGGTAGTATAAAACCGTGAGCTCACATTCCGAATATTAGAAGAACGATGAAGGAAAAAACACGTATAAATAAAGTCAACACACAAACATGCTCGCACTAAAAGCGGTTATCATCTGTTCTTTATGTTATTCTCCTTACTAACTCTAATTATGGTGTAACACGAGAATCACAAGGATCTGTCCCTTGTCCCCTTTCACCAAACAGGTTTGGTCCGGATGCGAATCGGCATCACTTCTTGGACTGGTCACAAGACACCTCCAAGTTTCCCCATTTTGAATTGGACAAGCGGTCACCACCCGTTATCTTAAACTTGGGCCAAAATAACAATCACGTAATCATCCTAATCCTGTTAACACAATTATAAATACACACACCACCCACACACATCAACTAATATGCAAAAGCTAGCTAAGTAAGTCCGAGGACTTACCTGTCTCAAAATCCGATAACATCCACTCTCAACTTCCCGCGGGAAGATTCAAAAATGCTTGGTCAAAACAAGGTACAATATCAACACCTCTCTCTCAAGCTAGAAGTCCTTAGAATTCTGGTCCTATTGATCTTTACAAGATCATACCAACTCACAAGTTAGAATAGCACTCCTAGTCCACACGAACTCACAAGATCACAACTATAGCCACATGTGCTAGGATACTCTCATCCTAAACTCCACAACCTCAACTAACATATAAACACAACCTCAAGCCTCACAAGATCAACCATTCAGCCACAACATAATAACCAACTCAAGATCAAAACACATCCAACCTTAGAATATCAACAACCTCAAACACTCACCTAAGGTTCCAAGCCACTACTTGGCATTCCACAAGGTTATGATAGATCCAATCCTAGCATGATAGTATTATATAACCTCCCTAGGATAAGAGACGAACACAAGATTGAGGAAGAGTACTCACTGGGGCAAGGATGCGGTCGCGGAACAAGGGAACGTGGATGCGGAGAATAGCAGAAGGCTGCAACGGGGCTACAACTGTGCAGGAGTTGCCCCTACGGCCTAGTAGCTGCATGTTCGCTCCAAAATGTGTGTGTAGAAAAAGCTTTAAATTTATATCCTGAAATAATGCCTAACGATAAGCGAACCCGCAGTGTACGGATCTATCGTAGTAAGGGCTAATATCCCGGAGTCGATCTCAGGGATTTGGTGAGAATAAACACAACAAAGCAATCCAACTTGGCAAGCATATAATAACAATGATCAAAAACAAGACAAGCATATAATATGATTGGGGAACGCAAATACTAGAGATCAAAGTATCCAATTGTGGTTTCGACTCAAGATCACTCAAGGATGAACGTGGACAAAGCTGAGGTTTGCAAAGGGAAGGTATTGCTATAATGGGATAGATCACCGGGTAAGTCTTACTACCCACTTTCCCAACCAAAGATCCTATCACCGGGTAAGTCTCAAGGAACTAAGGAGAGGTACGAGTACTCAAACCAACACACTCACCTAAGGGTACAGAACTAACCATCACCGGGTAAGTCTCAGGTTAACTCTCAAAGGTAGGATGAAGGCACACTCAAACCCTAACAAAGGATAAACCTTTGTTACCTAACACTCATCATCGTTAAACAAGCTAAGGAATCACCGGGTAAGTCTCATCCTAGGCTTGCATGTAAACCAGGAAAGGGGCAACAAGGATAGGATTTGGCAAACTATAACCTAAACTCAAGATTCGGACAAGCCGTGGATCGTCTCCTGCCGTTCTTATCGATCTCGGTCGAGATGACTCCAAGAACAGCCTGAGGCGGATTTCGGTTTAGGGTAAACTCAGGCTTTGAGGGTCCACTCATGATAAAGGTATATTCTTTCATCGTCTGTTCCACAACCTTCAACTAATCATCCTATAATCGTAGGGGGATTTAGCCAACAATCATCATTATTAAGCAATCAAATATATATCAAGAATATCAAGAAAAGAGAATAAATCAATCAACAAAGGTGTCTCAATTATCAAAGCAAACAAGCTAGCAATCGTATCAGTATGTGTTCTAGAAAATATGATAACAACTCACTAACAACTTCCCAAGGAAAATCTTACAATCTTCCTTGTATCCTAAGCAATCCTTCATTAGATCTTCTTCCTTCCAATAGCCGTTCTTCTAATCGTCTGTTGATCTCTCCAAGATCCAACCTCGCGCAACCGTCCTCTTTCTTCACATTCACCTTCCATTCTTATAGAAGAAGTTTAGGTCAAACAATATTTTATTTCCCTTGGGCTGTGGGCCGTCGACCTTGATCCAGACCCAGTAGGCCATCTCGGTCAAAATGCATGACTGTGTTGGTCCGAGGTCAGTAGTAAACTACGTGCATGCCTTCATTTCTTCAACTGAATTATACCTTCATCCTTCCAATATAGTTCCTGCGTTTTTTCTGTCTTTCCTAATGCTCCATTATGTAGCTCCATAGCTTCCTTAGACTTCAATGCTCCATTTTTTATCCAAAATATGTCTTATTCCCTACAATTACAATCAAACGTGGTGTAAACCTCAATTCTTGCAAAGTAAACGGATAATGACATAATTACTAAGAATATACATCCATGCATGGAGAATTATGATGAGAAAATGGAAAAATTATATCCGAAATATAGACAATAATTCATGCTATCACCACCCCTACGGCTTAAGGCTCCCCCCGCGGCACTGGTGCAGAGGTCACCCCCGTGGTGCTGTCCAGCCGCGGATGCGGTCAAACTCCATAAGGGCGATCCCGACGAGTCTTTGGTTGATTCCTTGATGTGTAGAGGTGCCTCAGAGGTGGCTTGCTCCCTAATGGATGTCCATCACAAGGATCCACACACCACACCACTGTCTAGATCAAATCCACTCACATGCAACACAAAAGAGGGCCAAACTTGAGAATCCATGGCTTCCACCTTTAGGGATCAAAGGAAAAGAAGGAAGAAGATGAAGTAGGGGAAGAAAATACCAACTACAATTCGGATTTGCTGTCTCCAATTTGTGTCCAGGATGAGCAACCCACACAAGAAAGAGGGAGATGAAGAATCATCACCATGGGTGAGGAAGAGAAGGGAGAAGAAGAGAGGTCAAGAGAGGAATGAGAGTTACGTGAAAGTGAAAAGGGAGGAGAGAGAGATACTCAGCCGAGGGGTAAACAAAGAGAAGCCAACGAGGGGTCGGGTTCCCTAAGACGAAGGGTCAGCTCACACAACGAAGGGTCGGAAGGAAGATGGAATACAAATCTCGTTCACTCGGATTACTGTGCCTACGGAACGACTGAGTCGCGCCTTCTACTAAGGCCACTAAACCACTCAACTACCGGAACCAAAATTCCGTTGTTCGATTTGAGGACTTTCAATCTAGTTCGGGAACTGTGACATCAAATTGGTATCAGAGCTAACTGGTTGAAGTCCGACTCAGCCATACACCGAAGGTTTGAGTAATTTTTTATTTGAGTCTTCTATGAGTCACATAAAAATCGAGTCTTTTGTGTTTACTATATTTTTCGAGATTATTTGAGCTTAACGTGCATTGTCTTATAGATACTGAAAAAGCGAGAACAACCATAGCCAAACACAAGTCAGCCATAACCTAAATATTGAAACCTCAAATCCGAGATTCCACTACAAAGGACAGATCTCGGCCACGTGCAAGAAATCTTGACTGAGATTTATAAAAGATAGCCTGAGATTTGTCCTAACTAAAAGAATGAGACTTTATCTCCAAATCTAATCAGATTAAAAGTTATATTTGAAACATATCTTCACAGAGATATCATATCAAACTGCCAAAAAGAAAGGAAAGAGATATATAGAGTATCTTAGTGTCGAGATGTTATCTAGTAGATAAGATCTTATCATATCTTCAACCGAATATCTCCACAAGATTCAACAATATCTATTATCCAGCAGCCTTATATCCATCATCTACCTTGGATACACGTTCATACAATATCAATGATCCACTCTTGACTTCACCTTTACATTTATGTCAGCGATTATAACCTAAAGTTTCGGTGAAGCCATTCGGACAATAGTTACTACGATCCAAGAGTATATATATACCTAGAAGGCAACAAAGAATAAGCTTACCCCGAGCCCCAACCAGTTTGCATAACAAAAACCTTGCCTTTTGACAAATCTTACCCCCTTGGACATTAAACTCGCCTGAGATTTGCTATTGTCAAGACTTAACCCTAACCTGCTAACTCTCTCTCAAGTTTCTCAAGTGCAAGGTACGTAAAGCTCGCTTCTTAATCTCTTGTGTGCCTATCTCTTGCCTCTATTCACTCTAAACACATTGACTCGAATTCTTTGGGTGTGATAGTTAGTATCTATACTTTCTATCATACTAGTTATTCCATTCTTGCAATACTCTTTCTACTTTATGTCGATTGTGTGAAGAGACCTACAACATGAATCCATGGCATTTTAGCTTAACCTTTCATATTATTCTAGAATAGATGTCTACACGGATTCTTGTTGTATTTTTAGGTAATTTGGCAGATTTTCGAGCAAAATGGAATACATGAGGACTAAGCCTCAAGGTCGATCATAGTGGATCATGGTGGAGCATAAAAGGAGAGCTAGGACATAACAAAAGGATCAACAAGGACCTAAGGAGAAGACAGGCATAAGCAAAACCGCGGCCCCGATGTTCATGCAAAACCATGGCCGAGATTTTTACAAGGCCCAACACGTGGTTTATCTATTTTCGGCCCATGACGCAACCCGTTCTTGTGCAATCCATAGGAGTGGCCCATGATTGTTTAAAATCTAGATTTATCTCAATATATTTATCATAACCTGCAACATTAAAGGTGCGCCCCATAGAAGACGACTATAACACTTTTAGATTCAATTTGAGAAAAATTGTGAAATTTTTATTGGAGAGAAAGACTTAATGATGCGCCCTTGATCACCAAATCCCACAATGAGGAGGATGAGGCACTTTGGGTTCGCTCCGATGGACCGCTCACCCGTTCCCGTGCTTAGGCCATCACCCAAGCTACCGGCTCCATGATTGCCCACACTGTGGCTTGTCACGGGCCCATTAGTGGCATACCGTGTTTCTATTCCACCAAACATGATTCATGCCAAGTCGGCAACATTTTGGTGCATTTTCCGTATTTAGCGTTTTTGTAATAATGAGTCTTTTTATTTTCGGAATATTAATTTCGGGACTTTATTTCCGGAACTTAATTTTCCGAATTTAATAATCGACTTTTGGTTTCAAAGTTTAATCCGGAAACTTAATTCCGAACATAAATTCCAAATCTTTCACATTTTTAGGCTTTTCATTTTCTGAACTTTAATTCCGGCTTTATTTCCGTCATTTACTTTTCCGACTCTTTGTATGGCTACATCCACTATATAAGGGGATGCTTGGTTCATTTGTAAAACTTGTTCAATTTGATTAACTATTTGAGAAGTATTTTGCTCCTACTTACTTGAGCATCAATCCCTCTTCTATCCTCTCAAAATTCTTCTTTTGGATCTTCGATCCAAACTCATCCACATTTGACGATTCTTCAAGAATCAACTCTACCGATCCACTTCAAGGCTTGATCGATCAATCTAGATCGACTTAATCCCTAAACTACCACCTCCATCACTACGCTTCCGTAGCCCACATTCAAACACATGCGCACTTAAACTCAGGAGTATTTGACGCTTCAGCTTGATCTAGATCCGAAATCTTTCCTTGAAGTGTCCAAAGACACATCAAATTGGCATCAGAGCAAATGGATCGAAGCGAAGTTATCTTTACTCTTGTTTTTGTGCATTATCACATTCATCATTTTTGCCTTTTGTTCATCATCATCTTCTTCACGTTTTTCGTATCTTCATCGAAGTTCTTGAAAATTTTTTTTTCTCGATCTAATTTGCAAAGCAAATTTAGGAGATTTTTTGTTTGCCATCATACCATTAATCAAAAAACGTTTTTCCTCACCCAATCCGAGAACTTTCTTAATTGATTTCACCAATTTCTTGGGATTTTTTGTTGACAAAATCGAATATCGCATCTTTGATATTCCAAAAAAACAAAAACAAACAAAACTCTTCAAAAAACGGTTTTGTTTCAAAAGAAAAAGTGGATTCATATCTTTCATTCAAAAGTTTCAAAAAGAAACATTTCCATAAAAACAAAGGTTTAAATACGTCCGGAAAATCAGTCCATTCGAGAAATCGGATTTTTCAAAAATGTCAAAAGACCAAAGCAAGTAGTACTTGGCGTTAAATAATTCATCCATTTCCTATCTCTCCATCTTCTTACATGTTGCAAATTATCTCTTGATTGCTGTGTGCATTTTGGTTCAAATTTGTTGGGTTTGCCTTCCTTTCCTAACCGCCACACGGCCTTTCCAAAGGTAGAATCCTAACACACTTGAACTTGGGTAAAGTTGACTTAACTTATGTAAGACCGTTTGTTTTTAGGAGTTGAGTTGTGATGAGCAGGACCTAGCCGCCCCTGCGGGTCAGTGGGCCGCCCTTATGGGTCCTGTGGTCCGCCCCTACAGCTCTACAGGTCCGCCCCTGCGGTTTTCTACGGTTGCAGCCGTCTTTGTTGACTCTTGACCTTGCTTTATGCTGGCTTCCTTTATAAGCCATTACTTGCTTCTTGATGAGGGTTTCTTCATCTTCTCCAACCTTCTTCTACTCACGCTCATCTTCTTCTCTTCCTCTCTTCCTTTGGATCTTCTTCTTGGATCTTCTTTGATCTTGTGTGAGTTTTGAGAGAGTTGTTGAGCTTTGAGCTTGGTTGATGATGATAGATGTGATGCTGAGCTGTGGAGAGCTAGTTTTGGTGTGTAGGTGCTGATCTTTCTCTTCTGTTGAGGTTTCAGTTGGTGAGTTCTTCCTCTTCCTCTTCTTCCTTTCTTCTTTGCTTCTTATCTTCTTCTTTAGCTTAAGATTCACAAGCTTAGGCTTGTGTGGACCTTCCTGGACATTTTGATGTTCATACATGTATACATATGTGTATGTTTGGTTGCTGGTTGATGAAAAGGTGAAGAAGAGCAAGTGAAGGATCGAAGAGAAGTCGAAGATCAACTCTTTGCACACCAACCACCCTTGCGCCTGAGATGAACCACCCTTGCGCATAGGTTGAGCCGCCCCTGCGCCTCACTGGTGCAGTGCCCTTGCATCTCTTGCTTCCGCCGGTGCATGTCCAGGATATACCTAGTTGGTATGTTTGCTTCCTTCCTTTCCTTTGGCCTTGACTTTAGTTATGGCTAGGCTAGTATGGTTTATGATGACCTTGATGAGATGTATGTTGGGAATGTGCCTTAGGTACTTATGGGTATATTAAGGATCTGAGTTTTAGATGCGAGTTATAGGTTGTTATGGTTATGTGGTATAGCAGATGCGTTTCCTAACCTTTGCATTTGATATTGTGTATGCCTTGCTTATGTAGGCGTTGATCGTTTCCTTGAGGGGATACTGTGACGTGGTACAAGTTACGAGTATTTCAGGTGTAAGAGCCCTAGTCCTTGGAGCCTAGGAGCCTAGTTGAGATTTGGTGAGTTCTACCTTGACCCCTGTTAGCCACCTCTGCGCACCACCTGGGCCGCCCCAGCGGTTAGGCGCCCCTGCGCCTTGGGCTAGCCGCCCCTGCGGTTCCGTGATGGTGCAACCGCTTTCGTTGACTCTTGACTTGTGCTTTGCGGCTGGATTCTCTTATAAGCCTTGCCTTGCTTCTAATGAGGGATTTCTTACCTCATTACATCTTCTTCATCCTCTCTACGTTATTCATCTCCTTCCTCTCCTCTTCTTGATCTTCCTTTGAGTTTGTGAGAAGTTTTAAGGGTTATGCTTGAGGCTTTGAGCTTGGATGACCTTGGAGATATTGCTGAGTGTTGTTGCTGTGATGATAAGGTTGTGAGGTATGTAGATGCCCTTGGATGCTGCCTAGGGTTTGCTGAGGTGAAATCTTCCTTCCCCACCTTTCTTTCTTCTTCTTTGCTTCTTTCCTCTTCTTTCTAGCTTAGGATCACAAGCTGAGCTTGTGTTGGATCCTTTCCTGGATGGTTGATGATCATATATGTGTGTATGTGCATATATGTTGTTGTGGTATGTTGAAGAAGTGAAGAGAGTCGAGAAGGGGATCGAAGAGAAGTCGGGACCAACTTTCTACACAGTTGGCCGCCCCTGCGCCTGACTTCAGCCGCCCCTGCACCTACTGTGGACCGCCCCTACACCTGGTGTGAGCCGCCCCTGCGCCTCACAGGGTCAGCCTTTTGTTCTTGCTTCTGTTGGTGCATACCTGGTTGGTATGTCTTCCTTTCTTCCTTTCCTTTGGCCTTGGCTTAGTTGTTAGCTAGGCTAGTGTGGTTAGGATGAGTTATATGATAGAAATGTTCCTTAGGCACTTGTGTTGATGTTGAGGTTATGTTGTAGGCATATATGATTGTTGTGATCTTGAGGTTGTAGGTTGGTTATGGTTATGGAGACGAGTCCCCTAACCCTTGCAGTGTATGATGTTGTGTGCTTTGCTATTGCAAGCGTTGGTTTCTTCCCCAAGGGGAAGTTGTGACGTGGTATTGGATACGAGTGTATGAGGTAAGTCCATAGGACTTACTTAGCGTTCATTTATGGATTTGTGTGACTGTGATGGTTGTGTGTGTTCATATGATTGTGCATTTATAACCTAAACCGGACTAGGATGACGTTTATTACATTTAAATAGCCTAAGTGTATTATAATGGGCGGTAACCACCGGTCTCCGCCTGCTGGTTAGTGTTAGCATTAAATATTGTGATATTTTAGGCACGTTTTCTAAGCGTATTTGATTCATATTGATAGTCATTGATTGAGCATAAATGCATTTGTGAGCTAATTTGTCTATAATGTCGATATAGAAATCTACACAAGCTTTATGTTGATTATAGGTGATTGAGAGCTATTTCTGAACGGAATCGAGCAAGGATGGATTGTTGAGCAATGTCCATGGATTGAGGGCATTCCTAAGAGAAAAAAGAGTGTCAACTTGAGGAATGCACGAGGCTAGGGAAGAATCACGTTCTTGCCCTAAACCACGCTCTAAAATACGGCCGTACTACTTTCCACGTTCAGTTCCACGGCCGTGGAACCATGGTTAAGGAAACGTGGTTCATTCCAGCAACTTCTACGGCCGTGGAGAAGATGGTTCAAACCGTGTTGATTTCCACGCTCTAAATTACGGTCGTGGAACCTTCCACGACCGTGATCTTGGCGATCTTTTTTCGCCACACTTTAAGCCACGATCTTTTAAAAGATTGGGCCGGGCCGCTATTTCATCATACACTATAAAAGGACGGACGAAGAGAGATTCCGTCACCTCGCTTTAGGCTTACGCTTACACCTCCGCTTGACGCACTTTCCGCCGACGCCGCGACTTAGAGATCTTTGCGATTTTTGCAAAAGACGTACTTGCACTCACCCTTGGAGTTGCCCTAATCTCGCACTTTGGTGGAGATTGTGATTGAGATTTCCGGATTGACGGAAGATCGAAGATTCAGAAGATTGTTAGCAAGAAGATTTCTCTTCTTGTTTAGGTTTGATTTAGAAGATGGATTGACATCCCGTTCTTCCTTCTCATCTAAGATTGTGTTTATTTGTTCTATTCCGAATCTAGTGACGATATTTGTTCTTGATTGTGACATTGAGATTGGTTTAAAGTTTATTGAAAGTTTTTGGAAGTTTTCATCCTTCAATCTTTTAATCATTGAATTTGATATCATTATGACTATTGTTGGCTAAAAACCCTTAACAATTCTAAGGTGAAGGGTTGATAGTTGTGGCTTAGATGATGATAGATCGATAGTAATTAAATTGGACCTTGAGAGTTAGAGAGAATCGCCGACGAACCCTAAATTACGGCCTGTTCTTGAGTCCACGGCCGTGGAACCTCAAGAACTAACCGTGATTTCCCTTAAGTTTACGAACTTGCTTTTACTTTAATCCAAAGTTAAAGATTTGCTTTAACTTAGTTTAGGCTTGCCTTTTCTAGGTGGTAGTGAAGCCTGAACAACCTCTACCTCGATTGTGAGTGTCACAACCGTAGTCGGTTTAGTTAGTCTTGATCCTTGGATTATAAGTTTGGGTATTTGACATTAATTCCCACCTTTAGAACCTTTCTATATTGAAGCCTCAACAACCTTTATAGAGAGTGTCTTGTAGGTGAGTCATATAAGGTTTTTGGAACTTCACCGTACGATTACCTTACATTAGCATACCTTTGCATATCTTAACTCTGTCCTTATATCATTAGTATATCTTGAATCGATTGCCACAGCTGGATACTTGGATCTCTAGGATTGTTGTTTTCCCAATAATTTCAAAAGCTCTTATATTTACCTGCTTGATAATCTGAAATTGAATTTGTTCCCCCCAAATCCCTGTGTTCGATACTCTAGAATTCTTGCTTAACTATATCGATCCGCACATTGCGGGTTCCCTTGCTTTTATTCTAGTTTTATAAATTTAAAGCTTGATTGCACGCACGCTAAGTGGCGAACAAGTTTTTGGCGCCGTTGCCGGGGATTTGGTCTAGGCCGAATTCGGTAGCCGGTTGTCAAGCTTGGGAGCTTGCTCTCGTTATTTGATATCTTTTTGAGTGCAAGCACAGGTCTAGGAACACCGAAGACCTCTTACCTCTCGATCAAGAGCTTGAGAGGACTTTAAGGCAGAAGCGTAAGGAAAAGAAGATGGTTGAAGAACACGAACGTGATCTTCAAGCGGAGTTAGCGGAGAAAGAAGCTCAACTCCAATGGAATGAGAATATGCGCCGGGATGAGATGGATCGTCATCAATCCCAAGTTAATGATCTGAAGGACATGATGTTCCAAATGAGGATAGAAATAAGCAACCTTAAGAATAAGGGAAGCAAGAGATCCTCAAAGAGATCATTAAGGTCGAATAGGGGTCATTCATCCGCTGATGATAGCGACTCTTCCATGCCACCGTTAGAAGAGATTGATCCAAGGATCAATGTGAATCCATTCGCTCCACGGACGACCGCAAACCGACGCATTCCACCTAGGAATGTAAGGGTGAACCGTGTAGATAATGAGCCAAGAACTCTTGGCCAAAGGATGGATCCAACACAACAACCGCGCCGTTTGGGCGTGAATTTTGATGCTGATGATGTGCAAGGGTTTAGCTTCAACCCTCAAGTCATTACTCTTGTTCGCCACAACCAATTTGGCGGGACAAGCACTGAATCTCCACACCAACACTTGCAAAACTTTGAGTGTATGATGGAGACAATGAGGCCGAAGAACGCTACTACCAACAACTATAAGCTCAAGCCTTTCTTCTTCTCCTTGAAGGGGAAAGCGTTGTCTTGGTACCAATCTCTTCCTAGTGGGAAACTAGACACGTGGGAAGACCTTTCCGCGGAGTTCCTCACCAAATTCTTTCCGCCATCCAAAACGGCGGAACTTAGAGGTAAGATCAATGCATTTTCCATGAGGTCTAACGAAAGTTTGTTTCAATCATGGGAAAGATTTCAGGACTTGTTATTGGATTGCCCTCATCATGGCATATCCAAGCTTGCATTGTTGGAGATTTACTAGAAGGGGTTAGATGCGGGGACGCAATTCAACCTCCAATCCCTCTCACGTGGAACATTCATGGACATGAGAGAAGATGACGCTTGAGACTTCATTGAGAAGCAAGCAAGAGTCATAGAGAAGTATTCCCACCGGAAAGTGGAGGGAAATCGTGTGGAGCAAGGAGCAAAGCTCACACATGAAGCTCAAAATCAGATTTCCTCCCTCAACAATGAGATCAAAGAGTTGAAGGAGGCTATCAAGACTAACTTTCCAAAGCTACAAGGGAAGGATGTTGGCTATTTGGGCAACAACAACAATGGCGGTGAGAACACAAACCGCAACAACAACAACAACCGGAACAACAACCGGAACAATTGGAATGGCAATAACAATAACCGGAACAACAACAATTGGAACAACAATAGTGGTTCAAACAACAACAATTGGCGCTCCAATCAACAAAATTCCGGTAACTCTTATCCTTCCAATTCGAATTCACTAACTTCACCTTCCTCTTCCTCTACTCCTTTGAAAAGCCAGGGGCAAACATCTAGTGGAGGAAACACTTCGGGGAAGGAGAAGCCCGATCCCATGTTGGAAACGATTTTGGGAAAGCTTCAAGGATTGGAGAACCGCATCATTAAGGTTGATGATCAAATTTCTAAGGTTGATAAAGCCCAAAAGGTTTTAGAAAACCAAATGTTCAGCCATGCGGAGGAAATTCCTAGGAATCAAGGGAAACTTCCAGGAAAGACGGAGGACAACCCTAAGGGAAGGGTGATGGCAATCACAACTAGGAGCGGAGTGACTACCACCGATCCACAGCCTAAGTTTGTTGAAGTCCCCGTAGAGAAAGACAAATAGAAGGGGAAGGAGAAGGAAGATATCTACGTTCCTCCTCCAGCTTACAAACCTCCCCTACCATTCCCTCAATCTAGAGCGAGAGCGCGTCTAGATAAACAGTTTGGTAAGTTTATAGAACTCATGAGCAAGCTGCATATTAATATACCCTTTATTGATGCTATTATAGGTATGCCGGCTTATGGCAAGTTCTTAAAGGAGCTCCTCTCCAACAAGAGGAAGCTAGACGATTTCGGAGAGGTTAAGATGAGTTCGGATTCTTCGGACCTCATCAAGACCATGAAGGAGAAAATGCCCCCAAAGCTAAAGGATCCGGGGTCATTTTGCATTCCCATAGGAGTGGGAGATGTCACATACGATGCGCTATGTGACTTGGGAGCAAGTGTGAGCATCATACCACTTGCATTGTGTAGGATGATCGGTTTAGGCGACCCTAAACCGGTGAAGATGACGTTGTACATGGCGGATCGATCCATCACTCGCCCCGTCGGTATTGTAGAAGACGTCCCAATCAAGCTAGGTAAATTCTTTGTTCCCATTGACTTTGTCGTGCTTGACATTCCTGCAGATAGTCCGGTCCCGATCATACTCGGAAGACCGTTTCTTGCAACTTCCGGCTGCATAGTCGATTGCAAGAATGCTAGACTCGCCTTTGACATAGGAGAAGAGAAGGTAGAGTTCGTTCTTTCCACTCTAGTGAAGGAGCCAATCTTTGATGAGGATATATTCAATATCCAAGATGAAGAAGGGTTGTCTAGAGAGGAGGTAAGTGCTATTCTCTTCAAAGATCCTTTGCAAAAGGTCATTACTATGAGTCTAACGAATGTAGGGGAAGAAGAAGAGTGCAATGAGGCAATTGAAGCCTTAGAAGCACAAGAAGAGATGGGTGAAGTGGAGTTTGAAAAACTCCACGATGAGGCAGAAAACGTGAGAATCCACGGCCATACACTATATTCCACGGCCTTGGATCTCACAACCCAAAGCGTGGCTCACTCTAGGGGGTTACACGGTCGTGGAGAAGGCAGAGCAACCGTGACCACCTTCCACGCCCTAAACCACGGCCGTGGAGGACATGGGGAAATTGTAATTTTAGGCGTGGAAAGGGGTGATCGAGACACTTCTTCAACTTCTTCCAATTCTTCCCCCACACATTCAACACCCTTAGAAACTTCTAAGGAGACATCGGATGCTCCTCAAGGATCGTTGGAAGCTCCGAAAAAGAGTTTTTAGCCATTGTCTATGCTATTGACAAGTTTCGCTCTTATCTTATAGGTGCAAAGGTGATTGTCTACACGGATCATGCTGCGATCCGGTACCTCCTTGCGAAGAAAGATGCGAAGCCAAGGCTAATTAGATGGATTCTTCTCCTACAAGAATTCGATCTAGAGATCCGCGACAAGAAAGGTTCAGAAAATTCTGTTGCGGATCATTTGAGTCGCCTAACACATCTAGAGGACGACCATCTACCCATCGATGACTCCTTCCCGGACGAACACCTACACATTATAGAGGAGTGCATCGATGTGATCTCCAAAAGTAACGAACCATGGTTTGCTGATTTTGTTAACTATTTGGTTTGTCAGGAGATACCACCCGGATTATTCTACGCACAAAGGAAGAAGTTCTTTAAGGATGTCCGGGAATACTTTTGGAACGAGCCTCTCCTCTTTAAGAGAGGTCCGGATGGCATCATTCGGTGATGTGTGCCGGAAGATGAGATTCAAAGTGTCATCCGCCATTGTCATTCACTACCTTGTGGAGGACACGCTAGTTCGAACAAGACTAGCGCAAAGGTATTGCAATCTGGATTCTTTTGGCCTACTTTATTTAGAGATGTGCAATCCTTTGTTTCTTGCTGCGATGCTTGTCAAAGAAAAGGCAATATCTCTAGGAGGAATGAGATGCCCCTCAACAACATCCAAGAGGTGGAGATTTTTGATGTTTGGGGAGTAGATTTTATGGGACCGTTCCCATCCTCTTGTTGAAACCAATACATACTATTGGCGGTAGATTACGTTTCTAGATGGGTGGAAGCAATTGCCTCTCCCACCAATGATGCCATGGTGGTGGTTAAGTTCTTCAACAAGACCATTTTTCCTCGATTTGGGACGCCAAGGACTATCATTAGTGATGGAGGTTCTCACTTCATTGCCCGGCGCTTTGAAGCTCTTCTATCTAAGTATGGGGTTACTCACAAGATCGCTACCCCTTATCATCCACAAACAAGTGGACAAGTTGAGATCTCAAATAGGGAGATCAAAGGAATCTTAGAGAAGACGGTTTCAAGGACCAGGAAGGATTGGTCTTTGAAACTTGACGATGCATTATGGGCGTACCGGACTGCGTACAAGACACCCATAGGAACCACACCATACAACCTTGTGTATGGGAAGTCTTGTCACTTGCCGGTAGAGTTGGAGCACAAGGCGTTTTGGGCTATCAAGTGGTTGAATTTCAGCATGAAGGAAGCGGGAAAGAAGCGTCTCCTAGACCTTAATGAGGTGGACGAACTCCGCTTGAACGCTTATGAAAACGCCAAGATCTATAAGGAGAGAGCAAAGCGTTGGCATGATAAGCATATCATTCCAAAGGACTTCAAAGAAGGAGATCAAGTTCTCCTCTTCAATTCAAGGCTTCGTCTCTTTCCAGGTAAGCTCAAATCCCGTTGGACCGGACCTTTTCTAATTAAGCGTATTTTCCCCCATGGTGCAGTTGAAGTATGGGGTGAAGCGGGCGGAAGCTTTAAGGTGAACGGCCAACGACTGAAGAAGTACACGCCGGAACTCCAAGCTGAAGAGTTCGCGCCTACCGCACTCGAATAAGTGCAAGATTGGTCTAGCTACGAACCTTAAACAAAGCGCTTCTGGGGAGGCAACCCAAGGTATTGCATTTTTGTTTTTGTTTTCGATTCATAGTTTAGCTTAGTTTAGACGTATTTCGCTTTATTTTGCCTCGATTTCTTCCGGTATGTTCGTGTTTTTGGATGTAGGAACGATGGAAAAGGGGAAGGGAAGTATAATGTTGAAGAAAAGTGACGAAACTTGGACTTTGGAGCATTATAGAGAGTTCCACGGCCTAAACCACGGTCGTGACAGCTACAGTGACCGTAATTCCCAAAAGCCTTTGAAAAATCACCAAAACCACGGTTCCGTACATTTCCACGGCCGTGGAACACCCCGATAGACCGTGATTTTCAAAATTTTGCCTGTGACTATATAAACCACGTTCTTCACAAAAACACCTCACAAAAACCCCTTCCACGACCCAAATCGCCGATTGCACGACCCTACTCCTAAATCTTCATTCCTTAATCGTTTTCGACGATTCTTCTTCCTGAATTGAAGCAAATTCAACCACCAACAAGATCCAAGCAACGAATCAAGCGGAGATTCACCACGGAACGCACAATTTGGATTTTAAAAATCCGAAACCTAGGTTTTTTCCCTCTTCTTGATCTTTGTCGATTTGGTTCGTTTTGCTAGAAATTTTAGGAAGAACTGATTGAAATTGGAAGGAACTAGACTAGGGCTGCCTGATTGCTGAGTTTGGGTGTTGATTTCTGAGATTTGCGAAAAAAACAGACGAACCACGGTCACTAACAGAACCACGGCCGTGGAATCACCAAGAACAGCTCGTAATTTTGAACAGTGATGGACTTCGTGAGGAGAGTTTCTGGGAGGATTAAGGAGAAAAAGAATGACCAAAACAAGAAGAGGAAGGGTAATCCCTCTTCTTCTTCATCCTCTAGAGCACCACCACCCTCTTCCTCTTCACCTCCATCATCACCTTCATCACCCTCACCTCCTAGCCCTAGAGTACCGACCATTCATGAGGATCACCTTGATGCATTCGAGAGGATCCATGAGAGACCTGTGATTGGACCTAGGTACCTACTGTTAGAGGATCTAGCTCCTCTTAACATTGTAGATGACCTTACTTGGTTCTTGGATAGAGCCGGACTAGTTGTCTTCTCGGCTATCCGAGAAGACGCTTATGAGGAGATTACGAGGGAGGTTGTGACGTCTTTCCAACATAGCCATGTGGATAGGACCGTTTCTTTCCGTCTTATGGAAAGAAACTATGATTTTTCCATCCGTGAGTTCGGGACATTCTTTGGGTTCCATGAGACCTTCAATGGTCGCTTTCCTAGTGGCGTTTACGCCAAGGACTTTTGGGAGGAGGTTGCTATGATATACGCCAACGAGGACTGCTGGCAACCTGCTGACACCAAGGCTAAGTTGATGTACCACTTAGCCTTGAAGATTGCTCAACGTGTTCTTTCGGAGTGTCTCTTACCTAGGACGGAGACGCCCCAAAAGATCAAGACGGATGAGCTATTTCTGCTATATTCTATGCTGTATGGGCGCCGAGCTGACTGTGCCACCCTCTTAGCTGCTACTATGAGCAAGCTTAAGAACAAGAGGAAGGGCAACATTGGATATGGTGGGATAGTTACCCATCTTGCTAGGGCGTTGGGAGTTGATTTTTCTGCCTGTACCCGCATACCAGCCATACCTTTAGGACTTCATGCCTTCATGACTAGAGGTCTCATCTTCCCCACACATAGAGGTCCGCCTTATGCGGCCATGCCTTGGAAGAGCAGGACGGGTAGGGGTATTAAGTGGCTACAGGAGTACTCCATTATGGCTGGACGCCATAATTTGAAGGAGACGTTCGCTGCTATGCATGCGAACAGGATTGCAGCTCCTCCATATGTTCCACCACCGCCCGTAGTTGAGGAGGAGGAGATGAGGGATCAGTTTGAGGGTGGAGGAGGAGCCGAGCAGGAGTTTGGCACGTTTCCGGATCAGCCGGATGCAGCCCCCGATGTGCCTAGACGTTCTCCACGTCCCGCTAGAGCTTCAGGCTCGTCTTCTCGCCGCGCCAGCGTGAGTGAGAGACCCACTTGGGCTGAGACGCCTCCTGCATGGTATGGAGCTCCACCTCCATGGGCTACACAAACACCTTCTGCACCAGCACCAGCACCAGCACCATCCGACGCTCCAGAGTGGTACAGTCATGCTCCGGGATGGTATGAGCAGATGCCGGATTGGGCTACTGGTCTTTCGGAGAGAGTAGGAGCATTGGAGATTCGAGCCGATGCTAGAGATGGACGCTTGGACAACCTCGATCACATGATGAGAGATGTCTACCGCCAGCAGTTTGGGCGGTTTTATGATCCTAGCTTCCCTCCATTCCCGCCTCCACCAGCGCCGCAGTGATGATGATTGCATGACCGACAGTTTTAGCCGCTCCACCGCCATTTTGTGAGTTTCTTTTTCTTTTCTTTCTTTTCTTTCTTTCTTTTTGAACATTAGGGACAATGTTCGTCCTAAGTATGGGGTGGGGTGTGACTAAAAGTTTGTAATAACTCTTACTCACTATGTTTGCTTCTATCGAGACTATCATTGCATGTTCATTATATTGTTGCACGTTTCATTATTGCATTGCATGAAAAATAGTTTGAAAAACCATAAAAATTTAAAAATTTTGAAAAATTTTGTGCTTCTAAGGAATTGAGATGATTTCCATGATAATCGCTACTTGTGAATTGAGTTTGATGACAATTGCATGCTTAAACGAATGGTGAATTGAAAAGAAATTGAATGAGTTGATTATACCTCTTTTGCAAGTTTCATAATGTGATAAATGTTACCTAAATCATGTTGAGGAATTGAAGTTGAAATCACACTATAAGTTCTTATGCTTCTTGTTGAGATGATTAAGGCAATTCGATTTTTCTTTCTTCTTTTCTTTGATCATTTAGCCCCTCATTGAAATATTGACCTCCTTTACCTATCCGGGAATTTGGAGAAGTGAATGAAAAAGGCATGTTTGATGTGGGAGGGCCATGAGAGCAATTATTTGCAATCAAAAGAATAGAAAGAAATTGTAGGTTTAGGGAAGTCAATCATGATGATGAGTAACTCGGCACCATTCACATAGCCGGGTGTTTGTGTCTTGCCAAAGTCGGATTAAGCGATATTCCTAGCGGATTATGGTATGTGCGCTAAGGGTTTGAGGCATCTCATAAAAATTGAGAAACGCCAATCTCCTAGGCTTCGGTTTTTGTGCACCTCTATCCATAACTCCAAAAGTAAAGTCGAAAAATGAAAAGAAGAGAGCGAATCTCTAAGTTGAAGGTGTTGCGGAAACCGCAAGTGAAGAAGAAAAGAGTAGTTGTCCGCTTTCCCGGATTCATGCACCACATTCCTTAAAGTTTCCTTCCCTTTCCACATTCTAGACCTTTTTCTTTGAAAGTCCTTAAGATCAAAAGAATGTTATATGACATGGTGATCTAAATTGAAGTTTCTTATGATTGATTTTGATAATGTTTAAGGGTTATGATGTTTGTTTGGAAGTTTGATTGGTTCATAAGTTTTCTTTACTCTTTACTCTTTGATTAAGTGTATGAAAGTCTTATAAACGATTGAAGCAAGATTTGAGAATGATCTAATGTTTAGAAGGCACATTCATCCAAAAGAGGTATAGCTTTGAGAAGGTACACATATTTCATCCTCACTCTTGTTTTAAAGCTTTTGAAAGACCTTGCTTAGGGACAAGCAAGTTGCAAGTATGGGGTTATTTGTTAGCATGAAATATTGTGATATTTTAGGCACGTTTTTTAAGCGTATTTGATTCATATTGATAGTCATTGATTGAGCATAGATGCATTTGTGAGCTAGTTTGTCTATAATGTCGATATAGAGATCTACACAAGCTTTATGTTGATTATAGGTGATTGAGAGCTATTTCCGAACGGAATCGAGCAAGGATGGATTGTTGAGCAATGTCCATGGATTGAGGGCATTCCTAAGAGCAAAAGGAGTGTAAACTTGAGGAATGCACGAGGCTAGGGAAGAATCACGTTCTTGCCCTAAACCACGCTCTAAAATACGGCCGTACTACTTTCCACGTTCAGTTCCACGGCCGTGGAACCATGGCTAAGGAAACGTGGTTCATTCCAGCAACTTTTATGGCCGTGGAGAAGATGGTTCAAACCGTGTTGATTTCCACGCTCTAAATTACGGTCGTGGAACCTTCAACGACCGTGATCTTGGCGATCTTTTTTCGCCACACTTTAAGCCACGATCTTTTAAAAGATTGGGCTGGGCCGCTATTTCATCATACACTATAAAAGGACGGACGAAGAGAGATTCCGTCACCTCGCTTTAGGCTTACGCTTACACCTCCGCTTGACGCACTTTCCGCCGACGCCGCGACTTAGAGATCTTTGCGATTTTTGCAAAAGACGTACTTGCACTCATCCTTGGAGTTGCCCTAATCTCGCACTTTGGTGGAGATTGTGATTGAGATTTCCGGATTGACGGAAGATCGAAGATTCGGAAGATTGTTAGCAAGAAGATTTCTCTTCTTGTTTAGGTTTGATTTAGAAGACGGATTGACATCCCGTTCTTCCTTCTCATCTAAGATTGTGTTTCTTTGTTCTATTCCGAATCTAGTGACGATATTTGTTCTTGATTGTGACATTGAGATTGGTTTGAAGTTTATTGAAAGTTTTCGGAAGTTTTCATCCTTCAATCTTTTAATCTTTGAATTTGATATCATTATGACTATTGTTGGCTAAAAACCCTTAACAATTCTAAGGTGAAGGGTTGATAGTTGTGGCTTAGATGATGATAGATCGATCGTAATTAAATTGGACCTTGAGAGTTAGAGAGAATCGCCGACGAACCCTAAATTACGGCCTGTTCTTGAGTCCTCGGCCGTGGAACCTCAAGAACTAACCGTGATTTCCCTTAAGTATACGAACTTGCTTTTACTTTAATCCAAAGTTAAAGATTTGCTTTAACTTAGTTTAGGCTTGCCTTTTCTAGGTGGTAGTGAAGCCTCAACAACCTCTACCTCGATTGTGAGTGTCACAACCGTAGTCGGTTTAGTTAGTCTTGATCCTTGGATTATAAGTTTGGGTATTTAACATTAATTCCCACCTTTAGAACCTTTCTATATTGAAGCCTCAACAACCTTTATAGAGAGTGTCTTGTAGGTGAGTCATATAAGGTTTTTGGAACTTCACCGTACGATTACCTTACATTAGCATACCTTTGCATATCTTAACTCTGTCCTTATATCATTAGTATATCTTGAATCGATTGCCACAGCTGGATACTTGGATCTCTAGGATTGTTGTTTTCCCAATAATTTGCAAAGCTCTTACATTTACCTGCTTGATAATCTGAAATTAAATTTGTTCCCCCCAAATCCCTGTGTTTGATACTCTGGAATTCTTGCTTAACTATATCGATCCGTACACTGCGGGTTCGCTTGTTTTTATTCTAGTTTTATAAATTTAAAGCTTGATTGCACGCACGCTAAGTGGCGAACAAGTTTTTGGCGCCGTTGCCGGGGATTTGGTCTAGGCCGAATTCGGTAGCCGGTTGTCAAGCTTGGGAGCTTGCTCTCGTTATTTGATATCTTTTTGAGTGCATGCGCAGGTCTAGGAACACCGAAGACCTCTTACCTCTCGATCAAGAGCTTGAGAGGACTTTAAGGCAGAAGTGTAAGGAAAAGAAGATGGCCGAAGAACACGAACGTGATCTTCAAGCGGAGTTAGCGGAGAAAGAAGCTCAACTCCAATGGAATGAGAATATGCGCCGGGATGAGATGGATCATCATCAATCCCAAGTTAATAATCTGAAGGACATGATGTTCCAGATGAGGATAGAAATAAGCAACCTTAAGAATAAGGGAAGCAAGAGATCCTCAAAGAGATCATTAAGGTCGAATAGGGGTCATTCATCCGCTGATGATAGCGACTCTTCCATGCCACCGTTAGAAGAGATTGATCCAAGGATCAATGTGAATCCATTCGCTCCACGGACGACCGCAAACCGACGCATTCCACCTAGGAATGTAAGGGTGAACCGTGTAGATAATGAGCCAAGAACTCTTGGCCAAAGGATGGATCCAACACAACAACCGCGCCGTTTGGGCGTGAATTTTGATGCTGATGATGTGCAAGGGTTTAGCTTCAACCCTCAAGTCATTACTCTTGTTCGCCACAACCAATTTGGCGGGACAAGCACTGAATCTCCACACCAACACTTGCAAAACTTTGAGTGTATGATGGAGACAATGAGGCCGAAGAACGCTACTACCAACAACTATAAGCTCAAGCCTTTCTTCTTCTCCTTGAAGGGGAAAGCGTTGTCTTGGTACCAATCTCTTCCTAGTGGGAAACTAGACACGTGGGAAGACCTTTCCGCGGAGTTCCTCACCAAATTCTTTCCGCCATCCAAAATGGCGGAACTTAGAGGTAAGATCAATGCATTTTCCATGAGGTCTAACGAAAGTTTGTTTCAATCATGGGAAAGATTTCAGGACTTGTTATTGGATTGCCCTCATCATGGCATATCCAAGCTTGCATTGTTGGAGATTTACTAGAAGGGGTTAGATGCGGGGACGCAATTCAACCTCCAATCCCTCTCATGTGGAACATTCATGGACATGAGAGAAGATGACGCTTGAGACTTCATTGAGAAGCAAGCAAGAGTCATAGAGAAGTATTCCCACCGGAAAGTGGAGGGAAATCGTGTGGAGCAAGGAGCAAAGCTCACACATGAAGCTCAAAATCAGATTTTCTCCCTCAACAATGAGATCAAAGAGTTGAAGGAGGCTATCAAGACCAACTTTCCAAAGCAACAAGGGAAGGATGTTGGCTATTTAGGCAACAACAACAATGGCGGTGAGAACACAAACCGCAACAACAACAACAACAACAACAACCAGAACAACAACCGGAACAATTGGAATGGCAATAACAATAACCGGAACAACAACAATTGGAACAACAATAGGGGTTCAAACAACAACAATTGGCGCTCCAATCAACAAAATTCCGGTAACTCTTATCCTTCCAATTCGAATTCACTAACTCCACCTTCCTCTTCCTCTACTCCTTTGAAAAGCCAGGGGAAAACATCTAGTGGAGGAAACACTTCGGGGAAGGAGAAGCCCGATCCCATGTTGGAAACGATTTTGGGAAAGCTTCAAGGATTGGAGAACCGCATCATTAAGGTTGATGATCAAATTTCTAAGGTTGATAAAGCCCAAAAGGTTTTAGAAAACCAAATGTTCATCCATGCGAAAGAAGTTTCTAGGAATCAAGGGAAACTTCCAGGAAAGACGGAGGACAACCCTAAGGGAAGGGTGATGGCAATAACAACTAGGAGCGGAATGACTACCACCGATCCACAGCCTAAGTTTGTTGAAGTCCCCGTAGAGAAAGACAAAGAGAAGGGGAAGGAGAAGGAATATATCTACGTTCCTCCTCCAGCTTACAAACCTCCCCTACCATTTCCTCAATCTAGAGCGAGAGCGCGCCTAGATAAACAGTTTGGTAAGTTTATAGAACTCATGAGCAAGCTGCATATTAATATACCCTTTATTGATGCTATTGTAGGTATGCCGGCTTATGGCAAGTTCTTAAAGGAGCTCCTCTCCAACAAGAAGAAGCTAGAAGATTTCGGAGAGGTTAAGATGAGTTCGGATTCTTCGGACCTCATCAAGACCATGAAGGAGAAAATGCCCCCAAAGCTAAAGGATCCGGGGTCATTTTGCATTCCCATAGGAGTGGGAGATGTCACATACGATGCGCTATGTGTCTTGGGAGTAAGTGTGAGCATCATACCACTTGCATTGTGTAGGAAGATCGGTTTAGGCGACCCTAAACCGGTGAAGATGACGTTGTACATGGCGGATCGATCCATCACTCGCCCCGTCGGTATTGTAGAAGACGTCCCAGTCAAGCTAGGTAAATTCTTTGTTCCCATTGACTTTGTCGTGCTTGACATTCCTGCAGATAGTCCGGTCCCGATCATACTCGGAAGACCGTTTCTTGCAACTTCCGGCTGCATAGTCGATTGCAAGAATGCTAGACTCGCCTTTGACATAGGAGAAGAGAAGGTAGAGTTCGTTCTTTCCACTCTAGTGAAGGAGCCAATCTTTGATGAGGATATATTCAATATCCAAGATGAAGAAGGGTTGTCTAGAGAGGAGGTAAGTGCTATTCTCTTCAAAGATCCTTTGCAAAAGGTCATTACTATGAGTCTAACGAATGTAGGGGAAGAAGAAGAGTGCAATGAGGCAATTGAAGCCTTAGAAGCACAAGAAGAGATGGGTGAAGTGGAGTTTGAAAAACTCCACGATGAGGCAGAAAACGTGAGAATCCACGGCCATACACTATATTCCACGGCCGTGGATCTCACAACCCAAAGTGTGGCTCACTCCAGGGGGTTACACGGTCGTGGAGAAGGCAGAGCAACCGTCACCACCTTCCACGCCCTAAACCACGGCCGTGGAGGACATGGGGAAACCGTAATTTTGGGCGTGGAAAGGGGTGATCGAGACACTTCTTCAACTTCTTCCAATTCTTCCCCCACACATTCAACACCCTTAGAAACTTCTAAGGAGACATCGGATGCTCCTCAAGGATCGTTGGAAGCTCCGAAAGCAATGGAACTAAAGCCGCTTCCTACTCATCTAAGGTACGCTTTTCTAGGACCTAATTCTACCTTTCCGGTTATTGTTAGTTCCGATTTAATCATAGATGAACATAATGAACTCATAGTTGTCCTTAGGAAACATAGAATAGCTTTAGGATATACTATTGAGGATTTAGTAGGAATTAAACCCTCCCTATGTATGCATAAGATACTAATGGAGGAAGATTTTAGAACTTCAAGACAACCTCAAAGGCGGTTGAATCCGACCATGAAGGAGGTTGTCAAGAAAGAAATTCTTAAACTTCTTGATGTAGGTATCATCTATCCTATCTCCGATAGTAAGTGGGTGAGTCCGGTTCAAGTAGTTCCGAAGAAGGGAGGAATGACGGTCATCACCAACAAAAAAAACGAACTCATTCCTACCCGAACCGTAACAGGATGGCAGATGTGCATTGACTACCGCAAGCTTAACAATGCAACGAGGAAGGATCACTTCCCATTGCCATTCATTGATCAAATGCTTGAAAGGTTAGCACAACATTTACATTTTTGCTACCTTGACGGTTATAGTGGTTTCTTTTAGATTCCGATACACCCGGATGATCAAGAGAAGACCACATTCACGTGCCCATGGGGTACGTTTGCTTATAGGAAAATGCCGTTCGGGCTTTGCAACGCCCCAGCCACCTTTCAACGGTGCATGATGGCCATCTTCTCCGAATACATAGAGGAAATCACGGAGGTCTTCATGGACGATTTCTCCGTATACGGTTCCTCTTTTAACGATTGCCTTTCTAACCTTTCTCTTATTTTACAAAGGTGTGAAGACACTAACCTAGTTCTTAATTGGGAGAAGTGTCAATTTATGGTTAAGGAAGGAATTGTATTAGGACACCTAATCTCTAGTAGAGGGATAGAGGTGGATAAGGCTAAGATAGAGACCATAGAGAAGCTTCCTCCCCCAACTTCGGTGAAAGGGATAAGAAGTTTTCTAGGACATGCTGGATTCTATAGACGCCTCATTAAAGACTTTTCTAAGATATCAAAACCTCTCACTAATCTATTGATGAAGGATGCGGTTTTTGAGTTTTCGCAGGAATGTTTGGATGCGTTTAACACCATTCGGCAAGCTCTACATTCAGCACCTATTATCCAACCTCCAGATTGGACTCTTCCCTTTGAGGTTATGTGCGATGCTAGTGACGTAGCTATAGGAGCTGTTCTTGGACAACGAAAGGAAGGGCGAACCCATGCCATATACTATGCTAGCAAGACGCTAGATGAAGCGCAGCTCAATTACGCCACTACCGAAAAAGAGTTTTTAGCCATTGTCTATGCTATTGACAAGTTTCGCTCTTATCTTGTAGGTGCAAAGGTGATTGTCTACACGGATCATGCTGCGATCCGGTACCTCCTTGCGAAGAAAGATGTGAAGCCAAGGCTAATTAGATGGATTCTTCTCCTACAAGAATTCGATCTAGAGATCCGTGACAAGAAAGGTTTAGAAAATTCTGTTGCGGATCATTTGAGTCGCCTAACACATCTAGAGGACGACCATCTACCCATCGATGACTCCTTCCCGGACGAACACCTACACATTATAGAGGAGTGCATCGATGTGATCTCCAAAGGTAACGAACCATGGTTTGCTGATTTTGTTAACTATTTGGTTTGTCAGGAGATACCGCCCGGATTATCCTACGCACAAAGAAAGAAGTTCTTTAAGGATGTCCGGGAATACTTTTGGAACGAGCCTCTCCTCTTTAAGAGAGTTCCGGATGGCATCATTCGGTGATGTGTGCCGGAAGATGAGATGCAAAGTGTCATCTGCCATTATCATTCACTACCTTGTGGAGGACACGCTAGTTCGAACAAGACTAGCGCAAAGGTATTGCAATCTGGATTCTTTTGGCCTAATTTATTTAGAGATGTGCAATCCTTTGTTTCTTGCTGCGATTCTTGTCAAAGAACAGACAATATCTCTAGGAGGAATGAGATGCCCCTCAACAACATCCAAGAGGTGGAGATTTTCGATGTTTGGGGAGTAGATTTTATGGGACCGTTCCCATCCTCTTGTGGAAACCAATACATACTATTGGCGGTAGATTACGTTTCTAGATGGGTGGAAGCAATTGCCTCTCCCACCAATGATGCCATGGTGGTGGTTAAGTTCTTCAACAAGACCATTTTTCCTCGATTTGGGACGCCAAGGACTATCATTAGTGATGGAGGTTCTCACTTCATTGCCCGGCGCTTTGAAGCTCTTCTATCTAAGTATGGGGTTACTCACAAGATCGCTACCCCTTATCATCCACAAACAAGTGGACAAGTTGAGATCTCAAATAGGGAGATCAAATGAATCTTAGAGAAGACGGTTTCAAGGACCAGGAAGGATTGGTCTTTGAAACTTGACGATGCATTGTGGGCGTACCGGACTGCGTACAAGACACCCATAGGAACCACACCATACAACCTTGTGTATGGGAAGTCTTGTCACTTGCCGGTAGAGTTGGAGCACAAGGCGTTTTGGGCTATCAAGTGGTTGAATTTCAGCATGAAGGAAGCGGGAGAGAAGCGTCTCCTAGACCTTAATGAGCTGGACGAACTCCGCTTGAACGCTTATGAAAACGCCAAGATCTATAAGGAGAGAGCAAAGCGTTGGCATGATAAGCATATCATTCCAAAGGACTTCAAAGAAGGAGATCAAGTTCTCAACTTCAATTCAAGGCTTCGTCTCTTTCCAGGTAAGCTCAAATCCCGTTGGACCGGACCTTTTCTAATTAAGCGTATTTTCCCCCATGGTGTAGTTGAAGTATGGGGTGAAGCGGGCGGAAGCTTTAAGGTGAACGGCCAACGACTCAAGAAGTACACGCCGGAACTCCAAGCTGAAGAGTTCGCGCCTACCGCACTCGAATAAGTGCGAGATTGGTCTAGCTACGGACCTTAAACAAAGCGCTTCTTGCGAGGCAACCCAAGGTATTGCATTTTTGTTTTTGTTTTCGATTCATAGTTTAGCTTAGTTTAGACGTTTTTCGCTTTATTTTGCCTCGATTTCTTCCGGTATGTTCGTGTTTTTGGATGTAGGAACGATGGAACAGGGGAAGGGAAGGATAATGTTGAAGAAAAGTGACGAAACTTGGACTTTGGAGCATTACAGAGAGTTCCACGGCCTAAACCACGGTCGTGACAGCTACAGTGACCGTAATTCCCAAAAGCCTTTGAAAAATCACCAAAACCACGGTTCCGTACATTTCCACGGCCGTGGAACACCCCGATAGACCGTGATTTTCAAAATTTTGCCTGTGACTATATAAACCACGTTCTTCACAAAAACACCTCACAAAAACCCCTTCCACGACCCAAATCGCCGATTCCACGACCCTACTCCCAAATCTTCATTCCTTAATCGTTTTCGACGATTCTTCTTCCCGAATTGAAGCAAATTCAACCACCAACAAGATCCAAGCAACGAATCAAGCGAAGATTCACCACGGAACGCACAATTTGGATTTTAAAAATCCGAAACCTAGGTTTTTTCCCTCTTCTTGATCTTTGTCGATTTGGTTCGTTTGGCTAGAAATTTTAGGAAGAACTGATTGAAATTGGAAGGAACTAGACTAGGGCTGCCTGATTGCTAAGTTTGAGTGTTGATTTCTGAGATTTGCGAAAAAAACAGACGAACCACGGTCACTGACAGAACCACGGCCGTGGAATCACCAAGAACAGCCCGTAATTTTTAACAGTGATGGACTTCGTGAGGAGAGTTTCTAGGAGGATTAAGGAGAAAAAGAATGACCAAAACAAGAAAAGGAAGGGTAATCCCTCTTCTTCTTCATCCTCTAGAGCACCACCACCCTCTTCCCCTTCACCTCCATCATCACCTTCATCACCCTCACCTCCTAGCTCTAGAGTACCGACCATTCATGAGGATCACCTTGATGCATTCGAGAGGATCCATGACAGACCTGTGATTGGACCTAGGTACCTACTGTTAGAGGATCTAGCTCCTCTTAACATTGTAGATGACCTTACTTGGCTCTTGGATAGAGCCGGACTAGTTGTCTTCTCGGCTATCCGAGAAGACGCTTATGAGGAGATTACGAGGGAGGTTGTGACGTCTTTTCAGCATAGCCATGTGGATAGGACCGTTTCTTTCCGTCTTATGGAAAGAAACTATGATTTTTCCATCCATGAGTTCGGGACCTTCTTTGGGTTCCATGAGACCTTCAATGGTCGCTTTCCTAGTGGCGTTTACGCCAAGGACTTTTGGGAGGAGGTTGCTATGATATACGCCAACGAGGACCGCTAGCAACCTGCTGACACCAAGGCTAAGTTGATGTACCACTTAGCCTTGAAGATTGCTCAACGTGTTCTTTCGGAGTGTCTCTTCCCTAGGATGGAGACGCCCCAAAAGATCAAGACGGATGAGCTATTTCTGCTATACTCTATGCTGTATGGGCGCCGAGCTGACTGTGCCACCCTCTTAGCTGCTACTATGAGCAAGCTTAAGAACAAGAGGAAGGGCAACATTGGATATGGTGGGATAGTTACCCATCTTGCTAGGGCGTTGGGAGTTGATTTTTCTGCCTGTACCCGCATACCAGCCGTACCTTTAGGACTTCATGCCTTCATGACTAGAGGTCTCATCTTCCCCACACATAGAGGTCCGCCTTATGCGGCCATGCCTTGGGAGAGCAGGACGGGTATGGGTATTGAGTGGCTACAGGAGTACTCCATTATGGCTGGACGCCATAATTGGAAAGAGACGTTCGTTGCTATGAATGCGAACAGGATTGCAGCTCCTCCGTATGTTCCACCACCGCCCGTAGTTGAGGAGGAGGAGATGAGGGATCAGTTTGAGGGTGGAGGAGGAGCCGAGCAGGAGTTTGGCACATTTCCGGATCAGCCGGATGCAGCCCCCGATGTGCCTAGACGTTCTCCACGTCCCGCTAGAGCTTCAGGCTCGTCTTCTCGCCGCGCCAGCGTGAGTGAGAGACCCACTTGGGCTGAGACACCTCCTGCATGGTATGGAGCTCCACCTCCATGGGCTACACAGACACCTTCTGCACCAGCACCAACACCATCCGACTCTCCAGAGTGGTACAGTCATGCTCCGGGATGGTATGAGCAGATGCCGGATTGGGCTACTGGTCATTCGGAGAGAGTAGGAGCATTGGAGATTCGAGCCGATGCTAGAGATGGACGCTTGGACGACCTCGATCACATGATGAGAGATGTCTACCGCCAGCAGTTTGGGCGGTGTTATGATCCTAGCTTCTCTCCATTCCCGCCTCCACCAGCGCCGCAGTGATGATGATTGCATGACCGACAGTTTTAGCCGCTCCACCGCCATTTTCTGAGTTTCTTTTTCTTTTCTTTCTTTTCTTTCTTTCTTTTTGAACATTAGGGACAATGTTCGTCCTAAGTATGGGGTGGGGTGTGACTAAAAGTTTGTAATAACTCTTACTCACTATGTTTGCTTCTATCGAGACTATCATTGCATGTTCATTATATTGTTGCACGTTTCATTATTGCATTGCATGAAAAAGAGTTTGAAAAACCATAAAAATTTAAAAATTTTGAAAAATTTTGTGCTTCTAAGGAATTGAGATGATTTCCATGATAATCGCTACTTGTGAATTGAGTTTGATGACAATTGCATGCTTAAACGAATGGTGAATTGAAAAGAAATTGAATGAGTTGATTATACCTCTTTTGCAAGTTTCATAATGTGATAAATGTTACCTAAATCATGTTGAGGAATTGAAGTTGAAATCACACTATAAGTTCTTATGCTTCTTGTTGAGATGATTAAGGCAATTCGATTTTTCTTTCTTCTTTTCTTTGATCATTTAGCCCCTCATTGAAATATTGACCTCCTTTACCTATCCGGGAATTTGGAGAAGTGAATGAAAAAGGCATGTTTGATGTGGGAGGGCCATGAGAGCAATTATTTGCAATCAAAAGAATAGAAAGAAATTGTAGGTTTGGGGAAGTCAATCATAATGATGAGTAACTCGGCACCATTCACATAGCCGGGTGTTTGTGTCTTGCCAAAGTCGGATTGAGCGATATTCCTAGCGGATTATGGTATGTGCGCTAAGGGTTTGAGGCATCTCATAAAAATTGAGAAACGCCAATCTCCTAGGCTTCGGTTTTTGTGCACCTCTATCCATAACTCCAAAAGTAAAGTCGAAAAATGAAAAGAAGAGAGCGAAGCTCTAAGTTGAAGGTGTTGCGGAAACCGCAAGTGAAGAAGAAAAGAGTAGTTGTCCGCTTTCCCGGATTCATGCACCACATTCCTTAAAGTTTCCTTCCCTTTCCACATTCTAGACCTTTTTCTTTGAAAGTCCTTAAGATCAAAAGAATGTTATATGACTTGGTGATCTAAATTGAAGTTTCTTATGATTGATTTTGAGAATGTTTAAGGGTTATGATATTTGTTTGGAAGTTTGATTGGTTCATAAGTTTTCTTTACTCTTTACTCTTTGATTAAGTGTATGAAAGTCCTATAAACGATTGAAGCAAGATTTGAGAATGATCTATTGTTTAGAAGGCACATTCATCCAAAAGAGGTATAGCTTTAAGAAGGTACACATATTTCATCCTAACTCTTGTTTTAAAGCTTTTGAAAGACCTTGCTTAGGGACAAGCAAGTTGCAAGTATGGGGTTATTTGTTAGCATGAAATATTGTGATATTTTAGGCACGTTTTCTAAGCGTATTTGATTCATATTGATAGTCATTGATTGAGCATAGATGCATTTGTGAGCTAGTTTGTCTATAATGTCGATATAGAGATCTACACAAGCTTTATGTTGATTATAGGTGATTGAGAGCTATTTCCGAACGGAATCGAGCAAGGATGGATTGTTGAGCAATGTCCATGGATTGAGGGCATTCCTAAGAGCAAAAGGAATGTCAACTTGAGGAATGCACGAGGCTAGGGAAGAATCACGTTCTTGCCCTAAACCACGCTCTAAAATACGGCCGTACTACTTTCCACGTTCAGTTCCACGGCCGTGGAACCAAGGCTAAGGAAACGTGGTTCATTCCAGCAACTTCTACGGCCGTGGAGAAGATGGTTCAAACCGTGTTGATTTCCACGCTCTAAATTACGGTCGTGGAACCTTCCACGACCGTGATCTTGGTGATCTTTTTTCGCCACACTTTAAGCCACGATCTTTTAAAAGATTGGGCCGGGCCGCTATTTCATCATACACTATAAAAGGACGGACGAAGAGAGATTCCGTCACCTCGCTTTAGGCTTACGCTTACACCTCCGCTTGACTCACTTTCCGCCGACGCCGCGACTTAGAGATCTTTGCGATTTTTGCAAAAGACGTACTTGCACTCATCCTTGGAGTTGCCCTAATCTCGCACTTTGGTGGAGATTGTGATTGAGATTTCCGGATTGAAGGAAGATCGAAGATTCAGAAGATTGTTAGCAAGAAGATATCTCTTCTTGTTTAGGTTTGATTTAGAAGACGGATTGACATCCCGTTCTTCCTTCTCATCTAAGATTGTGTTTATTTGTTCTATTCCGAATCTAGTGACGATATTTGTTCTTGATTGTGACATTGAGATTGGTTTGAAGTTTATTGAAAGTTTTCGGAAGTTTTCATCCTTCAATCTTTTAATCTTTGAATTTGATATCATTATGACTATTGTTGGCTAAAAACCCTTAACAATTCTAAGGTGAAGGGTTGATAGTTGTGGCTTAGATGATGATAGATCGATCGTAATTAAATTGGACCCTGAGAGTTAGAGAGAATCGCCGACGAACCCTAAATTACAGCCTGTTCTTGAGTCCACGGCCCTGGAACCTCAAGAACTAACCGTGATTTCCCTTAAGTTTACGAACTTGCTTTTACATTAATCCAAAGTTAAAGATTTTCTTTAACTTAGTTTAGGCTTGCCTTTTCTAGGTGGTAGTGAAGCCTCAACAACCTCTACCTCGATTGTGAGTGTCACAACCGTAGTCGGTTTAGTTAGTCTTGATCCTTGGATTATAAGTTTGGGTATTTGACATTAATTCCCACCTTTAGAACCTTTCTATATTGAAGCCTCAACAAACTTTATAGAGAGTGTCTTGTAGGTGAGTCATATAAGGTTTTTGGAACTTCACCGTACGATTACCTTACATTAGCATACCTTTGCATATCTTAACTCTGTCTTTATATCATTAGAATATCTTGAATCGATTGCCACAGCTGGATACTTGGATCTCTAGGATTGTTGTTTTCCCAATAATTTGCAAAGCTCTTACATTTACCTGCTTGATAATCTGAAATTGAATTTGTTCCCCCCAAATCCATGTGTTCGATACTCTGGAATTCTTGCTTAACTATATCGATCCGTACACTGCGGGTTCGCTTGCTTTTATTCTAGTTTTACAAATTTAAAGCTTGATTGCACGCACGCTAAGTGGCGAACAGTTAGGAGGAGGTGCCCTGAAGATGATCTCACAGGAGGGGACGAGTGACGTTCACCCCCATGCAAAACTCCTGTGTTACATTGGATGGGACGGGGTTCTTGAGGCTCCTCGTGTTACAAAAGAAGTTGAATTAGTAATGGAATAACGTAATGAAAGATAATAAATGAATGTGTGTGGCATTGCATGTATGAGATGTTGATGTGTGTTTGTGCTATTACCTTCATGATTATCTATTGTTGTAGCTAACGGTGTATACCGTGTTGTAGATGATCTGCAGGTTAGGAAGACTGCAGAGTGAGCCAGATGGTGTGACCAGCCGAGGACTTCTGTATATTAGGATGCGTGGGTTGGGATCTTTTGTATCAGATGTTTATGTTTGATATTTTGTACTCGGCTTTGTGTTTGTAAACACTTTTGTTGTATCATATACAACTTTTATATATTTGGTTTTCCTCTACTTGTGCCTTATTGTAAGATCCAGTGAACTTGTTGTTAGGCTAGGGTCAGGATCTATTGTGAGATCCTAGCCCAATATAGCATTCCAAGTCTTGTGGATTTGGGGTGTTATAGAGTTGGTATCAGAGCCTTAGGTTGACAACAATGACACTTTCTATCTGCAATAAAGGTAGAGTGGATAAATAAACAGAACCCACAGGGGGTATGACTTTTCAAAAGGTTTTGGTTTTAAAGTGAGTACAGATGTTTTGGGATAGTATGTACAGAAGCCGTCACCCATCTGAGGATCTCGACAGTATATATATATATATATATATATATATATATATATATATATATATATATATATATATATATATATATATATATATATATATATATATATATATCTGATGTGATGATGTGTATGATGTACTATTAATTAATATGTATATATATATACATATGACCTATATAGAGCCTTATACCTTAGGTGTACATACCCCGCAGATGGCTTGGACTTGAGCTACTGCCGCTGTAGGCCGAGGTAGAGGTAGACCACCTCTTCCTCCAGGAGAAATAGGATAGGGACCAGCTCCCGCTGCAGATCCACCGGTAATGGAGGAGGCTCCTGAGGAGGTTATTGAGAGTGTAGTTCCAGCTACGAGGAGGGGTGGGTCCAGGAGACAGCCGGCCCATCCAGGCCAGTCTGATGGCTCAAACCATCTCTCTATGGGTGGATCAGAGTTCACAAAGTATCTCAGGCATTTTGAGGAGGCCATTAGAGCGGGCAGACGAGCCCCAGATCTGCTAGGGCGTGGGGGATCATCTTAGAGATCCCATGGAGCTACTCAGGTTCTAGCTATGTCGGCACGTGCTACTGAGGTTGCTCGAGTTGTAGAGTAGACCAGAGGGCCTCGACCAGATACCTGGTTGAAAGCATTCCACCAGCAGGGAGTACCACACTTCTCTAGGGAGATCGGCCTAGAGACTGAGGTGTGGATTGGGCATGTAGACTCAGCTTTAGAGTCTATTCGTTTCCCAGAGGACAGACGGATAGAGCTAGTACAGTCTCTATTCCGTGACTTGGCACATAAGTGGTGTAGGATAGTTAGAGCACGAGTTACCACCTATAAGCAGATGAGGACTATGTTGAGAGAGCAGTTCTTCCCTGCCTCACTAAGGAGGGAGAAACCACAGGACTTCGTGGAGGCGGGTTTTAAGGGCGTACCCATTATAGACGCTATTCGCCGCTTCCAGACTGAGTTGGAATTGTTGGGTCTAGCTGCGCCATATTAGGACCAACATGTGTACCTTTTCACCCGTTGTCTGAGGGAAAACACATGCTCATATATGGCGGGATTTCACTGTGACTCATTGGCAGACTACCACGATCGGGCCTCTGCCTTTGAGAGAGAGAGAGCTAGCTAAAGGAGGACTTCTCAGACAGGACGGTCTGAGAAGTGGCAGCGTATCGCACTGACTGGTTCAGGAGCATCTGGATACGGGCAAGGTCAGACTTAGGGCCGCTCGAGTGTTCCGGTGTCTGCACAGACAGCTGAGAGAGGCCGGAAGTGTTACAACTGCGGGGCCTATGGGCATATGAGGGTTGATTGCCCTAGAGCACCACTGACTTGCTTCTCGTGTGGGAAGCCAGGACATAGAGCTAGGTTTTGCCGTCAGGGAAAGGTGTCATCACAGTAGGGTTCTTCCCCTACAAGTGCAGCAGGAGGTGGACAGAGACCGCGTCAGCATCAGACACAGGGACAATAGAGAGTCCCAGGCACACCTGCTACTCAAGGGTCAGCTCCAAGACCTAGTAGAGGTAGAGGTAGAGAGGTTGGTACCAATGATAGCCGAGGAGCACGGGGCAGAGTTTTTGAGCTGAGGAGTGTTGAAGAGCCGCCAGCACCAACTACTACAGGTACCATTCTATTACATGGTTGACCTGTTAGAGTTTTGTTTGTTACGGTTGCTACGCATTCATTTATTTCTACTGCTTGTGATGAGCGTTTGAGTTTGTCTACCATATAGGGGGCACCCTTTACAATAGGGTTACCTGATGGTAGTAGGGTCAGAGGTACCCAGGAGATACGTAGTTGTCCCCTACGCTTAGGGACCCGTGTACTACTTGTTGACTTCTTAGTCATGCCTCTGATGCATGAAGAAGTCATATTTGGTATGGACTGTATGTGTAGACACCATGCGGTGTTAGATGTGGATAAGATAACTGTAACAGTCTCTACCGACTTAGGTCCAATAGAGGTCTTCCGGACTTGGGACCTTGGGAAGACAGGATCTGTCATCAGTGCAGTACGAGCAGCTAGACTGATTGCATAGGGATGTGATGCCTTCTGGTGTTACGCCATGAAGGATGGAGAGAGTCCGGCTTTGGAGGACATACCAGTAGTTTGTAAGTTTACAGACATATTTGCAGAGCCATCTAGCCTGCCACCTCAGAGAAGCGTAGATTTTGGCATTGACTTGGAGCTTGGCACGAGACCCATCTCGAAGGCCCCATACCGTATGGCACATGTCGAGATGTTAGAGCTGAACAAGAAACTCGAGGAATTGGATGAGAAGGGCTTCATACACCCTAGCGTTTCACCATGGGGTGCACCTGTCCTCTTCGTGCGGAAGAAGGACATATCGTTGAGACTGTGCATAGATTACAGAGAGCTCAACATGGTGACCATCAAGAACAGGTATCCACTACCTCGTATTGATGATCTACTTGATCAGCTGCAGGGAGCGACAATCTTCTCCCGGATCGACTTGCGTTCAGGATATCACCAGCTGAGGGTGAAAGAGCAGGACGTGCATAGGACGGCATTTCGTACCCGGTATGGACACTACGAGTTTGTAGTGATGTCATTTGGGCTTACGAATGCCCCAACAGTATTCATGGAGTTGATGAACAACATCTTCATTGACTTCCTGGATCAGTGTGTTGTGGTCTTCATTGATGACATTCTGGTGTACTCTCGTAGCAGAGAGGAGCATGCTGGACACTTGAAAACGGTTTTGTAGATTTTGAGAGATAGAGAGCTGTATGCCAAGCTCTCTAAGTGCGTAGCTTTCTTGGCTTAGCCGGTTATTATAGACGCTTTGTGGAGGGATTTTCTGTGATTGCCCATCCACTGACGAGTCTTCTGATGAAGACTACCAGATTTGTATGGACTGACCAATGCGCTCAGAGTTTTGAGGAGTTGAAGAGGCGTTTGACTTCTGCTCATGTCTTTGCAGAGCTAGAGGGTTCCGACGATTTTGTGGTCTACAGTGATGCATCCAAGCTAGGCTTGGGATGTGTGCTGATACAGAGAGGCAGAGTGATTGCATATGTGTCTCAACAGTTGAAGACGTATGAGGAGAACTACCCGACTCATGATCTAGAGTTGGCAACGGTAGTTCATGCTTTGAAGATCTGGAGACATTACATGTATGATGCCACATGCTAGATCTTACAGACCATAAGAGTCTGAAGTACATTTTCATGCAGCGGGAATTGAATAACCGCCAGCGTCGATGGCTTGAGTTGATCAAGGACTTTGACCTTGAGATTTTGTATCATCCTAGCAAGGCGAATGTAGTAGCTGACGCCTTGAGCAGGAAGACGCCTCGAGAGAAGGCGATTTCCAGACTTACTGTACAACCTCAACATTAGAGCGATCTAGTCTGGCTAGAGATGGACATCCAATTTCCGGATGAGGATGCCCAGTTGTTTGCATTAGAGGTTCTACCTCGTCTGTTGGATGAGATCCAACAGAAGCAGAGGACCTGCCCGACCTTGATGAGGATTAGAGAGAGGATGTCTCGTGGAGAGGCACCACAATTCTCTATTGGAGCAGATAGAGTCACGAGGCGCCATGATCGCATTTGTGTACCTACTGATGCAGAGCTGAGACAGCGGATATTACAGGAGGCTCACTATATACCTTACTCAGTACACCCTGGTACGAGTAAGATGTACCATGATGTGAGACGCTCATATTGGTGTGGGAGGGCTGAAGCCCGACGTAGCCAGATTTGTGGCTTAGTGCGCGACTTATCAACAGGTCAAGATAGAGCATTTCATGCTTGGAGGTGAGCTCCATCCACTGCCCGTGCCGCAGTGGAAGTGGGAGGACGTCTCCATGGATTTTGTGACCGGGTTGAGGTCTAGTAGGAGTTTTGATGCCATCTGGGTGATCGTTGATAGACTGACGAAGATGGCACATTTCATTCCCATTAGAGAGGCGTGTCCAATGAGCAGATTAGTTGAGGACTACACTAGACAGATAGTGAAACTTCATGGGGTACCGATGACGATCATTTTTTATCGTGATGGACGGTTTACTTCGAGATTCTGGCAGCAGATTCAGATTGCTTTGGGGACGAGTCTATACTTCACGATTGCGTTTCACCCCTAGACAAATGGTCAGTCAGAGAGGACCATCCAGACCTTAGAGGATGCTGGCTGCACAGAGTCGCCATAAGTCGTTTGCAGATAAGAGGCATCGACCTCTAGAGTTCAGGGTAGGAGCTCATGTCTGGTTGAGAGTATCTCCGACGCGAGGCGTCAGACGTTTTGGCATAAAAGGGAAGCTGAGTCCCTGATATGTCGGTCCTTTTAAGATATTGGATAGAGTCGGGAGGGCAGCCTACAGATTAGCATTGCCTCCGAGGTTAGAGGGTGTTCATCTTGTGTTTCATGTGTCTCAGTTGAGGGAGTACATACCAGATCCGAGGCACATCGTGAGTTATGATGATCTGGTGGTTGAGCCGGACCACACATTTGTAGAGCACCCCATTGTAGTCCTAGAGCGAGGTGTGAGACTCCTACGTTCGAAGGACATTCCTATGTTGAGGATATAGTGGTCTAAGGACCTAATGAGGCTACCTGGGAGACAGAGGTTAGTATCCAGAGGAACTATCCAGAGTTCTATGCGGAGCTAGATGCACCAGTAGGATCCACGAGTAGATCTTAGTACCTTCTTGGTGAGTGCATGTTATGTGCTTATATGATATACCGTTTATTCGTGCTAGCTGTAATATGTACTTATGATCTGTTAGATCTTGTTTGCTAGTACGAGATAGGTATAGCTGAAGATGGTTCTTTCCTCCATGCTATGGTATGTGTGTTAGGATTAGCTGGAGATGGTTCTTCCCTCCATGCTACCTTTGATGGACATAGTGTGAGTGGAGATGGTTTTCCTCCACATAGTAGTGTTATGTGTACATTTTGGCTGGAGACGGTTCTTCTCCATGCCAGTGTGATGTGGTTAGTGTTTGGCTAGAGATGATCTTCCTCTAGGCCTTGTGTAGAGTTGTTATGCTGGAGTTGTGATTCCTCCATGCTGTGTTAAGGATATAGAATGTTATAGGTTTTGACCTGATGTTCTTGAGGAGAGAGTTATACGTCAGCTTATGGGTCCGACAGGCTTTGGGATTTTGCAAGTTTCGGGACGAAACTTGTTTTTAGGGGGGTGTGATGTAAGAGCCCTAGTCCTTGGAGCCTAGGAGCCTATTTGAGCTTTTGGTGAGTTCTACCTTGACCCTTGTTAGCTGCCCCTATGCACCACATAGGCCGCCCCAGCGGCTAGGCACCACTGCACCTTGGGTTAGCCGCCCCTGCGGTTCTATGATGGTGCAACCGGTTTCGTTGACTCTTGACTTGTGCTTTGCGGCTGGCTTCTCTTATAAGCCTTGCCTTGCTTCTGATGAGGGGTTACTTACCTCATTCCAGCTTCTTCATCCTCTCTACGTTCTTCATCTCCTTCCTCTCCTCTTCTTGATCTTCCTTTGAGTTTGCGAGAAGTTTTGAGAGTTTTTCTTTAGGCTTTGAGCTTGGATAACCTTGGAGATGTTGTTGAGTGTTGTTGTTGTGATGCTAAGGTTGTGAGGTGTGTAGAGGCCTTTGGATGCTGCCTAGGGTTTACTGAGGTGAGATCTTCCTTCCCCATCTTCCTTTCTTCTTCTTCTTTGCTTCTGTCCTCTTCTTTCTAGCTTAGGATCACAAGCTGAGCTTGTGTGGATCCTTTCCTAGCCTTCTGATGTTCATATATGTGTATATACGTGTATATGTTGTTGTGGTGTGTTGAAGAAGTGAAGAGAGTCGAGAAAGGGATCGAAGAGAAGTCGGGACCAACTCTCTGCACAGTTGACCGCCCTTGCGCTTGAACCCAGGCGCCCCTGCGCCAGCTGTGGACCGCCCCTGCGCCTGGTGTGAGCCGCCCCTGCGCCTCACAAGGTCAGCCTTGCATTCCTTGCTTCTGTTGGTGCATACCTTGTTGGTATGTCTTCCTTCCTTCCTTTCCTTTGGCCTTGGCTTAGTTTATAGCTAGGCTAGTGTGGTTAGGGTGAGTTGTATGATAGAGATGTGCCTTAGGCACTCGTGTTGATGTTGAGGATATGCCTTAGGCATTTGTGAGGATGTTTTGATCTTGAGGATGTAGGTTGGTTATGGTTATGGAGACGAGTCTCCTAACCCATGCAGTGTATGATGTTGTGTGCCTTGCTATTGCAGGTGTTGGTTTCTTCCCCAAGGGGAAGCTGTGATGTGGTATTGGATACGAGTGTACGAGGTAAGTCCTTAGGACTTACTTAGCATTCAGTTATGGATTTGTGTGATTGTGATGGTTGTGTGTGTTCATATGATTGTGCATTTATAACCTAAACCGGACTAGGATGACGTTTATTACGTTTAAGTGGCCCAAGTGTATTATAACGGGCGGTAACCACCGGTCTCCGCCTGCTGGTTAGGAGGAGGTGCCCTAAAGATGATCTCACAGGAGGGGACGAGTGACGATCACCCCCATGCAAAACTTCTGTGTTACGTTGGATGGGACGGGGTTCTTCAGGCTCCTCGTGTTACAAAAGAAGTTGAATTAGTAATGGAATAACATAATGAAAGATAATAAATGAATGTGTGTGGCATTGCATGTATGAGATGGTGATGTGTGTTTGTACTTTTACCTTCATGCTTATCTATTGTTGTAGCTAATGGTGTATACCATGTTGTAGATGATCTGCAAGTTAGGAAGACTGCAGAGTGAGCCAGATGGTGTTACCAGCCGAGGACTTCTGTACATTAGGATGCATGGGTTGGGATCTTTTGTATCAGATGTTTATGTTTGATGTTTTGTACTCGACTTTGTGTTTGTAAACACTTTTGTTGTATCATATTCAACTTTTATGTATTTGGTTTTCCTCTACTTGTGGCTTGTTATAAGATCCAGTGAACTTGTTGTCACGCTAGAGTCAGGATCCATTGTGAGATTCTAGCCCAATGTACCATTCCAAGTCCTGTGGATTTGGGGTGTTACATCAGGTAAGTCCATAGGACTTACTTAGAGAACAGTTGTGGATTTGAGTGTTTGTAATGGTTGTGTGTGTGTGCATATGATTGTTGCATTTATAACCTAAACCGGACTAGGATGTCGACCTTATTTACCTAATTGGCCCAAGTGCATTATAACCGGGCGGTGACCACTTGTCAAAGCTCGTCGAGAGTGGAGAAGGTGCTCGGAAGCCAGTAGCTCAGGGAGGACGTAGCTCATCACGCAAAACCTGAGTTAAAGAGGGAAGATGAGAGGTTCTTTAGGCTCCTTGTGCCACAAAAGAAGTTGAATAGTAATGGAATAACTTAAGTGAAGATAATAAACGGATGTGTGTGTACCATTGCATATTGTGATGTATTGGTGTATGTTTGTGCTACTACTTCATTCCTCTAAGCTAACGGTTTATATCGTGTTGTAGATGATCTGCAGGTTAGGAAGACTATAGAGTGAGCCAAACAGGGTGATTAGCCGAGGGCTTTTGTAAATTAGGATATGCGAGGGTTTTGGGATGTTTTATCCTTGTATGGATATGTTGATGTTGTTTTGTACTCGGCTATGATTTTGTAAACCTTTTGATGTATACTTTGTATAATTTTATGTATTTGGTTTTAATATATCTGTGCTTTGTTGTAAGATCCAGTGAACTTCTTGTTAGGCTAGGGTTAGGATCCATTGTGAGATCCTAGCCCAGTAGCGCCCCGAGTCCTGCGGATTTAGAGTGTTACGAAGTTGGTATCAAAGCCTTAGGTTGACAACAATGGCACTTGCAATCTGCAATAAAGGTGGAGTAGATAAATAAACAGAACCCAAAAGGGGTCTGACTTTTCAAAAAGGATTTTGGTTTTGAAAAAGGACAACTGTTTTGTTTTGGAATAGTGTGTACAGGAAGCCATCACCCTTCTTAGGATCTCGACAATATAAATATATATATATATATATATATATATAGAGAGTTTGACTCCCATGTAAACAACCCCTATAGTGTTCAATGAGAACGAATTATATTGTTAGATTGTTATAATGGATGGCTGTGATTAAGCGAAAGTTTAATGACAAAAAATAAAAAAAATTTTAAACCTTATTTTTGTAAGTAATAGGCGCGTGATAAACAAACCTCACCATAACTACCCTAATATCAAAATTCCCTAATAAAATCCCTAAATCAATTTACAATTATCGGTGTATTCCGCTTCTTCCTCCTAATCAAAATCCCGTGTTGTTCGAACTGAAGCAGACCATCGGTTCCGTCCTCTTCTTCCGATATTCGCTGCCGTTTGTGGAGCAGGTGTTGTTTTCCCCCTCCATTCTACAGTAGGTATTGTGTTCGCCGGTGCCATGTTCTTCCTCCTAATCAAAATTTCACGGTTGTCTTCTTCTTCTACAGGCATTCGATTCCGAGGTAATGTTGATTTTGATGAACTTTCTGTTTCATTGATTCCGATTAGGGTTTTGCGGTTTGAAGTAATGAAACCCCTAAATTTGTTACAGTTATCGTCGTCTTCTACTACTTCTTCCGGTGTTCGGCGCCATTGGACTCGCCAGTGTTGTGTTCAAACTCCATTCTGTATTCGGTCCTATATGCGCCGATATTCGACGCTCTACCTCTTAATCTCCTTTTCATTGTCGATTGCTACACATATTAGGGTATTCTTCGACTAGCCGCAACCCTCCGTTACACGAGGTATTGTTGATATCAAATTAATTCCGATTATGGTTTTCGGATTTTTGTTGTTGATTTTGAAGTATTGTTGCCGAATTTGGGTTGATTGTCCATTGTTGTTGAATGTTCTACATGCCTTGTCGAATGCGAGTTATGATGCAACCATTATACACTTGCCTGTTCATATATGATTGGTGTTAATGGCTATTGGATTTTATATTCGGTACGAAACTAGACAAATTGCTAAAAAAAACTCTATTTCTTTCTAAATTTTGCTTATACTATATCTGATCATGGATGAATGTTGCCAACTGAATGACAATTATAAGGTACTTGATGAATCATAGTTGATGGAAGAAGTGACTGCAAAAGTAATGTGCAATTCGTGTTGAGCAGTAATGAGACATTGGCTATGCTTATGATATATTCATGATTATGATGAATTATATTCATGGAAGAATCTTAAATATAGCATCTCCTTTCAACTAATGAAAGATTGGAATAAAATATAATGTTATCTAAAATTTTATCTATAATATATGCAGTTTTCTTTTGAGATAGTGGTTATGCTTATGATATATTCATGTTAAGCATTAATGAGACATTGGCTATGCTTATGATAAATTCATGATTATGATGAATTATATTCGTTATTGTTTGATTGTTGTGTTCAGAAAACATGGAAACTTACAAGGGGGATGCCAACTGTGACTGTAATTTTTCATGAGGAACCAGGAAAAGTATTGGGGTGTTGAGGGTCAAATATCTATATACTTTGCTCCATTGATCTGAGAACACAGTGATGCCAGAAATACCGCGTATGGTTGCTAAAGGGGCGTTGGAGATTAACAATGCTAAGGATGATGAGGAATAGATGATCCAAGTTGTTATTTTGATATGTTGCTTCGGACAACTGTTTTGCTACACTATGCCAAAACTATATTCTACCGTTTCTCTCTTTTTAGATATTTGGATCACTTATGTAGGGATTGAAATGTTGGACACTCCTGTCTTTATTAATGTCAAAATACTATTTTACAATGTCAAAACTCTTTTTTGATATGTTGTTTTGGACAAGTCTTTTGCTACAGTGAGTATAACACAACAACCATTGGAAGCTGACGACATATTGTATGCTAACACCGTTTACCATGCATAATATGATGGATTAGTAAGTGTACTTATCACCGAATATGAACGATATAATTTCAGAATACATGATATAGTTAATGGATGTTTCATATATTAGATGTTGTATGTTAAAGAGCACAACCTTTACACTTGTAGAAACATAGGAAGACGCTCTGTAGGTTGTATGCAAACACAGTGTACCATAGATAATATGACGGACTAGAAATCCACTGTTTACCGAATATGATGATATATTTCACAGAATATACAAGGTATAGTTACAGGATATAGGATATATTAGTGTGTCGTATGTTAATGAGCGTTGTACACTTGGATAATGGAGTTTACGCTTTCTTATTTGGTGTTTCAATGCCATAAAATGTAATCGGATTACAAACAATATATCCGGAAATAAAAAAAACATGATAGATTAATTAGTGTCTTTTTTATCGAATATAAACAATATAAGTATGGAATATAAAGGAAAAAGTTGCCGAATATACTTGATGTAATTTCTGGATGTTATACTGTTCGTGTAACGAATTAGGTGCTTATGATCGAGTAAAGATAACAAGTAACACCAAAGTTGGTTGTAGAGTTTATTATAGTGGTTCACTGATTGCGAAATATCATATTCATCTAAGAGTGAAATAATAAAGAAAAATTATTGCAATTTCATGAGCATATGGTACTCATCAAGGGGTTCCTTGCAATTTCTCTTGTCAAGTGTAGTTGCTTTCACCGGTGGCTAAATGGTTACATCTAAGGCAAGTTTCCGGTATTGGGTACATTTCCCTTGAATCCTCACCGACTACAAAATATGCGACGATGCAATAGAGTCCCGTCTTTTGTGCATACACGGGAAGATCACAAATGAACATCAAAACCGACCTCCTTAGCATACGCCTTATAAAAATCTATACCTTCCTCCGGCGTATTGAAACACATTTTAGTATGTGGACGTATTGATTCATCGTATTGCGGAGTCCATTATTTTGTTTTCCCGGGTGATTGCGTCATGTCTATTCCATCATTGAATTCTTCGTTTGCCGCTGCTTCATAAAAATCATCCATACTCTCCATGTTGGCATCAATGCTGAATCCATCAACATCCCAATCTCTTTCATTTCCGGAATCTGTAAAAAATTCACTACAGATTTATAATTTGATAATTGAAATATAACTAATGATTACGAGTATGTTTGATGTTTGATAATTGGGTAAACCATCACCGTTGCCGAATCTATTTTCTTCACCATTCTGTTGAACGTATTCGGCGATATAGTTACATATATTCGTTAATATGAAACAAAATATCTATTGATATTTTAATTTTATCGTAAAAAAACCATTTCACATTCAATGACGTATTTACCTTTTTCCATCGATGTCGAAATGTTGCTTTCCAAAATGCCCTACACAAATTAACCGATAAATGTGGACCTATAATGATAAAAAAACGTGAGTCTATAATTATAATATACAACAATTACACGAAGACCTTCGATATGTAACCCAATCATCAAACGAATAGCAATCGGGTGCAGAACCGGTAGCTGCAATTATTTCATTTTTAAGGTTGTTTTTTCGGGGACAAAGGTAAGACTGTAAAATGACTCAAACCGTTGAAGAAAAAACCGAGTGGTTGATGATGGTTAGAATATATAATGAAAACGAATCACTTACTGTGAATTATTCCGGCGAAGATATGGTTAATTTTCCGGCAACAATGGAGACCAAGTAGTATCTGCAAAACGTTGCAGACAAAACTGTAGAATATACGTGTGAACGATGATGCTGAATAATATCCTTATCACTTAATTGGAAGATTCTGTAAATTGTAACTACATAAAATAGTGGAAGAGGATATTATATATAATTATTAAAAAAAATAAAGAAATTGCCTTAATTGGGAGAGTGTATTACACACTACAATAAGGAGAGTGGTTTGGCTTTTTCAAAGAATATTTGTGTAAAATTAGCCATTGGATAATCAGATCAAGGGCTATTATTTGTTCTCATTGAACACTATAAGAGTTGTTTACATATGAGTCAGTATCTATCTATCTATCTATCTATCTATCTATCTATCTATCTATCTATATATATATATATATATACATATGACATATATATAGCCTTATAAGTTAGGTGTGCATACCCCGCAGATGGCTCGGACTAGAGCGACATATGCAGTTGGACGAGGTAAAGGTAGACCACCTCTTCATTTAGTAGTGATAGGTCAATGACCAGCTCCCACTGTTGATCCGCCTATAGCAAAGGATGTACACGAGGAGGTAGTTTAGAGTATCATTCCTGAGACTAGGTGTGGTGGATATGTGAGACAGCGATCACAACGAGTCTAGTCAGATGACTCGGATCATGTCTCTATGTGGGGACTTGAGTTCCGCGCGTACATCAGATGAGTGGAGGAGGCTTCTAGAGTGGGTAGACGTGCCCCGGATCTACCAGCACAGGTGGGATCTTCTGAGTTATCCCAAGGAGCTACTCAGGTGCCAGTTACACTAGCACATGCTGTTGAGGTTGCTAGAGCTCCAAAGGAGTATAGAGGGCCTCGACCAGACACTTGGTTGAAGGAATTTCATCAGTTGGGAGTACCCCCTTTCTTTGGGAAGTTGGGATTAGAGATGGAGGTTTGGATTGGACATGTGGACTCAACTCTTGAGTCTATCAAATGTCCAGAGGTTAGACGGATAGAGGTAGTACAAACTCTACTCCGTGACCTAGCTCAGTAGTGGTGGAGGACCATGCGGGTTCGAGCCACTAGCTATGACCAGATGAGTACTATGATCAAAGAGTGTTTTTGCCCTGCCTCACTGAGGAGGGAAAAACTGCAAGACTTTGTGGAGGCAAGCTTCGAGGATGTGCCGATTGCAGATGTCATCGGTCGTTTCCACCTAGAGCTGGAACTAATGGGTCCAGATGCACCTTTTGAGAATCAACACGTGTATCTGTTCTCCCGCCGACTGAGGGAGAGTACACGCTCTTACATGGCGGGATTTGATTGTGAGTCTTTGACAGACTACCAAGACAGAGCCTCAACTTACGAGTGTGAGCGGGCTAGCCAAGGGAGGACTTCTCATACATTACGGTTTGAGAAAAGACAATGTACTGGACAGACAGGTGCATGAGCATCTAGATACGGGCAAGACCAGTCTCAAGACCGCTCGAGTTATCAGTGTCTGCACAAACTTTTGAGAGAGGCCGGAAGTTTTATAACTGCGGGGCATATGGACATGTGAGGACGGATTGCCGAAGAGCACCACTGACTTGCTTCTCTAGTGGGAAGCCAAGACATTAGGCTACATTTTTTTCCGTCAAGGCAAGGCGTCATCACAGTAGGGTTCCTCCCCTGCTGGTGCAGCAGGTGGTGGGTAGAGACCGCCTCAGCACAAACACAGGGACAACAAAGAGTCCCAAACCATCCTACTACTCAAGGTTCTGCTCCAAGAACGAGTAAAGGTAGAGGTAGAGATAGTGGTGCTAGTGACACTAGAGGAGCTCGAGGTTGAGTTTTTGAGATGTAGAGTGCTGAGGAGCCACTAGCACCAGCTGCTACAGGTACCATTATGATTCATGGTACATGTTAGAGTTTTGTTTGATACGGGTGCTACACACTCTTTCATATTTGATGCATGTATGGATAGACTAACGTTAGATAAAGTAGAGGGTAGACCTTTCTCGATAGGGTTACAAGATAGGGGTCAGGTTAGAGGTACCCGAGAGGTACACAATTGTCCTATACATTTAAGAAACCGTGATTTGGTTGTGGACATCTTTGTCATGTAACTATTGCATGAGGAAGTCATTTTGGGTATGGATTGCATGGATAGAAATCATTGTGTGTTAAATGTTAGTAGGAGGACCGTGACGGTCTCTACCGAATCGGGTCAAATTGAGATTTTCCGAGGTTGGGACCTTGGAAATACGGGTATTGTAGCCTAGTTGCTGAGTTGCTGAGAGTGTATGTTGAGGACCTAGTTTTAGCCTAATCCGCCCCTGCGTGACCCAGAGGCCACCCCTGCGGTTTGCCTGGGCCGCACCTGCGCCTCACAAGGTCCGCCCCTGCGGCTCTTTGTGACTGCAACCGTCTTTATTGACTCCTTGACCCGTGCTTTACCCTTTTCCTCCCTTTATAAGCTTCTTCTCTCTCCTTCTGATGAGGGTTCTTCATTTGTAGCTCTATCTCTCTCCCTACGATCATCTTCTCCTCTCTTCTTCCTTTGAATCTCTTCTTGATCTTCTTTGAAGTTTTGTTGAGTTTTTGAGAGTCTTGCATGACTTTGTTGCTGATTGTTGATGGTTGATGTTGTTGTGCCTTGTTGAGCCACCTTGGAGGTCATGGTGAGAGTTTCTTCTTCTGCATAGGTTTAGCTTGGTGAGCTTTCACAACTTCCTTCTCTTTCTTTCTTCATTCTTTCATCTTCTCTTCCCTTCTCTTAATTTAGCTTAGATTCCCTTAGGTTTGATCTTGTTCCAACCATGATTGGCATATGTTGATGTATATATATGTATGTTTCTGTATGTATGTGTGTGGATGAAGGAGTGAAGGAATCGAAGGAAGGAGTGAAGAAGGGGCTGAGTTGGTGTCCTTGTTGTCCATCCGCCCCTTTGCCACTTGCAGCCGCCCCTGTGCCGGCCAAGGTCCACCCCAACACCACCTGCAGCCGCCCCTGCGGCCACCTGTAGTCCAGCCTTGTGTTGGCTTTGCTTTGTAGGTGTGTGTTGCTTCTAGGCTTGCTTTAGGATGCCTTTGTTTCCTCCTTTCATAGTGTGAGTGTATAGGTTCATGCTAGATGTGTGAGGAGGTGTTTTGATGAGGTAATGATTAGTATATGCCTTGTATGGCCTTTGAAGTTTATTAGGTTGTGACGTTAGGTTGAGGATGATCCTATGGATCCCTTTGGGTCTAGGTGTGACCCTTGTGTTGATAGGAGTTTGATATATCTCTTTATGTCCTGTTTATAGGTTGTGTTATCCCTCCAGTGTTGAGGTGATCGAGTTTTGGTTGAGCTTTATGTGAGGTTGAGGTATGTCCGTAGGACTTACTTAGCTACCATCCCTATATAGGGTGTTTGCATGAGTGGTTTGTGCGTTATATGTTTGTTATGATAGCATGAGACGTCGTTATTACCGACCTATGTTTTATTGATTGCCCCGTATGCATGGTTGTGATAACCTTTCCCTTTCATCCCGTCGTGGAGTCTAGGAGGTTCTTTGACGTTAGGCTAGACTGACCTTACAAGAAGGGTGCAATCCACTCCCATAGGGTACACGGATTGTGTGATTGATACTAGTACATCTGGCTAGCAGGCCCAGAGGCGAGGATGTATCGGTCCTCTGTCACATACTTTCATCTATCTATATATACATGATTTGAGTGAACGACTATTATATAAAGATGATAAATGGGTAAATGTGTGATAGCATGTTGATGTGTTTATCTTTCATGACTGTTCTTGTGCTTATGCATTACCTCATATATGTATGGTTAGCTAATGGTTTATTACCATTTTGTAGATGCCCTACAGGATAGGCGTGTTGTTGAGTGATCTAGCAGGGTGGCAGGCCGAGGACCTCTCGTACATAGGATGATTATAGTCTTTTGGGCTGAGTGATCTAGCTAATGGTTTATTACCATGTGAGGATATTCTTTTGTTACCTCCTGTGTGAGGATGTTATTGTTTATACTCGGCTATGATGTTGTTACCTTTTTGGTTGTATAGTTTATATAGTTTTATGCATTTGTTTTATATCTGTCAGTGTCATGTTGTAAGGTCTAGTGAACTTGTTGTCAGGCTAGGGTCAGGATCCATTGTGAGATTCTAGCCCAATGTGGCATCTCAAGTCCTGCGGATTCGGGGTGTTACAGAGTTGGTATCACAACCTTAGTTTGACAACAATGGAACTTGCTACCTACAATGAGGTTTGATAGGTAATATAAACAGAACACGAAAGGGGTCTGACGTTTTCAAAAGATTTATGGTTTTAAGTGTGGTTTTAGGTTAGAATGTACGAGAAGTTGCCAACTCTGCTATGGATCTCTGAAGTATAGATATGTATATATATATGTATTGTGGATTATGCTTGTATATGTGTTATATATATACCTATACATATGGCCTATATAGAGCCTTATAAGGTGCGCATACCCCCAGATGGCTCGGACTAGAGCTACTCCTACAGTAGGCCGAGGTAAAGGTAGACCACCTCTTCCTCCGGGCGTGATAGGAGAGGGACCTGTTCCCGTTGCTGATCCACTAGTGGTGGAGGAGGTACATGAAGAGATTGCTGAGATTGTCGTCCCAAAGACGAGGAGCGGTAGATCTAGGAGACATCATTCACATCGAGTCTAGTCTGATGACTCGGATCATGTCTCCGGGAGGGGGCTAGTGTTTAGAGAGTACATCCGACGTGTTGAGGAGGCTGCCAGAGCTGGTAGACAGACCCCAAATCTACCAAGGCAGGTGGGATCTTCTGAGATGTCTCAAGAAGCCACACAAGTGCCAACTATGCCGGCACATGCTATTGAGACTGTTCGAGCTACAGAGGAGACTAGAGGGCCTCGACCAGATACCTAGTTGAAGGCAGTCAATAAGATGGGCGTACCACCATTCTCTGGAAAGGTAGGGTTGGAGACCGAGGTCTGGATAGGACATGTAGACTCAGCTCTAGAGTCTATCGGATGTCTTGAGGACAGACGGATAGAGCTAGTTCAGTCTCTATTCCGTGACCTTGCACATCAGTGGTGGAGGACTGTACAAGCCAGAGCCACCAGCTATGATCGCATGAGGAGTATGACCAAAGATCAGTTCTGCCTGCCTCACTGAGGAGGAAGAAGCTGCAGGATTTTGTGGAAGCCGGCTTTGAAGATGTGCCGATTGCAAACGCCATCAGCCGCTTCTAGAATGAGTTAGCTTTGTTGGGTCCAGCTACACCATCTGAGGACCAGCATATGTACTTTTTCTCCCGTCGACTGAGGGAGGGCTTCTCAGAAGGAACGGTTTGAGAAGAGGCAGGGCACTGATAACACGATTTATGACTTAGGTTTAGGCACTCATTTAGATAGTTTTTCCGCTCATTCATGCATGGTTTGCACTAGTTCGTGACGATTTGCACTCAATTCATGTATTTTGTCGAGATAGACGTCTACACGGACTTTTGCATGCTTTGTAGGTATTTTAGGAGTTTTAGGAGCTTAATCGATACATTTGAGGATCGTTCCTCGAGATGACACACCTTCGGACTCATTGGGATGCAAGCTAGGGGCTAAGGAGGACACATGAGACCTTGTTGGTGCATGCCATGCACCAAATTGAGGCTTGATGATCCAAAACAAGCTGAGGCACCAAAACCACGGCCACTGGGACTTCCACGGGCGTGGTTTTGGCCGTGGTTTTCCCCAAACAGCTTTGACAGCTGTCCCACGATCTTCATGGCCGACTCTTGCAAATTTGGAGGATAAAAGGTGGTCTTGCAGGCTGTTAGGGGCATCTCCCATCACTCCATTCTCTCTCATACTCTCAACAACAAAGAATCTCTTATTGGAGCATTGGATTGGAGACCATTGGAGAAGAAAGAAAGCTTCCATTGGAGAAGAAGAGAAGAAACACACCATTTTTAGTCTTTCATAGTTCTAGAGTAGAGATTGTTGGAAACATTCGCTAAGGTTGTAAGAAACGATTCGAACCTTCTTTTGAAGGGTTGTAAGTCCTTCTTGAATCTTGATTTAGCTTGTTTTACTTGTTTCTCTTGCTTAATCTATTCATTCATCTCATCTCCTTGCTATGGATTCTATGATTTTATGCTTGGTGAGTTTGATTGTTAAGATGCATGTTATTGGCTAAATAGATGTGATTCTAGGGTAAGGAAATAATGGTTATGGCTCGGACTATGATAGAATGGACTTAGGTGTACCTTTGGATGAATTGTATGCTCGTACCTAGCCCCTGTTGTAAACCACGGTTTGTTCTATACATTCCACGGCCGTGGTTCTGGATGAACAACCCGTGATTTTGACTGACTTGCTTGTTTTGATGAATCTAAGTGCTAGGATGTTAGATTGTTGAAATCCTAGTGTTTGTTGAGTTAAACCTATCCTAGGCTGACCTAGTGCTAGCAACTAAGTGTTACAATAGACCTACCCGGTGATTCTTACTCTTAGATACCGAAGATGACGAACTCTAGGTAGTAGTGAGCCTCATAAGCCGCTATTGGACTGAGTGTGCTAGGATTGATGTTTAGGACCTGCCTTCCCGAGACTTACCCGGTAAGGAGAGGTTAGATCCCTAGATAACCATCCGGTTTGTGTAGAATTCCTATCCTTAGGCTCTTTGAGACTTACCCGGTGATGAGACCTTAGGAACGGACTAGTGGACCATGAGACCTACCCGGTGATTGATCCTAATCTAGAAACGCTCACTCCCAACATACTATAGTTGATCCAAGGAATGATTAGATAGCTTGAGTATGCCATAACCGGAATTTCCAACCCCTAGAATCCGTTTTTCTCCCTTTGATTACAAATTTCGTATTTGCTTGTTTACTTGTGGAGTTAGATTAGTTGACTGTTGATTTCGCATGATTTGTGATCTTTGATTGATCACCTAAAAATAAAACCAAAAACATTGAGATTTTTCATTTCTTTATTCCTTTCTCTTTTCTTATCCTAGATCTTCACTATCCTTAGTCATTAATCGATTCAATCTCACCCCAGTCTTTGTGTTCGACCTCGGAATACTATCCCTACTAAAAAACGTCTTGTACACTGCGGGTTCGCTTGGAGTTAGGAGAAATATAACGAGCTATAAATTTAAGATTTTTGCGTGCAGACATTCTTAGCGTAACAAGTTTTTGGCGCCGTTGTCGGGGACTAGGTTTAGATTGAGTCGTTGTTTGTGATTGTTTATAGTGTAGGTCTTTCTTGTTGCTTTTGATCTCGTTTGGTTTGTGATTGTTTATAGTGCAAACCATGCAACCGCCGGATTGGAGTTTACCATTTGAGATCATGTGTGACGCGAGTGATGTAGCCGTTGGGGCTGTTTTGGGGCAAAGGAAAGATGGGCTTACATATGCCATTTATTATGCTAGCAAGACGCTAGATGATGCCCAACTCAATTATGCTACCACCGAGAAGGAGTTGCTAGTGGTTGTGTACGCATTTGAGAAGTTCCGCTCGTATCTTGTTGGAGCGAAGGTCATTGTGTATACGGATCATGCTGTGATCCGTTATCTCCTTACAAAGATGGATGCCAAGCCTCGGTTTATTCGGTGGATCCTTCTTCTTCAAGAGTTTGATTTGGAAATCCGGGACAAGAAGGGGTCCGAAAATTCTGTGGTGGATCACCTTAGTAGACTCCCACCATTGGAGCTTGAGAGAGATGACATCCCGATTGATGACTCATTCCGGGATGAGCAATTGCAAATGGTGGAGGAGTGCTTGTTTCAAGTTTCAAGGGGTAATGAGCCATGGTATGCCGACATTGTGAATTACCTCGTTTACGAGGAGGTGTCTCCCGGTTTGTCATATGCCCAGTGGAAAAAGTTCTTCAAGGATATGAGGCATTACTATTGGAGTGAGCCACTTTTGTTCAAGAGAGGAGCAGATGGAGTTTTTAGAAGATGCATACCGGAGGATGAGGTGGAGAGTGTGATCCGCCATTTTCATTCCTTGCCTTGTGGAGGGCATGCTAGCTCACACAAGACATGTGCGAAGGTCTTGCAATCGGGTTTCTTTTGGCCAAGTTTGTTCAAGGATGTGCAGAATTTTGTGGTAGCTTACGATGCTTGCCAAAGGACGAGCAACATCTCAAGGAGGAATGAGATGCCCTTGAACAACATACAAGAAGTTGAGATATTCGATGTTTGGGGTGTGGACTTCATGGGACCGTTCCCCTCTTCTTGTGGCAACCTCTACATCCTATTGGCGGTTGACTATGTGTCGAGATGGGTGGAGGCAATCGCCTCTCCTGCAAATGATGCCAAGGTTGTGGTGCGGTTCTTCGACCGAGTGATCTTCCCTAGGTTTGGAACACCAAGGGTGATCATAAGTGATGGAGGGAAGCACTTCACTAATAGGAACTTTGGGGCACTTTTGGCTAAGTATGGGGTGACTCATAAGGTGGCAACACCTTACCATCCCCAAACAAGTGGCCAAGTGGAGATCTCCAACCGGGAGATAAAGGGAATTCTTGAGAAGACAGTCTCTAGGACGAGAAAAGATTGGGCTATGAAGCTCGATGATGCTTTGTGGGCATATAGAACCGCTTTCAAGACACCGATTGGCACCACTCCTTACAAGCTAGTCTATGGCAAGTCTTGCCACCTTCCGGTAGAGATAGAGCATAGAGCATATTGGGCTATAAGGTGGTTGAATTTTGACCTCAAGGAGGCCGGAGAGAAGAGATTACTAGACATGAACGCTCTTGAGGAGATTCGGTTGGATGCCTATGAAAACGCCCGGATTTACAAGGAAAGGACCAAACGTTGGCATGCTAAGCGTCTCATCCCGAAGGAGTTGAGTGAAGGCGACCTTGTCCTTCTCTTCAACTCAAGGCTGCGGCTCTTCCCCGGAAAGATAAAGTCAAGATGGACGGGACCTTATGTGGTGAAGAAGATCTTTCCCCATGGAGCGGTTGAGATAGGAGGGGAGCATTGTGGAGATTTTAAGGTGAATGGGCATCTGTTGAAGAAGTATATCCCGGGAGCCCCGGTGGACATGATTGCCCCACTTCACCTTGAGTGAGACGCCCCCGAGTTTGGTCAAGCTAATGACCTTAAAGAAGCGCTTAATGGGAGGCAACCCATTGGTAGACATCTTTTCCTTTTTCGTTTTCGTTTTTGTTTTGATTTTTCTGTTTTTGTGTGTTTGGTGTGCCTTGTGTGTGTGCTAGAGTCTTGGTGGCATGGAAGCCCTGCATGGCATGTGGATGATGATGATGATGAGTCCGTCATCAATTGTGGGTGGAGCGGACGTGGGACTTGGACGGCTAGCGGTGCCTAGCGCGGATCCCGACGCCATAACGAAAACTTTGAGCTCTCTACCATCGTTGATAGGATCATCCGACATCACTCCACTTGAGTAATCCCAAATACCAAAGCAAACCATTTTTATATTGTGAGAACCCTCTTTCACTCTTCTTTACTTCAATACCACATTGGGGACAATGTGTTTCTAAGTATGGGGTGGGGTTTGCATGATCTTTTACATGATTAGCATCTAGGGTAATTTCTTTTAGTCACATGCTTCATTATTTCTTGCATTGTACATACACATTTCGAAAAATCCAAAAAAATCAGAAAATTTTAAAAAATTTTAGTGCTTCTAAGCTTGGGAATGACCCTTATGATGAGATTGTTGTGTGGATTGGCTATGGATGGCCTTATGTGTTGAATAGATGAATGCATATGTGGACTTGAAGTACATATCTTGAATCCCATGAATGGATTGTGATCATGATGTTTGTCTTGATTGGATTGAGTATTGAAAGTTGAAATTACATGCTAGTTCTTGCACATCATCTAGGAGTGATTAAGGCAATTCATCTTTCTCTATTTCTCATCTTGATCATGTTGTTTGAGCACCTCAATTGATATAAATTTGACCTCTTTTGACCCATCCGGGAATAGGAGCATGTTAGTGTATTGAGTGTGTGAGAAGCAAGTGTGGGGTGAAGTTGTTGATGGATGAATATTATGAATGAAGTGCTGAATTTGTTGTGAAAGTGTAGACAAAAATATAGGTTTGGGGACGTTGGTTTAAATGACGAGTAACTCGGCACCATTCACATAATCGGGTGTTTGTGCCTTGCCAAAGTCAAATAAACCGATAGTCCTAATGAGCTTTGGTATGTGTGCCCGGTGTGGATGCACCTCGAAAAATAAAAAAAGCCCGAGGACGGCTAATCACCAAGGTTTCGGCTTTTGTACACCAATGCCATTGTCTCAAAAATAAGTGAAAGAAAAAGAAAAGAAAAGAAAGAAAAGATGGAGAAAATATACACTTGTGGGAAGTTGATAAAAATGTGAAGTTGTGAAGTTAGTTCCATTCCCGGATTAGCATCACATAGCCTAGAAAAATTCCCACCTAATCACAACGTTTCTTGGCCTTTTATTTCCTAAGTCCTTGTGACCTATTTGCATGTGTGTAAGACTTAGTAATCTAGATTGGATATGCTCATGATCATCTTGACTTCTTCATTTTTACATTTCAAGCATGCTTTCGAGTTAAGTACAATTGTCTTTCCGTGCCTTCATTTGTTTGATGCATGATCGCTTGTCCATTGCCATGAAACATGACTATGAAGGTGATCCAATATTAGAAGCACAACTCCAAAAAGATTTTGTTGTTTTTCTGCATGCATAAATCATGTCATCTCTTAGTCTATAGTTGGGGAATTGCTCGGGGACGAGCAAACCTTAAGTATGGGGTATTTTTGATAACACGATTTATGACTTAGGTTTAGGCACTCATTTAGATAGTTTTTCCGCTCATTCATGCATGGTTTGCACTAGTTCGTGACGATTTGCACTCAATTCATGTATTTTGTCGAGATAGACGTCTACACGGACTTTTGCATGCTTTGTAGGTATTTTAGGAGTTTTAGGAGCTTAATCGATACATTTGAGGATCGTTCCTCGAGATGACACACCTTCGGACTCATTGGGATGAAAGCTAGGGGCTAAGGAGGACACATGGGACCTTGTTGGTGCATGCCAGGCACCAAATTGAGGCTTGATGATCCAAAACAAGCTGAGGCACCAAAACCACGGCCACTGGGACTTCCACGGGCGTGGTTTTGGCCGTGGTTTTCCCCAAACAGCTGTGACAGCTTTCCCACGATCTTCATAGCCGACTCTTGCAAATTTGGAGGATAAAAGGTGGTCTTGCAAGCTGTTAGAGGCATCTCCCATCACTCCATTCTCTCTCATACTCTCAACAACAAAGAATCTCTTATTGGAGCATTGGATTGGAGACCATTGGAGAAGAAAGAAAGCTTCCATTGGAGAAGAAGAGAAGAAACACACCAATTTTAGTCTTTCATAGTTCTAGAGTAGAGATTGTTGGAAACATTCGCTAAGGTTGTAAGAAACGATTCGAACCTTCTTTTGAAGGGTTTTAAGTCCTTCTTGAATCTTGATTTAGCTTGTCTTACGTGTTTCTCTTGCTTAATCTATTCATTCATCTCATCTCCTTGCTATGGATTCTATGATTTTATGCTTGGTGAGTTTGATTGTTAAGATGCATGTTATTGGCTAAATAGATATGATTCTAGGGTAAGGAAATAATGGTTATGGCTCGGACTATGATAGAATGGACTTAGGTGTACCTTTGGATGAATTGTATGCTCGTACCTAGCCCCTGTTGTAAACCACGGTTTGTTCTATACATTCCACGGCCGTGGTTCTGGATGAACAACCCGTGATTTTGACTGACTTGCTTGTTTTGATGAATCTAAGTGCTAGGATGTTAGATTGTTGAAATCCTAGTGTTTGTTGAGTTAAACCTATCCTAGGCTGACCTAGTTCTAGCAACTAAGTGTTACAATAGACCTACCCGGTGATTCTTACTCTTAGATACCGAAGATGACGAACTCTAGGTAGTAGTGAGCCTCATAAGCCGCTATTGGACTGAGTGTGCTAGGATTGATGTTTAGGACTTGCCTTCCCGAGACTTACCCGGTAAGGAGAGGTTAGATCCCTAGATAACCATCCGGTTTGTGTAGAATTCCTATCCTTAGGCTCTTTTAGACTTACCCGGTGATGAGACCTTAGGAACGGACTAGTGGACCATGAGACTTACCCGGTGATTGATCCCAATCTAGAAACGCTCACTCCCAACATACTATAGTTGATCCAAGGAATGATTAGATAGCTTGAGTATGCCATAACCGGAATTTTCAACCCCTAGAATCCGTTTTTCTCCCTTTGATTACATATTTCGTATTTGCTTATTTACTTGTGGAGTTAGATTAGTTGACTGTTGATTTCGCATGATTTGTGATCTTTGATTGATCACCTAAAAATAAAACCAAAAACATTGAGATTTTTCATTTCTTTATTCCTTTCTCTTTTCTTATCCTAGATCTTCACTATCCTTAGTCATTAATCGATTCAATCTCATCTCAGTCTTTGTGTTCGACCTCGGAATACTATCCCTACTACAAAACGTCCCATACACTGCGGGTTCGCTAGGAGTTAGGAGAAATATAACGAGCTATAAATTTAAGACTTTTGCGTGCATACATTCTTAGCGTAACAGACACTAGGTAGACTAGTGGAGTTGGAGGAGCATCTAGCTCTAGGCGGAGTCAGAGATGTCACAGTTTCCCCTCGTCTACATTGACTACATATAAGGGACGACAGTGCTTCAAATGTGGTTATCTTGGACACATACGACCAGAGTGTACGAGGCCACCACTGAGTTGATTTACATGTGGTAGACTATGTGATCGAGCTGCCTTTTGTAGGTAGGGTAGTGTTGCATCACAACAAGGTTCTTCCCCTGCTAGTGTGGCGGGAGGTGGTCATAGGACACCTCAGCAACAGACACAAGGAAATTAGAGGGTACCAGATCATCCTTGTACTGAGGGATCTGCTCCCGGGCCGAGTAGAAGTAGAGGTCGTGGTGGGAGTACCACTGACACCAAAGGAGATCAAGGTAGAGCTTTTGAGCTGAGGAGTGCGGAGGAGCCGCCTGCATCGGCTGCTACAGGTACCATTTGCTTCATGGTTTACCTGTTAGAGTTTTGTTTGATACGGGTGCTACGCATTCGTTTATTTCGGATACATGTGTTGAGTGTCTAGTTTAGCTACTATAGAGGGGATACCCTTTACCATAGGGTTACCTCATGGTAGCCGGGTCAAAGATACCCGTGAGATACGTAGTTGTCCCCTTCGTTTATGGACTTGTGTGTTACTTGTTGACTTCTTAGTCATGCCATTGATGCATGAAGAAGTCATATTAGGTATGGATTGGATGCATAGACACCGTGCGGTTTTAGAAGTTGGTAGGAGGATTGTTACAGTCTCTACCGAGGTAGGTCAGATTGAGGTCTTCCGAAGTTGGGACCTTGGGAAGACGGGCTCTGTCATCAATACCGTACGAGCAACTAGGTTGATAGCACAGGGATGTGATGCCTTCTGGTGCTATGCCATGAAGGATTGAGAGAGTCCAGCATTGGAGGACATTCCAGTGGTCTGTGAGTTGTCATACGTGTTTGCTGAGCCGTTGAGCTTGCCGCCTCAGGGGAGTGTGGACTTCAGTATCGAGTTGGAGCCTGGTACGAGACCCATCTCGAAGGCCCCCTATCGTATGGTGCTTGTCGAGATGTTCGAGCTGAAGAAGCAACTCGAGGAGTTGGCTAAGAAGGGCTTCATCCGCCCTAACATATCCCCTTGGAGAGCACCTGTCCTCTTCGTGCGGAAGAAGGACGGATCGTTGAGACTGTGTATCGATTATAGAGAGCTGAACAAGGTGACCATCAAGAACAAGTATCCACTACCTCGTATTGATGATTTACTTGATCAGCTTTAGGGAGCGACATTTTTCTCCCGGATTGACATACGCTCAAGATATCACCAATTGAGGGTGAGGGAGCAAGATGTGCATAGGACGACATTTCGTACCCGTTATGGACACTACGAGTTTGTAGTAATACCATTCAGGCTGACGAATGCCCAAGCAGTCTTCATGGAGTTGATGAACAATATCTTCATCGACTTCCTAGATCAGTTTGTGGAAGCCTTCATTGATGACAATATGGTATACTCTCGTAGCAGAGAGAAGCATGCCGGTCATCTGAGGACAGTATTGCAGATTCTAAAGGATAGAGAACTGTATGTCAAGGTCTCTAAGTGTGAGTTCAGGATGTCTGAGGTTGCTTTTCTTGGACACATTGTCTCCGCCGATGGGTTTATGGTTGATCCGGAGAAGGTTGAGTCTGTTGTAGCTTCGACGACACCGACAAACGTCAAGGAAGTGCGTAGCTTTTTTGGCCTAGCCGGTTATTACCGACGCTTTGGGGAGGGATTTTCTGTGATTGTCCGTCCACTAACGAGTCTTCTGAGGAAAATTACCAGATTTGTGTAGACTGATCAATGTGCCTAGAGTTTTGAGGAGTTGAAGAGGCGTTTGACTTCTGCTCCTGTCTTGGCACAACCAGAGGGTTCTGATGATTTGGTTGTTTATAGTGATGCATCCAAGCTAGAATTGGGATGTGTGTTGATGAAGAAGGTTAGAGTTATTGCATATGCATCTCGACAACTGAAGACGTATGAGGAGAACTACCCAACTCACGATCTAGAGTTGGCAGCGGTAGCTCATGCTTTGAAGATCTGGAGACATTACCTGTATGGTGCCACATGTTAGATCTTCACAGGCCATAAGAGTTTGAAGTATATTTTCACCCAACGGGAGTTGAATAACCGCCAGCGTCGATGGCTTGAGTTGATCAAGGACTTTGACTTTGAGATTATGTACCATCCAAGAAAGGCGAATGTTGTAGCTGATGCCTTGAGTAGGAAGACGCCTCGAGAGAAGGCGATTGCGAGACTGACAGTTCAGCCTTAGCTTCAGAGGGATCTAGCTAGAAAAGTGTTACGCTAAGAACGTGACACGCAAAAGCTTTAAATTTATAACTCGTTATATTTCTCCTAACTCCTAGCGAACCCGCAGTGTACGGGACGTTTTGTAGTAGGGATAGTATTCTGAGGTCGAACACAAAGACTGAGGTGAGATTGAATCGATTAATGACTAGGGATAGTGAAGATCTAGACTAAGAAAAGAGAAAGGAATAAAGAAATGAAAATCTCAATGTTTTTGATTTGGTTTTTAGGTGATCAATCAAAGATCACAAATCATGCGAAATAAACAATCAACTAAGCTAACACCACAAGTAAACAAGCAAATAAAGATATGTAATCAAAGAGAGAAAAACGGATTCTAGGGGTTGGAAATTCCGGTTAATGCATCGGACTCAAGCTATCTAATCATTCCTTGGATCAACTATAGTATGTTGGGAGTGAGCGTTCCTAGATTGGGATCAATCACCGGGTAAGTCTCATGGTCCACTAGTCCGTTCCTTAGGTCTCATCACCGGGTAGGTCTCAAAGATCCTAAGGATAGGAAGTCTACACAAACCGGATGGTTATCTAGGGATCTAACCTCTCCTCACCGGGTATGTCTTGGGAAGGCAAGTCCTAAACACCTATCCTAGCACACTCAGTCCAATAGCGGCTTGTGAGGCTCACTACTACCTAGAGTTCATCATCTTCGGTATCTAAGAGCAAGAATTACCGGGTAGGTCTCTTCTAGCACTTAGTTGCTAACACTAGGTCACCCTAGGATAGATTTAACTCAACAAACAATAGGATTTCAACAATCTAACAACCTAACACTTGGATTCATCATTACAAGCAATTTCATCAAAATCACGGGGTGTTCATCAAGGTCCACGGCCGTGGTTTGTCTAGAACAAACCGTGGATTCTAACAATGGCTAGGTTCAATTAGGTGAATCATCCAAGCATACATTTAAGTCTATTCTATCATAGTCCAAGCCATAACCATCTTTTCCTTACCCTAGAATCGCATCTATTTAGCCAACAACATACATCATCACAATCGAAATCATCAAGCATAAAATCATGGCTTCCATTTACAAGATAATGAAGTGAAAGAGATAAACAAGTTGAACAAAGAAAAACCAAGCTGAATATGAGTTTAAGAAAGACTTACAACCCTTCAAAAAAAGGTTCAATCGATTCTTACAACCCTAGAAAACGATTCCGAAAATCTTCACTCTAAAATCTATCAAAGACTAATAGTGGTGTGTTCTTCTCCTCTTCTCCAATGGAACTCTTCTTCTCCTCCAAGAGTAGCTCCTCTCCAAGCTTCCAATTGAGAGAATCTTTCTTGTTGAGAGTGTGAGAGAGAATGGAGTGATGGGAGATCCCCTTCAGCCTTGCAGGACCACCTATTTATCCTACAAATTTGCAAGAGTCAGCCATGAAGATCGTGGCCCAGCTGTCACAACCGTCTCGCAAAAACCACGGTCCAATTCCACGGCCGTGGAAGTTCTAGTGACCGTGGTTTTGGTGCCTCAGCTTGTTTTCGATCAATAAGCTACGATTTGGTGCATGTCATGCACTAACAAGGTCCCATGTGTCTTCCTTAGCCCCTAACTTGCATCCCAATGAGTCCGAAGGTGTGTCATCTTGAGGAACGATCCTCGAATGTATCGATTAAGCTTCTAAATCTCCCAAAATAACTACAAAGCAACGCAAAAGTCCGTGTAGACATCTATCTCTAGAAAATACATTAATTGAGTGCAAACGTCGTGAACTAGTGCTAAACCATGCATGAATGAGTGGAAAAACTATCTAAATGAGTGTCTAAACCTAAGTCATAAATCGTGTTATCAAAAATACCCCATACTTAAGGTTTGCTCGTCCTCGAGCAAGTCCCAACTATAGACTAAGAGATGACATGATTTATGCATGCAGAAAAACAACAAAATCTTTTTGGAGTTGTGCTTCTAATATTGGATCACCTTCATAGTCATGTTTTATGGCAATGGACAAGCAATCATGCATCGAAATAATGAAGGCACGGAAAGACAATTATACTTAACTCGAAGGCATGCATGAAATGTAGAAATGAAGAAGTCAAAATGATCATGAGCATATTCCATCTAGATCACTAAGTCTTACAAACATGCAAATAGGTCATAAGGTCTTGTGAAATAAGAGGCCAAGAAACGTTGTGATTAGGTGGGAATTTTTCTAGGCTATGTGATGCTAATCCGGGAATGGAACTAACTTCACAACTTCACATTTTTATCAACTTCCCATAAGTGCATATTTTCTTTCTTTTCCTTTCTTTTTCTTTTACTTATTTTTGAGACAATGGCATTGGTGTACAAAAGCCAAAACCTTGGTGATTAGCCATCCTCGGGCTTTTTTATTTTTCGAGGTGCATCCACACCGGACACACACACCAAAGCTCGTTAGGACTATCGGTTTATTTGACTTTGGCAAGGCACAAACACCCGATTATGTGAATGGTGCCGAGTTACTCGTCATTTAAACCAACGTCCCCAAACCTATATTTTTGTATACACTTTCACAACAAATTCAACACTTCATTCATAACATTCTTTCATCAACAACTTCACCCCACACTTGCTTTTTACACACTCAACACACTAACATGCTCCTATTCCCAGATGGGTCAAAAGAGGTCAAATTTATATCAATTGAGGTGCTCAAACAACATGATCAAGATGAGAAGTAGTGAAAAATGAATTGCCTCATTTATTCCTAAATGATGTGCAAGAACTAGCATGCAATTTCGACTTTCAATACTCAATCCAATCAAGACAAACATCATGATCACAATCCATTCATGGGATTCAAGATAAGTACTTCAAGTCCACATATGCATTCATCAATTCAACACACAAGGCCATCCATAGCCAATCCACAAGACAATTTCATCATAAGGGTCATTCCCAAGTTTAGAAGCATTAAAAAAAAAAATTTTTAAATTTTCTGATTTTTTGGATTTTTCGAAATGTGTATGTACAATGCAAAACATTTGACAATATTAAACTGTCCTAGATGCTAATCATGCAAGTGATCATGCAAACCCCACCCCATACTTAGAAACACATTGTCCCCAATGTGGCATTCAAGTAAAGAAGAGTGAAAGAGGGTTCTCACAATATAAAAATGGTTTACTTCGGTATTTGGGATTACTCAAGTGGATTGATGGTGGATGATCCTATCAACGATGGTAGAGAGCTCTAAATGTTCATCAAGGCGTCGGGACCCGCGCTAGGCACCGCTAGCCGTCCAAGTTCCGCGTCCGCTCCACCCATAATTGATGAGGGACTCATCATCGTCATCCACATGCCATGCAAGGCTTTCATGCTACCAAGACTCTAGCACACACACAAAGCACACCAAACGCACAAAAACACACAAATCAAAACAAAAACAAAAACGAAAAAGGGAAAAACGTTACCAATGGGTTGCCTCCCATCAAGAGCTTCTTTAAGGTCATTAGCTTGACCAAACTCGGGGGCGTCTCACTCTAGGTGAAGTGGGGCAATCATATCCACCGGAGCTCCCGGGATATATTTCTTCAAACGGTGCCCATTCACCTTAAAATCTCAACAATGCTCTCCTCCTATCTCAACCGCTCCATGGGGAAAGATCTTCTTCACTACATAAGGACCGGTCCACCTCGACTTTAGCTTTCCAGGGAAAAGCCGCAGCCTTGAGTTGAAGAGAAGGACAAGGTCGCCTTCACTCAACTCCTTCGGGATGAGACGCTTGTCATGCCAACGTTTGGTCCTTTCCTTGTAGATCCGGGCGTTTTCATAGGCATCCAACCGGATCTCCTCAAGAGCGTTCATGTCTAGCAATCTCTTCTCTCCGGCCTCCTTGAGGTCAAAATTCAGCCACCTTATAGCCCAATATGCTCTATGCTCCATCTCTATCGGAAGGTGGCAAGACTTGCCATAGACTAGCTTGTAGGGAGTGGTGCCAATCGGTGTCTTGAAAGTGGTTCTATAAGCCCACAAAGCATCATCGAGCTTCATAGCCCAATCCTTTCTCGTCCTAGAAACTGTCTTCTCAAGAATTCCTTTTATCTCCCGGTTGGAGATCTCCACTTGGCCACTAGTTTGGGGATGGTAAGGTGTTGCCACCTTATGAGTCACCCCATACTTAGCCAAAAGTGCCCCAAAGTTCCTATTAGTGAAGTGCTTCCCTCCATCACTTATGATCACCCTTGGTGTTCCAAACCTAGGGAAGATCACTCGGTTGAAGAACCGCACCACAACCTTGGCATCATTTGTAGGAGAGGCGATTGCCTCCACCCATCTCGAAATATAGTCCACCACCAATAGGATGTAGAGGTTGCCACAAGAAGAAGGGAATGGTCCCATGAAGTCCACACCCCATACATCGAATATCTCCACCTCTTGTATGTTGTTCAAGGGCATCTCATTCCTCCTTGAGATGTTGCCCGTCCTTTGGCAAGCATCACAAGCTACCACAAAATTCTGCACATCCTTGAACAAACTTGGCCAAAAGAAACCCGATTGCAACACCTTAGCACATGTCTTGTGTGAGCTAGCATGTCCTCCACAAGGCAAGGAATGACAATGGCGGATCACACTCTCCACCTCATCCTCCGGTATGCATCTCCTAAATACTCCATCCGGCCCTCTCTTGAACAAAAGCGGTTCACTCCAATAGTAATGCCTCACATCCTTGAAGAACTTCTTCCTTTGGGCATAAGAAAGACCGGGTGGAACCTCCTCACACACAAGGTAGTTCACAATGTCGGCATACCATGGCTCATTACCCCTTGACACTTGAAACAAGTACTCCTCCACCATTTGCAATTGCTTATCCCGGAATGAGTCATCAATCGGGATGTCATCTCTCTCAATCTCCAATGGTGGGAGTCTACTAAGGTGATCCGCCACAGAATTTTCGGACCCCTTCTTATCCCGGATTTCCAAGTCAAACTCTTGAAGAAGAAGGATCCACCGAATCAACCGAGGCTTGGCATCCTTCTTTGTAAGGAGATAACGGATCGCAGCATGATCCGTATAAACAATGACCTTCGCTCCAACAAGATACGAGCGGAACTTCTCAAATGCATACATAACCGTTAGCAACTCCTTCTCGGTGGTAGCATAATTGAGTTGGACATCATCTAGCGTCTTGCTAGCATAATAGATGGCATGTGTTAGCCCATCTTTTCTTTGTCCCAAAACAGCCCCAACAGCTACATCACTCGCGTCGCACATGATCTCAAACGGTAAACTCCAATCCGGAGGTTGCATGATGGGTGCGGTGATCAAAGCATTCTTCAACCTACAAAAAGCTTCAAGGCAATCCTTGGAGAAAACAAACTCAACATCTTTCATTAGTAGGTTAGTAAGAGGCTTAGAAATCTTAGAGAAATCTTTAATAAATCTCCGGTAAAAACCGGCATGCCCTAGAAAACTCCTTACCCCCTTCACCGAGGTAGGTGGTGGCAACTTCTCTATGGTTTCAATCTTAGCCCTATCAACCTCAATGCCACGGTTGGACACCAAGTGTTCCAACACAATACCTTCACTTACCATGAAGTGGCATTTCTCCCAATTCAAGACTAGGTTAGTCTCCTCACATCTTTTTAGCACTAGAGACAAGTTAGCTAAACAATCATCAAAGGAAGATCCATAAACAGAAAAATCATCCATAAACACTTCCATGATGTTTTCAATATATTCAGAAAAGATAGCCATCATACACCTTTGAAAGGTGGCGGGTGCATTACACAATCCAAATGGCATTCTCCTATATGCAAAAGTACCCCAAGGACATGTGAATGTGGTTTTCTCTTGGTCATCGGGGTGGATAGGAATTTGGAAGAATCCACTATAGCCATCTAAGTAACAAAAATGGGAATGTTGAGCTAATCTTTCTAGCATTTGGTCAATGAAAGGAAGAGGGAAATAATCTTTCCTAGAGGCCACATTTAGTTTCCTATTGTCAATACACATCCTCCACCCCGTAACCGTTCTAGTTGGGATTAATTCATTATTTTCATTAGTTACTACGGTCATCCCACCCTTCTTAGGAACCACATGCACGGGACTAACCCACTTACTATCCGAAATTAGGATAATGATTCCCGCATCTAGCAATTTAAGGATCTCTTTCTTGACTACTTCTTTCATGATTGGGTTTAGTCTTCTTTGAGGTTCAATTGAAGGTTTATAATTATCTTCCATCAAGATCTTATGCATGCACAAAGAAGGTTTAATGCCAACTAAATCATCAATGGTATAGCCAATGGCTTTCCTATGCAATCTCAACTCATGCAACAATCTAGCAAGTTCATCATCATTCAAGCATGCATTCACAATAACCGGATATGTAGAATTCTCACCAAGAAAAGCATACTTAAGATGAGAGGGGAGGGGTTTGAGTTCAAGTTTAGGAGGACCTTTTTCGAGTGGAGACGATCCGTATAAGGTTGGTTGAGATGAATCCAGAGCCATGGAAGACTCCCCAAAGCTCCTTGAAGCTTGATCAACAACATATGCAGTTTCTGGAGAAACCACGGGCAAAACCACAGGAATTCAGCACACTTTCGTGGACTTCAAATTCAGCTCTTGTCTCCTTTTCTAATGCTTCCAAAGCCTTGATTTCTTCATTGCAAGCCTCCTCAACTCCTTTCTCCGTCAAACTTAAGCTAAGAACCTTCTCCAAGGGATCCTTGATCAAGATCAAGCTCACAACTTCTCTAGACTCCTCTTGCTCGACAATGTTGAACACATCCTCATCAAGGGTTGGCCCTTTCATCATTGTGGACAGCTTGAACTTGATATTCTCTTCTCCAATGTTGAAGGAGAGAATTCCATTCTTAAAATCCACCAAGCATCCGGAAGTGGCTAGGAATGGTCTCCCCAAGATGATGGGAACCGGATAATCCGCCGGGATGTCCAAAACAACGAAGTCTATTGGCACATAGAACTTCCCGAGTTGCACCGGTATGTCCCTAAGATTCCAACGGGATGAGTGATTGAACGGTCCACCATGTAAAGGGTCATTTTGACCGGCTTTGGCTCTCCTAGTGCAAGCGGAATGATGCTAACACTTGTCCCAAGATCACATAGGGCTTCATACTTCACTTCTCCCACTCCAATTAGCACACAAAAGGAACCCGGATCTCTTAGCTTAGGAGGCATCTCCTCCTTCATGGTTTGGATCAATTCCGAGGACCTCTTCGTCATCCTCACTTCTCCATACTCCTCCAACTTCCTTTTGTTGGAGAGTATTTCCTTCAAGAACTTGCTATACGCCGGCATACCTATAATAGCATCCATGAACGGAATGTTAATATGCAATTTAGACATAAGTTCAAGGAATTTACCAAAGTGTTTGTCCAAACGAGCTCTTGCTCGTGATTGTGGGAACGGTAGTGGTGGCTTGTATGGAGGTGGTGCCACATATGTTGGCTCATCGTCCTTGCTCTTTCCTCCATCTTCTTGCAAAGTCTCTTCCTCTATCACCACTTGCTTCCCCTTGTCACTTCCCTTAGGTAAGGGATCCTTCATGCTCAACCCGCTCCTTGTTGTGATGGCCAACACTTGGCCTCTTGGGTTGTCTTCGGTTCTTCCGGGAAGCTTTCCCGGATCTCTATGAGCTTCATCCGCCTTTTGGAACACTTGTGCCTCCAACACCTTTTGAGCCATAGAAATAGAAGTCACCGTGCTCTCAAGACCACTCAACCTTCCAAGCAATTGCTCAAACATCATTTCGGTTCTATCCTTTGGAGGTTGAGTAAATCCGGGTGGAGGTTCTTGTGAAACCTTTGGTGGTGGTGCAACGCTTGTGGAAGCGGGAGGGTTCAAGGCACCATCCGGGTTAGAATAGGAAAACCCGGGATGGTTGTGGTTAGGCCGGTAATTGTTGAATTGCCGGTTGTTGTTGAAGTTCCTTGGGCCTTGATAGTTGTTGAAATTGCCCCTTCCCATATAGTTCACATCTTCCTCCTTGGAAGACAAGTTTGCTTGCACTTGCACTTGAGGGCTTGCTTGATTCTTCAAATTTGTAGCACACAACTCCCTCAAAGATTTCAGCTCATTGTTGATGGCGTCAAGCTTGAAGTTACTCATAGTTACTTCACTCACGTCATATGCTCCCGCTTTCCTCCCATCACTCTTCCTATGGGAGTACTTCTCAATCACCAAAGCTTGTTTCTCTACAAATTCCCAAGCTTCATCCACATTCTGTTCCATGAAAGTCCCACCGGAAAGAGATTGAAGCTTGAATTGGCTATCTTCATCAAGTCCCTTGAAGTAGATCTCCAATAGCTCAATTTTCGGTATACCATGGTGTGAACAATCTAGGAGAAGGTCTTTGAACCTCTCCCAAGACTTGAATAAGCTTTCTCTATCCTTCATCACGAAGGCATTGATCTTCCCTCTTAACTCGGTAGTCTTGGAAGGTGGGAAGAACTTTGTCAAAAACTCGGTTGTCATCTCCTCCCAAGTACTCATTTGCCCTTGTGGAATAGATTGATACCAAGCCAAGGCTTTATCCTTAAGAGAGAAGGAAAAAGCCCTAAGCTTATGGTCGTTGCTCTCCAATCTAGGCGGTCTTAGAGTCTCCATCAAGATCTCATAGTTCATCAAGTGTTGATGAGGAGACTCGCCTTCCATCCCTCCAAATTGATTATGCCGGATCATTTGTAGAACTTGAGGGCGGAGCTCGTAATCATGGGCTGCGGGATCTCCTAAGTTCACACCCGGACGGTGTGCTCTTTGTGCCGGATCCATATGTTGCCCTAACGTTTGTGGCTCTTCAATGGCAATGGGCACAACCCGAATATTAACCGCCGGCTGCGGTTGTGGTGGAGGTGGAGGTTGTTGACGATTAAGCTCTCTTTGCACAAGAGCTTGCCTAATCTCTTCAATCTCCCTCCTAGTTGCTTCTTGCCTCTCATTGGCAAGTCTCCTTTCATTCTCCAAGAGCTCATCTCGTAGTCTAATTTGCTCTAAAGCCTCGTCCAACCTAGCTTGGAGATCTTTTCCGGCCATCTCTTTTCCCTTTCTAATGCTCTTGGATCTAGATCTAAGGGTTTTCTCCGGTTCGGGATCGAATGGAGCTAAATCCTTGCCACGAGATCTTCGCATACACCTAAAGAGTGAGAGATGTCCAGAAAAGCAAAGACACAAACCAAATGAGATCAAAAGCAGCAAGAAAGACCTACACTATAAACAATCATAAACAATGACTCAATCTTAACCTAGTCCCCGGCAACGGCGCCAAAAACTTGTTACGCTAAGAACGTGACTCGCAAAAGCTTTAAATTTATAACTCGTTATATTTCTCCTAACTCCTAGCGAACCCGCAGTGTACGGGACGTTTTGTAGTAGGGATAGTATTCCGAGGTCGACACAAAGACTGAGGTGAGATTGAATCAATTAATGACTAGGGATAGTGAAGATCTAGGCTGAGAAAAGAGAAAGGAATAAAGAAATAAAAATCTCAATATTTTTGGTTTGGTTTTTAGGTGATCAATCAAAGACCACAAATCATGCGAAATAAACAATCAACTAAGCTAACACCACAAGTAAACAAGCAAATAAGAGATATGTAATCAAAGAAAGAAAAACGGATTCTAGGGGTTGGAAATTCCGGTTATGGCATCGGACTCAAGCTATCTAATCATTCCTTGGATCAACTATAGTATGTTGGGAGTGAGCGTTCCTAGATTGGGATCAATCACCGGGTAAGTCTCATGGTCCTCTAGTCCGTTCCTTAGGTCTCATCACCGGGTAGGTCTCAAAGAGCCTAAGGATAGGAAGTCTACACAAACCGGATAGTTATCTAGGGATCTAACCTCTCCTCACCGGGTAAGTCTCGGGAAGGCAAGTCCTAAACACCTATCCTAGCACACTCAGTCCAATAGCGGCTTGTGAGGCTCACTACTACCTAGAGTTCATCATCTTCGGTGTCTAAGAGCAAGAATCACCGGGTAGGTCTCTTCTAGCACTTAGTTGCTAACACTAGGTCACCCTAGGATAGATTTAACTCAACAAACACTAGGATTTCAACAATCTAACAACCTAACACTTGGATTCATCATTACAAGCAAATTCATCAAAATCACGGGGTGTTCATCAAGGTCCACTGCCGTGGTTTGTCTAGAACAAACCGCGGATTCTAACAGTGGCTAGGTTCAATTAGGCGAATCATCCAAGCATACATTTAAGTCTATTCTATCATAGTCCAAGCCATAACCATCTTTTCCTTACCCTAGAATCGCATCTATTTAGCCAACAACATACATCATCACAATCGAAATCATCAAGCATAAAATCATGGCTTCCATTTGCAAGATAATGAAGTGAAAGAGATAAACAAGTTGAACAAAGAAAAACCAAGTTGAATATGAGTTTAAGAAAGACTTACAACCCTTCAAAAGAAGGTTCAATCGATTCTTACAACCCTAGAAAACGATTCCGAAAATCTTCACTCTAAAATCTATCAAAGACTAATAGTGGTATGTTCTTCTCCTCTTCTCCAATGGAACTCTTCATCTCCTCCAAGAGTAGCTCCTCTCCAAGCTTCCAATTGAGAGAATCTTTCTTGTTGAGAGTGTGAGAGAGAATGGAGTGATGGGAGATCCCCTTCAGCCTTGCAGGACCACCTATTTATCCTACAAATTTGCAAGAGTCGGCCATGAAGATCGTGGCCCAGCTGTCACAACCGTCTCGCAAAAACCACGGTCCAATTCCACGGCCGTGGAAGTCCCAGTGACCGTGGTTTTGGTGCCTCAGCTTGTTTTCGATCATTAAGCTACGATTTGGTGCATGTCATTCACCAACAAAGTCCCACGTGTCTTCCTTAGCCCCTAACTTGCATCCCAATGAGTCCCAAGGTGTGTCATCTTGAGGAACGATCCTCGAATGTATTGATTAAGCTTCTAAATCTCCCAAAATACCTACAAAGCAACGCAGAAGTCCGTGTAGACGTCTATCTCGAGAAAATACATGAATTGAGTGCAAACGTCGTGAACTAGTGATAAACCATGCATGAATGAGTGGAAAAACTATCTAAATGAGTATCTAAACCTAAGTCATAAATCGTGTTATCCTACAAATTTGCAAGAGTCGGCATTGAAGATCGTGGCCCAGCTGTCACAACCGTCTCGCAAAAACCACGGTCCAATTCCACGGCCGTGGAAGTCCCAGTGACCGTGGTTTTGGTGCCTCAGCTTGTTTTCGATCATTAAGCTACGATTTGGTGCATGTCATGCACCAACAAGGTCCCATGTGTCTTCCTTAGCCCCTAACTTGCATCCCAATGAGTCCGAAGGTGTGTCATCTTGAGGAACGATCCTCAAATGTATCGATTAAGCTTCTAAATCTCCCAAAATACCTACAAAGCAACGCAAAAGTCCGTGTAGACGTCTATCTCGAGACAATACATGAATTGAGTGCAAACGTCGTGAACTAGTGCTAAACCATGCATGAATGAGTGGAAAAACTGTCTAAATGAGTGTCTAAACCTAAGTCATAAAGCGTGTTATCAAAAAGACAAGCCAAGACGATTGCAAGACTGACAGTGCAGTATAGAAAGGATCAAAGAATAAGAATTACTCTCAAATACCCATGCTCAAACCCAAGGAATCAAAGACAAGCCAAAACGGTTAAGGTTGTGACACTCGAAACCGAAATAGAGGATGTTGAGTCTCACTACTACCTAGAAAAGACAAGCCAAGGCTAGGTTAAAGCAAATCTTTAACTTTAGATTAAAGCAAAAGCAAAGGTCGTACAACAGAGGAAATCATGGCTGGATCTTGAAGAACCACGGCCGTGCAACTCAAGAACAGACCGTGGAAAAGGCTGTCGACGAGGTTTCTCGCAACTCTCAGGGTCCAATCTGTTTACGATCGATCTATCATTATCTAAACCACAACTATCAACCCTTCACCTTAGAATTGCTAAAGGTTTTTACCCAATAACCATCATCATTGAATCAAATATCAAAAATAAAACAGAAAAAGGTAAAACCCTCGAAAACTCAATAATAATCGATATCAATCTCAAATCCGATCAACCAAAGTATGTGTTTAATGATTGCAGAATAGGGAATAGAAATCCTCACAACAATCTTAAGGAACAACAAAGAACAGGATGTCAACCCATCTCCAAATGTAAACCCTTTGATAATCTCAAAGTACACAATCTTAAATTCGCGTCTTTCTCAGAATCTTCCCAAGCAACGATCCAAAATCTCTCTCTTCGGGTATAAACCGCCGCAAATGCAAGCGTATTCGACCCGTCCCATTTTCTCCCGTCTTCGGCCTTCTTATAGGGAAAAAAATAGGGTTACGAGATAGCCCAATAACTATTGCTGACGTGGCAAATATGACACGTCATAACGTCATAGAAATCACGGTCTAGTGTAATAAACCACGGTCGTAGTTTAGGGCGTGGAGCTTTATGTTGCTCTTCAAAATCACCTTCCACGAACTCAATGCATAACCACGGTCGTGGTTTAGGTCGTGGAACTCAAAAGCCTTTGTGAAAGCCTTCGTTTCGTGTAGGTGTCAAATCATGCTCCTTCCTTAGCTTCTCCAAAGCATCTCCTTGACATCTAACATGATCTAATACTCCATTGCCTTCATAAATGCTCCAATTCAAGCCCTTATTCACCTATAAACATAACAAAGCTTGTGTAGATCTCTATATCGGCAAAATAGGTGAATGTGCTCATAAATGCTTCAAACTCATATCCATGTACACATCTAGAAGGAAAAAACAATCAAAACAAGTGCCTAAAATATAGTCATATTTCATGCTATCACTCTTACACTGCCAGACCTAGAAAACTGGGAACCTCCTTGACCGTCTTACGGAGCGGCCATGATGCAACTGACTCTATCTTTGTCGGGTCCACCTTGACACCCTCGGCGGAGACAATGTGGCCAAGGAAGGAAACATTTGGCATCCAGAACTCACACTTAGATAGCTTAGCGTAAAGCTCTTTGTCCAGTAAGATACCGCAACACCGTCGTCAGGTGTCCGGCGTGCTCCTCCCTACTCCGAGAGTATACTAAGATGTCGTCGATAAAAACTACCACAAGCTGGTCTAGGAAGTCAATAAAGATGCCATTCATCAAATCCATGAAGACAGCGGGAGCATTGGTGAGACGAAAGGCATCACCACAAACTCATAATGACCGTATCTGGTCCAAAATGCCTTCTTCGGTACGTTCTCCTCTCGCACTCTCAGCTGATGGTACCCTGACCTCAAGTCAATACGCAAAAACACAGTAGCGCCCTGCAACTGATCCAACAAATCATCGATACGCGGTAACGGATACTTGTTCTTGACAATGACTTTGTTCAACTCTCGATAGTCGATAAAAAGCCTCATAGATCCGTCCTTCTTCCCGACGAAGAGGACTGGTGCACCCCAGGGAGATACACTGGGTGAGATGAATCCCCTCTCTACTAAATCCTCGAGCTGCTTCTTGAGCTCTAGCATCTCGATTGGTGCCATGCGGTATGGAGCCTTGGAGATCGGCCTTGTGCCAGGCTCCAACTCAATCCCAAAATCTACACTCCTCTGCGGTGGTAGGCTAGGCGGCTTGCCAAAGACATCCTCGAACTCAAAAGCTATAGGGGACTCTGCTAAAAATGATCTCGTCTCCTCCTTCATGGCGTAACACCAGAAGGCCTCACACCCTTGACCTATGAGCTTTGCGGCTCGGACCGCACTAATGACCGTCCCGATCTTTCCAAGTCCCACCCTCGAAAGACCTCCCCTTGCCCAGACTCCGTAGTGACCGTCACTGTCCTCTTACTGACGTCCAGAACTGCTCGATGGCGGTCCATCCAGTCCATCCCTAATATGACCTTTTCATGCACTAAGCGCATGATGTGGAAGTTAGCTAGCCAGTCACGATCTCCCAGGTGGATGGAAAAACTGTGAATCTCTCAAGTACCGCGAACCATACTCCCATCGGGTAATCTTATTAGGAAAGGTTCCCTTCTACTGTATCTAAGATCAACCTATCTATGCAATCATCAGATATGAAAGAGTGCGTCGCACCCGTATCAAAAAGTACTCGGAATGGAAAGCCATGAATCTTAATAGTACTTGTGGTTGCGCGCGCTGTTGGCTCTACGGCGCTCCTCAACTCGAAGACTAGAGCCTGAGTACCCCTAGTCTCTGAAGTGCCTCCACTACGCCCTCTACCTCTACTTGGAACCTGAGTAGAACCTTGAGAATATGCCTGACCAAGGGCTCGCTGTTGCTGACCCCGAGCCTGATACTGAGACTTCCTTTGTCCACCCCCTGAGGTACCAGCAAGCGAGGACCCCTGCTGTGATGTTACCTTGCCTTGTCGGTAGAAGGTAGCCCTATGGCCCAGCTGGCCACAAGTAAAACATGTCACTGGTGGCTTCCTACATTCCGGCTTAATGTGTCCATACTCCCCGTAGTTGTAGCACTGACGTCCCCTAGAAACAGTCGGCGGTACAACCTAGTAACTAGAACGGCCTTGAGACTGACCACGTCCATAACCTGCACCTCCTATGCTTGTATTGGTTGGCCCGGTCCTTTGTCTCTTGTCTGACCCTCCAGACTGCATATCTCTCTTAGGACCTAGTCAGTCCCTCTCATACACGGAAGCCCGATCCTGGTAATCGGCTAAGGACTCATAGCGGAACCCTGCCAGATAGGAGCATGCAGTCTCCCTCAGTCTCTGGGAGAACAAATACACGTGTTGGTCCACAGGTGGCGCAGCAGGACCTAGCAGTGACAGCTCCTCCTAGAACCTCCTGATTGTTTCAACTATTGGAACATCATCAAATCCTGCCTCCAAGAAGTCCTGTACTCGGTCTCTCATCAACGAGGTAGGATAAAAAGTATCCTGCACAAGACTCAACAACTGCTCAAATCGGGACACTCCGCCCCGCACGGTCCTCCACTAGAATTGTGTCTGGTCTCTAAACAAGGTCTGAACCAGCTCCACCTTACGACCCTCAGGACAGCGGATCGCCTCCAGTGCGGACTCCACGTGACTAATTCAATGCTCTACCTCAAGTCCAATATTTCCGTCAAACGTGGGGACTCGCTGATGGTTGAAAGTCTTCAACCAACAAGCCGCCCTCAGTGCCCTCAGCTAATCTCTCACTCGATCATCTTCAACAACTCTCACTAGTGGCGTTATCACCGGTGGGACTACCACCTAGGTCACCCTCTGAGAGACCTCTGCGGACCTAACTGGCACTGGTGGTGCTGGAGGTGGTTCCCCAGTCCTGTATGCCTCTTTTACTTGTTGGACATACGCTCGATACTCCGATACTCCAATCGATACAAGGCCAAAATCAACAGGCCCTGAACCCCGTTCTCCAGACCTAGCAGCGGCCCCATCCCTAACCTCGGGAACAATACTCTCAGCCACCTCCTCAGTGTGAACATCTGCAGCTGGCGGATCTACTAGGGGAGCACGTCCCCGACCTCGGCCCCTCGGAAGCCTACCCACACGTCCTTGTCTCGGAGCTCTTGGAGGAAGGGGAGGTCGGCCCTCTCCTCGTCCAACGTAAGTTGTCGCTCTCGTGCATGCCATCTGGTAGAGATGTGATCGATATAAGACTACTTTATTTGCTAATAAAAACATAACTGACTTATTACTCTAGGTCACTTCTAAAGGTCAAAACGTAACTAACAAACAGATGCTATAACAAAAGTCCAATAAACTATGCCATCGAGTTCTGCGGAGGTAGTGGTGGTTCCTACATTCTATCACAACCCGTTTATGCTCATGGTTTTGAAAAAAAAATTCATTTTAAAAGTTCGGAACCCTTGCAGTTTCCGTTCGTTTGTTTATTCGGCCTTTTTGAAGATAGCGAGTGCCGTTGTTGCCAACCTGACTCTGATACCATATTGTAACACCCCTAATCTTGGAGGACTCAGAATGCCACAATCTTGGACCTCAAAATGGGTCCCGGCCCTTAGCTTGACAACAACTTCATCGGACCTTGCAACACGGCACAAATAAAAAGGCAAAACAACATAGTTTTATTTCATGAGCGAAAGCAAAAGTACAAACTCAAAACAATCCAGCCGAGTCTCAAATCCAGAATAAAACAACATAAGTCTCAAAGACATGAAATAAGATAAACAGTCCCGTCCTATAATGCACGGAACCCCGGCTACCCACTGCCGTCGGATCACTTGATCGCCTCTCTTAGCTACAAGGCATCTACAAGGCAGTATAATACCGTTAGCTAACATTCTATGCATAAGTATAAAGGTAAAAGCAAAAACACACACAACATACACAACAAACATGCAACACTCAATCCATTTATTATCTTTAGTTAGGTGATAAGCCATTACTAATGATACTTATTTTGTGACACGAGGGATTCCCAAACCTCGCGCCTGTCCCCGTTTACCAATGAGGAATGATACTAATGCATCTGACCGTCTACTTGCCTAGGTTGGTCGCAGGGAACCTCCTAGCTCTCTCAAGAGCTAGGCAGTGATGTCACGACCCGTTATCATACACTTGGTTCAATTACGTAATATAATAAAGTTGGCCTAATCAGGTTTCGTTGTTATTCTAACTAACAAACACCACTCATACACATTACACTCATACAAGAAGCTAGCTAAGTAAGTCCGTGGACTTGCCAGTCTCCGAAGCGCAAATGATCACCTCGCTCTCAAGTTCCCTTGGGAAAACGCAGAATGCCTGTTCAAGACAAGGCACACAAATCAAACCACACTCTAGTCCACTAGAAGTCTTTAGACTTCTAGGATCAACCTCCTCACCAACCTAGTACAAGAAGACTACACTCTCAGTCCACAACCTTTCCAACTCTCAACATAAAGATTCACACAAGGGTTGCTTCCACGAAGCTCTAATCGAAAACCACAACAACATACCACCAACGAGATGTACACAACTCACACAAGACCTCTAAGGTCCAGCCACTATATGGTATTCCAGTTCAACTACTCTAAGCCAGCCTAGCATGCCTCTAAGCCATAACAAACCTAAGGAATGAAAGAAGGAAAGGAAGGAACAAGATTCGGGACTCAGTGGTGCAAAACCGCCCCCGCGCCTGATAGAGCCGCCCCGCGCCTATCTGGGTCCGTCCTTGCGTCTGACTGGGTCCGCCCCTGTGCCTGTCTGAACCCTCCCCTGCGCCTCTATGAATCCGCCCCTGCGCCTAACTGTGCAGAACGTCCGTCTGTTGAGTTCTTCAATTGTGCAGCCGGTCTCTTCGAGTCTCCTGTGGTGCTATGGACGTCTTCCACCTCTCACACTAGGTCTTAGCCTCCCTCCAAGGTCTAGCTTCATCACCATACCATCAAGACAATGATAGATCGTTGAGCATAGATTCTTAAAGATCTTCCATACAAGCCATGGAAGAGGAAGGAAGAAAGAAGAAGGAAAGAGGAAGAGGAAGAAGCCTTACCCTTGTTATGTCACTGTAGTTCCGGCCTCAACAAAGGTGGATCAAAGATGGAGCAAGCAAGGAGAAGAATGGAGGACAAGGATGGAGAAGAAGAATGCAAGAGGGTGAAGTTTAGAAGAGGGGAAGCAAAGTAACGTGAATGAAATGAGGGGAGATGAGTAGTGGCTGCATAAATAAGAGGAATATCAAAAGACCCTCAGCCACCCACTCCCCACACATTTATAAGATGAATTAAAAGATAGGAAGGTGAAAGGTTGCTCGAAACCGGTACTATCTCGCCCTCGCGTTTCACCGCCCCTGCGGGAATCCTAATCGCACCTGCGGCCTACTTGACTGCGCCACCTAATCCGCAAGGGTGTGAGCCCTTGTGCATGGCTTCCAAACTCCTCTAACACTATCAAAGCGTAACGAAAAATCCGATCGTTACATAGTCTACCAGGCAAAAGTTGTAGTATTTAACTTCTACAAATAAAAAACCAAATCATGGAGGCTTTACTATATCCACAATCATTTCATAAAGCAGTTATACTTGTTTGTAACTCACCCTTTATCTGACATTTGGATTAGATTTTGTTCTTGTAACTAAACTAATGGCGTAGGTAATGCAGCTGGATTTTGCAATACGAGTGGAATATTCGTTGCTTGTTCGTCTATATTACTTACCATTGCAGCTTGTTGAAAGTTCTACCTCCCAAGTAGTAATTCAACTTTGACTTCATCTATTAGTTTCATTGTTGCGCATGATACAGAAAAAGGAAAAAAAAAAGTGAGAACAACCTAACTTGCTTTTTTTTTTCAATGATCAGATTTTGAAGTAACTTTGATTTGTTCGCTACAGTTAACTTGGAGGAGCTGACTGCTAGCTGCAACAACCTGACTTGCTTGCCGATGAACATCGGTTACAACCTCAAAGAGTCTCAAGAAGTTGTACAACCTCAAAGAGTCTCAAGAAGTTGTACATGTACTTAAATAATATCACCTTCCACCCACCTCATCTATGTGAGAAATTGAACCATTAGAATACTTGGATGCTCATTTCAATGAGCTTGGCTGCCTCCCAAAACCAAATGAAATTAGAGCAAGTTTCTGATGTAAAAAGTTACTATTGTATGCATTAGTATAATTAGTGTTACTATATTACTATCTAAATTAATTTTACAATGGTAACCTTGACAATATTTTTACACGCATTTCTTTACATTGCGATGAACATAACTATTTGTTAAAATTACCTTTTAAATTACCGTACAAGAAAGACAATAAGCCACGTGTGTGCTCCGCACGCGTGGTTACACCTAGTATATGTGTAAATATATATATATATATATGTGTGTGTGTGTGTGTGTGTGTATGTGTGTGTGTGTGTCTGTGTGTGTGTCTGTGTCTGTGCCGTACCATTATCAAATGGCCCGTCCTAAAGCGACAACATAAGTGGGACGAGGAAGGGATAAACCTCCCCTTCCTCATGTGGTCCCGAGACGCGGACGAGTAGGTAGACCTCCAAGAACGAGAATTCGGAGACGTATCCCCATAGCGGACCTGCCAGTTGCGAATCCGCAGGCCGCGGATGTGCCGGCAGAGGAGGTGGCAGACAGTACCATTCCATAGGTTATGGGTGGGGACGCTGCTAAGCCCGAGGCACGGAGATCATCGTCGGCCGAGTCGGGTTGAGCATCCATTGGGGCGTTTGCGTTTATGGAGTATGTCCAGCATGTTCAGGAGCCGTTTAGGACGGCAGCACCAACTCCCGCACCTCCCTTACATGCGAGATCATTTGAGGTCTCGCAGAGGGTGATCTAGGCCAGGGTTACCCCGGAGAGAGTTGCACCAGAGTTAGTTGTTGAGGGTGGTAGAGCGAGAGGTGAGCCGAGGTCACCGAGACCATATTCATAGTTGAAGGCTTTCAACCAGTAGCACGTACCCTACTTCGGCGAGAAGGTAGGGTTGGAGGTGGAGCATTGGATTGGACACGTGGAGTCCACTTTAGAGGCGATCCGTTACCCAGAAGATCGGTAGGTTGAGTTAGTCCAAACGCTATTCCGAGACTAGGCTCAGTACTAGTGGAGGATGGTTCAAGCGGTATTACCAAGATGGATCAAATGTTGGCCTCGTTAGGGAGAGTTTTTGCCTAGCATCACTGAGGAGGGATAGAGTGAAGGACTTCTTGGAGCCAGGATTCAAGGATGTTTCGGTGATAGAGGCGATTAGACAGTTTTGGGAGGAGTTGGCATTACTAAGCCCGCCGCTCCTCCGTCGGACCAACACGTTTACTTGTTTTAACGGAGATTGAGGGAGTACCAGGACCGGGCTTCGGCATATGAGAGGAACTGACTGGGTCCTAGGAGAGCTACTAAGTCCGGAGGGCCGGACAAGAGGCAAAGGACAGGACCAGCTAGTTCAGGAGCAAGAGCCTCACAACATGGGCGTAGCCAGTTGTAGGGACGTCCTAGTCATCAGTCTACCGCTCCAACATCTGATCGGAGATGACAGTGTTTCAGTTGTGTGGAATATGTACACATTAAGAACGCGTGTAGGAAGACACCAATGGCTTGTTTCACTTGTGGTCAACTAGGCCACCGAGCCACTTTTTTCCGTCAGGGCAAGACACAGTCACAGCATGGTTCTTCACCTGCGAGCGTTGTAGGAGGTGGGCAGAGTCCTCCTCAGTACCAGACCCGGACTCCCCAACAGCGAGATCCAGGCCACACTTATTTCCAAGGATCTGCCCAGGGGCAAGGTAGAGGTAAGGGACGTGGTGGAGGCACCATGGAGCCTAGAGGCACTCAAGCTAGGGTTTTCGAGATGAGAAGCGTTGTCGAGCCAAGAACGCCGACAACCACAAGTATTATTCAGATTCAGGACTTCCCTGTCCGGGTACTATATGATACAGGTGCTACGCACTCTTTTATTTCCGATGACTATGTAGTTAGGTTGTCCTTAGATACGATAGAGGGGAGACCCTTTATTATAGGGTTACCCGACGGGGGTAAGGTTAGGGGTACCCAGGAGGTACACAGTTGTCCCATTCATTTGGGAAACCGTGATTGGTTAGCCGACTTATACGCCATGCACCTAGTGCATGAAGAAGTCATCTTAAGAATGGATTGGATGGACCACCATCGAGACGTTTTGGACCTCAGTAAGTGTTCGCCCCTAGAGGTGTGTGCAAATAAGTTTTAAATTTATAAAACTAGAATCAAGCAAGCGAACCCGCAGTGTACGGATTGACGTAGTTAAGCAAGAATTCCAGAGTATCGAACACAGGGATTTGGGTGGGAACAAATTCAATTGCAGATTATCAAGCGAGTAAATATGAGAGTTTTGCAAATATTGGGAAAACAACAATCCTAAAGATCCAGGTGTCCAGCTGTGGCAATCGATTCAAGATATACTAATGATATAAAGATTGAGTTGAGATATGCAAAGGTATGCTAATGTAAGGTAATCGTACGGTGAAGTTCCAAAAACCTTATATGACTCACCTACAAGATACTCCTTATACAGGTTGTTGAGGCTCAATATAGGAAGGTTCTAAAAGTGAGAATTAATGTCAAATACCCAAACTTGTAATCCAAGGATCAAGACTAACTAAATTGATTAAGGTTGTGACACTCACAATCGAGGTAGAGGTTGTTGAGGCTTCACTACCACCTAGAAAAGACAAGTCTAAACTAAGTTAAAGCAAATCTTTAACTTTGGATTAAAGTAAAAGCAGGTTCGTAAACTTAAGGGAAATTACGGTTAGATCTTGAGACTCCACGGCCGTGGAACTCAAGAACAACCCGTAATTTAGGGTTCGTCAACGATTCTCTCTAACTCTCAGGGTCTAATCTGTTTCCGAAAACTTTCAATAATCTTCAAACCAATCTCAAAGTCACAATCGAGAACAAATATTGTCAATGGATTCAGAATAAAGCAAACAGTCACAATCTTAGGAAAGAAGGGAGAACGGGATGTCAATCCGTTTTCCAAATCAAACCTAAACAAGAAGAGAGATCTTCTTGCAACAATCTTCCAAAAGCTTCGATCTTCCGCCAATCCGGAGATCTCAACAGCAATCTCCGCCAAAGGTGCGAGATTAGGGCAAATCCCAAATGCGGACTTCGATCTCCAATGAGATGTCGATGCTTCCAAGCGAGGGCTCAAACGGCGTTGAAATTCTCTAAGCGGAGATGTGGGAGACGTCCTAAGCGATGATGTAAGCCGTCCTATGCGTCGATGAATACCACTAAGCAAGGATGACAGAATCTTGCTTCGTCCGTCTTTTTATAGGGCAAGATAAAATATCGGCCCGGCCCAATCTTCAAAAGATCGTGGCTTCAAAATGTGGCGAAAAAGATCGCCAAGATCACGGTCGTGGAAGATTCCACAACCGTAATTTAGAGCGTGGATTATGTCACGGTTTGAACCATATGTTCCACGGCCGTAATAGTTACTGGAATGCACCACGCCTCTCTTTGCAGTGTTCCACGGCCGTGGAACCAAACGTGGTTTGTAGTACGGCCGTATTTTAGAGCGTGGTTTAGGGCAAGAACGTGATTCTTCCCTAGCCTCGTGCATTCCTCAAGTTGAACTCCAATTTACTCCTAATAATGCCCTCAATCCATGGACATATTCAATCAACTCTTCTTTGCTCGATTCCGTTCGGAAATGACTCTTAATCACCTATAATCAACATAAAGCTAGTGTAGACATCCATATCGACAATATAGGCAATACTAGCTCACATATGCAACGATGCTCAATCAAAGGCTATCAATATGAATCAAATACGTTTAGAAAACGTGCCTAAAATATCACAATATTTCATGCTAACAAATAACCCCATACTTAACACTTGCTTGTCCCTAAGCAAGGTCTTTCAAAAAGCTTTAAACAAGAGTTAGAATGAAATATGTGTACCTTCTTTTGGATGAATATGCCTTCTAAAGAATAGATCATTCTCAAACCTTGCTTCAATTGTTTATCAAACTTTTATACACTCAATCAAAAAGTAAAAAGCAAAGAAAATTCATGAATCAATTCAACTTCTAAACAAGCATCATAACCTTTAAACATTATCAAAATCAATCATAAGTAACTTCAATTTAGATCACCAAGTCATATAACATTCTTTTGATCTTAAGGACTTCCAAAGAAAAGGTCTAGAATATGGAAGGGAAGGGAAAACTTTAAGGAAATGTGGTGCATGAATCCGGAAAAGTGGACAACTACCTTCTTCTTCTTTTGCGGTTCCCGCAACACTTCAACTTAGAGCTTCGCTCTCTTCTTTTCATTTTTCGACTTTACTTTTGGAGTTATGGACAGAGGTGCACAAAAACCGAAGCCTAGGAGATTGGCGTTTCTCAATTTTTAAGAGATGCCTCAAACCCTTAGCGCACATACCATAATCCGCTAGGAATATCGCTCAATCCGACTTTGGCAAGACACAAACACCCGGCTATGTGAATGGTGCCGAGTTACTCATCATCATGATTGACTTCCCCAAACCTAGAATTTCTTTCTATTCTTTTGATTGCAAAAATTTTGCTCTCATGGCCCTCCCACATCAAGCATGCCTTTTTCATTCACTTCTCCAAATTCCCGGATAGGTAAAGGAGGCTAATATTTCAATGAGGAGCTGAAATGGTCAAAAAGAAAGAAGAAAGAAAATTCGAATTGCCTTAATCATTTCAACAAGAAGTATAAGAACTTATAGTGTGATTTCAACTTCAATTTCTCAACATGATTTAGGTAACATTTTTCACATTATAAAACTTGCAAAAGAGGTAAAATTCATTCATTCAAATTCTTTTCAATTCACAATTATTTTAAGCATGCAATTGTCATCAAACTCAATTCACAAGTGGTGATTATCATAGAAATCATCTCAATTCATTAGAAGCACAAAATTTTTCAATTTTTATGGTTTTTCAAGTTCTTTTTCATGCAATGCGATAATGAAACGTGAAACACATGATGAACATGCAATGATAGTCTCGAATGAAAGTAAGCATAGTAAGTAGAGTTATTACAAACTTTTAGTACATCCCACCCCATACTTAGGACGAACATTGTCCCTTATGTTCAAAAGAAAGAGAGAAAAGAAAGAAAAGAAAAAGAAACTCACAAAGTGGTGGCGGGAATGTCTAAAACGACCAATCATGCATCAAATCACTGCGGTGCTGACGGCGGTGGGAATGGAGAGAAGCTCGGATCGTAGAACCGCCCAAACTGCTAGCGGTAGACGTCCCTCATCATGTGGTCAAGGTCGTCTAAACGTCCGTCTCTAGCATCCGCCCGGATCTCTAGCGCTCCTACTCTCTCTGAAAGTCCGGTAGCCCAATCCGGCATCTGCTCGTACCATCCCGGGGCCTGACTGTACCATGTTGGGGCGTCGGATGGTGCTGGTGCTGGTGGAGGTGCTGCTGGCTGCTCGGTGGACCAAGGAGGGGGAACGCCATACCATGTGGGAGGTGTGGTCATCCACGTGGGCCTCTCACTCACGCTAGCGCGGCGAGATGACGAGCCTGAGGCTCTAGCTGGACGTGGAGAGCGTCTAGGTACATCTGGGACCGCCTCCGACTGGTCCGGAAACGTGCCAAACTCCTGCTCGGCTCCTCCTCCACTCTCAAACTGATCTCCCATATCCTCCTCCTCGACAACCGGTGGTGGGACATAAGGGGGAGCTACTATCCTGTTCGCATGCATCGCAGCGAACGTCTCCTTCCAATTATGGCGTCCCGCCATAATGGAGTACTCTGGCAGCCACTCTATACCCCTGCCCGTCCTAGTCTCCCAAGGCATGCCCGCATAAGGCGGAACTCTATGTGTGGGGAAAATGAGACCCCTAACCATGAAAGCACGTAGCCCTAGAGGTACGGCCGGTATGCGGGTGCAAGCAGAAAAGTCGACACCAAAACTCCTAGCAATGTGGGTAACTATCCCACCATATCCAATGTTCCCCTTCTTCTTGTTCTTGAGCTTGCTCATCGTAGCAGCCAAGAGAGTAGCACAATCTGCACGGCGTCCATAAAGCATGCAATAGAGCAAAAACAGCTCATCCGTCTTGATCTTTTGGGGCGTCTCCGTCCTAGGAAAGAGACACTCCGAAAGAACACGGTGAGCTATCTTCAAGGCTAGATGGTACATCAATCTAGCCTTGGTATCAGCGGGTTGCCAACGGTCCTCGTCGGCGTAAATCATTGCAACCTCCTCCCAAAAGTCCTTGGGGTAAACACCACTCGGAAATCGACCATTGAAGGTCTCGTGGAACACGAAAATCGTCCCAAACTCACGGATACTCAACTGATAATCTCTCTCCATAAGGTGGAAAGAGACGGTCCTATCGACGTGGTTGTGCTCAAAGGACGTCACAACCTCCGTGTAATCTCCTCATATGCGTCTTCTCGGATAGCCGAGAAGACAACTAATCCGGCTCTATCCAAGAGCCAAGTGAGGTCATCAACAATGTTGAGAGGAACTAGATCCTCCAACAACAAATACCTAGGGCCAATCACTGGCCTCTCCTTGATCCTATCAAGTGCAGCAAGATGGTCGTCGTGTATGATCGGGACTCTAGGGTGAGGGGGTGAAGATGGAGGTGAAGGTGAGGATGGAGGTGAAGGTGAAGAGGGTGGTGGTGCCCTAGAGGATGAGGAGGAGGGATTACCCTTCCTCTTCTTATTCTGCTCATTTTTCTTCTCCTTTATCCTCCCCGAAACTCTCCTTACGAAGTCCATTCTGCTCAAAAATTACGGTCTGTTCGTCCAAAACCACGGCCGTAATTCACCCAGTGACCGTGGTTCGTCTCAGAAAATCACAAAACTCAGCAATTTCACAATCAATCTCCACAACAGGCTGTCCTAGTCTAATTTCCTCAATTCTCAATCAGTTCTTCCTAAAAATCTCTAACAAAAACAACCGAATCAGCAAGAATCAAGAAGGGAAAAGAAAACCTCTTTTTCGGATTGAAAAATCCGAAATGCGCGTTTGTTGGTGAATTTCCGTTCGATTCGTTGCTTGGATCGTGTTTGTGGTTGAATTTGCTGCATTTTGGGAAGAAGAATCGTTGAAAACGATTAGGAAACGAAGATTTGAGAGGGGGTCGTGGTGTTTCGGCACTTAGGTCGTGGAAAGAGGGATTTTTGGGATGAAATTGTGAAGAATGTGGCTTATATAGTTGCAGGCAAAATTTTGAAAAATCACGGTCTGTCGGGGTATTTCACGGCCGTGGAAGTGTACGGGACCGTGGTTTTGGCGATTTTTCAAACGCTTTTGAAAATTACGGCCACTGTAGCTATGACGACCGTAATTTAGACCGTGGAACCCTCTGTAAAGCTCCAAAGTCCAAATTTCGTCACTCTTCCTCAACATCATCCTCCTCTTTTCTTTTTCCATTGGTCCTACATCCAAAAACACGAACATACCGAAAGAAATCGAGGCAAAAACAAAGCAAAAACGTCTATACTAAACTAATTTATGAATCGAAAGCAAAAGCAAAAATGCAATACCTTGGGTTGCCTCCCAAGAAGCGCTTTGTTTAAGGTCCGTAGCTAGACCAGTCTCGCACTTATTCGAGTGCGGTAGGCGCAAACTCCTCAGTTTGGAGTTCCGGCGTGTACTTCTTGAGTCGTTGGCCGTTCACCTTAAAACTTCCGCTCGCTTCACCCCATACTTCAACTGCACCATGGGGAAAATACGCTTAATTAGAAAAGGTCCGGTCCAACGGGATTTGAGCTTACCTGGAAAGAGGCGAAGTCTTGAATTGAAGAGGAGAACTTGATCTCCTTCTTTGAAGTCCTTTGGAATGATATGCTTATCATGCCAACGCTTTGCTCTCTCCTTGTAGATCTTAGCGTTTTCATAAGCATTCAAGCGAAGTTCATCCAGCTTATTGATGTCTAGGAGACGCTTCTCTCCCGCTTCCTTCATGCCGAAATTCAGCCACTTGATAGCCCAAAACGCTTTGTGCTCTAACTCCACCGGCAAGTGACAAGACTCAACTTGTCCACTTGTTTGTGGATGGTAAGGGGTAGCGATCTTGTGGGTAACCCCATACTTAGCTAGAAGAGCTTCAAAGCGACGGGCTATGAAGTGAGAACCTCCATCACTAATGATCGTCCTTGGCGTCCCAAATCGCGGGAAGATGGTCTTGTTGAAGAACTTAACCACCACAATGGCATCATTTGTGGGAGAGGCGATTGCTTCCACCCATCTAGAAACGTAGTCTACCGCCAATAGTATGTATTGGTTTCCACAAGAAGATGGGAATGGTCCCATGAAATCGACTCCCCAAACGTCGAAAATCTCCACCTCTTGGATGTTGTTGAGGGGCATCTCGTTCCTTCTAGAAATATTGCCTGTTCTTTGACAAGCATCGCAGCAAGAAACAAAGGATTGCACATCTCTAAACAAAGTAGGCCAAAAGAATCCAGATTGCAATACCTTTGCGCTAGTCTTGTTTGAACTAGCATGTCTTCCACAAGGTAGTGAATGACAATGACGGATGACACTTTGCATCTCATCTTCCGGCACACATCGCCGAATGATGCCATCCGGACCTCTCTTAAAGATGAGAGGCTCGTTCCAATAGTATTCCCGGACGTCCTTGAAGAACTTCTTCCTTTGTGCGTAGGATAGTCCGGGCGGTATCTCCTGGCAAACCAAATAGTTAACAAAATCAGCAAACCATGGTTCGTTACCTTTGGAGATCACGTCGATGCACTCCTCTATGATATGTAGGTGTTCGTCCGGAAAGGAGTCATCAATGGGTAGATGGTCGTCCTCTAGATGTGTTAGACGACTCAAATGATCCGCAACAGAATTTTCTGAACCTTTCTTGTCGCGGATCTCAAGATCGAATTCTTGTAGGAGAAGAATTCATCTAATCAGCCTTGGTTTCGCATCTTTCTTCGCAAGGAGGTACCGGATCGCAGCATGATCCGTGTAGACAATCACCTTTGCACCTACAAGATAAGAGCGAAACTTGTCAATAGCATAGACAATGGCTAAAAACTCTTTCTCGGTAGTGGCGTAGTTGAGCTGCGCTTCATCTAGCGTCTTGCTAGCATAGTATATGGCATGGGTTCGCCCTTCCTTTCGTTGTCCAAGAACAGCTCCAATAGCTACGTCACTAGCGTCGCACATAATCTCAAAGGGTAGAGTCCAATCCGGAGGTTGGATAATAGGTGCTGAGATTAGAGCTTGCCGAATGGTGTTGAACGCATCTAAACATTCCTGCGAAAACTCAAAAACCACATCCTTCATCAATAGATTAGTGAGAGGTTTTGATATCTTAGAAAATTCCTTGATGAAACGTCTATAAAATCCAGCATGTCCTAGGAAACTTCTTATCCCTTTCACCGAAATTGGGGGAGGAAGTTTCTCTATGGTCTCTATCTTAGCTTTGTTTACTTCTATCCCTCTACTAGAGACTAAGTGGCCTAATACGATTCCTTCCTTAACCATGAATTGACACTTCTCCCAATTAAGAACTAGATTAGTGTCTTCACACCTTTGCAAAACAAGAGAAAGGTTAGAAAGGCAATCGTTAAAAGAGGAACCGTATATGGAGAAGTTGTCCATGAAGACTTCCATGATTTCCTCTACGTATTCGGAGAAGATTGCCATCATGCACCGTTGAAAGGTGGCTGGGGCGTTGCAAAGCCCGAATGGCATTCTCCTATAAGCAAACGTACCCCACGGGCACGTGAATGTGGTCTTCTCCTGATCGTCCGGATGTATCGGAATCTGAAAGAAACCACTATAGCCGTCAAGGTAGCAAAAATGTGAATGTTGCGCTAACCTTTCAAGCATTTGATCAATGAATGGCAATGGAAAATGATCCTTCCGCATTGCGTTGTTGAGCTTGCGGTAGTCTATGCACATCCGCCATCCAGTTACGGTTCGGGTAGGAATGAGTTCGTTGTTCTTGTTGGTGATGACCGTCATTCCTCCCTTCTTCGGAACTACTTGAACTGGACTCACCCACTTACTATCGGAGATAGGATAGATGATACCTGCATCAAGAAGTTTAAGAATTTCCTTCTTGACAACCTCCTTCATGGTCGGATTCAACCGCCTTTGAGGTTGTCTCGAAGTTCTAAAGTCTTCCTCCATTAGTATCTTATGCATGCATAGGGAGGGTTTAATTCCTACTAAGTCCTCGATAGTATAGCCTATAGCCTTCCTATGTTTCCTAAGGACAATCATGAGCTGTTCATGTTCATCTATGCTTAGATCGGAACTAACAATAACCGGGAAGGTAGAATTAGATCCTAGAAAAGCGTACCTTAGATGAGTAGGAAATGGTTTGAGTTCCATTGCTTTCGGAGCTTCCAACGATCCTTGAGAAGCATCCGATGTTTCCTTAGAAGTTTCTAAGGGTGATGAGTGTGTTGGAGAAGAATCGGAAGAAGTCGAAGAGATGTCTCGATCACTCGCTTCCACGGCCAGAATTACGGGTGGATCTTGTCCTCCACGGCCGTGGTTTAGGGCGTGGAAGGGAAATACGGTTGTCACATCTTCTCCACGGCCGTGTAATCCCCTGGAATGAGGTATGATTTTGGTTGTGGAATCCACGGTCGTGGAATACAGAGTATGACCGTGGATTTTGACATTCTCAGCCTCATCGTGGAGTTTCTCAAACTCCTCTTCATGCATCTCTTCTTGTGCTTCCAAGGCTTCAATTGCCTCATTGCACTCTTCATCTTCCCCTACATTGGTTAGACTCATAGTAATAACTTTTTGTAAAGGATCGTTAAAGAGAATCGCACTTACCTCCTCTCTAGACAACCCTTCTTCATCTTGGATATCGTAAATATCCTCATCAAAGATTGGCTCCTTTACTAGAGTGGAAAGAACGAACTCTACTTTCTCTTCTCCTATGTCAAAAGCGAGTCTACCATTCTTGCAATCGACTATGCAGCCGGAAGTTGCAAGAAACGGTCTTCCGAGTATGATCGGGACCGGACTATCTACAGGAATGTCAAGCACGACGAAATCAAGGGGAACAAAGAATTTACCTAGCTTGACCGGGACGTCTTCTACAATACCGACGGGGCGAGTGATGGATCGATCCGCCATGTATAACGTCATCTTCACCGGTTTAGGGTCACCTAAACCGATCTTCCTACACAATGCAAGTGGTATGATGCTCACACTTGCTCCTAAGTCACATAAAGCGTCATATGTGACATCTCCCACTCCAATGGGAATGCAAAACGACCCCGGATCCTTCAGCTTTGGGGGCATTTTCTCCTTCATGGTCTTGATGAGATCCGAAGAATCCGAACTCATCTTGACCTCACCGAAGTCTTCTAGCTTCCTCTTGTTAGAGAGGAGTTCCTTCAAGAACTTGCCATAAGCCAGCATACCTACAATAGCATCAATGAATGGTATGTTAATATGCAGCTTACTCATGAGTTCTATGAACTTACCGAATTGTTTGTCTAGGCGCGCTCGCGCTCTAGATTGAGGGAATAGAAGGGGAGGTTTGTAAGCTGGAGGAGGAACGTAAACGTCTTCCTTCTCCTTCCCCTTTTCCTTGCCCTTCTCTACGGGGACTTCAACGAACGTAGGCTGCGGATCGGTGGTTGTCACTCCGCTCCTAGTTGTAATCGCCATCACCCTTCCCTTAGGGTTGTCCTCCGTCTTTCCTGGAAGCTTCCCTTGATTTCTAGGAACTTCCTCCGCGTGGTTGAACATTTGGTTTTCTAAAACCTTTTGAGCTTTGTCAGCCTTAGAAACTTGATCATCAACCTTGATGAGGCGGTTCTCCAACCCTTGAAGCTTTCCCAAAATCGTTTCCAATATGGGATCGGGCTTCTCCTTCCCCGAAGTGTTTCCTCTATTAGATGATTGCCCCTGGCTTTTCAAAGGAGTAGAGGAAGAGGAAGGTGGAGTTAGTGAATTTGAGTTGGAAGGATAAGAGTTACCAGAATTTTGTTGATTGGAGCGCCAATTGTTGTTGTTTGAACCCCTATTGTTGTTCCAATCGTTGTTCTGGTTGTTGTTGTTTCCATTCCAATTGTTACTCCGGTTATTGTTCCGGTTATTGTTGTTGCCGCCATTGTGGTTGCCCAAATAACCAACATCCTTCCCTTGTTGCTTTGGGAAGTTGGTCTTGATAGCCTCCTTCAACTCTTTGATCTCATTGTTGAGGGAGAAAATCTTATTTTGAGCTTCGTGTGTGAGCTTTGCTCCTTGCTCCACACGATTTCCCTCCACTTTCCGGTGGGAGTACTTCTCTATGACTCTTGCTTGCTTCTCAATGAAGTCCCAAGCGTCATCTTCTCTCATGTCCATGAACGTTCCACATGAGAGGGATTGGAGGTTGAATTGCGTTCCCGCATCCAGCCCCTTGTAGTAAATCTCCAGCAAGGCAAGTTTGGATATGCCATGATGAGGGCAATCCAAGAGCAAATCCTGAAACCTTTCCCAAGATTGAAACAAACTTTCCTTAGGTCTCATGGAAAAAGTATTAATCTTACCTCTAAGTTCCGCCATTTTGGATGGCGGAAAGAATTTGGTGAGGAACTCCGCGGAAAGGTCTTCCCACGTATCTAGTTTCCCACTAGGAAGAGCTTGATACCAAGATAACGCTTTCCCCTTCAAGGAGAAGAAGAAAGGCTTGAGCTTATAGCTGTTGGTAGTAGCGCTCTTTGGTCTCATTGTCTCCATCATACACTCAAAGTTCTGCAAGTGTTGGTGTGGAGATTCAGCGCTTGTCCCGCCAAATTGGTTTTGGCGAACAAGAGTAATGACTTGAGGGTTGAAGCTAAACCCTTGCACATCTTCAGCATCGAAATTCACGCCCAAGCGACGTGGTTGTTGTGTTGGATCCATCCGCTGGCCAAGAGTTCTTGGCTCATTATCTACACGTCCGATCCTCACATTCCTAGGCGGAATGCGGCGATTAGCAGCTCCTTGTGGATGGAAAGGATTTACATTGATCGTGGGATCAATCTCCTCTAGCGGTGGCATGGAAGAATCACTATCATCAGCGGATGAGTGACTTTTTCTTCTAGACCTTGATGCTTTCCTTGAGGATTTCTTGCTTCCCTTATTCTTAAGGTCGCTCATCTCTACCCTCATCTGGAAGATCATGTCTTGTAGATTGTTAACTTGAGATTGATGACGATCCATCTCATCCTGGCGGAGAGTCTCATTCCATTGGAGTTGAGCTTTCTTCTCCGCCAACTCCGCTTGAAGATCACGTTCGTGTCCTTCAGCCATCTTCTTTTCCTTGCGCTTTTGCCTTAAAGTTTTCTCTAGCTCTAGATCAAGAGGCAAGAGATCTTCGGTGTTCCTAGACCTGCGCATGCACTCAAAGTAATATCAAATAACGAGAGCAAGCTCCCAAGCTTGACAACCGGCTACCGAATTCGGCCGAAACCAAATCCCCGGCAACGGCGCCAAAAACTTGTTCGCCCCTAGAGGTGTGTGCAAATAAGTTTTAAATTTATAAAACTAGAATCAAGCAAGCGAACCCGCAGTGTACGGATCGACGTAGTTAAGCAAGAATTCCAGAGTATCGAACACAGGGATTTGGGTGGGAACAAATTCAATTGCAGATTATCAAGCGAGTAAATATGAGAGTTTTGCAAATATTGGGAAACCAACAATCCTAAAGATCCAGGTGTCCAGTTGTGGCAATCGATTCAAGATATACTAATGATATAAAGACAGAGTTGAGATATGCAAAGGTATGCTAATGTAAGGTAATCGTACGGTGAAGTTCCAAAAACCTTATATGACTCACCTACAAGATACTCCTTATACAGGTTGTTGAGGCTCAATATAGGAAGGTTCTAAAAGTGAGAATTAATGTCAAATACCCAAACTTGTAATCCAAGGATCAAGACTAACTAAATCGATTAAGGTTGTGACACTCACAATCGAGGTAAAGGTTGTTGAGGCTTCACTACCACCTAGAAAAGACAAGTCTAAACTAAGTTAAAGCAAATCTTTAACTTTGGATTAAAGTAAAAGCAGGTTCGTAAACTTAAGGGAAATTACGGTTAGATCTTGAGACTCCACGGCCGTGGAACTCAAGAACAGCCCGTAATTTAGGGTTCGTCAACGATTCTCTCTAACTCTCAGGGTCTAATCTGTTTACGATCGATCTATCATCATCTAAGCCACAACTATCAACCCTTCACCTTAGAATTGTTAAAGGTTTTTAGCCAACAAGCGTCATGTTGATATCAATTCAAGGATTAAAAGATAGAAAGATGAAAACATCCGAAAACTTTCAATAATCTTCAAACCAATCTCAAAGTCACAATCGAGAACAAATATTGTCAATGGATTCAAAATAAAGCAAACAGTCACAATCTTAGGAAAGAAGGGAGAACGGGATGTCAATCCGTTTTCCAAATCAAACCTAAACAAGAAGAGAGATCTTCTTGTAACAATCTTCCAAAAGCTTCGATCTTCCGCCAATCCGGAGATCTCAACAGCAATCTCCACCAAAGGTGCGAGATTAGGGCAAATCCCAGATGCGGACTTCGATCTCCAATGAGATGTTGATGCTTCCAAGCGAGGGCTCAAACGGCGTTGAAATTCTCTAAGCGGAGATGTGGGAGACGTCCTAAGCGATGATGTAAGCTGTCCTATGCGCCGATGAATGCCGCTAAGCGAGGATGACGGAATCTTGCTTCGTCCGTCTTTTTATAGGGCAAGATAAAATATCGGCCCGGCCCAATCTTCAAAAGATCGTGGCTTCAAAATGTGGCGAAAAAGATCGCCAAGATCACGGTCGTGGAAGATTCCACGACCGTAATTTAGAGCGTGGATTATGTCACGGTTTGAACCATATGTTCCACGGCCGTAATAGTTACTGGAATGCACCACGCCTCTCTTTGCAGTGTTCCACGGCCGTGGAACCAAACGTGGTTTGTAGTACGGCCGTATTTTAGAGCGTGGTTTAGGGCAATAACGTAATTCTTCCCTAGCCTCGTGCATTCCTCAATTTGAACTCCAATTTACTCCTACTAATGCCCTCAATCCATGGACATATTCAATCAACTCTTCTTTGCTCGATTCCGTTCGGAAATGACTCTTAATCACCTATAATCAACATAAAGCTAGTGTAGACATCCATATCGACAATATAGGCAATACTAGCTCACATATGCAACGATGCTCAATCAAAGGCTATCAATATGAATCAAATACGTTTAGAAAACGTGCCTAAAATATCACAATATTTCATGCTAACAGTAAGATGACCATGACGGTCACCACAAAGGCAAGACATGAAGAGATTTTCTGAGGTTGGGACCTCAAAAAGACCGGTACAGTCATTAGCAAGGTCTAAGCTGCGAGACTTATTGGACAGGGATGCGAGGCCTTCTAGTGTTATGTAATGAAGGAGGACGTGAGTCCGCCCTTGGAAGAGATCCCCGTAGCATGTGTTGAGGACGTGTTCGGTGAGACTTTGTGTCTTACCACCGTAGAGGAGCGTAGACTTCACCGTTAAGTTGGAGCCCAACACGAGGCCGATGTCTAAGGCCCCATACCGTATGGAGCCGATCTAGATAATAGAGCTGAAGAAGCAACTCGGGGAGTTAGCCAGAAGGGGCTTCAAACGCCCGAGCGTTTCCCTTTGGGGAGCACCGGTCCACTTTGTTAAGAAGAGGGGGCAGATCGTTGAGACTATGTATCAACTACCGGAAGCTAAATAAATTAACCATCAAGAACAAGTCCCCATTACCGCGCATTGATGATCTGTTGGACACCACGGTGTTTTCACGTATTGATTTGATGTCGGGATATCATCAGTTGAGGGTGAGATAAGAGGACGTACCGAAGACGGCATTCAGGACCAAATATGACCATTATGAGTGTGTCCTGATGCCATTCGGTCTGACGAATGCACCCGCCGTCTTCATGGAGTTGATGAACGGCATCTTCATCGACTTCTTGGACCAATTCGTTGTAGTGTTTATTGATGACATCTTAGTTTGCTCCTCGAGTAGAGGAGCATGCGGGACACCTAAGGACGGTGTTTCGGGTCCTATAGGATAGAGAGCTTTACGCTTAGCTCTCTAAGTGCAAGTTCTGGATGTCCGAGGTGGCCTTCCTTGGTCACATAGTTTCCGCCAAGGGTGTCATGGTTGACCCGGCGAAGATAAAGTCCGTTTCTTCATGGCCGCCTCCCAGGACGGTCATGGAGTTGTGTAGCTTCTTGGGTTTTGTGTGTTACTACCGTCGGTTTGTTGAGGTTTTCTCAGTGATTGCCCGGCCACTCGCTTCCTTGTTGAGGAATTCTACTAGGTTTGTCTGGTTCGAGCCATGCTAGCGGAGCTTCGAGGAGTTGAAGAGGAGGTTGACCTCCACTCCCGTTTTAGCACAGCCTGAGGGTGTTGAGGATTTTGTAGTATAAAGTGACGCCTCCAAGCTAGGCTTGGGGTGCGTTTTGATACAGAGGGGTAGGGTTATTGCGTATGCATCTTGGCAGCAGAAGACGTACGAGGAGAATTACCCTACCTACGATCTTGAGTTAGAAACAACGATTCGTGCCATGAAGATCTGGCGACATTACTTGTATGGGGCCACGTGTCAGATCATCACAAACCATAAGAGTCTGAAGTATATATTCACTCAACGGGAGTTGAATAACCACAAGAGGAGATGATTAGAGCTGATTAAAGACTTCGACTTGGAGATTTTGTACCATCCGGGGAAGGCGAGCGTAATCGCCGATGCTCTTAGTAGGAGGATGCCTCAAGAGGAGGCGATAGCTCGGCTCACAATTCAGCCTCAATTGTGGAGGGATTTGATATAGTTGAATATGGATATCCGGTTTCTAGTTATGAACTATCGCTTGTCCGTGTTAGAGATGTTACCTGATCTATCCGAGAGATCCGACATAAACAAGAGGGTTGCCCGATTTTGATGAGGATCCGGGACAGGATGGCCCGAGGAGAGGCATCACAGTTCACCGTGGGAGCAGACGGGTTGTTGAGACACCAGGGGCATATATGTGTAATGTCGGACAGGGAGTTGAGAGAGCAAATTTTGCATGAGGCCCATTCTACACCTTACTCGGTGCACCCATGCACGATTAAGATGTACTAGGATATTAGGAGATCCTATTGGTGGGGCGGGCTGAAGTCCGACATGGCTAGATACGTAGCCTGATGTGCGAACTACCAGCAGCTCAAGATGGAGCACCAGAGACCCAGAGGGGAGCATCACCCACTACTTGTGCCGCAGTGGACGTGAGAGGACATATCCATGGATTTGATTATCCGTCTTAGACCGAGTAGGAGCTAAAATGCGATTTGGGTGGTGGTAGATCGGCTTAAGAAGACCACGTGTTTCATCCCTATTAGGGAAACGTGGCCGGTGAGTATTTTGGCCGAGGAGTTCACCCGACAGATACTGAGATTACATGGGGTGCCAAGGACCATCATCTCGGATAGGGACGGGCGCTTTACCTCGAGATTCTGGCAGTAGGTACACGCCGCCCTAGGTACGAGCCTTCATTTCACGACCACGTACCATCCTCATACCGATGTCTAGTCTGAGCGGACCATCAAGACCTTAGAGGATATGTTGCGAACGTGTGTGCTAGATTGGGGGCAGGTATGGTCAAGCCACCTTATTTTGGTGGAGTTTTCTTATAATAAGAGCTGGCACGCATCGTTTGGGATGGCACCGTATGAGGCTTTGTATGGATGAAGATGCCGTACTCCGTTATGTTGGGACAAGCTGGGGGTTCTAGCGTTGTGACTCCAGAGCAGGTACGGGACGACATGGCTAGAGTTGCTTTGATACAAGAGCGGATGCTGGCTGCATAGAGCCACCAAAGGTCATAGGCGGATAGGAGGCATAGGCCTCTAGAGTTCAGAGTAGGAGCCCATGTGTGCTTGAGGGTATCACCGACGCGGGGCGTCAAGCGTTTCGGCATTAAGGGGAAGCTTTAAAGGAAGACTCTTAGATGGTCTTCTTTTGATTTCATGTGTGCCTAGCTTGCTTAGGATGTGGAGGAGGGTCTTGATCTTGTCGAAGAAGTTTTGAGACAACCAGCCAGAGGAGGAAGCCATATAACGAGCTGCACAATTGAAGAACAGAGGAAATCTCCGTTGTTTGGAGTTTGACCACAAGGGCGCAGGCATAGAGCCGTAGGGACGGCCCAGCCAGCCGCAGGGGCGGTTCCAGGATGTACAGCGGCGGCCACACTAGCCGCAGGGGCGGTGATAGCCCTTCCGCAGTCGCGCCTTTTGAATCTGCGGCAGCGTTTCTTCTATAGTAGGCCCTCTTTATCTTGTTTTCTTCGTTATGTCCTTCGTATGAGAGGTTGATTCATGCTAGTATCATGCCTAGGCTAGACCTAGGGTAGTCTTGTGAATGCCACCTAGTAGTTGTGAACCTTAGGAGACCTTAAAGTCTCGGATGCTGCTTTTGGATGTCCTTAAGTGTGATGATCTTATAGTGTCTCCATGGCTAGATGTATTCTGGCATGGCTACTAAGTTGACCTTGTAGGAGATTGGGTTGTTGTGATATCCTAGCTTATGCTTGATGGGATTATAATATCTTGGAGTCTAAGGATGCGATCTTATCTTGTTAGTTTAGATGATCTTGTAAAGATCATTAGAACTAGAAGTCTCAAGACTTCTAGAACGTGAGAATGTTATTGATTACGTTCCTTGTTGTAAGCAAGTGTTGAGTATCTTCCTACATGAAGTGAAAGCGGTTTTGTTGATTTAGCTTTAAGACGTAGTAAGTGGCCGGTCTTACTTAGCTAGCTTCCTTGTATTAGCGTCGATTGTGTGATGGTTGTGTGTGTGTTTAGTTATGTTCATAACAACAAAACCGGAACGAGGACGACCTTTATATATTGTTATTTGGCCCAAGTGTATGATAACGGGCGGTGACATCACTACCTAGCTCTTGTGAGAGCTAGGAGGTTCTCTGCGACTAGCCTAGGCAGGTACACGGTCAGATGCATCATTACTATTCCTTGCTGGAAAGTAGGGACAAAGGCGAGTTTCGGGGATTTTCGTGTCACAAACCTAAGTTGAATTAGTAATGGAATGACGTAAATGAAAAGATATAATCCAGTTTGCGTGATATGATGTTATGTGTTTCCGTCTGTGTGGTTACCTTCTTGCTAATGCTTTGAATGTTAGCTAACGGTTTTAAACTGATTGTTGTAGATGCACCGCATGTTAGGGATGCCGCCGAGTGAGTTAGAGGAGTGGATAGCCGGGGTTCCCATACATTATAGGACGGGGATGGGATTTTATTTCGTGTTGTGGACGGTTGTACTTTTGTTTATGGATTTATGTTGTTTTAAGGACTCTGCTGGAGTTTCCACTTTGTATTGTTATCTCTGAATTCTTGCACTTGCGTTAAAACGTTTTCGGATTTTCCTTTATTTGTGCCTTGTTGGAAATGTCTAGTGAATTTGTTGTCAAGCTAAGGGTCAGGATCCATTATGAGGTCTCCGCCCGTAGCATCCCGAGTCCTGCGGAGTCGGGGTGTTACAAACTTTATGGGGAAACTTGGAACCAACTTGTTGTTTTCATGTAGCTATCATCCCCAAACTGATGGTCAAACGGAGGTGACCAATCGGACTTTCGGCTCTCTACTTAGAGCGACCCTTAGGAACAACCCACGTAGGTGGGAGGACTTACTTTCTATCATGGAGTTTTCTTATAACAGGTCTAGGCAATCGGCAACAAAGATCTCACCTTTTGAAGTTGTCTACGGCCTTAATCAACACCCCGATGGACTTCAATCCACGCCCACTCAAAGACGGAGACCACATCACTACCGCAAATCGTGTCGCTCACATCATCGAGCTTCATGAGCGGACTAGGACACAACTCCAAATGCGTGCCGATCAACTTACCTCACAACGCAACAAAGACCGCCATGACATCTCATTCGAGTCCGGTGATCTTGTTTGGCTCCACTTAAGGAAGGAGTTGATGACATGAATTATGATCTATATTTAGGCATGCATTTATGTAGAATTTTCCTTTATTTTGCATGCATATACATACATTCGTGGCAAGTTATGGTTATATTTACCAATAATTTTAGAATCGAGATCTACACAAGTTTTATGACATTTGTAGATAAATTGGCGAATTATGGAGGAAAATGACACATTTAAGGATTATGCCTTGATGCGAAACAAAAAGGAGCATAAAAGGAGCTAGGAAAGAGCTGGAGTGAATTCTGATATCACGGCAAACTACTTTCTGATACCGAGCGGAGTGTATTCTGATACTGCGGAGTGGGCTCTAATACCGAACCAAAGTTTTCTCTGATACCGTCTGATACTCCAAAGTATTTTCTGATACCGCACCAGAGTGGGCTTTGATACCAGCGGGCTCAATTTCTTTTTCGGCTCAAATGTTTAGGGATTTATCTTTAAGCTGCCTGTTATCTTTAAGTTAGAGGTTATCTTTTAGATGCGATCTATCTTTGACCCATGCTTGTAAACCCTAGATTTATCCCTATAAATATCCTATATCCTTCAACGTTGAAAAGGCAGTCAATATCTCCAATCACATGTCTCCCAGCATAAAATCTCACACCGACAACCCATAGAAGACGCCCTCTGACGTGGATTGACGCCCACGGAAGTTGGCTTTCTACGCCATTGACACAGATTGACAACCCGTACGACATCAACAGTTGAAGGAAGATTTGAAGAAGGATTCTTGGAGAAATTTAGGTTCTTGATTTATTTTGCATTTTAAGATATTTGATATTTGACTGATTGATTTGAGATATCTGAAGATTGATTACTTTGAAGTTATTGAGTTTTCTTGGTTTTATCCCTTTTCAACCTCTTTTGTGATTATTCATATTGATATGATGATTGTTGGCTAAACCCTGCGATTCTAGGGTTGATGGTTGTGGTTTAGATGATGATAGATTAAACTTTGTAAATAGATTGGACCCTGAGAGTTGTGAGATTAAACCGCCGCAGAAGGATTTCTTCGGTTTGTTCTTGAATTCCACGCCCGTGGTTTCCCAAGATCTTGTTGTGGTTTCCTCTATCTTGCACGTTTTCTTTTACCTTTATCAAAAGTTACAGATTGCCTAAACCCTAGCTTTGTTGAACCATTCTAGGTAATAGGAAATTCAAAACCCTCTATTAAGGTGGAGAGTGTCATAGCTTGTACCTTTGTGTTTCCTTTTGACTTCCTTGGGATTGGTGCTTGGTATTGAGAGAGAAATCCTATCCTTAGATCCTCTATATAACAAGACTCAACATCCGGTATTAGAGAACCTTTGGGTGAGACAAGTGAATGTTGGAACTTCATTGTACGATATCCTACCTTAGAACATATACCTTTGCAATCCACACTACAAAAAATAATTCAATTGGCGACGGCAAAAAAGCCATTTGCCGTCGCCAATAATCAATGTCGACGGCTTGGCGACGGCAAAACGGGGTGTAGCCAGAACAGGCGACGCAAAAGTTTTTCGTGTCGGCATTTTGCCGTCGCCAAATTTTTGCGTCGGCTAAAGCCGTCACCGTCAGTGTGTCGCAAACTTTGAAATTTGGTGGGAAAGTTTGTACTTTTGGCAACGGTAAGGAGCCGTCGCAAAATGTATATTTGATGAGAAATTTTGTATTTTTGGCGACGGCATGGAGCCGTTGCAAAATTTTTGAAATGTGTTTAAAATATTAATTTTTAGCAACGGTAACTTGCCGTGACAAATTGTAAATTTGATGGGAAAATTCTACCACATCATGTAAAATTATACCACAACCTGTATTATTTGAAAATATGTATTATTTGAAAACATCTAAATGATTGCATCAAGCTGCAACAACAATTTTCATAAACCAAAAGAGTGTATTTAACATTCAAAACAATCAAAATAGAACGATCCTAAGTGTAAATAAGTTCACAATTTGAAAGTGCAAGACCTAGATGTCCTTCATCTTTAACAAAGTGGTAATGAACTTCACAATCACACACTTCCACGATCTAAACATATTCTACTTGGACAAATTCTTCATCAGCTGTATCATTTTCGCTAATTGGTTCCTTTTCTGATGCTACATGATCTCATCTCCAATAGACTCTTTTCGATGTGCATTAGTTGCAACCTATAAAATATGAAATAATAACAATAGTTTAGGTGGGAAAAATTTACGGTAACGAAGTCTTATGCACATAGATGAGCATTTACTTATTAAACATGAAATTTTTTTTAAAGAATTTAAAACTCTAGATAACAAAACTAACCTGGGTAAGTGAATGCGAGCTTCTCCCTTCATTGCCCTCCAATTGCATAAGAATAAGAAGTTTCTTCAATTCTTCATACTCCAACTCAAAGTGCTTTGTGAATTTTGTTGTTACGTCTTCAGTGACTTTTCGAGTTACATCTTCAATGACTTCTACTCTTAGCTCTTCCTTCAGTGACTTTTTGTGAATTTAAAACGTATTTGTCGTTCCGGTTTAATAAGGGTGAAAACTTCGTACACAAATAATCGATCGAAAGCCACAAACCTGATTAAAAGAGGTTGGTTATTCATTTATAAAAGTAAGGTCCATCACATAACATGAATCGAATAAACTATAAAAATGAAGTATACGACTTGAAGCGAAGTACTTGTAGATCAAAGTCGGATGCTCTAACTCAACCTATTGAGCTGGAGTGGATGGTCCTCAATCACCATAAATGGCCCATGCATGCTTCCAGAAGCATAAATTGAAAGAAGAGATGCCACTTCTAGACGTTATAACGAAAAGTTGCAGAAACGCGCAAGATACAAGAATAATAACAAAGGGCCAGAATTAATGGGGGACCATAACCTGTAGTAAAATGTTCACACTGCTCCCTCTAACTCTCACAATTCACTGCTTTGACCTAAAGTACTTTAGTAAAGAACAATTTATAAATTAATATCAAACAATAGGGAAAAAAATAGAGGAGAAACATAATGATGGTTGAAAAATGCTGGAGTGGAAACATAAAGAGAAAAATGTATCATTAGAGCATAATTGTGGCCATTGTCTCCAAGCCCATTAAAAAAAAAAGAAATAATGACCATATGGGAAAACGTCTTACTGGAATGTCAAACAAACATATTATTAAGATTAAAACCAATCAAATGTAGAAAAAAATAACGAATGAATAGCCACAGAGAGGGGGAAATCAACCAAGTTTTGCAAAATTAGGATAAAAAAAGTCAAATTTAAAGGTGAAAACAAAGGTGTGTTTAAACAAACATGATAAACGATAATTAAGTGATTGGGGCTAAAACTTCAAATGAAGATCATAAATATAGAACCTATCTATTCAAACTTAGCGATCAATCAGCTTAGTAGTTGAAATTGGGGATACCTAGAGTAGTGAATATCCATCATCCATTAGTAGTTGAAATTGAAAATATTCAAAGCTATAGGAGAAGAATATATACCGAAAACTCTAGCCACTGCCTTCCTATTTGATTTCTTCAGCGACATATCGGATTAAAAAAATTTCAGCTACGATTATCAACGAAACGCACGAATTGAAAAGATTTAAAGTTGTAGGTAAAGAATATACATGGAAAGGTAAAATTTCTTTAAATTCAAATACCTCTCCACTATTCTTAATGTTGCAATCAATTATCCTGCATCATAATAACACAAGTCACAAGAAGTTAACAAAAGGAGATCAAAACTTCAAAAATTAGAACATATGATACCTTAAACTGGACAGCCCACCCACGCCACAAAGAAGTAGACGCTTCACACCTGCTCCATGTTGTAAAAAATAGATGATATGGTATCGTTGGCCATGCTTATGAGTCCAAATCTTAGACTTTGCAGGCTATAATAGCACAAGTTAATCACATAACTGTATGATGTTCATTTAGTTTCCTATAACATTTTTTATTATCTAATGACCTTTTCATCACATATGCAATCTAGGATGTTTCATGTAGCCTTCTCTAGTGATGCCTGTTGAGTTACAAGTAAGATAATAATGGGAAATGACCCTTCTCTAGTTGAAGCCTGTTGAGTTACAAGTGAGATAATAATGGAAAATGACAAGTAAGCTAATAAAAACTAAAGTGCAATCTAAGCAATGAAAAGTATATCCCACCTCAACCAATGCAAGCGTATTCATATTTGGCGACCAAGTTGGCTTGACACCTTTTCTTGCAATTACTTATTCAGGTCTCCCACTTCAAATAAATAGTGAAGGGAATTCTATCAACTTCATGAGATACATACGATACCATTTTAATTATAAAACTAAACATCCTTGTAATAAGAAGGTCTAAGATGTGATTCCTAAGACCCAAAACCTATACAAGATATTGATCTCTAGGTCAAGTACAGCTACTGCTGCATTAGTAAACAGTGATTATGTTGAACTTTAGTAAATCGATGAGAATGTGAATTTATTCGTGTTGGTGTTTTGCTACTACACAGCTGAACTAAATCTGAGATAGAGAATAATAGAATCTTTTTAAATAAAAATCTACGTTCATGTGGAATGATAAGGTACTTGAGCATCCCTAACAGTTCCTTTTTAAAATCCTGTTCTCATTTATATACAGTGCAGTATCCTTCTTTTGCCCAGGAAATTAGTTTAAGATTTTTACTTGTTCTGCATTAACATCATGGATAGCTTTCCAATCAGATTTAGCTAATTATTGAAGTACATTTATGTATCTAAAATATAAGTTTATACGTAATTTATCAAGGTTAAGTACTCGACTTATGCACTTGGCTATAGTGAATTTACGGTGCAATCAACTTAGCGAATCCAATTCAATGCCACCCAAAATTCATAGATTCTTTAGTAGTACTTAAATGAATGCATTTTTTGAAATCATAAACATGAAAAGAAATCTCTCATGAATGCAACCAATCAATAAATATCCTTAAAATCCAAACAAGAATGACAGGAAAGAATGTACACAAGTTCCTGACAATGACTCATGAGCTTACCATGGCAAATGCAAGGTCAGCACTCTGTCTCATCATTGCCGTTATTTTCCGCTGCCGCATCTTCAGCTATCACCGTTCCCTCATTCGCTCCAATTCAACCTTCAAGATCACCAAAAATGGCAGCTGGAAGCACCTCTCCATATTTCTATGGTATGGTTCAAAATCTACCACCACCGTGATATAAAACTCTGAATGCTAGCATTGAACCTGGGAATTTTTACTTGGCAAACTCAGACTCGTCTCGTCGTTGTCTAAATTTGATAATGATGTAACCATGTACGACTGCTTTATGATCAACTTATAAACTTTAGGCTGTGTTGATATTGATAAAGAGATTCTGCAAATGATGCCCGGTTTTACTTGTGTACTAATAGTAACTGCACAATACTTTGGTCTTTTTGGCTTCTCCAAATTGTTTTTCTACCCCATAAATCATAGAAGACTAGAAGTCTTACAGGTTGTTTGTTTACTATTATTACAGCTTGGCAACTTTTTTTAATTTATTTTAGATTATTCAAGTGTAATATGCTTAACCATTTAGCCACGTAGTTCAGTACTACAAGCAATTTCTTCTAGTAAATGATGTGTAAGAGCGCTAGGGCTGAGCAAACTTAGCCATGTAATTCAGTACTAACAATATACCCGGACCCTTCAAAAAAAAGAACATCTCGTTTTCATAAAAGTTGTAAAACTATTTCAAGTACAAAATATAAAGTATTTATAAGTTATAGCACCCAAACATTCCCCACACCATTTTCATAAATTAGGTAAGAGATATACATCCATATGAAAACATAGCTACAGATTGAACATTTTAATCTTCATAGACTCCCAAAGTTTGTAAACTGCTATGGACTTACATCGCTTTAGGCTCATATTCCCTCTTACTCTTCGCCATGGACAAATAAGCTGCGGCGCCTCTCCTCTCTTATTGCAATTTCACCACAGAACAACCATGGAAAAAATCTTTAGTAATGCATATGATGAGTGGCACACAGTACAAAGGTATTTGCTATTCTTCTTTATACGAGCAAAGGACGAAAACTCATGACTTGCAAAAAAGTAGAGGACCAAAGACAATTGTCTGCTTCCTACTATCATTATGCATAGGAATCCAAAGAGAAAAAAACCAAGAAACAAAGGTGTAAAATGCCCATTAATTGGTTATTCGAATGATTATTGCTATAAAGACAAGGTTAATATTCACATTTGAATCACTTTAGGTTGCCAGAAACTTCGATACCTTCGGGTCCAATTAAACAAAGAAGAAGGAAACTTACCAGAGAACTGTGAACTTAGGTTTAGGCATATGTGAATCTCTTGATACCCGGAGCCAATTACAGAGGGGGTCAATCGTCGACTTCGATAGATGTGGTAGAAGAAGACATGGAGAGCAATCGAAGAAGAAGTGGGAGTGAACCGAGAATAGAAAACCCTAAAAATAACAAAGCCTCACAAACCCATAACCATTAAACCTATAACCCCGAAAGAAAGGGGAGATGAGGTTGAAGAGCTTAACTGGGAGACTTGCGTCGGTGAAAGCGGTGTTGAGTCATCCCGAGAAGCGATTGCGAATGAGACGGAATCAAACTCGTACCTTGGCAAATAGAAGAGCCAAATTTCCAGACTCGAATTCCTCGAAATCTCTCTTGTAGTTGCCGATTACGGTCTCTAATCTTAATCAAGCTTCCAAAGTTCCAGGTGGAAGCCAACCCAAAGGAAAGAAGGCACGACGGGTAGTTTTTAAATGCGGGACGAAGGTGTCAAGGCGGTGTAGGCTTGCCCAAGCAGATAGGTTAGGTGGCAAACGGCGAGGCATACAAATCTAATCGGGTTATGTTGGCTGACTGCAATGGGCTTTTGGTGGGCTTATTTACATGGATTAAGGTGGAACTAAAAAACAAAAAAACGGCAATAAAACGGAACTGTAAATAAGGGGCCTTGCCTTTTATATATAGTTATATATATATATATATATATATATATATATATATATATATATATGAATATATGATATATGATATATAGATATAGATATAGATATAGATATAGATTATTATTATTATTATTATTATTATTATTATTATTATTATTATTATTATTATTAGTGGTAGTAGTAAATAAGCTTTTGCGAGCCACTCGTATTCGGTTCGGGCTCGTTACGAGCTCAATACCAGACTTGTATTCAGGTCGTTTTATAATATGAGTGAGCCAAAAACGAGCTTTTGGCGAGCCGAGCCGAGAAGAACAAGATGGAAAAATATGATGAAAAACAAGTAAAAAAGGGTTAACGAGAACATCAAATTAAAGGAGATTAAGTCAGACATCAAACTGGAATTCCCGAGAAGTGATTGTCGGCTTCTTGGTAACGACGACAAAGAATAAAAACAACACAGAGGAGAGTAAAAGATGGTGGCAAGTAGAGGGCGGTGTCAATCGATTCCAACTATAATTCCGTAATCGATAATTTGGGTAAGGGTTTTTGGAGAAGAGTAGAAGACAGTTTCAATTGATTCCAACTATAATTCCGTAATCGATACTTTGGGCGAGGGTTTTTGGAGAAGGGTAGAGGACTAATCAATAAGGAGGAGAGTTGAGGACGGTGTCAATCGATTCTAACTGTAATTTCGTCCGTAATCAATACTTTTGGAGAGGGTTCTTGAAGACAAACAAGGAAGAGAGTTTATCGTCTGTTCGATGAGATGAATTTGGTTAGCGTTGTTTTATAGGATTTTTAACAAGCTATCATTACTAGGATAAAATTTTAAAATTTTTATTGATGGAAGGTTTTTGGAGATAAAATTATACAATTTATAAGGATTTTTAGTTATTTTGAAAGATAAGAAAATTATTTTTTTTTAATGTTCTTAACCCCAATATTTCATATGGTACCAAATAATATGGTTGTTGGCGTCGGCAACATAGCCGTCGCCAACGGTACCTTTTATTAGCAACGGTAAGATTAGCCGATGCCAATTACAAGAATATTAGCGACGGTCCTATACCGCCGACGCAGGAATTTTTGCCACGCTGATGCTGCCGTTGCCAAATAAAGACCAATGGCGACGGCAAACCCTTGCCGTCGCCAACAAGCGTGGCCAATTGAATTATTTTATGTAGTGCCAACTCTGTCCATTCCACGTCTATAGACATCTTGAATCAAAAACCACAATTGGATGTTTTGATCTCTAGAATCTACGTTTCCCCAATTATATTACATATTCTTATCATTGCTTTTTGATCATTGTTATTGCAAGCTTTCAAAGTTAGACTGCTTTGCTGAATTCATTCTCACCAAATCCCTGTGATCGACCCAAGAGTATTTGTTGTTACTATGATTGATTCGTACACTGCGGGTTCGCTTATCGTTAAGGCTTTTATATAAGGTTATAAATTTAAAGCTTATTTGCACACACCTTTTGGAGCGAACAAGTTTTTGGCGCCGTTGCCATGAATTTCTTTTTGCTTTGAGTTGTTGTCTTTGCAAGAGTACCCTTTCATACGGAGTTCTCGTTCCGGGAAGCTTTTACGAGAGAACAATTTTTTTGGGGCCGTTGCCTGGGATTTGGTCTAGACCAAATTTGGTATTTATCTTGTCTAACTTGGAAGCTTTTGCTTTTGCTTTTGATCTTTTTGGTATGGGTTTTTGAGTTCTCAGGATTTCCAATGGCTGCAAGGAGCTATGAACCTGCATTTGATCCAGTTTGAAGAGCAAGACAACTTGCTAGAGTAGACCATTATCACTATTTGTTGCGCTTATTTGCTTTCATCGAATTTAATGATGAAAGGGAAAGAGAAGAGGCTATTAAGGAGGAGTTTGCGATATGGGATGAGTTGAATGTCCCTAAAAAGGTTTATGAGCAACCTCTTGAAGATCCGCTTGAATCAAAGAGGGAGTATTTGTTGAAGAGGTTAGATAAGCTTGAAGAAATCCTCCTATCTTATGTTAAGTCAAAAGAGGTATATAAGGAAGAACTACAAGTTTCGAGCATTTCTCCGCTCGAACCGGAAGTTCCTCACAAAGCCGTCATTGAAGAAGAGGAAGAAGCGGAAGACTTCGACCCACCTGCTAAAACTGCGGTCGAGATTGAAAAAGAATCGTTTGAGTTGGAAGAAGAAGGAGAAGAGAATGTGGAGAACCTTGGCCAAATTACTGAAGTTGTGGCCAAGGTTAAAGAGAATCCACCTGAGTGGGGAGAGATTTTATGTCTGGATTATCATCCTAACATGAAACTTGTCCCAAGCTTTAAAGAATTTTATAAGGTACTTGCTCCTACTCCCTTTAAAGTTCTAGATTTTTTCTAGATGCACCAAAGAGTTGGAGGTCTATTCCGAAGGAACCTCCTAAGGACAAGATGAAACCTCCCCTGAATTTGTTGAAAGTAGATGCTCCTTGGATTACAAGGAATGGCGTTAATAAGCACTTCACCACCAAGGCAACGAAGTGTCTTTTATTCAAGTATGGGGTCACTCACGTGACAAAGACCATACGTCACCCTCAAGCTAGAGATGGGGAAGCTAAGAGGATACATGAGAAGCTGATTTCTAGATCCCGGAAAGGATGGGATCCAAAGCTTGCTGATTTCCTATTGAAGCACAGGAAAGCTAGAAGGATTCCGGTGAGAACCAAGTCGTACAAGCTTGTACGTGGAAGATCTTACCACTTGCCGGAAAAAATAAGAACAAGAAATTTTTTGGAAGAGTTTTATGATGCGTTTGATGAGCAATCCAAGATGTTCAAGGTGCATTGAGTCATCTATGGAAATAGGTCCAGCTAGCGACGTTAAACCAAGCACTTCTTGGGACGCAACCCAAGGTCTTGCTTTCTAGATTAGTTTAGTTTTTTTTTGGCTTGTTTTGTGTTTTTGTGGCTTTGATTGATAGGACGTAAATCTTCTTGAGAAAATGGATGATGAATTGAGTTGAGACAGCTGCAAGATCGAGGAATTTGATGAAAAAGAAGTGCGGAAAACATTTGCAAGAGAAACGGGTGCGGAAGCTAAAAACCACAGTCAAGTACATATTTCCACGGGCAAGATTTCTGAATTAAACCCGTGGAAAACCATGTCGAGAGAAAAAACTAAAGAAACCACGGTCGGTCCAGAAACCACGGTCAAAAACCACGCCCATGATTTTTCCAGAAAAAAAAATTACGGAAATTTATTTGGCCGAGACACGTTCCCCTTCTTCTTTCAGCAACATTCATCGACACCGATCAAAGTATTTAAAGTTCCCTATTTGAGCTTCTATAGATTTCCACCACCATCGCCCGATGAATGATTCGCCATTTTACATTGTGAGTATCTTTTTCTGCCTTTTCTTTTCTTCACATTACGGACAATGTGAGTTTTAAGTATGGGGTGGAGATATTTGCAATACCTTTTGCATGTTTTATCTCTTGCATCATAAATGATTTTGAAAAATCTAAAAATTTGTGAAAAATCCAAAATTTTGTGAAAATTTAAAATTTTTGTGTAAAATTTTTGTGCTTCTAGGATGGATATGATCTCTGTAACGCCCAAAATTTTAGGCGCGTTTGCATTTTTATTTTTTCGACTTTTATCGGTATTTAATAGCTTAAATATATTTGCTAGTATTTTGAGATCATAAATAAATTTTTTTATTTTCAAGTATATTAATATATATTTATACATATATATTCCGTATATTATTTTCGGAAAGTCGGAGAGTCTTTTCGGTTCGAAAATTCTGTTCTGAACGCTTTTGGAATTGGGTTCTCTCACACTCCCTTTTCTTTATTTCTTTTCTTTTTCTTTTTTCTTTTCCCTCTTCCTTCGGCTGGTGAGCTGCTCACTTTTTCCCAACTGGTGTGACCCCTCGTTTCTCCCCTAGCTTGCAGCCTTGTTGTAGTGGCCCTTCATTTCACTCCTTGCAGCTTTCTACTCCCTCCTCCCCTGCAACCCTCTACTTCTTTAGCTGAAACCACACCTCCTCTAACTCTCTGGGTTTCCCTTCACCACACCGACCCTCGCTGGGATTGGAATGAGCCTCAACTGTCGAGCTGCAACTCTCCTTCGAGCCGCCGGAAAGAGGACTGCCGACGCCTTCACTCCGCCATGGCTGGCCTCGCCACCTCTGCTCCCATCTTCTCAGCCTCGAGCTCACCTCTCTCAGCCCCATGTTGTCCTTCTTCACCGGAGATCGGAGGAAGCCCTGATGGAGCCACCTCTTGCCCACTACTTCCACCGCCCGAAGAAGCCCCACCTTCGTCACCGGAGAGGGCCCTTACTTCGCCCGTGCAGCCCTCACACCCACCAAGGTAACCACTGTCTTGGACCTAGTCGAAGCCGGAGAACCCCGTCAGCTCGCCATCTGTGGAGCGCCATCCCCTACCCTTCGTCTCTCCATTGCAGCCATCAGGTGGGAGAAACAAACGCCGGAACTCACCCTGTGTTGTGCCCTAGCCGCCGGAACTCAAGTGCAGCCGCCACTGGAAGACCCATCCGCTGCAGAATTGACGCCGGGATCCCGCTCCGCCTTCTCCCTTCACCGGAGAAGCCTCTGTCGGCCGCCGACCCTGGTTCCCCTTCCCCAGCCCTGCGCTGATGTACCAACATGAAGAAAACCCTTTTAGGGCTATTTGCAATCGGCCCCCCCTGAGTTTTGGTATATTTGCAAAATGTTTCCATCTTTTATTATTGAAGATCTGTACCCAGATTTTGGAAAGTAACAATTATACCCTCCTGCAGAATTAATTACATTTTTGGGCCATTTTTATAATTGCAGTTTGTGACCCATCTTTTTGCAAATTATCGAGTGTGCCCTTGCTGATTTTAATTATGGATTATGAACCATAGTTTTGGAACGGTATATTTTACCCCGGAAAATGAATTAGCGGTTTGGAACCTTGGTTTTGATTACGAGATATTCTTTTTTTTTTTTATACACGGTGTATCATGCCTTTGTTGGAATGATACGGTTATGACTCAAAGCTTTAATCCCGGGTTTTTAACAGACTTTTGAAAACGAGCTTTCCTTAGATGTATATATATATATATATATAATATTCCGTTCAAATTTAGCATATGAGCAAAATTTTCCTAGTTTTGGTGTTAGGTTCGGAAGCGTCCCGATAAAGAGCTAACAAGTCCAACTCGCCATCCATAGATCGTCTTCCGTCTGTTGACATTGTGTGAGTATCTTTTCCCCCATTCTAGTTATGTTTAGTATTAGTATCATGCTAGGTTGGATCTAGCATAACCTAGTGAGAATGCCAAGTAGTGGCTTTAAACCTTAGGTGAGTTTTGAGGATTTGATATTGTTTGATGGATTGATGTTGATTCTAAGCTTGAAGTGTTGATGTTAATCTTGCGAGGCTTGTGAGGTTGAGAATTGGAGTACATGGTTGTTGAGATTATGGGCTAGAATATGCGTATCCTAGAATAGTGTTGATACCATTGAGATTGTTGACACTAGACATGTTTATCCTAGTATGTGTTAGGGGTTATGATCCTGCGAGATCATAGGGTCTAGAAGTCCTTAGACTTCTAGCTTGTGTTGAGTGTGATATGAGTAGGAGAGATTCTAGGATGCGGTCCTAGAATGAGAGTCAAATGATCTTGCGTAGATCATTTGTATAGAAGTCTAAGACTTCTATTGTGAGTGAGTTGTTGTTGATATAGTTATCTTCTTATGAGCAGGTTATGAGATTCTTCCCTAAGGAAGCGAGAGTGTTGTGAGTTGAGTGTGGTGACGAGGTAAGTCTCCGGACTTACTTAGCTCGTATTCCTTGTATTAGCATTGATGTGTGTTTGGTGGTGTGTGTTTACTCTTTATTGTTTATAACAACTAAACCGGAAATAGGACCACCAACCTTTATATTATTTTGGCCCAAGTGTATGACAACGGGCGGTGACATCATCTCCCTAGCTCTTGCGAGAGTCTAGGAGGTTCTTGGCGACTAGCCCGTGCTGGTTAGACGGTCGGAGGCATCCGTACCGTTCCACGCCGGTAAGTAGGGACCGAGGCGGGACCACGGTGGTCTCGTGTCACAAACCTAAGTTGAATTAGAACGGGATACGACCTAATAATAACAAAGATAATAAACCGGATTGATGTGCTTTTATGTACGTTGTATGTTTGTGATGAGATTACTTGTGTTTGTGCCTTTCACCTTGATTCTAATGCTTCGAATATTAGCTAACGGTTTTAGACCGATTGTTGTAGATTGCCTTGCAGGTTAGGAATGCGGCCGAGAGATCCGGAAGAGTGGGCAGCTGAGGTTCCGTACATTTTAGGATGGGTTGGTTAGAGTCGAGTTTGAGTATTGTTTTTATTGTATGTTGGATGGCGGTTAGTCTTTGGGGTTGTATTTTCGGCTGAAGTCCTTTGTTGTATTCTTTCGGGTTTTTCTTTTCATTGCATAAAAATGTATTTCGGTTTTGGCCTTTATTTGTGCCTTGTTGAAAGATCCGGTGAAATTGTTGCCAGGCTAAGGGTCGGGACCCATTGTGAGGTCCCAACCCGTAGCGCCCCGAGTCCCGCGGATACGGGGTGTTACAATCTCTACGATGATAATTGTTTTGTTGAATAGCTATGATGATTCTTGTATGTTTGAATTGATTTATGACATATGAAGGATTTGAATACTTTATTAGAATTTCATGCATAAATTATAAGTTGCTTTCATTCTAAATCATGTTGAGTGTTGAAGGTTGAAACCGCTTTATAAGTTCTTGCACTTCTTATTTATATGATTAAGGTGTTGCGATTTTCATTCTCTTCTTCTTCTTGATCACCTTTTAGCTCCTCGTGTATATGTTTTGCCTCCTTTTATACCTATCCGGGAATTAGGATGTAATTGTGTAAAATATGTGAAGTTTGAAGTTGAAAGTGTTAGAAAATAGGTTTGGGAAAGTCAATCATGATAATGAGTAACTCGGCACCATTCACATAGCTAGGTGTTTGTGTCTTGCCAAAGTCGGATTGAGTGATATTCCTAACGAGTCATTGTATGTGCATCACGGTTTGAGGCAACTCCAAAAAGAGAGTTAATGCTGATTTCCAAGGCTTCGGTTATTGTGCACCTTTGTCCTTGATCTCAAAAAGTAAAGTGAAAAGACAAAAAATTGTGCTGAAAAAGAAGAGCAAAGCTTTCATTGGTGGGTGTTGAAGGATGCTTAAAGAAGTTGTGATGTTATTGTCCTCTTTCCCGAATTTTGCACCACATATCATATACATATCCAACCCAAACACGTTTCTTGACCTTCATTTTAAAGACCTTAAGATCTTTGAGGATGTTGTTTGGATTTGTGCTCTTTATTAAATTCCTTATGATTGATTTTGATAAATTGCAAGTTGTGATGCATGTACGATTTTCTTGCAAAGTGTGATTCCCCTTCCCATGATGTATTTATTTTTGATCATATATTGATTTATCATCGGCTATGAAGCGATCCTTTGAGGGTGATCTATGAATAGATGCACAACCAAAAATATTGTGGTTTTTCTTTTTTTTTTGCATATTCATAATTCATATCATCTTGTATTTTGATGACATGAATTATGACCTATATTTAGGTATGCATTTATGTAGATTTTCCCTTTATTTTGCATGCATATACATACATTCATGGCAAATTATGGTTATATTTACCTATATTGTTAGAATCGAGATCTTCACAAGTTTTATGACATTTGTAAGTAAATTGGCGAATTATGGAGCAAAATAACACATTTAAGGATTAAGCCTTGATGCGGAACAAAAAGGAGCATAAAATGGAGCTAGGAAAGAGTTGGAGTGAACTCTGATACCACGGCAAAGTATTTTCAGATACCGAGCGGAGTGGGTTCTGATACCGCACAAAAGTTCTCTCTGATACCGTCTGATACTCCAAAGTATTTTTTGATACCTCACTAGAGTGGGCTCTGATACTAGCGGGCTCAATTTCTTTTTCGGCCCAAATGTTTTGGGTTTTATCTTTATGTTGCACGTTATTTTTAAGCTAGGGTTTATCTTTTAGATGCAATCTATCTTTAACTCATGCTTGTAAGCCTAGATTTATCCCTATAAATATCCTATAGCCTTCAACGTTGAAAAGGCAACCAATATCTCCTATCACATATCTCCCAGCACAGACTCTCACCCATATCACATATCTCCCAGCACAGACTCTCACACCGACAACCCATAGAAGACGCCCTCCGATGTGGATTGACGCCCCACTGAAGTTGGCTTTCTACTCCATTGACACTATTGACAACCCGTACGACATCAACTGTTGAAGGAAGATTTGGAGAAGGATTCTTGAAGAAATTTAGGTTGTTGATTTATTTTGCCTTTTTGGATATCTAATATTTGATTGATTGATTTGAGATATTTGGAGATTGATTACTTGGAAGTTGAGTTTTCTTAGTTTTATCCCTTCTCAACCTCTTTTATGATTATTGATATTGATATGAAGATTGTTGGCTAAACCCTTGTGATTATAGGCTGATGGGTTGATGGTTGTGGTTTAGATGATGATAGATTAAACTTTGTAAACAGATTGGACCCTGAGAGTTGTGAGATTAAACCGCCGCATAAAGATTTCCACGGTTTGTTCTTGAGTTCCACGCTCGTGGTTTCCCAAAATCTTGCCGTGGTTTCCTCTGTCTTGCACGTTTGCTTTTACCTCTACCCAAAGTAAAAGATTGCCTAAACCCTAGCTTTGATGAACCATTCTAGGTAATAGGGGATTCATAACCCTCTATTAAGGTGGAGAGTGTCATAGCCTGCACCTTTGTCTTTCCTTTTGACTTCCTTGGAATTGGTGCTTGGTATTGAGAGAGTAATCCTATCCTTAGATCCTCTATATAACGAGACTCAAAATCCGGTGTTAGAGAACCTTTGGATGAGACAAGTGGATGTTGGAACTTCACCGTACGATATCCTACCTTAGAACATATACCTTAGCAATCCAACTTTGTCCTTTACACATCTATAGACATCTTGAATCGTAAACTACAATTGGATGCTTTGATCTCTAGAATTTGCATTTTCCCAATTATATTACATATTCTTATCATTCTTTTTTGATCATTGTTATTCCATGCTTTCAAAGTTAGACTGATTTGCTGAATTTATTCTCACAAAATCCCTGTGATCGACCTTGGAGTAATTTTCGTAACTACGATTGATCCGTACACTGCGGGTTTGCTTATATTTAAGGGTTCTATATTAGGTTATAAATTTAAAGCTTATTTTCACACACCTCTTGGAGCGAACATGAGCGTTTTCCATCTTGCCGCAAAGGCAAGCTCTCGGACCGCAGTGATAGACCATTCCGCATCATATCCTCCCATGGCCCAAATGCACATAAGTTGGAGCTTCCGGACAACTATGGTGTGTACCCGACGTTCAATGTCAAGGATCTTGTACTGTACGTTGAGCCCCTATTTGAAGAAGGTGAAACGGGGACGCTTCCCATCCAAGATGGGGGGGGGGACTGATGCGCCCTTGACCACCATGTCCCACGATGAGGAGGACAAGGCACTCCGGGTTTGCTCGATGGACCGCTCACCCGCTCCTATGCTAAGACCATCGCCCAAGCTACTAGCTCCATCGTTGCCTGCACCGTTGCTTGTCACGGGCCTATTAGTAGCATATCGTGTCTCTACTCCACCATGGCATGAGTCGTGCCAAGTCGGGAACGTTCCGGCGCATTTTCCGTATTTAGCATTTTTTTAATAATGAGTCTTTTTATTTTCAGAATATTATTTCCGGAACTTAATTTTCCGAATTTAAAATTCTACTTTTGGTTTCGGAATTTAATTTGGAAACTTAATTTTGAACATAAATTCCAAACTTTTCACTTTTTTAGGCTTTTCATTTTGAAAACTTTAATTCTGGCTTTTTTCCGTCATTTACTCTTCCGACTCTTTGTATGACCACATCCACTATATAAGGGGATGTTTGGGTCATTTGTAAAACATGTTGGGTCAATTAGGTAACTAAGCTTTTTTAAGATTTAAGTTTAGTAAGTAGGCTTTTTTTATTTTCCGTTAAGAAAGTGTACCCCTATTACGTTTTTTACTGTGGACCCTAAATTCAATCACACTGCCCTCACTTCCTCCCTCAGTCATCCTTCGTTTCATCCTCGCCTCCCCTCTTTGCTTCACTTTCTAACTCCGTTGTTGCCCCGTCTCAACAACCGGCAAGATCACCACCACCTTCTATCGGCCTCTCTGCTCTATCGTCGACCTTTGTCACCCCTGCAACCACCTCGTCTCATCATCCCTCACCCATTTGAAACAAGTACTCCAAGCCAGGGCCAAATGATATGGATCCGATTGAAGCCACTTGCGTCGTTCTTCGAACGACGGGCTTTGCTGCAACTCAGATCCGCGTTGAGTTTGAGAGCCAACAATTGTTCGATCTGTGGTGCTATACCTCGGAGCCTGGGGAATTTGACCCGGATGGAGGCCTTGATTTTGTCTTCTAACAGTGTAGTGAAACTGTCAATCAGTAATGAAATTCATAAGAAATACGCTTGTTGATTTCTAACAGCTCATGTCCAGTGTCAGATGTTGCGGTGGAGAAGGAAAGAGCAGCGATAAAGAACACGAAGGTATGTGTTGGTTGATTGAATAAAAAGAAGAAAATCGCCGAAGAAGATGGTGAGAGGTGGTGCTATACCTCGGAGCTTAGAGAATTTTGTCTTCTAGTGCTTATCAGCAGAGTCCCGCAGGTTTCCCAAATTTCAACCATGTTTGTAGTTGTTTATGCTCAGATTTCAACCATGCTTTGTAGAGCAAAGCAAAGTCATGGATACAATTGTAGGCTCCTTCACAATCCCTGCAGCCTCTCTAACAACATTTGATACCATAAGTGTCATCTTCTAGATCCCTGTCTATGATAATTTTGTCGTCCCCCTAGCAAGAAAGTTCACAGGAAAAGAAAGAGGTTTCTTTTCAACTTTGGTATGTTCATGTTTTACAGTGAGACATTAGGAGTTCAGTTTACTTGTTTCAAATGACATATAGTCTAATAGTTCAGGCTTTGTGATTAATCAGGTACATTGTCTTGTTTGTGTTGCTGCTTGATTCATCAGCACTGCAAGAGAGTGCTACTCGTGGCTTTTCTCGCTAGTAAACGGCAGAGTAATAAAGAAGCAGAAATATTGAGGTCCATATATTAAGTATGTTTCGAAGCATTAATTTCATTAAGGTTGATGATTAAGTTATTGATGAAATGTCGGGTTCTTGGTTAGATGAATGACGGCTGTCAATGGCGGAAATGTAGACAGAAGATTGCGAAAGGAAACCCATGCCCTCGAGCATATTATCGGTGCACCGTCGCCCCATCTTGTCCAGTCAGAAAACGGGTGCATATATTAGTCTAAATTTGCATGCTTTATGACTTATTTGGTGTCAAGTAAAATAACACATGCTTTATGACCCTCTACTCAGGAGTTTGGTTTAAGGATAAATGACAATCTTGCAACTGTGGAAGCTCGTGTTCTACATGCTCCGTGGGTACTGTTTGAAATTTGTTCAATTTCAACCTCAGTTGAACTAGTTTGATATTTTCCATTTGAATAGATCTTTATTTTGGTATGTAAATTTCTGGGACGTAGAATTGGTACGTAGAATTTCTGGTACATAGAATTTCTGGTATGTTGAATTTCTGGAATGTAAAATTTCTAGTACATAAAAATACTCGTATGTTGAATTTCTGGTATGTTGAATTTTTGGTTTTAGAATTTCTGGTATGTTGACTTTCTGGTATGTCGAATTTGAATAATTAGAAGGGTATGAATTTCTAGTATGAATTGTCATACTAGAAAACTCGTACCAGAATTTTCTGGTATGAGTTTTGTGGTATGAAATTCATGATAGAAAATTCTGGTATGAGTTTTCTAGCATGAATTTCATACCAGAAAACTCATACCAAAAAATTCTGGTATGAGTTTTATGGTATGACATTCATGTTAATAATTTGCCATTTGCTCGCAAGCCTACTCATCCTCCTTTCTACGAGGTATAGATCTGCTCTTGTTTGTGATGTTTCTTTCAATTTGTAGATATTGTTGAAATGTTTGAATGTTGATCTTTGATTTGCCATCCTTGTCAGTAGATGGTGAGCGATGCGATTGTGACATTGAAGGAGTCGATTTGGGGTATATTGTTGAAATGTTTGTGATGTTTCTTTCAATTTATGGTATGTAATTTTATGGTATGAAAATCTAGTATAAAAAATTCTGGTATGACAAAATGTAATTTTATGGTATGTAATTTTATGGTATGAAAATCTGGTGTAAAACATTCTGGTATGACAAATTTCTTGTATGACAAAATTCTAGTATGAACTTTTCGTATGATAATTTGTGGTATGAACTTTTCGTATGATAATTTCTGGTAAGAAATTTCTGGTATAAAAATTATGGTATGAGAAATTCTGGTATGAGAAATTCCGGTATGAGAAATTTAGTTCAGAAAATAAAAAAGAAAATAATAAAAAAAAATAAAAAAAGGCAAGAAAAATAATAAAAAAACAAATTCAGCAATTAAAAATTAAAACTTATACTTATATAACAAATAACAAACATCATTTATTCTTTCTTTCTAAATAGAAGGGTTAATATTTTTTACGTACTATTAAATGAAAGTGGTAAAAAATTTGGGGTACACTTTCTTATACAAAAACTCAAAAAGGCCTAGTATGTCAAATTATCCCAAACATGTTCAATTTGATTAAATATCTGAGAAGTATTTTGCTCCTACTTACTTGAGCATCAATCCCTCTTCAATCCTCTCAAAGTTCTTCTTTTGGATCTTCGATCCAAACTCATCCACATTCAAGGATTTTTCAAGAATCAACTCAACCAATCCACTTCAAGGCTTGATCTATCAATCTAGATCGACTAAATCCCTCAACTTCCACCTCCATCTCTAAGCTTCCGTAACCCGTATTCAAAAATTCAAACGCATCCGCACTTCAACTAAGGAGTAGTTGACGCTTTAGCTTGATCTAGATCCGGAATTTTTCCTTGACGTGTCCAAGGACGCATCACTTAAGTTCTTGATTTAATTCTTTTGGATTAAAGATTCCGACTTTATTATTGGATTGCTTTTGATTTTGGATATTGAAGACATATTGCTAAGTATTTCTTACTTTTCTTTTTAGTTCTATTGCTTATGTTTTTCTTGAACTCTTCTTTTACCTTTTTGATTTGAATATGTGCGTTATTGGCAAAACTCTTGCGATTCTAGGGTGATTGGTTGATGGTTGTGATTTAGATGATGATAGACTTAGGTTTGGACCTAGGATAGTTGGAATGCCATGTAGTGGCTTGTGGACCTTAAGCGAGTTTGTGAGGTTTTTGGAATGATCTATGGTTGATCGCTGCATGTTATGAGTTGGTTCATGGGATGAGGGTATGGCTGCATTGTGAGGCTTTGTGAGGGTTTAGATGGTGAGTACATGGTTGTGAGTTTGTGAGCTAGGATGTGCATATAGTTGCTACCGTTGCCTTTGTTGAGACTAGGACCGTTGTCCTAGTATGGGTATGGGTTATGACCTTGTGACAACATATAGAACTTAGACTTCTAGTTTATATGAGTGGTTGTTGATTATTGTGCCTTGTCTTGAACAGGCTTTGGTTATATTCCTACGGGAAATGTGATTGGGTTGATCGTTGGGACGAGGTAAGTCCTCGGACTTACTTAGCCGCTTTTACGCATTATTTGGATACATTATGGTGGTGTGTGTTTATCGCTTTTTAGCATGAAACCGGATTAGGATTTCTTGACTAGACATATTGTTTGGCCCATTGTTATTATTATTATCGGGCGGTGACATCACTATCCAGCTCCCGAGGGAGACTGGGAGGATCTCTACGACCAGGCCATACAAGGTATACGAGTGGGCTTCTTTATCATTCCCTCAGGGTATACGGGTTGTGCTCCGCATCATTTCTGTTGGTTACACGGAGACAGAGGCGAGAGTTATAAGACTCTCGTGTCACACTTGAACGAATGCATTAAATATGGAATAACCTAAAAAGATAATAAGTAACGGATTTGCATGTATATGAGCATGTTGTGTGTTTTGTGTTCCTATGTGTGTTTGTGTCATATTATTCTTATAATGCCTAGAATGTAAGCTAACGGTTTTATACCGATTGTTGTAGTTGACGCACAGATTAGGTGTGGTCGAGTAAACCAGAGGAGTGGATAGCCGGGGTTCCGTACATCATAGGTCGAGTTTTGGGATTGAGTCCATTTATATTTGTTGTATATTGTGTATTCTTGGTGTTGTTGTATAGACGGATGATGTCTTTCCTTTCTTGTTGTATTCGGGAATCTTATCATTGCATTAAACTTGTTTTTGGTTTTGGCCTTTATTTGTGCCTTGTTGGAAAGGTCCGTGGAAACTGTTGTCAGGCTAAGGGTTGGGACCCATTGTGAGGTCTCACCCATAGCATTCCGATATCCCACGGATTCAGGGTGTTACAAAGTGGTATCAGAGCCCGAGGTTGACAACAATGGCACTCTCAACCTTCTAAAGGCCGAATGAGGAATAAACAGAACCCATACGGGTTCTGACTTTTTCGTTTTCAAACCACGAGCATAGTTAGTTGGGTAATATGTACGGGACCACCACTCCTTCCGCGGACCTCGGTAACGTAGTTTATTGGATTATTGGTATATGTATATATGTATATATATATATATATATACATATATATATATATATATATATATATATATATATATATATATATATATATATATGTGTGTGTGTGTTTGTGTGGACTTAGGATGTTTTGGACTATTGTTGTATATGTGGATTGTAGTTATGTATGATGGACTTGTTGCGTTATAGTGGAGGCCTAGCCTTTATATTGATATGAGTTTATACATGTGGCATGATAGCCGACTACTTGGAGTTGACATGTTGGTAGTAATATGGACACAAGGTTTATATAATCATATATATATGCTTATTATATATATAGTAGTGTATGGAGATAGAGGACCTTATAGTTAAGATGATAGTATGATATCATCACCTTTAGACGATGATGTTGGCTTTGGATAGCATTCATACATGGATGAGTATGCTCATGTATCGAGTTGAGCATCACGTGTTGGCGAACACCTTGACGTGTCATCGGATTCCTTTTGAGGATGTCAAAGCAACCATGAGAAAGATATTGAAGGTATCGCCGCAAGGATGAACAAGTAGAAGGAACACTCGAAATAACCTAAGATAAATCGAGATCAATACCATCAAGAAAGTAACATGGAGATGTGGAGCGGTATTAAAGAAACAATGATTGAGCGGGAATGAGATAAACTGGAGACAACCAACTTATGGAGAAGTTCAAGTGACGTGACGATAAACGGAAGAAGTGGCTTAAGTGTAAAGGATTGCAAGTGGCGATCCCATTTAAGGCAAGTTTTCCCTAGACACTCCTAAGAACGGGAGCCGAGATGAGACGTATGATCAACAAATGACGAAAGGAGTAAGAGGCCGTAAGTTAAGCTTATGGAGGCACCAAAAGATGAAGTGTCAAGTTTCCTAGGATACCAGCGGGTTGACTTCTTAGGACTTATGAGGACTACGAGAAGAATGACGAGGTAAGGATTCACATAGTAGTATTTCCTTGGGGAAATCCCGTTACTGGGGTGTACCGATGTCCGTCATGATGATAAGGCTAAGAAATGACAAGAGGAAAGAAGTACAAGTAGACGTTGATTCCGAGAGGATGAGAGACACAACGGGAAGCTTTTTGTTATGAAAAGACTTGAGTCATCAACCTAAGAGAAACAGGAGAGGACACTAGCTAATGATACAGATGTTTGAAAAGGTTCACTTGAAGGACGTCTTGAGAGAGTGGATAAGCCTACAAGAGAGTTATATGACCCAACAAGGTCAAGGAGTATATTGTGGCCTTGTGAAGGAAGAATTAATCATGGAGAGTGGATCGAACTGATAAGATTAAGGTAAGAGTACCCTGAGGAGAGTAGCCCTCGTGCTGAAGGTAACATGAAGAGTACGTAAGGGAAGAGTAAACAAGATTGTGGAATACAACGGATCGGTATTAAGATTTTGTCTATGCACGGCGATTCAATGCCAATGGTAAGTAGGTGTAATCAACTAAGGCGCTTGTGTCTTGGTCATATGACGTGAAAAAGGTTAAAGCAAGTAACCATAACCAACCTCTCAGGGAGGGATTGTAACGACCTTACACGGCCTTTGGCGGTCATAAGATTGACATGTGAGGGAACGACGTGGATGTGGATCTTCAAGGTTTGAGAATGATTAAGAGGAAGGTGAGGTTTTCCTTTGTTGCCTTACGCAAATGAGAATGTATAGCAAGAAGGTGCATGATATTCTCTCCTTATGAAACAGTTGATGAGTTGTCGCGAACAAGAGATGAGTCAAAGTTTCTTTACTCACCCGAGGGAGCCTTGTGGCTATGGTGTGTATTTAAGGACCGAGATTATAGTGATGTTGTAAGCTTTAAGCTTGAGATGGTGGTACTTGAGAACTTACGAGTTAGGAGTTGCGGTAGTTTCAAATGGGTAATTTCTTCGGGTTTTTCCCCACAGGGCATGTTGGTACGGTTTTTGAGGAATAGAACGAGGCGGGAATGTGGTACTTCGATTATCAAGAGATGAGTATGGTTAATAACAAGTAGTGGTATCTCTTCGTAGTAGGAGGCTCGTCAAGACTAGTTGCGTATGATTTCTATGTTTTATAAGATTGACATGAAGTCGAGATGCAACCAGACTTTGGTAGAGTAAAGAAAGGACCATCGAAAGACGGCGTTTCGGGCCGGTTTGGTCACTACAGGTTGTAGTGAAGCCTTTTTGGACTCACGAGTGTGCTTGGTGAGTTTAAGTCGTTAATGATGTGCATTTATCGAGTTTCTGAAGCGGATTGTAGTAGCGACATTCGTTTTGTGGGTTCGGGTGGTTTATGCTAGTGTTGCAAACTAGTAAGAGTTGTGATATGAGGTAGACCGTGACCTAACAGTTTATGACAACTATTGGTGTGTGAGTCGTACGAATGGTTTTTCGAGTTATCATTTGTTGAGAACGGTTTGTTATACTCTTGGAATTTAAAGGAACAAGCACGACACGAGAAGACAGGGATACGGGTTATGCAAGGTAAGAGGATAAGCATAGTTGTCTAATCAAGATAGGACGCCCGAGGTGACTTCCTAAGGAACGCAGCGAGTGTGATAGTATCAAGTTCATCCAATAAGGACGAGGTGATAGTTTTAGTCATACCTCTAAGGTAAGTAGAGGAGCTATTGAACCTATAAGTTGGTGGACCATAACCGCCGAGTTGCGGGATGGTTTTGACACTTCTTCCTTTCTATGGAAGTCAATTAGATTATGGGATCGAGACGTATCCATGGAGCTTTATTAGAAGTAGAAGAGGTGAGTGACCTTCATTCCGTCTTCTCCAACACAAACATCGGGTCATAGGGGCTGAATGGCTTTTTTGGATACATCCAAGCGGAGCTTGAGATACGTGTGAAATAACGAGAGAAGTTTTGGCATGTATGTTAGATGATTGTGGGCATATATTTATAATGATCGACGAAGGGTCAAGAGTTAGGTGATTTAATGTGCGCACTTAAGATGATGACGGTATTTGTGTAATGAGCGACATGTTAGATGTGTACGGACAATAAGAGTATGACCTGTGTATATATTGCTCTGCAAGGGTTGAATACCCACCACAGGGAATGGTTAAAGATGGTTCAGGACGGCGACCTTATGATTTTGATATCATCCGGGGTAGGTGTATGTGATCACCAAAACCCTTAGTAAGTGGACGCTTCGAGAGGAAGCAACAACTTGACTGACGATTCAACCTCAGTTGGTTAACGAAGATGATATGTGAAGAGATCACAGAGAGTCGCAAGATTTGAAAGGGCTTTGAGAAAGATCCGGATTGAAGGTCCCGAGGGGAGACCCCATAGTTACCTTTATGGGATGACGGTTTTGTTGACACGCCAAGAGCATTTAGGTACACTTATAGCGGAGAGCTGAGATAGAGCCTCCAAGATGCTCGCACTACCCTTACTAGTTCACCTTGGTGCTGGTAAGGGGTATCCGTAGTGACGATGCTCACATAGGTAAGACGGCCTTAAGGCCGAGTTGGCTAAATGCATAGCATTATGTGACCCGTCATCCGGTCAAGCTCGACCACCATGATACGGGAGAGAGGACTTGATCCACCGCAAGTTATGAAGTTGGAGTGGGAGTGTACCCCCATAGAGGGTATTACCGGTTTGAGACCATATAACGGTTGTGACGTGTTTGGGTCATTATCGACCGACCGATGGAGATAACGCATTTTACAACGTCTTAGGAACCAAAACCGATGAGTCGGCTAATTGTGGAAGCCACTAAGTGATAGTGAGACTACCTGGGTATCGGGTACCATCGTTTTGGTTTGAGGTGGACGTTTCATCTCGAGATTTGTTGGGCAGCGGGATAGTGACGCTTAGGGGCACAGTTTTCTTTCATGACAGTTTTCGTTCACCGACTTATGGTCCGTTATAGAGGGCTTCTCAAGCCTTAAAGAGGGTGTTAGGAGCCTCTATGTTAAAGTGAGAACAAGTGTAATCCAAACACTTTCCTTTGATCGAACTTTTGTATCATGATAGTTGGGATGAGTTGCTTGTTATGGCCCTTTGGGAGGCATTTTTGTGGACGGGAGTATAGTACCTAGTGGTGTCGGAATTTGATAGTTTATGTAAGTATAGCCTGAGCGGTTACGGGATGACCTCGCTCAAGTAGCAATGGTCCAAAGGCGGATGCTAGCCGAGTTTAGTCGCCGGAAGGCATATATATTGATGAGAGGCGTAGACCTTTAGAGTTCGGTTATGGAGTAGGTCTGGTCGAGTCGAGAATTTTACAGGCGCGTGGTGTCAAGGTTTGGCTTTTAAGGAAGTTGAGTTTCCGTTTTACGGACCCTTTCTAGAGATGAGAAGTAGTATGTGGTTTACAGATTGGTGTTACCACCATGGGTGGAGAGTATTTACCCGGGGTTCTTGTGACAATCATGGAAGTATATATGTTACTCGAGTTATGTTGTTAGTCGTGACGATCTAGTGGCATACAAGGAGCCGATAAGGCTACCAGATGGAGACGGGAAAGTACCTTTGATTGATTGGTTACGTTGAGCTAGTTGCCTTATTTTTGGCGGTTGGGTTAGTTGTTAGGTGCATGCGTGAGATTATGTATTTTGTGCCCCGAGAGGGAATGTGTTGTATGATCGGTTATATCTTGACTTGGTATGTGTTACTCGGTTCATGGGAGTATGTGTATCGGCCTTACGAGGTCTTATTGCGGTTACATGATTGAGCGATGGTTATCGAGTAAAGAGTTGGCACGTTTACGACTTTGAGTGGTTACCAAGTTATTTATGTCGAGAGTTTTACGTTTTGCAAGTTTCGGGACGAAACTTGTTTTTAGGGGGATTAGTTGTAACATCCGGAATTTTATTCCGGGTGTTGAGCGGTTTATCGACCTTCCCGTAGGCGCGACTCAGTTTTCCCACAGGCACGAAGTGTTGAGCGTCGGGTTTTATTTCAAAATCTCGTTCCGACCTCTCGTTTTCCACCCTTGCTTTTGGAACCCTCGGTTCCTAGCGTAATTGGAAGGATGGGTCAGCTGATCCTTGAGCTTCCCCTTATGTGGCAACCTTCCTTCCTTCCCTCTCTCTTTTCCTATTTTCCTCTTTCACGTGAGATTGCTCCTCTCCTCTCTTTGGCTTCACCTTCTTCATTGACCTTCCATGGCTCTTCCACCTTTGATGTGTGAGCTGATCCTATTGGATTCGTGATGGAGACTAAAGATCCTAGCCAAGTTGTTGTAGGCAATCTTCTTCCTCCCCCTTCATCTTCTCCTTCTTCTAAAATCTTCAATGGTGGAAGCAATGGTTTCATCTTGTTTTCTTCCCCTTTGGCTTGCATGTGCTTGGATCGAGCTTGGATAGAGTTCTATGATGATGTTTATGTGTGTGGATGTTCTAGGGCCAAGCAAGGAAGCTAGGAGGCCATGCCACATCAAGGAATCGTCGAAGAAGCCATCGTAAATCACCCTTTGCTATTCGACCGCGGGGGCGTCCAGCCTGAGCCGCAGGGGCAGCCAGCCCAAGCCGCAGGGGCGGCTGCTGGCTCTGTCAGCCCTCTCTTACAATCTTCTTCTCCCTTTCGTGCCTGCTTTTCCTTCTTCCACACTTGTGTCCTTGCTTGTTGAGTTCCCTCCCTTGAGTATGGGTTCATTGATGACCTTAGAGAGTGTCGATGATTAGAAGCATGCTAGGTTTGGACCTAGGATAGGTGGAATGCCATGTAGTGGTTTGTGGACCTTAAGCGAGTTTGTGATGTTTTCGGAATGATCTATGGCTGATGGTTGCATGTTATGAGTTGTTTCATGGGATGAGGGTATGGCTGCATTGTGAGGCTTTGTGAGGGTTTAGATGGTGAGTACATGGTTGTGAGTTTGTGAGCTAGGACTGTTGTCCTAGTATGGGTATGGGTTATGACCTTGTGACAACATATAGAACTTAGACTTCTAGCTTATATGAGTGGTTGTTGATTATTGTGCCTTGTCTTGAACAGGCTTTGGTTATATTCCTACGGGAAATGTGATTGGGTTCATCGTTGGGACGAGGTAAGTCCTCGGACTTAATTAGCCGCTTTTACGCATTATTTGGATACATTATGGTGGTGTGTGTTTATCGCTTTTGAGCATGAAACTGGATTAGGATTTCTTGACTAGACATATTGTTTGGTCCACTGTTATTATTATTATCAGGCGGTGACATCACTGCCCAGCTCCTGAGGGAGACTAGGCGGATCTCTACGACCAGGCCATACATGGTGTACGAGTGGGCTTCTTCGTCACTCCGTCAGGGTATACGGGTTGAGCGCCGCATCATTCCTGTTGGTTTCACGGGGATAGAGGCGAGAGTTATAAGACTCTCGTGTCACACTTGAACGAATGGATTAGATATGGAATAACCTAAAAAGATAATAAGTAACAGATGTGTATGTATATGAGCATGTTGTGTGTTTTGTGTTCCTATGTGTGTTTGTGTCATATTATTCTTATAATGCCTAGAATGTGAGATAACGGTTATACACCGATTGTTGTAGTTGACGCGCAGGTTAGGTGTGGCCAAGTGATCCAAAGGAGTGAGCAACCGGGGTTCCGTACATCATAGGTCGAGTTTGGGGGATTGAGTCCATGTATATTTGTTGTATAATGTGTATTCTTGGTGTTGTTGTATAGACGGATGATGTCTTTCCTTTCTTGTTGTATTCGGGAATCTTATCATTGCATTAAACTTATTTTCGGTTTTGGCCTTTATTTGTGCCTTGTTGGAAAGGTCTGGTGAAACTGTTGTCAGGCTAAGGATCTGGACCCATTGTGAGGTCTCGCCCGTAGCATTCCGATATCCCGTGGATTCGGGTCGGGGTGTTACATATTTTTCTCCATCATGTACTTATTTCTTCACATTGGGGACATTGCGAGTTATAAGTATGGGGTGGAGGTATTTGCAATACCTTTTACACATCTCTTTTATTGCATTGTATCAGACCTTTGATTTTGTTGTCACACGTTTCTTTAAAGTCTTGCATGGTATGTACTCATACTCTCTTTTGAAAATTTTTTTTTGAAAAATTTAAAATTTGTGTGTGCTTCTAAGATAGATATGATCCCTATGATAATATTGTTTGTGGAATGGCTATGATGATCTTTATGTGCTTGAATTGATTTATGACATATGTGGGATTTGAATACTTTGCTAGAACTCATGCATGAATTGTAATTTGCTTTTGTCTAAATCATGTTGAGTATTGATGGTTGAAACCGCATGATAAGTTCTTACACATCTTTTTGAACTGATTAAGACAATTCAATTTATTTTTCTTTCTTCATCTTGATCATGCTTTAGCACCTCTTAAAAAATGTTTAAATTGCCTCTCTTTACCCATCCGGGAAATAGGAAGCATGCTAGTGTGTTGGCGTATAAAAGCAAAGTGTGGGGTGAAGTGTGTTGTGTAGTGTAGAAAAAGAGGTTTGGGAACATTGATCATGATGATGAATAACTTGGTACCATTCACATAGATGGGTGTTTGTATTTTGCCAAATTTTTATTGATCGATAGTCCTAACGAGTCATGGTATGTGCATCCGGTGTGAGGCACCTCGATAAAATTCTGAAGATTTCCAATCACCATGGTTTCGGCTATTGTGCACCTATGTCATGTTCTCAAGTGAAATTAAAAAAAGGGGAAGAAAGTGAAGTGTATAAGTGCTTATTTTGGTGGATTTTGTTGTTGAGTTGTTCCTTTTTCTTGGATTAGCACCACATATCCTAAAATGCATCCCACCCCTATCACGTTTCTTGGCCTCTTCTTGCTAAGTCCTTAAGACCTTCTTGCACATGTGTTTTGGCTTAGTGGTTTAAATTTTATTCCTCATGATTGATCTTGATGAATTGAACTTTACAATGCATGTTATGCTTTCCGATGTAAAGTGTAATTATCCTTTCCATGCCTATTTCTCTTTGACATATGATTGATCTATCTTTTGCTGTAAAGCATGACTTTGAGCGCGATCAATGACTTGAAGCACAACCCGGAATTTTTTTGCTCTATTTTCGCATATGCATAATTCATGTCATCTTGTATCTTAAGTTTGAACCTTGCTTGGGGACAAGCAAGAGGCAAGTATGGGGTATTTTGATAACATAAATTTTGACCTTAATTTAGGCTTTCATTTATGTAGATTTTCTCTTTACCTTGCATGCATAGACATGAATCCATGACGTTTTAGCTTAACTTTGCATATCATCCTATAATAGATGTCTATACGGATACTTGTTGTATTTTTAGGTGATTTGGCGGATTTTGGAGCGAAATGGAATACATGAGGATTAAGCTTCAAGGTGGATCATAGTGGATCATGGTGGAGCATAAAAGGAGAGCTAGGACATAACAAAAGGATCAAGCAAGGAGCTAAGGAGAAGACACACAGAAGCAAAACCGTGGCCCTGACGTTCTTGCAAAACCGCGGCCGAGATTTTACAAGGCCTGACCCACGGTTTATCTATTTTCGGCCCATGATGTAACCCATTTTTGCGCGGTCCATAGGACTGGCCCATGCTTGTCTAAACCCTAGATTTATCTCTATATGTTTCTCATAATCTACAACTTTAAAGGTGCGCCCCATAGAAGATGGCTACAACACTTTTGGATTCAATTTGAGAAATATTGTGAAGATTTCTTGGAGAGAAAGACTTAAGTTCTTGATTTCATTCTTTTGGATTAAAGATTCTGACTTTGTTATTGGATTGCTTTTGCTTTTAGATGTTGAAGACATATTGCTAAGTATTTCTTACTTTTCTTTTTACTCCTATTGTTTATGGTTTTCTTGAATTCTTCTTTTACCCTTCTTGATTTGAATTCTTCTTTTACCTTTTAAGTTCTATTTCTTTTACCTTTCTTCTTTTAGAGTTGGTTTAACCCTCGTTCTTTATACCCTCGGCCTGTTCTTCAAGAACAACAATTTATCTTAGAACTAACCGAGGTTTCTTTTGGTTGATCCGTATATGATATATCTTTATGCTTGGGTTTTAGATTGACCAAATCCTAGTCTTTGTTGAGCGATTCATACCCTTAGATCCCTCTAAGGTTTACATCTAAGCTTGAGAAGAGACTTACCCGGTGATTTCCTTTCTTTGTTACCTCCGATGACGAGTTCTAGGTAATAAATATTCCAATAGCCTTTATTAGGTTTGAGTGTGTCTTCCTCTTGCTTGAGTGATCTTTACCTGAGACTTACTCGGTCAAGGTTAGTTCTATTCTCTTAGGTTCAGTGGTTGTTTTGAGTTTATGTTCCTTTCATTAGAACCTTGAGACTTACCCAGTGATAGGTTCTTTGCTATGGGTTAGTTGGTTTATGAGACCTCCCTAGTGATCATTCTCACCTTAGAAACACCCTTTCCTTAGCAATCCCAACCTTGTCCTAGTTTTTAGAAGTCTTGAATCGAAAATCACAACTGGATACCTTGATCTCTAGAATCTTCATTGTTCAATTATCATATTACTCATCTTTATTGCTTTTTGCTTGCATCATTCTTTATTGCCAGCATTAGTCTATTCTATCTTTGATCTATAACCAATATTGATTTCACCTCAGTCCTTGAGATCGACCTTGGAATATTTTCTTTTACTACAATTTGATCCGTATACTGCAGGTTCGCTTGTTTTCGTTAGCTTATATTACAAGTATAGAATGAAGATTATACACACGTCTAAGAGCGAACACTTGAGATTCATAACAGAGTGTCAATGCGAGAGAAAACGAATAAGGAACCTTTGTTTTCACTAACTTCACGCGTTTGTTGTTACTTTATGTAATTTTGCGGGATGTATAAATCTAAACACCCTAACAGGCCACAAGGAAGCGGGTTAGATAGTCCCGAAGCCCGGGCCATGATGAAACAACTCTTGGCATCCCATAAGAACATAAACGAGAGGCTAGGAGCAATGAAATCTTGTCCCAATAAGAAATCTCGGCCGAGACCCTAACTTCATCGCCCGAATCTTGCCCCCAATCGAGATTTGATAACTGTATTCCTCATCGGAGATCAGTGAATGAGGATGATGGGCATTCCCTTGTTCCATATAGAAATCCTTCCCCGGTTCCATCTCCAAATATTTCCCATGAGAAAAGTATGAGATATTCACGTAAATACTATGATGCACCTAACCGTCAAAAGTTTGTTAACATTCAGGAATTCGAGGATGAGAGAGACTATCCTTGATATGAACAAAATCCTAGGAGAAACGAGATTATGAATCATGTAGATCGCGCTCAAAAAAGGATGTTAAGACCGTAAATGATGTGGGACCATCTTTGATAGCACCTACATTACATGGATCTCTCACTAATCGAAGAGCATGAGATACCCAAGGGAAGGTTGCATGCAAGTTGTGAACATGGGAGGATCCGAGAGACTGGGAGATTGAATGGAAGATGCAAAATCTCGGCCAACAACATGAAATCTCGGCCGAGACTTTCAACCAAGATTTTGTTCTTGACGCGCACTAACAGATCCGACGAAGATCTTTTATTTTTGGAAAACTCTCTTTATTATTTTATTACCATTAAAGCTCTTGCTCTTAAACATTCTTTAAGTAATTGTTAGTTTTGATCCTATCTTTTAGGATTATTTTTAGATTATCTTAAAAGGATATCTTTCCTAGATTATCTTTTAAAGATATCTTTCCTAGGTTGAATAGGAAAGTCTCTCTTATAAATAGCCTTAGAAGGAGATATTTTTAAATAGATTGAATTTGATTAGTATTTCCACATTATTGGGAGAGACTTGTTACTTCATTTATGAAGTTTTCATTTTTTATTTCTATACAATCAAAAGGAGTGTTTTTGATTAAAAAGTTGTGAATGCTTGCTAGGTTGTTCTTGTGTGTGTTTATCTTTTGAAGGTTGGTGGTACAAGTCAAACTAGTCCCTCCTTATCCTTGTCTTCTTTAGAAGGTTTGTGTAAGGTTAAAGAAGGAAGGGTGAAAGGTAATTCTTTGTATCGGGTTTTGACACATAATTGGTCAAGGATCTTCTCAAGTCTTATAATAGTCCTATCTTCCTATATTTATCATTTAGCATTCCATATTATCATCTTCTTATCTTTCCATATCATCCACTATTCCGCATTCTAATTTACAAGAAATCTCGGCCTATTCTTGCCTAGATCTCGCCCGAGATTTTGTCTAAGTTATCTGAGATTTCATTCTGTTCTTCAATTTGAGGACTTTAAATCTAGATCGAGAACTGCGGCATCAATTCCGGATCAAAGTGGTATTAGAGCTAACTGATTGAAGTCCAACCATACACCAAAGGTTTTATCTTTTATTTGAGTCTTCTTTGAGTCACATAAAAATCGAGTCTTTTGTGTTTTCCATCTCTTTTGAGATTATTTGAGCTTAATGTGCGTTGTCTTGTGTTTAGTGGAAGAGAGAAAGTCTTTGCCAAACACAAGCCAACCATTACCTTGAAGCTTTGGAACCTCGAACGAGATTCCATTGCACAGACAAATCTCGGCCGAGATTCCTAAAAGATCACCTGAGATTTTGGTGTAACTGAAAGATCGTGATTCTTCTCTTTAAATCCAATCAGATCCAAAGTTATAGTTGAAAGATATCTTCAGAGAAAGATCATATACTTGAAAGATATCTTCAGAGAAAGATATTGTTGTTGGATAATAGATATTGTCGCACTTTGTGGATATATTTTGTTGAGATTTTATCTAGTAGATAAAATCTTATCTTCAAGCGTAACCGAATATCTCCACAAAGTGCGACAATATCTATTATCCAACAGCAATATATACATCATATACCTTGGATTCACGTTCATACAACACATAAGTTCTTGCCTTGACTTCACCTTCATATTATATCATCGATTATAACCTAAAGATTTGGTGAAGCCATTCGGACAAGAGTTACTACGATCCAAGAATATATATTAAAAGAAGGCAACAAAGAAGAAGCTTACCTCAAGCCCCAATCAGTTTGCATTATAAAAACCTTGCCTTTTTGACAAATCTCGACCTCTGGACTAAAAATCTCGATCGAGATTTCATCCATTTACCCGAGATTTTATAATGTCGAGACTTAACCTTAACCGGCTAACTCTCTCTGTAGTTTTCCCAAGTGCGAGGTACGTAAAGCTTTCTTCTTAATATGTTGTGTGCCTTTTCTTGCCTTTTTACTACTCTAAACATATTGATTCATTTCTTTCGGTGTGTTAGTGAGATCTCTACTTTCTATCATACTAGTGTGTCATACTTGCAATATTCTTTCTACCTTGAAACCAATTGTGTGAAGAGACCTGCAGGGAAGTATTTTAACTAATTTCCAAAACAAAAACCTTTCTCCGAACCAAGTTGACTACTTGAGGCATCCGAGGAAGTTCTAGATGAGGCTAGTTCATCGATTGGTAAAGAAGCATTGATCCATTCAAGGCAATTGCATCAAATTAGCTTGAGATTCACAACAGAGTGTGAGTGTGAGAGAAAATAACTAAGAAACCTTTGTTTTCACTAACTTCACGCATTTGTTGTTACTTTATGTGATTATGTAGGATGTATACATCTAAAGACCATAGAAGGTCACAAGGCGATTGGTTAGACAACCTGAGGGTCAAGCCATGTTAAAACAACTCATGGAACAGCTTGACAATGTAAACCAACGTTTAGGAGATTATGAATACTGATCCAGTGGAAAAATCTTGACCCCTAGTACAAAATCTCGCCCGAGAGTTTGGCCGAGATATGCCCCAGTCGAGGTCTAATGGTTACGTTCCTCAACGGAGATCTGTGAATGATGATGATGGGCGTTCGCGTGTCCCATATAGAGCTTCAAGACACATTCACAACTCCAATATGAGCATGTATGAGATATCCAAGTCAATATTATGATATGCCTAACGCTCCAAAGTTTGTTGATTTTCAGGAATTCAAGGATAAGAGGAATTATTCTAGGCAAAATCAACATCCCAAAGAACGAGATTATGAACCATCTAGACATCATTCGATTAAGGTTGATGAACCTGTAAAGAAGCTCCGAAATGAGTGGGGGAAAATGCATAAACAGGTGAGTGCATTAGAATCCCGAATTCTCCATTCCCATGTGGAGAAACCATCGACGGAGGGTACCCAAACTGAAAAGGTTAATGATTCTAAACCCTCTATTTCTATGCATGATCATTTGGATTTATTGAAATCAAAATCTACTATTGTGTTACATGATAAAACTAGTGTGGAAACCCATATGCATGAATCTGATTTGATTGGTGATGATGAGTATGACATAGATACTAGCATGGATGAGCATTCTCTTGTTAGCAATGAGCATTTTCCTAACTTGATTTGTGATGACTCTTTTGAATTTGTTGTGCATGAGCCTAAGTTGTTGCATTCATCTTTGGATTGTTCTTTCGGACAACTTCCTAGTGATCTACCTTTTGTTTTGCCTTTAAGTTCATACATAAAGCCTTTTAAAACCCCTAGGGAAAAGCATAAAGAGTTTTATGAAGTACATCCTCAAGTTGTGGCGTTGTTAGATTCACATGATAAGTATGTTATGTAGGAGATTGTTGCTAGCAGTTTGAGGTTGCCTAGATTGTTATGTTCTTCACACTTCCATGTCTTTGTGGAAACATTATTTCTTGCAAACCTTAATCATACACCGTTGTCCAAGAGGAAGAGAGTGAGTTATATTGTAGGATTGCAAGTTGCGGATATCCAGAAGAAGGATATACACAGTCTATGAGCCAAGAATGTTGGAGGAGTGTGGTGAAGGATGTTCTACCATGATAAGGACAGAACCTCGGCATCGGAAAGCAATTTTTCACTCCAAGAGAGAAATCTCGGCCAAATTTCACAAATCTCGGCCGAGATTCCCACCCAAGATTGTCTATTGTCGTAGATTGTTACAGTTATAATCTACAGATCCACACCCCAACCCTTCAAGGTTTCTTTTTGGCCTTGAGGAAGAGTTATATAAAGAGCCTCCACCCATTGACAACGCTTCTAGAAGTTGTTATCGATAGTTATTCATGTGGAAGAAAGCTTCATGGAAAGACCTTAGTAGGAGCATATTTGAGGAGTTAGCTAAAGGTAAGAAGGGGAGTAACTATACCTTTGACATTATATTGTTGTCTCCTATTAGTTGTGCTTACTTGTTAGCATGAAATATTGTGATATTTTAGGCACGTTTTCTAAACGTATTTGATTCATATTGATAGTCTTTGATTGAACTTTGTGCATATGTGAGATAGTATTACCTATATTGTCGATATGGATGTCTACACTAGTTCTATGTTGATTATAGGTGATTTGGAGCTATTTCCGAACGGAATCGAGCAAAGGAGAGTTGATTCGATATGTCCAAGGATTGAGGACATTCTTAGGAAGCAAATTGGAGTCTTAGCTTGAGGAATGCACGAGGCTAGGGAAGAATTACGTTCTTGCCCTAAACCACGCTCTAAAATACGACCGTATCACGTTCCACGTTCAATTCCACGACCGTGGATTTGGAGTCAGAAATTGAAGTTCATTCTAGAGGATATTACGGCCGTGGAACATATGGTGCAAACCGTATTTATATCCACGCTCTAAATTACGGTCGTAGAACACTTCCACGACCGTGATCTTGGCGAATCTTTTCGCCACACTTTGAAGCCACGATCTTTTAAAGATTGGGCCGGGCCGACATTTTGCCCTACACTATAAAAAGACGGACGAAGCAAGATTCCGTCATCCCCGCTTACCATCATTTAGGCACGCTTACACCCGTCATCCGTGCTAAGGATCGTTTAGCCCTCGCTTGGAAGCATTGACATCTCTTTGGAGATCGAAGTTCGTGTTTGGGAATTACCCTAATCTCGCACTTTTGGTGGAGATTGCTGTTGAGATCTCCGGATTGGCGGAGGGTCGAAGTTTTTGGAAGATTTTGCAAGAAGATCTCTCTTCTTGTTTAGGTTCGATTCGGAAAACGGATTGACATCCCGTTTTCCCTTCTTTCCTAAGGTTGTGATTGTTTACTTTATTGTGAATCTTTTGACGACATTCGTTCTTGATTGTAACTTTGAGATTGGTTTGAAGATTATTGAAAGTTCTTGAAAGTTTTCATCTTTTTATCTTTTAATTCTTAAATTGATATCAACATGACTGTTATTGGCTAAAAACCCTTAACAATTCTAAGGTGAAGGGTTGATAGTTGTGGCTTAGATAATGATAGATCGATCGCAAACAGATTAGACCCTGAGAGTTAGAGAGAATCGCCGACAACCCTAAATTACGGCATGTTCTTAAGTCCACGGCCGTGGAACCTCAAGAACTAACCGTGATTTCCCTTAAGTCCACGAATTTGCTTTTACTTTAGTCCAAAGTTAAAGATTTGCTTTAGCTTAGTTTAGACTTGTCTTTTCTAGGTGGTAGTGAAGCCTCAACAACCTCTACCTCGATTGTGAGTGTCACAACCTCAATCGGTTAAGTTAGTCTTGATCCTTGGGTTACAAGTTTGGGTATTTGACACTAATTCTCACCTTTAGAATCTTTCTATATTGAGCCTCAACAACCTGTATAGAGAGTGCCTTGTAGGTGAGTTACATAAGGTTTTTGGAACTTCACCGTACGATTACCTTACATTAGTATACCTTTGCATATCTCAACTCTATCTTTATATCATTAAGTATATCTTGAATCGATTGCCACAGCTGGATACTTGGATCTTTAGGATTGTTGTTTTCCCAATATTTGCAAAAACTCTCATATTTACTCGCTTGATAACCTGCAATCGAATTTGTTCCCACCCAAATCCCTGTGTTCGATACTCTGGAATTCTTGCTTAGCTACGTCGATCCGTACACTGCGGGTTCGCTGCTTGATTCTAGTTTTATAAATTTAAAACTTATTTGCACACACCTCTAGGGGCGAACAAGTTTTTGGCGCCGTTGCCAGGGATTTGGTTTCGGCCGAATCCGGTAGCCGGTTGTCGAGCTTGGGAGCTTGCTCTCGTTGTTTGATATTTCTTTGAGTGCATGCGCAGATCTAGGAACACCGAAGATCTCTTACCTCTTGATCAAGAGCTAGAGAAAACCTTGAGGCAAAAGCGCAAGGAAAAGAAGATGGCCGAAGAACACGAACGTGATCTTCAAACGGAGTTGGCAGAAAAGAATGCTCAACTCCAGTGGAACAAGAACCTCCGCCAGGATGAAATGGATCGTCATCAATCCAAAGTTAGCAAACTGCAGGATGATGTTCCAAATGAGGATGGAGTTAAGCGACCTTAAGAATAAAGGAAGCAAGAAATCCTCAAGGAGGGGATCAAGAACTAGAAGAAGAAGCCACTCGTCCACTGATGATAGTGACTCTTCCATGCCACCGTTAGAAGATATTGATCCCACGATCAATATGAATCCTTTCCATCCACAAGGAGCTGTTAATCGCCGCATTCCACCTAGGAATGTGAGAGTCGAACGTGTGGATAATGAGCCAAGAACTCTTGTCCAGCGGATGGATCCAACACAACAACCACGCCGCTTGGGCGTGAAATTTGATGCTGAAGATGTGCAAGGGTTTAGCTTTAACCCTCAAGTTATCACTCTTGTTCGCCAAAGCCAATTTGGCGGTACAAGCGCTGAATCTCCACACCAACACTTGCAAAACTTTGAGTGTATGATGGAGACGATGAGACCGAAGAACGCTACTACCAACAGCTATAAGCTCAAACCTTTCTTTTTCTCTTTGAAAGGGAAAGCGTTGTCTTGGTACTAAGCTCTTCCTAATGGGAAACTAGACACGTGGGAAGACCTTTCCGCGGAGTTTCTCACCAAATTCTTTCCGCCTTCCAAAACGGCGGAACTTAGAGGTAAGATTACTGCTTTTTCAATGAGACCTAACGAAAGTTTGTTTCAATCTTGGGAAAGGTTTCAGGACTTGCTCTTGGATTGCCCTCATCATGGCATATCCAAGCTTGCCTTGCTGGAGATCTATTACAAGGGGCTGGATGCGGGAACGCAATTCAACCTCCAATCCCTCTCATGTGGAACGTTCATGGACATGAGAGAAGATGACGCTTGGGACTTCATCGAGAAGCAAGAAAGAGTCATAGAGAAGTATTTCTACCGGAAAGTGGAGGGAAATCGTGTGGAGCAAGGAGCGAAGCTCACACATGAAGCTCAAAATCAGATTTTCTCCCTCAACAATGATATCAAGGAGTTGAAGGAGGCTATCAAAACCAACTTCCCAAAGCAGCAAGAGAAGGATGTTGGCTATTTGGGCAACAACAATGGCGGTGATAACACCAACCGCAACAACAATAACCGGAACAATAACCGGAATAACAATTGGAATGGAAACAACAACAACCGGAACAACAATTGGAACAACAATAGGGGTTCAAACAACAACAATTGGCGCTCCAATCAACAAAATTCCGGTAACTCTTATCCTTCCAATTCTAATTCACTAACTCCACCTTCCTCTTCCTCTACTCCTTTGAAAAGCCAGGGGCAATCATCTAATGGAGGAAACAATACGGGAAAGGAGAAGCCCGATCCCATGTTGGAAACGATCTTGGGAAAGCTTCAAGGGTTGGAGAACCGCCTCATCAAGGTTGATGATCAAGTTTCTAAGGTTGACAAAGCTCAAAAAGTTTTGGAAAACCAATTGTTCAACCACGCGGAGGAAGTTCCTAGAAATCAAGGGAAACTTCCAGGAAAGACGGAGGACAACCCTAAGGGAAGGGTGATGGCGATTACGACTAGGAGCAGAGTGACTACCACCGATCCGCAGCCTACGTTCGTTGAAGTCCCCGTAGAAAAAGACAAAGAAAAGGGGAAGGAGAAGGAAGATGTCTATGTTCCTCCTCCAGCTTACAAACCTCCCCTACCATTCCCTCAATCTAGAGCGCGAGCGCGCCTAGACAAACAATTCGGTAAGTTCATAGAACTCATGAGTAAGCTGCATATTAATATACCATTTATTGATGCTATTGTAGGTATGCCGGCTTATGGCAAGTTCTTGAAAGAGCTCCTCTCCAACAAGAGGAAGCTAGAAGATTTCGGAGAAGTCAAGATGAGTTCGGATTCTTCGGATCTCATCAAGACCATGAAGGAGAAAATGCCCCCAAAGTTGAAAGATCCGGGGTCATTTTGCATTCCCATTGGAGTGGGAGATGTCACATATGACGCTTTATGTGACTTAGGAGCAAGTGTGAGCATCATACCACTTGCATTATGTAGGAAGATCGGTTTAGGCGGTCCTAAACCGGTAAAGATGACGTTATACATGGCGGATCGATCCATCACTCGCCCCGTCGGTATTGTAGAAGACGTCCCCGTCAAGCTAGGTAAATTCTTTGTTCCCATTGATTTTGTCGTGCTTGACATTCCTGCAGATAGTCCGGTCCCGATCATACTCGGAACACCGTTTCTTGCAACTTCCGGCTGCATGGTCGATTGCAAGAATGGAAGACTCGCTTTTGATATTGGAGAAGAGAAAGTAGAGTTCGTTCTTTCCACTCTAGTGAAGGAGCCGATCTTTGACGAGGATATTTACGATATCCAAGATGAAGAAGGTTTATCTAGGGAAGAGGTAAGTGCGATTCTCTTTAACGATCCTTTACAAAAAGTCATTACCATGAGTCTAACAGATGTAGGGGAAGAAGAAGAGTACAAAGAGGAAATTGAAGCCTTAGAAGCACAAGAAGAGATGCATGAAGTGGAGTTTGAGAAACTCCACGATGAGGCTGAGAATATTAGAATCCACGGTCACACCCTATATTCCACGACTGTGGATTTCACAACCAAAATCGACCTCCATTCCATTGGATTACACGGCCGTGGAACATCTGGAGGGCCCGTAATTCTGACCGTGGAAGAGGGCGATCGGCATACTTCTTCAACTTCTTTTCATTCTTCTCCAACCCACTCAACACCCTTAGAAACTTCTAAGGAAACGTCGGATGCGCCTCAAGGATCATTGGAAGCTCCGAAAGTGATGGAACTCAAACCACTCCCTACTCATCTAAGGTACGCTTTTCTTGGATCTAATTCTACCTTTCCGGTCATTGTTAGCTCCGAACTAAACATAGATGAACATGAACAGCTCATGATTGTCCTCAGGAAACATAGAAAAGCCATAGGCTATACTATTGAGGACTTAGTAGGAATTAAACCCTCCCTATGTATGCATAAGATACTAATGGAGGAGGACTTTAGAACTTCAAGACAACCTCAAAGGCGGTTGAATCCGACCATGAAGGAGGTTGTCAAGAAGGAAATTCTTAAACTTCTTGATGCAGGTATCATCTATCCTATCTCCGATAGCAAGTGGGTGAGTCCAGTTCAAGTAGTTCCGAAGAAGGGAGGAATGACGGTCATCACCAACAAGAACAACGAACTCATTCCTACCCGAACCGTGACTGGATGGCGAATGTGCATAGACTACCGCAAGCTCAACAATGCAACGCGGAAGGATCACTTTCCATTGCCATTCATCGATCAAATGCTTGAAAGGTTAGCACAACATTCACATTTTTGCTACCTTGACGGTTATAGTGGTTTCTTTCAGATTCCGATACATCCGGATGATCAAGAGAAGACCACATTCACGTGCCCTTGGGGTACGTTCGCCTATAGGAGAATGCCGTCCGGGCTTTGCAACGCCCCAGCCACCTTTCAACGGTGCATGATGGCCATCTTCTCCGAATACGTAGAGGAAATCATGGAAGTCTTCATGGACGACTTCTCCGTATACGGTTCCTCTTTTAACGATTGCCTTTCTAACCTTTCTCTCGTTTTACAAAGGTGTGAAGACACTAACCTAGTTCTTAATTGGGAGAAGTGTCAATTCATGGTTAAGGAAGGAATTGTATTAGGTCACTTAGTCTCTAGTAGAGGGATAGAAGTAGACAAGGCTAAGATAGAGACCATAGAAAAACTTCCTCCCCCAATTTCGGTGAAAGGGATAAGAAGTTTCCTAGGACATGCTGGATTTTATAGACGTTTCATAAAGGACTTTTCTAAGATATCAAAACCTCTCACTAATCTATTGATGAAGGATGCGGTTTTTGAGTTTTCGCAGGAATGTTTGGACGCATTTAACACCATTCGGCAAGCTCTAGTTTTAGCACCAATTATCCAACCTCCGGATTGGACTCTACCCTTTGAGATTATGTGCGACGCTAGTGACGTAGCTATTGGAGCTGTTCTGGACAACGAAAGGAAGGGCGAACCCATGCCATATACTATGCTAGCAAGACGCTAGATGAAGCGCAGCTCAACTACGCCACTACCGAGAAAGAGTTTTTAGCCATTGTCTATGCTATTGACAAGTTTCGCTCTTATTTTGTTGGTGCAAAGGTGATTGTCTACACGGATCATGCTGCGATCCGGTACCTCCTTGCGAAGAAAGACGCGAAGCCAAGGCTAATTAGATGGATTCTTCTCCTACAAGAATTCGATCTTGAGATCCGCGACAAGAATTTGAGTCGTCTAACACATCTAGAGGACGACCATCTACCCATTGATGACTCCTTTCCGGACGAACACCTACACATCATAGAGGAGTGCATCAACGTGATCTCCAAAGGTAACGAACCATAGTTTGCTGATTATGTTAACTATTTGGTTTGCCAGGAGATACCGCCCGGACTATCCTACGCACAAAGGAAGAAGTTCTTTAAGGACGTCTGGGAATACTATTGGAACGAGCCTCTCCTCTTTAAGAGAGGTCCGGATGGCATCATCCGGCGATGTGTGCCGGAAGATGAGATGCAAAGTGTCATCCGCAATAGTCATTCACTACCTTGTGGAGGACATGCTAGTTCAAACAAGACTAGCGCAAAGGTATTGCAATCTGGATTCTATTGGCCTACTTTATTTAGAGATGTGCAATCCTTTGTTTCTTGCTGCGATGCTTGTCAAAGAACAGGCAATATTTCTAGAAGGAACGAGATGCCCCTCAACAACATCCAAGAGGTGGAGATTTTCGACGTTTGGGGAGTCGATTTCATGGGACCATTCCCATCTTCTTGTGGAAACCAATACATACTATTGGCAGTAGATTACGTTTCTAGATGGGTGGAAGCAATTGCCTCTCCCACAAATGATGCTATGGTGGTGGTTAAGTTCTTCAACAAGACCATCTTCCCGCGATTTGGGACACCAAGGACTATCATTAGTGATGGAGGTTCTCACTTCATAGCCTGTCGCTTTGAAGCTCTTCTAGCTAAGTATGGGGTTACTCACAAGGTCGCTACCCCTTACCATCCACAAACAAGTGGACAAGTTGAGATCTCAAATAGGGAGATCAAAGGAATTCTAGAGAAGACGGTTTCAAGGACTAGGAAGGATTGGTCCTTGAAGCTAGATAATGCATTATGGGCGTACCGGACTGCGTACAAGACTCCCATAGGAACCACACCATACAACCTTGTGTATGGGAAGTCTTGTCATTTGCCGGTGGAGCTGGAGCACAAAGCGTTTTGGGCTATCAAGTGGCTGAATTTCGGCATGAAGGAAGCGGGAGAGAAGCGTCTCCTAGACATCAACAAGCTGGATGAACTTCGCTTGAACGCCTATGAAAATGCCAAGATCTACAAGGAAAGAGCAAAGCGTTGGCATGATAAGCATATCATTCCAAAGGACTTCAAAGAAGGAGATCAAGTTCTCCTCTTCAATTCAAGACTTCGCCTCTTTCCAGGTAAGCTTAAATCCCGTTGGACCGGACCTTTTCTAATTAAGCGTATTTTCCCCCATGGCGCAGTTGAAGTATGGGTTGAAGCTAGCGGAAGTTTTAAGGTGAACGGCCAACGACTCAAGAAGTATACGCCGGAACTCCAAGCTGAGGAGTTTGCGCGTACCGCACTCGAATAAGTGCGAGACTGGTCTAGCTACGGACCTTAAACAAAGCGCTTCTTGGGAGGCAACCCAAGGTATTGCATTTTCGTTTTTGTTTTCGATTCATAGTTTAGCCTAGAATAGACGTTTTTGCTTCATTTTGCCTCGATTTCTTCCGGTATGTTCGTGTTTTTGGTTGTAGGATCAATGGAAAAGGAAAAAGGGAGTATAATGTCGAAGAAGAGTGACGAAATTTGGACTTTGAAGCTTTACAGAAGGTTCCACGGTCTAAATTACGGTCGTCATAGCACAGTGGCCGTAATTCTCAAAAGCCTTTGAAAAATCACCAAAACCACGGTTCCGTACACTTCCACGGCCGTGGAACACCCCGACAGACCGTGATTTTCAAAATTTTGCATGCGACTATGTAAGCCACATTCTTCACAAATTTACCCCAAAAATTTCCCTTTCCACGACCTAGACGCCGAAACCCCATGACCTCCTCCAAATCTTCGTTTCTTAATCGTTTCTAACGATTCTTCATCCTAAACTGCAGCAAATCCAACCACGAACAAGATCCAAGCGACAAACCGAGCGGAAATCCATCAACAAACGCGCATTTCGGGTTTTTCAATCCGAAAAAGAGGTTTATTCTTTCTTCTTGATTTTCGCGGATTTGGTTCGTTTTTGCTATAGATTTTTAGGAAGAATTGACAAAGACTGGAAGGAATTAGATTAGGACTGCTTGTTGTGGTGATTGCTGGTGAATTTGCTGAGATTCGTGAAATTCTGAGACAAATCACGGTCTCTGGGTAATCCACGGCCGTAATTTCTCAAGAACAGACCGTAATTTTTGGTGCAGAATGGATTTCGTAAGGAGAGTGTCGGGAAGGATAAAAGAGAAGAAGGGAGAGCAGAATAAGAAAAGGAAAGGAAATCCCTCCACCTCTAGGGCACCACCTCTCTCATCTCCTACACCTCCATCTTCACCTTCACCTCCATCCTCACCTCCTCACCCTAGAGTCCCGACCATACACGAGGACCATCTTGATGCACTTGACCGGATCAAGGAGAGGGCAGTGATTGGCCCTAGGTATTTGTTGTTGGAGGATCTACATCCTCTCAACATAGTTGATGACCTTACGTGGCTCTTGGATAGAGCCGGATTAGTTATCTTCTCGGCTATCCGAGAAGACGCATATGAGGAGATCACCCGGGAGGTTGTGACGTCTTTCGAGCACAGCCACGTAGATAGGACCGTCTCCTTCCGTCTCATGGAACGAGACTATCATTTGAGCATCGTTGACTTTGGGACCATTTTCGGGTTCCATGAGACCTTTAATGGTCGATTTCCGAGTGGAGTTTACCCCAAGAACTTTTGGGAGGAAGTGGCTATGATATACGCCGACGAGGACCGTTGGCAACCCGCCGATACCAAGGCTAGATTGATGTACCATCTAGCCTTGAAGATAGCTCACCATGTTCTTTCGGAGTGTCTCTTTCCTAGGACGGAGACGCCCCAAAAGATCAAGACGGATGAGCTATTCCTGCTCTATTGCATGCTCTATGGACGCCGTGCAGATTGTGCTACTCTCTTGGCTGCTACAATGAGCAAGCTCAAGAACAAGAAGAAGGGGAATATTGGATACGGTGGGATAGTTACCCACATTGCTAGGAGTTTTGGTGTGGATTTTTCTGCTTGCACCCGCATACCGGCCGTTCCCTTAGGGCTACATGCTTTCATGGTTAGGGGTCTCATTTTCCCCACACATAGAGGTCCGCCTTATGCGGGCATGCCTTGGGAGACCAGGACGGGTAGGGGTATAGAGTGGCTTCCGGAGTATTCCATTATGGCGGGACGCCATAATTGGAAGGAGACGTTCGCTGCGATGCATGCGAACAGGATAGTAGCTCCCCCTTACGTCCCACCACCGGTTGTAGAGGAGGAGGACATGAGAGACCAGTTCGAGAGTGGAGGAGGAGCGGAGCAGGAGTTTGGCATGTTTCCGGACCAGCCGGAGGCGGCCCCGGATGTACCTAGACGCTCTCCACGTCCAGCTAGAGCCTCAGGCTCGTCATCTCGCCACGCTAGCGTGAGTGAGAGGCCCACGTGGATGACCACACCTCCCACATGGTATGCCACCCCACCTCCTTGGTCCACGGAGCAGCCAGCAGCACCACCACCAGCACCAGCACCATCCGACGCCCCCGCATGGTACAGTCACGCCCCGGGATGGTACGAGCAGATGCCGGATTGGGCTACCGGACTTTCAGAGAGAGTTGGAGCGTTGGAGATCCGGGCCGACGCTAGAGACGGACGCCTCGACGACCTCGACCACATGATGAGGGACGTCTACCGCCAGCAGTTTGGGCGGCATTACGACTCCAGCTTCTCCCCATTCCCACCTCTGCCAGCGCCGCAGTGATTTGATGCATGACCGTTCGTTTTAGACATTCCCGCCACCACTTTGTGAGTTTCTTTTTCTTTTCTTTCTTTTCTTTCTTTCTTTTGAACATTAGGGACAATGTTCGTCCTAAGTATGGGGTGGGATGTACTAAAAAGTTTGTAATAACTCTACTTACTATGTTCGCTTTCATTTGAGACTATCGTTGCATGTTCATTATGTGTTGCACGTTTCCTTATTGCATTGCATGAAAAATAACCTTAAAAACCCATAAAAATTGAAAAATTTTGAAAATTTTGAGCTTCTAATGAATTGAGATGATTTCCATGATAATCACTACTTGTGAATTGAGTTTGATGACAATTGCATGCTTAAAAGGATTGTGAATTGAAAAGAATTTGAATGAATGAATTTTACCTCTTTTGCAAGTTTTATAATGTGAAAATGTTACCTAAATCGTAATAGGAAATTGAAGTTAAAATCACGTTGTAAGTTCCTATACTTCTTGTTGAAATGATTAAGGCAACTCGATACTTTCTTTCTTCTTTCTTTGATCATCTAGCTCCTCATTGAAATATTAGCCTCCTTTACCTATCCGGGAATTTGGAGAAGTGAATGAGAAAAAGGCATGATTGATGTGGGAGGGCCATGAGAGCAATTATTTGCAATCAAATGAATCGAAAGAAATTGTAGGTTTGGGGAAGTCAATCATGATGATGAGTAACTCGGCACCATTCACATAGCCGGGTGTTTGTGTCTTGCCAAAGTCGGATTGAGCGATATTCCTAGCGGATTATGGTATGTGCGCTAAGGGTTTTGAGGCATCTCATAAAAATTGAGAAATGCCAATCTCCTAGGCTTCGGTTTTTGTGCACCACTGTCCATAACTCCAAAAGTAAAGTCGAAAAATGAAAAGAAGAGAGCGAAGCTCTAAGTTGAAGTGTTGCGGGAACCGCATAAGAAGAAGAAGGTAGTTGTCCACTTTCCCGGATTTATGCACCACTTTCCCTTAAAGTTTTCCCTTCCCTTCCGTATTCTAGACCTTTTCTTTGAAAGTCCTTAAGATCAAAAGAATGTTATATGACTTGGTGATCTAAATTGAAGTTTCTTGTGATTGATTTTGGTAATGTTTGAAGGTTATAATGCTTGTTTTGAAGTTAAATTGGTTCATGAATTATCTTTGCCTTTTACTCTTTAATTAAGTGTGTGAAAGTTTGATAAACGATTGAAGCAAGGTTTGAGAATGATCTATTCTTTAGAAGTCACATTCATCCAAAGGAAGGTACACATATTTCATCCTAACTCTTGTTTAAAGCTTTTTGAAAGACCTTGCTTAGGGACAAGTAAGTGTTAAGTATGGGGTTATTTGTTAGCATGAAATATTGTGATATTTTAGGCACGTTTTCTAAACGTATTTGATTCATATTGATAGTTTTTGATTGAACTTTGTGCATATGTGAGCTAGTATTACCTATATTGTCGATATGGATGTCTACACTAGTTCTATGTTGATTATAGGTGATTTGGAGCTATTTCCGAACGGAATCGAGCAAAGGAGAGTTGATTCAACATGTCCAAGGATTGAGGACATTCTTAGGAAGCAAATTGGAGTCTTAGCTTGAGGAATGCACGAGGCTAGGGAAGAATTACGTTCTTGCCCTAAACCACGCTCTAAAATACGACCGTATCACGTTCCACGTTCAATTCCACGACCGTGGATTTGGAGTCAGAAATTGAAGTTCATTCCAGAGGATATTACGGCCGTGGAACATATGGTGCAAACCGTATTTATATCCACGCTCTAAATTACGGTCGTGGAACACTTCCACGACCGTGATCTTGGCGAATCTTTTCGCCACACTTTGAAGCCACGATCTTTTAAAGATTGGGCCGGGCCGACATTTTGCCCTGCACTATAAAAAGACGGACGAAGCAAGATTCCGTCATCCCCTCTTACCCTCATTTAGGCACGCTTACACCCGTCATCCGCGCTAAGGATCATTTAGCCCTCGCTTGGAAGCATCGACATCTCTTTGGAGATCGAAGTTCGTGTTTGGGAATTACCCTAATCTCGCACTTTTGGTGGAGATTGCTGTTGAGATCTCCGGATTGGCGGAGGATCGAAGTTTTTGGAAGATTTTGCAAGAAGATTTCTCTTCTTGTTTAGGTTCGATTCGGAAAACGGATTGACATCTCGTTTTCCCTTCTTTCCTAAGGTTGTGATTGTTTACTTTATTGTGAATCTTTTGACGACATTCGTTCTTGATTGTAACTTTGAGATTGGTTTGAAGATTATTGAAAGTTCTTGAAAGTTTTCATCTTTTTATCTTTTAATTCTTGAATTGATATCAACATGACTGTTATTGGCTAAAAACCCTTAACAATTCTAAGGTGAAGGGTTGATAGTTGTGGCTTAGATAATGATAGATCGCTCGCAAACAGATTAGACCCTGAGAGTTAGAGAGAATCGCCGAAAACCCTAAATTACGGCCTGTTCTTAAGTCCACGGCCGTGGAACCTCAAGAACTAACCGTGATTTCCCTTAAGTCCACGAATTTGCTTTTACTTTAGTCCAAAGTTAAAGATTTGCTTTAGCTTAGTTTAGACTTGTCTTTTCTAGGTGGTAGTGAAGCCTCAACAACCTCTACCTCGATTGTGAGTGTCACAACCTCAATCGGTTAAGTTAGTCTTGATCCTTGGGTTACAAGTTTGGGTATTTGACACTAATTCTCACCTTTAGAATCTTTCTATATTGAGCCTCAACAACCTGTATAGAGAGTGCCTTGTAGGTGAGTTACATAAGGTTTTTGGAACTTCACCGTACGATTACCTTACATTAGTATACCTTTGCATATCTCAACTCTGTCTTTATATCATTAAGTATATCTTGAATCGATTGCCACAGCTGGATACTTGGATCTTTAGGATTGTTGTTTTCCCAATATTTGCAAAAACTCTCATATTTACTCGCTTGATAACCTGCAATCGAATTTGTTCCTACCCAAATCCCTGTGTTCGATACTCTGAAATTCTTGCTTAGCTACGTCGATCCGTACACTGCGGGTTCGCTGCTTGATTCTAGTTTTATAAATTTAAAACTTATTTGCACACACCTCTAGGGGCGAACATTACTCTAAAAGGTGTGATCCATATCTAGCATTAAACCATAATTACTTTGTGATTAAGTTATTCACTCTAACTTTCTTTAGTCTTATACTGTTACCTTTATAAGAACGAGTGATTGTGATTGTAGGAAAACAAGAGGACATTGTCACATAGATCTATACAGACTCATGTACAAAGCTAGAAGAAAAATGGGAAGTAGTTGCGGATAGAGATCCTTGAAAACTCCACCTTGATTAAAATGGTTTACAGGTGTTGATGATGGAAGATTTCACACAAATATAGCAGTTGGATATATAGACAATGTACTTGATTATATTTCTAGATATATGGTTGGTTTGTGTTACGCTAGAAACGTGTAGCACAAAAAGCTTTACATTTATAAACTCGATCTAATCTCCTAAACTACCTAGCGAAACCCGTAGTGTACGGATCGTTATGTAGAAAGGAAAGTATTCCGAGGTCGAACTCAAGGACTGAGGCGAAATCAAGTCATTCAATGATCAAAGATAGTGTGAATCTAGTCTAAGAAAGGAAAAAGGAATAAAGAAATGAAAATCTCAATGTTTTTGGTTGGGTTTTGGGATGATCAAACAAAGATCACAATTTAATCAAGATAAAAATTAACTAACAATTCAAGCTAGCAAACAAACAAGTAACACAAACGCAAAATATGTGATCAAAGAGGGAGGAGTGAATTCTAGAGGTCAAGATTTCCGGTTATGGCATTGGACTCAAGGTTCTAAAGATTCTAAGGACAAAGCTCCGGTGTTGGGAAAGGGTGTTTCACTAATGGAAGCAATTACCGGGTAGGTCTCTCACTTCACTAATCCCGCATCAAACTCCTATTACCGGGTAGGTCTCAAGGGGTTGAAGTAGGGAATTCTACACAAACCGGACTCTACTTAAGGGGGCAAACCTCTCCTTACCGGGTAAGTCTCGGAAAAGTAAGTCTCAAGCAATAATCCTAGCACACTCAATCCAATAGCGGCTTGTGAGGCTCACTACTACCTAGAATTCATCATCTTAGGTATCTAAGATCGGAAATCATCGGGTAGATCTCTTTCCTCACTTAGGTTGATAGCATTAGGTGATCCTAAGCTAAATTAGGCTAAATAAACACTAGGATTTCAACACCCTAACACCCTAACATACAGATTCATCAATTAAAGAGCAACAGAGAGGAAAATCGGGTGGATCATGGCCAGATCGGCCGATTTGACTGAAGAATAGCCCGATTTTTCTCTCTGGAATGGGTTTCGTGCATACAAATCATCCTAAACTAACATATAAGTCCATCCTATCATCACCCTAGCCATAATCATCAATCCATCACTCCAGAATCACAATAAACTAGCCAATAATATGCATATCAAGGTCCAAAATCATCACACAAGCATACATGGTTTTCATAGGAGGATGATGAAAGATAGGCAAGTAAAAACAATAATCTCAGCTGAATCTAAGTTTTAGCAAGACTTACAACCCTTCAAATGAAGTTCCAAAACGTTCTTAACAATCCTTGCAATAGTTCCTCAATCAAAGACTCCAAAAATCACTCAAAAATCACTCAAGAACTCACTATATTCTAAGTTTGGTGTTCTTCTTCTTCCTTCAATTTGAGAGAGTTTTTCTTCTTCTCCAAGTCTATCCCCAATCCAATGAGATGTGTATGAGAGAATGTGGGAGAGGAGAGATGCTCAGCAACAGCTTGCAGGCCCACTTATATTCTCCACCAAGAGCAAGGCCGGATCAAGAGATCGTGGGACACGTGGCTTAAGCTGTTGAAGGCCTAAAAATCGACCTACCCAGGAAAATCGGCCGATTTTCCTGAGTGATGGTCCGATTTTCTTCAACAGAAGCATGCTATGATCGTCTAGCCATGAGTTGCTCCATTGCTTGCACCAATAGTGGTCTTTGTGCCCTTTGTTGCTCCAATTATGCTCCTTCCAAGCTTTGGATGTGTACCACCATGAGGCTTGACCCTCATATGTATCGATTAGTGCCCAAAAGATCACCGAAATACCTACAAAACCGACAAAAGCTCGTGTAGACGTCTTTTCTAGGAATATGCACGAAATGAGTGTAAACGTCGTGAACTAGTGCCAAAACGTGCATGAATAACGGAGAAAACTATCTAAATGTATGCCTATACTAACGTCATAAATCACGTTATCAAAATACCCCATACTTAAGATTTGCTCGTCCCCGAGCAAGATCCAACTATAGACTAAGAGATGACGTGATTCATGCATGCAGAAAAACAACAAAATCTTTTTGGAATTGTGCTTCTAACATTGTTTCACCTTCAAAGTCATGTTTCATAGCAATAGACAAGCAATCATGCATCAAATGAATGAAGGCATGGAAAGACAATTACACTTAACTAGAAGGCATGTATGAGAGGTGAAAATGAAGAAGTCAAGATGATCATGAGTATGTCCAATCTAGATCACTAAGTCTTACACACATGCATTTAGGTCACAAGGACTTAGAAAAGAAGAAGCTAAGAAACGTTGTGATTAGGTGGGAATTTTTAGGTCATGTGATGCTAATCCGGGAAAGGAACTAACTCCACAATTTCGTTTTTGCTCGACTTCCCAACAAGTGTATAATTTTCCCATCTTTTCTTTGTTTTCTTTTCTCTTTCACTCATTTTTGAGACAATGGCATTGGTGTACAAAAGCCGAAACCTTGGTGATTAGCCGTCCTCGGGCTTTTTCTATTTTTCGAGGTGCATCCACACCGGGCACACATACCAAAGCTCGTTAGGACCATCGGTTTATTTGACTTTGGCAAGGCACCAACACCCGATTATGTGAACTGTGCCGAGTTACTTGTCATTTAAACCAACGTCCCCAAACCTATGTTTTTGTCTACACTTTCACATCAAATTCAGCATTTTATTCATGACATTCTTTCATCAACAACTTCACCCCACACTTGTTTTTCACACACATCAACACACTAGCATGCTCCTAGTCCCGGATGGGTCAAAAGAGGTAAAATTTTTCATCAATTGAGGTGCTCAAACAACATGATCAAGATGAGAAGTAGAGAAAGATGAATTGTCTTAATTACTCCTAAATGATGTGCAAGAACTAGCATGTAATTTCGACTTTCAATCCTCAATTCAATCAAGGCAAACATTCATGATCACAATTCACACATGGGATTCAAGATAAGTACTTCAAGTCCACATATGCATACATCAATTCAACACATAAAGCCATCCATAGCCAATTCACAAGACAATTTCATCATAAGGGTCATTCCCAAGCTTTAGAAGCACTAAAAGTTTTTTAAAAATTTTCTGATTTTTTTTTATTTTTTCAAAATATGTATGTACAATGCAAGACATAATGAAACATGTGACAATATTAAACTATCCTAGATGCTAATCATGCAAGTGATCATGAAAACCCCACCTCATACTTAGAAACACATTATCCCCAATGTGAAAGCTAAATAAAGAAGTGAAAGAGAGTCCTCACAATGTAAAATTGGTGATGCTTTGGTATTTCGGTTCACATCGAATGATGATGGTGGATGATCGATCAAGGATGGTAGAGAGCTCTTGATGTTCATTATGATGTCGGAACCCGCACTTGGCACCGCAAGCCGTCCAAGTTCCACGTCTGCTCCACCCATGCTTGATTGGAGATCATCACTTTCCTTTACAGAAGGAAAAATCGGACCAATTGCCCAGGAAAATCGGCCGATCTGGATGAAGAACAGTCCAATTTTCCTGGGTGCTCTCCTCCTCGTCCATGTGCTTGGATCTTGTACCTTCAACAGTTCATTGAGGTTTTCACATGACCTCCAACATCTCATCACACATGACAATCAACAAGATCTAGCACCCAAAAACACAAAAGAAAAACAAAGCACACCAAGAGTAAGATCAAACAAAAGCAAGAGAAACAAAAGGGAAAAATATGTACCAATGGGTTGCCTCCCATTAAGCGCTTCTTTAAGGTCATTAGCTTGACCAAATTCAGGAGCGTTTCACTCAAGGTGAAGTGGGGCAATCACTTCCACCGGGGCTTCCGGGATATACTTCTTCAAACGGTGCCCATTCACCTTAAAGTTACCACAAATGATCTCCTCCTATCTCCACCGCTCCATGAGGAAAAACTTTCTTTACAACATAGGGACCCGTCCATCTTGATTTGAGCTTTCCGGGGAAGAGCCGCAGCCTCGAGTTGAAGAGAAGTACTAAGTCACCCTCATTCAACTCCTTTGGGATGAGGCGCTTCTCATGCCAACGCTTGGTCCTCTCCTTGTAGATCCGGGCATTCTCATAAGCATCCAACCGGATCTCCTCAAGGGCGTTCATGTCTAGCAACCGCTTCTCACCGGCCTCCTTGAGGTCAAAAATCAACCACCTTATAGCCCAATATGCTCTATGCTCCATCTCTACCGGAAGATGGCAAGACTTGCCATAAACTAGCTTGTAAGGAGTGGTGCCAATTGTTAGCATGAAATATTGTGATATTTTAGGCACGTTTTCTAAGTGTATTTGATTCATATTGATAGTCATTGATTGAGCATTGATGCATTTGTGAGCTAGTTTGTCTATAATGTCGATATAGAGATCTACACAAGCTTTATGTTGATTATAGGTGATTGAGAGCTATTTCCGAACGGAATCGAGCAAGGATGGAGTTGTTGAGCAATGTCCATGGATTGAGGGCATTTCTAGGAGCTAAGGGAGTGCCAACTTGAGGAATGCACGAGGTTAGGGAAGAATCACGTTCTTGCCCTAAACCACGCTCTAAAATACGGCCGTACCACTTTCCACGTTCAATTCCACGGCCGTGGAACCATGGCTAGGGAAGCGTGATTCATTCCAGTAACTTCTACGGCCGTGGAGAAGATGGTTCAAACCGTGTTGATTTCCACGCTCTAAATTACGGCCGTGGAACCCTTCCACGACCGTGATCTTGGCGATCTTTTTTGCCATACTTTAAGCCACGATCTCCTACGCAAGTGGCCGGGCCGATATTTTATCTTACACTATAAAAGGACAGACGAAGGGAGATTCCGTCACCTCCGTTTAGACCTAGCTTTACGCATACACTTGCGCTTGGAATTGCCCTAATTTCGCATTTGGCGGAGATTTGTTTGAGAGATTTTTAGCGCATTGCTATTGGCGATTTCCGGATTGACGGAAGATCGAAGATTCGAAAGATTGTTCGCAAGGAGATTTCGCTTCTTGCTTAGGTTTGATTTAGAAGACGGATTGACATCCCGTTCTTCCTTCTTATCTAAGATTGTGTTTGTTTGTTCTATTCCGAATCTAGTGATGATATTTGTTCTTGATTGTGACTTTGAGATTGGTTTGAAGTTTATTGAAGGTTTTCGGAAGTTTTCATTTTTCAATCTTTTAATTCTTGAATTTGATATCAATATGACTATTGTTGGCTAAAAACCCTTAACAATTCTAAGGTGAAGGGTTGATAGTTGTGGCTTAGATGATGATAGATCGTTCGTAAACAGATTGGATCCTGAGAGTTAGAGAGAATCGCCGACGAACCCTAATCCACGGTCTGTTCTTGAGCTTCCACGGCCGTGGAACTTAAGAACTAGCCGTAATTTTGTGTTAAGTTACGAACTTGCTTTTACTTTAATCCAAAGTTAAAGATTTTCTTTAACTTAGTTTAGGCTTGTCTTTTCTAGGTGGTAGTGAAGCCTCAACAACCTCTACCTCGATTGTGAGTGTCACAACCTTAATCGATTTAGTTAGTCTTGATCCTTGAATTACAAGTTTGGGTATTTGACATTAATTCTCATCTTTAGAACCTTCCTATATTGAAGCCTCAACAACCTTTATAGAGAGTGTCTTGTAGGTGAGTCATATAAGGTTTTTGGAACTTCACCGTACGATTACCTTACATTAGCATACCTTTGCATATCTTAACTTTGTCCTTATATCATTAGTATATCTTGAATCGATTGCCACAGCTGGATACTTGGATCTTTAGGATTGTTGTTTTCCCAATAGTTGAAAAGCTTCTTACATTTACTCGCTTGATAATCTAAAATTGAATTTGTTCCCCCCAAATCCCTGTGTTCGATACTCTGGAATTCTTGCTTAACTATATCGATCCGTACACTGCGGGTTCGCTTGCTTGAATCTAGTTTTATAAATTTAAAGCTTATTTGCACGCACGCTAAGTGGCGAACAAGTTTTTAGCGCCGCTGCCGGGGATTTGGTCTAGGCCGAATTCGGTTTTCGGTTGTCAAGCTTGGGAGCTTTTCCCTTGTTATTTGATATCTTTTCAAGTGCATGCGCAGGTCTAGGAACACCGGAGACCTCTTACCCCTTGATCAAGAGCTTGAGAGAACTTAAAGGCAAAAGCGTAAGGAAAAGAAGATGGCTGAAGAAAACGAACGTGATCTCCAATCGGAGCTAGCGGAGAAAGAAGCTCAACTCCAATGGAGTGAGAGGACACGTAGAGATGAAATGGATCGTCATCAATCCCAAGTTGACGATCTAAAAGATATGATGTTCCAGATGAGAATAGAACTAAGCAACCTTAAGAATAAGGGGAGCAAGAAATCCTCAAGGAGACCTTTAAGGTTGAATAGGGGTCATTCATCCGCTGATGATAGTGATTCCTCCATGCCACCGCTAGAGGAAATTGATCCCACGATCAATGTGAATCCATTCCATCCACGGGCAGCTGCTAATCGTCGTGTTCCACCTAGGAATGCAAGGATCGAACGTGTGGATGCGGAGCCAAGAACTCTTGGCCAAAGGATGGATCCAACGCAGCAACCACGCCGTTTAGGTGTGAACTTTGATGCTGACGATGTGCAAGGGTTTAGCTTCAACCCTCAAGTTATTACTCTTGTTTGCCAAAACCAATTTGGCGGGACAAGCGTTGAATCTCCACACCAACACTTGCAAAACTTTGAGTGTATGATGGAGACAATGAGGCCAAAGAATGCGACTACCAACAACTATAAGCTCAAGCCTTTCTTCTTCTTTTTGAAGGGGAAAGCGTTGTCTTGGTACCAAGCTCTTCCTAGTGGGAAATTAGACACATAGGAAGACCTTTCTGCGGAGTTCATCACTAAGTTCTTTCCGCCATCCAAAACGGCGGAACTTAGAGGTAAGATTAATGCATTTTCCATGAGATCTAACGAAAGTTTGTTTCAATCATGGGAAAGGTTTCAGGACTTGTTATTGGATTGCCCTCATCATGGCATATCCAAGCTTGCATTGCTAGAGATATACTATAAGGGGCTGGATGTGGAGACACAATTCAAGCTCCAATCCCTCTCATGTGGTACATTCATGGACATGAGGGAAAATGACGCTTGGAACTTCATTGAGAAGCAAGCAAGAGTCATAGAGAAGTATTCCCACCGGAAGGTGGAGGGAAATCATGTGGAGCAAGGAGCGAAGCTCACACATGAAGCCCAAAATCAGATTTTCTCCCTCAACAATGAGATCAAAGAGTTGAAGGAGGCAATCAAGACCAACTTTCCAAAGCAACAAGGCAAGGATGTTGGCTATTTCGGCAACAACAACAATGGCGGTGAGAACACAAACCGCAACAACAACAATAACCGGAACAACAACCGGAATAATTGGAATGGAAACAACGACAACCGGAACAACAATTGGAACAACAATAGGGGTTCAAACAACAACAATTGGCGCTCCAATCAACAAAACTCCGGTAACTCTTATCCTTCCAATTCGAATTCACTAACTCCACCTTCCTCTTCCTCTACTCCTTTGAAAAGCCAGGGCCAAACATCTAATGGAGGAAACACTTCGGGGAAGGAGAAGCCCGATCCCATGTTGGAAACGATTTTGGGAAAGCTTCAAGGTTTGGAGAACCGCATCATTAAGCTTCAAGGAAGTTCCTAGCAATCAAGGGAAACTTCCAGGAAAGACGGAGGACAACCCTAAGGGAAGGGTGATGGCAATCACAACTAGGAGCGGAGTGACTACCACCGATCCACAGCCTAAGTTTGTTGAAGTCCCCGTAGAGAAAGACAAAGAGAAGGGGAAGGAGAAGAAAGATGTCTACGTTCCTCCTCCAGCTTACAAACCTCCCCTACCATTCCCTCAATCTAGAGCGAGAGCGCGCCTAGATAAACAGTTTGGTAAGTTTATAGAACTCATGAGCAAGCTGCATATTAATATACCCTTTATTGATGATATTGTAGGTATGCCGGCTTATGGCAAGTTCTTGAAGGAGCTCCTCTCCAACAAGAGGAAGCTAGAAGATTTCGGTGAGGTTAAGATGAGTTCGGATTCTTCGGATCTCATCAAGACCATGAAAGCGAAAATGCCCCCCAAGCTAAAGGATCCGGGGTCGTTTTGCATTCCCATAGGAGTGGGAGACGTCACATACGATGCATTATGTGACTTGGGAGCAAGTGTGAGCATCATACCACTTGCGTTATGTAGGAAGATCGGTTTAGGCGACCCTAAACCGGTGAAGATGACGTTATACATGGCGGATCGATCCATCACTCGCCCCGTCGGTATTGTAGAAGACGTCCCAGTCAAGCTAGGTAAATTCTTTGTTCCCATTGACTTTGTTGTGCTTGACATTCCTGCAGATAGTCCGGTCCCGATCATACTCGGAAGACTGTTTCTTGCAACTTCCGGCTGCATAGTCGATTGCAAGAATGCTAGACTCGCCTTTGACATAGGAGAAGAGAAGGTAGAGTTCGTTCTTTCCACTCTAATGAAGGAACCAATCTTTGATGAGGATATATTCAATATCCAAGATGAAGAAGGGTTATCTAGAGAGGAGGTAAGTGCTATTCTCTTCAAAGATCCTTTGCAAAAGGTCATTACTATGAGTCTAACGAATGTAGGGGAAGAAGAGGAGTGCAATGAGGCAATTGAAGCCTTAGAAGCACAAGAAGAAGTGGGTGAAGTGGAATTTGAGAAGCTCCACGACGAGGCAGAAAATGTGAGAATCCACGGCCATACACTATATTCCACGGCCGTGGATCTCACCACCCAAAGCGTGGCTCACGGCAGAGGGTTACACGGTCGTGGAGGAGGCAGAGCAACCGTAACCACTTTCCACGCCCTAAACCACGGCCGTGGAAGGTGTAATGAAACCGTAATTTTGGCCGTGGAAGGAGATGGTCGTGCCACTTCTTCAACTTCTTTTGATTCTTCTCCCACACCCTCTACACCCTTAGACACTTCTAAGGAGACATCGGATGCTCCTCAAGAACCATTGGAAGCTCCGAAAGCAATGGAATTAAAACAACTTCCTACACATCTAAGGTACGCTTTTCTAGGACCTAACTCTACTTATCCAGTTATTGTTAGTTCTGATCTAACCATAGATGAACATAGTAAGCTTATGGTTGTCCTTAGGAAACATAGGAAAGCTTTAGGTTATACTATAGAAGACTTAGTAGGAATCAAACCCTCCCTATGTATGCATAAAATATTAATGGAGGAAGACTTTAGGACTTCAAGACAACCTCAAAGGCGGTTGAATCCGACAATGAAGGAGGTTGTCAAGAAGGAAATTCTTAAACTTCTTGATGCAGGTATCATCTATCCTATCTCCGATAGTAAGTGGGTGAGTCCGGTTCAAGTAGTTCCGAAGAAGGGAGGAATGACGGTCATCACCAACAAGAACAACGAACTCATTCCTACCCGAACCGTAACGGGATGGCGGATGTGCATTGACTACCGCAAGCTTAACAACGCGACGAGGAAGGATCATTTCCCACTACCCTTCATCGATCAATTGCTTGAAAGGTTAGCGCAACATTCACACTTTTGCTATCTTGACGGTTATAGTGGTTTCTTTCAGATTCCGATACACCCGGACGATCAAGAGAAGACCACATTCACGTGCCCATGGGGTACGTTTGCCTATAGGAGAATGCCGTTCGGGCTTTGCAACGCCCCAGCCACCTTTCAACGGTGCATGATGGCCATCTTCTCCGAATACATTGAGGAAATCATGGAAGTCTTCATGGATGACTTCTCCGTATACGGTTCCTCTTTTGACAATTGCCTTTCTAACTTTGCTCTTGTTTTACAAAGGTGTGAAGACACTAGCCTAGGTCTTAATTGGGAGAAGTGTCAATTTATCGTAAAGGAAGGGATTGTTTTAGGACACCTAATCTCTAGTAGAGGGATAGAGGTGGATAAGGCGAAAATAGAGACTATAGAGAAACTTCCTCCCCCAACTTCGGTGAAAGGGATAAGAAGTTTCCTAGGACATGCTGGCTTTTATAGACATTTCATTAAAGACTTCTCTAAAATATCAAAACCGCTCACTAATCTATTGATGAAGGATGCAGTTTTTGAGTTTTCGCAGGAATGTTTGGATGCATTTAACACCATTCGGCAAGCTCTAATTTCAGCACCTATTATCCAACCTCCAGATTGGACTCTTCCCTTTGAGGTTATGTGTGATGCTAGTGACGTAGCTATAGGAGCTGTTCTTGGACAACGGAAGGATGGGCGAACCCATGCCATATACTATGCTAGCAAGACGCTATATGAAGCGCAGCTCAACTACGCCACTACGGAAAAAGAATTCTTAGCCATTGTTTATGCTATTGACAAGTTTCGCTCTTATCTTGTAGGTGCAAAGGTGATTGTCTACACAGACCATGCTACGATCCGGTACCTCCTTGCAAAGAAGGATGCGAAGCCAAGGCTAATTAGATGGATTCTTCTCCTACAAGAGTTCGATCTAGAGATCCGCGACAAGAGGGGTTCGGAAAATTCTGTTGCGGATCATTTGAGTCGCCTAACACATCTAGAGGACGACCAATTACCTATAGATGACTCCTTCCCGGACGAACACCTACACATTATTGAGGAGTGCATCGATGTGATCTCCAAAGGTAACGAACCATGGTTTGCTGATTTTGTTAACTATTTGGTTTGCCAGGAGATACCGCCCGGATTATCCTACGCACAAAGGAAGAAGTTCTTTAAGGATGTTCGGGAATATTTTTCGAATGAACCTCTCCTCTTTAAGAGAGGTCCGGATGGAATCATTCGGCGATGTGTACCGGAAGATGAGATGCAAAGTGTCATCCGCCATTGTCATTCACTACCTTGTGGAGGACACGCTAGTTCGAACAAGACTAGCGCAAAGGTATTGCAATCTGGATTCTTTTGGCCTACTTTATTTAGAGATGTGCAATCCTTTGTTTCTTGCTGCGATGCTTGTCAAAGAATAGGTAATATCTCTAGGAGGAATGAGATGCCTCTCAATAACATCCAAGAGGTGGAGATTTTCGACGTTTGGGGAGTAGATTTTATGGGACCATTCCCATCATCTTGTGGAAACCAATACATACTCTTGGCGGTAGATTATGTTTCTAGATGGGTGGAAGCAATTGCCTCTCCCACCAATGATGCCATGGTGGTGGTTAAATTCTTCAACAAGACCATTTTTCCACGATTTGGGACACCAAGGACTATCATTAGTGATGGAGGTTCTCACTTCATCGCCCGGCGCTTTGAAGCTCTCCTAGCTAAGTATGGGGTTACTCACAAGATTGCTACCCCTTATCATCCACAAACAAGTGGACAAGTCGAGATCTCAAATCGGGAGATCAAAGGAATCTTAGAGAAGACGGTTTCAAGGACTAGGAAGGATTGGTCTTTGAAGCTTGATGACGCATTGTGGGCATACCGGACTGCGTACAAGACTCCCATAGGAACCACACCATACAACCTTGTGTATGGGAAGTCTTGCCACCTACCGGTAGAGTTGGAACATAAGGCGTTTTGGGCTATTAAGTGGTTGAATTTTGGCATGAAGGAAGCGGGAGAGAAGCGTCTCTTAGACCTTAATGAGCTGGAAGAACTCCGCTTGAATGCCTACGAAAACGCCAAGATCTATAAGGAGAGAGCAAAGCGTTGGCATGATAAGCACATCATTCCAAAGGACTTCAAACAAGGAGATCAAGTTCTCCTCTTCAATTCAAGGCTTCGTCTCTTTCCAGGTAAGCTTAAATCTCGTTGGACCGGACCTTTTCTAATTAAGCGTATTTTCCCCCATGGTGCAGTTGAAGTATGGGGTGAAGCGGGCGGAAGCTTTAAGGTGAACGGTCAACGACTCAAGAAGTATACGCCGGAACTCCAAGCTGAAGAGTTCGCGCCTACCGCACTCGAATAAGTGCGAGATTGGTCTAGCTACGGACCTTAAACAAAGCGCTTCTTGGGAGGCAACCCAAGGTATTGCATTTACGTTTTTGTTTTCGATTCATAGTTTAGCTTAGTTTAGACGTTTTTGCTTTATTTTGCCTTCGATTCCTTCCGGTATGTTCGTGTTTTTGGATGTAGGAACGGTGGAAAAGGAAAGAGGAAGAGTTATTTTGAAGAAAAGTGATGAAACTTGGACTTTGGAGCATTACAGAGAGTTCCACGGCCTAAACCACGGTCGTGACAGCTATAGTGCCCGTAATTTCCAAAAGCCTTTGAAAAATTACCAAAACCATGGTTCCGTACATTTCCACGGCCGTGGAACCCCCGACAGACCGTGATTTTCAAAATTTTGCCTGTCACTATATAAACCACGTTCTTCACAAAAACACTCCACAAAACCATTTCCACGACCCAAAACGCCGATTCCACGCCCTTCACCACAAATCTCCGTTCGTTAATCATTTTTAACGATTCTTCTTCCCAAATTGAAGCAAATTCGACCACCAACGAGATCCAAGCAACGAATCGAGCGTCAATTCACCAAGGAACACACAATTCGGATTTTAAAATCCGAAACCTAGGTTTTTTTTCGCTCTTCTCTATCTTCGTCAATTTGGGTTCGTTTTTGCTAGAAATTATAGGAGAACTGAAACTGGAAGGAATTAGACTAGGGCTGTCTGATTGCTGAATTTGAGTGATGTTTGTTGAGTTTTGAGAAAAACTGAGACGAATCACGGTCTTTGTCAGTTCCACGGCCGTGGAAAAGCAAGAACAGACCGTGGTTTTCAACAGTGATGGATTTTGTTAGGAGAGTTTCAGGGAGAATTAAGGAGAAGAAGAATGATAAGGAAAAGAACAAAAAGAGGAAGGGTAACCCCTCTTCCTCTTCATCCTCTAGAGCATCACCACCTTCCTCCCCTTCACCTCCATCCTCACCTTCATCACCCGCACCTCCTAGCCCTAGAGTACCGACCATTCACGAGGATCATCTCGAGGCACTCGAGAGGATCCATAAGAGGGCAGTTATCGGACCTAGGTATCTATGGTTGGAGAATCTAGTTCCTCTAAACATAGTAGATGACCTTACTTGGCTCTTGGATAGAGCCGGTCTTATCGTCTTCTCGGCTATCCAAGAGGACGCTTATGAGGAGATTACGAGGGAGGTTGTGACGTCTTTCGAGCACAGCCATGTGGATAGGACCGTTTCTTTCCGTCTTATGGAAAGAAACTATGATTTTACCATCCGTGAGTTTGGAGCCTTCTTTGGGTTCCAAGAGACCTTCAATGGCCGCTTTCCTAGTGGCGTTTACGCCAAAGACTTTTGGGAGGAGGTAGCTATGATTTACGCCAGCGAGGACCGCTGGCAACCTGCTGACACCAAGGCTAAGTTGATGTATCACTTAGCCTTAAAGATTGCTCACCGTGTTCTTTCGGAGTGTCTCTTCCCTAGGACGGAGACACCTCAAAAGATCAAGACGGATGAGCTCTTTCTGCTGTATTCTATGATGTATGGGCGCCCTGCTGACTGCGCCACCCTCTTAGCTGCTACCATGAGCAAGCTTAAGAACAAGAGGGCGGGGAACATTGGATATGGTGGGATAGTTACCCACCTTGCTAGGATGTTAGGGGTTGATTTTTCTGCATGCACACGCATACCAGCTGTACCCCTAGGACTCCAGGCCTTCATGACTAGAGGCCTTATTTTCCCTACACATAGAGGTCCGCCTTATGCAGCCATGCTTTGGGAGAGCAGGACGGGTAGGGGTATTGAGTGTCTACCGGAGTACTCCATTATGGATGGATGCCATAATTGGAAGGCTACGTTCGCAGCTATGCATGCGAACAGGATTGCAGCTCCTCCGTATGTCCCACCACCACTAGTAGTTGAGGAGGAGGAGATGAGGGATCAGTATGAGGGAGGAGGAGGAGCAGAGCAGGAGTTTGGCACGTTTCCGGATCAGCCGGATATTGCTTTTGATGTGCCTAGACGTTCTCCACGTCCAGCCAGAGCTTCAGGTTTGTCCTCTCGCCGCGCTAGCATGAGTGAGAGACCCACTTGGATGGATACACCTCCTACGTGGTACGGAGCTCCACCTCCATGGTCCTCACAGCAGCCATCAGCACCAGCACCAGCACCAGCAGACGCTCCAGGATGGTACAGTCATGCTCCGGGATGGTATGAGCAGATGCCAGATTGGGCCACCGTTCTTTCGGAGAGAGTAGGAGCATTGGAGATCCGAGCCGATGCTAGAGATGGACGCTTGGACGACCTCGATCATATGATGAGAGACGTCTACCGCCAGCAGTTTGGGCGGCACTACGACTCCAGCTTCTCTCCATTCCCGCCTCCACCAGCGCCACAGTGATGATGATTTGCATGACCGACGGTTTCAGCCGCTCCACCGCCATTTTGTGAGTTTCTTTTTCTTTTCTTCTTTTCTTTCTTTCTTTTGAACATTAGGGACAATGTTTGTTCCAAGTATGGGGTGGGTGTGACTAAAATTTGTAATAACTCTTACTCACTATGTTTGCTTCTATCGAGACTATCATTGCATGTTCATTATATTTTTGCATGTTTCATTATTGCATTGCATAAAAAAGAGTTTGAAAAACCCGTAAAAATTGAAAAAATTTGAAAAATTTTGTGCTTCTAAGGAATTGAAATGATTTCTATGATAACTGCTACTTGTGAATTGAGTTTGATGACAATTGCATGCTTAAACGAATAGTGGATTGAAAAGAAATTGAATGAGTTGATTATGCCTCTTTTGCAAGTTTCATAATGTGATAAATGTTACCTAAATCATGTTGAGGGATTGAAGTTGAAATAACACTATAAGTTGTTATGCTTCTTGTTGAGATGATTAAGGCAATTCGATTTTTCTTTCTTCTTTCTTTGATCATTTAGCCCCTCATTGAAATATTGACCTCCTTTACCTATCCGGGAATTTGGAGGAGTTGATTGAAAAAGGCATGTATGATGTGGGAGGGCCATGAAAGCAATACTTTGCATTCAAAGGAATAGAAAGAAATTATAGGTTTGGGGAAGTCAATCATGACGATGAGTAACTCGGCACCATTCACATAGCCGGGTGTTTGTGTCTTGCCAAAGTCGGATTGAGCGATATTCCTAGCGGATTATGGTATGTGCGCTAAGGGTTTGAGGCATCTCATAAAAAAATTGAGAAACGCCAATCTCCTAGGCTTCGGTTTTTGTGCACCTCTATCCATAACTCCAAAAGTAAAGTCGAAAAATGAAAAGAAGAGAGCGAAGCTCTAAGTTGAAGTTGTTGCGGAAACCGCAAGAGGAGAAGAAAAGAGTAGTTGTCCACTTTCCCGGATTCATGCACCACATTCCTTAAAGTTTCCTTCCCTTTTCACATTCTAGACCTTTTTCTTTGAAAGTCCTTAAGATCAAAAGAATGTTATATGACTTGGTGATCTAAATTAAAGTTTCTTATGATTGATTTTGATAATGTTTAAGGGTTATGATGTTTGTATGGAAGTTTGATTGATCCATGAACTTTCTTTACTCTTTACTCTTTGATTAAGTGTATGAAAGTCTTATAAACGATTGAAGCAAGATTTGAGAATGATTTATTAATTAGAGGGCACATTCATCCAAAAGAAGTATTGCTTTGAGAAGGTACACATATTTCATCCTAACTCTTGTTTTAAAGCTTTTGAAAGACCTTGCTTAGGGACAAGCAAGTGGCAAGTATGGGGTTATTTGTTAGCATGAAATATTGTGATATTTTAGGCACGTTTTCTAAGTGTATTTGATTCATATTGATAGTCATTGATTGAGCATTGATGCATTTGTGAGTTAGTTTGTCTATAATGTCGATATAGAGATCTACACAAGCTTTATGTTTATTATAGGTGATTGAGAGCTATTTCCGAACGGAATCGAGCAAGGATGGAGTTGTTGAGCAATGTCCATGGATTGAGGGCATTTCTAGGAGCTAAGGGAGTGCCAACTTGAGGAATGCACGAGGTTAGGGAAGAATCACGTTCTTGCCCTAAACCACGCTCTAAAATACGGCCGTACCACTTTCCACGTTCAGTTCCACGGCCGTGGAACCATGGCTAGGGAAGCGTGATTCATTCCAGTAACTTCTACGGCCGTGGAGAAGATGGTTCAAACCGTGTTGATTTCCACGCTCTAAATTACGGCCGTGGAACCCTTCCACGACCGTGATCTTGGCGATCTTTTTCGCCATACTTTAAGCCACGATCTCCTACGCAAGTGGGCCGGGCCGATAATTTATCTTACACTATAAAAGGACGGACGAAGGGAGATTCCGTCACCTCCGTTTAGACCTAGCTTTACGCATACACTTGCGCTTGGAATTTCCCTAATTTCGCATTTGGCGGAGATTTGTTTATGAGATTTTTAGCGCATTGCTATTGGCGATTTCCGGATTGACGGAAGATCGAAGATTCGGAAGATTGTTCGTAAGGACATTTCGCTTCTTGCTTAGGTTTGATTTAGAAGACGGGTTGACATCCCGTTCTTCCTTCTTATCTAAGATTGTGTTTGTTTGTTCTATTCCGAATCTAGTGATGATATTTGTTCTTTATTGTGACTTTGAGATTGGTTTGAAGTTTATTGAAGGTTTTCGGAAGTTTTCATCTTTCAATCTTTTAATTCTTGAATTTGATATCAATATGACTATTGTTGGCTAAAAACCCTTAACAATTCTAAGGTGAAGGGTTGATATTTGGGCTTAGATGATGATAGATCGTTCGTAAACAGATTGGATCCTGAGAGTTAGAGAGAATCGCCGACGAACCCTAATCCACGATCTGTTCTTGAACTTCCACGGCCGTGGAACTCAAGAACTAGCCGTAATTTTGTGTTAAGTTACGAACTTGCTTTTACTTTAATCCAAAGTTAAAGATTTGCTTTAACTTAGTTTAGGCTTGTCTTTTCTAGGTGGTAGTGAAGCCTCAACAACCTCTACCTCGATTGTGAGTGTCACAACCTTAATCGATTTAGTTAGTCTTGATCCTTGGATTACAAGTTTGGGTATTTGACATTAATTCTCATCTTTAGAACCTTCCTATATTGAAGCCTCAACAACCTTTATAGAGAGTGTCTTGTAGGTGAGTCATATAAGGTTTTTGGAACTTCACCGTACGATTACCTTACATTAGCATACCTTTGCATATCTTAACTCTGTCCTTATATCATTAGTATATCTTGAATCGATTTCCACAGCTGGATACTTGGATCTTTAGGATTGTTATTTTCCCAATACTTGAAAAGCTTCTTACATTTACTCGCTTGATAATCTAAAATTGAATTTGTTCCCCCCAAATCCCTGTGTTCGATACTCTGGAATTCTTGCTTAATATATCGATCCGTACACTGCGGGTTCGCTTGCTTGATTCTAGTTTTATAAATTTAAAGCTTATTTGCATGCACTCTAAGTGGCGAACACCAATCGGTGTCTTGAAAGCGGTTCTATATGCCCACAAAGCATCATCGAGCTTCATAGACCAATCTTTTCTCGTCCTAGAGACCGTCTTCTCAAGTATCCCTTTTATCTCCCGGTTGGAGATCTCCACTTGGCCACTAGTTTGGGGATGGTAAGGTGTTGCCACCTTATGAGTCACCCCATACTTAGCCAAAAGTGCTCCAAAGTTCCTATTGGTGAAGTGCTTCCCTCCATCACTTATGATCACCCTTGGTGTTCCAAACCTAGGGAAGATCACTCGGTTGAAGAACCACACCACCACCTTGGCATCATTAGTGGGAGAGGCGATTGCCTCCACCCATCTCGAAACATAGTCTACCGCCAATAGGATGTAGAGGTTGCCACATGAAGAAGGGAATGGTCCCATGAAGTCCACACCCCACACATCAAATATATCCACCTCTTGTATGTTGTTCAAGGGCATCTCATTCCTCCTTGAGATGTTGCCCGTCCTTTGGCAAGCATCACAAGTTACCACGAAGTTTTGCACATCCTTGAACAAGCTTGGCCAAAAGAAGCCCGATTGCAACACCTTAGCACATGTCTTGTGTGAGCTAGCATGCCCTCCACATGGCAAAGAATGACAATGGTGGATCACACTCTCCACCTCATCCTCCGGTATGCATCTTCTAAAAACTCCATCCGGCCCTCTCTTGAACAAAAGCGGTTCACTCAGATAGTAATGCCTCACATCTTTGAAGAACTTCTTCCTTTGGACATACGACAATCCGGGAGGCACTTCCTCACACACTAGGTAGTTAACAATGTCGGCATACCATGGCTCACTTCCTCTAGACACTTGGAACAAGCATTCTTCCACCATTTGCAATTGCTCATCCCGGAATGAGTCATCAATCGGGATGTCATCTCTATCAAGCTCTAATGGTGGGAGTCTACTAAGGTGATCCGCCACTGAATTTTCGGATCCCTTCTTGTCCCGGATCTCCAAATCGAACTCTTGAAGAAGAAGGATCCACCGAATCAACCTAGGCTTGGCATCCTTCTTTGTAAGGAGATAACGGATCGCAGCATGATCCGTATACACTATGACCTTCGCTCCAACAAGATATGAGCGGAACTTCTCAAATGCATACACCACCGCTAGCAACTCTTTCTCGGTTGTGGCATAGTTAAGTTGGGCATCATCTAGCGTCTTGCTAGCATAATAAATGGCATGTGTACGCCCATCTTTCCTTTGTCCTAAAACAGCCCCAACGGCCACATCACTTGCATCACACATCACTTCAAATGGTAAGCTCCAATCCGGAGGTTGCATGATGGGGGCGGAGATCAAAGCGTCCTTTAACCTACAAAAAGCCTCAAGGCAATCCTTGGAGAAAACAAACTCAACATCTTTCATTAGTAGGTTAGTAAGAGGCTTAGAAATTTTAGAGAAATCCTTAATGAATCTCCGGTAAAAACCGGCATGCCCTAGAAAGCTCCTTACCCCTTTTACCGAGGTAGGTGGTGGCAACTTCTCTATCGTTTCAATTTTAGCCCTATCAACCTCAATGCCACGGTTGGATACCAAGTGTCCCAACACAATACCTTCACTTACCATGAAGTGGCATTTTTCCCAATTTAAGACAAGATTTGTCTCCTCACATCTTTTAAGTACTAATGACAAGTTAGCCAAGCAATTATCAAAGGAAGAACCATAAACAGAAAAATCATCCATAAACACTTCCATGATGTTTTCAATGTATTCCGAAAAGATAGCCATCATACACCTTTGGAAGGTGGCGGGTGCATTACACAACCCAAATGGCATTCTCCTATATGCAAAAGTACCCCATGGACATGTAAATGTGGTTTTCTCTTGGTCATCGGGGTGGATAGGGATTTGGAAGAATCCACTATAACCATCTAAGTAGCAAAAATGAGAATGTTGAGCTAACCTCTCTAGCATTTGGTCAATAAAGGGAAGGGGGAAGTGATCTTTCCTAGAGGCCATGTTAAGCTTCCTATAATCAATACACATCCTCCATCCCGTAACCGTCCTAGTTGGGATTAGTTCATTGTTTTCATTCGTTACTACGGTCATCCCACCCTTCTTAGGAACTACATGAACTAGACTAACCCACTTACTATCCGAAATAGGGTAGATGATTCCCGCATCTAGCAACTTAATGATCTCTTTCTTGACTACCTCTTTCATTATGGGATTCAATCTTCTTTGATGTTCAATAGAGGGTTTATGGTTATCTTCCATCATTATCTTATGCATGCACAAAGAAGGCTTAATGCCAACAAGTTCATCAATGGTGTATCCTATTGCCTTTCTATGCAGTTTCAATTCATTCAACAATCTATTAAGTTCATCATCATTCAAAGATGCATTCACAATCACCGGATAAGTAGAATTTGAACCAAGGAAAGCATACTTTAAATGAGAAGGAAGAGGTTTAAGATCAAGTTGAGGAGGACTTTTTTCGGTTGGAGATGATCCATACAATGTAGGTTGTGATGATTGCAAAGCCATGGAAGCCTCCCCTAAGTCCCTTGATGATTGCTCACAATTAATTGGTTGATGCTGAAAAGACTCAGGAAAATCGGCCCAGTCAGAAAAATCGGCCGATTTTCCTGAGGGTAGGTCGATCTGAGTTTTTGTTTTTGCAGAATTTGATGGCACTTCAGGATAAGTCCAAAAATCGGCCGATCTGGCCTCCCTAGTCCGATTTTTCTGGGTGATTTTCTCTTCCTTTAGCACTTCAAATCCAACACTTGGTAGCTCGTCCAATGCATTCAAGGCTTTGATTACTTCATTGCTACCTTCCTCAACTCCTTCCTCCATCAAACTTGAGCTAAGAACCTTCTCAAGTGGATCCTTGAGCAAGATTGAGCTCACAACCTCTCTAGACTCCTCTTCTTCAACAATGTTGAAGACATCTTCATCAAGGGTTGGCCCTTTCATCATTGTGGACAGCTTGAACTTGATATTCTCTTCTCCAATGTTGAAGGAGAGAGTCCCATTCTTGCAATCTACTAGGCATCCGGAAGTGGCTAGGAAAGGTCTTCCCAAGATGATGGGAACCGGATAGTTCGCCGGAATATCCAAGACAACAAAATCAATCGGCACATAGAACCTTCCTAGTTGCACCGGAATGTCTTCTAAGATTCCAACCGGATGAGTGATCGAGCGGTCCGCCATGTAAAGGGTCATCTTGACCGGCTTTGGCTCTCCTAGCCCAACCTTGTTGCAAAGTGCAAGCGGGATGATGCTTACACTTGCCCCAAGATCACATAGGGCGTCATACTTAACTTCTCCTACTCCGATTGGCACACAAAACGATCCCGGATCTCTTAGCTTAGGAGGCATCTCCTCCTTCATCGTTTGAATCAACTCCGAGGATCTCTTTGTCATCCTTACTTCCCCATACTCCTCCAACTTCCTTTTGTTGGAGAGTATTTCCTTCAAGAACTTGCCATACGCCGGCATACCTAAGATAGCATCCATGAACGGAATGTTAATATGCAATTTAGACATAAGTTCAAGGAATTTACCAAAGTGATTGTCCAAGCGAGCTCTTGCTCGTGATTGTGGGAACGGTAGTGGTGGCTTGTATGGAGGCGGTGCCACATATTTTGGCTCAACATCCTTGCTCTTGCCTCCATCTTCTTGCAATGGCACTCCTTCATTCACCACTTGCTTCCCTTTAGCATTCTCCTTGGGCAAAGGATCCTTCATACTTAACCCACTCCTCGTTGTAATAGCTAACACTTGGCCTCTTGGGTTATCTTCGGTTCTACCGGGAAGCTTTCCCGGATCTCTATGAGCTTCACCCGCCTTTTGGAACACTTGTGCTTCCAAAACCTTTTGAGCTTTAGAAATTGAAGTCAGCGTGCTCTCAAGACCACTCAACCTTCCAAGCAATTGCTCAAACATCATTTCGGTTCTATCCTTTGGAGGTTGAGTGAATCCAGGTGGAGGTTCTTGTGAAGCCTTTGGTGGTGGAGTTGTGCTTGTGGAAGCGGGAGGGTTCAAGGCTCCATCCGGGTTAGAATAGGAGAACCCGGGATGGTTGTGGTTAGGCCGGTAATTGTTGAATTGCCGGTTGTTGTTGAAGTTCCTTGGGCCTTGATTGTTTTTGTAGTTGCCCCTTCCCATGTAGTTCACATCTTCCTCCTTGGAAGACAAGTTAGCTTGCACTTGAGCTTGAGGGGTTGCTTGGTTCTTCAAAGTTGTAGCACACAACTCCCTCAAAGACTTTAGCTCTTTGTTGATGGCATCAAGCTTGAAGTTGCTCATGGTGACTTCACTCACCTCATATGCTCCCGCCTTTCTCCCTTCACTCTTCCTATGGGAGTACTTCTCAATCACTAGAGCTTGTTTCTCCACAAACTCTCAAGCATCATCTACATTCTTCTCCATGAAAGTCCCACTGGAAAGAGATTGGAGCTTGAATTGGCTATCTTCATCAAGTCCCTTGAAGTAGATCTCCAATAGCTCAATTTTTGGTATACCATGGTATGGACAATCTAGGAGAAGGTCTTTGAACCTCTCCCAAGACTTGAATAGACTCTCTCTATCCTTCATCACGAAGGCATTGATCTTCCCTCTTAACTCGGTAGTCTTGGAAGGTGGGAAGAACTTAGTCAAAAACTCGGTTGTCATCTCCTGCCAAGTACTAACTCGCCCTTGTGGAATAGATTGATACCAAGCCAAGGCTTTGTCCTTAAGAGAGAAGGAAAAAGCCCTAAGCTTATGGTTGTTGCTCTCCAATCTTGGCGGTCTAAGAGTCTCCATCAAAATCTCATAGTTCATCAAGTGTTGATGAGGAGACTCTCCTTCCATCCCTCCAAATTGATTATGCCGGATCATTTGTAGAACTTGAGGGCGGAACTCGTAGTTGTGGGTTGCGGGATCTCCTAAGTTCACACCCGGACGGTGTGCTCTTTGTGCCGGATCCATACGTCTCCCTAATGTTTGTGGCTCTTCAATTGCAATGGGTACAACCCTAACATTCGCCGCCGGCTGCGGTTGTGGTGGAGGAAGTGGAGGTTGTTGACGATTAAGCTCTCCTTGTACAAGGGCTTGCCTAATCTCATCAATCTCCCTCCTAGTTGCTTCTTGCCTCTCATTGGCAAGTCTCCTTTCTTCCTCCAAGAGCTCATCTCTTAGCCTTATTTGCTCTAAAGCCTCATCCAACTCAGCTTGGAGATCTCTTCCGGCCATCTCTTTCCCTTTTCTAATGCTCTTGGATCTAGATCTAAGGGTTTTCTCCGGTTCGGGATCGAATGGAGCTAAATCCTTGCCACGAGATCTTCGCATACACCTAAATAGTGAGAGATATCCTGAAAAGCAAAGACACACACCAAAAGAGATCAAAAGCAACAAGAAAGATCTACACTATAAACAATCACAAAAATGACTCGATCTAGACCTAGTCCCCGGCAACGGCGCCAAAAACTTGTTACGCTAGAAACGTGTAGCACAAAAAGCTTTACATTTATAAACTCGACCTAATATCCTAAACTACCTAGCGAAACCCGCAGTGTACGGATCGTTATATAGAAAGGAAAGTATTCCGAGGTCGAACTCAAGGACTGAGGCGAAATCAAGTCATTCAATGATCAAAGATAGTGTGAATCTAGTCTAAGAAAGGAAAAAGGAATAAAGAAATGAAAATATCAATGTTTTTGGTTGGGTTTTGGGATGATCAAACAAAGATCACAATTTAATCAAGATAAAAATCAACTAACAATTCAAGCTAGCAAACAAACAAGTAACACAAACGCAAAATATGTGATCAAAGAGGGAGGAGTGAATTCTAGAGGTCAAGATTTCCGGTTATGGCGTTGGACTCAAGGTTCTAAAGATTCTAAGGACAAAGCTCCGGTGTTGGGAAAGGGTGTTTCACTAATGGAAGCAATTACCGGGTAGGTCTCTCACTTCACTAATCCCGCATCAAACTCCTATTACCGGGTAGGTCTCAAGGGGTTGAAGTAGGGAATTCTACACAAACCGGACTCTACTTAAGGGGGCAAACCTCTCCTTACCGGGTAAGTCTCGAAAAAGTAAGTCTCAAGCAATAATCCTAGCACACTCAATCCAATAGCGGCTTGTGAGGTTCACTACTACCTAGAATTCATCATCTTAGGTATCTAAGATCGGAAATCATCGGGTAGATCTCTTTCCTCACTTAGGTTGATAGCATTAGGTGATCCTAAGCTAAATTAGGCTAAATAAACACTAGGATTTTAACACCCTAACACCCTAACATACAGATTCATCAATTAAAGAGCAACAGAGAGGAAAATCGGGTGGATCATGGCCAGATCGGCCGATTTGACTGAAGAACAGCCCGATTTTTCTCTCTGAAATGGGTTTCGTGCATACAAATCATCCTAAACTAACATATAAGTCCATCCTATCATCACCCTATCCATAACCATCAATCTATCACTCCAGAATCACAATAAACTAGCCAATAATATGCATATCAAGATCCAAAATCATCACACAAGCATACATGGTTTTCATAGGAGGATGATGAAAGATAGGCAAGTAAAAACAATAATCTCAGCTGAATCTAAGTTTTAGCAAGACTTACAACCCTTCAAATGAAGTTCCAAAACGTTCTTAACAATCCTTGCAATAGTTCCTCAATCAAAGACTCCAAAAATCACTCAAAAATCACTCAAGAACTCACTATATTCTAAGTTTGGTGTTCTTCTTCTTCCTTCAATTTGAGAGAGTTTTTCTTCTTCTCCAAGTCTATCCCCGATCCAATGAGCTGTGTATGAGAGAATGTAGGAGAGGAGAGATGCTCAGCAACAGCTTGTAGGCCCACTTATATTCTCCACCAAGAGCAAGGCCGGATCAAGAGATCGTGGGACACGTGGCTTAAGCTGTTGAAGGCCTAAAAATCGACCTACCCAGGAAAATCGGCCGATTTTCCTGAGTGATGGTCCGATTTTCTTCAACAGAAGCATGCTATGATCGTCTAGCCATGAGTTGCTCCATTGTTTGCACCAATAGTGGTCTTTGTGCCCTTTGTTGCTCCAATTATGCTCCTTCCAAGCTTTGGATGTGTACCACCATGAGGCTTGACCCTCATATGTATCGATTAGTGCCCAAAAGATCACCGAAACACCTACAAAACCGACAAAAGCTCGTGTAGACGTCTTTTCTAGGAATATGCACAAAATGAGTGTAAACGTCGTGAACTAGTGCCAAAACGTGCATGAATAACGGAGAAAACTATCTAAATGTATGCCTATACTAACGTTATAAATCACGTTATCAGTTTGAATTCAGTGCAGGTTGTATATCTACATGTAAAGGGCCTTGAAGTTGGACTCAAGAACAATGGAAGATAACAAGTTCAAAAAGACGAAATCAAGGGCCTTAGAATCTAAGGTGCACGGAATAAGAATTCAAATAAAGTGAAGATCTTCGTTGAAGATTCTGCAACAAGAAGATCTCATCAACCAAAGATTTTGTCAACCGAAGGAAGATCTCAACCGAAGAATAGAGGATCTCTTCTAGAAGATTTTCTAAACAACAAAACGGCAAAAATATCTTCTCTCTCTTATCCAACAGAAGACGAGAAGATCAAGGAGTAAAAGACTCAACATGTTCGTAGGGGCTGAAGACTTTCAACGTCTACCTTACGATCTTCATGGAAAAGAAGATTGATCTTCAAACGGTCATCTCTACAAACGGCTAGAAAACCTTTCCATAGAAGATATAAATGAAGATGATGGTCGAAGAAGGAAGATACACAAGCTTACACCGTAAAACATCTTTGCATCCTCAAGCAACCTAATCATCTTCATTCGTTGTTTTTCTTTCTCTCATTCACGCAAAAGCTTTATCCCCTTAGAGAGAGAAAACACTAGAGCTCCATTGGAAGATCTAAATAGTGTTATACTAGAGTGTGTTACTCTGCGAAGTAACTAGGCTATTATAGCTATGTTAAGAGTTTGAGCTAGATCATAGCATTGACTACAGTGGGAGAAGAAGGGTATTTCTTCTAGTTTGTATCTAGGACTCTTTGAAGCTGATAATAGATAGTTAGATCCTACGGATATACCCTGGGACGGAGAGTATGCTATTTAGAGCCGAACTTCGTAAACATATCCTCGTGTCAATCTTTTCAATTCCGCACCATATATACTTTACTTTGACTAACTTTGTTTTGCAGGAGCAAGAAATCAAGGCCCTTGAAATAGAGTTTCAAAGCCCTTGAAATCAAAGTTTCACTAGAAGCACATATTGACATCAAGACCCTTGAAAGGAGTTTCAAGGCCTTGAGATTTGGTTTGCGAAAAGTTCTCATACTCTATTCAACCCCCCTTCTAGAGTATTATTTATCTTATTTATATCACCTATCGGTTCTTCAATTGGTATCAGAGCTAGACTCACGTTTATTGATTTAACCATCAGTGAGACTAATCATGAATCTTGTAGGTGATGGTGGATTTGCTCAAGGAAGATCCTCATCCCGACCACCACTCTTTTGTGGCAACAACTTCGCTCATTGGAGATCACTCATGCGTATGTTCATGACTGACCAGGATATGGAGGTTTGGAGCATTATTCAAAATGGACCTAAAGTTCCAATAACAATGGTTGAAGGCGTCCAAGTCCCAAAGAAGGAATCAGACTTCACACAGGCTGACGTGGATAGCGTGTCAAAGAATTACAAGGCAATGAATCTACTTTACTGTGGATTAGATGCTAATGAATTCAACCGCATCTCATCATGCAAAAGTGCTAAAGAAATATTGGACAAGCTTGTTGTCACTTACGAAGGAACAAGTCAAGTCAGGGAAACAAAGATTAGCATCTTTCTCAGACAATACGAGATGTTCAAGATGAATCCAAATGAACCAGTCAAAGAAATGTTCACTAGATTCACTAAGATCATGAACAATCTGAACTCACTTGGAAAGACCTTAACAAATGAAGAAAAAGTAAGAAAGGTTCTAAGAAGCTTACTGATGCGTCCTTGGAGGTAAGCAAGGATAACTCCGGATCTAGATCAAGCAAAACTCCAACTACTCCTTGATTCTTGGTGCAGCGTTGTATCGTTTCAGATCCAAAGGGGCGGAAGCGATGAAGAAACAAAGGTTAGTACGATCTAGAGAGATCGAATAAGCCTTTTTGTGTGGATCGAAGGCTGATTCTTAAGAAGAATCCTCGAATATGGATTTCTTGGATCAAAGATGAGATCCAAGGAAGAAATTTGAGAGATAGAAGAGAGATTTTGATGCCCAAGCTAAGTAGGAGGAAATTCTTCTCAAAACTTAGTAATATTGAACATCAAAAATAAGTGAGGCAAGATATCTCTTATATAGAGAGTCTTGCCTACCTATCGGCCAACGGGCCAAACAAAAATATATGAAGAAAAGCCCAAAAGGGAAAACCTAAAAGAATAAGATCAAAACCTAAAAAGGATAAGATCAAAAGGGAATATTCTTATACGGAATATCCCTTTTATTAAATAAAAAGGAAAACATGAAAATATAGTCCGAAAATAAGCTAGCTTCATGCCATGGAGTCGGAAAGATGGGACATGCTGCTAACGGAACCGGTAGCCTATGCCATGGTGGTGTAGAGACACAGCATGCTGGTAATGGAACCAAGTGAAGAAGTGGTGCGGGCGATGATGGAGCCGGTGGCTCGAGCAATGGCCCTAGCTCGGGATCGGGTGAGCGGTCCATCTGAGCGAACCCTAAGAGCCTCGTCCTCCTCGTCTATAGTCAATGTAAAAGGAATATCCAAGGGCGCATCAGCCCCCCATCTTGGATGTGAAACGTCCTCGTTTCACCATCGTCAAAGAGGGGCTCAACATAAGGGGAAAGGTCCTTGACGTTGAACGTCGGGTGTACTCCGTAGGAATCCGGGAGCTCTAACTTGTATGCATTTGGGCCATGACGGGCTAAGATGCGGAATGGGCCATCACCACGGTCCGAGAGCTAGCTCATGCGGCGAGTTGGAAAACGCTCCTTCCTTAGGTGGAGCCAAACAAGATCACCGGGCTCAAAAGAGACCTCGCGGCGGCCCTTGTTGCGTTGTCCGGCAAGTTGGGCGGCACGACGTTCAAGTTGTGTCCTAGTCCGCTCATGAAGCTCAATGATTTGGGCGGCTCGGTTTCCGGCGATGATGTGTTCTTCGTCCTTGAGCGGGCGGGGAGTGAAGTCCAACGGTATGTGTGGATTAAGGCCATAGACAACTGCAAATGGGGACAATTTAGTTGCCGTGTGCTTAGACCTGTTATACGAAAACTCCACAACAATAAGTAAGTCCTCTCACCTACGTGGGTTGGTCCTAGTGGTGGCTCTAAGTAGAGCACCAAGAGTCCGATTGGTCACCTCCGTTTGACCATCGGTTTGGGGGTGATAACTACTTGAAAACAACAAGTTGGTTCCAAGTTTTCCCCATAACGTTCTCCAAAAGTGACTTACGAATTTCACGTCCCGATCACTAACGATGGAACGTGGTATCCCATATAAACGCACCACATTGTCAAAGAACAAGGTGGCAACTTCACTAGCATTTTGGGTGCTTTTACATGCAATGAAATGAGTCATTTTGGAGAAGCGATCGACTACCACGAAAATGGAGTCTTTGCCTCGTTTTGACATAGGCAACCCTACCACAAAGTCCATGGATAGATCCTCCCAAGGTCCCATTGGTATAGGCAAAGGAGAGTACATTGACCTTGGCGTGACATTGCATGATGACATGTGATGCAACCCTTACAAAACCGTGTCATATGCATACACATCCGGGGCCAAAAGAAATGCTCTTGGAGAGCGAAAAGGGTCTTGGTAGCACCGAAATGACCACGGCCCTCATGAGCTTCCTTGACCAACAAATGGCGTATAGATGAGCGCGGAATGCAAAGTTTTTCCGCTCGGAAAAGATAGCCATCGTTCATAAAGAAAGACTCGTGCTCTCGGAGGTCGAGGCATTGTGCCCATATGTCCATGAAGTCAAGATCCGTGGCATATAACTCTTTGATAAGAGCAAAGCCATGTATCTTGGCATCCATATACACAAGGAGGGCATAACGGCGAGAAAGGGCATCGGCTACCACATTCTCCTTTCCTTTCTTATGCCGAATGACATAAGGAAAGGTCTCTAAAAACTCTACGCAACGAGCATGGCGCCGACTTAGATTTATTTGACTCTTGAGATACGAAAGAGCCGCATGATCCGAATGAATCACGAACTCCTTCAGCAATAAGTAATGTTGCCATGTCTTAAGACAACGAACTAGAGCATATAGTTCCTTGTCATATGTAGGGTAGTTGAGTGAGGGACCGGAAAGTTTTTCACTAACGTAGGCAATTGGACGAGTCTCTTGTAAGAGAACTCCTCCAATGTCCACATTTGATGCATCATACTCTACCTCCAAAGTTTTGGAAAAGTTTGGGAGTTGGAGTAATGGTGCAAAGGCGGTCTTTGAGCGCATCAAATGCTCGAGCATGGATATCACGCCACTCAAACGTGACATCCTTGGTAGTGAGCTCATGGAGCGGTGTCGCTACCGTGCTAAAGTCCTTGACAAAGCGTCGGTAGAAACCCGCTAAGCCGAGAAAGGCTCGGACCATGGTGACCGTAGTAGGAGTAGGCCACTCCCGAATAGCACGAACTTTAGATTCGTCTACTCGTAGTCCGTCCTTAGACACGACATAGCCAAGAAAGATAGTGGTGTCCGAGCAAAAGACGCATTTGTCAAAGTTGACATACAATTGCTCTTGTCTAAGGCACTCGAGCACTTGGCGAAGGTGCCTGATGTGATCCTCCAAAGACGTACTAAACACCAAAATATCATCAAAATAAACAACAACAAATGTACCCAAGAATCGGCACAAAACATGGTTCATGAGGCGCATGAAGGTGGACGGGGCGTTGGAGAGGCCAAATGGCATGACAAGCCATTCATAGAGTCCATACTTCGTTTTGAACGCCGTCTTCCACTCGTCACCTTCGGCCATCCGGATTTGATGGTAACCACTCCAGAGATCAATTTTGGAGAAGATGGTGGCGGCATGGAGCTCATCCAACATGTCATCAAGGCGCAGGATCGAGTGGCGGTATTTGATGGTGATTTGGTTGATGGCACGACAATCAACACACATCCGCCATGATCCATCTTTCTTTGGTACTAAGATTACCGGGACGGCACATGGTGATAAGGATTCACGCACATGTCCCCGATCTAGGAGCTCTTGCACTTGACGTTGTAGCTCCTTCGTCTCTTCCGGACTTGCTCGGTATGCGGCACGGTTTGGCAAGGAAGCACCGGGCACAAAGTCAATTTGGTGATCAATCCCTCGGATTGGTGGTAAGCCGGGTGGAAGGTCTTTGGGCATAATATCCTGAAATTCGGACAACAGACACCTCGTGTGGCACATTACTCGGGTCATGATAAGTAGATAAACAAAACAGAACAAGTAAGAAACATGGGAATTTGCCTTCCTTGACCGGTTGCAAATCATGCCGGCGAGCTAAGAGTATCCTCGGCTCACACCGTCCTTAAATTACGGGGTCCGAAGGTGGTAAAAGTGTGCTCGTAGGAACGATGCAACCTTTACTACCTTTGGCCTCGGTAGCATGGACAAGAGGGGCGGTGTTCCGGGATTTGGAAGTACTAGCACCTACAACATCGGGACTCTGAAGGTCCGATATTGCCGGTGCCTTAGCGGACTCATCTATAACTTGTTGCCTCTTCCGTTCCGCATAGTCAACCAAAATTTCGTGCGGAGTCATAGGCAAAAGTGTGACCCGTTTTCCATTATATTGGAACATGTACTGGTTAAGATAACCATCATGAAATGTTCGGCGGTCGAATTGTCATGGTCTTTCTAATAGGACATGTGCGGCGTCCATCTTGATAACATCACAAAGGACCTTATCAACATAGGCGCCAATAGAAAACGTCACCCAAGCTTGTTGTGTGACGGTGTAAAATGCCGTATCGGAAATCCATTGGAGTCCGTAAGGTGTTGGGTGGGGGTCGTAGACAACTTGAAGTATTTTACCACTCGTTCGTTGACAATATTGCAACAAGATCCCCCATCAACGATGAGAGAAAGGCTCGTATTATTTACCAAGCAACGAGAGTGGAAGAGATTCTCGCGTTGATCAATAGGAATAAGCTCTTTAATAGCAAAAATACGACGAGAAACAAGAGCGAATTTACCGGGTTGTGCCGGGGCGCAAGCAAGCTCGTCGTCACATGGTTCCATGCCAAAATGTGGATCGGTATCTTGGTCATCCTCAATAATGATACCATCGTCTTGTTGATCATCTTCGTCCTCGAAATACGCTGGGTCGGCAAACAAGACCCGTTTGGTGTTTGGACAATCACGTTGGACATGACCGAAACCGCAACACTTATAGCACACGGGCTCCCTTGGGCGAGCCGCCGCTGAAGGTCCTTGTTGACCTCAAGTGGGAGGCGCCGGTGCCGGGCCACGGTTTGGTGCCTTCTCGGTACCCGCATGCCTATTGGATGGACCCGTCCGTTAGGATCCTTTGGAAGCATCGGTATCTGGAGGACTAGGCGCATCTCGAGAACGTGTGTTAGACGGATAAAGATATTGACTCGAGGAAGAGATATACCTAGAATATCCGTATTGATGAAGAGTTTTTTTTTGTTTTTCCTTTTCTTGGAATATCAAATGCGAGATATCCGAACTTTTCGTTAACAAAAATACCCCAAGAGATTTGGTGAAATTAATTAACAAAATTGTCGGATTGGGTCGGTTTAAGAAAAAGACGGGTTTGATAAATGGTTTGATGGCAAACCAAATATCTCCTATTTTTGTACTTTTTGACTGAATTAAACACGGAAAAGAAAAAAAAATGCAAGGAAAATGGATGAACATGATGAAGAACATGATGAACAACATGAAGATCATGAAGAACAAATGAAGAACATCATGAACAAACGAAGAATATCATGAACAAAAGGCTAAAGAGATTGAAGATAATAACGCACAAAAAAACAAGAGTAAAGAGAACTCCGAATCTAGATCAAGCAAAACTCCAACTACTCCTTGATTCTTTGTGCAGTGTTGTATCGTTTCATATCCAAAGGGGCGGAAGCGGTCAAGAAACAAAGGTTAGTTCGATCTAGAGAGATTGAATAAGCCTTTTTGTGTGGATCGAAGGTTGATTCTTAAGAAGAATCCTCGAATATGGATTTCTTGGATCAAAGATGAGATCCACGGAAGAAATTTGAGAGATAGAAGAGAGATTTTGATGCCCAAGCTAAGTAGGAGGAAATTCTTCTCAAAACTTAGTAATATTGAACATCAAAAATAAGTGAGGCAAGATATCTCTTATATAGAGAGTCTTGCCTACCTATGGGCCAACGGGCCAAACAAAAATACATGAAGAAAAGCCCAAAAGGAAAAACCTAAAAGGATAAGATCAAAACCTAAAAAGGATAAGATCAAAAGAGAATATTCTTATACGGAATATCCCTTTTAGTACAGAAAAAGGAAAACACGAAAATATAGTCCGAAAATAAGCTAGCTTCATGCCATGGAGTTAGAAAGGCGGGACATGCCGCTAACGGAACCGGTAGCCTATGCCATGGTGGTGTAGAGACACGGCATGCCGGTAATGGAAGTGAAGAAGTGGTGCGGGCGATGGTGGAGCCAGTGGCTCGAGCAATGGCCCTAGCTCGGGATCGGGTGAGCGGTCCATCTGAGCGAACCCTAAGAGCCTCGTCCTCCTCGTCTACGGTCAACGTAAAAGGAACATCCAAGGGCGCATCACTTACCTAAAGCCAAGTGGGGACTAAAGATGACTGCTATTGAAGAAGCTCAAAATCTCACTACTCTTCCTCTTGATGATCTACTTGGAAAACTTATTACACATGAAATGGTTCTTGGTAAAGAAGATGGAGAACTTCCATCCAACTCCAAGAATTTGGCATTAAAATGCAGAAGAGATGAGTTACCATCTGATAAAGAAGATAGTGATGATGATAATGAAGAAGATGCTCTCGCCATGATCTCCAAAGGTCTCGCAAGAATTCTCAAGATAAAGAAACAATCTGCAAACTGAGAATTTCCACGAGCATCAAAACCCCGAGGAAAGTTTTCTAACTCCAATAAGAAAACGAAAGTACTGACTTGTTTTGAATGTGGTGGAACAGATCATTTGGTGAAGGATTGTCCATAAAAGAAGAGGACCAACTTCAAGAAGAATGATCAAAAGAAGAAAGCTATGGTTGCTTCATGGAGTGATTCAGAATCAACAAATGAATCAGAAGATGAAAAAGAACAAGCAAACTTGTGTCTTATGGCCGATCATGAAGATGACTCAAATCTGTACATTGACAATATGGTAAGTATAATTTTGTCTCAACCTGAGATTGACCTTAAACAATTCCTTAAAGATATTATCTTAAGTGATAAGGAACATAGGATAAGGATAAATTCTTTAAAAAAAAAAGCTTCATGAACAAGATAAACAATTGAGTGAAATGTCTCTGAAGATTGAAAATCTTAACACAGCAAAGGAAGAACTTGATGACAATATCAAGGCCTTGGAATCAGAAAACCTGATTCTCAAGGACAACCTCTCTTCTCTACATCGAAACTATATCGATCTAGAGAAAGAGAAAGTTGATCTGACTTTAATGTGTCAAGACCAGAAGGCATCACTCATTAAGTTTACTCGTTCAAAAGCTAATCTGGAAAGAATGATGGGTGAACAACAATATTCCCTTAACAAAAATAGTATAGGGTATCGTAGGAGCTTTCCTAGAAAACCTACCACCACCTTTGTTATGGCCAAAGGAAGCATTCATATGCCTACATGCTTCTATTATTGTAAAAGGGTCATGTTAAATCTACATGTCCTTATAGAAGAAATGATCCTTATATCATCAGAAAACACCTATCCTTTATGTTTAAGGAAACAGTTCAAACAAATCTGGGTTCCTAAAGGTACTAACCACCAAACATGATCGAACCTGAGTATGAACCAAAATATGTCATTTGGTCGACCCGGAAAGGTTGATGTTTGTTGTTTGACAGGATATCACCAAGGTAAAGGAGCACAAATGGATATTAGATAGTAGTTGCTCAAGACACATGAGTGGAAAGAGTTCTTTATTTTCAGATTTAAAGAAGCAATCATGTGGAACTATTACTCTTGGTGATAAAGGAAAGTGTGACATAATTGGCATTGGTAAAATTTGCTATAATTCATCCAACTTTATTGATGATGTTTATTTAGTTGATGGCTTGAAATATAATCTGCTAAGTATTTCTCAAATTTGTGATAAAGGCAATAAAGTCATGTTTGATTCAGAAAAATGTGAAGTTCAAGACATAAAGACGGGAGAAGTGTTGCTTACTGCTCCGAGGTGTAATAATGTTTATTCCTTGAGTACTAACCAAGTTGCAGGAACTAAGCTAAAATGTCTAGAGGCCTTGACTAATGATCCAAGACTTTGGCATAGAAGACTTGGCCACATAAGCATGCATACCATGCAGAAGCTACTTACAAAAGATTTGGTACATGGTTTGCCAAACCTAAACTTCAAGGTTAATGACCTATGTAAGGCATGTATACAAGGTAAACAAACAAGAGGTTCATTCAAACCTAAGAAAGCTGTAAGTTCTTCTCGACCTATTGAACTTTTACATAAGGATCTTTGTGGACCTATGCGTGTCAAATCTCCCGGAGGAAAATAATACATCCTTGTTATAGTGGATGATTTCTCTCGCTTTACATGGATATCCTTTCTACGAGAAAAATCTGAAGCTTTATTTGAGTTTTCAAAATTGTGTAAGGAGTTACAAAGTTTGAAAAACCTACCAATCGTTTCTATAAGAAGTGATCATGGTAGAGAATTTGATCAACTATAGTTTGATTTGTTTTGTGCAAAATATGGTATTTCTCATAACTTTTTAGCTATTAGAACTCCTCAACAAAATGGAGTTGTGGAACGCAAGAACCGCACTCTTGAGGATATGTCTAGGACAATGCTTTTAGAAAATAATTTTCCAAAAAGCTTTTGGGCTGAAGCAGTAAACATTGCAAATTATATTTTAAATAGATGTTTAACTCACCATATTCTGAAAAAGACTCCTTATGAACTTTTTAAAGGAAGAAAGACAAATATTTCATATTTTAAACCCTTTGGATGTACTTGTATTTTTCACAACAATGGAAAGGACAATCTTGAAAAATTTGATGCATGTAGTGATGAAGCTATATTCATTAGATATGCTTCATATAGCAAAGCTTATCGAGTATATAACAAACGTACCAAAGTTGTTGAGGAAAGCATTCATATTATTTTTTATGAAAGCAATGATGGTACTTTGAGTGAAAGTTTTACAGATTTAATCTGAATCAAAGAGAAGATCACATTTTGGATGAAGAGGAAGATCCTAAAGGTCAAGACAAGAATATGCAGGAAAAGATTCAAGATACCAAAGAAAATCCTCAAGACCTTGAAACACACCTTCAAGACCTTGAAACTAGAAACTGCGACAACAAAACTCCACTTCGAGGGCTTGAAACCCAACTTCAAGGCCTTGAGATTGAAACAACAGGTAATACACAAACGGTACCTGAATCGAGTCAGACATATACAGCTCAACCTTCTGGATCTACTTCATTTGTCAAAAGACGAAAAGCTCAACACTCCTCGTATCATCCACAAGAGAATGTGATCTCAGATCCAAATGCTTGAGTTCAAACTAGATCTAAAGTGAATAATCTTTGTGCTTTCTCCACTTTTGTATCACTTGTCGAGCCAAAGAACTACATTCAAGCTCTTTAAGAACCAGACTGGATCATTTCCATGCAAAATGAATTAAATGAATTTGAGAGGATCAAGGTATAGACTCTTACTTCAAGACCAAAGCATCAATCAGTTATTGTCACGAAATGAGTCTTTCGATACAAATTGGATGAAAGTGGCAAAGTCATACGAAACAAAGCATGACTTGTAGCACAAGGCTATAACCAAGAAGAAGGTATTTATTATGAGGAGACTTTTGCTCTTGTTGCCAGGTTAGAAGTCATACGTATGCTACTTGAATTTGCATCTTTCATGAGCATAAAACTTTTTCAAATGGATGTAAAATGTGTTTTTTTAAACGGCTTCTTAGAAGAAGAAGTCTACGTTGCTCAACCTCCTGGTTTTGAAAATGATGAATTTCCGGATCATGTTTTTAAATTAGGCAAAGCTCTTTACGGTCTTAAGAAAGCTCCTCGAGCTTGGTATGAAAGATTGTCTAAATATCTTCTTGAAAACAATTTCAAAAGAGGTTTGATCGATAAAACATTGTTTATCAAAACTAAGGCAATGACATTTTAGTAGTACAAATTTATGTTGATGATATATTATTTGGTGCTACTAATGATTCTTTTTGCAAGGAATTTTCAGATATTATGTGCAGGGAATTTGAGATGAGCTTAATGGGAGAGTTAAATTTCTTTCTTGGACTTCAAGGTACACAAGCAAAGAAAGGAATTTTCCTAAATCAAAGCAAGTATACTAAAGACTTGCTAAAAACGTACAAAATGGATCAATCTAAGGTTTCAAAGACTCCTATGAGTTCAACACTTTCGCTAGATCATGACAAGAACGGAAAAAGTGTAGTACAAAAGGAGTATCGAGGTATGATCGGTTCATTGTTGTATCTAACTGCTAGTCGTCCTGACATTATGTTTAGCGTGTGCATGTGTGCAAGATTTCAAGCTGATCCTAAAGAGTCACACTTGATAGCTGTGAAAAGAATTTTTCGGTATCTCAATGGCACTAAGGATCTAGGGTTATGGTACCCACATCAAAGCTCGTTTCACCTTGTTGGCTATTCAGATGCAGACTTTGCAGGCTATAAGGTCGATAGAAAAAGTACTTCTGGATGTTGTCAATTCTTAGGGTCATCCCTAATCAGTTGGCACTCCAAAAAGCAAAATTATGTTGCCCTATCCACAGTTGAAGCTGAATACATAGCTGCAGGAGCTTGTTGTGCTCAAATTCTTTGGATTGCTCAACAACTTCGTGACATTGGCTTTTACTTGAGAGGTATTCCTATAAAATGTGATAATACTAGTGCTATTTCTATAACCAAAAATCTTGTGCAGCATTCAAGGACTAAACATATTGATGTAAGGCATCACTTCATACGTGATCATGTTGAGAAAGGTGATGTTTCGATTTTTTTTATCTCAACTAACTTGCAGCTTGCAGATATCTTTACCAAGCCTCTTCTTGAGGAACAATTTAATTTTATTAGATTGGAGCTTGGTATGTTGAACAAGGAAGCATTAACGTAGGGGGAGTAAACGAGTTTTAATCGTCCTATGCATGCAGCCCAATTGATGTTTTCAAGAGCCTCGAAATGAAATTCAAGGGGCCTTGAAACATATTTCAAAGGGTACATAAATAAAACGGATCAATTAGAAACGTATATCTTTTAGATATTGAATTATCTAATTTTTATTCTTTAAAAGGGATTTCAAAAGGTTTTGTTTTCACATTCAAAAGATTTTAAAAAGTGGTTACCAAAATTTATGGAAGGAATTTTTATCACTCAAGATCTTAAAAATCTTTTGATCTTACATTGATTAGACTTCTTCCCATAAATACCTCTTCTCTTTTCCCCCCTCTTTCTTTCTTCCGCTTCCCTTTTCTTTTGAAAGAACGGTGCTTTACTCTTCCGAGTTTCCAAAACCCTCTTCATCATTTTCTCAAAATTTCTCAATGGCTCCCAAGAGATCTTCAGTAAATGAAGCAGCATCGTCAGTTCCAAAAAGACAGAGAGTTGTTCAAGTGTCGTCCGACTCTGACTCTAGTTCTGACTCGGGATCGAGTTCGAGTTCATCGGGGTTCTCTAGTGACGCTGATATTTTTGCTAGAACAAGGTTTCCATCAAGCCGGTTCATCAACCCAACAGCAACTAAAAAGTGGGTCAAGGAGCATGATGACTGCTTTCAGTGCATGTGTGAGGGAGTACACAGAGAACTGTTTACTTACTCGTCTATGCCGGGGCTTGAAGTGCTCCAAGCGATTTCTATATAGATTATGCCAAATCCAGGAGAATGGTCATATCCTCGACTGACAAGACTGTTCTATGCCAACTTGACGGCAAGGCGTGAGAGAGGGGAGTGGATTCTAAACTCGGTTATCAAAGGTAAGAAAATCACCCTCAATTCTGAAATTATAGCAAATATGTTTGGAATCCCTCTGTATGATGCTTCAGAAGACTCAAACCCTGCTAGAACTTTAAGGCTAGCTAAAGAACAACTTCTCCTTCCTAATGCCTTATCACCACCAACCATCACCTGTTTAACTCTGGAGGATAGAATAGTTTATTCTATCATAGACAAATGCATAGTCCCTAGAGTTGCCAACAAAGAGATTATAACCACCTATGTGCTGATCTTGACTTACAAAGCTTTGAATGGGTTGAAGGTAAATTTGCTTGAAATTCTCTTGTCTCATATGGTGAATGTAATTAATTCTCCCAGTACCAGTCACCTACCTTATGGGAATTTGCTTCCCATAATATTCACACATTTTTCAGTAGATTATTCTGGTGAAGGGTTGCATCTTTACAATGGAAGATTAGATGAAGCATTCTTTGAGACTATAGGAATTAGGAATACTCATGAGGGGTTTCGTACTGTGTGGGTTTTAATGGAGCAACCTTAATGGAACTTTACTACCCAGCAGTGGCTAGAATTTGTGGAAGAGTCATTGACCTCACTAAGATCTGATTTTGCACATTTTAGAGTATCAATGACTGATAAGATGGACTAAGCTCAAGACTTACTAGGCATTCTTAATCGGAAATAAATCAGTTGTTCCATGTCAGTGTTATGTCTTTAATAGCTGCTAGTAGTATCAAACCAATATCAGAGGAGGATGGACAGGAAACTCATAAGGATGTTGAGAAAGTCATGGATCAATGTCATACGGTTGTCAAGGACAAACCCATTCGACAACCTGTTCGCCACTTAGCGTGCGTGCAAATAAGTCTTAAATTTATAAAACTAGAATAAAAGCAAGCGAACCCGCAGTGTACGGATCGGCGCAGTTAAGCAAGAATTCCAGAGTATCGAACACAGGGATTTGGGGGGAACAAATTCAATTATAAAGTTGTCAAGCAAGTAAAGGGTAAAGCTTTGCAAATATATTGGGAAAACAGCAACCCTAAAGATCCAGGTATCTAATTGTGGCAATCAATTCAAGATATACTAAAGAACTAAGGACAGAGTTAAGAGTTGCAAAGGTATACTAAGGTAAAGCAATGTACGGTGAAGTTCCAAGGCTTTATATGACTTATCTAAAGACACTCTCTATAAAGGTTGTTGAGGCTTCAGTATAGAAAGGATCTAAAGACAAGAATTAATATCAAATATCCAAACTTGTAACCCAAGGATCAAGACTAACTAAACCGATTAAGGTTGTGACACTCGAAATCGAAGTAGAGGTTGTTGAGGCTTTACTACTACCTAGAAAAGGGCAAGCCAAGACTAGATTAAAGCAAATCTATAACTTTGGATTAAAGTAAAAGCAAGGTTCGTAAACTGGGGTAAATCACGGCTAGATCTTGAGAATCACGGCCGTGGAAACCTAAGAACAGGCCGTGATTTAGGGTGTCGACGATATTTCTCGCACTCTCAAGGTCCAATCTGTTTACGATCGATCTATCATCATCTAAGCCACAATTATTAACCCTTCACCTTAGAATTGCTAAACGGTTTTAGCCAATAACCATCATCATCAATTCAATAATCAAGTTTAAAGAGAAAATGGACGAAAACCTCAAAAATTCAATGACTATCAAATAACCAATCTCAAATCCAATAACAAATGTTTGTATTGAATGAATGCAGAAAAGAGGAATAGAAATCCTCACAACAATGTTAAGGAACAATGAAGAACGGGGTGTCAATCCATCTCCAAAGATAAACCCTAAGATAATCTCGAAGTACACAATCTCCAAAATGCCTCCTTCTCCGAATCTTCCTAGTACGCAATAAAATCTTCAAGTCTCCCTCTCTTTGGGGATCCAAATCCTGGGGCTGTCACCGTCCGCCCTTCAATATTGAAGGCTATCGAATATTTGTAGGGATAAATCTAGGGTTTAACGATGAAACCCTAAATATTTGGGCTGAAAAGAAGTCAAGCCGCTTGTATCAGAAAATACTCTGGGCCGCGTCAGCAGGTATCAGAGAATACTTTGGCGCGTCAGGCGGTATCAAAAGACGCGTCAGGCGGTATCAAAAGATACTTTGCGCCGCCAGACGGTATCAGAAAATACTTTGGGCCGCGTCCGAAGGTATCAGAAAATACTTTGAGCCGCGTCCGAAGGTATCAGAAAATACTTTGGCGCGTCAGACGGTATCAGAAGATACTTTGGCGCGTCCTAAATTCCTTTTATTTCCTTTTATGCTCTTTTTTGTCCCGCTTCAAGGCTTAATCGTTAAATGTGCCATTTTTGCTCCATAATTCGCCAAATTACCTACAAATGCAATAAAACTCTGTGTAGACCTCTATTCTTGCAAAGTAGGCAAATATAACCATAAATGCCATGAAAGTATGTCTATGCATGCAAAATAAAGGGAAAATCTATATAAATACATGCCTAAAAATAGGTCATAATTCATGTCATCACAACCAATGCCAAAAGATCCAGACATCTTGACAATCGAAGAATTTGGGGTTGTCAAGAAGTATGCAAAGGAGTCAACACAAAGAGGAACTGACCTATCTCTCAAAGAACGTGATTTTGCTGATGCAAAGGATCGATGGAGAGATATGTGTCTACGAGACTATTATGGAAAAGGAAGTTCCTCCAAATGGTACAAGGAAGACTGAAGATTCGCGGCATGTCATGAGTTTTTGAAAAACATTTTTTTTGGTTTGGAAATACATTTGGTTTTTGGGTCTGTAATTGATTTTGAAGACTTCTTGCTTTTTCTCCCTTGTTGAAAGACAAAGGAGGAGAAATATGATCTGACATTTCGATATACTGCATTCTGCATTTTTAGTTTTGAGATTTTCATATGCATTGCTAAACTAACAAATGCAGGTACACAAATTTGTGTTGTCTTCCATCAAGGGGAAGATTGAAAACTCCACCTTGATTAAAATGGTTTACAGGTGTTGATGATGGAAGATTTTACACAAATATAGCAGTTGGATATACTAACAATGTACTTGATTATATTTCTAGATATTTGGTTGGTTTGAATTCAGTGCAAGATGTATATCTACATGTCAAGGGCCTTGAAGTTTGACTCAAGAACAAAGGAAGATAACAAGTTCAAAAGAATGAAATCAAGGGTCTTGGAATCTAAGGTGCACGGAGCAAGGATTCAAATAAAGTGAAGATCTTCGTTGAAGATTTTGCAACAAGAAGATCTCATCAACCAAAGATTTTGTCAACCGAAGGAAGATCTCAACCGAAGAATAGAGAATATTTTCTAGAAGATTTTCTAAACAACAAAACAGCAAAAATATCTTCTCTCTCTTATCCAACAGAAGACGAGAAGATCAAGGAGTAAAAGACTCAACATGTTCATAGGGGCTGAAGACTTTCAACGTCTTCTATCTATGACAAGCACAAGGAGAATTACCTTAACTCTTTCTTCTTCAACCTTACACAAGTCTTCTATCTAAGACAAGCACAAGGAGAAACTAGTTTGACTAGTAGCATCAATCTTAAATAATATTAACACACATAAGGACAACCTAGCAATGAATCACAACGATTCAATCAAAGACTCTCTTTTTTATTGAATGAAATGAATAAAATGCGAACCCTGTGAGCGAAGTCACAAGTATCTCACAATAATGTGTTAATCAATAATCAAACTAATCTACCTATGAATCTCGTCCTCTAAGGCTATTTATAGGAGAGTCCCTCTAAAAAATAAATACTAAAATAATCCTAAAAGACAGAATCAAACCAAAAGATACCTTCATAAAGTTTGATAGCTTTAAAGGTATTAAAAATAACTAAAGATAACTCTATCTAATAAGATCTTCGACGGATCTTATGATCACGTCAGAGAAGGAATCTCGGTCTAGAATTTGGGGCGAGATTTCTGTCTCAAGGTCGAGATTTCTTCACTCATCTTCAATAACATCTCCTCTTGCAGTCTTCTTACCCATGATCTAGTGATTTAGTCCTTGCATACGTGGTGTCGGGGATGGTCCCGCATCAATCATACTTGGCAAAATAGAAAGCAACAATAAAAAGTCATTTAATATTAAATATCTAGTTGCTTACGAAACATGATTTTGGTCCAAATTTTCTATTATGATTCAAACAAAATGAAAGGATACTGATGTTGGGTGGTGAATACCTCGTAAAGTCATATCTGTCAATTATCAACATATAGAGCATACAAATAATGAGACTGGAAAAAGAACTAACATAAGAGTTTAGGGCAATTAAGAAGTAAGTAGTTTTGGCACTACAATATCATCTCAACCCTAAATCCTTTCTAATACAAATTCTAGTCAATTATCAACCATAAATCCCTTCTAATATATATTTCGTTCCAATCATATTCATATTGAATGTCCAGAACCAAATAAAAATTATCGAATAAACAAAAGTATCCACGAATGTTCAATTAAACGAAAGCATCCATGAAGTAAGCAGTTAGGGCAATTGAGAAAGAGACTTGAAAGCATCCACGAATGTTCAGAGTCGACTGAACGAAGAACTGAAACGGTAGAGTTTAAGTCAACATGTAAGGTAGAGTTTAGGACCATTGAAGGAAGAGCAAGTTAAACGAACCTATCGCCGGAATAGAGAGGACGCCGGAGTGGAATGGTCCGCGGTGGAGGGATTACGAAGGTGGCAGGGGTCACTGGACGTCGGAAGTCTCTTTTCATCGAAGAATTAGGGTCAACTGGTTGAAAGAAGTGAGAGATTATTATTCTTATATCTAGTAAAAACACTAACCAAATAAAAACACTAACCAATAAACACAAAGCCTTGTATTTCTAGTGTTTCAAAAACAGTGTCAAAAAACCATTGTAGTAGTGTGCATATGTCAACCAAAGACACATAAAAAGTTAAAGCACTAGTAAATAGTTTAGTGTATATGAAACAAGGTCAGTACATATAATCACATTACAATGGAACATATATGAGATGAGGTATACAGATTTTGATAGGTCATTACAAAAACGAAATAGGGACATAAATCAAAGAGTTTGAAAATGGATTCCACTTATTTACTAAAACTATCTTCCAGTCACATGCCTTTTCCTTGTTTATACTTGTCTCATATGGAATTGGCAACACAATATATCTGAATGGAAACTACAATAGCTTTAAGATCCATAATCTTGTAGCAGGTATAGAGATGATGCATAAATCAATGAGTGGACATCCTTCAAGTAACTTAAGTTGTAAGTCCATCTGGCTAGTAAAACAACATATATATGCAACCATAATAAAGGTTGTATGAAGTAAAGTATATGCATTAAAAGTTTAAAAAACAAAATTTGGGTGAATGTTTTAACAATCATATACCCCTTCCAAACTCTTTATATGTGGATCCCCTCACAAAAGGGGATTTGAACATTAAGATGAACATAGGCACACAAAACATTGCGGTTCCATCTTGGCAATAGAAGGAGTAGCCACTGATATTTGTTTCCTTAGAAGAAGTGTACAAGATTTTAGGTTGAAGAATTTTGACCGGATACACGTACTATGAGTAGGAACATAATACATGTTGTTTTGCATAAACTCAATGAATAAGAAGGAGATGTTTAGAGTTTTTTTATTGTCTAGTGAGAGCAATATCACAGTTTGATGCACAAGTAAGTAGACAAGTACCTAATCAACCAAATCAAATCTGACGTGTCATCCTTAGCCTCTCCAACTATCTGACGATATGCATGCATGTACTTTTCCACCTAATCAATGATACCATTGTGGCATATCTTGTATTATTTCATATCCTGAATCCTGATAAGAAAGGAAACAATCGAATTCCTATAGAAAAAGGAGATGCGACCCACTTATTGCTATATACTGCCAAACATGCCCTTAAGAGAAATCACCACTTGCATTTACAGCTGTAAGCAATCCTCTTTGCATTGGCTGCTTCTTTCTTGTGAACACAAACCTCTCTTTCTTTCTTCTTCTTTTCTTCATATTCATTTCATCCTGCAAAGCAAATATTCTCTCCAAACTATACAACTATTTCATATTCTCAATTCCGAAGAAAAAGCAGCTGCCCTTGCACTAATTTAGGATCACACCTTACCTTTGATCAAACCAAACTCATCATCTTTTTTTTTTTGTTATACTTGTAGTTTTCCTCTCGATTACAACTTACAACACCATGGTTGCAGAAAAACACACTTGTAAGTAGCACAATTTGGATTTCCAAAGATTCTCAATTATCGTTTCATTTACAATCTGTCGCTTTCTACCAGCGCTTGCTCAGATGGTGTCCAACCCTGTCGATCTTCGATCGGACACCGTCACAAGGCCCTCCGAATCGATGAGAACTGCCATGGCCAATGCCGAGGTCGATGATGACGTGCTCTCTCATGACCCCACAGCTTTGCGACTTGAAAATGAGGTGGCCAACATCATGGGGAAGGAGGAAGGCCTATTCGTGCCTTCGGGTACCATGGGGAATCTCATCAGTGTCCTTGTGCATTGTGAGATCAGGGGCAGTGAGGTGATTTTGGGAGATAATTCTCATATTTTTGTCTATGAAAATGGTGGGATTTCGACTCTCGGAGGTGTTCACCCTAGGACAGTCAAGAACCAGGAGGACGGCACAATGGATTTGGACGCCATTGAGGCTTCCATTAGAGGCTTAAATGATGAGCTTCTTTACCCCACAACAAAGCTCATCTGCCTCGAGAATTCTCATGCAAAGTAAGGTTCCTGGTAGATGCCTAATTTAAGTTTTGTAAAAATTAGCAAATTGTATGAATTGGGAAATTTTGGTCTTATCCAGCTCCGGTGGTAGATGCCTTACAGTAGAGTACACAGACAAAGTCGGAGACCTTGCCAAAAAGTATGGCTTGCGGCTTCACATCGACGGGGCACGCATTTTCAATGCTGCAGCGGTAAGAAGGATTTGAATTGGACCAAACATTTGTGATTCAAAATTGTTGAATTTTGAATGATTCTCCTTAGGCACTTGGAGTCCCAGTTGAGAGGCTTGTGCAAGCTGCAGATTCAGTCTCGGTTTGCCTATCCAAGGGTATTGGAGCTCCGGTTGGATCTGTAATTGTCGGTTCAAACAGCTTCATAAACAAAGTAAGTAAATACTTTCCCATTCTCATGCAGACTCGGTGATAGCTGATAACTTCTCTTGCTTACAGGCCCGGAGGCTGAGGAAAACGTTAGGCGGCGGAATGAGGCAGATCGGCGTCATCTGCGCTGCAGCTTTAATCGGGCTTCGTGAGAATGCCCCAAAGCTTAGTGAAGACCACAAGAGAGCAAAGTCTTTGGCAGGTTGATGCTCTTTCACAATCTGTCAAAACATGAGGCCTATCCTCTTGATAACATTAGTTGCTGTTGGTTTGATCAGATGGTCTGAACCAAATCAAAGGGCTCAAAGTGAATGCCACCACCGTTGAGACAAACATTGTAAGTCTAATGAATGTTAAATTTGTGTCTGTCTTAGGGTTGCAATAGAGAAAATGGGTTGCTGATTCCCTCTGCTTAAGCTGTCAGGTTTATGTTGATATACTGGAAAGCGCCAACATTACAGTTGAGAAACTATGCAACTACTTGGAGGAGAAGGGCATTCTGACCATACAGGAGTACAAGGGGAAGTCACCCAGGTTGGCTTCTTCGCTTTGCTTCTACATTATTTAAAGGGTAGTTGCTAAAATTGTTGTTGCTGCAGGATTAGGTTTGTAATTCACCACCAAATCTCAGAGGTAGACGTGCAGTACACATTGTCATGTATTCAGGTAAGAAACTGTGACTGATGAGCAGCAAATGTTTGCAATTTAATTGGTGATTGATTCATGACTTGAATGGTGAGCAGCAAGCTGTGAGTGGGGTTGATGACAAAGTTGAGCAGTGAAGAAGAACAAGGCCAAATAGAGGAATCAGTAATTTCTTATTCTAATGCAAACTGTCGAACCGTGTTGTAATGTTATGCTTTCATCTTTATGAATAATGCCTCCTGTAACGCCATTTAGGCTTCTTGTGACAGTAAAGATCTCGTCCTTGCCAAATCCTGAACCCACGTATTCTTGGAGCAAACATGAATCTAGGGTCATTGCTCATACACAACCAACAACTCCGCAAAATAAGGCAATTATAAACAAGTGAGCAAAGACATGAGGATGTACATCAACTTTGTTGGAAACAAACAAAGATTGGAGTAGTTCAATCACACGAGTGTAGTCACGAGATCTTGTGACATTTTTATAATAACATAAAATAACCATAAACGATTGAGAAACCACAACCATCCACAAAACTAACTTCACAATTAACATCGGAAAAAGTGTTCCTTTAATCGGTTTTTTATAAGAATTAAACTCAAAGCATAAGTTATTGGAAGCAAAGCATCCCATATTTGTTCCCTCCCTCCAAAAGACACCACACAACACTTTTGACAGAATAAGAACAGATCCACAAACAAATCAATCTTTTTTCAGACTTCAATTTTCAAATTGTGCATAGTGCCATTAGACCAAGGAAGATATGGTAATATTGAAAAGTTGGAATGCGGCTTTGAGGTCACAATTGACGGATTTTGATTGAAAGTCAACAAAAGTTCCAAACTTGGAATCTCGGGTGAGATCAATAACTAGGGGTGGTGAGATTTACGAAAACTCAAAGAAATGAATGTGAGTTGTATGGGATGATGATAGTAAAATTTAAAGAAGATGGTATGGAATGATATTGATGAAATATAGGAATAAAAGATCAAAGATATACTTGTAAGAACCTTGATCAATTGGATCAAAACTCAAACAATGAACTATCTTAATCCTTCCTTCTTCAACCTTACACAAGTCTTCAAATCGAGACAAAAACAAATAGGGACTAGAATAGACTAGGAGAACCAATCTTTAAGAAGATTAACACACACATGAACAACCTAGCAAGGACACACATCGATTCAATCAAAAACTCTTTTTTTTATTGAATAGGTATCAATAAAACGCAAACTTCATAAACGAAGTAACGAGTATCTCTCAAAATATGGTTGAATTAAGCTAAGGACAATTGCCGATCCTAGGGGTATTTGTTGTAGAAAATCCTCCAAATAAATGATTAAAATAATCCTAAAAATATAAAATATAAAAGATACGTTTAGAATGTCTAGACCTTTAAAGGTATTATAAATTAAATAACTAGAAGCCTTTAAGTCTTCAATTTGTGTCCTTCAACTCGTGGCTTCTCTTCTATGTCTTTCGTGGTTGGAATCATCATCAATCTGACTAAGGAAGGCTTAGACACAAAAAGACCATCAATGGTATCCTTAGAAGCTACGGATGCCAACAAGTTAGAAACCTCTTCTTGAATGGTTCTTGTTCTTGATCTAGTATTAGATCATTCCATGGTAGGACTTGTAGATGGTGTAGGCTCCTTCTCCTTCAATGCTCTTGCTCTAGTGATGTGTCCATGTGTAGTAGGAAGTGTTGGGGATGGTCCCTTAACATACTCCCCTTCCTTTTAAGGATTTGTCCTCGAATCATCACCATGCTCATCACTAGATACAAAAGGACTCAAGTCTCCTACGTTAAAGGTAGGACTCGCGCCATACTCCTCCGGAAGCTCCAATACATAAGCGTTGTTGCCAATCTTACGTAGCACCTTAATTGGTCCACAACCTCGTGGTGACAACTTCGAATTGTGCTTCTCCGGGTCGAGAACCTTTCCTTCCTTTGATGCAACCAAACTAGATCTCATGGCTCGAATAGCAATTCCTTGTAGTTTTTAAATTAGCTTTGGTCATAACTTCCACTCCTTTTTCCTCTAGCCTCTTGCGTGTTTTCTCATGCAATTCTTGGATGAACTCCACATGTTTTCCTACATTAAAATCTACTCGCTCCTCTAAAGACAACGGTATAAGATCAAAAGGGGTCAAAGGATTCTACCCATACACACACTCAAAAGGCGCTAGGTTAGTATAAGAATGTATAGTTTGATTATAAGCAAATATAACATGAAACAAAACATATTCCCAAACATTCAAATTGTCCTTCAAATCTGAGATGGTAGTCAAAGTCCTATGAGTAACCTCCATTTGACCATCTGATTGAGAATGACTAAAAGTCGAAAATAGCAACCTAGTTCCTAGCCTTCCCCAAAGAGTCTTCCAAAAAAAACTAAGGAAATTTACATATCTATCACTCACTATAGTCCTAGGTACTCCCTGTAATCTAAAAATCTCTCTAAAGAACAAGTTAGCTACATTGTAAGCAACATCAGTCTTATGACAAGCAATAAAATGAGTCATCTTTGAAAAACAATCTACTACCACAAATATCTAATTTGTCCCCTTCTTAGTCCTAGGTAACCCTACAACAAAGTCCATACTAATGTATAACGAAGGGGAAGTAGGCTTAGGAGAACGCGTATAAAAACCACGTGATTTCAATCTAGCCTTAGCTTTCAAACACACAAGACATCTTTTAATCATGTTCTCTACATCCTTAAGCATATAAATCCAATAAAAGTGATATTGCAACATATGATGCGTCCTATGCCTCCCAAAATGTATCATTAAACCTTTCATATGAGTTTCTTCAACAAGCAATAACCTAAGGGAACATCTAGGAATCCACACCTTTTCAACATTAAATAAAAATCCTTCAAACAAGTAGAACTTATCTACAGAACATCGAGACTTACAATGCTTATAGATGTCTCCAAAATCAACATCATCAACATATAGATCCTTAATGTAATAGAAACCTAAAACCTTAGAATCCATAGTAGTGATCAAAGAGTGTCTCCTAGAAAGAGCATCAACTGTAACATTATCCTTTCCGTTCTTATACTTAATGATATAGGGAAAAGTATCTATAAAATATATCCATCAACCATGTCTCCTCTCTAACTTATCTTGACTCCTAAAATGCTTCAAGGACTCATGATCGGTACGAAGGACGAATTCATTAGGCCAAAGATAATGTTATCATGTCTTAAATACTCGAAAGAAAGCATAGAGTTCCTTATCATAAGTCAAATAATTTAAGCATGCTCCTTTCAATTTATCACTAAAGAATGCAAGTGGCTTACGTTCTTGCATGAGTACTTCTCCAATGTAAATCCCGGAGGCATCACATTAAACTTCAAAGGGTTAGTGATGTCCAGAAGTGCTAGAAGAGGTGCATGGGGAAGCCTTCACTTCAATTCCTTAAATGCCTTCTCCTGAGCATCTCCCCACATAAATTGTACTTTCTTCTTTGTTAATGGCGTAAGTGGGTCTGCCATGATGCTAAAATCTCGTACAAAGCGTCTATAGAAGTGAGCAAGTCCATGGAAGCTTCGAACATGCCCTATGGTGGTTGGAGTTGGTCACTCTTGAATAGCCTTAATCTTCTCTTCATCTACCTCTAGATCTCTTGTACTCACTATAAAACCAAGGAAAATTAACTTGATTAGTACTAAACTTACATTTCTTAACATTAGCATATAAAGATTCATTTCTAAGAGTTACAAGTACTTCCTCAAGTGATCTGCTACAAATGAGGATGTCAACAAAGTAAACCACTACAAACTTGCCAATGTAGTGACGTAGCACATGGTTCATCAATCTTATGGCGCTGCTAGGAGCATTAGTCAAATCAAAAGGCATAACTAAGCACTCATATACACCAAACTTAGTCTTGAAAGCCGTCTTCCGTTCATCTTTTTCCTGCATCCTAATTTGACAATATCCACTCTTAAGGTCGATCTTAGAGAACAAGGTGGATCCGCTAAGCTCATCTAGCATACCATCTAATCTAGGGATGAGAAGAAGATACTTAAGGGTTATGTTATTAATTATTCTACAATCAACGCACATCCTCCAAGTATTATCCTTCTGAGGTACTAAAAGAACGGGAACTACACACGTACTCTAACTTTCTCTCACATAACACTTATCTAAGAGTTCTTGAACTTGATCTTGAATCTCTTTACTATCATGAGGATTCATCCGATACATTGAACGATTTGGAAGTGTAATGTTAGCATGAAATATTGTGATATTTTAGGCATGTTTTTTGAGTGTATTTCATCCATATTGATAGTCATTGATTAAGCATTGATGCATTTGTGAGTTTGTTTGCTTATATTGTCGATATAGAGGTCTACACAAGCTTTCTGTTGATTGTAGGCAATTAAGAGCTATTTCCGAACAGATTGAGCGAGGATGGAGTTTGATTGAGCATGTCCAAGGATTGAGGACATCTCTAGGAGCTAAGGAAGGTGCTAACTTGAAGAATGGCACGAGACTAAGGAAAATCACGAACTACCTCTAAACCACGCTCTAAAATACGGCCGTACTACATTCCACGTTCAAGTCCACGGCCGTGGAACCTTGGCAAGAGAGGCGTGGTTCATTCTAGCAACTTCTACGGCCGTGGAGGGTTGTGTCAAACTGTGACCAATTTCCACGCTCTAAATTACGGGCGTGGAACCCTTCCACGACCGTGATCTTGGCGATCTTTTACGCACACTTTGAAGCCACGATCTTCTACGCAATTGGGCCGGGCCAATATTTTATCTTACACTATAAAAGGACGGAAGAAGAGAGATTCCGTCACCTTCGCTTACACTTTGCCTACGCTTATTGCATGTGCCTAGGGTTTCAAGATCATCGTTGAGAGATTTGCGATTGCGATTTCCGGATTGACGGAAGAGTTGAAGATTTGGAAGATTTGTTCGTAAGAAATTACGCTTCATCATTAGGTTTGATTAGAAGGCGGATTGACATCCCGTTCTTCGTTCTTATCTAAGATTGTGATCGCTTGTGTTACTCCGAAACTATTGATATTATTGTTCTTTAATTGTGGATTTGAGATTGACTTGAAAGTTATTGAAGGTTTTCGGAAGTTTTCATCTTGCACTCTTTTAAATCTTGAAATTGATATTAATATGACAGTTGTTGGCTAAAACCCTTTAGCAATTCTAAGGTGAAGGGTTGATAGTTGTGGCTTAGATGATGATAGATCAATCGTAAACAGATTGGACCCTGAGAGTTAGAGAGAATCGCCGACGAACCTAATCCACGGTCTGTTCTTGAGCTTCCACGGCCGTGGAACTCAAGAACTACCCGTAATTTTGTGTCAGTTTACGAACTTGCTTTTACTTTAATCCAAAGTTAAAGATTTGCTTTAACTTATTCTTGGCTTGCCTTTTCTAGGTGGTAGTGAAGCCTCAACAACCTCTACCTCGATTCTGAGTGTCACAACCTTAATCGGTTTAGTTAGTCTTGATCCTTGGATTACAAGTTTGGGTATTTGATGTCAATTCTTACATTTGGATCTTTTCTATATTGAAGCCTCAACAACCTTTATAGAGAGTTTCTTTTAGGTGGGTCATATAAGGTTTTTGGAACTTCACCGTACGATTACCTTACTTTCGTATACCTTTGCATACCTCAACTCTGTCCTTATATCTTTAGTATATCTTGAATCGATTGTCACAGCTGGATTCCTGGATCTTTAGGATTGTTGTTTTCCCAATAATTTGAAAAGCTTCATACATTTACTTGCTTGACAATTCTATAACTGGATTTAACCCCCCAAATCCCTGTGTTCGATACTCTGGAATTCTTGCTCAACTATATTGATCCGTACACTGCGTGTTCGCTTGCTTGATTCTAGTTTTATAAATTTAAAGCTTATTTGCACGCACGCTAAGTGGCGAATAAGTTTTTGGCGCCGTTGCCGGGGATTTGGTCTAGGCCGAATTCGGTTATCGGTTGTCAAGCTTGGGAGCTTCTCCCTTGTTATTTGATATCTTTTCAAGTGCATGCGCAGGTCTAGGAATAACGAAGACCTCTTACCTCTTGATCAAGAGCTTGAGAGGACTTTAAGGAGAAAGCGCAAGGAATAGAAAATGGCTGAAGAAAGAGAACGTGATCTCCAATCGGAGTTAGCGGAGAAGGAAGCTCAACTCCAATGGAGTGAGAAGACTCGTAGGGAAGAGATGGATCGTCATCAAACAAAGGTTGATGATCTATCGGACATGATGTTCCAAATGAGGTTGGAGATAAACAACCTTAAGGAGAAAAAGAAAAGGAGGAGACCGGGAAGATCGGTTAGAGCCAACTCATCCAATGAGGATAGCGACTCCTCCATGCCACCGCTAGAGGAAATTGATCCAACGATCAATGTGAATCCATTCCATCCACGGGCAGCTACAAATCGCCGTGTTCCACCTAGGAATGCGAGGATCGAACGTGTGGATGAGGAGCCAAGAACTCTTGGCCAAAGGATGGATCCAACGCAACAACCACGCCATTTAGGTGTGAACTTTGATGCTGACGATGTACAAGGGTTTAGCTTCAACCCGCAGGTTATTACTCTTGTTCGCCAAAACCAATTTGGTGGAACAAGTGCTGAATCTCCACACCAACATCTACAAAATTTTGAGTGTATGATGGAGACGATGAAGCCGAAGAACGCGACTACCAACAACTATAAGCTCAAGCCTTTCTTCTTCTCCTTGAAGGGGAAGGCATTGTCTTGGTACCAAGCTCTTCCTAGTGGGAAACTAGACACGTGGGAAGATCTTTCCGCAGAGTTCCTCACTAAGTTCTTTCCGCCATCCAAAACGGCGGAGCTAAGAGGTAAGATTAATGCATTTTCCATGAGATCTAACGAAAGTTTGTTTCAATCTTGGGAAAGATTTCAGGATTTGCTATTGGATTACCCTCATCATGGCATATCCAAGCTTGCATTATTGGAAATATACTATAAGGGGATGGATGTGGAGACACAATTCAAGCTCCAATCCCTCTCATGTGGTACATTCATGGACATGAGGGAATATGACGCTTGGGACTTCATTGAGAAGCAAGCGCGAGTCATAGAGAAATATTCTCACCGGAAAGTGGAGGGAAATCGTGTGGAGCAAGAAGCAAAGCTCACACATAAAGCTCAAAATCAAATTTTCTCCCTCAACAATGAGATTAAAGAGTTGAAGGAAGCTATCAAGACCAACTTTCCAAAGCAACAAGGAAAAGATGTTGGCTACTTGGGCAACAACAACAACGGTGGTGAAAATACAAACCGCAACAACAACAACAACCGGAACAACAACCGGAATAATTGGAACGGCAACAACAACAACCGGAACAATAATTGGAACAACAATAGGGGTTCAAACAACAACAATTGGCGCTCCAATTAACAAAACTCCGGTAACTCTTATCCTTCCAATTCAAATTCACTAACTCCACCTTCCTCTTCTTCCACTCCTTTGAAAAGCCAGGGGCAAACATCTAATGGTGGAAGCACTTCAAGGAAGGAGAAGCCCGATCCCATGTTGGAAACGATTTTGGGGAAGCTTCAAGGGTTGGAGACTCGCATCATCAAGGTTGATGATCATATTTCAAAGGTTGATAAAGCCCAAAAGGTTTTAGAAAACCAAATGTTCAGCCATGCGGAGGAAGTTCCTAGGAATCAAGGGAAACTTCCAGGAAAAACGGAGGACAACCCAAAGGGAAGGGTGATGGCAATCACAACTAGAAGCGGGGTGACAACTACCGACCCGCAGCCCAAGTTTGTAGAAGTCCCCATTGAGAAACAGAAGGAAAAGGGGAAGGAGAAGGAAGATGCCTACGTTCATCCTCCAGCTTACAAATCTCCCCTACCGTTCCCTCAATCTAGAGCAAGAGCGCGTCTAGATAAACAATTCGGTAAGTTTATAGAACTCATGAGCAAGCTGCATATTAATATACCTTTCATTGATGCTATTGTAGGTATGCCGGCTTATGGCAAGTTCTTGAAGGAAATCTTCTCTAACAAGCGAAAACTAGAGGATTTCGGCGAGGTTAAGATGAGTTCGGATTCTTCGGATCTCATCAAGACCATGAAAGAGAAGATGCCCCCAAAGCTAAAGGATCCGGGGTCATTTTGTATTCCCATAGGAGTGGGAGATGTCACATATGATGCATTATGTGACTTGGGAGCAAGTGTGAGCATCATACCACTTGCCTTATGTAGGAAGATCGGTTTAGGTGACCCTAAACCGGTGAAGATGACGTTGTACATGGCGGATCGATCTATAACTCGCCCCGTCGGTATTTGTGGAAGACGTCCCGGTCAAGCTAGTTAAATTCTATGTTCCTGTAGATTTTATTGTGCTTGACATTCCTGCAGATAGTCCGGTCCCGATCATTCTCGGAAGACCGTTTCTTGCAACGTCCGGCTGCATAGTCGATTGCAAGAATGCTAGACTCGCCTTTGACATAGGAGAAGAGAAGGTAGAGTTCGTTCTTTCCACTCTAGTGAAGGAACCAATCTTTGATGAGGATATATTTAATATCCAAGATGAAGAAGGGTTGTCTAGAGAGGAGGTAAGTGCTATTCTCTTCAAAGATCCTTTGCAAAAGGTTATTACTATGAGTCTAATGAATGTAGGGGAAGAAGAGGAGTGCAATGAGGCAATAGAAGCCTTCGAAACACAAGAAGAAGTATGTGAAGAGGAGTTTGAGAAACTCCACGACGAAGCAGAAAACGTGAGAATCCACGGTTATACATTATATTCCACGGCCGTGGATTTCACCAACCAAAGCGTGGCTCACACCAGAGGGTTACACGGTCGTGGAGGAAACAGAGCACCTGTAACTACATTCCACGCCCAAAATCACGGCCGTGGAGGATGCAGGGAAATCGTAATTTTGGCCGTGGACGAAGGCAATTGCACCTCTTCTTCAACTTCTTTTGATTCTTCTCCCACACCTTCTACTTCCTTAGGCACTTCTAAGGAAGCATCAGAAGCTCCTCAAGAGCCATTGGAAACTCCTGCAGCTATGGAACTAAAGCCACTTCCTACTCATCTAAGGTACGCATTTCTTGGACCTAATTCTATCTTTCCGGTAACTGTTAGTTCCGACTTAACCATAGATGAACATAGTAAGCTTATGGTTGTCCTTAAGAAACATAGGAAAGCTTTAGGTTATACTATAGAGGACTTAGTAAGAATCAAACATTCCCTATGCATGCATAAGATACTAATGGAAGAGGACTTTAGGACTTCAAGACAACCTCAAAGGCGGTTAAATCCGACCATGAAAGAGGTTGTCAAGAAGGAAATTCTTAAACTTCTTGATGCAGGTATCATCTACCCTATCTCCGATAGCAAGTGGGTGAGTCCGGTTCAAGTAGTTCCGAAGAAGGGAGGAATGACGGTCATCACAACCAAGAATAACGAACTCATTCCTACCCGAACCGTAACAGGATGGCGGATGTGCATAGACTACCGCAAGCTAAACAACGCGATGAGGAAGGATCACTTCCCACTACCCTTCATCGATCAAATGCTTGAAAGGTTAGCACAACATTCGCACTTTTGCTATCTTGACGGTTATAGTGGTTTCTTTCAGATTCCGATACACCCGGACGATCAGGAGAAGACCACATTCACGTGCCCGTGGGGTACGTTTGCCTATAGGAGGATGCCGTTCGGGCTTTGCAACGCCCCAGCCACCTTTCAAAGGTGCATGATGGCCATCTTCTCCGAATACATAGAGGAAATCATGGAGGTCTTTATGGATGACTTCTCCATATACGGTTCCTCTTTTGACAATTGCCTTTCTAACCTTGCTCTTGTATTACAAAGATGTGAAGACACTAACCTAGTTCTTAATTGGGAGAAGTGTCAATTTATGGTAAAGGATGGAATTGTATTAGGACACTTAATCTCTAGTAGAGGGATAGAGGTAGATAAGGCTAAGATAGAGACCATAGAAAAGCTTCCTCCCCCAACTTCGGCGAAAGGGATAAGAAGTTTTCTAGGACATGCTGGATTCTATAGGCGTTTCATAAAGGATTTCTCTAAAATATCAAAACCGCTAACTAATCTATTGATGAAGGATGCAGTTTTTGAGTTTTCGCAGGAGTGCTTGGATGCGTTTAACATGATTCGGGAAGCTCTAATTTCAGCACCTATTATCCAACCTCCGGATTGAAATCTTCCCTTTGAGGTTATGTGCGATGCTAGTGACGTAGCTATAAGAGCTGTTCTTGGACAAAGAAAGGAGGGGCGAACCCACGCTATCTACTACGCTAGCAAGACGCTAGATGAAGCGCAGCTCAACTACGCCACTACGGAAAAGGAATTTTTAGCCATTGTCTATGCTATTGACAAATTTCGCTCTTATCTTGTAGGTGCAAAGGTGATTGTGTACACGGATCATGCTACGATCCGGTATCTCCTTGCAAAGAAGGATGCGAAGCCAAGGCTAATTAGATGGATTCTTCTCCTACAAGAATTCGATCTAGAGATCCGCGACAAGAAGGGTTCGGAAAATTCTATTGTGGATCATTTGAGTCGCCTAACACATCTAGAGGACGACCATTTACCTATAGATGACTCCTTCCCGGACGAACACTTACATATCATAGAGGAGTGCATCGATGTGATCTCCAAAGGTAACGAACCATGGTTTGCTGATTTTGTTAACTATTTGGTTTGTCAGGAGATACCGCCCGGATTATCCTACGCACAAAGAAAGAGGTTCTTTAAGGATGTTCGGGAATACTTTTGGAACAAACCTCTCCTCTTTAAGAGAGGTCCGGATGGCATTATTCGGCGATGTGTGCCGGAAGATGAGATGCAAAGCGTCATCCGCCATTGTCATTCACTACCATGTGGAGGACACGCTAGTTCGAACAAGACTAGCGCTAAGGTATTGCAATCTGGATTCTTTTGGCCTACTTTATTTCGAGATGTGCAAACCTTTGTTTCCTGCTGCGATGCTTGTCAAAGAACAGGAAATATCTCTAGGAGGAATGAGATGCCCCTCAATAACATCCAAGAGGTGGAGATTTTCGATGATTGGGGAGTTGACTTTATGGGACCATTCCCATCATCTTGTGGAAACCAATACATACTCTTGGCGGTGGATTATGTTTCTAGATGGGTGGAAGCAATTGCCTCTCCCACCAATGATGCCATGGTAGTGGTCAAATTCTTTAACAAGACCATCTTCCCACGATTTGGAACACCAAGGACTATCATTAGTGATGGAGGTTCTCACTTCATTGCCCGGCGCTTTGAAGCTCTTCTAGCTAAGTATTGGGTTACTCACAAGATCGCCACCCCTTATCATCCACAAACTAGTGGACAAGTCGAGATCTCAAACCGGGAGATCAAAGGAATCCTAGAGAAGACGGTTTCAAGGACAAGGAAGGATTGGTCCTTGAAGCTTGATGATGCATTGTGGGCGTACCGGACTGCGTATAAGACTCCCATAGGAACCACACCATACAACCTTGTGTATGGGAAGTCTTGTCACTTACCGGTAGAGTTAGAGCACAAGGCGTTTTGGGCCATCAAGTGGTTGAATTTCAGCATGAAGGAAGCGGGAGAGAAGCGTCTCTTGGACCTTAATGAGCTTGAAGAACTCCGCTTGAACGCTTATAAAAACGCTAAGATTTACAAAGAAAGAGCAAAGCGTTGGCATGATAAGCATATCATTCCAAAGGACTTCAAAGAAGGAGATCAAGTTCTCCTCTTCAATTCAAGGCTTCGTCTCTTTCCAAGTAAGCTTAAATCTCGTTGGACCGGACCTTTTCTAATCAAACGTATTTTTCCCCATGGTGCAGTTGAAGTATGGGGTGAAGCGGGCGGAAGCTTTAAGGTGAACGTTCAACGACTCAAGAAGTATACACCGGAACTCCAAGCTGAAGAGTTCGCGCCCACCGCACTCGAATAAGTGCGAATATGGTCTAGCTACGGACCTTAAACAAAGCGCTTCTTGGGAGGCAACCCAAGGTATTGCACTTACATTTTTTGTTTTTGATTCATAGATTAGCTTAGTTTAGACGTTTTTGCTTTGTTTTGCCTTCGATACCTCCGGTATGTTCGTGTTTTTGGATGTAGGAACAGTGGAAAAGGAAAATAGAAGAGAAAGTTTGAAGAAAAGTGACGAAACTTGGACTTTGGAGTATTACAGAGAGTTCCACGGCCTAAACCATGGTCGTGGAACCCTTTGAGACCGTAATTTACAAAAGCCTTTGAAAAATCACCAAAACCACGGTTCCGTACATTTCCACGGCCGTGGAACCCCCCGACAGACCGTAATTTTCAAAAATTTTTACGGCCACTATATAAGCCACGTTTCTTCACAAAACACAACATCACAACCCATTCCACGCCCAAAAACGCCGAAATCCCTCCCCTCACCTCAATTCTTCGTTCGTTAATCGTTTTTAACGATTCTTTGGCCAAAACAGAAGCAAATCCGATCACCAACAAGATCCAAGCAACAATTCGAGCGGCAATTCATCAAGGAAAGCAGAATTCAGATTTGAAAATCCGAAAACCTAGGTTTTTTCGCTCTTCTCTATCTTTGTCGATTCGAACTTGCATTTGCTAGAATTTTTAGGAATAACTGATTGAAATTGGAAGAGAATTAGTCTAGGACTGCTGCTGTGAAATTTGGTGTGATTTTGCTAAGTTTTGAGAAAGTCGAGACAAACCACGGTTCTTGTAGCTTCTACGGCCGTGGAACACCAAGAACAAACCGTGGTTTTTGCCAGAAAATGGATTTTGTGAGGAGAGTGTCCGGTAGGAATAAGGACAAGAACAAAGACAAAGATAAGAGTAAAAAGAGGAAGGACAACCCCTCTTCCTCTTCCTCCTCTAGAGCACCACCACCTTCATCCCCTTCACCTCCATCATCACCATCATCACCACCTCCACCTAGGATCCCTACCATTCATGAGGATCATCTCGATGCCTTAGAGAGGATCCATGAGAGGACGGCCATAGGACCTAGATACCTACTGTTGGAGGACTTAGAGCCTCTACATGTCATAGGGGATCTTACTTGGCTCTTGGATAGAGCCGGATTAGTCATCTTCTCGGCTATTCGAGAAGATGCTTATGAGGAGATTACGAGAGAGGTTGTGGTTTCTTTTAAGCACAACCACGTTGATAGGACAGTTTCTTTCCGGCTGATGGAAAGAAACTATGATTTCTCCATCCGGGAGTTTGGAGCGTTCTTTGGGTTCCATGAGACCTTCAATGGTCGTTTCCCCAGCGGCGTTTACGCCAAGGATGTTTGGGAGGAGGTTGCTATGGTGTATGCCAGCAAGGACCGCTGACAACTAGCTGACACCAAGGCTAGATTGATGTACCATCTAGCCTTAAAGATAGCTCATAGGGTACTTTCTGAGTGTCTCTTCCCTAGGACGGAGACACCTCAGAAGATCAAGACTGATGAGCTCTTTCTTCTTTACTGTATGTTGTATGAACGGCCTGCTGACTGCGCCACCCTCTTAGCTGCTACCATGAGCAAGCTAAAGAACAAGAGGGCTGGTAACATTGGATATGGTGGGATAGTCACCCACCTTGCTAGGGCATTAGGGGTAGACTTCTCTGCTTGCACACGCATTCCCGCTGTACCCCTAGGACTTCAAGCCCTTATGACTAGAGGTCTCATCTTCCCTACCCATAGAGGTCCACCTTATGCTGCCATGCCATGGGAGAGTAGGACGGGGAGAGGTATTGAGTGGCTCCCAGAGTATTCCATTATGGCTGGACGCCATAACTGGAAGGCGACGTTCGCTGCTATGCATGCGAACAGGATTGTAGCCCCTCCATATGTCCCACCACCACCAGTTGTAGAGGAGGAGATGAGAGGAGACGAGTATGAGGGAGGAGGAGGAGCTGAGCAGGACTTTGGCACATTCCCGGATCAGCCGGACGCAGCTCCTGACATGCCTAGACGTTCTCAAGTATGGGGTGGGGTGTGACTAATCGTTTGTAATAACTCTTACTCACTTTATTTGCTTCTATTGAGACTATCTTGCATGTTTCATTTTATTGCTACACGTTTCATTATTGCATTGCATGAAAAAGAGTTTGAAAAAACCCAAAAAAAAATTGAAAATTTTGAAAATTTTGTGCTTCTAAGGATAGAGATGATTTCTATGATAATCACCACTTGTGAATTGAGTTTTGATGACAATTGCATGCTTAAACAAATAGTGAATTGAAAAGAAATTGAATGAGTTAATGATCCTTCTTTTGCAAATTTCATAATGTGATGAATGTTACTTAAATCATGTTGAGGAATTAAGATTGAAATCACATAATAAGTTCTTATGCTTCTTTTTGAGATGATTAAGGCAATTCGATTTTCTTTCTTCTTTCTTTGATCATTTAGCCCCTCATTGAAATTATGACCTCCTTTACCTATCCGGGAATTTGGACGAGTTGAATGAAAAAGGCATGTTTGATGTGGGAGGGCCATGAAAGCAATATTTTGCATTCAAAGGAATAGAAAGAAATTATAGGTTTGGGGAAGTCAATCATGATGATGAGTAACTCGGCACCATTCACATAGCCGGGTGTTTGTGTCTTGCCAAAGTCGGATTGAGCGATATTCCTAGCGGATTATGGTATGTTCGCTAAGGGTTTGAGGCATCTCATAAAAATTGAGAAACGCCAATCTCCTAGGCTTCGGTTTTTATGCACCTCTATCCATAACTCCAAAAGTAAAGTCGAAAAATGAAAAGGAAAGAGCGAAGCTCTAAGTTGAAAGTGCTGCGGGAACCGCAACAGAAGAAGAAAAGAGTAGTTATCCACTTTCCCGGATTCATGCACCACATTCCTTAAAGTATTCCTTCCTTTTCCACATTCTAGACCTCTTTTTGAAAGTCCTTAAGATCAAAAGAATGTTATATGGCTTGGTGATCTAAATTGAAATTTCTTATGATTGATTTTGATAATGTTTGAAGGTTATGGTGTTTACATGGAAGTTTGATTGATTCATGAGCTTTCTTTACTCTTTACTCTTTGATTGTGTATATGTAAGTCTTATAAACGAATGAAGCAAGATTTGAGAATGATCTATTGATTAGAAGGCACATTCATCCAAAAGAAGTTTTGCTTTGAGAAGGTACACATATTTCATCCTAACTTGAGTTTTAAAGCTTTGAAAGACCTTGCTTAGGGACAAGCAAGCGGCAAGTATGGGGTTATTTGTTAGCATGAAATATTGTGATATTTTAGGCACGTTTTCTGAGTGTATTTCATCCATATTGATAGTCATTGATTAAGCATTGATGCATTTGCGAGTTTGTTTGCTTATATTGTTGATATAGAGGTCTACACAAGCTTTATGTTGATTGTAGGCAATTAAGAGCTATTTCCGAACAGATTGAGCGAGGATGGAGTTTGATTGAGCATGTCCAAGGATTGAGGACATCTCTAGGAGCTAAGGAAGGTGCTAACTTGAAGAATGGCACGATACTAAGGAAAATCACGAACTACCTCTAAACCACGCTCTAAAATACGGCCGTACTACATTCCACGTTCAAGTCCACGGCTGTGGAACCTTGGCAAGAGAGGCGTGGTTCATTCCAGCAACTTCTACGGCCGTGGAGGGTTGTGTCAAACCGTGACCAATTTCCACGCTCTAAATTACGGGCGTGGAACCCTTCCACGACCGTGATCTTGGCGATCTTTTACGCACACTTTGAAGCCACGATCTTCTACGCAGTTGGGCCGGGCCAATATTTTATCTTACACTATAAAAGGACGGAAGAAGAGAGATTCCGTCACCTTCGCTTACACTTTGCCTACGCTTATTGCATGTGCCTAGGGTTTCAAGATCATCGTTGAGAGATTTGCGATTGCGATTTCCGGATTGACGGAAGAGTTGAAGATTTGGAAGATTTGTTCGTAAGATATTACGCTTCATCTTTAGGTTTGATTAAAAGGCGGATTGACATCCCATTCTTCGTTCTTATCTAAGATTTTGATCGCTTGTGTTACTCCGAAACTATTGATATTATTGTTCTTTAATTGTGGATTTGAGATTGACTTGAAAGTTATTGAAGGTTTTCGGAAGTTTTCATCTTGCACTCTTTTAAATCTTGAAATTGATATTAATATGATAGTTGTTGGCTAAAACCCTTTAGCAATTCTAAGGTGAAGGGTTGATAGTTGTGGCTTAGATGATGATAGATCAATTGTAAACAGATTGGACCCTGAGAGTTAGAGAGAATCGCCGACGAACCTAATCCACGGTCTGTTCTTGAGCTTCCACGACCGTGGAACTCAAGAACTACCCGTAATTTTGTGTCAGTTTACGAACTTGCTTTTACTTTAATCCAAAGTTAAAGATTTGCTTTAACTTAGTCTTGGCTTGCCTTTTCTAGGTGGTAGTGAAGCCTCAACAACCTCTACCTCGATTCTGAGTGTCACAACCTTAATCGGTTTAGTTAGTCTTGATCCTTGGATTACAAGTTTGGGTATTTGATGTCAATTCTTACCTTTAGATCTTTTCTATATTGAAGCCTCAACAACCTTTATAGAGAGTTTCTTTTAGGTGGGTCATATAATGTTTTTGGAACTTCACCGTACGATTACCTTACTTTCGTATACCTTTACATACCTCCACTCTGTCCTTATATCTTTAGTATATCTTGAATCGATTGCCACAGCTGGATTCCTGGATCTTTAGGATTGTTGTTTTCCCAATAATTTGAAAAGCTTCATACATTTACTTGCTTGACAATTCTATAACTGGATTTAACCCCCCAAATCCCTGTGTTCGATACTCTGGAATTCTTGCTCAACTATATCGATCCGTACACTGCGGGTTCGCTTGCTTGATTCTAATTTTATAAATTTAAAGCTTATTTGCACGCATGCTAAGTGGCGAACATGTAACACTTGGAATCAAGTCAATTTGATGCTCAATGCCTCGAAAAGGTGGAAGTTCTGTTGGGATCTTGATAACTCCACCTTTGATATTATTTATTTTATTTATTTAATGATGGAAGACTTAACATAAAATGCGGGGGTTTTGATAACTAACACATATCGATTATATTTTTAGATTGCTTGTCTTGGTTTGTTTGTAAATAGTGTATGTAAGTCATGGACAATATCAAGAGAAGATCTCGTGTGAAGCATTACTACAACAATCAAACAAAAAAATGAGAAGATCTAGGAGAGTGAAGATCTTAAACGGCTAAACGACCAACCATGAAGATCTTGTTGGAGAAGATAGATGTCTGAAGAGAGAATCGTGGAGAACATCTCATTGAAGATTTCAAACGGCTATGAAGAAGTTTGTTGAAGATCTCGAATGGCTGTGGAGAAGATCTTGGAGAAGATCTCCTTGAAGACATCAAACTGCTATCAAGAAAACGTTTGAAGAGAAGATCTTGGAGAAGATCATGGTTGAAGATTCTACTCAAAACGGGTAGTACTCAAACGACACAAGAGAAGATCTCGTTCAACAAACATAGGATTCTACGAAAGGAAGACGTTGCAACGGCTAAGAGATAATGGCTAGAAGAAGTTCCTCCATAGAAGACTATAAAAGAGACATCGATTGAAGATGAAGACCCCAAGCCTATAAGCGATCATTCAAGACATCTTCATTGATCCAAAAGTTTATCTTCCTCTTTGAGCTAACTTAGGTTTATTTGTTAGAGTGAGATAAGCACAAGAGCTACATTGGCATATCATATTAGTGTTATACTCGAGTGTGTTACTCTGCGAATTAACTAGACTATTATTGCTAGAATAGGAGTTGACTAGATCGTAGCATTGAGGCTACATTGAGGGAAGAATGGAAGTTCTTCTAGGTTATATCTAGGATTCACTACAAGCAGATAATAGATAGTTAGAATCCTAGGTCAAAAACCCTAGGAGGAGAGTAGGCTGTTAGGGCCAAACTTTGTAAACATATCGTGTGTTCATCTTTTTATTTCCGTACTTTCTCTCGTTTATATTGTGACTAACAATCTTCTGCAGTTTTCGAAGTCAAGGCCTTGAGATCCACTTCAAAGCCTTGAGAAACAATTTTGTCACTAAGCGCATAGATTGACTTCAAGGCCTTGAGATTTGTTTCAAAGCCTTGATATCCGATATTGTGAAAAGTTCCCATACTCATTTGTTTTGAATGTCCATGGTCATCAAGACCCAAAGGTAAGTTTTCTAACCCTAATAAGAAAACTAAAGTATTAACTTGTTTTGAATTTGGTGAAGAAAATCATCTTGTAAAGGATTACCCGTAAAAGAAGAGGAACAATTACAAGAAGAGTGATCGAAAGAAGAAGGTTATGGTAGCATCATGGAGTGACTCATATTCTTTAAATGAGTCGGATGATGAAAATGATCAAGCAAACTTATGCTTAATGACCGATCAAGAAGAAGATCCCAACTTTATCTTGAAGGAGTGGTAAGAACCCTAATGTCTAAACCTAGCAAAGAGTCTGCTGAATTCCTTAAAGATATTATCATAAGTGATAAAGAACATGAAATGGGGATAAGTCTCTTAAGATCGAGAAAGGCTAATCAAACAAGAGAAAAGAATGAGTGAACTGTCTCTGGAAGTTGAAAATCTCAACACTTCAAAGTTAGACCTTGATGCCAACATCAAGGCCTTGGAATCGGAAAATGCGATTCTTAAGGAAAATCTTTCTTCTCTACATCAAGATTATACTAATCTAGAGAAATAGAAGATTGATCTAACTGTGATGTGTAGAGACCAGAAGGCTGCACTCATTCAATTCACTCGTTCTAAAGCTAGCCTTGAAAGGATGATGGGTGAACAATAATCCTCTCTTAACAAGAGTGGTATTGGTTATAACAAAAAATTTCCAAGAAAAATGATTACCACTTTTATTAAAGCTAAAGGAAGTTCACGTACACCCAAGTGTTTCTATTTTTGTAAAAAGGGACTTGTAAAATCAACTTGTCCATATGGGAGCAGTGATCCCTACATCATGCAAAACACTTATCCTATATCTCTAAGAGAACATGTTAAGCAAATTTGGGTTCCTAAAGGGGCTGGACCACTTAACATGGTTCAACTTGAGTATGAACCAAAATTTGCCATTTGGTCTAGCCGGAAAGGTTGAAATTTGTTATTTTTGTAGGATATTACCAAGATTAAGGAGCATAAATGGATATTAGATAGTGGTTGCTCATGACATATGAGTGAAAAAGTTTACTATTCTCATATTTAAATAAGCAATCATGTGGAACCATTACTCTTGGTGATAAAGGGAAGTGTAACATCATTGGTATAGGTAAAATCGGTTACAATTCATCTAACTTCATTGATGATGTTTATCTTGTTGATGGTCTAGAATATAATTTGTTTAGCATCTCTCAAATCTGTGATAAAAGGAAAAAAGTGATCGTTGATTCAGAAAAATGTGAAGTTGAAAATAAGTTATCCGGCGATGTCGTGCTTATTGCTCCTCGATGTAACAATGTATATTATACGAGCACTAACCAAGTTTCAGGAACAAGATTAACGTGTCTCAAGGCCTTGACGGACGATCCGCAACTTTGGCATAGACGACTTGGTCACGTAAGCATGCATACGATGAAGAAACTTATTTCAAAGGATTTGATACGTGGATTACCAAATCTAAACTTGAAGGCTGATGAACTATGTAAGACTTGTACACAAGGTAAACAAACAAGAGGTTCAATCAATCCAAAGAAGGTTGTAAGTTCTTCTCGAGCTATCGAACTTTTACATATGGATTATATGGTCTTATGTGTGTCAAATCTCTTATGGGAAAACAATACATCCTTGTCATTATGGATGATTATTCTCGTTTTACATGGATCTCATTCTTGCGAGAAAAATCGGAAGCTTTGTATGAGTTTTCGAAACTTTGTAAGGAGTTGCAAACTTTGAAAAACCTACCTACCGTTTCTATTCGAAGCGATCATGGTAGAGAAGAAAGTTTAAAAATTCTTCATTTCATCCACAAGACAACATGATCTCCGATCCAAAAGCAGGTGTGCAACTTGATCTAGGGTAAACAACTTGTGTGCTTTTTCTGTGTTTGTGTCTTTTGTAAAGCTCAAAAACTACGTTCATGCACTTCAAGAACCATATCGAATTATTTCCATGCAAAATGAGCTAAATGAGTTTGAGAGAAACAAGGTCTGGACCCTCACGTCTAGAACTAAGCACCAATCAGTCATATGAACAAAATAGGTGTTTCGAAACAAGTTGGATGAACAAGGTAAAGTCATTCAAAACAAAGCACGGCTTGTAGATCAAGACTATAATAAAGAAGAAGGTATTGATTATGAGGAGACCTTTGCTCCGGTTTCCAAGTTAGAAGTCATACGTATGCTACTTGTGTTTGCATCCTTCATGAACATAAAGCTTTTTCAAATGGATGTTAAGTGTGCTTTTCTCAATGGCTTCTTAGAAGAACGTTGCTCAACCTCCTGGTTTTGAAAATGATGAATTCCCGGATCATGTATTTAAATTGGACAAAGCTCTTTATGGTCTTAAACAAGCTCCTCGAGCTTGGTATGAAAGATTGTCCAAGTATCTTCTAGAAAATGAATTTAAAAGAGGTTTGGTTGACAAAACTTTGTTTGTCAAAACCATAGGCAACGATTTATTAGTAGTAAAAATCTTTGTTGATGATATATTTTTGGTGCTACTAATGATTCTCTATGCAAGGAATTTTTAAATATTATGTGTAGATAGTTCGAAGTGAGCTTAATGGTAGAGTTAAATTTCTTTCTTGGTCTACAAGTCACTGAAGCCAAGAAATCAATTTTTCTAAACCAAAGCAAGTATACCAAGGATTTTCTCAAGAAAAATAAAATGGAGCAATCCAAGGTAGCAAAGACTCCAATGAGTTCTACTCTTTCATTAGATCATGACAATAATGGTAAGAGTGTCGTACAAAAGGTGTATCGAGGTATGATCAAATCTTTGTTATATTTAACCGCTAGTCGACCTGACATTATATTTAGTGTGCGCATGTGTGCTAGATTTCAAGCTGATCCCAAAGAGTCACACTTGATAGTTGTGAAAAGGGTTTTTCGATATCTTAATTGCACTAAGGATCTAGGGTTATGGTATCCACGACAAAACTCCTTTCACCTCGTTGGCTATTTAGATGCAGACTTTGTAGGCTATAAAGTTGATAGAAAGAGCACTTCTGGATGTTGCCAATTCTATTGGTCATGCCTAATAAGTTGGCACTCCAAGAAGCAAAATTTTGTCGCCCTATCCACAACTGATGCTGAATACATAACTGATGGAGCCTGTTGTTTACAAATTCTATGGATAGCTCAACAAATTCGTGATCTTGGTTTTAATCTCAAAGGTATATCTATTAAATGTGATAATACTAGTGCTATTTCGATAACCAAAAAACCTTTACAACATTCAAGAACAAAACATATCGACGTAAGACATCACTTCATATGTGATCATGTTGAAAAAGACGTATCGATGTCTTTCATTTCGACTAACTTGCAGCTTGTAGATATATTCACTAAGCCTCTACGTGAAGATCGATTCAATTTTTTTTTTTGTGGGAATCGATTCAATTTTATTAGATTTGAGCTTGGTATATTGAACAAGGAAGCATTATCTTAGGGGAGTAAATTGTTTTATTTTCTCCTTATAATGCAGTCTATTTTTCCATTTCAAGGCCTTGAAATACAATTCAAGGTCTTGTCACGGATTCTAAAGACAAAAGTGATAAATACGGATCGGATTTAAGATTATCATCTTTTTAGAATGTTTGATCATTAAATCATTTTAAAGAAGAATTTTTAAAATGATTTCAAAAATTTTCACCAAGATTTCAATTTCAAATGCAAATATTTATTTTGAAAATTGGTTGAAATTTATGAGGGAAGATTTCCAAATCAAAATTGGCCATCAAAGTTTTGATCCTCTCAAGATTTTTCTTTTCCTTAAATTGATTTGACATCTCCCTTTAAAAAAGCAACCATCCTTTCCTTTCTTATCACCTCTTTCCTCGTGCTCTAAATTTTTCAAACTTACTTGCACTTTACTCTCGGTTTTTAAAACTCTCTCCTCACAAACTCTCATTCATGGCTCCCAAATGAACTTCCAACCGTGTTGATTAATCCTCTTCCGCCAAGAGGCAAAGAAGTTCTTCACCGGTGCCGTTTAAAGATGTGATGGTTCACATGTCCTCAAATTCGGCAACATCCTCTCCTTCGGCAACAAATATTGAGATATAAACTCAAATAGGATTGCCGTCGAATTGGTTCAGAAACTTCAAAGCAACGGGTACATGGCTAGACGGATTTAACACTCGACCATTGTGCATGTGTGAATCCTTGGATGTGGAATTTTTGAAGTCACTACAGGTGCCTTGCATCACATTGCTCCAGGTTTGCTCGATCTAGAATTTGCTAAATTCGGTAGAGGTGGCATACACGAGGCTCACACGGTTGTTCTATGTGAATCTCACGGTAAAGAGGGATAGGAAACCCTAACCCTAGAATCGGTTGTGAAAGGTAAATCGATTTCTCAAACCCCAACTCTTATTGCTCAGATTTTGGGACTTCCCTCCTCGACCTTCTACCACCACCCCTCCAGAACTGAAAGTGTTCATTTAACAAAGGAAAACTTCCTCATCCCTAACTCCACATCTTGCCAACTTACACACATCTTTCATCCTTGAAGCAAAAATTGTGTTTAATCTGCTTGTTAGTTGTTCCCACATCTAACTCTAGGGAATTATTGACTGAACAAACCCTAGAGTTGATACATCAAGTGTTGAATGGCCTCGACGTTGACCTCCCTAACCTCATTCTCAACCATATGCTCCATACGAATAACTCCACCAAAGCCATTCCCCTCCCATATGCTAACTTCCTCCCAAACATTTTTTTTCATGTTTTTATTTTTAAGGCCTTGAAATGCATTTGTGGGTGATGTTTTTAAACTCGTTTCATATAAAACTTGGGTCTGTAATATTTTCAAACTTCCGTACTTTAAATGTTTTTCTCCCTTGTTGAAAGACAAAAGGGGGAGAAAAATATGGATCCGACATTTCTGAATTCTATTTTCGAATATTATTTATACGCTTAATTTTCTTGTTAGAGTTAGAAAACTTACCTCGAGGTCTTGATGTTTGCGGATATTCTTTATTGTTTGCAGAATATTTATTTATTTTAAGAATCTTCGCGAGACCCTTAGAGATCATGGAAATTGCATCTTCTTCATCATCGTCATCACTGTCTTCCTCTTCAGATGGTAACTCATCCTTTTTCGATCTTAATGCCAGATTCTTTGTGTTGGATGGGAGCTCTCCATCTTCTTCTCCAAGAACCATTTCGTGTGTGATGAGTATTCCAAGAAGGTCGTCAAGAGGAAGAGTTGAGAGATTCTGAGCTTCTTCGGTGGCAGTCATCTTTGGTCCCCATTTAGCTTTAGGTAAGCTCCTTAAAACCTTCCTAACTTTTTCTTCGTTTGTGAACACCTTTCCAAGTGAGTCCAGGTTGTTCACAATCTCAGTAAATCTTGTGAACATTTCTTTGACTGGTTCGTTTGGATTCATCTTGAATAACTCATATTGTTTGAGGAAGATGTTGATCTTTGTTTCCTTGACTTGACTTGTTCCTTCGTATGTGACAACGAGTTTGTCCCATATTTCTTTTGCAATCTTGCATGATGAGATGCGGTTGAATTCATTTTCATCTAATCCACAGTAGAGCAGGTTCATGGCCTTGTAGTTCTTTGACACACTATCCAAGTCGGCTTGTGTGAAGTCAGCGTCCTTCTTTGCGACTTGGACACCTTCAACTGTGGTAGTAGGAATTTTGGGGCCTTTCTGAATAATGCTCCATAGTTCCATGTCGTGATCAATAATGAACATGCACATTAGTGCTCTCCAATGGGCAAAGTTGCTGCGACAAAAGAATCGTGGTCGAGATGAGGATCTTCCTGGAGCAAATCCTCCATCACCTACAGGATTCATGATTAGTCTCACTGATGGTTAAATCAATATACGTGAGTCTAGCTCTGATTCCAATTGAAAAACCGTTAGGTGAATATAAAGGATAAAAGATACTCTAGAAGGGGGATTGAATAGAGTATGAGAAATTTTGCAAAAACCTATCTCAAGGCTTTGAAACTGATTTCAAAGGCCTTGATGTCGATCTGAGCTCTTTGTGACACCTTTTGATTTCAAGGGCTTTGAAACTGATTACAAGGGCTTTGACTTCATAAACCTACACAACAAAGTTAGTCACAATAAAACAAGATAAGGTGCGGAATGGAAAAGATCGACACGAGGATATGTTTACGAAGTTCGGCTCTAAATAGCCCACTCTCCGTCCCAGGGTATAACCGTAGGATCTAACTATCTATTATCAGCTTCAAAGCGTCCTAGATACAAACTAGAAGAAATCCCCTTCTTCTCTCACTGTAGCCAACGCTACGATCTAGCTCAAACTTTTCACCTTACTATAATAGCCTAGTTACTTCGCAGAGTAACACACACTCTAGTATACCACTCTTTAGATATGCCAATGAAGCTCTAAGTGTTTTCCTCACTCTATAATGTAGTCGTTGTGAGTATAACAAGAGGAAAACTTTGTGGAAAGAATGAAGATAACGATAGCTTGAAGACGTATATGTTTCCTCGATCGCTTTTCGTATCTTCTGTCTTTTATGAGGAGTCTTGTAGCCGTTGAAAAGGTTGTTGCAACGTTCTAATTCCTCCATAGAAAACGTGAGTAGTTGAAGGTGAAGTAGCCGTTGTTGTAGTCGTCGTTCTTCTCTTGCTGCCCTTCATTGCCGCTTGTTGTAGATTCTCCAAGATCTTGTCTCTTTTTCTTCTTCTTCTTTTTGACGCTCGTTGAATATCTTCATCACCGTAATCTTTTCTTTGGAAATCAGCCATTGAAGATATTTTGTTAAGATCCGAGATCTTCTTGTTGTAGATCCGTTGGAGATCTTGTGCCGAGATCTTCTTGTTATCTCCGGTTGTTAAGATCTTTGTGAGATCTTTATGTTGGAGATCTTGTGCTGAGATCTTCTTGCTATCTTTGGTTGTTAAGATCCTTATGAGATCTTATTGTTGAAGATCTTGTTTGTTGAAGATCTTGTTTTTTGAAATCCTAGATCTTCTCCTTAGGATATGCCGTTGAAGATCTTTTTTTGTTAGAGATCTTCTATCTTGTTTGTGTAGATCTACATTTTCACTCTCTCTTGTAACCGCTTGAAGAAAACTTATGGTTGAAAGAAGATCTTGTTTGTTTAGTCTATAAATCTTCTTTCTCTCACTTTGATAATCGTTGGAGATTTCCTTCTTGATGTTGAGATCTTCTAGCTTCAAAATCCTTATCCTCTTGTGCGTCGCCTTCATGTTGACCGAGATCTTCTCCTTGCATCGATGAATCTTCTTCTCCTTGCATCGTATAAGACTTCTTCCTGTTAGATAAAATCTTGTGCCTTTTGAGGATCTTCATTGTCGAGCCAAAATCTTCTTTGACGTTGTTCATCATTACTTGGCCGAGATCCTTTGTATATAAGTATTGTTGAGATCTTCTTCACCGTGAGCCATTCAATCCATTCAATCGTTCTTGTTGTTGTTGTTGTTGTTGTTGGCCCAAATCTTCTTGTTAAATCTTGAAAATCTTCTTGTAATCCATGGTAGTAAAGCTTGATTTGGTTTGAATCTTTGTTGGTTGAAAAGTCTTTGTCGTTGAAAAATGCTCCAGCCGAATCTGCCCTTGTATCGTGTTTCAAGGCCCTTAAAATCCATTTCAAAATTTGCTTGTCCCTTGACATCCATTCCAAGGCCCCTTGAAATGCTTTTCAAAAACCCTTGGAACTCCTTTCAAATTCTTTGCGTGTTGAAATGTCTTCAGCCGAGCTTGCCCTTGTATCCCTTTTCAAAGTCCTTGAAACTTTGTTCAAAATCCTTTGCTCGTTGAAACAAGTTCAGCCAAAGTCTCCTTGTATTGCTTTTCAAGGCCCTTAAAACTCCTTTCAAGGCTGCAACTCAGTGCCTTGCTTGTCTCTTGTAATCCATTTCAAGGCCCCTTAAAATGCTTTCCAAAGCCTGCACACATTTAACAAACACAAACCAAACAATCTAGAAATATGATCGATATTTGTTAGTTCATAAAACCACTATATACATGTTTAAGTCTTCCATCATAAATATAACCAACTCATAATCTAGGTGGAGTTATCAATCTTAAACGGCTAAACGACCAACCAAGAAGATCTTGTTGGAGAAGATACACGTTTGAAGAGAAAATCGTGGAGAAGATCTCATTGAAGATGTCAAATGTTCGCCCTAAAACGTGCGTGCAAATAAGTTTTAATTTATAAAACTGAAATAAAAGCAAGCGAACCCGCAATGTACGGATCGGCGTAGAATAACAAGTATTCCAAAGTATCGAACTCAGGCATTTGGGGGATCAAATTCAGTTTACAAATTATCGAGCAAATAGAGTATAGAAGCTTTGCAAATATTGGGAAAACAACAACCCTTAAGATCCAGGTATTTAGTTGTGACAATCGATTCAAGATATTCTATAGATATAAGGACAGAGTTAAGAATTGCAAAGGTATAACTAATGTAAGGTTATGTACGGTGAAGTTCCAAAACCCTATATAACTCACCCAAAAGCACTCTCTATAAAGGTTGTTGAGGCTGCAATATAGAAAGGATCTAAAGGTAAGAATTAATCTCAAATACCGATGCCCAAACCCAAGGAATCAAAGATAAACTAAAACGGTTAAGGTTGTGACACTCGAAACCGAAATAGAGGATGTTGAGTCTCACTACTACCTAGAAAAGGCAAGCAAAGGCTAGGTTAAAGCAAATCTTTAACTTTGGATTAAAGCAAAAGCAAAGGTCGTAAAACAGAGAAAATCACGGCTAGATCTTGAGATTCCACGGACGTGGAACTCAAGAACAGACCGTGGTTTAGGGTGTCGATGATATTTCTCAAACTCTCAGGGTCCAACCAAATTACGATCGATCTATCAATATCTAAGCCATAACTATCAACCCTTCACCTTAGAATTGCTAAAGGGTTTTAGCCAATAATCATCATCATCAATTCAGTAATCAAGTTTAAAGAGAGAATGGATGAAAACTTCAAAAACTCTAATATAATTGAAAACTCAATCTCAAATCCAATAACAAATGTTTGTGTATAATGAAATACAGAAAAAGGGAATAGAAATCCTCACAACAATCTAGAGAAACAACGAAGAACGGGATGTCAATCCGTCTTCAAGTGAAACCCTAAAATCTTCCAACTCCGCAAATAGGAAAGTGCGTCTTTCCCAAATTTTCCTTCAAAATCTCAGCGTCCAAGTCTTCAAGTTGGAGAGTTCTGCTCTCTCTAAGTCTCTCCTTTTGGAGATTTTGGCTCCCCTTCAATGTTGAAGGCTCTCGAATATTTGTAGGGATAAAATCTAGGGTTTAAGTATAAAACCCTAAATACTTGGGCTCAAAAGAAGTCGAGCCGCTGGTATCAGAAAATACTTTGGGCCACGTCAGACGGTATCAGAGAAATATTTTGGCGCGTCACACGGTATCAGAAGATACTTTTGCGCGTCAAACGGTATCAGAAGATACTTTGGAGCGTCCTAGCTTCCTTTTATGCTCCTTTTTGTCCCACTTTAAGGCTTGATCCATAAATACGCCATTTGTAATAACCGGAAAATTTATTTCCGATTAACTCCGAGTCAAACCGAGATTTAGGGATCGTTGACTTCTTTAAGATACCTAACTTTATGACTAGCATTAATTTTATCATTTTATGTAAGTTTTATAACCACATAAAATAATGAAATATACACCAAACCCTAGTTATATATATATCTAGGTCTTTTGACGAGGTCATGACGAGACCCAGACGAAGTCATGACAACTTTTGACAAAGTCAGGACATGAGTTTGACAAGCCCATTTTCAGCCATGAACCTTACCATCCGGGCCCGTTTCGAGTAAGCCAATTGGCCCGTTAAGTCTCCTATCTCCCATCTCCTCTTCCTGCGTCACCTTGCCCTAGCCGTGCCTCTCTCTGCACGTCTCTCTCCATCACACAACAACCAACGACTCGCAACAACCGGTTCCCTTCGTCTTCACCTTGACGCCGGTGAGCCGCAGTCGGCTTTGACCGGACAACAGCGCCCCTCTCTTCCCTTCTACCTTCAGACGGACTCCACACCAAGCCGCCTGCCTCCGGATCCAAGTCTCATTTCACGCCTTCTACCTTCAGTGATGGTTACACGACCTTCAACGAAGATACTCCAAGAGTAGACGATAACTTTCCCTAGAACCTCCTGCTGCACATGGGAAGGATCAGCAGTGTCGTCTTCACGCCCAGGATCAACCGTGACACACTAGGCTGCACCAGACCGCCTATCCCTTCTTCTCTGTACTTTAGACAAACTTCCATCTGCATCTAGTCGGGGTAAGAGCTTAGTCTTGTCATGTTCTTCGTTACCTGAAGGTGACCATCGTATTTAACCCTCTCCCTCTCCCAGCACAGTAACCGCAGCCATCTCTGTCGCTCTCACTCCTCTGAAGTCGCACAACCCTTCTCTTTTGTGCAACAGTTGAATCGACAACAGCCTAATGCCATCTCCTTCCTTCCCCTCGAGTCTTGGAATCGGGTAAGGTTGATACCCTTCTCTTCCTTGCAATTCCGCCCATGAAATTCATGCCTAATGAGTGCCCTTTTATGTCTCCTAAATCTACCCAGAACAGCCATAGAGGAGCTGGTAAAGATTCATGTTGTTTTCCGAGTTTCATGAAGTGACAAGTAGGCATTTTCGAGTCCAGATTTGGGTATATTAGACATCTCCTTTATTGCTAAAATTCGGATATATTATGGTCAGTATTGCATAGTAGATCATACTAAAATTTGGGGAGAATCGGAGTTATAGTTTGAGAGTTATAGTGTTCCAAAGTTGACTCCTCATGCAGTTTTTATAAATGTGCTGAGTGTTGAGAAAAAAAGCATGTGATGCAGTTTTGAGAGACAGTTTTTAATAGGCTTTTGATCTCTGTTGGACCTGAATTTTGGATATGATATAGTTGGCATATTTTTGTAGAACATATTAAAAATTGGGAGGAATCTAGCGAGCGGTTTAGGATTTATGATTTTTCAAAGATTGGGTCGTAAGCAGTTTTTCTGTTGTTGTAACACCCCAAATCCGCGGGACTTGGAGTGTCACATTGGGCTAGGATATCACAATGGATCCTGACCCTAGCCTGACAACAAGTTTACTGGATCTTACAACAAGGCACAAGTAGATTAAAATCAAATACATAAAAGCTGAGTATGATACATCAATAGAGTTTACAAACTCATAGCCGAGTACAAAACAACAAAATAGACCACAACCACAAAAGATCCCACATCCCACGCATCCTAATGTAAAGAAGTCCTCGGCTTGTCACACCATCTGGCTCACTCTGCAGTATTCCTAACCTGTAGAACACTACAACACGGTTTGAAACCGTTAGCAACAGCAATAAAAAGCATGAAGGTAATAACACAACCACACATCAACATCTCAAACATGCAATGCCACACACATTCATTTATTATCATTCATTACGTTATTCCATTAATAATTCAACTTCTTTTGTAACACGAGGAGCCTCAAGAACCCCGTCCCATCCAACGTAACATAGGAGTTTTGCATGGGGGTGACCTTCACTCGTCCCCTCCTGTGAGATCATCTTCAGGGCACCTCCTCCTAGCCAGCAGACGGAGACCGGCGGTTACCGCCCGTTATAATACACTTGGGCCAAATAAATGTAATGAATGGTCATCCTAGTCCGGTTTAGGTTATAAATGCACAATCATATGAACACACACAACCATCACAATCATACAATCCACAACTGCACACTAAGAAAGTCCTATGGACTTACCTGATATACTCGTACCCTGTACCACGTCACAGCTTCCCCTTGGGAAAGTAATCAACGCCTGTAATAGCAAGGAACACAAACACATACTGCTAAGGTTAGGAGACTCGTCTCACTAACCACAACTAACCTATATCTCAAATCTAAACCTCAGATCCTCAACACATTCATAAATGCCTAAGGCATATCCTCAACATAACATCTCATCATACTCGTACACATACTAATCCTTAAAGCCATAACCGATATCCATAACATCATCATGATCCTCAAATCATTCTGACACCTAGCATGCATCTAATCAGTATTCATAAATCTCAAATTTAATCCTAATTTAATTAACTAACCTTTAATTAATTAATTAAATTTCACCAGAATAACATTTTGTCCGCAGACCATTTCTAAACCCACCTATCATCAGATTTCATCAACAAATAACCCATAAACACCAGAATAATATAATGATCATAATGAAATTTCTAAATATCCATTTTAAAAAGTCTAAGGTCGATTTAGGCCAAATCGCAGTACGGAAAACGAATAAATTCATAACTTATTCGTTACTAACCCGATTGACGATCTGAAAGAAGATCCGAAATCACAACGACGCAGGCTACGCATGTACAACATCACATTCACCGGAATCTGACCGACGGAACTGTCCCGGTGACATATATGCTCGACCAGGTCTTCATCTGCTCGGAAATGCAGAAACTCGGTACCGATATGAAGAGAATGAAGAGAAGAATCCAAAAACTCAAACGGAATTGAAATCGGATTAGACACGGAGAGTAGATCTGAGTTTGAAGTTTGAGAGAAATCAGAGTTTTTACGAAGAAACGTGAAAGGAAATGAATTAATAAACGATTTTCAGCTATTTATAGTGAAGTCGATAATTATCCTTTAGCGAAGTCGATAATTATCCTTTTATCGATCCAATGGCGGGTTGAACCCCCTTCTCCAAACTTCTCGAAATTGAAATAATAGATCTTGAATATTGTAGGGATAATTATTCCACTATTGCCTCGGAAAACGTGTATTCCTAAGCCGTCTTTCTTAGCTGTTAAGAAACGAAATAGTGACTATTTTGTCCGTTTTGCCTTTCTATGTTATTTCATATCTAGGAGATGTCCGATGTCCTGATCATTTCTCTCAGCTGCATTTTTATTAATGGGAGCTCCCAAATGCTCCAAATAATACCGGAGGGTAAAAATAATTACCCGGAGAAAAAGTGAAAATTTCACCACAAGCCTAAAATTACGCCACGAACATAACGGTGGGACTTATACTCAACACTTACGCAATTTTCGCGAGTTATACGTCAATTACTATCACTGATTAAGTTAATCAACATTAATTAGAATTCGGAAATCCTAGCTATTACATCACACACCCCTTAAGAAAAAGTTTCATCCCGAAACTTGAACAATTCCTAAATCCTCTCGGACCCATACGCCGAGGTATAGACACTCTCTCTATCGGAGGTATCACATCTCCGTTCAAACGTATCAACCTATAACACTCTATCACCTCAAAACACAGCATGGAGGAATCACCAACTCCAGTAACAAGATCATAACGCTATCCAAAGGCATAGAGCAAAAATCATCTTTAGCCAACTACTAACCACGTCACAAGGCATGAAGGAAAGCCGTCTCCAGCCAATCGTACTCGTAACACAACTATGTGGAGGAAAACCGTCTCCACTCACACTATGTCCATCAAAGATAGCATGGAGGAAAGAACCATCTCCTGCTAATCCTAACACATACACCGTAGCATGGAGGAAAGAACCATCTCCAGCTATACCTATCTCGTACTAGCAAACAAGATCTAACAGATCATATGAACAACTCACAACTAGCACGAAAACACAACATATCACATAAGCACATAACATAACATACACTCACTAAGATAGCACCAAAATCTAATCGTGGATCCTACAGGTGCATCTGTCCCGGCGTAAAAATCTGGATAGTTCCCCTGGATACTATCCTCAGTGTCCCGCGTAGCCTCATCATAGGAATATCCTTCGAATGCAGGCGTCTCACACCTCTCTGCCTAGAACCGTAAAAGGTTGTTCTGCAAAAGTGTGATCCGGCTCAACCACTAGATCATCATGACTCACAATGTGCCTCAGATCTGGTATGTACTTCCTCAGTTGAGACACATGAAACATAGGGTGAACATCCTCTAACTTCGATGGCAAAGCCAATCTGTGCACTGCTCTTCCAACTCTATCTAGTATCTCGAAAGGACCGACCTATCGGGGACTCAACTTTCCCTTTATGCCATAACGTCTGACGCCTCACGCCGGAGATACTCTCAACCAGACATGAGCTCCTACCTTGAACTCTAGAGGTCGACGCCTCCAATATGCATACGACTTCTGGCGACTCTGTGCAGCTATCATCCTTTCTCTGATTACCGTCACTCAAGCTATATCCTCCTGAATTTGCTCTGGCGCTAACCCAATGGTACTGCTAGGCTCATCCCGGCATAAAGGTGTATGACACCTATGTCTACACAATGTATCATAGGGACCATCCCTATAGATGCATGCCAACGGTATGGCATAAGAATTCAACGAGTGGGAGATAAATAGATCGTCCTTGTTCCCAATCCATCCCACAAGCTCGCAACATGTTCTCTACGGTCTGGAGGGTCCTTTTAGACTAACCGTCTATCTGAGGTAAATCTCAATCATGAAGTGTAGACGCGTTTCCCAAGCAGTCTGAATCTGCTATCAAAACCTCAAAGTAACCCGTCTAATACAATCATAGTCGATCGTCCCCGGTACACTTATGGAGTCCCACCATCTGTCTAGTGTACTCCTTTATTATTTCATTCACTGGCCATGTCTCTCAGTAGAGATGGAACATGTCGACTTCGTAAATCTGTTACCAATAATCTGGATAACACCAAAACTCTTACTGGGTCTCAATCCCATCACAAGTCCACAGAAAGGTCCTCTCACTTCCACTACAGCACTGGTAGTGGATGAGCTCATCTCTAGGTCAGTAACACTTTAACCTGATCTACTACTTCAGGGTACCTCTTATTCGTACATGGATGTACTAAAGAATGTGTACTATGGGTGTACTGTAACCTTCTCCACTCAACTCCGCATAAGCGGTTATACAGACGCAGTTGCGGCACCTCATACTCCTTCTGCTCCGTTAAAGAACTGTGGTGTCTCGCCATGAGACATACTTCCATCAAATTCCCTCAGGGTCAGGCAAGTCCCCTCCTTTTGTTGGACCTCATCCAACAAATAAGATAGAACCCCTAAAACATGAAACTAACGTCCTTATCAACAGTTTTAGGTCCAACTCTAACCAAGCTAGATCATTTTGCAACCGAGGTTGTACAACAATTCCAACAATCGCCTTCTCTCGAGGCGTCTTCTAGTTCAAGGTATCAGTTACCACATTCTCCTTGCCAGAATGGTACCAAACTTCACGATCAAACTCCTTGATCAACTCCAGTCAACGACGCTGGCGGTTATTCAGCTTATGTTGCATAAAAATGTGCTTCAAACTCTTATGATCGGTGGGAATCTAACATGAAATATCACACCGATATTGCTTTCAAATCTGGACACTTGAACTACCACTACTAACTCAAAATCATGAGTCGGGCAGTTCTCCTCATACGTTCTCAACACCGTAGTCACGTGATTCCCAAAATCTTCTGATTATCACCGAATAGAAGTAGAGTTCAAATGCTTCCTCCACTCTTCAGAACTCCGACATACTACTTCAACCACACACTTATGGTGGTCTTCCTCAGAAGACTCGTAATTGGATGCACAATCACATAGAATCCTTCCTCAATGCGTTGGTAGCAATCGGCTAGGCCGAGAACTACGCATTCCCTTAATGTTCAGCATCATCATCCACAAGGCATCATACTCACTCCTCGTCAGTTCAACTATGATCCCACTGGTAGAACAACATGACCTTGAATGTTACTTCTGGCATCTTAATTCACATTTAGGGAGCATAGCACACTGGCTTTTATCCCTCAGATTTTGCAAAACCGTCCTCAAATAACCGGTACGTTCCTCTCCGTTGTGAGAGTACACCAAACGTCATCAATAAGGTCTACAACCAACTGGTCAAGGAAGTAGATGAAGACAGTGTTCATCAACTCCTATAACGACTACTAGGACGTTCCTCAACTCATATGACAACACTACAACTCGTAATGTCCATAACGGGTATGGAATGATGTCTTATGCCCACGCTGCTCTCTCATCCTTAGCTGATGATATCCTAAGCATACGGAAATCTTAAAAATACAATTGCTTCTCTTAGTTGATCCAACAAGTCGTCCATACGTAGCAATGAACGTGCTAGGGCAAACGGAGCCCGTCTCAAACCACTCTTCAATTTGCTTCTTCAATTTCTAACAACTCAACAAGCCATATACCTCATACGCCTTCTCCCAACCAACCTCGTACCATACTTTAACACAATATCAAAGTCCTCATTTCGCCGAGGCAATAGATTAGACGGTTCAGTAACACGTCTATAAGATCATATACCACTGGAATACTCTTCAGTATCGAACTATATCTTTTCTTCATGGCACAACATAACAAAACATCACCCTCTGGTGTTATCAACCTCGCTGCTCATACGGCACTAAAGACAACTCACCTCCTCAAAGGTCATAACCTCGGAAAACCTCTACTTAGTCGATCTCAGTAGAGACTATAATAGTCCTCCTACTACTATCTAAGCCAACATGATATCTATTCGTCCATCACACACATAAAGACCTTCTCATGCACCTAAGGCATGACAAAGAAGTCTTCAATCCATACACAAGTCCCTGAACAAAGGGAACAACCACATATCTCGCGGGTACCTAAGACCCGTAACTCGTAATCTTATAAAGGAAGATCTATCTTCTAATGTATCCACAGTTAACTATTAACACATGCATCGAAAGACAAGAGGTGCATAGCACTCTCAACAAACAAAACTCCACTAGGTAAACCATTAACAAGAATGGTGTCTGTAACAGCTAACGCCCGAAGCTCTATTGCATATCATTACTCAATCTCAGACCTATGCTCCTCAGGTATCACTGAGGTCATCGCTATAGCCTCCACTTCCACTATTTCTGCATCGGAACGAGGAAGGTCTTGATGAGAAGAAACACTACCTTGCTGACAGAAAGGGGCCAGATGGCCTAGTTCACCACAGGTGAAACAAGCTATCGGTGCCATGGGGCACTCAGAGCGCACATGATCTGGATAACCACAGTTGAGACATATACGTCTCATCCCTGCCACTAGTACGGGAGGCTCCTCTGCACTGCCCAGCTCAAAGGCTCTACCTTGAGCTCTTATATTATCAGTGGTACTCCTACCACGACCCTTACCTCTACTCAGCCTGGGAACGGATTCCTGAGTAGGCGAATGATATGAGATTCTCTACTGCCCTCGCGTCTGCTGTTGAGGTGTCTTTTGATCACCTCCCATCACACTAGCAGAAATAAAAGTCTGTTGTGATGCCACTCCAGTTTGCTTACAGAAGACAATTCTATGACCCTGTCTACCACAGGTAAAGCAAGTCATTGGCGATCTTGGACACTATGGTCGTACATGTCCAAGCTTCCCACAATTGTAACAAGTCCTCGGTTCACCTGAAGTCCGTGTGAAACGAGAAGTACTCAAACGTCAACAAGTCGGGCTTGGTTTGCAACCCGAATATCCAACCTCGTCTTCTGCTGATTCAACCCGTTGTTTCTTCTTTAATCTAGAAGCTTTCGTTGATCTCACAAATGTTGCTAAATCTGGTGTAGATCTACCCGCTATCGCCGCCTCATATACTTGCTGCATATACTCTTGAAACTCGAATCTACTCATGGAGACACGATCAACCTCTTCAAACTCGTTCTCTGCCATAGGCAACACAACAGCGGATACTGGTCCCTGACTTCGCGCTACTGAAGGAAGAGGGGGTGTACCCCTATCTCGTCCCACTACAGATACTGCTCTAGTTTGAGCCATCTGTAGAATATACGCCCCTAAACTTATAAGGCTATATATATGCCATATGTATCGATATATATATATATATATATATATATACACTGTCGAGATCCTCAGATGGGTGACGACTTTTGTACATACTATCCCAAAACATCTGTACTCGCTTAAAACCAAAACCTTTTGAAAAGTCTGACTGTAACGCCCCGTTTATTTGGGCGCGTTCCGACTTTGTTTTTCTCCCTTCTATCGATATTTTATTAGTAAATATTTTTTTTAAAAAGTATTTTTACGACATAAGATATTTTATTCCGAGTATTTATATATTGGATACGTTCACGTATATCCGTGTTATTATATTCGAAAAGTCGGGGAAGTTTTCGGATCTGAAAATTTCATTTCGATTAATTTTGATCGAGTATATTCTTCCCCATGTTTTTTATTTATTTTTACCTCTCTTCTTTTTCCCTTGTTTTCTCTTCTTTCCTTGTGTTCTTTTTCCTGGCACCTAGAGCATTGCCCGCCCAGGACCTTTGTTTGGCTTCACCTTCCCGCCCAGCCTGCTGTGCAACCCTACCCTAGCTCCTGCAACTGCAGACTTCGACCCCTCGTTGCACTCAACCTCTCAATATTGGTGACAGCCTCCTCTACCCAAGCTAAAGCCTCCACTCTCTCTTCCCCTCTTGACATTCTGTCTTCACCAACACTTGACCCTCCTCACTCGTTCTCCTTCTATCACAGCCTTCACTCCGAGCTGCCCGGGGCACCAATCTCCACCCTCTTTGAGCCCCAGTGGAGCCACCAAGGAAGAGCTGGGGAAGCCCAGTCCCGCTGTCACCTAGGAGACCTTCACGAACCCTTCCAGACCTTCATTTGCTCTCTTGGAAACAGTCCACCGGGGGCCACATCCGGCCTCCACAACCCTGCCGGAGCCTCCCTGGGATTGACCTCGCCACCGCCAAGAAACGATTTGCACAGCCCCGCCACTTCCCCTGCACATCTAGCCCGAATAGAGAAGCCGGAGCCGGCCTTCTTTTCCTTCTCCTCTGCTCTCCTCTGTCGCCGGAGGGAGGGCACTGTCGCGGGAGTTGCGGGCGGCCTCTGCAGCCCTCCTTGCTGCCTCGCCTCGCCATCGGAGCCGCTGCGCAGCCCAGCCGCCGCCTGTGGATCTCCCCTCCTCAGCACCTCCTTCATCCATCGATTACAGAAGAAATGAAACCCTTTAATTTAATTACAAGCGTGACCCTCATTTGTGGTATAATTACTGAGTGTACCCATATTTTTTTGTAATTGCAGATTTGACCCACATTTCTGGATTGTTGCATTTATCCCCTATTTTAGATTATTTACAGATTTTTGCCCAAGATTTTATTTACGGAATATATCCAAAGTTTATGGAACTTCATGAGTAGCCCGGAAAATGTTTTTACGGACTTTCAACCAAAGCTTTATAACGGATTTTATTCTTATAGTTTATATTTGTTATATATTATGACCCATGTGTATATAATTGTATAATTTGTCCCGGAAAATATTTAAGCAGTTTTAACGTTGGCTTTGAAAACGAGTTTTACCTTGGGTTTTTGATGTTATACAATTTGCCCGGAATATATATTTACGGTTTTAACTTGGGTTTTAAAAGTGCGTTTTCCTTAGATTTTTATATGTTAATTATTCTGTTTAAATTTAGTGTATAAGCTAAATTTGTATAGTTTTGGTGTTAGGTTCGGAAGCTTCCCGATAAAGACCTAACAAGTCCAAATCGACATCCTTAGATCATCTTTCGTCTTTTGACGTCATGTGAGTACCCTCTTCCCCCAAGCTTATGATCTTACTCGATCTTGTTATGCTAGTATTAGTATCATGCCAGGTTGGATAATCTAGCATAACCTAGAGTGAATACCAAGTAGTGGTTTGGACCTTAGGTGAGCTTTGAGGATTGTTAATTGTTGTAAGACGTTGAGTGTTTGGTTGATCTTGTGAGTATCCGAGACTTGAGGTTGTTGTTATATGGTTGTTGAGATTATGGGTTAGGATATGCGTATCCTAGCATAGTGTTGATACCGTTGAGATTTTGAGACTAGGAATGTTTATCCTAGTATGTGTTGTGAGTTATGATCTTGCGAGATCATAGGGTCTAGAAGTCCTTAGACTTCTAGCTTGTGTTGAGTGTGATGTGAGCATGAGAGATTCTAGAACGCAGTCCTAGAATGTGAGTCAAATGATCTCGCGTAGATCATTTGTGTAGAAGTCTTAGACTTCTTGAGTTGAGCGAGTTGTTGATATAGCTATCTTCTTGTGAGCAGGTTGTGGACTCCTTCCCAAGGGAAGCGAGAGTGTTGTGAGTTGAGTGTGGCGAAAAGGTAAGTCTCCGGACTTACTTAGCTCGTATTCCTTGTATTAGCATTGATATGTGTTTGGTGGTGTGTGTTTATTCTTTATTGTTTATAACAACTTAATCGGGAATAGGATTACCGACCTTTATATTATTTTGGCCCAAGTGTATGATAACGGGCGGTGACAACTTGCCTGGCTCCCGCGAGAGCTAGGAGGTTCTCGGCGACTATCCCGTGCTGGTAGACGGTCAGATGCATCAGTACCATTCCATGCCGGTAAGTAGGGACTGAGGCGAGTTTTGGTGACTCTCATATCACACACTAAGTTGAATTAGAACGGGATACGACTTAATAATAATAAAGATAATAAACCGGATTGGTGTGATTTTATGTATGTTGTATGCTTGTGATGAGATTACTTGTGTATGTGCCTTTCCCATTAATTCTAATGCTTCGAATATGAGCTAACGGTTTTATACCGATTGTTGTAGATTGCCTTACAGGTTAGGAATGCGGCCGAGAGATCCGGAAGAGTGGGCAGCCGGGGTTCCGTACATTTTAGGAGTGGGTTTTGGTTAGAGTCGAGTTTGTCTATTATTCATGTATATTGTATATCACGTGGTGGCATTTGGCCCTTGGTGTTGCATATTGGCTGAAGTCTTTTGTTGTTTCTTTCGGGTTTTCTTTTTGATTGCATAAAAATGTATTTAAGTTTTGGCCTTTATTTGTGCCTTGTTGCAAGATCCGGTGAAATTGTTATCAAGCTAAGGGTCGGGACCCATTGTGAGGTCCCAACCCGTAGCATCCCGAGTCCCGCGGATTTGGGGTGTTACAAAAGTGGTATCAGAGCCCTAGGTTGACAACAATGGCACTCGCAATCTTCTAAAGGCCAAATAGAGGGAAATAGAACCCTCAAGGGTTCTAAGTTTAAAATGATTTTTCGTTTTCAAAATTACATGCATGAGTCGGGGTAGAATGTACGGACCACCACTCCTTCCGCGGATCTCGGCAGCTTAGTTTATTGGATTTTGATATGTATATATAGATATGTATATGAGGTTTGTAGTTATGCATGATGGAATTGATGTGTATCTTCGTGGATTTTTGTTGCATGATGGACTTGATATACATGTATAGTTATATATGTTGATTATAATGTGTTTTAGACCTTGTTTTGTTGTTATGGATTTCCGGATGTGTTATATTATGGTAGTAATGTGAACATAGGATTTATATAGTCTTATATACGGACTCTTATTATATAGTAGCATATGAAGAGGTAGGACCTTATAGAAAAGATGATAGTAAGATATCATCACCTTTAGGACAATATTGTTGGCATAGGATAACGTTCATACGAGGAGGAATAAGCTTAAGTATCGTGTTTGAGCGTTAAGTTCGGACGAATACCATGGCGTGCTCGGATTCCTTTAAGAGGATGTCGAAGAGGAGGATTAGAGATGACGTAAACGAAGGACAACCAAGTAAAAGAAAACTCGAGACAACTTAAGAGAAATTGAGATGGGGGAACATACAAGAAAAAGGAGTAACACAAAGGTGCGGAAGTGATTACAAAGAATTCACGATTAGAAAGACAATGAGACCAATAGGGATAACAAACATAAGTTCTTCAAGAAGACACATGGACAACTAAGATGTGAATCGAGGAGGAGAGAGATACATTCTAGCAAGGTTAAATGTGGTATTCAATTAAGATGTGGAGCTTTCCTTAGTAGCTCCTAAGCATTGGAGTCAAGATGAATAAGAGTGAATGAACCATTGGCGAAAGATTAAGATACCGTAAGTTAAGCTTACGAGGTACCAATAAGTGAAGTGTCAACATTCCTAGAGTTATGAGAAGAAGGGCATGGTGGGGATTCACGTGGAGTTGACCGGTTTCCATTATAATGATAAAGCTAAGAAACGCCAAGAAGGAGGAAGTGTGTATAATTGATGATCCTAAGAAGATGAAAGACAAAACGAGGAGCTTTGATCGAGAGACTTAAGATACCCATCAAGGGGAACGCGAGTGGATGCTAATTAAAGTCACAATTCTTGAGAAGATGAGCTTACAAGGCATCATGGAAGAGCGGTTAAGCTTATGAAAGTGGGTCGGATGACACAACAAGGCCCGAAAAGTTATAGTTACCTTATAGAAAAAGAAGGAAGTGTGGAGCGTAGAAACAATTAATGGAGTGTTTGAAGGGTGATATGATCAAGCGAAGTTTAAGGCATAGTACCTCGAGAAGGGTAGCCTTCCTGAGAATGGCAACATGAGAAGTGTAGTAGAATAATAAGTCGTAGACATCAGAGAAGGTCAGTTATAAGCTAATTGGTGACAACTAGGAACACACATGTGCGAGTTGTCTATTGAGGAGTGGAGATGAGAAGATTAACCCAGGAGATGAGATCATGAAGAGGGGTAACAAGAACTTGGAACATTCGTGGTGGTTGAATGTCAGTAATAGGAGGTGTATTAACGGAAGCATAAACGTTTAAATCAAGTAACATCTTATCAATTCTAACAAGTCATGGTAACATATCTTGGCGAGGGATTGTAACGATCTGGTACGACCTTCTTAGGTCATGGGGTTGTTATATGGAGAAATGACACGGATCAAGGTAAAGCAAATTGGAAGGACGAAGAGGAAAGTTAGTCTTCTATAGTTGTTGTGCGGAAATGGGGTATATATATATAAGGGGAGGTATGATACATTTGTTCTAAGGTTATGGATGTCATGTTTGCGCGAGAAAAAGCTAAGTCAAGTGTTGTGACTCGCATGGCGCAACCATAGTGGCTATGACGTGAAACGAGGAATCTCGATTAGGGCAACGAGGCAAGCTTAGAGTTATGACGTTAGTGCTTGGTGGAGTAATTAGTGGATCTTTCAGTGATTGTGGTTGAGAAATTTCGTCTGAAGGCGTACTTGTACGGTTGTGAAGTTGTGCTTGGAATACCAAGAGATGTATAAGGTGACCAACAAGGGAAAGAGAAAACTGAAGTTTTGAAGTTCGATGTTGATTTGAGATGTACAAGAAATAGATGAGAGATTGAAACTAGAGTCTCTACAGTCGGTTTGACGCTACATAAGAAAATGTAGTGTAAAATTCTACGCCTACTAGAAGAAAGGATGTCTCTGGTGAAAGCTTATGTAGAATACGAAGAGTTCATCCCATATGTTGAGATGTCGCGGAAAGTGAAGAAGATAAGGTCAATTGTTTTGAAACACGGTTAAGTCTTGCAGATTGGACCCTTAGGGTTGCACATAAGTGAGAAATCTTAGAAGTTTTTTTTACAATCATGCCACTTAAGAGGGAAAATGGGATTAAGTTAAAAGAATACTTATATAAGAACACAACAGTCAGAAGACGCAAGCAAATCTTTCCAATTCATGAAAAGACGAATATTTGAAAGAGGACGATCAACATTGTAGGTAAAGATGGAGCAATACACGTGTCTGAAAGATGTCACCCCAACAGATCGGGGGAGATCATTAATACCAAGACTACATGTCAAGTGTTAAGACAAGGTTGTGTCGGTCTTATGTTATGAGACGAAATAAGGAAAGACAAAAACCGAGATATCACGGATTACAAGACATCGGAACGTGGATTTTGCCACTAAGGTTGAGTTTGACGCACCTCCGATATCCAAGGCGCTGTATAGAATGACACTTCTGAAGAGACATGAGTTGTGGAAGCGAGAGAAGGAGCAATTGTAAGAACTTATTAAAAAGAGTTCATTAGATTTAGTGAAATGTTATGGAAAACTCCGAATGCTATCTTGAACTCTTGATTTGAAGTTCATATTAGAATATATCTTAAACTTTTGATTTGAAGTGGTTATGGTAAACACAAGTTTGCGAAAAGAGAGACGATTATCTCCTTTTGTTCATCGATTACTATAAGTTGAGCAAGATGACCATGGAGGACAAGTATCCTTATAACAAATGGGAGATCTACACGATCAGTAGCAAGGGACGGTAGTCTCTTCTAAGATAGAGTTAAGATTTGATGGTCAACCGTTGAGAATTCGAGACTGAGATATTGCAATTTTGGCATTCCGGACCAACCAGGGTCAATTGAGTTGTAGTTATTCCGTATGAGCTTACTAATGTCCCTGATAAGATATTTTGGTCTACTCTCGAAGAAGAGAGAAGTTGTATGACAAGTTGTCTCGGGACGACAACCCCCCAAGGACGTGGAAGACTTTACAAGTTATATTGGATGTGCTAGTCATTGCCGGATTTGTGGAGAGATTCTCCAAGTAACGTTATTTATGGATAACCTACTGCGGATGACAATGAAATATTGTGAGACGAGAATTGACAATGGAGATGTTGAGAGTTAAGAGGAGATTCATTGGTGCAACTATTTTGAAATTGCCTTGAGGTATAATGGGTTTGTAGTGTACAAACGATTCTCCATGACGAGGTCTTAATGGAGTATTATGAAACGATGCAAAAATAATAGCATAAGTGTTTCGTTAGTAGAAGCAGTGTGAAGTAAAGTACTTCCTTCATTACTTGGAAATTGCGACAAGTAGTGGGGGAAACGTAACATCAAAGCTTTGTTTGACAATAACCAAAGTCAACAGCGTAAATTAGAAGTTCAATCTTCCTTGTAGAAACATGCAAAGGGAAACATAATGGAAATGCTGCATTGAGAAAGACCCGAGAAGGAAGTTGAATTTCCGATGAATTGGACCTTTTTGTTATCTTAGCGTGAGTTGGGAAAGTGGTTTACCGGTTGGTGTGGCCGTCGAGAGTAGAGGGTGTTCACCCGGTGTTTCATGTATATCAATCGATAGAGTACATATATGAGTAGAGACATGTTGTCAGTCATGAGGATCTAGTGGCGGACGAGGACCAGATGAGGCTAATTGGAAGATGGAAGATAGTATATTTGGTTGAGTTTTACGCTGAATTAGTAGCATCGATAGAATCGACGGGTTACACCTTCCCTTGGTTGAGTTTGGTGCATGTGTGATGTTATGTGTAGTTTGTGTCCGGTGTGAGAATATGCTTTATGACCTGTTATATCTTGCGGTGGTAGTTTGAGTAGATGATGTGTTTAGGGCAGAAGGTTTAAGCCTTCTTAGTTTGAGAGTTCTGCGTGTAGCAAGTTCCGGGACGAAACTTTTTTTTAGGAGGACCTGATGTAACGCCCCGTTTATTTGGGCGCGTTCCGACTTTGTTTTTCTCCCTTCTATCGATATTTTATTAGTAAATATTTTTTTTTAAAAGTATTTTTACGACATAAGATATTTTATTCCGAGTATTTATATATTGGATACGTTCACGTATATCCGTGTTATTATATTAGAAAAGTCGGGGAAGTTTTCGGATCTGAAAATTTCATTTCGATTAATTTTGATCGAGTATATTCTTCCCCATGTTTTTTATTTATTTTTACCTCTCTTCTTTTTCCCTTGTTTTCTCTTCTTTCCTTGTGTTCTTTTTCCTGGCACCTAGAGCATTGCCCGCCCAGGACCTTTGTTTGGCTTCACCTTCCCGCCCAGCCTGCTGTGCAACCCTACCCTAGCTCCTGCAACTGCAGACTTCGACCCCTCGTTGCACTCAACCTCTCAATATTGGTGACAGCCTCCTCTACCCGTGCTAAAGCCTCCACTCTCTCTTCCCCTCTTGACATTCTGTCTTCACCAACACTTGACCCTCCTCACTCGTTCTCCTTCTATCACAGCCTTCACTCCGAGCTGCCCGGGGCACCAATCTCCACCCTCTTTGAGCCCCAGTGGAGCCACCAAGGAAGAGCTGGGGAAGCCCAGTCCCGCTGTCACCTAGGAGACCTTCACGAACCCTTCCGGACCTTCATTTGCTCTCTTGGAAACAGTCCACCGGGGGCCACGTCCGGCCTGCACAACCCTGCCGGAGCCTCCCTGGGATTGACCTCGCCACCGCCAAGAAACGGATTTGCGCAGCCCCGCCACCTCCCCTGCACCTCTAGCCCGAATAGAGAAGCCGGAGCCGGCCTTCTTTTCCTTCTCCTCTGCTCTCCTCTGTCGCCGGAGGGAGGGCACTGTCGCGGGAGTTGCGGGCGGCCTCTACAGCCCTCCTTGCTGCCTTCGCCTCGCCATCGGAGCCGCTGCGCAGCCCAGCCGCCGCCTGTGGATCTCCCCTCCTCAGCACCTCCTTCATCCATCGATTACAGAAGAAATGAAACCCTTTAATTTAATTACAAGTGTGACCCTCATTTGTGGTATAATTACTGAGTGTACCCATATTTTTTTGTAATTGCAGATTTGACCCACATTTATGGATTGTTACATTTATCCCCTATTTTAGATTATTTACAGATTTTTGCCCAAGATTTTATTTACGGAATATATCCAAAGTTTATGGAACTTCATGAGTAGCCCGGAAAATGTTTTTACGGACTTTCAACCAAAGCTTTATAACGGATTTTATTCTTATAGTTTATATTTGTTATATATTATGACCGATGTGTATATAATTGTATAATTCGTCCCGGAAAATATTTAAGCAGTTTTAACGTTGGCTTTGAAAACGAGTTTTACCTTGGGTTTTTGATGTTATACAATTTGCCCGGAATATATATTTACGGTTTTAACTTGGGTTTTAAAAGTGGGTTTTCCTTAGATTTTTATATGTTAATTATTCTGTTTAAATTTAGTGTATAAGCTAAATTTGTATAGTTTTGGTGTTAGGTTGGGAAGCTTCCCGATAAAGACCTAACAAGTCCAAATCAACATCCTTAGATCATCTTTCGTCTTTTGACGTCATGTGAGTACCCTCTTCCCCCAAGCTTATGATCTTACTCGATCTTGTTATGTTAGTATTAGTATCATGCCAGGTTGGATAATCTAGCATAACCTAGAGTGAATACCAAGTAGTGGTCTGGACCTTAGGTGAGCTTTGAGGATTGTTAATTGTTATAAGACGTTGAGTGTTTGGTTGATCTTGTGAGTATCCGAGACTTGAGGTTGTTGTTATATGGTTGTTGAGATTATGGGTTAGGATATGCGTATCCTAGCATAGTGTTGATACCGTTGAGATTTTGAGACTAGGAATGTTTATCCTAGTATGTGTTGTGAGTTATGATCTTGCGAGATCATAGGGTCTAGAAGTCCTTAGACTTCTAGCTTGTGTTGAGTGTGATGTGAGCATGAGAGATTCTAGAACGCAGTCCTAGAATGTGAGTCAAATGATCTCGCGTAGATCATTTGTGTAGAAGTCTTAGACTTCTTGAGTTGAGCGAGTTGTTGATATAGCTATCTTCTTGTGAGCAGGTTGTGGACTCCTTCCCAAGGGAAGCGAGAGTGTTGTGAGTTGAGTGTGGCGATAAGGTAAGTCTCCGGACTTACTTAGCTCGTATTCCTTGTATTAGCATTGATGTGTGTTTGGTGGTGTGTATTTATTCTTTATTGTTTATAACAACTTAATCGGGAATAGGATTACCGACCTTTATATTATTTTGGCCCAAGTGTATGATAACGGGCGGTGACAACTTGCCTGGCTCCCGCGAGAGCTAGGAGGTTCTCGGCGACTATCCCGTGCTGGTAGACGGTCAGATGCATCAGTACCATTCCATGCCGGTAAGTAGGGACTGAGGCGAGTTTCGGTGACTCTCGTATCACACACTAAGTTGAATTAGAACGGGATACGACTTAATAATAATAAAGATAATAAACCGGATTGGTGTGATTTTATGTATGTTGTATGCTTGTGATGAGATTACTTGTGTATGTGCCTTTCCCATTAATTCTAATGCTTCGAATATGAGCTAACGGTTTTATACCGATTGTTGTAGATTGCCTTACAGGTTAGGAATGCGGCCGAGAGATCCGGAAGAGTGGGCAGCCGGGGTTCCGTACATTTTAGGAGTGGGTTTTGGTTAGAGTCGAGTTTGTCTATTATTCATGTATATTGTATATCACGTGGTGGCATTTGGCCCTTGGTGTTGCATATCGGCTGAAGTCTTTTGTTGTTTCTTTCGGGTTTTCTTTTTGATTGCATAAAAATGTATTTAAGTTTTGGCGTTTATTTGTGCCTTGTTGCAAGATCCGGTGAAATTGTTGTCAAGCTAAGGGTCTGGACCCATTGTGAGGTCCCAACCCGTAGCATCCCGAGTCCCGCGGATTTGGGGTGTTACACAAACCCCATGTGGGTTCTGTATATTTATCCACTCTACCTTTATTGCAGATAGCAAGTGCCATTGTTGTCAACCTAAGGCTCTGATACCAACTCTGTAACACCCCAAATCCGCGGGACTTGGAGTATCACATTAGGCTAGGATCTCACAATGGATCCTGACCCTAGCATGACAACAAGTTCACTGGATCTTACAATAAGACACATGTCGATTAAAATCAAATACATAAAAGCTGAGTATAATATATCAAAAGAATTTAAAAACTCATAGCCGAGTACAAAACAACAACATAAACCACAACCACAAAAGATCCCACATCCCACGCATCCTAATGTACAGAAGTCCTCGGCTTTTCACACCATCTGGCACACTCTGTAGTATTCCTAACATGCTGAACACTACAACACGGTATGAAACCGTTAGCTACAACAATGAAAAGCATGAAGGTAATAGCACAACCACACATCAACATCTCAAACATGCAATGCCACACACATTCATTTATTATCTTTCATTACGTTATTCCATTACTAATTCAACTTTTTTTGTAACACGAGGAGCCTCAAGAACCCCGTCCCATCCAACGTAACACAGGAGTTTTGCATGGGGGTGACCTTCACTCGTCCCCTACTGTGAGATCATCTTCAGGGCACCTCCTCCTAACCAGCAGGCGGAGACCGGCGGTTACCGCCCGTTATAATACACTTAGGCCAAATAAATGTAATGAATGGTCATCCTAGTCCGGTTTAGGTTATAAATACACAATCATATGAACACACACAATCATCACAATCATACAATCCACAACTGCACGATAAGTAAGTCCTATGGACTTACCTGATATACTTGTACCCTGTACCACATCACAGCTTCCCCTTGAGGAAGTAATCAACGCCTGTAATAGCAAGGAACACAAACACATACTGCAAAGGTTAGGAGACTCATCTCACTAACCACAACCAACCTATATCTCAAATCTAAACCTCATATCCTCAACACATTCATAAATGGCTAAGGCATATCCTCAACATAACATCTCATCATACTCGGACACATACTAACCCTTAAAGCCATAACCGATATCCATAACATCATCATGATCCTCAAATCATTCTGACACCTAGCATGCATCTAATCAGTATTCCTAAATCTCAAATTTAATCCTAATTTAATTAATTAACCTTTAATTAATTAATTAAATTTCACCAGAATAACGTTTTACCCGCATGCCATTTCTAAACCCACCTATCATCAGATTTCATCAACAAACAACCCATAAACACCAGAATAATATAATGATCATAATGGAATTTCTAATTATCCATTTTGAAAAGCCTAAGGTCGATTTAGGCCAAATCACAGTACGGAAAACGAATAAATTCATAACTTATTCGTTACTAACCTGATTGACGATCTGAAAGAAGATTCGGAATCACAACGACGCAGGCTACGCATGTACAACATCAAATTCACCGGAATCTGAGCGACGGAACTGTCCTGGTGACATATATGCTCGACCAGGTCTTCATCTGCTCGGAAATGCAGAAACTCGGTACCGATATGAAGAGAATGAAGAGAGAAATCCAAAAACTCAAAACGAAATTGAAATCGGATTAGAAACGGAGAGTAGATCTGAGTTTGAAGTTTGAGAGAAATCAGAGCTTTTACGAGGAAACGTGAAATGAAATGAATTAATAAACGATTTTCCGCTATTTATAGTGAAGTCGATAATTATCCTTTAGCGAAGTCGATAATTATCCTTTTATCGATCCAATGGCCGGTTGAACCCCCTTCTCCAAACTTCTCTAAATTGGAATAATAGATCTTTAATATTGTAGGGATAATTATTCCACAATTGTCTCGAAAAACGTGTATTCCTAAGCCGTATTTTGTTAGCCGTTAAGAAACGAAATAGCGACTCTTTTGTCGGTTTTACCTTTCCATGTTATTTCATATCTAGGACATGTCCGATGTCCTGATCATTTCTCTCAATTGCATTTTCATTATTTGGAGCTCCCAAATGCTCCAAATAATACCCGAGGGTAAAAATAATTACCCGGGGGAAAAAGTGAAAATTTCACCATAAGCCCAAAATTACGCCAGGAAGATAACGGTGGGACTTATACTCAACACTTACGCAATCTTCGCGAGTTATATGTCAATTACTATCACTGATTAAGTTAATCAACATTAATTAGAATTCGAAAATCCTAGCTATTACAGTTGTGCTGAAATTTCTAAGTGTTGAGAAAAACTGCTTGTGATGCAGTTTTGTTAGATAGTTATGATTAGGCTTTTGATCTCTGTTTGATTTGAATTTTGGATATGATATAGTTGGAATAGTGTTGTAAATTAAAATTTGGGAGGAATCTAGCAAGTGGTTTAGGATTTCTGATTCCTCGAAGTTGGGACCTTAAACAGTCTTCTGGATGTTGCTGAAATTGCTAGGTGCTGGAAAAATCTGGTGTTGTGCAGTCATGTTTGAACTTATGTTTGGATACCTTAGAAACATAATTCACAATTCAATTTTTAGTATTTTGTACAATGTTATGCATACTGTAAAGTATCAAAATTTGGGACTTATCCAACGGTTAGATTTGGATCGGTGAAAGTCCGAAGTGGACTAGTTAGGCTGTTTGTGAAATGCTCCAGAAAAATGCTAAGTATAGAATTTCTGGTTTTGGGTTCAACTTTAGAGATTTTTGTAGAAGTGACGGTTGAACAGTTTTAAGAAATTCTTGCTCCAATGAGTAGGTTGGGTATCATAGATGATCTAGAGAATTATTTCTAAATTTCTATAAGCTTATTTGAATTTCATATTTGAAGCCGAAGTTGGACCTTAATGACCTTTCGGAAAATAAGAAAATGTGTAATTTGCTAGTTTGTAACCAAACTCATCTTTAGGAGTTAGAATATGGCTTTTTAGTCTCAAATAAGAGTTTAAGCATAAATTATGGAATTTTTGGAAGTTTCGGGACCAAGGGTAAAATAGTCATTTTACCATAAATTAGTACTGTTCACTTTTGTTCTAATAAGATCTACTATCTTAGAAGTCTTAGACTTCTAATTACCTAGAACGTGTGCTGACGCACTTGCCTCCTTTGACAGGCCACTGAATTCCTACAGTTACAGAACAATTTGCGAATTAGAGAGTCAAGATCTGTTTCAGGTAAGTCCTTTGGGCTTACTTAGCTAACTTCTAAATATGAGTGGTGATAATATTAGTGGTGTGTGAATGAGATGTTTATAATTATTTTTTTAGTAGTAATTACCTACCGACCTATACTTTGGCCTAAGAGTAACGGGCCGTGGCATTCTGCTCCGTTAGCCTGAGGGTGCTGGGGGTTTCTTTAGGGACTAGTCCACACTCGATTTGTAGTGATGCTACCGGCGGAGGTAAGCTAGACCTACACCCAATTGGATAAGGAACGGAGACGAGAACTGTTAAGAGTTCTCGTGCCACAACTGTAAAATGGAATAAGGTGAATCACTTAAGTGACATATAATAACCGGTTGTGTGCCAGCATGATGTTTGTCTATATTATCTTGAGTGTGTTTGTGCTACTATTATTTATACTTATATTTGGATAGTTAGCTAACGATTATCCGTGTTGTAGATTTGTAGAGATAGACAGTTGCAGAGAGATCCGGGACGGATGGTAAGCCGGGTCCACGTACTCATTAGATGGGGACGGGGGAGTCTTTCTTTCGGCATGTTGATATATAATATATAGATATTTTGTAAGGCTGTCACATGTGTACATTCATACAATAAAATTTTATGTTTTGAAATTGTTTTAAATACATTTGTGCCTTGTTGTAAGATCTTAGTAAAGTTGTTGTTAAACCAAGGTCGGGACCCATTGTGAGGTCCTAACCAGTAGCTCCCCGAGTTTCGAGAACTTGGGGTGTTACAACATGGTATCAGAGGCAGGTTGGCAATAATGGCACTTGAAATCTCTTGAAAGACCGAATGTATAAAATCACTAGAACCCGAAAGGGGTCTAAGATTTTCAAAACGGATTTTTGTTTATACACACGTGCATAGTCAGGTTGTTGGGTTAGTATTACGTCGGACCACCATCGTTCTCCGTGGATCTCTGCAACTTGGAATGATAGGTGTTAGTATATAGACTTATATCGATATGTTTTAATGTATGATTATGTATATGTATATGTGTAGCATGTTAGTATCCTAAAGGATATTTGAGATCCTTTAGTTGTGATATCATTAAGCGATTATCACCTCATGATAAATCCGTAGCGGACTTGAAGAGTTTTCAACACGAGACATTGGATTCAGACCTAGGATTCAGTATTATACTTTGGTTGGTGTCCTGGCGACCCTATAAATCATCCGGAGAACTGGTGGGCAAAGAAGTAAAGATGTTGAGATAATTTTCACCACAAGTACAATCCGATGAGAAAGAAAATCCCGAGTCAGCTCAGATAGAAGGAATAGGAAGTCATACAAAGGACTTGGTCGTATGAAGTCGAGAGATGAATTAGAAGAACCACACAAGATACGACAAGAGATCAGATTAGAGATAACAATAAGGGAACAAGAATCATATAGAACGGAGTACAACCAAGAATTTCGGAGTGAAGGACGTTACCATCGAGGCAGACGCCGCCATATGCAAGCATGGGCATGAGAGTACAAAGAGGATAGGGTGTTGACCCAGTGGTGAGAGAATAAAGGGTACAAAGATAGAGAGTGAGTTTAATGACGAGAAATAAATTGTGTAACCATGGAAGCATGTGGAGTCCTCCAAGGATACGGGAATTTTGAAAGGAACTTCGACATAAGTATCAAAGAAACTAGAAGTCTAAAACTGTGACAACGAATTTCCATAAAGGTAGCATGATCAAAACAAATCCAATTAAGGGGAAGAATGTGGGAAAGTGATTTTGGTGGACTAAAGAGTCCACGATAACTTCTCATTCACATAAAGATTTAAGCTAACAATATTAATGGTCTTATTAGAGAACCGCAAATAGGCGAGAAACAAAGTAAGAAGGATCATGAACACACACCTACAAGTTATTGTGGAAGACTTGATGAACTCCTTGACGACAGATAAATGCTATGACTAGACTCAGAGGAGTATAATGATCTCATAAGAGAACAAGAGAAGTTCAAACTGTGGAAGGAGCTAAAGGGATATTAACAAAGAAACTGGAAGAGATAGATTTTTACCAAGTGTGTCAAACTTCAAAAGAGATAGAAGAACAATAAGTCCGTGATCTTATAGAAGGGCAACTACAGAGTAGTTGATAATAACTAAGACATAACACATGCGGGCCAACTAGTGGTAACTGGTTGGCAGATAAGGAGGATAACCATAGACTTATGAAAGAATTTTATAGACATATGGGAGACCCTTCAATAGATCAACGACGAAAAATGTGGAGCTAAACCGATACAAGTGCTAGTACCCTTAATGGTAACATGGAGTGAGTTCGAGCCAGTAACTCTAAGTAAGAACTTAAGAAGAAAGACAAGACGGCCAAGAATGACCCCCCTGATGTCATTGGAGACCAAGGGGATTGTGTGAGTGATTTAGTACCTACTGGCTAGGAAAGGGTACATATCACAATTAGTACAAATGGATTGTAAAAGAAGAACTAGAGGAGTAAGAAGTATATGATTTTGACAAGGTTCTATGTCAATCAAGACATAGTGTGTGTAGCATTCTATACAAGATGAACAGCAAGTTGATGGAAGTTAATGTCATGAGAGTCGTGTAGACGTGCTTACAAGTTATAGTGGGAGACCTAGAAAGGGCCATTGATGTTAGATGGACGAAACAGTTGGACTCGAGAAATGGAGTTAACTCACGGAGGAACTAGAAGTTTGAAATGTAGAACGAGCTAAAGGAGTGTAAATGAATGAACTCGAGAGCAAGTAGTACTCACCAGGAAATTCAATGGCAAAAGGGGTATGAGAAAAGTAAGTCCCGGAAATTGAGATAAGTCAACCTGACCGACGTCAACCGAGGATGTGTAGGTGTTGTCTGGTATTGACGAGTTATGTGTTGTTAAAAGAGATGTTGGTGAATGTGGATTTACGAGGTAGATTTACCGACGCCTTGGTGGATTTCCTCAAGGAGACAATGACAACCTTCTTGGATGAACTAAAAGTATAAAGAAAATCGTGTTGGTTGGCTAAGATCAAACTCTGGTTGAGTCACGGAGTTTGGATCCGTCTTAGAAGAATTAAGAATGTAAACGGAAGAGGTTGTAATTACGAGAAAAGTTTGGGCTCAATCACGTTGGACACACAGAAAGTGTCCTTATGATTAATGGGTGACAATAGAATTAGCAAAGTAGCACGGCGGAGGCGTGGTGGGTCCTAACCCACAGAGCATGAAGCTCAATGGTACAACGACGTGTCGAGTTTAAGATGAGGATAGTTGGTGAAATGCGTTTTGATGAGAACAAACATGAGATGGGCTATGCGGAGTGACTATAAATTTTATGGAAGAATTGTACCACCATCAAGGTAGACGGGAAGGTACTTGCATGTAGAGGTTATGGAAAGAGATTGGTACCCTATTATGGATCCCAATGAAACATGACAACTTCGTCACATGTCGACATATAAGCAGTTTTGGGGAATTAATACCTAAAGGGATATTCGAGAGTGTATTTCCATTGGAGGGAGAAAATAATTAACGATATTATTAAGGTATTGTGCGTAGTCTGCACTAGAAAGCTCAAAGTGCGTAACCACCATGCGGAGTCGAAAGATACATAAGAGAGAGAAGCGACAAGAGTGTAGTTGCAATAAGTAACAATACTTAAAGAAAGCATAATCTCGGAGTGGAGTACGTGGAATTTGTATTGGAATAGAACCGAGTGGCGTTTGGCACCAAAGGAATATTCTCGGTCTAGTAAACGTGGGGATATACGAGTACAGTGTTGATGGGGTGTTAGCATTTATCGAGTAGTTGTGATTAAACGATGGTGATGTGAGGTCACCTTGTGCCTAGTGTTGTCATTGCGGACACATTCTATATCACCTAAGATCTTGGATACTGCGTAAGAAGTTTGAGTTGAGCTAGAGATCTATAAAATATTATGATGATGTCGATAGAACACAAAGATTGACCACCGGATTTTGAGTGTTAAGTTATATCAAGATTTAGACCAAACATGAGCAGAAGATGATTCTTTAACGAAGGAACCATATGACTGAGTCATATTAGGTGACAAGACCAAGTGAGTTGTGATACAAGTAGCCTTAAGCACTTAGTGAAGTGTCGGTAGATGTATATGGGAATATCCTAGATCGGACACTCGGAACCTTTTTAGAAGACCAGAAGGAAAGAATTTCTGGTTTTGGACCAAACCTTTGGATCGGTGAAAGTCCAAAGTGGACTAGTTAGGCTGTTTGTGAAATGCTCTAGAAAAATGCTAAGTATAGAATTTCTGGTTATGGGTTCAACTTTAGAGATTTTTGTAGAAGTGACGGTTGAACAGTTTTAAAAAATTCTTGCTCCTATGAGTAGGTTGGGTATCATAGATGATCTAGAAAATTATTTCAGAATTTTTATAAGCTTATTTGAATTTCATATTTGAAGCCGAAGTTGGACCTTAATGACCTTTCGGAAAATAAGAAAATGTGTAATTTGCTAGTTTGTAACCAAACTCATCTTTAGGAGTTAGAATATGGCTTTTTAGTATCAAATAAGAGTTTAAGCATAAATTATGGAAGTTTTGGAATTTTCGGGACCAACGGTAAAATGGTCATTTTACCATAAATTAGTACTGTTCACTTCTGTTCCAATAAGATCTACTATCTTAGAAGTCTTAGACTTCTAATTACCTAGAAAGTCTGTTGACGCGCTTGCATCCTTTGACAGGCCACTGAATTCCTACAGTTACAGAACGATTTGCAAATTAGAGAGTCAAGATCTGTTTCAGGTAATTAATTACCTACCGACCTATACTTTGGCCTAAGAGTAACGGGCAGTGGCATTCTGCTCGGTTAGCCTGAGGGCGCTGGGGGTTTCTTTAGGGACTAGTCCACAGTCGGTTTGTAGTGATGCTACCGGCGGAGGTAAGCTAGACCTACACCCAGTTGGATAACGAACGGAGGCGAGAATTGTTAAGTGTTCTCGTGCCACAACTGTAAAATGGAATAAGGTGAATCACTTAAGTGACAGATAATAACCGGTTGTGTGCCAGCATGATGTTTGTCTATATTATCTTGAGTGTGTTTGTGCTACTATTATTTATACTTATATTTGGATAGTTAGCTAACGGTTTATCCATGTTGTAGATTTGTAGAGATAGACAGTTGCAGAGAGATCCGAGACGGATGGTCAGCCGGGTCCACGTACTCATTAGATGGGGACGGGGGAGTCTTCCTTTCGGCATGTTAATATATAATATATAGATATTTTGTAAGGCTGTCACATGTGTACATTGATACAACAAAATTTTATGTTTTGAAATTGTTTTAAATACATTTGTGCCTTGTTGTAAGATCTTAATAAAGTTGTTGTTGAACCAAGGTCGGGACCCATTGTGAGGTCCTAACCAGTAGCTCCCCGAGTTCCGAGAACTTGGGGTGTTACACCATTTCGCTCCATAATTCGCCAATTTACCTACAAATGCAATAAAACTCTGTGTAGACATCTATTCTTGCAAAGTAGGTGAATATAACCATAAATGTCATGAATGTATGTCTATGCATGTAAAATAAAGGGAAAATCTATATAAATACATGCCTAAAAATAGGTCATAATTTATGTCATCAAAATACCCCATACTTGCCTCTTGCTTGTCCCCAAGCAAGGTTCAAACTTAAGATGCAAGATGATATGGATTATGAATATGCGAAAATAAAGAAAAACCACAATATTTTGGTTGTGCTTCTATTCATACATCACCCTCAAAGAGTCGCTTCATAGCTAATAACAATCATCATATGGTCAAAAGGAATTACAACATGGAAAGGATAATCACACTTTGCAAGAGAATCATAACATGCATAATAACTTGCAATATATTAAAATCAATCATGAGAAACCCAATTTAGACCACAAAGCCAAACAACATACTCAAAGATCTTTAGGTCTTTCAAGTAAAGGTCAAGAAACGTGAATGGGTGGGACTTTCATAAGATAATGTGGTGCAAAAATCCGGGAAAAAGGAACAACACAACACAACATTTCTTTTTGCGAAATTGAATCAACCACCATTGAGAGCTTTGCTCTCCCTTTTTAGCACAAAATTTCTTTTTCGACTTTACTTTTGGAAATATGGACAGCGGTGCACAAAGACCGAAGCCTAGGAGATTGACGTTTCTCAATTTCGAGATGCCTCAATCCCTTGATGCACATACCATAATCCGTTAGGAATATCGCTCAATCCGACTTTGGCAAGACACAAACACCCGGCTATGTGAATGGTGCCGAGTTACTCATCATCAAGATTGACTTCCCCAAACCTATTTTCTATACTTTGAATGCACAATTTTTTTTCTTTCATGACCTTCCCACATCAATCATGCCAATTACACTCTTCCTAATTCCCGGATAGGTAAAGGAGGCAAAATTTTCATTGAGGGGCTAAATGAATAAAGAAGAAGCAAGAAAAATCGAGGTGCCTTAATCATTTCAAAAAGATGCACAAGAACTTATAATGCGGTTTCAACCTTCAATACTCAACATGATTTAGAATGAAAGCAAATTATCATTCATGCATGAAATTCTAACAAAGTACTCAAATCCCACATATGTCATAAATCAATTCAAGCATATCAAAATTATCATAGCTATTCTACAAAACAAAATTCATCATAGAGATCATATCCATCCTAGAAGCACAAAAATTTTAAAATTTTTCAAAAAATGTAAGACATAAAACATGCAAATGGTATTGCAAATAACACCACCCCATACTTAAAACTCACATTGTCCCCAATGTGACGAAAAGAAAAGGCGGAAAAAGATACTCACAATGTAAGATGGAGAATAAGGCAAGGCGAATCATCAATTGGGCGGTGATGGTGGGAATCTATAGAAGCTTAATAGGGAATTCTGAATATTCCAATCGGTGCTGAAGAATGAAGGAGGAGAGGAACGTCTTTCCGCCGAAAATTTTTCCAAAAGAAAATTTTTTTTTCCACGGCCTATTGGGAATTTCCACGGCCGTGGTTTTGACCGTGGAACTTTCTGTTGCTCTCCAAAATCACTTTCCACAACTCAATGCATAACCATGGTCGTGGTTTAGGTCGTGGAACTCTCTGATCTGTGCCAAAAATCCAAGTTTTGTCATTCTTTTCGGCTTTTCTCATCTTCTCTTGCTTATTCCTTATTCCTGACATCCAAAAACACGAATATACCGGAAGGTATCTACGAAAAACTAACAAAAACAACTACTCCAATCTAATCTAAGAAAAAGAAAAGGGAAAAAGGATGCATTACCTTGGGTTGCCTCCCAATAAACGCTTGGTTTAATGTCGCTAGCTGGACCTATCTCCATAGATGACTCAATGCACCTTGAACAGCTTGGATTTCTCTTCAAATCCATCATCAAACTCCTCTAAGAAGGTTCCGGTCCTTAAGTTTACCGGCAAATGGTAAGATCTCCCACGTACAAGCTTGTACGGTTTGATTCTCACCGGAATCCTCCTAGCTTTCCTATGCTTTAATGGGACATAATTCAGCCTTGCGTCCCATCCTTTCCTTGATCGAGAAATCAGTTTCTCGAGAATCCTCTTAGCTTCCCCATCTCCAGCTTGGGGATGATGTATGGTCTTCGTCATATGAATGACCCCATACTTGAACAAGAGACACTTCATCGCCTTAACGGTGAAGTGCTTGCTAACTCCACTCCTTGTAGTCCAAGGAGCATCTTATTCCAACAGTTTTAATGGAGGTTTCATCTTCACCTTAGGGAGTTCTTTTGGAAGAGACCTCCAATTCTCCGGTGCATTCCTGAAAAAATCAGAAATTATAATAGGAACTTCAAAGGAAGTAAGACAATGTACCTTGTAAACTTCTTCAAGGCTTGGGACAAGTTTCATGTTGGGATGATGATCCACACATGAAATATCTCCCAAGTCAGCTGGATTCTCTTCAAACTTAGCCACAATTTCAATAATTTGGCCAAGGTTCTCCACATCTTCCTCTTCTTCAATGAGGACTTCAAGAGGAGCTTCAGCTTCGATAGGAGGAAGACTTAAGACTTGAAATTTTTCCTCGCTGGATAGATGATTTTCCATAGCTTTATAAGATTCAGAAATAGACTTCAGGCCGCCTTCCACCTTGTCTATCACTTTTAATATCTTTTCCAGCATCATCTGTGTCCGGTGCTCGGATGGTTGTTGTGGAGGTTGCACTTGAGGAGGTTGCTCATAAAAGTTATGAGGGGGATTGACCTCATCCCAATAGGCAAGCTCATCCTCAATAACTTCATCTCTTTCTCTTTCACTAACGAACCAATGAAAGGCGTATTTCTCTTCCAAATATTCATAATGGTCCGCCCTAGCACCTTAACATGCTATCCAGGCTGGATCAATTGCAGGTTCATAGCTCCATTCAGCCATTGGAAAACCTAAAAAACTCAAAAACTCATACAAAAAGATTAAAAGAAAAGGCAAAAAGCTCCCAAGCCCGACAACCGAGAGCCGAATCGGCCTAGACCAAATCCCCGGCAACGGCGCCAAAAACTTGTTTGCCCTAAAACGTGCGTGCAAATAAGTTTTAATTTATAAAACTGAAATACAAGCAAGCGAGCCTGCAGTGTACGAATCAGCGTAGATTAGCAAGTATTCCAGAGTATCGAACTCAGGGATTTGGCGGATAAAATTCAATTTACAAATTATCGAGCAAATAAAGTATAGAAGCTTTGCAAATATTGGGAAAACAACAACCCTAAAGATCCAGGTATTCAGTTGTGACAATCGATTCAAGATATTCTATAGATATAAGGACAGAGTTAAGAATTGCAAAGGTATAACTAATGTAAGGTTATGCACGGTGAAGTTCCAAAACTCTATATAACTCACCCGAAGGCACTCTCTATAAAGGTTGTTGGGGCTGGAATATAGAAAGGATCTAAATGTAAGAATTAATATGAAATACCCATGCCCAAACCCAAGGAATCAAAGATAAACGAAAACGGTTAAGGTTGTGACACTCGAAACCAAAATAGAGGATGTTGAGTCTCACTACTACCTAGAAAAGGCAAGCCAATGCTAGTTTAAAGCAAATCTTTAACTTTGGATTAAAGCAAAAGCAAAGGTCGTAAAACAGAGAAAATCACGGCTAGATCTTGAGATTCCACGGCCGTGGAACTCAAGAACAGACCGTGGTTTAGGGTGTCGACGATATTTCTCAAACTCTTAGGGTCTAATCAAATTACGATCGATCTATCATTATCTAAGCCACAACTTTCAACCCTTCACTTAGAATTGTTAAAGGGTTTTAGCCAATAATCATCATCATCAATTCAATAATCAAGTTTAAAGAGAGAATGGATGAAAACTTCAAAAACTCAAATATAATTGAAAACTCAATCTCAAATCCAATAACAAATGTTTGTGTATAATGAATACAGAAAAAGGGAATAGAAATCCTTACAACAATCTAAAGAAACAATGAAGAACGGGATGTCAATTCGTCTTCAAGTGAAACCCTAAAATCTTCCAACTCCGCAAACAGGAAAGTGCATCTTTCACAAATCTTCCTTCATAATCCCAGCGTCGAAGTCTTCAAGTTGGAGAGTTTTGCTCCCTCTAAGTCTCCCTTTTGGAGATTTTGGCCCCCCTTCAATGTTGAAGGTTCTCGAATATTTGAAGGGATAAAATCTAGGGTTTAAGGATAAAACCCTAAATATTTGGGCTGAAAAGAAGTCGAGCCGCTTGTATCAGAAAATACTCTAGGCCGGGTCAGACGGTGTCAGAGAAGATACTTTGGCGCGTCAAACGGTATCAGAAGATACTTTGGCGCGTCAAACGGTATCAGAAGATACTTTAGAGCGTTCTAGATTCGTTTTATGCTCCTTTTTGTCTTGCTTTAAGGTTTGACCCATAAATATGCCATTTCGCTCTATAATTCGCCAATTTACCTACAAATGCAATAAAACTCTGTGTAGACCTCTATTCTTGCAAAGTAGGTGAATATAACCATAAATGTCTGCATGCAAAATAAAGGGAAAATCTATATAAATACATGCCTAAAAATAGGTCATAATTCATGTCATCATCAAATGGTTATGAAGAAGTGTGTTGAAGATCTCAAACGGATGTGGAGAAGATCTCGGCGAAGATCTCCTTGAAGACATCAACAATATGCAAAGGGGTTCTTGCTCCTTGCTCTTTTTCTTCTTTTCCCGCATAGCATTCAACAATATGCAAAGGGGTCATAGGCTTAAGAGTTAGTGTTTGACCATTGAACTTTAATGAATGCCTATTAGCAAACTCATCATGCTTAGTTCTTCTATCAAATTGTCATGGGCATCCTAAAAGAATATGACATGCTTGCATCGGTACAACATCACCAGTTATAGTTTCGACATAACTACCTAAAGTGATGGTAACTTTATCTTGCTTATTCACTTTCAATTCACTACAATCATTCATCCGATGGAACTTATATGGTCTAGGAAGATAAAATGTAGTAATTTGCATTTTATTAACCAAATTGGTGCTAGCAATATTGCAACAACTACCTCTATCAATAAGCATGCTACACACCTTTCCCTTAACAAGATATCTAGTATGTTAAAAACATTTTCCTTTGATTATCCTCACATGGTTCTATCTTAGCATACAATGTTCTCTTAACAATCAATGAATCTTCATGTTCAAACTTAATGCCTTCATCACTATCACTACCAATTTCATGCAACGCATTAAGGTGTTTGCCATTATTATCACACTCTTCCTCACTCTCATATTGTCCATGTTGATTAATAAATAAAACCTTCTTATTATGACAATCTCTCATATAATGATCTCTACCTTGACATTTAAAGCATACAATATCTCTAGAATGTAAAGTACAGTTAGAATTGCTCCCTTTAAGATAACTTGAAGGCTCATTCAAGGATCGAGATTGAATATGTTATTTTTTGTTACATGTTTTAGAGTAGTAATATATAGTTCAAGTGTTGCTAATAACACCAAAATACAAAATAAGTTGTGTTAGGTGTTGTCCATAACATACTAGTATATGAAAAAACACAAACAAGTGCGGCTAAGTGTTGTCAACAACACAAGTTTGGAAAAATGATGTTTAACACACAAACAATTATGTTTGTGCAATCAACAACAAAAACAAAAAACAATAATGTTAAAGTTGTCAAGAACACCAAAAACACAAAAAAAACATTGTTTTTAATTGATGTCAACAAAACTAGTGATGTGGGACCATCCTTGATAGCATCTACACCTACATTACATGGACCATTCACTAATTCATGAGAAAGAGAAACTCGAGGAAAGGTATCTTACAAGCTGCAAGCAAGGGAGGAATCGAGAGAATGGAGGATTGCATGAAAGATGCAAAATCTCGGTCAACCTACAAGAATCTCGGCCGAGATTTCCAACCGAGATTTCTTTCCTGACCCGCGCTTGAAGATCCGGCCAAGATCTTTTTAAATTTAGCAACTATCTATTATTTTCTTACCTTAAAAGCTCTCAAAAACTCTTTAAGGTAATTGTTAGTTTTGATCCTATCTTTGGGATTATTTTTTATACATTTGCTAGATTATCTTTTAAAGATATCTTTCCTAAATTATGTTTTAAAAGATATCTTTCATAGTTTACATAGGAAGATCTCCCTTATCAATAGCCTTAGCGAGAGAGATTTTTAGATAGCTGAGTTTGAATTTGATTTTCACAATATTGTTAGACACTTGCGACTTCATTCATGAAGTTTGCATTTTATGATTTATATTCAATCAAAAGGAGAGTTTTTGATTGAAAAGTTGTGAATCTTTACTAGGTTGTTCTTGTATGTGTTAATCTTTTTGAAGGTTGGTGCTACAAGTCAAACTAGCCCCTCCTTGTGATTGTCTTATTTAGAAGGTTTGTGTAAGGTTAAATAAGGAAAGGTGAAAGGTAATTTTTTGTATCGAGTTTTGACACATAATTGGTCAAGGTTATTTGCAAGTCTTATAATAGTCCTATCTTCCTATATTTATCATTTATCATTCCATAATATCATCTTCTTATCTTTCCATATCATGTATTATTCCGCATTCTGAGTTTTACTAAATCTCGGTTTGTTCTTCCTAAAATCTCACCCAAGATTTTCATTACTTAACCAAGATTTGCTTCAATCGAGGACTTTCAATATAGATAGGGCGGAATCAACCCCGCATCAAAGTGGTATCAGAGCTAAGCGATTGAAGTCCGTCTCACGTTTGAGTCAATTTTTATTTTGAGTCTTCTTTGAGTCATATGCAAATTGAATCTTTTCTTGTTCGCCATTTTGCGAGATTATTTGAGTTTTACGTACGTTGACTTGTGCTAGTTTGGAAGAGAGAAACGTTATAGTCAAACACAAGCCAACCAAAAAATTTGAAACCTCGCCAACCCTTCGGAGATTGCGCTTAAAGTTGAGGTCTTATCTAGTAGGTAAGATCTTATCCATTCTTTTCAACAACGATATATACGCTTCTCCAGCAATAAAAGATCCCAAGGCAACCAGGAAGTAGCACCCCAAAAAGTGATTGCTGAACATCGACATCAAAGTATCGATTTTTCAACAATATCGGCTAGTTCATAAAGAATCTTGGCCGAGATTCCATCCGAGATTGCCACTGTTGTCTATTTTTTCGAGAAATTTTCAAGGCATAATATGAAGAATCCAAGTGCACCCTGTGCAAGAGTACATAAAAGGAAGATTTTATATACCAACCTTGATCCAGTTAAGAGTCTTAGCCAAGCCCAAAACCAATCCTAGCTATCTCTCTCTTTTCAACCGCACAAATTCAAGGTACGTATTCCTCTCTTCTTAATCTCTTTTGTGCCTTTTTCTTAGCCTTTTCTACTCTAAAAATATTGACTTATATTTTTTGGGTGTGTTAATTAGTATCTATACTTTCTATCATAATAGTGAGTCATACTTGAAATATTTTTTCTACCTTGAGATCATTATGTGAACAGACCTACATCGAAGTATCTTAACTATCTTCCAACACAAGAACCTTTCTCCAAACCATGTTGATTACTTGAGGCATCCGAGGAAGTTCTAGTTGAAGCTAGTTCATCAATTGGTAAAGCCTTAATCCATCCATGGAAATTGCATCAAATCAGCTTAAGATTCACAAAAGATTGTGAGTGCGAGAGAAAACAAGTAAGAAACCCTTATTTACACTAACTTCACGCGGTTTTTGTTAATGTATGTGATTGTGCAGGGTGTATAGAGCTAAAGACCATAGAAGGTCACAAGGCAGTAGGTTAGACAACCTTGAGGGTCAAGCCATGCTAAAACAAATCACGGAAAAGCATAACAATGTAAACTGATGCTTAGAAGACTACAAATCTTGAACCAATGGCAAATCTCGACCCCAATGCAAAATCTCGCCCAAGATTTTGGCCGACGTATGCCCTAGTCAAGGTTTCATGGTTACATTCCTCAGCGGACCTCCGTGAATAAGGATAATGGACGTTCACGTGTCCCGTATAGAACTCCAACCCTGGGACCACATCCACGAATCCCTTATGAGCAAGGTATGAGATATTTAAGTAAATATTATGATATGCCTAATGCTCCAAAGTTTGTTGATTTTCAGGAATTTGAGGATGAGAGGATTTATTCTTGGCATCATCAATGTTCTAGAGAATGAGATTATGAACCACCTAGACATCCTTCGATGAATGTTAATGAACTTGTAAAGAAGCCCCGAGATGAGTTTGAAGAAAATGTAACCAGCTGATTGCATTAATGGAGGCTACCCAAATTGAAAAGGTTAGTGATCCTAAACCTTCTACTTTCATGCATGATCATGTGGGTTTGTTGGAGTTAGAATCTACTATCGTGTTACATGCTGAGACTAATGTGGAAACCCATAAGCATGAATCTCATTTGATTGTTGATGATATGCATGACATAGATGCAAGTATGAATGAGCATTCTCTTATTAGCAGTAAGCATTTGCCTAAGTTGAATTGTGATGAATCTTTTGATTGTGATATGCATGAGCCTAAGTTGTTTCAATCATCTTTGATTTGTGATGCACATATTGTTTTGCCTTTAAGTCCATACATAAAGCATTTTGAAAACCCTACGGAGAAGAATAAAGAGCTTTATGTAGTGCATCCCCAAATTGTGGCATTGTTGGATTCACATAAGAAGTATGTTATGCATGAGGATGCTAATGAAAATTTGAAGTTGCATAGAGTGTTGTATACTTTGGATGTCCATGTTGATACATTATTTCTTGCAAACCTGATTACATGAATTATGACCTTACTATAGACATGCATTTATATAGATTTTCCTTTTGTTTTGCATGCATGAACATATTTTCATAGCATGTCTACACATAGTTTTGTTGCAATTGTAGTAAATATGGTTCATTTTGGATCAAAAGAGAGAATGGAAGGACAAGGTATCATGAGGATAGCATATTGGAGCACATTGGAGTATCAAAGGAGAGCAAAGATCATAAGAAGAAGGATACAAAAGGAATGCAAGCAAGGAGTTGAAGAAAGTACGTAACAGAAGAATAATCTCGGTTATCAAAATATATATCTCGGCCGAGATTATTGTCGGGTTTGCCCAAGATTTGTTAGAAAACGGCCCATGACCCGTAATGACATGATTTATGACACTAGTTTAGGCACTCATTTAGGTAGTTTTCTATTCCATTCATGCATGTTTCCGCATTAGTTCATGACATTTACGCTTAATTCATGCATATTGTCGAAATAGACGTATACACGAGCTTTTGTCGGTTTTGTAGGTGTTTTGGGGACCTTTGAGACATTATTGATCATATCCAAGGTTCATGCCTCATGATGGTTCGGATTCATGGTTCCAAATGACTCATGCTTGGAGGAATTAAGAAGGCAAGGACCCTACTTCGTGCAAGGCTTGGAGAAACTCATGTTAAAGTGTTGATTTTGGCTGTTTTAGTGCAATCTCGGTCCAAGGCTAAAGCATCTCAACCGAGATGGGACCTTGGGCAACAGAGATCCTCTTCTAGACCACCACGACACTTGGCACCACCTCTCTTGGTCCGATCCTTGCTTTTGGTGCACTAGTACATAAATGCACATCTAACACGATTCCGTGTGCATTATTTAACACGATTATGAACCGTGCTAAAACTGCATGTGGTAAACGTGGTTAACATGGTTGGGCCCGAACCATGTTACACGTGTTTACAACGGTTTATGTTTTAACCGTGCTAAACGTGTTTACCACGGTTCGCATCCAACCGTGTTAAACATGTTTACCACATGCAGTTTTACCACGGTTCGGCACGAACCGTGTTAAACGTTTTTACAATGGTTCGCGTCGAACTGTGTTAAACACGTTTAAAACGGTTGAGCTAGAACCGTGGTAAACACATTTACCACATGCAGTTTTACCACGGTTCCCTCCCAACCTTGTTAAAAGTGTCGTGTTAAACGTGTTTACCGGTTCTCTTCGAACCGAGTGAAGTTTAACACGGTGTTATATAACCGTGGTAATAATGTCGAATCATGGTAATAATATTGAACCGTGGTAAATTAGTAGCGCATGTTAAATGTAAATTTGACCGTGATAAATGTGTTTATCACGGTTTCATTTACAACGGAAGTATAATTTTATATTCTTTTTTGATTATGCTATATTTACTGTGCTGCACATATATACCGTACACCTGTAGTAATCCAATACAATGACCAAGCTAAATTGACCGGCTAACCGATAAATAATACTCAAAGACAATCATCAACAACACCACGATGATCGATCAATCAAATATAACCATATCAATTGACAACAATAATCATTTCGATCATCTTAAAATACTAATCACTAAAAATCCATAAGTATTTCATAAGATACCTAGTTACTCCAGTATCCGTTCTTTCAACTTAATGAAACCAATGCAACTAGTGTACACGTATGAATTGTTGAACATAACTAACCCACTGATCTTGAACCTCATCGATTTGCTTTTGTGAATACGGCACCGACTTAGTTGACTCCAAAAATCACTGTCAATTAAGAGGAACTAATTTAGTGAGAAAACATGTCATATATACATGACAACTCAAGAAAAGTGAATATAGCTGATTCAAGACATAAGAATAGTGAACTTCACTAATAATAAATCGATTTTGACAAGTGACGATTTTGACAAGCTAATAATTGTAAATATTTAGAGAAGTAACTATAGTTATACACATACCTTCTTAGGAACTTGTTCTTTCCTCCTGTGATAATCTCTTGAATAAATCGAAGGATATAATAACCACAATTTACATTATTTTTCTAGCAGGGCACTACAAAATAATCAATATTAATGAATTTAGAGAAAATTCATCACAAAGTTTTTTATAAACTAATAAATTAAAGAGTGAACCAACATATTTTCATAATAAACTTTTGCTAACAAAGTTAACTAAAATTCTAAACTTTACTTCAATCCACTTTATCACCTTCTTAGACTTGTTGAGAGATTTGTTAGCAATCCACAACTTCATACTCCTATTTACACAAAATTATATTACTACAAGGTAGAATGTTATTGACTAGAAGGTTAATACTTTGAATGAACTAAAACGCTTCACTCAATCCCAAAGAATTCCAAGGAGCACCTAAGAACACCAAACATGTCTACTCTTATCTAGGATGATCAAAAACCAATATACACATAACTATATAGAAATAACAACCAGCAAAATATAAACTAAAACCAAATTATCTCATTCTACTACATATCACCAAACTCTAGTCATAATGGAAAGTATCCTCACATAATTTCTTATACAGTTTCAGAAACTCGCACCCATGTCTATAATCTATAGGTCATGCATCCGACATATTAATATCCTCATCATCAGCCAACAAACAAAAATTCATCCATTCATTTCATACAATTCTTATTCACAAACTTTTGAGTTACAACTCTCTCAACTTCCAAATTATGTTGATTCCTCTAGCGTAAATTCCAAATACAGAAATTCTATCCAGCTAAGTTTACAAAACAACCTTCACAGTAAAAATCACATATAAATACAAACTCATTGGTACTAATCATCAAATCAAGACCTGATATACAACATTCCCAATTTAGTAATCTAGGTTTACTTTTAAATAAAATGCATCTGGAACTTACTCTGCAATGGCGCACTGTTGGTTTTCCTGTTGCAGGCTGTCACTAGCGGTGGACGAAGGTGGCGGCAAGGGTGGCAGCAAGGCGAGGGTGGCGGCAGGCGAGGGTGGCGGCAGGCGAGGGTGGCGGTAGGCTTGGCGGCGGCAGGCTTGGTAGCGATCCCGTCTGCGTCTTTACTCCTAGCGGCAACGGAAACCCGACCCCCCAATCAGTTCCTTGGTGTTGGACGCAGAGGCTGGCCGACCTTGGTGGCGAGGGTGGCGTCTGCCTCCGGTACGGCGTCAACGGTGGTGTTCCTCCATTTCCTGGATGTCGCAGAACTTACGCATAAGTGATTGCCGCTTCCATTCTTTGGTTTCTGACTGAGGCGTGATTGCAGGTGAGAGTTCGTGGAAGGGAGAGTCTAGGTTAGAGAAGGACCGGAGAAGGGAAGACGGCTTTCAGTGGAAGGGAAAGAAAAGGATTGTAGGTTAAAATGTGAAGATGGGATCTCAACCCAATAAAAACGGCATATCCTAGATGGGCGAAGCTGGCTTGTCTTGATGGACTCAAATTGTAACGACCAGTTTTTTTTCGTTACGCTTTGATAGGGTTAGAGAAGTTTAGGAAACGAATAAAAATTTAGTGAGACTAGGACATACTAGTGTATTTATGGAAGTCGTTTAATTAAGTACCTTGATCTAAGTTTCGGGACGAAACTTATTTTAAGGGGGTATTGATGTAATATCCGGAATTTTTATTTCGTTTAATTCCGAATCAATTCGGACTTCGAGCCGTTGACGGTTCCCGTTCTATCTAGTATTTCTTTCTTCACAAATTTTATCATTTTATGTAGAATTTAATCTACATAAAATCGAGTAAGATCCATACCCGTCCTTTCTTGGCCGCTGGTACGCCTGGAGTAGGCCGCAAGGGCGCCTCCTGAGCCACTGTCGAGCCTCCTCCTTATCGCAGTCTCGGATTCCAACGATAACAACCGATGCAACTCTCTTTTCCCTTCGAGACATGAAATCGAGTAAGATCCATACCCGTCCTTTCTTGGTCCTTCTCTGGCTTTAACCTTAATATATATATGCTGATGTGAACCCCCGTTGTGTCTCCAAGCCGTACCCAACAGCCTCGGAAGATAGCTTGAAAAGCTGAGGCGTTTTCTGAATTTTCGGAAGTGACAAACAATCAACGTCGGGTCCAGATTTGGGCAAGTTAGACGTCTTCTTTTTGGTTGGTTTTTGGATATGTTGTAGTCAGTAGTACATAGTAGATCATACTAAAATTTGGGAAGTATCGGAGTTACGGTTTGAGAGTTATGATGTTGCAAAGTTGAATCCTCATGCAGTTTTTATAAGCGTGCTGAATGTCGGGAAAAACAGCATGTGATGCAGTTTTGTGAGATGGTTTTAAATAAGCTTTTAATCTCCTTTGCTGCTGAATTTTGGATATATTTTGGATAAGATTTTATAGTAGAACATATAAAAATTTGGGATAAATCCAGCGAGCGGTTTAGGAGTTATGATTTTTCAAAGTTAAGACAGTGTGTTGTTTTATTAAGTTTTGCTGAAATTCTAGAAATTGTGTTGATCAGTCAAGTTTGAGCATGCTTTTCGATGCCTTAGAGATAAGATCCACCGTTCCGTTTTTGGGATTTTGTTTAGTGCCATGCATAGGTTAATATGTCAAAAGTTGGGATGAATCCAACGGTGGGACTTAGAGTTATATAGGCTCAAAGTGGACTTGTTGTACAATTAGAAAATATACTCAGATTTTGGCTAAGTATATAAAATTTCAAGTGTTGTAACCAACTTTGGAAATTTTTGTAGAAGTGATGGTTGAACAGTTTTAAGAAATTCTTGCTCATCAGAATAGATGAGATATCATAGATGATCTAGGAAATTATTTCGGGATTTTTATAAGATTATTCGAATTTTATATTTGAAGCCGAAGTTGGACCTTAACGATCTTCCCGAAAATAGGAAAATGGGTAAATTGCCAGTTTATAACCAACCTTATCTTTAGGAGTTAGAATATGACTATTTAGTCTCAAATAAGAGTTTAGGCATGAATTATGGAATTTTTGAAAGTTTCGGGATCAAGGGTAAAATAGTCATTTTACCATAAATTGGTACTATATTAAATTTTATTCTAATTGGATCTACTACCTTAGAAGTCTTAGACTTCTAATTACCCAGAAAGTGTGCTGACACACTTGCCTCCTTTGAGAGGCAACCGAGTTATACAGTTACAGATTGAGTTGCGATTAAGAGAGTCGAGATTTGATTCAGGTAAGTCCACGGACTTACTTAGATGGCTTCTCGTATGAGTGTAATGTGTATGAGTTGTGTTTGTTAGTTATAATAAATAACGAAATCGGATTAGGCCGACTTTATTATTTACGTAATTGACCCAAGTGTATGATAACGGGTCGTGACATCATCTGCCTAGCTCTTGCGAGAGTCTAGGAGGTTCCCTCCGATCAGACCAGTCAGGTAGACGGTTAGATGCATTAGTACCATTCCGCGTTGGTAAACGGGGATAGGGGCGAGGTTGGGGAATCCCTCTTGTCACAAAATAAGTATCATTAGTAATGACATATCACCTAATTAAAGATAATAAAAGAATTGACTGTTGCATGTTGCATGATGTGTGATTGTGCTTTTACCTTTATACTTATGCATAGAATGTTAGGTAACGGTTTTATACCACTTGTAGATGCCTTGCAGGTTAAGACAGTTTTAGAGAGATCCGGAGAGAATGGTCAGCCGGGTCCATGTACTCTTTTAGTTGGGGACGGGAATGTCTTCTGTTCTTCATATGCGTCATTTTAGTATCTTTTCTTGTAAGGCTGATACATATTCTCCATGTATATATTGTTTAAAGTTTTCAAATGTTTTAAATACTTTTGTGCCTTGTTGTAAGATCCAAGTAAGATTGTTATCAAACTAAGGTCGGGACCCATTGTGCGGTCCTAATTAGTAGCTCCCCGAGTTCTCAGAATTTGGGGTGTTACAATATGGTATCAGAGCTCTGGTTTGGCAACAATGGCACTTGAAATCTTCTGAAAGACCAAATGTATAAAATAACTAGAACCCGAAAGGGGTCTAAAATTTTCAAAACGGATTTATGTTTTCACACGCGCGCAGAGTCGGGTTGTTGGGTTAGTAGTGCGTTGGACCACCATCGTTCTCCGTGGATCTCTACAACTTGGATCGATACGAGTTAGCATATAGACTTATTATGAAGAGTATTAATGTATGTTATATATATATATATATGTGTGTGTGTGTGTGTGTAGTATGTTAGTATCCTAAAGGATATATTATATCCTTTAGTTGTGATATCATGAAGCGATTATCGCCTCATGATAAATCGGTAGCAGACTTGAAGAGTTTTCAACACGAGACAAAGGACTCGGACCTTGGATCAAGTATTATACTCGGGTGGGCGTCCTAGTAACCCTTGTTAACCATCCAAAGAACTAATAGGCGAAGAAGCAAAGATGTGGAGATAATTTTTACCATAAGTACAATCAAATGAGGAAGAATTCCCGAGTCAACTCAGATAGAAGAAATAGAAGGTCATACAACGGACTTGGTTGTATGAAGCCGAGAGATGAATTATAAGAACCATGCAAGAGACTACAAGAGTGCGGAGTATAGATAACAATATTGGAACGAGACAAGTAGAATTGAGTTCAACCAAGATTTGCAGAATCAAGGACATTACAATCGAGGCGGATGCCCCATAGTCCATTATGGGCGTGAGAACCAGAGGAGACAGAGTGTCAATCCGGGTATGAGAATCTAAGGTGCACGGAATGTAGACCTACAATTGAGTGTAAAAGCTAAAAGGCAGACCCCACAAGTGTGGGGAGGGTTTGACCTCCTCAGAGAGTCGAGATTTGATTACCTAGAAAGTGTGCTGACACACTTGCCTCCTTTGACAGGCAACCGAGTTATACAGTTACAAATTGAGTTGTGATTAAGAGAGTCGAGATTTGATTCAGGTAAGTCCACAGACTTACTTAGGTGGCTTCTTGTATGAGTGTAATGTGTATGACTGGTGTTTGTTAGTTATGATAAACAACGAAACCGGATTAGGCCGACTTTATTATTTACGTAATTGACCCAAGTGTATGATAACGGGTCGTGACTTACTTAGCTGGCTCTTGCGAGAGTATAGGAGGTTCCCTGCGACTAGCCCAGTCAGGTAGACGGTCAAATGCATTAGTATCATTCCACATTGGTAAACGGGGACAGGGGCGAGGTTGGGGAATCCCTCGTGTCACAAAATAAGTATCATTAGTAATGGCATATCACCTAATTAAAGATAATAAAAGAATTGATTGTTGCATGTTTATTGTGCATGATGTGTGATTGTGCTTTTACCTTTATACTTAAGCATAGAATGTTAGCTAACTGTTTTATACCGCTTGTAGATGCCTTGCAGGTTAAGACAGTTGTAGAGAGATCCGGAGAGAATGGTCAGCCGGGTCCACGTACTCTTTTAGTTGGGGACGGGAATGTCTTCTGTTCTTCATATGCGTCGTTTTAGTATCTTTTCTTGTAAGGCTAATACATATTCTTCATGTATATAATGTTTAAAGTTTTCAAATGTTTTAAATACTTTTGTGCCTTGTTGTAAGATCCAAGTAAGATTGTTGTCAAACTAAGGTCGGGACCCTTTGTGAGGTCCTAACCAGTAGCTCCCAGAGTTCTTAGAATTTGGGGTGTTACAGTGCGGGAGGTGGTGCTCCCGTCCTAAACGCCTCCTCAACTCGACGTACATATTCCTCAAACACATCCGCTCCAATAGATACTCCCTCGGTCCTAGCAGATCAGGAACTACGCGCCCCGGACCTCACGACTGTCCTATCCCTAGCCTCGGGAATGATGCTCTCTACGACGTCCACTACTAGATCCTCAGCTGCTGGCGGATCCACAACTGGTGGGTCCGCAATGGGGATACGTCCCCGACCTCTTGTGCCTGGAGGTCTCCCTACTCGTCCCCATCTCGGGACAGTAGGAGGAAGTGGTGCTCTACCCCGGGCGGGTCCTACATAAGGGGTCACTCTCGTACGTGCCATCTGGCATCGTTTCGCGTTTATTTAGGTGTAATTATTTCGATATGTATGTCGTACTCATAATATTATTTATAAAAGAAGACTTATTAAAGCAAGGTAAGAAAGAAGCCGAAATCTAGGGTACAAACAAGGCATAAAAGCCCAAACATCCTAAGGTCACATGTATATCTAAGTACATACAAGTCCAAAAACATCCTAAGGCCATATACATACATATATATATATATATATATATTTATATATATATATTTATATATATATATATATATATATATATATATATATATATATATATATATATATATATATATATATATAACTATGCAACTATATGTATACATCAAGTCCAGAAAAATATGTTGCCGAGGTTTGCGTGAGGAGTGGAGGTCCGGTACATTCTAACCCCAATCCCAACTAATGCATATGAATTTTTAAAATGAAAAGTCAGAACCCGAGGGGTTCTGTTTATCATCATTCGGCCTTTAGAAGGTTTCGAGTGCCATTGTTGTCAACCTAGGGCTCTGATACCACTTTGTAACACCCCGAACCCGCGGGATATCGGAATGCTACGGGCGAGACCACACAATGGGTCCCGATCCTTAAACTGACAATAATCTCACCGGACCTTTCCAACAAGGCACAAATTAAAGGCATAAAACTCAAAAGTAGTTTATGATGTATGCAAGAACAGAAAAGGAAGGGATACAAGTTGGAAACTCAGCCGAGTCCTCAAAACGACATAATGTAAAGGAAACCAAACGTACAACAAGATATAATCCGAAAAAACAAAGGAACCCCGAAAAAATGTCCCCGTCCTATAATGTACGGAGACCACTCGGCTGTCCACTCCTCCACCTCACTCGGCGGCGTTCCTAACCTACAAGGCATCTACACAAAACGGTTTTAAACCGTTAGCTCACATTCAAAGCATTATAAGAATAATATGGCACAAACACACACATGCGAACACAAAGCACACAACATGAACATTCACTACATAATATCTTTTTAGGTTGTTCTATATCTAATTCATTTGTTCCAAGTGTGACACGAGAGTCTTATAACTCTCGCCTTTGTCCCCGTGTAACCAACAGGAGTGTGGCGGCGCCCAACCCATATACGATGTGGGAGTGATGAAGAAGCCCACCCGTATACCGTGTATGGCCTAGTCGCAGAGATCCCCCCAGTCTCCCTCGGAAAATTGAGCGGTGATGTCACTGCCCGATAATAATAATAGTAGTAACGATGGGCCAATAAAATAAGGTCAAGTAAATTCTAATCCATTTTCATGCTTAAAAGCGGTAAACACACACCACCATATACATCCAAATAAGGCATAAAAGCGGCTAAGTAAGTTCGAGGACTTACCTCGTCTCACAACTAAACGAAACCGAATCACTCTCCGAAGGAATATAACCAAAGCCTTTTCATGACAAGGCACGATAATCAACAACTACTCACAAGCTAGAAGTCCTTAGACTTCTAGTTCTATATCATCTTTCTAGGTCATATACTCTCATAATCTAGGATACACTCCTAACCCTCATAAACTCACGAGATCTCAACTATAGCCCCACGTGCTAGGATACTCTCATCCTAAACTCCGCAATCTCTGGCGGATGCGGCGAGGCTGCGTCAGCAAGGTGGCCCGGTCTCCGGCGGCGGTTGCCCTCTCTTGCAACCAACAGAACAACGAGTCGGGGAAAAGAAAAGGGAAACGGCCTGCTAGTGCTCCGATAAGGTCGAGGCGGCAGTGTGGAGGCGCCTCTCTTGCGTTCCGGAGGATCCTCATGGTGCAGTCCCTTCCCATTTGGTGATGCAGTCTTCGATCGGCCTCAGCAGTTGCATAGGCGAGGAATGAAAAAAATTAGAGAGAAAACGATGGGCTGAGAGATAGCAGAGGAGAGAGTGAAGGTGAGGGTTGATAGCGTGAGGGAAAGGGAGATAGGGCACAATGGGAGGGAGAGCGAGGGGTCGCCTGCAGGTGCACAAGAGCGAGGGGTCCAAAACGGGCTCGACGGGTCGGCTGAAAAACGTTGGGATCGAAGGGTTGCTGTAGCTGCTACTTGTCGGGGAAAGAGAAGCTCTCATCGGCCAAAGGAGAGATAAAAAGAAAATAGGAAAAGAAAGAGAAAGAAGATAAATAATAAATAAATAAAAAAGAAAGGAATAATGGAAGAAGAAGCAAATAATAAAAGGATAGACTCACTAAAATATACGGAACGGGATTATCGGATCGGAGAATTTTTCCGAACTTTCCTCGCAAAATAAAATATGGGAAAAAAATACGTGGATCGAATATATATAAATTAACTCGCATAATATATTTTGAAATACCAAAATCATTCTCTTAATTTATTTTCCGAGATTATATGATAGTTTAAACATGGATAAAAAAAATATATCGGTGTATGTATACATATATACTCATAAAATTTAATTTACGACGTAAATTACTCGTTAATTATATATACGCTACTAAAATATCGATAAAAGCCGGAAGGAATAAAAAACACAAACGCGCCAAAATTTAGGGCGTTACAAATTTAAAGAAGCAATCATCTGGAATTATTACTCTTGGTGATAAAGGAAAGTGTGACATAATTGGCATTGGGAAAATTTGCTATGATTCATCCAATTTTATTGATGATGTTTATTTAGTTGATGGATTGAAATATAATTTGCTTAGTATTTCTCAAATTTGTGATAAAGGAAATAAAATCATGTTTGATTCAGAAAAAAGTGAAGTTCAAGACATAAAGGTGGGAGAAGTATTGCTCACTGCTCCTAGGTGTAATAATGTTTATTCTTTGAGTACTAACCAAGTTGCAGGAACTAAGCTAAAATGTCTAATGGCCTTGACTGATGATCCTAGGCTTTGGCATAGAAGACTTGGTCACGTAAGCATGCACACCATGCAGAAGCTACTTACAAAAGATTTGGTTCGTGGTTTGCCAAACCTAAACTTCAAGGTTGATGACCTATGTAAAGCATGTACACAAGGTAAACAAACAAGAGTTTCATTCAAACCTAAGAAAGCTGTAAGTTCTTCTCGACCTATTGAACTTTTACATATGGATCTTTGTGGACCTATGCATGTCAAATCTCCCGGAGGAAAATAATACATCCTTGTTACAGTAGACGATTTCTCTCGGTTTACATGGATATCCTTTTTACGAGAAAAATATGAAGCTTTATTTGAGTTTTCAAAATTGTGTAAGGAGTTACAAAGTTTGAAAAACCTACCAATCGTTTCTATAAGAAGCGATCATGGTAGAGAATTTGATCAACTAAAGTTCGATTTATTTTGTGCAAAATATGGTATTTCTCATAACTTTTCAGCTCCTAGAACTCGTTAACAAAATGGAGTTGTGGAACGTAAGAACCGCACTCTTGAGGATATGTCTAGGACAATGCTTTTAGAAAATCATTTGCCAAAAAGTTTTTGGGCTGAAGCAGTAAACACCGCAAATTATATTTTAAATCGATGCTTAATTCGCCCTATACTTACCTCGCAAAATAAAATATGGGAAAAAATACGTGGATCGAATATATATAAATTAACTCGCATAATATACTTTGAAATACCAAAATCATTCTCTTAATTTATTTTCCGAGATTATATGATAGTTTAAACATGGATAAAAAAATATATCGGTGTATGTATACATATTTACTCATAAAATTTAATTTACGACGTAAATTACTCATTAATTATATATACGCTACTAAAATATCGATAAAAGCCGGAAAGAATAAAAAACGCAAACGTGCCAAAATTTAGGGCGTTACAAATTTAAAGAAGCAATCATCTGGAATTATTACTCTTGGTGATAAAGGAAAGTGTGACATAATTGGCATTGGGAAAATTTGCTATGATTCATCCAACTTTATTGATGATGTTTATTTAGTTGATGGATTGAAATATAATTTGCTTAGTATTTCTCAAATTTGTGATAAAGGAAATGAAATCATGTTTGATTCAGAAAAATGTGAAGTTCAAGACATAAAAGCGGGAGAAGTATTGCTCACTGCTCCTAGGTGTAGTAATGTTTATTCTTTGAGTACTAACCAAGTTGCAGGAACTAAGCTAAAATGTCTAAAGGCCTTGACTGATGATCCAAGGCTTTGGCATAGAAGACTTGGTCAAGTAAGCATGCACACCATGCAGAAGCTACTTACAAAAGATTTGGTTCGTGGTTTGCCTAACCTAAACTTCAAAGTTGATGACCTATGTAAAGCATGTACACAAGGTAAACAAACAAGAGTTTCATTCAAACCTAAGAAAGCTGTAAGTTCATCTCGACCTATTGAACTTTTACATATGGATCTTTGTGGACCTATGCATGTCAAATCTCCCGGAGGAAAACAATACATCCTTGTTATAGTAGATGATTTCTCTCGGTTTACATGGATATCCTTTTTACGAGAAAAATATGAAGCTTTATTTGAGTTTTCAAAATTGTGTAAGGAGTTACAAAGTTTGAAAAACCTACCAATCGTTTCTATAAGAAGCGATCATGGTAGAGAATTTGATCAACTAAAGTTCGATTTATTTTGTGCAAAATATGGTATTTCTCATAACTTTTCAGCTCCTAGAACTCGTTAACAAAATGGAGTTGTGGAACGTAAGAACCGCACTCTTAAGGATATGTCTAGGACAATGCTTTTAGAAAATCATTTGCCAAAAAGTTTTTGGGCTGAAGCAGTAAACACCGCAAATTATATTTTAAATCGATGCTTAATTCGCCCTATACTTACCTCGCAAAATAAAATATGGGCAAAAAATACGTGGATCGAATATATATAAATTAACTCGCATAATATACTTTGAAATACCAAAATCATTCTCTTAATTTATTTTCCGAGATTATATGATAGTTTAAACATGGATAAAAAAAATATATCGGTGTATGTATACATATTGTAACACCCCGAATCCGCGGGACTCGGGATGCTACGGGTTGGGACCTCACAATGGGTCCCGACCCTTAGCCTGACAACAATTTCACCGGATCTTTCAACATGGCACAAATAAAGGCAAAACCAAAATTTCTTTTAATGCAAATGATAAGAAACCCGAAGGAAAACAACAAAAGACTTCAGCCGATAAACAACACCAAAGATCAAAACGCCATACACACGGCATACCAACATAAAAAAACGAAGAATAAAACACAACTCGACTCCAACTAAAACCCACTCCTAAAATTGTACGGAACCCCGGCTGCCCACTCTTCCGGATCTCTCGGCCGCTTTCCTAACCTGCAAGGCAATCTACAACAATTGGTATAAAACCGTTAGCTAATATTCGAAGCATTAGAATCAAGGTGAAAGGCACAAACACAAGTAAATAAACATAACACACAATGTACATCAAATCACACAAGTCCGGTTTATTATATTTTTATTATTAAGTCGTATCCCGTTCTAATTCAACTTCTTTTGTGACACGAGAATCCTCCGAAACTCGCCTCGGTCCCTTCTTCCGGCAATGGAACGGTCGGATGCCTCCGACCGTCTAACCAGCACGGGCCAGTCGCCGAGATCCCCCTAGCTCTCACGGGGAGCCAGGCAGTGATGTCACCGCCCGTTATCATACACTTGGGCCAAATAATATAAAGGTCGGTAATCCTATTTCCGGTTTAGTTGTTATAAACAGTAAAATAATAAACACACACCACCCAACACACAATAATGCTAATACAAAGAATACGAACTAAGTAAGTCCGGAGACTTACCTCGTCATCACACTCAACTCACAACACTCTCGCTTCCTTAGGGGAGGAAGACCATAACCTGCTCACAAGAAGATAACTATATCAAAACAACACTCTCACAATAGAAGTCTAAGACTTCTAAACAAATGGTCAAAGCAAGACCAATTGACCCTCAATTCTAGGACCGCATCCTAGAATCTCTCATGCTCACATCACACTCAACAGAAGCTAGAAGTCCGAAGACTTCTAAGCCCTCGGATCTCGCAAGATCATCACTCACAACGCAACTAGGATAAGCCAAACCTAAACTCCAAAATCCCATAAGATCATACAACCCTACCTCGAGCCTCAAAACGCTCACAAGATCAACCATATAACTTAAAGCCTTATAACAACCTCACAAGATAACCAACACCTCAAGCTTAGAATCAACATCAATCCATCAAATAATATCAAATCCTCGAAACTCACCTATGGTTCAAAGCCACTACTTGGCATTAACTCTAAGTTATGCTAGATCCATCCTAGCATGATACTAATACTAAACATAACTAAATCGAGTAAGATCATAAGCTCGGGGGAGAGGGTACTCACGTGATGTCAAAAGACGGAAGACGATCTATGAATGTCGATATGGATTCGTTGGCCTTAAATGGGGTGCTTCCGAACCTATCACCAACCAAACAAATTTAGCATAACGCTAAATTTGGACATACTACATAGTATATAAAACTATAACAATAATCCCCCATAATTTAAATTCGAATTTAAAATCTTAAAAACACTTTCCGGCAATTTATACAATTTTAGAAACTTGGTCACAAACCATAATTAAATCTTCGGGTCATAAACCGAAATAAATCCAACAAAGTGCACAATAGTTAAATCATAAAAGTTGGGTCATAAATTGTAAATAATTCTGCAGGATGGGTATATTGTTAACATTCCAAAAAATTGAGCCAAAACTGTAAATATAAAATATGGGCACTTTTCTGCAATTATACCAAAATGTGGGACTCAATTTGAAAATGTGAAAAGGGTTCTCTTTAACCCTTTTTCAGAAGCATTTACGCTGAAAAGGGGAAGAGTGCAGCGGCGGCGAAGGAAGCTGCACCGAGGCGTCTCCGGCGGCTTCGACAGGGGCGGGCAAGGGTTGACTGCGCAGGACTCAGGCGATGCTGCAGTGACGGTGGTCCTGGTGGCAGCAGAGGAGATGGAGAGGAACAACCATCTCTTCCCTTCTCTGTTCGACTGGCGGCGCAGAAAAGGGGGGTGAAGAAATCAGGGCGTGACGGACTTCCCCTCGGTGGTGGCAGACGACTCTTTTTCGGCGGAGGGACCTTGCTTGAGGTTGCAAGCGAGGAGGTAGACGAAGGGGAGGTCGCAACAAAGAAGAGGGTTGCGAGAGACTGAAGTCGAAGAGCAGAGGGAGGGCCGGAGACAGGCTCCGGTGTCTTGACAAGGAGGAGAGGTGGTGCTTTGTTGGTGGCTGTAGTGGCGGAGTGAGGCGGAAGCAGTGCACTCCCTGGCGGCTCGAAGAGGAGAAGGTAAGGCAGCAGTGGAGATCCGTGTCTGGCTCGATACAAAGGGAGGTTAGCGAGGTGGGTGAGAAGACTGTGAGGAAAGACAAACGAAGATAGATGGGCTGTTGAGGGATTGAATAGACACAAGTAGCTAGGAGATGTAGGCAGAAGCAAGAACACGCCATCAGCCTAGGCGGGAAGGAGAATCCAAGAAGGAAAAGAGATAATAAAAAAAAACACAAGTAATCAGAAATTAGAATTAACTCGATCAAAACACTCGAAATGAAATTTTCAGATCGGAAAAATTCCCGAACTTTTCTAGTGAAATAATATATGAAATATATATGTATAAATATATTTTAACATACTCGTAAAATTAAATTTACGATCTCAAAATACTCGCCAATATATTTAAGCTATAATAATAGAAATAAAATTTCGGAAAAATAAAAATCGAAAACGCACCCAATAAACGGGGCGTTACATCAGATCCCCCTAAAATAAGTTTCGTCCCGAAACTTGCTATACGTCGAACTTCTCGGTCCTAAGGCCGAGGTAAGGACTCTCAAACTAAGGGGACTTAAACCTTCACATCTATACTCAAACCTACTCAAACTACCACCGCAAGATATATCAGGTCTCATAGTACATTCCCGCACAAGGTACAACTACAAATAACATCACACAAAACAGAAATAACTTAAGGGGAGAACTAGGTCTAACCGTCGGTTCTATCAGAGATACTAACTCGGCATAAAACTCAACCAACGATACTATACTCCGTCTTCCTATTAGCCTCTTCTTTGTCTGCGACTAAATCACCATAGTTGACAATCTGTCTCGAGTCGTGTATGTACTCTCTCGACTGATACACATGAACACCGGGTGAACACTCTCTACTCTTGGCGGCTACGCCAACCGGTAAACTACTTTTCCTAACTTGCGCTAACATCTCACAAAGGTCCGATATATCGGAACTCAATTTCCTTCTCGGGTCTTTCTCAATAAACCATTATGTTTCCCTTTGATTTCTCTATCAAAGAAGATCGAACTTCTAATTTACACATTTGGCTTGGTTCTTGTCAAACCAAGTTTCGATTATATGTTTCCTCAATTCTTGTCGCAATTCCAAGTAGTGAAGGAAGTACCTTACTTCACCGCTTCTACTAACGATACTAGTATGCTATTACTTTTACATCGCTCCTCAATACCCAATCAAGACCTTTCCTTGGAGAATCACTTGTCCACTTCAAACCCATAATACATCAAGGTAAATCGAAACGGTTGCACCAATAAATCCCCTCTTAACTCTCAACAACTCTATTGTCAATTCTTTGTCACATTCAATACTTCATTATCATCAATAGTAGGCTACCATAATTGTTGTTATACAACTCTCTTCACAGATTTGGTAAAGCTCAGCACACCTAAGAAAACTTGTAACTTCTTTCACATCTTTCGGGGTTTGCCATCCCGAGACAGCTTGTCATACAACTTCTCTCTTCTTTGAGAGCAGACCAAAATATCTTGTTCGGGGCATAGTAAGCCCATATGGAATCACTACAATTTTTAGTGACCAAGGTTTGTCCGGAAAGCCGTATTTGCAACATCTCAATATCGAATTCTCATTTGGTGACAATCAACCCTTAAATCAATTTTAGAAGAGACTACCGACCCTTGCAACCAAACAACTAGATCATCCCTTCGTGGTAAGGGATACCTGTCCTTTACCATAATTATGTTCGACTCACGGTAACCGATGTTCAAATGGAGAGAATTGTCTCTCTTTTCGCAAACTGGTGTTCTTCATAACAAATTCAAATCAAGAGTTCAAGATAACATTTAATGTTCTTCGTAGCATTTCACTAATTCTTATGAATTCCTTTCAATAAGTTCTTACAATTGCTCCTTCACTTGCTTCCACAACTCATGTCTCTTCACAAGTTCCATTCCATGAGGCGTCTTAGATATCGGAATTGAGCCAAGCTTGACCCTAGTGGAAAAAATCCACGTTCCGATATATTGGAATCCGTTTTTTTTTTTTTTTTTTTTTTTTCTCATAACATAAGACCGACACAAACCTTGTCTTAACACTTGACAGGTAGTCATGGTATTAATGATCTCCCCCGATATGTTGGGGCGACGCCTCTCAAACACGTGTATTGCTCCATCTTTAGCTACAATGTTGACCGCCCTCTTTCAAATATTTGTCTTTTCTTGAATTGGAAAGGTTTGCTTGCATCTTCTGACTCTTGTGTTCTTATATAAGTATTCTTTTAACTTAATCCCATTTTCCCTCTTAAATGGCATGATTGTAAAAATCTTCTAAGATTTCTCACTTAAGTGCAACCATAAGGGTCCAATCGGTCGGACTTGGCCGCGTTTCAAAACAATTGACCTTATCTTTTCCACTTTCCTCGACATCCCAACATATGGAAAGAGCTCTTCGTATTCTACATAAGCTTTCATCATAGACATCCTTTCTTCAAGTAGAAATTAAACTTCACTTTCCTTTTGTAAAGTCAACCCGACGGTAGGGGTTCTAACCTCAATCTTCCATATACTTTTTGTACATCTCTTGTCGACATCAAACTTCAAAAACTCCGATCTTCTCTTACTCTTGTTGGTCACCTTATGCATCTCTCGGTATTCCATGAACAACTTCAGAATTGTACCGGTATGCCCCATGGAAAAATGCTAGAAGAAACTCCCCATCCAAAACCACTAAAGTATCAAACTCGTTACATCTTAAGTACTAACATCATAACTCTAAGCTTGCAGTGTTGCCCTATTCTAGGTCCTCCCTTTCACACCATAGCCACCTTGGCTCTTATGTGTGAGACTGAAACATCTAACTCAGCTTTTACTCGCAAAAACATAACCTCCATTTCATTAGAACGAACATATTATGCATCCCCTTTACGCACAACAACAAAAGAAGCCTCACTTTCCTCTTGGTTCTCTAGTTTCCTTCGCCTCAATCGTACTTTAAAAGTTTGATCCGTGTCATTCCCCATATGTCAATCCCATGACCTAAGAAATTTTCACAAGAATATTACAATCACTCCCCGGGAGGTCTGATACATTCAATCGATTTGATCCCATGCAATGTTACTTGATTAAGATAATTGTACTTAGTCGACATACTTCCTCACTACTTACCATTGACTTGGATCCACCCCGAATACTTTTAAGCTCTGGTTGTCGATCCTCTACATGCCCATAATCTTGTTTACTCATCCCCTTCTACACTCACCAATAGACAACCCGCACCTGTGCGTTCTCAACTGTCACCGATTAACTTGTATCTGACCTTCTCCGAAGTCAGCGACTTATTATTCTACTACACTTCTCATGTTACCATTCTCATGAAGGCTACCCTCCTCGGGGTACTTTACCTCAAACTTCATTAGCTCTTTCTTCATTTCATGCTTCCTCTTCTTTATAAGGTAACTATATCTTCTTTGTCTTGTTGTTTCGTATAACTCCCTTTCTTAGACTTAACCATTGTTCCTTGATGTCTTTCAAGAGCACCTTCCCAAATATTATAACCTTAGCTAGCATCCACTCGCGTTCCTCTTGGTTGGTATCTTAAATCTCTTGACCAAAGCTCTTCGTTCCGTCTTTCATCTTCTTAAGATCATCATCCACACACCCTCCTTCCTTCTTAGCATTGCTAAGTCTCATCTCAATGACGGAAAATGATTAACTCTAACAGATAATTCTACTATGTGAACTTTTTCCACGTGATCCTCCTCGTAACCTTCGTATTTTTGACTATTCAATTCTTGATACCTCGTAAGCTTAACTTACGGTATCTTAAATCTATCCCACATGGTTCGTTCACTCTTCTCATCTTGACTCCAATGCTTAGGAGCGTCTAAGGAAACTTCACATTTAATGGAATGTCACCTTCAACCTTGTTAGAATGTATCCCCCTCCTTCTCGATTCTCATCTTTAGTTGTCCACGCGTCTTCTTGAAGAACCATAAGTTCGTTATCTCTATTGGTCTCGTTGTCGTTTAATCATGGCTTCTTTATAACCACTTATACACCTTAACGTTGCTCTCTTTACTTGTATTGCTTCCATCTCGAATTCTCTTAAGTTGACTCAAAGTTTCCTTCTATTTGTTCGTCCTTGCCGCTAATGTCTTCTTTATCCTTCAAGCGGTTTCTTTGGCGTCCCCAAAAGGAGTCCGATGAATCGTCAGGGTGTTTGCCAGAACATGATGCTCAACTCGGTACTTGAGCATACTCATCATCGTATATATACTATCCTAATGCCAAAAGGGTGTTTGTCCAAGGGCGATGGTAGCTTCCTATCACCTAACTATAAGGCCAACTACTACTAATATAGTACTAGCATACCATATGTGTATGTATATATAACTATATATATAAGTCCTATGTTCACATTACTACTAATATATCACATCCGGAAATCCAATACAACAATACAAGGTCCAAACATGTACTATAATCCACATATATTCACTATATATATAAATCAAGTCATCATGCAACTACAATCCACATATACTATACACACCTACATATCTACATATATATGTAAATCCAATAAACTAAGCTGCCGAGATCAGCGGAAGAAGTGGTGGTCCGTACATTCTACCCCGACTCATGCATGTGATTTTGAAAACGAAAAGTCAGAACCCGTGTGAGTTCTGTTTATTCTTCATTCGGCCTTTAGAATATTGCGAGTGCCATTGTTGTCAACCTAGGGCTCTGATACCACTTTTGTAACACCCCGAATCCGCGGGACTCGGGATGCTACGGGTTGGGACCTCACAATGGGTCCCGACCCTTAGCCTGACAACAATTTCACCGGATCTTTCAACATGGCACAAATAAAGGCAAAACCAAAATTTCTTTTAATGCAAATGATAAGAAACCCGAAGGAAAACAACAAAAGACTTCAGCCGATAAACAACACCAAAGATCAAAACGCCATACACACGGCATACCAACATAAAAAAACGAAGAATAAAACACAACTCGACTCCAACTAAAACCCACTCCTAAAATGTACGGAACCCCGGCTGCCCACTCTTCCGGATCTCTCGGCCGCTTTCCTAACCTGCAAGGCAATCTACAACAATTGGTATAAAACCGTTAGCTAATATTCGAAGCATTAGAATCAAGGTGAAAGGCACAAACACAAGTAAATAAACATAACACACAATGTACATCAAATCACACAAGTCCGGTTTATTATCTTTTTATTATTAAGTCGTATCCCGTTCTAATTCAACTTCTTTTGTGACACGAGAATCCTCCGAAACTCGCCTCGGTCCCTTCTTCCGGCAATGGAACGGTCGGATGCCTCCGACCGTCTAACCAGCACGGGCCAGTCGCCGAGATCCCCCTAGCTCTCACGGGGAGCCAGGAAGTGATGTCACCGCCCGTTATCATACACTTGGGCCAAATAATATAAAGGTCGGTAATCCTATTTCCGGTTTAGTTGTTATAAACAGTAAAATAATAAACACACACCACCCAACACACAATAATGCTAATACAAAGAATACGAACTAAGTAAGTCCGGAGACTTACCTCGTCATCACACTCAACTCACAACACTCTCGCTTCCTTAGGGGAGGAAGACCATAACCTGCTCACAAGAAGATAACTATATCAAAACAACACTCTCACAATAGAAGTCTAAGACTTCTAAACAAATGGTCAAAGCAAGACCAATTGACCCTCAATTCTAGGACCGCATCCTAGAACCTCTCATGCTCACATCACACTCAACAGAAGCTAGAAGTCCTAAGACTTCTAAGCCCTCGGATCTCGCAAGATCATCACTCACAACGCAACTAGGATAAGCCAAACCTAAACTCCAAAATCCCATAAGATCATACAACCCCACCTCGAGCCTCAAAACGCTCACAAGATCAACCATATAACTTAAAGCCTTATAACAACCTCACAAGATAACCAACACCTCAAGCTTAGAATCAACATCAATCCATCAAATAATATCAAATCCTCGAAACTCACCTATGGTTCAAAGCCACTACTTGGCATTAACTCTAAGTTATGCTAGATCCATCCTAGCATGATACTAATACTAAACATAACTAAATCGAGTAAGATCATAAGCTCGGGGGAGAGGGTACTCACGTGATGTCAAAAGACGGAAGACGATCTATGAATGTCGATATGGATTCGTTGGCCTTAAATGGGGTGCTTCCGAACCTATCACCAACCAAACAAATTTAGCATAACGCTAAATTTGGACATACTACATAGTATATAAAACTATAACAATAATCCCCCATAATTTAAATTCGAATTTAAAATCTTAAAAACACTTTCCGGCAATTTATACAATTTTAGAAACTTGGTCACAAACCATAATTAAATCTTCGGGTCATAAACCGAAATAAATCCAACAAAGTGCACAATAGTTAAATCATAAAAGTTGGGTCATAAATTGTAAATAATTCTGCAGGATGGGTATATTGTTAACATTCCAAAAAATTGAGCCAAAACTGTAAATATAAAATATGGGCACTTTTCTGCAATTATACCAAAATGTGGGACTCAATTTGAAAATGTGAAAAGGGTTCTCTTTAACCCTTTTTCAGAAGCATTTACGCTGAAAAGGGGAAGAGTGCAGCGGCGGCGAAGGAAGCTGCACCGAGGCGTCTCCGGCGGCTTCGACAGGGGCGGGCAAGGGTTGACTGCGCAGGACTCAGGCGATGCTGCAGTGACGGTGGTCCTGGTGGCAGCAGAGGAGATGGAGAGGAACAACCATCTCTTCCCTTCTCTGTTCGACTGGCGGCGCAGAAAGGGGGGTGAAGAAATCAGGGCGTGACGGACTTCCCCTCGGTGGTGGCAGACGACTCTTTTTCGGCGGAGGGACCTTGCTTGAGGTTGCAAGCGAGGAGGTAGACGAAGGGGAGGTCGCAACAGAGAAGAGGGTTGCGAGAGACTGAAGTCGAAGAGCAGAGGGAGGGCCGGAGACAGGCTCCGGTGTCTTGACAAGGAGGAGAGGTGGTGCTTTGTTGGTGGCTGTAGTGGCGGAGTGAGGCGGCAGCAGTGCACTCCCTGGCGGCTCGAAGAGGAGAAGGTAAGGCAGCAGTGGAGATCCGTGTCTGGCTCGATACAAAGGGAGGTTAGCGAGGTGGGTGAGAAGACTGTGAGGAAAGACAAACGAAGATAGATGGGCTGTTGAGGAATTGAATAGACACAAGTAGCTAGGAGATGTAGGCAGAAGCAAGAATACGCCATCAGCCTAGGCGGGAAGGAGAATCCAAGAAGGAAAAGAGATAATAAAAAAAAACACAAGTAATCGGAAATTAGAATTAACTCGATCAAAACACTCGAAATGAAATTTTCAGATCGGAAAAATTCCCGAACTTTTCTAGTGAAATAATATATGAAATATATATGTATAAATATATTTTAACATACTCGTAAAATTAAATTTACGATCTCAAAATACTCGCCAATATATTTAAGCTATAACAATAGAAATAAAATTTCGGAAAAATAAAAATCGAAAACGCACCCAATAAACGGGGCGTTACACATATATACTCATAAAATTTAATTTACGACGTAAATTACTCGTTAATTATATATACGCTACTAAAATATCGATAAAAGCCGGAAGGAATAAAAAACGCAAACGCACCAAAATTTAGGGCGTTACAAATTTAAAGAAGCAATCATCTGGAATTATTACTCTTGGTGATAAAGGAAAGTGTGACATAATTGGCATTGGGAAAATTTGCTATGATTCATCCAACTTTATTGATGATGTTTATTTAGTTGATGGATTGAAATATAATTTGCTTAGTATTTCTCAAATTTGTGATAAAGGAAATAAAATCATGTTTGATTCAGAAAAATGTGAAGTTCAAGACATAAAGGCGGGAGAAGTATTGCTCACTGCTCCTAGGTGTAATAATGTTTATTCTTTGAGTACTAACCAAGTTGCAGGAACTAAGCTAAAATGTCTAATGGCCTTGACTGATGATCCAAGGCTTTGGCATAGAAGACTTGGTCACGTAAGCATGCACACCATGCAGAAGCTACTTACAAAAGATTTGGTTCGTGGTTTGCCAAACCTAAACTTCAAGGTTGATGACCTATGTAAAGCATGTACACAAGGTAAACAAACAAGAGTTTCATTCAAACCTAAGAAAGCTGTAAGTTCTTCTCGACCTATTGAACTTTTACATATGGATCTTTGTGGACCTATGCATGTCAAATCTCCCGGAGGAAAACAATACATCCTTGTTATAGTAGACGATTTCTCTCGGTTTACATGGATATCCTTTTTACGAGAAAAATATGAAGCTTTATTTGAGTTTTCAAAATTGTGTAAGGAGTTACAAAGTTTGAAAAACCTACCAATCATTTCTATAAGAAGCGATCATGGTAGAGAATTTGATCAACTAAAGTTCGATTTATTTTGTGCAAAATATGGTATTTCTCATAACTTTTCAGCTCCTAGAACTCGTTAACAAAATGGAGTTGTGGAACGTAAGAACCGCTCTCTTGAGGATATGTCTAGGACAATGCTTTTAGAAAATCATTTGCCAAAAAGTTTTTGGGCTGAAGCAGTAAACACCGCAAATTATATTTTAAATCGATGCTTAATTCGCCCTATTTTAGTAAAAGACTCCTTATGAACTCTTTAAAGGAAGAAAACCAAATATTTCATACTTCAAACCTTTTGGATGTACTTTTTTTGTTCACAACAATGGAAAAGACAATCTCGGGAAACTTGATTCACGTAGTGATGAAGTTATATTCATTGGATATGCTTCAAATAGCAAAGCTTATCGAGTATATAACAAACGTACCAAAGTTGTTGAAGAAAGCATTCATTTTATTTTTGATGAAAGCAATGAGATACTTTGAGTGAGAGTTTTGCAGATTTAAATCTGAATCAAAGAGAAGATCACATTTCGGATGAAGAGGAAGATCCTAAAGGTCAAGACAAAAATATGCAAGAAAAAATTCAAGATACCAAAGAAAATTCTCAAGACCTTGAAACACATCTTCAAGACTTTGAAACTAGAAACTGTGACAACAAAACTCCACTTCAAGGGCTTGAAACTCAACTTCAAGGCCTTGAGATTGGAACAACAGGTAATGCACAAACGGTACCCGAATCAAATCAAACATATTCAGCTCAACCTTCTGGATCTACATCATCTGTTAAAAGAAGAAAAGTTCAACACTCCTCGTATCATCCACAAGAAAATGTGATCTCAGATCCAAATGTTGGAGTTCAAACTCGATCTAAAGTGAATAACCTTTTTGCCTTCTCTGTTTTTGTATCACTTGTCGAGCTAAAGAACTACATTCAAGCTTTTCAAGAACCAGACTGTATCATTGCCATGCAAAATGAAATAAATGAATTTGAGAGGAACAAGGTATGGACTTTTACTTCAAGACCAAAGCATCAATCAGTTATTGGCACGAAGTGGGTCTTTCGAAACAAATTGGATGAAAGTGGCAAAGTCATACGAAACAAAGCACGACTTGTAGCACAAGGCTATAACTAAGAAGAAGGTATTGATTATGAGGAGACTTTTGCTCCCGTTGCCAGGTTAGAAGCCATACGCATGTTACTTGCATTTGCATCCTTCATGAGCATAAAACTTTTTCAAATGGATGTAAAATGTGCTTTTCTAAACGGCTTCTTAAAAGAGGAAGTCTATGTTGCTCAACCTCCTGGTTTTGAAAATGATGAATTTCCGGATCATGTTTTTAAATTGGATAAAGCTCTTTATGGTCTTAAGCAAGCTCCTCGAGCTTGGTATGAAAGATTGTATAAATATCTTCTTGAAAACAATTTTAAAAGAGATTTGATTGATAAAACATTGTTTATCAAAACTAGAGGCAACGACATTTTAGTAGTACAAATCTGTGTTGGTGATATATTATTCGGTGCTACTAATGATTTCCTTTGCAAGGAATTTTCAGATATTATGTGCAGGGAATTTGAGATGAGCTTAATGGGAGAGTTAAATTTCTTTCTTGGACTTCAAGTTACACAAGAAAAGAAAGGAATTTTTCTCTATCAAAGCAAGTATAATAAAGACTTGCTTAAAAAGTACAAAATGGATCAATCTAAGGTTGCAAAGACTCCTATGAGTTCAACACTTTCGCTAGATCATGACAAGAATGGTAAAAGTGTAGTACAAAAGAAGTATCAAGATATGATCGGTTCATTGTTGTATCTAACTGCTAGTCGTCCTGACATTATGTTTAGTGTGTGCATGTGTGCAAGATTTCAAGCCGATCCTAAAGAGTCACACTTGATACCTGTGAAAAGAATTTTTCGGTATCTCAATGGCACTAAGGATCTAGGGTTATGGTACCCACGTCAAAGCTCGTTTCATCTTGTTGGCAATTCAGATGCAGACTTTGCAGGTTATAAGGTCGATAGAAAAAGTACTTCTGGATGTTGACAATTCTTAGGGTCATCCCTAATTAGTTGGCACTCCAAAAAGCAAAATTTTGTTGCCCTATCCATAGCTGAGGCCGAATATATAGCTGCTAGAGCTTGTTGTGCTCAAATTCTTTGGATTGCTCAACAACTTCGTGACCTTGGCTTTGACTTGAGAGGTATTCCTATAAAATGTGATAATACTAGTACTATTTTTATAGCCATAAATCCCGTGCAGCATTCAAGGACCAAGCATATTGATGTAAGGCATCACTTCATACGTGATCACGTTGAGAAAGGTGATGTTTCGATTTCTTTTATCTCAACTAACTTGCAGCTTGCAAATATCTTTACCAAGCCTCTTCGTGAGGAACAATTTAATTTTATTATATTGGAGCTTGGTATGTTGAACAAGGAAGCATTAACGTACGGGGAGTAAACGAGTTTTAATCATCCTACGCATGCAGCCCATTTGATGATTTCAAGGGCCTTGAAATCAAATTCAAGGGACCTTGAAACATTGTAATGGTAATTGACTTTACGGATCTTTTAAGAGTTAATATTTGTTAGATATTTTAATTCTTAAATTTTTTTTATCCTTAACTTGAAACAATTTTGATTTTGGTTTTAAAAAGCTTGATTCTCTCAAAGATTTTGTCATATCCCTGATAAAAAGGACCTAATTTCTCATCTTTTTATCCTTTCACAAGAAACCCTACTTCAAAATTCTTTGATTTCTCTCTCAAACTTTCCTCATGGCACCCCGAAGCAAGAGATCTACTGCTCCATCTTCAAACAAGAAAGTTGTTCAGATTTCTTCAATCGAGAGAGAAGAAAAACCTTCTGAAGATCGGATACATCTTAGATTACTAGTCTTCCCTCATCATGGTTTATAAATTTTCAAGCTTCTGGATCTTGGCTTGATGGCTTTCACAATCGACCGTTCTATAAGTGTGATTTGGTGGATACTAACTTTCTCGATACTCTCAAGATACCCTGCATAGACATGCTGAAGAGTTCGATTATCTGGAAGGTTTTAAACCCTGGAGATTTTGCTTTTCCACGGCTCACAAGACTATTCTATGTTAATCTCACCACAAAAAGGGACAAAGGGGGTATTACTCTTGAATCTTCAGTCATAGGTACTCCAATTTCACTCACTTCTTCTATTCTCAGTGAAAATTTTTGGAATTCCTACAAATGTAGTGTTCAACTATCCTTCAAGGTCAGAGAGTGTTCGTATTGCTAAATAGAATTTTCTGATTCCCAATTCAAATCACGTCAACTCACTCATACTTCTCTGACTTTAGAGGCTAAAATAGTGTTCACCATACTAGTTCGATGTGTTGTTCCCCGTGCAAACTTAAGAGAGATGCTGACTGATCAATCTCTGGAATTAATTCATTTACTTATGTCTGATGTGGCCATAGATGTGCCTAATCTGATTCTCAATCATATGTTGCATTCTGTTAACTCTCAGAGATCTATTCCTTTTCCTTATGGAAATTTGCTGCCTAAGGTCTTTGATTATTACAGAATTGATACATCTTCTGAGGAAAGCCAATCTATTAATAGTAAAATTGATGAGAACTGCTTAGAACGTCTAGGGATTGAGATAACTCTTGCAGGAACATGGACTTTGAAAGGATTAAAATCCAAATGAAGAAGTTAAATTCTCTCTTACTCCAAAAATCAGGTTAGAGGGTTGTGAAAATGAAATAGCTCGTCTCAATCGTGAATTGTCTGATTTTAAGTTTGATGCCAGAAGGAGAATGGGTTCAAATTTCGAGTTATTGGCTACCATCATTGCTAAAGTAAATAAGATGTATTTGATAAATGCTCTTACACTAACTACAATGGGAAGTAATGTGCCCATACCTGAAGATGTAGCTCAACATACTCAAGAGCAGGTTGAGAATATGCTGGCGTGTCCAAAATAAATCAATTATGTACCCAACTCATGAAGAGCCAATGTTCTTGCCGAAAGTTGAGTATGAAGTTATTAAACAAAGAAGAGATAAAGAAAAGAGAAGACGTTTGGCAGCTGAAATGGATGATTGGCGTTATAAGAAAACTTCATCCAAAGGAAAGATGAAGTTTTATGAGGAATTTTAAAGATGACTGATCTTTTTCTCTATGGGTTAACTGGTTTGTTTCCCTCGTTGAAAATACATTTGTTTTTGGGTTTGTAATTGATTTTTAAGACTTCCTGGTTTGACTGTTTTTTCTCCCTTGTTGAAAGACAAAGGGGGAGAAATATGATCCGACATTTCCGATATACTGCATTCGGCATTTTTAGTTTTGAGATTGCTATATGCATTGCTAAACTAACAAATGCAGGAACGAAACATTGTGTTGTCTTCCATCAAGGGGGAGATTGAAAACTCCACCTTGATTGAAATGGTTTATAGGTGTTGATGATGGAAGACTTTACACAAATATAGTAGTTGAATCTCTAACAATGTACTTGATTATATTTCTAGATGTTTGTTGGTTTGAATTCAGTGTAGGTTGTATATCTACATGTCAAGGGCCTTGAAGTAGGATTCAAGAACAAGTTCAAAAGGACGAAGATCAAGGGCCTTGGAAACTAACAAATGCTGGAACGAAACTTTGTGTTATCTTCCATCAAGGCGGAGATTGAAAACTCCACCTTGATTGAAATGGTTTACAAGTGTTGATGATGGAAGACTTTACACAAATATAGAGTTGGATCTCTAACAATGTGCTTGATTATGTTTCTAGATGTTTGGTTGGTTTGAATTCAATGCAGGTTGTATATCTACATGTCAAGGGCCTTGAAGTAGGATTCAAGAACAAGTTCAAAAGGACGAAGATCAAGGGCCTTGGAAACTAACAAATGCTGGAACGAAACTTTGTGTTATCTTCCATCAAGGCGGAGATTGAAAACTCCACCTTGATTGAAATGGTTTACAAGTGTTGATGATGGAAGACTTTACACAAATATAGAGTTGGATCTCTAACAATGTACTTGATTATGTTTCTAGATGTTTGGTTGGTTTGAATTCAGTGCAGGTTGTATATCTACATGTCAAGGGCCTTGAAGTATGATTCAAGAACAAGTTCAAAAGGACGAAGATCAAGGGCCTTGGAAACTAAAGTGCACGGAACAAGGATTCAAATAAATTGAAGATCTTCGTTGAAGATTCTGTAACAAGAAGATCTTATCAACCAAAAACTTTTTCAACCGAAGGAAGATCTCAACCGAAGGACAGAGAATCATTTCGAGAAGATTTTCTAAACAACAAAAATGGCAAAAATATCTTCTCTCTCTTATCCAACAGAAGACGAGAAGATCAAGGAGTAAAAGACTCAACGTGTTCGTAGGGATCAAAGACGTGCAACGTCTACCTTACGATCTTCATGGAAAAGAAGGTTGATCTTCAAACGGTCATTTCTACAACGGCTAGAAGATCTTTCCATAGAAGATATAAATGAAGATGATGGTCGAAGAAGAATACACACAAGCCTACACCGGAAAACATCCTTGCATCCTCAAGCAACCTAATCATCTTCATTCGTTGTTTTTCTTTCTCACATTCACATAAAAGTTTTATCCCCTTAGAGAGAGAGAAAACACAAGAGCTCCATTGGTAGATCTAAAAAGTGTTTTACTAGAGTGTGTTACTCTGCGAAGTAACTAGGCTATTATAGCTAGGTTAAGAGTTGGAGCTAGATCGTAGCATTGGCTACAAGTGAGAGAAGAAGGGGATTTCTTCTAGTTTGTATCTAGGACTCTTTGAAGCTAATAATAGATAGTTAGATCCTACGGATATACCCTGGGACGGAGAGTAGGCTATTTAGAGCCGAACTTCGTAAACATATCCTCGTGTCAATCTTTTCAGTTCCGCACCATATAAGCTTTACTATGACTAACTTTGTTTTGCAGAAGAAAGAAGTCAAGGCCCTTGAAATTGAGTTTCAAAGCCCTTAAAATCGAAGTTTCACTAGTAACACAAATTGACATCAAGGCCCTTGAAAGGAGGTTCAAGGCCTTGAGATTTGGTTTGCAAAAAGTTTCCATACTCTATTCAACCCCCCCTTCTAGAGTATTATCTATATTATTTATATCTCCTAACGGTTCTTCACATACATATACAAAATATCCAATAATCCCTCGCACAATCCTAGTGTACGGAAGCCCTCAGCGGATCACCCATCTGGCATACTCTACAGTCCTCCTAACTTGTAGATCATCTACTACATAGTACAAACCGTTAGCTAACCATTCATATATAAGATAATACATAAGCACATACACATGTCATGGCATCATAAACACATAATCATTGAGAGAATGTGGTGAGAGATGCTCTCTTTTGGATGAACTTGTTTTGGCTGAATAATTCTCCTTTCAATTGATTACTGTAGTATGTTTGATTTCCGCGCGTCATTGCTAGCGTTACTATAGCTGTTCTTGAATTTGAAAACTGAGCTGAATTTGGTGCTACTGACCGGGATCTGGATCTTGATTTGTGCGTTTCTTCTGAATAGAACTCATCTGCAAGCATTTGGGTTGAGAGTTATCTAAAGTTCTTGAGCTTTGGATTGTAAATCTCTTTGCTCATTGTTTGGCTTAGGATTGAGTGCATGAGGAGACTGCACGAACAAGGTGAGAAACCGGGAATTTGTTTTGTTTATCTCAAGGTGGACTTGAGATTTCTGGTTTCATTTTCTTAGAAGTGAGACCAGGTTTTTAAATCGAGTAATTAGGTCGATTGGGAAAATGATTTGGATTGTATGGCAATTGGTATGGAATTGGTTCGACTGAATGAGGATGGTGGTTTGAAGCCGATTCAAGGAATGGATGGTCAGATTGTGGTTGTTGGAGCTTCGAAGGTTGTCTCCCAAGTGGTGGAACGGGAACTCACTTATGTGAACGTTGCGTTCAATGTTCATCTACCAGAGGTTGATACTGAAGGTAACGAGTTAGAGCAGAACATTGTTGTGGATATGGTGGATGGAAAGAGTGCAGTGGATGCTGTTGAAGATTTGTGTGAGACTAGTAAGCAGTTGATAGTTAAGAATGATGTTAAAGGAAAAGGCAAAGCTAAGGTTAAGGATGATGTGTATGAGCAGGAATTTCCACATTTGCCGGCAAAGGTTACAAGTTCTAAGCAGAGGCCATTTATGCAGGCTAGACAGAAACCTTCGGTATGGAAAGGAGATAGTAAGCGGATTTGAATTAATGCAGGTGAGGGAGCCAAGTTAATGCTGATTAAAGATAAGCCTGTGACTCTTAAGAAGTGTGATGCAATCCCAGTTGAAAAGGTTTGGGGTTAATGTTTAATTGGGAGATATGTGGGTAGATTTCCTGGGCATAAAGCTGTCAATGATTTGAGGGGAACTTGGGGAGTGAAGTTATATAACAAATATGAGGCTGGGCTTATGTTCTTCACGTTTGACACTCCACATGATAAAATTAAGCTGCTTCTTAAGGGGCCCTATTTCTTATTCAATTGGCCTTTGTTGGTGAAGCAGATGCTTTAGAGATTTGCATTTACAAAGGAAGGTATGGCTATTATGCCAATCTGGGTTAGATTGCATGAGGTGCCAAAAGATTATTGTATAGTGGATATCTTAAGTTTAATAGCTTCGCAGCTAGGTACTCCTTTGTATATTGACCCCATTACAGAACAAAGGAAAAGAGGTACTTATTCTCGAGTACTTGTAGAGGTTAGTTTTGCTAAAGAGGTGCTCAGGACTGTCAAGATTGAGTATGGGGATGGTGATAGTTTTGATAGTGGTATCTTATATGAGAATGAGCCTCGTTTTTGTAAACATTGTTATGGTTTTGGGCATAAGTTGGATGTATGCCCTAGGCTTATTTCTAAGAAGGGTGGAAATATGAAGCAAAAGGAAGTTGTTGATAATGCTAAGAATGTGCAAGGGGAGATTGCAAAGGAGACACAGAATGATTGGGTAAAGCCCGCACAGGATGCACATAATGGGTCAATAGAGGGTACTATGAAGGAAGTTCTGGATATTAATCAGAGTCAAGCTATGGAGGTTGATGAAGTTGCTCCTGCGATACAACAACAGGATGTGAGTGTTGAGCAGGGTGAAGCTATAAGGTTAGTACACGAGAATGTAGAGATTAAGCAGGATGATGTTGATGTCAACTTAATGCAAGGAGAAGAACTGCCAGAGGAGCCACCTGATAAAGGGAAGGTGGTGGTAGGTAGTATTGAAGAGTTGTCAGGGCTGGTGGAAAGGGATAGTTGCATGGAGGATATGCATAAAGACATAACTCAGATGGGCTTTGGTGAAATTCATAAGCCAGTTGTGAGTATAGGTATGACTGGATAAGCTAATGCAAAGGGGATGAAGTGTTGGCTGAGAGGGTAAAGGAAGGTACAGAAGAAGTGCATGTACAAGTTGAGGATAAGAGTGTAAATGATGTGGGTGGCGATGTAGAAGTTGAGAGTATACAGAGAAGTATGAGTGGTAGTACTCAGAGGGGTAGAGGTAGAGCTTCTTTCGCAGGTGCCACACCTAGGAAGATTTCAACTCGAAGTAGTGTAGCATCTGCTCATGGTGTGCAACATAAATGAGTTTACAGCCTGGAACATAAGGGGTTTGACCACACCCCTGAAACAAAAAGGTTTGGTGCAGCTTGCTAAGAAGTATAGAGCTGGATTTGTGAGTGTGTTTCAAACGAAAATGGAATGTGCTACGATTAATGTTTTTCAAGTAATGCATGGAATGTTGCCAGGATGGGAAGTAGTCACTAATTTTCAGTTGCATGAGTATGGGAGGATACTTGTGTGCTGGAATGTGCAGTTGTTTGATGTGGAAGTTGTTATGAATGCTCCTCAGTGTATTGGATGTTTAGTGGTGTGCAAAACAACAAGATTTAAGTTTGGTGTAGCTTCAGTATATGGTTTTCACAAGGTGTCACACAGGAAGGTTTTATGAGAGGAATTAACTTCATTGTTGTCTGATCATTCTAGACCATGGTTGAGGTTTGGAAATTTAACAATGTGTTAAATGCAGATGAAAGAATAAATTGTGAAAATTTAACAATGATCCCGAATCCGGCTGAATGAGGCGAATCCAGATGCGGAATGAAATGTCGATGGTAAATGGACGCAAGAAGGTGTAGAGAAGAACCAAAGAGAGTCAACGAAAGGATCCAAGGCTGAAGAGCCAAAACCCCACTTCGTGAATGCCCTAGACCCGTCTCCAATACAACTTTATACTACCTCCGGCTGGACTAGCACAAAGAGGGACTCGTGAAGGCTCGAAGCACCAATCCGAAGGCGGTTGACACGAACAAGCTCAGCCAAGCAAACAACAGCAATGCCAACCAAAAATTCTCTTGTTCTTTGATTGATTTTGTGAATGATTACAAATGTAATTCTAAGCAATGAAATTAACGTACCTAATCAACAGCTAAAGAGGCTATATATATAGACTCTTTTATCTAGACAAAAATAAAGAAAAGAAAACTAAAACATTAGTGGAAAGGTGGTCATAAGAGAGCTTCCTCTAATGTAGCTAACAACTTAACAAACAACTAATCATCATGAAAATAGGCTGACTTATTCAAACAGATCCTTGGAGTGAGATGGACGGTTTTAAGAGCCCAAATGATGATCCGAATGAGGGAGCTGATTACTCTCTTGGGCCTCCTTGAACGTGATCAGCTGGCTACCTTCTTGGGCTGTTTTGGACGTGAGTAGCAGCCTACCCTCTTGGGTTGCCTTGGACGTGAGCAGCTGCCTCCCCTCTTGGGCTGCCTTGGACGTGTGCAACAACCTCCTCTCTTGGGCTGCCTTGGACGTGAGCAACAACCTATCCTCTTGGTCTGCATGGGAAGTGAATAACATCTGCATGGTCTCCTCGAGCTGCCTGGGAAGTGAGCACGTCGGCATGGTCTCCTCCCTTGGTTCGCTTGCTCTTCTTGGATCTCCTTAGCTCTTGCTCTAGTAATGGGACCTTGATATCTTCCATGTGATGCTCCTACATCATCCACTCCTTCTTGGAAAGAATTCGACCCCGAATTTTCATCTTGTTCTGAATCTCCTTCATAGGGGCTCAAATCTCCTACGTTAAAAGTGGTACTAACTCCATACTCTTCCGGTAAGTCCAACACATATGCGTTGTCGTTAATCCGGTGTAAGACTTTGAATGGTCCATCACCCCGTGGGGCTAGCTTGGAATGGCGTTTTGTCGGAAACCGCTCTTTCCTTAGATGTAGCCAAACTAAGTCGCCGCACTGGAAAACCATCTTCCGACGTCCTTTGTTATTCCGAGCTGCAGTTTCAACGCCCTTCTTATCAAGTGCAGCCTTGGTCTTAGCATGAAGTTCCTGAATATAGTCCGCCTGTTCCAAAGCATCAAAAGCTACTTGATCCTTTCGAGGAATCGGTAATAAGTCCAAAGGAGTTAAAGGGTTAAATCCATAAACACATTTGAAAGGTGATAACGAAGTGGAAGAATGCATGGTGCGATTATAAGCAAACTCGATATGTGGTAACATGTCTTCCCATTCTTTTGAGTTATCTTTCAACATGGTTCTAAGGAGGGTCGTTAGGGTCCTATTGGTGACTTCCGTTTGCCCATCTGTTTGGGGATGACTAGAGGTCGAGAATAGTAATCTAGTGCCCATTTTTCCCCAAAGCATTTTCGAAAAGAAACTCAAAAACTTGACATCCCTATCACTAACAATAGTTTTCGGTATTCCATGCAATCTCACTATTTCCTTAATGAAAAGATTAGCAACATTATATGCATCATCAGTTTTATGACATGGAATAAAATGTGCCATTTTAGAGAATCTATCTACTACCACAAAAATGGAATCTCTTCCTTTCTTAGTCCTAGGTAGTCCAACAATGAAATCCATACTTATATCTTCCCAAGGGCCATTAGGCGTTGGTAAGGTTGTATGCAGCCCGTGGGGTTGTACCCTAGCTTTGGCCTTAAGACATTCAATGCACCTTTTCAGCATGTGTTCTACATCCCTTAACATATGAGGCCAATAAAAGTGAGTTTGCAACATGTGATAAGTTTTGTCCCTCCCAAAATGCCCCATTAAACCTCCTTTATGGGCTTCTTCTACTAATAGGATCCTAAGGGAACATCTAGGTATGCAAATTTTATCCACTTTAAACAAGAAACCTTTAAACACAAAGTAGTTATCATAAGGGCCTTGAGTAGTGCATCTATGAAATATCTTCCCAAATTCAGCATCATCCACATATAATTCTTTAATGTAAGTAAAACCCAACATCCTAGAATCCAAGGTGGTGATTAAAGTGTATCTCCTAGACAATGCATCCGCTACGACATTATCCTTTCCTTTCTTCTACTTGATAATGTAAGGAAAGGTTTCGATGAACTCCATCCACCTACCATGCCGCCTATCTAGCTTATCTTGGCTCCTAAAGTGTCTAAGTGAATCATGATCGGTTTTCAAAACAAACTCTTGGGGCCAAAGGTAATGTTGCCATGTTTTGAGTACCCTAAACAAGGCATACAATTCTTTGTCATACGTGGAATAGTTTAAGCATGCACCCTTCAATTTTTCACTAAAGAAAGCTAGAGGCTTACCTTCTTGCATAAGGACGCCGCCAATACCAATGCCGGACGCGTCGCATTCAACCTCAAAGTGTTTAGTGAAGTCCAGTAGAGCGAGTAGTGGTGCGTGGGTGAGGCATCTCTTGAGCTCTTCAAATGCTCTTTGTTGAGGTTCATTCCACTCAAAAGGAACCTTCTTTTTGGTCAAAGACGTGAGTGGTGCTGCAATGGTACTAAAATCTCTCACAAATCTTCTATAGAATGTAGCTAGGCCATGGAAACTCCTCACGTCACCAACCGACCTAGGAATGGGCCATTCATTGATTGCTTTAACCTTGTCCTCATCCACTTGCAAACCATTGGCACTTACTACAAAACCAAGGAAAATCACTCGGTTAGTATAGAAATCACATTTTTTAATATTAGCATACAAGTATTCTATACGCAATGTAGCAAGCACATCTCTCAAATGATTTTCATGCTCCTTTAAAGTCTTGCTATAGATAAGAATGTCATCAAAGTAGACTACAACAAATAAACCAATATAAGGTCTCAAAATATGATTCATTAATCTCATGAAGGTACTAGGAGTGTTAGTTAAGCCAAAAGGCATTACTAGCCACTCATAGAGACCAAATTTGGTTTTAAAAGCTGTTTTCCATTCATCCCCTTCCCTCATTCTAATTTGATGGTAGCCACTCCTAAGGTCAATCTTAGTGAAAATTGTAGCTCCATGTAACTCATCAAGCATGTCATCTAGACAGGCAATCGGGTGTCTATACTTGATAGTAATGTTATTGATTGCTCTACAATCAATACACATTCTCCAAGTATTATCCTTCTTGGGTACTAGCAGGACGGGGAAGGCACAAGGACTAAGGCTTTCCCGAACATACCCTTTATCTAGCAAGGCTTGAACTTGGTTCTGAATTTCCTGGGCTTCCGTAGGGTTCATCCTATAGGCAGGCCTATTGGGAAGAGTGGCTCCGGGTATTAAATCTATTTGGTGTTCAATGCCCCTAATGGGCGGCAAGCCAGCTGGAATCTCCTCAGGAAAAACGTCCTTAAACTCGTCTAACAGCCCCTGGATAGAACTAGGAAGTGAAATCGTAGAGTCATGAGGCACAGTCACTAGAGATTTACACAAACTCATCATTAGCTCATCCATAGAAGCATAGTTAGTGACATATTCATTCCTAGACTCAAGATAGCTACTTGTTGGTTGTACTAACAGTTTTTGATGGGTTTTGTTCTCCTTACTATTAGGCCGTGTGATCTTAGGCTTGGGAGGGGTTCCTTGCTCTACCCTCTTGTTCTCATAGTACTCGGCTATTTGTAAAGGTGTCATAGGTTTAAGTGTTAAAGTTTTACCTTTATACTCAAAGCTATATTTATTAGAAAACCCATCATGAACAACTTTCCTATCATATTGCCATGGACGACCAAGCAACAAGTGACAAGCATTCATAAGCACAACATCACATGTAATAACATCCTCATATGATCCTAATGTTATATTGACCTTAGTTTGCTTATTGACCTTAAGTTCTCCACACTCATTCATCCAATGTAGTTTATACGGCCTAGGATGATAAAATGTAAGAAGTTGTAATTTGTTTACCATTTCAGTGCTAGCTATGTTGCAACAACTTCCTCCATCAATTATCACATTACACACTTTTCCTTTAATACTACACCTAGTATGAAATAGATTTTCACGTTGGTTATCCTCACAAGGTGCTAGTTGGACATGCAAAGTTCTCCTAGCTATCAAAGATTCACCTTGTTCATATTCAATGCAATCATCATTCTCATTTTGTTCATTGTCATCAATTAAGGTATTTTCATCATCTAATTCCACATCATCCTCACTCTCATATTCTCCTAGATGATTTATGATCAAAGTGCGTCTATTAGGACATTCTCTACTCATGTGTCCTCTACCTTGGCATTTAAAACACACAATGTCCCTAGTTCTAGAGTTAGAGGTAGGAGTACTCCCTCGATGATCACGAAGGCTCATTCAAGGATCGTGGTGTAGTGGACGGTGTAGAAGACCTCCTTTGCCCTTCTTGGCCCATAAGTGCCGACTTTCTCTCTTCCTTCCGGCCTCCTTGTTCCTTGTTGTGGTTAGGCAGCCGGCTCCCTTGTGCTTTCCAAGCGTTGGGCGTCCCATGAGGTGGCTTGTATTCCCGGTTTCTCACCTTAGTCTTCCTTTCCACCTTGATGGCCAAGTGTAGTAATTGCTCCATGGTGTTGTATGGATACATATCAACTTCATTAGCCAAATTAGAATTCAGAATACGAAGGTACCTAGCCATAGTGTTTTCTTCATCCTCTAGAATGTTGGCCTTCACCATAGCAACTTGCATATTTGTATAGGCTTCCTCAGCGCTAAGAGAGCCTTGTCTCAAATTTTCTAGCCGTTGTCGAAGCTCTCGGGTATAGTGAGGTGGAACGAACCGAGACCTCATTAGTTCCTTCATATGCTCCCATGTGGTGATTTGAGGATCCAATGTGCGCACTCTTTCTTTGACTACGTGATCCCACCATACCAAGGCATAGCCTTGGAACTCGAGAGCGGCTAGCTGAACCTTCCTAGGCTCGCTAAAGTTGTGACACAACCAGATCTGCTCTACTTTAGTTTCCCACTCCGTGTAGACGTCGGGATCACACTTTCCTTCCAAGACGGGAATTTTGATTTTGACTTTGCCGAGTCCGTCTTGCTCTTGATAGGGTCGTAGGTTATCACGTTCTCGTCCTTGCCTTGGCTGCTGGAATGGTCGATTGTAGCCTTCCCAAGTGTGGTCCTCAAAAGGAGATTCATTCCGTCGCTGAAAGTTATCAACAAATGGTGGCATGTTAGAATCATTAGGGTGGACGTTGGACTGTAAATTACCTTGATCCGGATGATCCGACTCTCTAGTAACGCGTGAAGGACCGCCAAACTCATAGTTGGTTCTCAAAGGTGGTATCCCCGCTGGTGGTGTTCGTGCTTCCATAGACTCCACTCGTTTGGATAGGTTAGCTACGGAATCGGACAATTGCTTCAATAGACTGATCATCTCAGGCGTGACGGTCTCGCTACTGGACTTGCTGGGGCTTCGGGACCTGGACATGCTCAAGTAACAAACAAAGAACCGGTTAGGTTAGAAAAACAAAGATCTCACTTGTGTATCGCTCACTCTCTCGTTGGTATTGCCTAGCTGGTGGCTCGAGTTGTAAGGATCCAACACCTTAAGATCACGATTTTCGAACCTTCTTAGCAACTCTTTGGAACTAGAACTACAGAAACTGATGTTAGTGTCGGAGATGAATCAAGACACCCCTAATTGGAGTATTGACCGTTGGGTTGGTGTAGGTATGGTGATTTGTGATTAGAATGGCGTTTTGAGGGAGTTTTCTTGTGCTTGATGTCGATTAATAATAGACCAGCCGGTTTGTATTGTTCTTTTTTTTTTTTGAAAGATCTCTTAGACTTTGTCAAAGATTTGTAGGAGAGAAGGTAACCGAAATTGATTGCAACGAGATTTGTGGGAGAGAAGGTTACCGAATGTGTATACAACGTTCGAGCTCTTTTTGTTTTTGTTTTGTGTTTACCTCTCCTCAAGATGTTGTCCGGGACTATGAACCCTTGGCTTTTGCTTTTGAACACTTCAAGCACAAGTTAAACCTCAATTGGATAAGCAATAAGGTTCACAAAGAAGAAAGGAGTGATCAATTGTACCAACTGATCTCTGATACCAACTGATACGGTATTAGTCCGTGAATGAGTCGATCTAGGTACAATGATCCCGAATCCGGCTGAATGAGGCGAATCCAGATGTGGAATGAAATGTCGATGGTAAATGGACGCAGGAAGGTGTAGAGAAGAACCAAAGAGAGTCAACGAAAGGAACCAAGGCTGAAGAGCCAAAACCCCACTTCGTGAATGCCCTAGACCCGTCTCCAATACAACTTCACACTAGCTCCGGCTGGACTAGCACAAAGAGGGACTCGTGAAGGCTCGAAGCACCAATCCGAAGGCGGTTGACACGAACAAGCTCAGCCAAGCAAACAACAACAATGCCAACCAAAAACTCTCTTGTTCTTTGATTGATTTTGTGAATTATTACAAATGTAATTCTAAGCAATGAAATTAACGTACCTAATCAGCAGCTAAAGAGGCTATATATATAGACTCTTTTATCTAGACAAAAATAAAGAAAAGAAAACTAAAACATTAGTGGGAAGGTGGTAATAAGAGAGCTTCCTCTAATGTAGCTAACAATTTAACAAACAACTAATCAGCATGAAAATAGGTTGACTTATTCAAACAGATCCTTGGAGTGAGTTGGACGGTTTTAAGAGCCCAAATGATGATCCGAATGAGGGAGCTGATTACTCTCTTGGGCCTCCATGAACGTGATCAGCTGGCTACCTTCTTGGGCTGTTTTGGACGTGAGCAGCAGCCTACCCTCTTGGGCTGCCTTGGACGTGAGCAGCTGCCTCCCCTCTTGGGCTGCCTTGGACGTGAGCAACAACCTCCTCTCTTGGGCTGCCTTGGACGTGAGCAACAACCTATCCTCTTGGTCTGCATGGGAAGTGAATAACGTCTGCATGGTCTCCTCGAGCTGCCTGGGAAGTGAGCACGTCGGCATGGTCTCCTCCCTTGGTTCGCTTGCTCTTCTTGGATCTCCTTAGCTCTTGCTCTAGTAATGGGACCTTGATATCTTCCATGTGATGGTCCTACATCAGATCCCTCTGAAGCTGAGGCTGAACTGTCAGTCTCGCAATTGCCTTTTCTTGAGGCGTCTTCCTACTTAGGACGTCGGCGACAACGTTCGCCTTCCCGGGATGGTACAGAATCTCAAGGTCAAATTCCTTGATCAGCTCAAGCCATCTACGCTGGCGGTTATTCAATTCCCGTTGCATGAAAATATACTTCATACTCTTATGGTTTGTGAAGACTGACATGTAGCACCGTTCAAGTAATGTCTCTAGATCTTCAATGCATGAACTACCTTGCCAACTCTAGATCATGAGTTAGGTAGTTCTCCTCTTATATCTTCAACATTCTAGACGCATATGCAATCACTCTGCCACATTGCATCAAAACACATCCCAAGCCTAGCTTGGATGAATCGCTGTAAACCACAAAATCCTCTGTGCCCTCTAGTAGTGCGAAGATAGGAGCAGAAGTCAAATGTCTCTTCAGCTCCTCAAAAATATGTGCACACTGATTAGACCATACAAACTTGGCAGTCTTCCTTAGCAAACTCGTAAGTGGACAGACAATCACAAAAAATCCCTCCACAAAGCGTCGAAAATATCCGGCAAGGCCAAGGAAGCTACGCACTTCCTTGACATTCGTCGGTGTCGTCCATGCTTCTACAAACTCTATCTTCGCCGGATCAACCTTGATCCCATCGGCGGAGACAACATGACCTAGAAATGCTACCTTTTACATCCTGAACTTGCACTTAGAGAACTTCGTATACAATTCTCTATCCCACAAAACTCGTAGAACTGCCATCACATGTCCTGCATGTTCCTCTCTTTTGCGAGTGTACACCAGGATATCATCTATGAAGACCACCATAAACTGGTCCAAGAAGTCGATGAATATGTTGTTAATCAACTCCATGAAGACTGTTGTGTATTCGTGAGCCCAAGTGGCATCACTACAAACTCGTAGTGTCCATATCGGGTCCGAAATGCCATCTTGTGCACATCTTGATCTCTCACCCTCAGCTAGTGATATCCCGAGCGTAAGTCAATCCTGGAGAACACAGTCGCCCCCTGAAGCTGATCTAACAAGTCATCGATACGCGGCAAAGGATACTTGTTCTTGATGGTCACCTTGTTCAGCTCCTTGTAATTGATACACAACTTCAACGATCCGTCCTTCTTCCGAAGAGGACATGTGCTCCCCACGGGGATACGCTAGGGCGGATGAAGCGCTTCTCAGCCAACTCCTCGAGTTGCTTCTTCAGCTCTAATATCTCGACAGGCTTCATGCAGTATGGGGCCTTCGAGATCGATCTCATGCCAAACTCCAACTCGATGCTGAAGTCCACGCTCCTTTGAGGCGGTAAACTGGACGACTTAACAAACACATCTGTAAACTCCCTGACCACAGGGATGTTCTCTAACGTTGGACTCTCGCCCTTCTTCATGGCATAACACTAGAAGGCCTCGCAACCTTGTGCGATCAATCTCACTACACGTAATGCGCTAATCACCATGCCTGACTTTCCAAGGTCCCAACCTCGGAAAATCTGGATTTTACCCGACTCGGTAGAAACTGTCAGGGTCCTCCTACCAACATCGGATACAACACGATGCCTATGCATCCAGTCCATACCCAAAATGACTTCCTCATGCACCAACGGCATGACAAAGAAGTCCACAACCAAAACGCGGTTTCCTAAATGTATTGGAGAATCGTTTACCTCTCGGGTACCTCTAACCTGAACCCCATCTGGTAACCCTGTCAAGAGAGGTCTACCCTCTCTTGTATCTAAGGCCACTCTATCAATGCATGCATCACAACTGAAAGAGTGCGTAGCACCCGTATCAAACAAAACTCTAATAGGTAAATTATGAATCAGAATGGCACCTGTAGCAGCTGGCGCTGGCAGCTCCTCAACTCAAAAACTCTACCCTGTGCTCCTCTAATGTCAGTGGGCTCCCATCACAACCTCTACCTCTACTCGACCCAGAAGCAGATCCTTGAGTAGAAGGACGATCTTGGATTCTCTGTTGTCCCTATGTCTACTGTTAAGGTTGCCTTTTCCCACCTCCTACTACACTAGTAGGGGAAGAACCCTACAATGATGCAGTTGCGCCTTGTCTACAGAAGACATCTCTATCACCTGGTATGCCACAAGTGTAACAAGTCACTAGTGGCCTCGTACACTCTAGTCGTATATGGCCAGGATTGCCACAGTTGAAGCATTGTCGTCCCTTCTTTGCAACCAATGCAGATGAGGGGTAACTCTGGCGTCTCTGGCTCCGCCCAGAACATGAAGCTCCACCAACTCCACTAATCCGACCAATCCGTTGTCTCTTCTCAGGCCATCCTGTTTGAGAAGTCCTCATCTGGCTAGCCCACTCACGCTAATAAGCCAAGGCCCTATTCTGGTAATCTGTCAAAGTCTCGCAATGAAATCCCACCATGTAAGAACTTGTACTCTTCCTTAGTCGACGGGAGAACAAATACACGTGCTGGTCCTCAGCGGGTGCAACTGGACCTAGTAATGCCAGCCCCTCCTGGAATCGACTGATGGCATCAGCTATCGGCACATCCTAAAAGCGTGTCTCAACAAAATCCTACAATTTCTCCCTCCTCAGAGAGGAGGGAAGAAATGCTCTCAGATCATGCTCCGCATCTGGTCATAACTAGTGGCTCGAACCTGGATAGTCCTCTACCACTATTGAGCTTGGTCACGGAATAGAGTTTGTACTATCTCTATCCGTTTATCCTCTCGACACCTAATAGACTCAAGAGCTTAGTCCACATGTCCTATCCAAATCTCCGTCTCCAATCCCACCTTCCTAGAGAAAGGGGTACACCCAACTGATGAAATGCCTTCAACCAAGTGTCTAGTCGAGGCTTTCTATACTCCTTTGGAGCTCTAACAATCTCAACAACATGTGCCCGTATGCGTGGCACTTTAGTAGCTCCCTGGGACATCTAAGAGGATCCCTCCTGTGCTGGAAGATCTGGGGCACGTCTAACGGCTCTAGCAGCCTCCTAAACTCGTCTGATATACGCGCGGAACTTTGGTCCCCTTATAGAGACATGATCCCAGTCATCTGGCTGGACTCACGAAGATCTCTGTCTCGTAGCTCCGCCGCTCCTAGTTTCAAGAACGACGCTGTCAACAACCTCCTCATGTACATCTTCCGCCATAGGCAGATCATCAGCGGGAACTGGTCCCTGACCTATCACTACTGGAAGAAGAGGGGGTCAACCCTTGCCTCGTCCAACTACAAATGTCGCTCTACTCCGAACCATCTGTGGGGTATGCACACCTAACTTATAAAGCTATATATTTTCCATATGTATATATATATATATATGTATATATATATATATATATTTATATATTGTTGAGATCCTCACAAGGGTGATGGCTTCCCGTAAACACTATCCCAAAACACAACTACACTCATTTCAAAACTAAAATCCTTTTCAAAAAGTCAAACCCCTTTTGGGTTCTGTTTATTTATCTATTCGACCTTTATTGCAGATTGCAAGTGCCATTTCTGTCAACCTAAGAGCTCTTATACCAACTTTGTAACACCCCAAATCTGCGGGACTCGGGGAGCTACTAGCTAGGATCTCACAATGGATCCTGACCCTAGCATGACAACAAGTTCACTAGATCTTACAACAAGGCACAACTAGATTAAAACCAAAACATCAAAGTATATAATTATATATAACCAAAGGTTACAAACGCACCGCTGAGTAAAAAACAACAATCCATACATTTACCAATACTCAGTTGGTCTAGTGGGATGTGGTGCTAGACTCCTTAAGTGTTTAGTCTGGAGATTCGGGTTCGAATCCTCTTGGCAGCATGTATGGAAAAACTTATATTAGGAGGGTATGCCCAAGGAATAGGCCACGATTTACTACTCGATCCGGACGTAGATCGGCGAAGCCGATCGAACCGGGTGACCTACGTACCTCTTCAAAAGAAAAACAATCCATACATATACAAAATATCACATAATCCCTCGCACAATCCTAGTGTACGAAAGCCTTCAACGGATCACCCATCTGGCTCACTCTACAGTCCTCCTAACCTTCATATCATCTAAAGCACGGTATAAACCGTTAGCAAACCATTCATATATAAGATAAACACATAATCATGTTGTCACACATTTACCCCTTTATTTATATTATAACGTCATACACTCAAGGTATATATATATATATGTTATGTGACACGAGGAATATATCATCCTCGCCTCTAGGTACCATAGGCATCTGGAGTAGTATCGGTGCACTTCCCATGTACCCTAAGGGAGAGGAGAAGTGCCCATCCCGTATACCAGTACTGGAGTGACCACAAAGAACCTCCCAGCCTCCTAACAAGAGGAAAGGGAAAGGTTATCACTGCCACTGCAAGCGGGTTATCTAATAAACCATAGGTTGGTAATAGTCATTAATGCATACTATCGAGCATACAACATACACCACTCATGCATACATCCAATATAGGGATGGTAGCTAAGTAAGTCATATGGACTTACCTCGACCTCGGAATAACCTCAACCTCGATCCACTCAAATCCGGAGGATAGCACTGCCTAATAACAATGTATAAAGAGATGTCAAATCTCCTATCAATCAAAGGGGTCACACCTAGACCCAAGGGATCTATAAAGATCATATTCAACCTATAAACCTCCAAGCCATAACCGACATATATCGATATCATGATCATCATCATTCTATCCTTATACTCATACCTAGCATGCTACTAACCCACTGATACTCGGAAAGGAAAGGATCCATACCACCCTAGGTAGGTCCTACACTAGACGCACCTACATGACGGGAAGACGCAGGCGCGAAGCACCAGAAGGCGCAGGGGCGGTGGCTCTTCCATGCAGGGGCGGCTCCTAGGTGGCACAGAGGCGGTTCACAGGTGGTGCAGGGGCGCCTGCCTTTGCAAAAGGTGATCTTCGACTTCTCTTCGATCCTTCACGTGGTATCCTTCACTTCTTCATCATCCAGCAACCAGACACATAAAAATATACACATGTATACATCAATACATGTCCAGGAAGGTCCAACACAAGCCTAGCTTGTGGATTCCTAAGCTAAAGAAAATTGAAAGAACAAAGGAAGAATGAAAGAAGAAGAAGAGGGAAGAACTTACCACAACTGCTACTAATAGAGGGGAAGGGTTCACCACACAACTCAGTTGGCTCTCACAGCACAATTTCAACACTCCTCATCATCATCAACATCAAAACACTCCAAACTCTCAACAAGATCCAAGAAGAAGATCAAAGAAGAAGATCAAAGGAAGAAGGAGGGAAGGAGAAGAATGTGAGGAAGGGAATGAAGCTGGGAGAAGATGAAAACCCTCACCTACAAGAAAGAAGGGGCTTATATAGGAAGCTAGGATCAAAAGTACGGGTCAAGAGTCAACAAAGGCGGCTGCAGTCGCAGGAAACCGCAGGGGCGGATCCCTGAGCCGCAGGGGCGGTACAGTGGGCCGCTGGGGTGACTCACAAGGCGTTGGGGTGGCTCAGCACTTGCGTCTTAGGTGTGGCACAGGTACGGGATCGCTATAAGACTAAGGCTCTTACAGTTGAAGATCAATTTCAAAGCCTTGAAACTCAAATTCAAAGCCTTGACATCGGAAACAAGGGTTTAACTCCAGCGGTACCCAAATCAAGTGAAACTACTAAGCCTCCAAAATCTTCATACGTTCCACACACCAAGAGAATAAAATTCAAACATTCTTCATACCATCCACAATAGAACGTGATCTCCGATCCAAAAGTAGAGTTGTAAACTCGATCTAGAGTAAACAACTTGTGTGCTTTTTATGTGTTTGTGTCTCTTGTAGAGCCCAAAAATTACGTTCAAGCACTTCAAGAACCAGATTGGATCATTGCCATGCAAAATGAGCTAAATGAGTTTGAGAGAAACAATGTCTTGACTCTTATGTCTAGACCTAAGCATCAATCTGTCATAGGAACAAAATGGGTGTTTCAAAACAAGTGGGATGAAAAGGGTAAAGTCATACAAAACAAAGCACAACTTGTAGCTCAAGGCTATAACCAAGAAGAAGATATTGATTATGAGGAGACTTTCACTCCATTTGCTAGGTTAGAAGCGATACGTGCGTTACTTGCTTTTGCATCCTTCATGAACATACAGCTTTTTTAAATGGATGTTAAGTGTGATTTTCTTAATGGCTTCTTAGAAGAAGAAGTCTACGTTTATCAACCTCCTGGCTTTGAAAATGATGAATTCGTGGATCATGTTTTTTAAATTGGACAAAGCTCTTTATGCTCTTAAACAAGTTTCTCGAGCTTGGTATAACAGATTGCCCAAGTATCTTCTTAAAAAAGATCTTAAAAGAGGTTTGATTAACAAAACTTTGTTTGTCAAAACCAAAGGCAACGATTTATTAGTAGTACAATTCTATGTTGATGATATCTTATTTGGTGCTACTAACGATTCTCTATGCAAGAAATTTCAGATCTTATGTATAGAGAGATCGAAATGAGCTTCATGGGAGGGTTAAATTTCTTTCTTGGTCTCTTCAAGTTAATCAAGCTAAGAAAGGAATCTTTTTAAACCAAAGCACGTATACTAAGGATTTGCTCAAGAAATATAAAATGGATCAATCCAAGGTAGCAAAAAATCCAATGAGTTATACTCTTTCATTAGATCAACGCAATAATGGTAAGAGTATCGTACAAAAGGAGTATATAGGTAAGATTGGTTCTTTGTTATATCTAACCGCTAGTCAACCGGACATTATGTTTAGTGTGTGCATGTGTGCTAGATTTTAACCTGATCCCAAAGAGTCAGTGTTCGCTCCGAAATGTGTGCAAAATAAGTCTTAAATTTATACCAAGAATAAAAGCAAATAAGCATACCCGCAGTGTACGGATCGATCGCAATACAAGCAAGTATTCCAAGGTCGAACACTAGGACTATGGCGAACTCAAGCAACGTTATATAACTTTTGGTTGTTTATGCAAAAACTCGAGCAATAAGAACAATGAATAATAATCAGATTAGGGAATGCACATTTTAGAGATCAAAGTATCCAGTTGTAGTTTCGACTCAAGATTTGTCCAGGATAAACATGGGCAAAGCTGAAGTTGCGAAGGGAAGGTATTTCTACTATGGGATATATCACCAGGTAAGTCTTACCATCCACTTTCCCAAACCAAAGATCCATTCACCGGGTAAGTCTCAAGGAACTAAGGAAACGTACTATCTCTCAAACCATCACACTACTTAAGGAAACAAAACTAACCATCACTGGGTAAGTCTCAAATTAACTCTCAAAGGTAGGATGAAGGCGCACTCAAACCCTAACAAAGGATATACCTTTTTACTCATAATCATAGGTAAACAAGCAAAGGAATCACCGGGTAAGTCTCTTCCTAGGCTTGAATGTAAACCAGGAAAGGTGCAACAAGGATAGGTTTTGTCAAACTATAACCTAAACTCAAGATCGGACAATTTAGCATGCAATCTCGTGAAGTTCTTATCAATCTCGGTCGAGATGACTCCAAGAACAGAATGAGACGGATTTCAGTTTAGGGTTAACTCAACTTTCAGGGTCGACTCACAATAAAGGTCAAATCTTTCACCGTCTATACCACAACCTTCAACCATTCACCCTAGAATCGCAAGGGTTTTAGGCAACAATGATCGTGTTCAAAGCAATCAAATAATATTTAATCAAGAAGTCAAGAAAAGAGAATAAAACAATCAACAAAGGTATCTCAATTATCAAAAGCAAACAATCAAATAAACTGTCAATATGAGTTCCAAGAGAACAATATCAACTCACTAATTACTTCCCAAGAAAGTCTCACAACTAATCTTTTCTCTTCCTTGGACCATAAGCAATCCTTCCTTAGATCTCTTCCTTCCGTAAATCCTTCTAACAGCCGTAATGTAAGCGTAGATCTGGTAATTTGTAGATGTGCCGTTCTTGCTGCGGCAATAACCCTCCATTCTTATAGAAAAAATATAGGTTAAACTATATTTTATTTCTTCTTGGGCTTGGGACGTCGACCTCGAGCTTGACCCAGTTGGCCGTCTCGGTTGAGGTGCATGGTTGTGTCATCCGAGATCAGTGGTGAATAATGTACTTTTCTTCGTATCTTTAACTGAATTCTTCCTCCATTCTCTTTCTAAGGTTTCTCCTTTCCTTCTCGTCCTTCCAAGTGCTCCATTCTGCAACTCAATGGTCTCCTTAGACTTCCATGTCCAATATTGATCCAAAATATGCTTTATTTCCAACAATTACAATCAAACATGGTGTAGATCTTGATTCTTGCAAAGTTGATAAATAATGACATAAGCATCAATAATTTATACTCATCTATGTAGAAATACGATGAGAAAATGTCAAAACTATATCTAAAATATAGACTATAATTCATACTATCAAAATACCCCATACTTGTCTCTTTCTTGTCCCAAAGCAAGGTTCAAATCTTAGATACCACATTGTATGAATTAAAAATCAGTTAAGATCCATGAAAACATTCAAAAACTTTTGGTTGTGTGCTTCTACTCATAGATTACCCTTAAAGAATGCTCCATAGCTAGAAAGATGTAAGGGCCTTAGTCTTTTAGAAATAGCCGCCCCTACGGCTCTGTGAACCGCCCTAGCGGCTGCAACCGCCTTTGTTGACTCTTGACCCGTGCTTTTTCTCCTGGCTTCCTATATAAGCCTCCCTTGCTTCAGATGAAGGGCTTTCTTCATCTTCCAACTCTTCTTCCTCATGCTCTCTTATCTTCCTCTCCTTCCTTTGATCTTTCTTTTGGTTCTTCCTTTGATCTTGTAAGAGAGTTTGAGTGGAGTTTTGATGATGATGTTGATGGTTGTTGATGTTGAGTTGTGGAGAGCCAACGAGTGTGTTTGGTGTTGATCTTGCCTCTGTTAGGTTATAGCTTGGTGAGTTCCTCTTCTCTTTCTTCTTTCTTTCTTCCTTGCTTCTTTCATTCTTCTTTAGTTTAGGAATTCACAAGCTTAGGCTTGTGTGGATCTTTCCTGGATGTTTTGATGCTTATATGTATGTTATATGTATACACATTTATGTGGTTGATTGTTGGATGGTGAAGAGGTGAAGAAGAGCGAGTGAAGGATCGAAGAGATGTCGGAGATTAGCTTCTGCACATACAACCGCACCTACGCCTACTAGAGGCTGCCCTTGCGCCTTGTTTGCCACCGCCCCTACGTGGAAGAGCCTCCCCCCTGCGCCTTCCTAGTGTTTCGCCCTTGCGTCTCCTTGTCACGCAGGTGCGTCTTCTTTAGGACATACCTAGAGTGGTATGAGTCCTTTCCTTTCCTAGTATGAGTTGGTTAGAGGAATGCTCGGTATGGGTATGAGATTAGGATGATGATATCGTGGTATCGATAGATATGCCGGTTACGACAGTCAGGTTTAGTAGGTTGTTGAGGCTTATAGGTTGTATATGATCCTTATTGATCCCTTGGGTCTAGGTCTGACTCCTTTTATTGATAGGAGATTTGATATCTCTTTATGCCTTGTTATTAGGCAGTGCTATCTTCCGGATTGGAGTTGATCGTGGTTGAGGTTATCTTGAGGTTTAGGTATGTCCGAAGGACTAACTTAGCTATCATCCCTATATTGGATGTATGCATGAGTGATGATTGTTATATGCTTGATATCATCCGTCATTGATTATTACCGACCTATTGTTTATTGGATAGCCCCCTTGCAGTTGCAGTGATAACCTTTCCCTTTCATCCTGTAAGGAGTCTGGGAGGTTCACTGTGGTTAGGCCAGTCTTGGTGTACGGGATGGGCAGTTCACCACTCCTTATGGTACACGGGAAGTGCGCCGATACTACTTCAGATGGCTATGGTACCTAGAGGCGAGGATGATATATTCCTCGTGTCACATATTTTCATCTATATATATATATATATATATATATATATATATATATATATATATATATATATATATATATATACCTTGAGTCTAACGTTATAAAGATAATTAAACGGGTAAATGAGTGAGAACATGATTATGTGATTATTAATACCGGATATGTGTATGTGCTTATGCATTATCTTATATATGAATGGTTAGCTAACGGTTTATACCGTGTTGTTGATGATCTGCAGGTTAGGAAGACTGTAGAGTGAGCCAGATGGGTGATCATCCGAGGGCTTCTGTACACTACGTTGTGCGAGGGTTACGGGATGTTTTGTACTCGCTTGTATTTGGTTTTGAATAGAATACAATTGTTTAGGATAGTGTGGACGAGAAGCCATCACCCTTATCAGGATCTCGACAGTATATATATGTATATATAGATACCTATTATGTGTTGATGTGTTGCATGTATGTTGGACTAAGTATTATATATATATATATAAATATATATATACACATATGGTATGTATATATAGTCTTATATTTTATGTGTGCATATGTTCGCTCCAAACGGTGTGTGCAAGTTTTAAATTTATAACCCTAGATGTAAGCTTAAAATAAGGATGCGAACCCGCAGTGTACGGGTCAATCGTAGTAAAAGCAAGGAATTCCAGGGGTCGATCACAGAGACTTAGTGAAACAAAGTCGGAATAGGTAAGCTTATGTAATTACTAACCACCAAAGCGATTAAAACAATCAAGGATGATAAAAAGTCAATTAAGGAAATATGCAATTCTAGGGATTAAAGCATCTAGTTGTGGTTCCAACTCAATATCTAAAGATAAGCGGACAAAGCTGAGATTTTGCAAAGGGAAGGTGTTGCTAAAGTGTGAATAGATCACCGGGTAAGTCTCACTACTCACTAATCCCAATCCGTAACTCCTATTACCGGGTAAGTCTCAAGGAATCAAGGAAAAGAACTATAACCTCAAACTAACACACCACCTAAGGGAATAGAATCAACCTTTACCGGGTAAGTCTCAAGCTAACTCACAAAGATGGGATGAAAGCACACTCAAACCCTAATAAAGGATAAATCTTTATTACCTACACTTATGATCTTAGGTAAACAAACAAAGAAATTACCGGGTAAGTCTCATCCTAGGCTTGCATTGAACCAGGAAAGGTGTAATAAGAATAGGATTTGGCAAACTCTAACACTTAACTCTCAGTTTCGGATGAGATAAGTCACCTCGGTCAGAAGAATTCCACCCCGGCCGAGATGTTCATCGATTGAGCGAGATGCTTTAGGGTTAAGGATAAAGACTCGAACTTTCAGGGTCCTATTGTGATTAAGATTATTCTATCATTGTTTTCCCACAACCTTCAGCCAATCACCCTAGAATCACAAAAGGAAATTAGCCACTCATCATCATGAAAGTAATAATCAAATATATGGGAAGAAAGAGAATAATTGAACAAGAAAACCTTAAGAGAAAGGCTTCAATAACTAAATCAATTATCAAATCAACAAGCGTTCCTTGGATTAAAATCAAACAAGACAAACAACAATATAGGGAATCTGAAGGAATCTTACAAAACCCTTCACAAAGCTATAAAAGCTATAAACTTCCTTCTTCAACCTTCAAAAAGGTTCTTCAAATCTCCCAACTGGAGTATGGCTGTAGCGGATCTTCGATGTATGCAGGCTCTGTGGTATAGCACGATGTTCAGCCGTTAGCGGATCTTGGATTTGTGGAAAATCCAACCCTTTTTATAGGAAAAATACCCTCCAAAGATAAGATATCTTAGAAAGATCTCTTCCCATAAAAATAGGTAAAATATATGGGCTAACATATCTTCTTCCTTCCAGGAATCCAGCCCAAAAATATAAGATCCTCTTTCCAAAGATAAAAGATCTCAGCCAAGAATAAAATATCCTTGCCGCGTCCAAGGTGTTCGCCTCGGTCGAGTCGGCTCCTCTGGATCACCTCGGTCGAGGTGACTCTGTAGTCAACCGAGGTGAATCACAACTGAATGTGAAATCTCTTAAATCTGGTCCAAAGTGAATCTTTAATCCAATTTCATGATTCCTGGATTCTTCCTTAAGCTCTTGAATGTAGCTCCAATGACTCCATAGCTCCTTTTGCTCCTTTTTGATGCAAAACGTGCCATTTTACCTACGATTACAACAAAACTAGGTGTAGACCTCGATTCCCGCAATGGTAGATGAAATGACAATATAATCTCATAATATACATCCAAACATGTAGATTATCGAAGATAAAACGTCTAAACAAGTCCCAAAATATAGACAATAATTCATGCTATCAAAATACCCCATACTTAGCCCTTGCTTGTCCCCAAGCAAGTTCTGCATATAAAATACAAGATATAATGGATTATAGTCCTGGAAATCGATGAAAAAGTCCTTCAAAACATTTTGATGGTGTGCTACAATCATAGATCACTCTAAGAGAAAGTCGTTCATCTTTGCATAAAATTATAGAATGCATAATAAATCATAATCATCAAAATTAATCATGTATAATCCAGTTTAAACCACTAAGTCAATCAACAAGCTCGAGGTCTCAAGGGCTTCCTAAATGAAAGGTCAAGAAACGTGTAGGGTAGGGATGTATATAAGGTAATGTGGTGCTAGAATCCGGGAAAAGGATATCACTTCACTTTCACTTGACTTTCAACATCATCCACCAATAAGCTTTGCTTATTTCACACTTTTCCTTTTTTACTTTACTTTTTGGGATGCATGGACAGAGGTGCACAATAACCGAAGCCTAGGAAATCAGCAATCATCAATTTCTCGAGATGCCTCAAACTCTTGATGCACATACCATGACCCATTAAGAATATCGCTCAATCCGACTTTGGCAAGACACAAACACCCGGCTATGTGAATGGTGCCAAGTTACTCATCATCATGATTGACTTCCCCAAACCTATTTATTGCTTTCTAACACTTTCACTTCCAGCCAACTTCTCAACTTTTACTTCACTTGCTTTCACCACTTTGCTTGCTTCCAAATTCCCGGATAGGTAAAGGGAGGCAAATATGTATATGAGGGGCTAAGCATGATCAAGAAGAAGAAGAGAAGAGAATGAATTGCCTTGGTCTTTCCAGGAAGAAAGTGAGAGAACTCATAATGTGGTGTCAACCTTCAAATTCAACATAATTTGGATAAAAATAAAGTATTAAACATGCCAAAAAATTTCAAACAAAGCATTTAGCAACTTAAACATATTACAAAACCTTTCAAACATATAAAGATTTCAAAACCAGTCAGCAAACAAAGTCTTCACTTAGATCATATCCAGATAAGAAGCACAAAAATCGTTTCGAAAACTTTCACTAAAAACGCCTCGGTCGAGATGTTCTAAGTCAACCGAGGTGAAGTACCTCGTTTGGCCAGAATCACTTCGGTCGAGGTCAAAATTTTTTTTTCTAAACCAGTTTTTGACGTTTTTCTTAATTAAATAACCTGTATGCATGCATCTAATCTCAGATAAGCACATAAAGCAAAATAAAGCATAAATATCTTATAAAGTCGAGTCATACAACCACATTATGTCATAAAATACATCCACATACCCCATACTTGGGACACATTGTCCCAATGGGTCAAATAAGTCTAAAGAAATAAAGTACTCATCGGACATAGTCGAGCTGCATAATAAATAAATAAAGAAAATCCTACAAGCTCTCAATAATCCCGATCCGGTGGCGATGGTGGTGGCACGTACGGATACTGAGATGGGTCGAAAGGATAGCCCATGACGTGCTGAAACTGAATCTCAGCCATCGTGTGCTGATAGTGTAATCTCTCTTGCATCTCACGGATATCCAAGGACAAGGCAGCTTATGAATCGATCATCTGATCCGTCAGATCATCAATCCGACGGTGAGCATCTGGATCCCTCTGTCGGCGTACCCTATGCTTAGCAGGACGTACTGGTGATGTGGCTGGCTCGGTCTCAGTCTCGTCATCGTCCAAATCGATGACCGGTGCACTAGTCCCAGTAGTATCAGTGCCCGTATCCATAGGAACACTGCCATCCTCAGCAATATCATCCTCCTCATCCTCATCTTCCTCAGCTGGAGCAGCTGCTGCCTCTCTAGCATCCTCCATAAATGGGATCCACGTAGTCTGCCAGTAGTGTGGATCAAATACGGAGAACTGAGCCGACCATCTGATCCCCTGTGGTGCAATCGGCTCCCATGGCATTGCCACATATGGCGTAGTAAGTCCTCGCGGAACTAGTATCCTCCGAGTAATAATCTCCTGAAGTTCAAGCGGCTTGGCAGCCGCCACCATGGTACAAGCACTGAGGTCCATATCCTGGTAACTCGCTATGTGAGTCACAATGCCTCCGCAGCAGATGTCGCCCTTCGCCTTGGCCTTGATCTTATGTAGATCCTCCGCCAGCATAAGTCCAAAATCTGGAATCCCTCTAGCCACCATGCAATATAGGCTAAATAGCTCACCATGTCTGATCTTTTGGGGCATCTCAGTACGCACCAGAAGAGTCTCACTGAATATCCTGTGAGCTAGTCTGAAGGCAAGATGAAATATAATACGCTCCCTGGAGTCTCCAGGGCGCCATCTATCTGCATGCTCAACTACGTGAGCAATCTGTCCCCAGAACTCCCTAGCTACAGCTCGGGAGGGAAAATCAACAACAGTCGGGGCCGGAAAACCAAAGATATCCCGCCAGTGATCTAAGGGAACTATGAAGTTCTGGTTCATCAACCGGTACTTCACAGCGCTCAGTGGGAAGGTAGGTGAAGGAGCTGACAAACTCCAGAGTCGGCTCTAAGTAAGCAGGAGCGCGGATCTCAGTGAACTGATCTAGCCCCACCATAGAGATCATACGTCTCAGATCTCCATCAACATGGAGGCAATCAAAGGCAGAAATGTCCAAGAAGTGAGGTGCAATCACTGGACGGGCCGCTATGCGGTCATAATTAACCTGGTGTCTCTCGTGGATCACCGGTCTCGTGCGGCGGGAGGAAGAAGAAGGGGAAGCAGAAGATCTGTCCCTCAGGAACAGCTGTCTATCTGAACTCATGTTTTTTGAAACCTGTCAGACCACCTCGGTCGGCCTGACAACTCTGTAGAACACCTCGGCCGAGGCACGGGCCGACTAGACCGAGGCGAAAAACTGTGCGAACGATTCCCTCAAAAATCCAGTTCTTTTCCCCCAAAATCACTACAACAGGTTCCTACGGGGTACTTAATCTGTTGCTCAACAAATGCAGGGGCAACCAAAGCCCAAATCGAGGGAAAACAGTGGAGAAAGACGAGGTTAGGGTTTTTTCGATATTTACCCCGATTCGGTCGATTGACTAATTTTTCTTGCAGATTAGCACTTGCACTGTGATCCTCTACCCTTTCTTAGTAATTTGGAAGCAAGAATCGTCAAAAACGAACAAAGAATGGAGAAGCGAGGCGAAAGACGTGCCGCGGTCGAGGAGAAGGTAAAGAGAGGAGAGAGAAATCTCAGCCCCCTTTTATACCCTTTTCTGGAACTGCTGTCACCTCGGTCGAGGTGGTCTCGACTGGACCGAGGTGGTACGGACTGAGGTGGATCTTCAGAAACCCTAGTCGCCTCGGTTGCTCAAGAATCATCTCGGTCGAGGTGCTGTGACAGCAACCGAGATGTGTCTCACTCAAACTCCGTCTTCTCAAATTCTCGAACTTCTGTCCTTCCAGTTGTGCTCCTGGGTTGTATTCCTTCCTTAGATGTCACCTGTTGTCTGTCTAGGACGCCAAAACAGAACAAAGCCAAGCAAAAGCAAACTATCTAAAACTAAGCTAGAAAAAGGGAAAAGAAAAAATTACCTTGGGTTGCCTCCCAAGAAGCGCTTGATTTAAGGTCGCTAGCTAGACCGTACGGCGTCTCTATGTGTGATGGGAGGTGTCCTCACCCCATACTTCACCTTCACCATGGGGTGAGATAAGTAAGTCTATCAAACGCTCTAACAAGTGCAAGTGCTCATCGGGAAATGAATCGTTTATGGGTGGGTTGTCCTTCTCTCGTGAAGATGGAGGTAGCCGGCTGAGGTGATCCGCAACAGAATTTTCGGATCCCTTCTTATCGCGGATCTCTAGGTCAAACTCTTGAAGTAAGAGAATCCATCGAATAAGGCGTGGCTTGGCATCTTTCTTAGCAAGCAAGTAATGAATGGCTGCGTGGTCGGTGTAGGCAATGACTTTCGCCCCTACTAAGTAAGAACGAAACTTCTCGAAAGCATATACCACCGCCAATAGCTCCTTCTCGGTGGTGGCGTAGTTACGCTGGGCTTCATCTAGCGTCTTGCTAGCATAGTAAATGGAGGTGGTCCGGCCATCCTTCTTTTGTCCAAGCACCGCTCCTACGGCCACATCACTAGCATCACACATGATCTCAAAGGGCAAGGTCCAATCCGGAGGTTGGATAATAGGAGCGGAGATCAACGCTTCCTTACTCCTATAAAATGCATCAAGACACTCTTGCGAAAACTCAAAAACAACATCTTTATTCAAGAGGTTAGTTAGAGGTTTAGAAATCTTAGAGAAGTCCTTGATGAATCTCCTGTAGAAACCTGCATGCCCGAGAAAACTCCTCACACCTTTAACAGAACAAGGGGGAGGGAGTTTCTCAATAGTTTCGATCTTAGCGCGATCGACCTCAATACCTCCATTAGAAACGAGGTGTCCTAGCACAATGCCTTCATTAACCATAAAATGACACTTCTCCCAATTCAAGACAAGATTAGTGTCCTCACATATTTGTAGCACTAGAGAAAGGTTAGATAGGCAATCATCAAAAGAGGAACCATATACTGAAAAATCATGCATAAATACCTCCATGATCTCCTCTATATACTCGGAAAAGATAGCCATCATGCATCGCTGGAAGGTAGCGGGTGCATTGCAGAATCCAAATGGCATCCTCCTATAAGCGAATGTCCCCCACGGACAAGTGAAAGTGGTCTTCTCCTGATCATCCGGATGGATAGGAATCTGGAAGAAACCACTATAGCCGTCTAAATATCAGAAGTATGAATGCTGGGCCAACCGTTCGAGCTTTTGATCAATGAAGGGAAGTCGAAAATGGTCCTTCCGAGTGGCCGTGTTCAGCTTCCTATGATCAATGCAAACCCTCCAGCCCGTGACGGTCCTGGTTGGGATTAACTCGTTGTTCTTATTCGTCACAACGGTCATCCCTCCTTTCTTCGGAACTACATGCACCGGGCTAACCCATTTGCTGTCCGAGATAGGATATATGATACCTGCATCCAACAACTTAAGAATTTCTTTCTTCACAACCTCTTTCATGATCGGATTTAACCGTCTTTGAGGTTCCCGTGAAGTCTTATGATCGTCCTCCATTAGAATTCTATGCATGCAGAAAGAAGGCTTAATGCCAATAAGATCATCTATAGTATAACCCAAAGCCTTTTGATGCTTTCTCAGGACATGCATTAGTTTAGACAATTCAAATTCGGAGAGGGAAGAACTAACAATAACGGGATAGGTGGAATCCGGTCCAAGAAAGACATACCTCAAGTGATTGGGGAGTTGTTTAAGTTCCACAACCGGGGGTGTTTTCTGAGGTAATGTGGAGTAGATCCAGAAACTGGACTTTCGTAAGTCTCAGTTGAAATCATCTCACCTTCGACCTCGGTCGAGGCACAGAGGCGTTGACCGAGATGTTCTTCAGTCGCCTCGCTTGGTCCAGAAAGTGCCTCGGTCGAGGTACTGTAACTGGAACCGATACTGGAGATCTTCGTCTCCTGGGTTAGTTTCTCAGTTTTAGCTCCTGGATCTTCATCCAGCGCCTTTAAGCTCCGTATATCTGCATCACAAGAAGCATCTATACCTTCCTCCATTAAGCTAAAACTAATAACTCTTTCAAGTGGATCGTTAATAAGGGTAGAGCTGACCAATTCTCTTGATTCTTCCTCATCATAGATGTTGAAGATATCATCTCCTAGCTGCTCTCCCTTCATGGCCGCAAGTAATGCGAATTCCACTTCATCTCCGCCAATATTGAATTTCAACTTGGTGTTCTTACAATCCACATTGCAAGCCGAAGTTGCTAGAAATGGCCTCCCGAGAATTATAGGAACAGGATAATCTGCGGGAATATCAAGCACAACAAAGTCTATAGGTAAATAGAAGTTACCTAACTTAACCGAAACGTCTTCCAAAATGCCCACGGGATGGGTAATGGAGCGGTCGCCATGTATAATCGAATCTTTACCGGCTTGGGCTCTCCAAGTCCGATCTTAACACATAGCTCCAGCGGAATGATGCTCACGCTGGCTCCTAGATAACACAAGGCTTCACAAGTGACATCCCCACTTGAATGGGAATGCAAAATGAGCCGGGATCTCTCAACTTGGGTGGCATCTTCTCCTTCATGATTTGAATAAGCTCCGAGGATTTAGATGTCATCCTTACTTCACTAAAGTCTTCCAGCTTCCTCTTCCTTGATAGGATTTCTTTCAAAAACTTCCCATAGGCGGGCATCCCTAGAATAGCATCAAGGAAAAGAATATTAATGTGTAGTTTATTCATCAAGTCAAGGAACTTACCAAAGTGCTTGTCTAGATGTGCTCTGGCCCTTGACTGGGGGAATGGAAGTGGTGGTTTATATGCAGGAGGTGGAATATAAACTTCAGTTTTCTCCTCCGTTTTCTGTGGCTCCACCTCGGTTGGCATCTTGGCCGAAGTGTTCTTCGTCTGTACCTGGACCGAGGTGGTCTTCGTCTGAACTGGCATCGACCGAGGCACTAGATCTGCAGTCTTCAGTCCACTCCTCGTCGTTATGGCCATAATCTGGCCCTTAGGGTTGCTTTCAGTTCTTGCTGGAAGCTTCCCTGGATCTCTTGGCGTTTCATTCGCCCTACTAGCAAGTTGTTGTTCAAAGGCTTTTTGGGCCTTCAAAAATGAAGTCATAGATGTCTCCATAACACTAAGCTTGATCAAGATAGCCTCCAACACTGCGTCTTTCTTTTCCGGCTGGGATGAGCTTGATCCAGGCACCTGGCTCTTTAATGGAGTAGAAGGAGAAGAAGAGGAAGAGAGGAAAGGATTAGAGGAATCATTCGAATTAGAATTAGAGTAAGGGTTACCCAAATTTTGGTTGTTTGCCCTCTAATTATTGCTATTGGATCCTCTATTGTTGTTGTAGTTGTTGTTCCGGGAACCGTTGTTGTTGTTGTTATTACGGTATCCACTGTTGTTCCTTGATCCTTGATCTTCCTTCTTGGTTTGAGCAACCAAGAGCTCGTTCAATTGTTTCACGTCATTCTTCAAAGAGATGAGTTGATTAGTGTTTGACGGCTCCTCTTGAAAGTTGAATCTTTTAACTTCACCTTCAGCTCCTTGGTGGGAATATTTCTCCATATGCAAAGCTTGTTTCTCTATGAACTCACAAGCTTCGTCAATCGGCATGTCCATAAACGTGCCGGCGGATAGTAGTTGGAGGTTGAACTGAGCGCTTCCGTCCAGTCCCTTGAAGTATATCTCCAACAACTCTATATTTGGAATCCCATGATGTGGGCAATCCAAAAGAATGTCTTTAAACCTCTCCCATTACTTGGACAAGCTCTCCTTGTCCTTCATAATGAATGCATTAATCTTCCCTCTCATTTCAGCGGTTTTAGAGGGGGGAAAGAATTTAGTCAAGAATTCTGTAGTCATCTCCTCCCAAGTACTGATTTTTCCTGGAGGAAGAGATTGATACCAAGTAAGAGCTCTATCTTTTAAAGAAAAGTAAAAATATCTTATCTTGTAATTGTTGTTTTCTATTCTTGAGGGTCTCAAGGTCTCCATCAAGATCTCATAGTTTTGCAGATGTTGATGCGGAGATTCCTTCTCTAGCCCTCCAAACTGGCATTGGCGAATCATGGAAAGAACTTGCGGTCGAAGTTCGTAGTCATGGTCCGCCGGATCTCCTAGGTTAACTCCAGGACGCCTCAGTTGTTGATTGGGGTCCATCCTTTGACCTAGGGTTTGTGGGATTCCTGCAAAAAGAGCGCCTCGGACTGGTATCCGAGGTGGGAGTACATTGGCTGGGGCAACAGGGGCTGGGACTTGCCTCGGTCGAGGGTCTTGAACTGGATGCTGCATCGGTCGAGGATCTGGAATAGGGTCTTGCCTCGGTCGAAGTAGATATTGGTCTCGTAAGGCTGCCATATCTACTTCGATCGCTTCAGTCCTGGTGCGAGTTTCTTCTTTCTCCTGCCTCAGTTCTTCCCTGATGAGGCGTAGCTGTTCTAACGCCTCCTTCAATTCAGCTTCAAGATCGCGATTGTCTTGGTCGGCCATCTTCGCTTCTCTCAAGCGTCGTTTGTACGTCTTTTCTAGTTCGGGATCGTAAGGAACGATTTCCTTCCCAGTGCGGGTTCTTCGCATAAACCTAAGAAAAAGAACCTGTGAAAGTCACTCAAGTAGAGTGGTTAGTAAACACGGGGGCAAGTGCCCCAAAAGCGTACCGCAACCGGCTCGGTCTAGACCAAGTCCCCGGCAACGGCGCCAAAAACTTGTTCGCTCCAAACGGTGTGTGCAAGCTTTAAATTTATAACCCTAGATGTAAGCTTAAAATAAGGATGCGAGCCCGTAGTGTACGGGTCAATCGTAGTAAAAGTAAGGAATTCCAGGGGTCAATCACAGGGACTTAGTGAAACAAAGTCGGAATAGGTAAGCTTATGTAATTACTAACCACCAAAGCGATTAAAACAATCAAGGATGATAAAAAGTCAATTAAGGAAATATGCAATTCTAGGGATTAAAGCATCTAGTTGTGGTTCCAACTCAAGATCTAAAGATAAGCGGACAAAGCTGAGATTTTGCAAAGGGAAGGTGTTGCTAAAGTGTGAATAGATCACCGGGTAAGTCTCACTACTCACTAATCTCAATCCGTAACTCCTATTACCGGGTAAGTCTCAAGGAATCAAGGAAAAGAACTATAATCTCAAACTAACACACCACCTAAGGGAATAGAATCAACCTTTACCGGGTAAGTCTCAAGCTAACTCACAAAGATGGGATGAAAGCACACTCAAACCCTAATAAAGGATAAATCTTTATTACCTACACTTATGATCTTAGGTAAACAAACAAAGGAATTACCGGGTAAGTCTCATCCTAGGCTTGCATTGAACCAGGAAAGGTGTAATAAGAATAGGATTTGGCAAACTCTAACACTTAACTCTCAGTTTCGGATCAGATAAGTCACCTCGGTCAGAAGAATTCCACCCCGGCCGAGATGTTCATCGACTGAGCGAGATGCTTTAGGGTTAAGGATAAAGACTCTAACTTTCAGGGTCCTACTGTGATTAAGATTATTCTATCATTGTTTTCCCACAACCTTCAGCCATTCACCCTAGAATCACACAAGGAAATTAGCCACTCATCATCATGAAAGTAATAATCAAATATATGGGAAGAAAGAGAATAATTGAACAAGAAAACCTTAAGAGAAAGGCTTCAATAACTAAATCAATTATCAAATCAACAAGCGTTCCTTGGATTAAAATCAAACAAGACAAACAACAATGAAAGGAATCTGAAGGATTCTTACAAAACCCTTCACAAAGCTATAAAAGCTATAAACTTCCTTCTTCAACCTTCAAAAAGGTTCTTCAAATCTCCCAACTGGAGTATGGCTGTAGCGGATCTTCGATGTATGCAGGCTCTGTGGTATAGCACGATGTTCAGCCGTTAGCGGATCTTGGATTTGTGGAAAATCCAACCCTTTTTATAGGAAAGATACCCTCCAAAGATAAGATATCTTAGAAAGATCTCTTCCCATAAAAATAGGTAAAATATATGGGCTAACTTATCTTCTTTCTTCCAGGAATCCAGCCCAAAAATATAAGATCCTCTTTCCAAAGATAAAAGATCTCAGTCAAGAATAAAATATCCTTGCCACGTCCAAGGTGTTCGCCTCGGTCGAGTCGACTCCTCTGGATCACCTCGGTCGAGGTGACTCTGTAGTCAACCGAGGTGAATCACAACTGAATGTGAAATCTCTCAAATCTGGTCCAAAGTGAATCTTTAATCCAATTTCATGATTCCTAGATTCTTCCTTAAGCTCCTGAATGTAGCTCCAATGACTCCATAGCTCCTTTTGCTCCTTTTTGATGCAAAACGTGCCATTTTACCAACGATTACAACAAAACTAGGTGTAGACCTCGATTCCCGCAATGGTAGATGAAATGACAATATAATCTCATAATATACATCCAAACATGCAGATTATCGAAGATAAAACGTCTAAACAAGTCCCAAAATATAGACAATAATTCATGCTATCAAAATACCCCGTAGATGGTGTTACGCTAAGAACGTGTGCACGCAATAAGCCTTAAATTTATACTCGTTATATTTCTCCTAACTCCTAGCGAACCCGCAGTGTACGGGACGTTTTGTAGTAGGGATAGTATTCCGAGGTTGAACACAAACACGGAGGTGAGATTGATTCGATTAGTAACTAAGTTTAGTGAAGGTCTAGGTTAAGAAAACAGAAAGAAATAAGGAAATGAAAATCTCAATGTTTTTGGTTTGGTTTTTATGGCGATCAATCAAAGATCACAAATCATGCAAATAAGCAATCAACTAAGCTAACAAATCAACACAAGCAAACTAAACACGAAATATAAGATCAATCGAGATAAGAGCGGATTCTAGGGATTGGAAATTCCGGTTATGGCATTGGACTCAAGCTATCTAATCATTCCTTGGATTAACTATAATATGTTGAGAGTAAGTGATTCTAGATTGGGATCAATCACTGGGTAGGTCTCATCCACTAGTCCATTCCTAAGGTCTCATCACCTGGTAGGTCTCAAAGAGCCTAAGGATAGGAATTCTACACAAACCGGATGGTATTCTAGGGATCCAACCTCTCCTTACCGGGTAAGTCTCGGAAAGGCAAGTCCTAAACACCTATCCTAGCACACTCAGTCCAATAGCGGCTTGTGAGGCTCACTACTACCTAGAGTTTGTCATCTTTGATATCCAAGAGCAAGAATCACCGGGTAGGTCTCTTCTAAACACTTAGTTGCTAACACTAGGTCACCCTAGGATAGATTTAACTCAACAAACACTAGGATTTCAACATTCTAACATTCTAGAACTTAGACTCATCAAATCAAACAAATCAGGCAAACCACGGGCTGTTCTACCACTTCCACGGCCGTGGACTGGCAAGAACAAACTGTGGATTCCAACAGTGGCTCTGTTCAAGTAAATGAATCATCCAAAGGCAAATCTAAGTCCATCCTATCATAGTCCAGTCATACCCCTCCTTTCCTTACCCTAGAATCGCATCTATTTAGCCAACAACATACATCATCACAATCGAAATCATCAAACACAAAATCATGGCTTCCATTTGCAAGATAATGAAGGGAACAAGATGAACAAGTGAAGCAAGTAAAACCAAGCTGAGAATGAGATTAGAAAGACTCACAACCCTTCTAAAAGAAGGTTTAATCGATTCTTACAACCATAGAAAACGATTCCAATAATCTTTACTCTAAAATCTATCAAAGACTAGCAATGGTGTGTTCTTCCCTTCTTCTCCAATGGAGCTTTTCTCCTCCTCCTATGGTAGCTCTTCTCCAAGCTTCCTTTTTTAGAGAATCTTCTTGTTGAGTGTATGGTAGTGAGAGTGGATAATGGGAGAATGGAAGATTGGGATTGGATGCCTTCTCTCAGCCTTGCAGGACCACTTTTATACTACAACTTTGCTAGAGTCAGCCATGAGATCGTGGCACAGCTGTCACAACCGTCTGGCAAAAACCACGGTTGGATTCCACGCCTGTGGAAGTGCCAGTGACCATGGTTTTGGTGCCTCAGCTTGCTTTGGATCATTGAGTCACGATTTGGTGCATGGCTTGCACCAACAAGGTCCCATGGGTCTTCCTTAGCCTCTAGCTTGCATCCCAATGAGTCCGAAGGTGAGCGATCCTCAAATGTATCGATTAAGCTCCTAAATCTCTGTTAGCATGAAATATTGTGATATTTTAGGCACGTTTTCTAAGTGTATTTTATTCATATTGATAGTCATTGATTGAGCATTGATGCATTTGTGAGCTAGTTTGTCTATAATGTCGATATAGAGATCTACACAAGCTTTATGTTGATTATAGCTAATTGAGAGCTATTTCCGAACGGAATTGAGCAAGGATGAGTTTGATTGAGCGCGTCCATGGATTGAGGACATTTCTAGGAGCTAAGGGAGTGCCAACTTGAGGAATGCACGAGGCTAGGGAAGAATCACGTTCTTACCCTAAACCACGCTCTAAAATACGGCCGTACCACTTTCCACGTTCAAGTCCACGGCCGTGGAACCTTGGCTAGGGAAGCGTGGTTCATTCCAGTAACTTCTACGGCCGTGGAGAAGATGGTTCAAACCGTGTTGATTTCCACGCTCTAAATTACGGCCGTGGAACCCTTCCACGACCGTGATCTTGGCGATATTTTACGCCATATTTTAAGCCACGATCTCCTACGCAATTGGGCCGGGCCGATATTTTATCTTACACTATAAAAGGACGGACGAAGAGAGATTCCGTCACCTCGCTTTACACCTTCGCTTACGCATAGACGTATCTTACGCTTGCGCTTGGAATTGCCCTAATTTCGCATTTGGCGGAGATTGTGTTTGAGAGATTTTGGCGCATTGCTATTGTGATTGCCGGATTGACAAAAGATCGAAGATTCGAAAGATTGTTCGCAAGGAGATTTCGCTTCTTGCTTAGATTTGATTTAGAAGACGGATTGATATCCCGTTCTTCCTTCTTATCTAAGATTTATGTTTGTTTGTGTTATTCCGAATCTAGTGACAATTATTGTTCTTGATTGTGACTTTGAGATTGATTTGAAAGTTATTGAAGGTCTTCGAAAGTTTTCATCTTTCATCTTTATAAATCTTGAATTTGATATCAATATGACTATTGTTGGCTAAAAACCCTTAACAATTCTAAGGTGAAGGGTTGATAGTTGTGGCTTAGATGATGATAGATCGATCGTAAATAGATAGGACCCTGAGAGTTAGAGAGAATCGCCGACGAACCCTAAATTACGGTCTGTTCTTGAGTCCACGACCGTGGAACCTCAAGATCCAACCGTGATTTCCCTTAAGTTTACGAACTTGCTTTTACTTTAATCCAAAGTTAAAGATTTGCTTTAACTTAGTTTAGGCTTGCCTTTTCTAGGTGGTAGTGAAGCCTCAACAACCTCTACCTCGATTGTGAGTGTCACAACCTCAATCGGTTTAGTTAGTCTTGATCCTTAGATTACAAGTTTGGGTATTTGACATTAATTCTTACCTGTAGAACCTTTCTATACTGAAGCCTCAACAACCTTTATAGAGAGTGTCTTGTAGGTGAGTCATATAAGGTTTTTGGAACTTCACCGTACGATTACCTTACATTAGCATACCTTTGTATATCTCAACTTTGTCCTTATATCATTAGTATATCTTAAATCGATTGCCACAGCTGGATTCCTGGATCTTTAGGATTGTTGTTTTCCCAACACTTGAAAAGCTTCTTACATTTACTTGCTTGATAACCTACAACTAAATTTGTTCCCCCCAAATCCCTGTGTTCGATACTCTGGAATACTTGCTAATCTACGCCGATCCGTACACTGCGGGTTCACTTGCTTGATTCTAGTTTTATAGATTTAAAGCTTATTTGCACGCACGCTAAGTGGCGAACAAGTTTTTGGCGCCGTTGCCGGGGATTTGGTCTAGGCCAAATTCGGTATACGATTGTCAAGCTTGGGAGCTTTGCTCTTGTTATTTGATATCTCTTTGAGTGCATGCGTAGGTCTAGGAACACCGGAGACCTCTTGCCTCTTGATCAAGAGCTTGAGAGGACTTTAAGGCAAAAGTGTGAGGAAAAGAAGATGGCTGAAGGAAACGAACGTGATCTTCAATCGGAGCTAGCGGAGAAAGAAGCTCAACTCCTATGGAGTGAGAGGACACGTAGAGATGAAATGGATCGTCATCAATCTCAAGTTGACGATCTAAAAGATATGATGTTCCAGATGAGGATAGAACTAAGCAACCTTAAGAATAAGGGGAGCAAGAAATCCTCAAGGAGATCCTTAAGGTCGAATAGGGGTCATTCATCCGCTGATGATAGCGATTCCTCCATGCCACCGCTAGAGGAAATTGATCCCACGATCAATGTGAATCCATTCCATCCACGGGCAGCTGCTAATCGCCGTGTTCCACCTAGGAATGCAAGGATCGAACGTGTGGATGCGGAGCCAAGAACTCTTGGCCAAAGGATGGATCCAACGCAGCAACCACGCCGTTTAGGTGTGAACTTTGATGCTGATGATGTACAAGGATTTAGCTTCAACCCTCAAGTTATTACTCTTGTTCGCCAAAACCAATTTGGCGGGACAAGCGCTGAATCTCCACACCAACACTTGCAAAACTTCGAGTGTATGATGGAGACAATGAGGCCAAAGAACGCGACTACCAACAACTATAAGCTCAAGCCTTTCTTCTTCTCTTTGAAGGGGAAAGCATTGTCTTGGTATCAAGCTCTTCCTAGTGGGAAATTAGACACATGGGAAGACCTTTCCGCGGAGTTCCTCACTAAGTTCTTTCCGCCATCCAAAACGGCGGAACTTAGAGGTAAGATTAATGCATTTTCCATGAGATCTAACGAAAGTTTGTTTCAATCATGAGAAAGGTTTCAGGATTTGTTATTGGATTGCCCTCATCATGGCATATCCAAGCTTGCATTGCTGGAGATTTACTACAAGGGGTTGGATGTGGAGACACAATTCAAGCTCCAATCCCTCTCATGTGGTACATTCATGGACATGAGAGAAGATGACGCTTGGGACTTCATTGAGAAGCAAGCAAGGGTCATAGAAAAGTATTCCCACCGGAAGGTAGAGGGAAATCGTGTGGAGCAAGGAGCAAAGCTCACACACAAAGCTCAAAATCAAATTTTCTCCCTCAACAATGAAATCAAAGAGTTGAAGGAGGCTATCAAGACCAACTTTCCAAAGCAACAAGGAAAGGATGTTGGCTATTTGGGCAACAACAACAATGGCGGTGAGAACACAAACCGCAACAACAACAACAACAACCGGAATAATTGGAATGGCAATAACAACAACCGGAACAACAATTGGAACAACAATAGGGGTTCAAACAACAACAATTGGCGCTCCAATCAACAAAACTCCGGTAACTCTTATCCTTCCAATTCGAATTCACTAACTCCACCTTCCTCTTCCTCTACTCCTTTGAAAAGCCAAGGGCAAACAACTAATGGAGGAAACACTTCGGGGAAGGAGAAGCCCGATCCCATGTTGGAAACGATCTTGGGAAAGCTTCAAGGTTTGGAGAACCGCATCATTAAGGCTGATGATCAAATTTCTAAGGTTGATAAAGCCCAAAAGGTTTTGGAAAACCAAATGTTCAGCCATGCGGAGGAAGTTCCTAGGAATCAAGGGAAACTTCCAGGAAAGACGGAGGACAACCCTAAGGGAAGGGTGATGGAAATCACAACTAGGAGCGGAGTGACTACCACCAATCCGCAGCCTAAGTTTGTTGAAGTCCCCGTAGAGGAAACACTTCGGGGAAGGAGAAGCCCGATCCCATGTTGGAAACGATCTTGGGAAAGCTTCAAGGTTTGGAGAACCGCATCATTAAGGCTGATGATCAAATTTCTAAGGTTGATAAAGCCCAAAAGGTTTTGGAAAACCAAATGTTCAGGCATGCGGAGGAAGTTCCTAGGAATCAAGGGAAACTTCCAGGAAAGACGGAGGACAACCCTAAGGGAAGGGTGATGGCAATCACAACTAGGAGCGGAGTGACTACCACCGATCCGCAGCCTAAATTTGTTGAAGTCCCCGTAGAGAAAGACAAAGAGAAGGGGAAGGAGAAGGAAGATGTCTACGTTCCTCCTCCGGCTTACAAACCTCCCCTACCATTCCCTCAATCTAGAGCGAGAGCACGCCTCGATAAACAATTTGGTATGTTTATAGAACTCATGAGCAAGCTGCATATTAATATACCCTTTATTGATGCTATTGTAGGTATGCCGGCTTATGGCAAGTTCTTGAAGGAGCTCCTCTCCAACAAGAGGAAGCTAGAAGATTTCGGTGAGGTTAAGATGAGTTCGGATTCTTCGGATCTCATCAAGACCATGAAGGCGAAAATGCCCCCCAAGCTGAAGGATCCGGGGTCATTTTGCATTCCCATAGGAGTGGGAGATGTCACATATGATGCGTTTTGTGACTTGGGAGCAAGTGTGAGCATCATACCACTTGCATTATGTAGGAAGATCGGTTTAGGCGACCCTAAACCAGTGAAGATGACGTTGTACATGGCGGATCGATCCATCACTCGCCCCGTCGGTATTGTAGAAGACGACCCAGTCAAGCTAGGTAAATTCTTTGTTCCCATTGATTTTGTTGTGCTTGACATTCCTGCAGATAGTCCGGTCCCGATCATACTCGGAAGACCGTTTCTTGCAACTTCCGGCTGCATAGTCGATTGCAAGAATGCTAAACTCGCTTTTGACATAGGAGAAGAGAAGGTAGAGTTCGTTCTTTCCACTCTAGTGAAGGAGCCAATCTTTGATGAGGATATATTCAATATCCAAGATGAAGAGGGGTTGTCTAGAGAGGAGGTAAGTGCGATTTTCTTCAAAGATCCCTTGCAAAAGGTTATTGCTATGAGTCTAACGAATGTAGGTGAAGAAGAGGAATGCAACGAGGCAATTGAAGCCTTAGAAGCACAAGAAGAGGTAGATGAAGAGGAATTTGAGAAGCTCCACGACGAGGCAGAAAACGTGAGAATCCACGGCCATACACTATATTCCACGGCCGTGGATCTCACCACCCAAAGCCTAGCTCACTCCAGAGGGTTACACGGTCGTGGAGAAGGCAGAGCAACCGTAACCACCTTCCACGCCCTAAACCACGGCCGTGGAAGATGTATGGAAACCGTGAATCAGGCCGTGGAAGAAGGTGATCAAGCCACTTCTTCAACTTCTTTTGATTCTTCTCCCACACCCTCTACACCCTTAGACACTTCTAAGGAGGCATCGGATGCTCCTCAAGAACCATTAGAAGCTCCGAAAGCAATGGAACTAAAGCCACTTCCTACTCATCTAAGGTACTCTTTTCTAGGACCTCACTCTACTTATCCGGTTATTGTTAGCTCCGATCTAACCATAGATGAACATAGTAAGCTTATGGTTGTCCTTAGGAAACATAGGAAAGCTTTAGGTTATACTATAGAAGACTTAGTAGGAATGAAACCCTCCCTATGCATGCATAAAATATTAATGGAGGAAGACTTTAGGACTTCAAGACAACCTCAAAGGCGGTTGACTCCGACCATGAAGGAGGTTGTCAAGAAGGAAATTCTTAAACTTCTTGATGCAGGTATCATCTATCCTATCTCCGATAGTAAGTGGGTGAGTCCGGTTCAAGTAGTTCCAAAGAAGGGAGGAATGACGGTCATCACCAACAAGAATAACGAACTCATTCCTACCCGAACCGTAACGGGATGGCGAATGTGCATTGACTACCGCAAGCTTAACAACGCGACGAGGAAGGATCACTTCCCACTACCCTTCATCGATCAAATGCTTGAAAGGTTAGCACAACATTCACACTTTTGCTATCTTGACGGTTATAGTGGTTTCTTTCAGATTCCGATACACCCGGACGATCAGGAGAAGACCACATTCACGTGCCCTTACGTTCGCTTATAGGAGAATGCCGTTCGGGCTTTGTAACGCCCCAGCCACCTTTCAAAGGTGCATGATGGCCATCTTCTCCGAATACATTGAGGAAATCATGGAGGTCTTCATGGATGACTTCTCCGTATACGGTTCCTCTTTTGACAATTGCCTTTCTAACCTTGCTCTTGTTTTACAAAGATGTGAAGACACTAATCTAGTTCTTAATTGGGAGAAGTGTCAATTTATGGTAAAGGAAGGAATTGTATTAGGACACCTAATCTCTAGTAGAGGGATAGAGGTGGATAACGCAAAAATAGAGACTATAGAGAAGCTTCCTCCCCCAACTTCGGTGATAGGGATAAGAAGTTTCCTAGGACATGCTGGATTTTATAGACGTTTCATTAAAGACTTCTCTAAAATATCAAAACCGCTCACTAATCTATTGATGAAGGATGCAGTTTTTGAGTTTTCGCAGGAATGTTTGGATGCGTTTAACACCATTCGGCAAGCTCTAATTTCAGCACCTATTATCCAACCTCCGGATTGGACTCTTCCCTTTGAGGTTAAGTGCGATGCTAGTGACGTAGCTATAGGAGCTGTTCTTGGACAACGAAAGGAAGGGCGAACCCATGCTATATACTATGCTAGCAAGACGCTAGATGAAGCGCAGCTCAACTACGCCACTACGGAAAAAGAATTCTTAGCCATTGTTTATGCTATTGACAAGTTTCGCTCTTATCTTGTAGGTGCAAAGGTGATTGTCTACACGGACCATGCTGCGATCCGGTACCTCCTTGCAAAGAAGGATGCGAAGCCAAGGCTAATTAGATGGATTCTTCTCCTACAAGAATTCGATCTAGAGATCCGCGACAAGAAAGGTTCGGAAAATTCTGTTGCGGATCATTTGAGTCGCCTAACACATCTAGAGGACGACCACTTACCCATAGATGACTCATTTCCGGACGAACACCTACACATTATTGAGGAGTGCATCGATGTGATCTCCAAAGGTAACGAACCATAGTTTGCTGATTTTGTAAACTATTTGGTTTGCCAGGAGATACCGCCCGGATTATCCTACGCACAAAGAAAGAAATTCTTTAAGGATGTTCGGGAATACTTTTGGAATGAAACTCTCCTCTTTAAGAGAGGTCCAGATGGCATCATTCGGCGATGTGTGCCGGAAAAACAAACCAAGCAAACTAGACATACAATCGATACTTTGTTAGTATAAAAACCGCTTTATTTGTGTTAAGTCTTCCATCATCACATATTCAAATATATACTTCAGATCGAGTTTTCACATAAGAATTCTGTTCGGACCTTGCAATGCTCCAGCCACCTTTCAAAGGTGCATGATAGTAATACTTTCTGAATACATCGAAAACATCATGAAGGTGTTCATAGACGACTTCTCTGTATATGGTTTTTCTTTTGATAACCATCTTGCTAACCTTTCCTTAGTTCTACAAAGATATGAAGACACTAATCTTCTGTTAAATTGGGAAAATTGTCATTTTATGGTGAATGAAGGAATTGTTTTAGGACACTTGGTCTCTAACTGTGGCATCGAGGTTGATAGGGCAAAAATAGAGACAATCGAGAAGCTACCTCCACCATCGTCGGTGGAAGGGGTAAGGAGTTTTCTTGGCCATGCCGGATTCTATAGAAGGTTTATTAAAGATTTTTCTAAAATTGCTAAACCGTTGACTAACCTACTAATGAAGGATGTAGTCTTTGAGATTTCGTAGGAATGTTTAGATGCCTTTTTTAGGATCAAGGAAGCTTTAATTTCAGCACCCATCATTCAACCATCAGATTGGAGTCTTCCATTCGAGGTTATGTGTGATGCAAGTAACGTAGCGGTAGGAGTAGTACTCACACAGAAAAACGATGGACGCACTCATGCCATCTATTATGCTAGCAAGACGCTAGGCGAGGCTCAACTTAACTACGCTACGACAGAGAAGGAACTTCTTGTTGTTGTGTATGCTTTTGAAAAATTTCGTTCTTATCTTGTAGGGGCGAAAGTGATTTTCTATACTGACCATACAGCTATACGGTATTTGCTCACCAAGAAGGATCCAAAACCACGGCAGATTAGGTGGATTCTCCTCCTCCAAGAGTTCGATCTAGATATCCGAGAAAAGAAGGGATCCGAGAACTCCGTAGTGGACCATCTAAGTCGCCTTCCCCACATCACTGACGACGATCCCCCTATAGATGACTCATTCCCTGACAAGAAGTTACACATGATGGAGGAGTGTCTTCATCATATTTCTAGAGGTAACGAACCTTGGTTTGATGATATTGTAAATTACTTGGTTTGTCAGAAAATACCTCCCGGACTATCCTATGCTCAAAAGAAGAAATTCTTCAAAGATGTCCGGCATTATTTTAGAAATGAACCTCTACTCTTCAAGAGAGGTCCCGATGGCATTATCAGAAGATGTATACCAGAAGACAAAGTGGAAAGCGTCATCCGACATTGTCAAATATTACCTTGCGGAGGACATGCTAGTTCTCACAAGACATGTGCTAAGGTATTACAATCCGGTTTCTTTTGGCTAACTTTATTCAAAGATGTTCAACACTTTGTTTCTTTTTGCGATGCTTGTCAAAGAACATGAAATATATCGAGGAATGAGATGCCACTAAACAACATTCAAGAACTGCAAATCTTTGATATATTGGGTGTGGATTTTATGTGGTCATTCCCATCATCTTGTGGTAACCAATACATTCTTTTGGTTGTAGACTATGTTTCTAGATTGGTTGAAGCGATTGCTTCTCCCACTATTATCTATGGTGGTAGTGAAGTACTTTAATAGAACGATCTTCCCAAGGTTTGGGATGCCCCGAGCCATCATTAGTGACGGAGGAACGCACTTCATAGTCCATAAATTTAAAACTCTATTAGCCAAGTATGGGGTAATCCACAAGATTGCTACTCCCTACCATCCTCAGACGAGCGGGCAAGTGGAAATCTCAAATAGAGAAATAAAAGCCATTATAGAGAAGGATGTCTATAGAACGAGAAAGGATTGGTCACTTAAGTTGGATGATGCGCTTTGGGCGTACAGGACCGCTTTCAAGACTCCCATTGTTACTACACCATACAATCTTGTGTATGGGAAGTCTTGTCATCTTCCGGTTGAGTTGGAGCACAAGGCTTATTGGGAAATGAAGTGGCTCAACTTTGATATCAAAGAAGCTGGAGAGAAACGTCTTCTAGACATTAATGAGCTGGAGGAAATCCGCTTGAATGCATATGAGAATGCACGGATTTACAAGGAAAGGACGAAGAAGTGTCATGACAAGCACATAGTTCCGAAGGACTTGAAAGAAGGATTTTTTGTCCTTCTCTTCAATTCTCGGCTCCGACTATTTCCTGGTAAGTTGAAATCTTGTTAAATAAGTCCTTATGTAATTAAACATGTTTTTCCCCATGGAGCAGTTGAAGTATTGGGTGAAAATTGCGGAACCTTCAAGGTCAATGGCCACCGTATTTAGAAGTATACACCGGAGATTCCGGTTGAGAGTATTGCACTTCTCCTCCTCACATGAGCAGCAACAAGGATTGGTCTAGCTACGGACCTTAAACAAAGCGCTTCTTGGGAGCCAACTCAAGGTATTACTTTCTTTTCCCTTTCTCATAGAATAGAGTAGATAGTTTCTTTTCCTTTTTTGTTGGTTCGTTCCTGGTTTTCTTATGTCTTTGGATGGAAAGAACTAGGAAATCTCCAAAAAGACTCAAAAGCACAAGAGCAAGTCAAGTTGTCGCTTTTGAACGGAAAAAGCTTACCACGGTCAATACAATACTTCCACGGGCGAGATTTTTGATTTTTGCCCGTGGAAAGTCATGTCGAGAGCAAAAGTTTATAAAATCTTTGGAGAGCCGGTTTCCACGGGTGAAATCTCGGCCGATATTTTGGATTTTTTTGCGAGGGTATAAAAGCCACACTTCACAAATGTACACCTTGAATCCGTAGGACTCGGAATGCTATGGGCGAAGACCTCACAATGAATCCCGACCTTTATCCTAACAACAATTTTACCAGACCTTGCAACAAGACACAAATAAAGGTCAAAACGAAATACATTTTTATGCAATGCAATGAAACCCGAAACCATACAAACAAACGACTTCAGCCGAGATACAGCTCCAAAGACCAAACGTCATACACGCGGCAAACAAAACACCATAAACGTAGAATAATACACAACTCGACTCCAACCAAAAACCCCTCCTAAAATGTACGGAACCCCGGCTGCCCACTCTTCTGGATCTCTCTGCCGCATTCCCAACCTACAAGGCAATCTACAACATCGGTATAACAATATTAGCTAATATTCAAGGCATTAGAATCAAGGTGAAAGGCAAAAACACAAGTAAATCTTCATAAACACACATCATACTCCAAAGTACACAAATCGGGTTTATTATATTTTTATTATTAAGTCATATCCCGTTCTAATTCAACTTCTTCTGTGACACGAGAGTCTCCCAAAACTCGCTTCGGTCCCTACTTACCGGCAAGAAATGGTATTGATGCATCTGATAGCATGAGTTATAGTCTATATTTTGGGACCTGTTTAGACGTTTTATCTTCAATAATCTGCATGTTTAGATGTATATTATGTGATTATATCGTCGTTTCATCTACCTTTAAGGGAATCGAGGTCTACACCAAGTTTCGTTGTAATTGTAGGTAAAATGGCACGTTTTCCATCAAAATGGAGCTAAAGGAGCTAAGGAGTCATTGGAGCTACATTTAGGAGCTTAAGGAAGAATTCAAGAAGCATGGAAATGGATTAAAGATTTACTTTGGACCAGATTTAAGAGATTTCACATTCAGTTTAGAGTCACCTCGGTCAGCTACAGTACCATCTCGACCGAGGTGATCCAGAGGAGCGTCCCGACCGAGGTGAACACCTTGGATGCGGCGAGGTATATTTTATTCTTGGCTAAGATCTTTTATTTTTGGAAGGAGAGATCTTATATTTTTAGGCTGAATTTCTGGAAGGAAGATCATATATTTTAGGGATTTATTTATGAGAGATAGATATATTTTATTAGGAAAATATCTTTTCAAGATATTTTATCTTAGGAGGGTAGTTTTCCTATATAAAGGACTGGATTTTCCACAATTCAGCACGCTTGCTAGCACCGGCGCATGACCGAAATTCCCGCTATCATTATAGTGGTTGAAGGAAGGAAGATTGAAGGAAGGAAGTTGATAGCTTTTATAACCTTTGTGAAGGGTTTTGTTCGACTTTCTTAGATTCCCTTCTTGTTTGATAATTGATTCAGTTATTGAAGCCTTTTTCTTAAAGTTTTTGTGTTCAATTATTCACTTTCTTCCCTTATATTTGATTATTGCTTTCATGATAATGAGTGGCTAATTTCTTTGTGTGATTCTAGAGTGATTGGCTGAAGGTTGTGGGAAAAACAATGATAGAATAATCTTAAATCCCAGTAGGACCCTGAAAGCTCGAGTCTTTATCCTTAACCCTAGAGTATCTTGTTCAGTCGATGAACATCTTGGCCGGGGTAGAATTCATCTGACCGAGGTGACTTATCTGATCCATAACTGAGAGTTAAGTGTTAGAGTTTTCCAAATCCTATTCTTATTACACCTTTCCTGGTTCAATGCAAGCTTAGGATGAGACTTACCCGGTAATTCCTTTATTTGTTTACCCATGATCATAAGTATAGGTAATAAAGGTTTATCCTTTATTGGGGTTTGAGTGTGCTTTCATTCCATCTTTGTGAGTTAGCCTGAGACTTACCCGGTAAAGGTTGATTCTATTCCCTTAGTTAATTTGTTGATTTGAGGTTATAGTTCTTTTCCTTAATTCCTTGAGACTTACCCGGTAATAGGAGTTACGGTTTGGGATTAGTGAGTAGTGAGACTTACCCGGTGATCTATTCCACTTTAGTAACACCTTCCCTTTGCAAAATCTCAGCTTTGTCCGCTTATCTTTAGATCTTGAGTTGGAACCACAACTAGATGCTTTAATCCCTAGAATTGCATATCTCCTTAATTGACTTTTTATCATCTTTGATTGCTTTAATCGCTTTTGTGGTTAGTAATTACATAGACTACTTATACTTGCTTAGGTTTCACCTAAGTCCCTAAGATCGACACCCCGGAATTCTTGCTTTTTACTACGATTGACCCGTAAACTACGGGTTCGCATCCTTGTTTTAGGCATACATCTAGGGTTATAAATTTAAAGCTTGCACACACCGTTTGGAGCGAACACGTTTTTGGTGCCATTGTCGGGGACTTGGTCTAGACCGAGCCGGTTGCGGTGATCTTTCGGGGCAATTGCCCCTGTTTCTATTAACCACTCTACTTGAGTGACTTTCGCAGGTTCTTTCTTGTAGGTTTATGCGAAGAACCCACACTGGGAAGGAAATCGTTCCTTACGATCCTGAACAAGAAAAGACATACAAAAGACGCTTGAAAGAAGCTAAGATGGCCAATCAAGAGAATCGCGATCTTGAGGCCGAATTAAAGGAGGCATTGGAACAACTACGCCTCAGTAAAGAAGAATTGCGACTGGAAAAGTAAGAAACTCGCATAAGAACGGAAGCAATCGAAGCAGATATGGCGACTTTACGGGACCAATATCTACCTCGACCAGCTCCAGCTCCTCGACCGAGGCAGGATCTAGCTGCCCCGGCCGAGATACTTCCACCTCGGATACCAGTCTGAGATGCTCTTTTTGCAGGTATTCCACAGACCCTAGGGCAGAGGATGGACCCCAATCAACAACTGAGGCGTCCAGGAGTCAACCTAGGTGATCCAGCGGACCATGATTATGAGCTTCGACCGCAAGTTCTTTTCATGATTCGCCAATGCTAGTTTGGAGGGCTAGAGAGGGAATCTCCTCATCAACATCTACAGAACTATGAGATCTTGATGGATACCTTGAGACCTTCAAGGCTGGAAAACAACAATTACAAGCTAAGGCCTTTCTACTTCTCTTTGAAAGATAGAGCGCTTACTTGGTATCAATCTCTTCGTCCAGGAAAAATCAATACTTGGGAGGAGATGACGACGGAGTTCTTGACTAAGTTCTTTCCCCCCTCAAAGACCGCTGAAATGAGAGGGAAGATCAATGCATTCATCATGAAGGACAAAGAAAGTTTGTCCAAGTCATGGGAGAGATTTAAAGACATCCTTTTGGATTGCCCACATCATGGGATTCCAAAGATAGAGTTGTTGGAGATATACTTCAAGGGATTGGACAGCAACAACCAGTTCAACCTTCAACTACTATCCGCAGGCACGTTCATGGGCATGCCGATTGACGAAGCTTGGGAGTTCATAGAGAAGCAAGCTTTGCACATGGAGAAATACTCCCACCAAGGAGCTGAAGGTGGAGTTAAAAGGGTCAACTTTCAAGAAGCTCCACCAAACAATGATCAACTCACCTCTTTGAAGAATGATGTGAAGCAATTGAAAGACCTTTTGGTTCCTCAAACAAAGAAAGAGGAGGAAGGATATCAAAATTCAAGGAACAACGGTTCCCGGAACAACAACAACAATGGTTCCCGGAACAACAACAATAGACGATCCAACAACAATAATTGGAGGGCAAACAACCAAAATTCGGGTAACCCTTACTCTAACTCCAATTTGAATGACTCCTCTAATCCTTTACTCTCTTCTTCTTCTTCTTCTACTCCATTGAAGAGACAGGAGCAAGAATCAAGTTCGTCCCAGCCGGAAAAGAAAGATGCGGTGCCGGAGGCCATCTTGATCAAGCTTAACTCTATGGAGACATCCATGACTTCATTTTCGAAGGCACCAAAAGCCTTAGAACAACAATTCTTTAACAAGGAGAATGAAGCGCCAAGAGACCCAGGGAAGCTTCCAGCAAGCACGGAAAGCAACCCCAAAGGACAGATCATGGCAATAACAACGAGAAGTGGACTGAAGACTGCAGATCCAGTGCCTCGGTCGATGTCAGTACAGACGAAGACCACCTCGGTCCAGATACAGTTGAAGAACACTTCGGCCGAGGTGCCTGTTCGCCCCTAGAGGTGTGTGCAAATAAGCTTTAAATTTATAAAACTAGAATCAAGCAAGCGAACCCGCAGTGTACGGATCGACGTAGATTAGCAAGAATTCCAGAGTATGGAACACAGGGATTTGGGTGGAACGAACTCGATCGCAGGTTATCAAGCAAGTGAATATGGGAGTTTGCAAATTATCGGGAAAACAACAATCCTAAAGATCCAAGTATCCAGCTGTGGCAATCGATTCAAGATATACTAATGATATAAAGACAGAGTCGAGATATGCAAGGGTATACTAATGTAAGGTAATCGTACGGTTGAGGTTCCAAAAACCTTATGTAATTCACCTAAAAGACACTCCCTATACAGGTTGTTGAGGCTCAATATAGAAAGATTCTAAAGGCAAGGATTAGTATCAAATACCCAAACTTATAATCTAAAGATCAAGACTAACTTATCCGATTGAGGTTGTTGAGGCTCACAATCGAGGTAGAGGTTGTTGAGGCTTCACTACCACCTAGAAAAGACAAGTCTAAGCTAAGCTAAAGCAAATCTTTAACTTTAGATTAAGGTAAAAGCAAGCTCGTAGACTTAGGGAAATTACGGTTGGATCTTGAGATTCCACGGTCGTGGAACTCAAGAACAGCCCGTGATTTAGGGTTGTCGGCGATAATTCTCTAACTCTCAGGGTCTAATCTGTTTACGATCAATCTATCATCATCTAAGCCACAACTATCAACCCTTCACCTTAGAATTGTTAAGGGTTTTTAGCCAATAACTGTCATATTGATATTGATTCAAGAATTAAGAGATAAAAGATGAAAACTTTCAAGAACTATCAATAATCTTTAAGTGAATCTCAGAATCACAATCAAGAACAAGTGTTTATCCAAAGATTCAAAACGGACCAAGCAATCACAATCTTTAGGAAAGAAGAGAAACGGGATGTCAATCCGATTCTGAATCAAACCTAAACAAGAAGAGAGATCTTCTTGCAAAATCCTCCAAGAACTTCGATCTTCCACAAACACGAAGATCACAAACAGCAACTCTTCAATACGAACTTTGATCTTCAATGAGATCTCCAAATTACCTCCAAGATGAGGGTTTTTGCGTTTTGCCGCTAAGCGAGGGTTGAAAGGTTGTGAGCGAGGTGACGGAATCTTGCCTCATCCGTCTATTTTATAATGCAGGGCAAAATGTCGGCCCGGCCCAATCTTCAAAAGATCGTGGCTTCGAAACATGGCGAAAAGATTCGCCAAAATCACGGTCGTGGAATCTTTTCACGACCGTAATTTAGGGCGTGGAAACTACTACGGTTAGTTCCACGGCCGTAATATCTCCTGGAATGAACATCGAATTCTGACTCAAAATCCACGGCCGTAATTTAGGGTGAGAACGTGGTTCTTGCCTTCATTCGTGCATTCCTCAATCTAAGACTCCAAATTGCTTCCAAAAGGTGTCCTCGATCTATGGACATATCAACTCAACTCTCCTTTGCTCGATTCCGTTCGGAAATAGCTCCAAATCACCTATAATCAACATAGAACTCGTGTAGACATCCATATCGACAATATAGGCAATACTAGCTCACATATGCACAAAGCTCAATCAATGTCTATCAATATGAATCAAATACGATTAGAAAACGTGCCTAAAATATCACAATATTTCATGCTAACAAATAACCCCATACTTAGCACTTGCTTGTCCCTAAGCAAGGTCTTTCAAAAAGTTTTAAACAAGAGTTAAGATGAAATATGTGTACCTTCTTTTGGATGAAAGTGACTTCTAAAGAATAGATCATTCTCAAACCTTGCTTCAATCGTTTTTCAAACTTTCACACACTTGATTAGAGAGTAAAAGGCAAAGAAAACTCATGAATCAATTTAACTTCCAAACAAGCATTATAACCTTCAAATATTATCAAAATCAATCATAAGAACTTCAATTTAGATCACCAAGCCATATAACATTCTTTTGATCTTAAGGACTTTCAAAGAAAAGGTCTAGAGTATGGAAGGGAAGGGAAAACTTTAAGGGAGAGTGGTGCATAAATCCGGGAAAGTGGACAACTACCTTCTTCTTCTTTTGCGGTTTCCGCAACACTTCACTTAGAGCTTTGCTCTCTTCTTTTTCGACTTTACTTTTGGAGTTATGGATAGAGGTGCACAAAAACCGAAGCCTAGGAGATTGGCGTTTCTCAAAATTTGCAAGAGATGCCTCAAACCCTTAGCGCACATACCATAATCCGCTAGGAATATCGCTCAATCCGACTTTGGCAAGACACAAACACCCGGCTATGTGAATGGTGCCGAGTTACTCATCGTCATGATTGACTTCCCCAAACCTATACTTTCTTTCTATTCAATTGATTGCAAATAATTGCTCTCATGGCCCTCCCACATCAAACATGCCTTTTTCTCATTCACTTTCCAAGTTCCCGGATGGGTAAGGGAGGCTAATATTTCAATGAGGAGCTAGATGATCAAAGAAAGAGGAAAGAAAGTATCGAATTGCCTTAATCCTTTCAACAAGAAGTATAGGAACTTATAATGTGATTTCAACTTCAATCTCTCAACATGATTTAGGCAACATTTTCACATTATAAAACTTGCAAAAGAGGTAAAATTCATTCATTCAAATCCTTTTTGATTCACAATCCTTTTAAGCATGCAATTGTTATCAAACTCAATTCACAAGTAGTGATTATCATGGAAATCATCTCAATTCATTAGAAGCACAAAATTTTCAAAATTTTTCAATTTTTATGGGTTTTTCAAGTCACTTTTCATGCAATGCAAGAATGAAACGTGTAACATACAATGAACATGCAATGCGTAATGGAAGCAACATATAGAGTAGAGTTATTACAAACATTTAGTACATCCCACCCCATACTTAGGACGAACATTGTCCCTAATGTTCACAAGAAAGAACAAAAGAAAGAAAAGAAAAAGAAACTCACAAGTGGTGGCGGGAATGTCTAAAAACGAGTTGTCCGGTCATCAATCACTGCGGTGCCGGTGGAGGTGGAAATGGAGAGAAACTCGGATCATAGTACCGCCCAAACTGCTGGCGGTAGACGTCCCTCATCATATGGTCAAGGTCGTCTAAGCGTCCGTCTCTAGCATCCGCCCGGATCTCTAATGCTCCGACTCTCTCTGAAAGTCCGGTAGCCCAATCCGGCATCCTCTCATACCATCCCGGGGCGTGATCATACCATGTGGGGGCATCGGCTGGTGCTGGTGCTGGTGGTGGCGGTGGTGCTGCTGGCTGCGTCGTGGACCAAGGAGGAGGTGTGCTGTACCAAGTGGGAGGTGTAGTCATCCACGTGGGCCTCTCGCTCACACTGGCGCGGCGAGATGACGAGCCTGAAACTCTAGCTGGGTGTGGAGAGCGCCTAGGTACATCCTGGGTCGCATCCGGCTGATCCGGAAACGTGCCGAACTCCTGCTCTGCTCCTCCACCACTCTCGTACTGCTCTCCCATGTCCTCCTCATCCTCAGCCGGTGGTGGAACGTAAGGGGGAGCTACAAGCCTGTTCGCATGCATCGCAGCGAACGTCTCCTTCCAATTGTGGCGTCCCGCCACAATGGAATACTCTGGCAGCCACTCAATACCCCTGCCTGTCCTACTCTCCCAGGGCATGCCCGCATAAGGCGGACCTCTATGTGTGGGGAAGATGAGTCCCCTAACCATGAATGCATGTAGTCCTAGAGGTACGGCGGGTATGCGGGTGCAGGCTGAAAAATCTACACCAAAGCTCCTAGCTATGTGGGTCACTATCCCACCATATCCAATGTTCCCTCTCGATTTGTTCTTGAGTTTACTCATTGTCGCCGCTAAAAGAGTAGCACAATCTGCGCGGCATCCATGAAGCATAGCGTAAAGAAGGAATAGCTCATCCGTCTTGATCTTTTGGGGCGTCTCCGTCCTAGGAAAGAGACACTCCGAAAGGACGCGGTGGGCTATCTTCAAGGCTAGATGGTACATCAATCTAGCCTTGGTATCAGCTGGATGCCAACGGTCCTCGTCGGCGTAGATCATAGCCACTTCCTCCCAAAAATCCTTAGCGGAAACGCTTCTAGGGAGTCGACCGTTGTAGGTCTCATGGAACCCAAAAATGGTCCCGAACTCAACAATGCTCAATTGGTAGTCTCTATTCATGAGACGGAAGGAGACGGTCCTATCAACATGGCTGTGCTCGAAAGACGTCACAACCTCTCGGGTAATCTCCTCATAAGCGTCTTCACGAATGTTCGTGAAGACAAGTAATCCGGCTCTATCCAAGAGCCATGTAAGGTCATCAACTATGTTAAGAGGATGTAGATCCTCCAACAACAAGTACCTAGGGCCAATCACTGCCCTCTTCTCTATCCTTTCAAATGCAGCTATGTGGTTTTCGTGTATGATCGGGATGCTAGGAGGAGGGGGTGAAGATGGAGGTGAAGGTGAGGATGGTGGTGAGGGAGATGAGGGTGGTGGTGCCCTAGATGTGGAGGGGTTGCCCTTTCTCTTCTTATTTTGCTCCCCTTTCTTTTCCTTAATCCTTCCCAACATTCTCCTTACAAAATCCATTTCTGTTCAAAATTACGGTCTGTTCTTCGAAAACCACGGCCGTGGAACCTCCAGAGACCGTAATTCTAGACAGAATCTTGTGAATCTCAGCAAATTCACCCAATCTCACCACAACAAGCAGTCCTAATCTAATTTCTTCCAATCTTTATCAGTTCTTCCTAAAAATTTATGGCAAAAACGAACCAAATCCACTAGAATCGAAGAGAAGGAAATAACCACTTTTTCGGATTGAAAAATCCAAAATGCGGGTTTGTTGATCGTTTTCCCCTCGATTTGTTGCTTGGATCCTGTTCTTGGTTGGATTTGCTGCAGTTTAGAGCGAAGAATCGTTGAAAACGATTAAAGAACGAAGATTTGGGAGAAGCTGCGGGTTTTCGGTATTTAGGTCGTGGAATTGGGGAGGAATTGTGGTGTTTTTGTGATGAAGTGTGGCTTTTATACTCGCAGGTAAATTTTCAAAAATCACGGTCTATCGGGGCATTCCACGGCCGTGGAAATGTACGGACCCGTAATTTTGATGATTTTTCACAGGCCATTGAGAATTACGGCCACTGTAGCTATGGCGACCGTAATTTAGACCGTGGAACCTTCTGTAAAGCTTCAAAGTCCAAATTTCGTCACTTCTTTTCGATGTTATCCCTCCTTTCTCCTTTTCCATCGATCCTACAACCAAAAAAAAACACGAACATACCAGAAGAAATCGAGGCAAAATAAAGCAAAAACTTCTATTCTAAATTAAACTATGAATCGAAAACAAAAACGAGAATGCAATACCTTGGGTTGCCTCCCAAGAAGCGCTTTGTTTAAGGTCCGTAGCTAGACCAATCTCGCACTTATTCGAGTGCGGTAGGTGCAAACTCCTCAGCTTGGAGTTCCGGCGAGTACTTCTTGAGTCGTTGGCCGTTCACCTTAAAACTTCCACTAGCTTCACCCCATACTTCAACTGCACCATGGGGGAAAATACGCTTAATTAGAAAAGGTCCAGTCCAACGAGATTTTAACTTACCTGGAAAGAGGCGAAGTCTTGAATTGAAGAGGAGAACTTGATCTCCTTCTTGGAAGTCCTTTGGAATGATATGCTTATCATGCCAACGCTTTGCTCTTTCCTTGTAGATCTTAGCATTTTCATAGGCGTTCAAACGGAGTTCATCCAGCTCGTTGATGTCTAGGAGACGCTTCTCTCCCGCTTCCTTCATGCCGAAATTCAGCCATTTGATAGCCCAAAACGCTTTGTGCTCTAGCTCTACCGGCAAATGACAAGACTTCCCATACACAAGGTTGTATGGTGTGGTTCCTATGGGAGTCTTGTATGCAGTCCGGTATGCCCATAATGCATCATCTAGTTTCAAGGACCAATCCTTCCTAGTCCTTGAAACCGTCTTCTCTAGAATTCCCTTGATCTCCCTATTTGAGATCTCAACTTGTCCACTCGTTTGTGGATGGTAAGGGGTGGCGATCTTGTGAGTAACCCCATACTTGGTTAGAAGAGCTTCAAAGCGACGGGCTATGAAGTGAGAACCTCCATCACTAATGATCGTCCTTGGCGTCCCGAATCGCGGAAAGATGGTCTTGTTGAAGAACTTGACCACCACCATGGCATCATTTGTGGGAGAGGCAATTGCTTCGACCCATCTAGAGACGTAATCTACCGCCAATAGTATGTATTGGTTTCCACAAGAAGAAGGGAATGGTCCCATGAAATCGACTCCCCAAACGTCGAAAATCTCCACCTCTTGGATGTTGTTGAGGGGCATCTCGTTCCTCCTAGAGATATTGCCTGTTCTTTGACAAGCATCGCAACAAGAAACAAAGGATTGCACATCTTTAAATAAAGTAGGCTAATAGAATCCAGATTGCAATACCTTTGCGCTAGTTTTGTTCGAACTAGCGTGTCCTCCACAAGGTAGTGAATGACAATGACGGATGACACTTTGCATCTCATCTTCCGGCACACATCGCCGGATGATGCCATCCGGACCTCTCTTGAAGAGGAGAGGCTCGTTCCAATGGTATTCTCGGACGTCCTTGAAGAACTTCTTCCTTTGTGCGTATGACAGTCCGGGTGGTATCTCCTGGCAAACCAAATAGTTAACGAAGTCAGCAAACCATGGTTCGTTACCTTTGGAGATTACCTTGATGCACTCCTCTATGATATGTAGGTGTTCGTCCGGGAAGGAGTCATCAATGGGTAAATGGTCGTCCTCTAGATGTGTTAGACGACTCAAATGATCCGCAACAGAATTTTCCGAGCCTTTCTTGTCGCGGATCTCAAGATCGAATTCTTGTAGGAGAAGAATCCATCTAATTAGCCTTGGCTTCGCGTCTTTCTTTGCAAGGAGGTACCGGATCGCAGCATGATCCGTGTAGATAATCACCTTTGCACCTACAAGATAAGAGCGAAACTTGTCAATAGCGTAGACAATGGCTAGAAACTCCTTTTCCGTAGTGGCGTAGTTGAGCTGAGCTTCGTCTAGCGTCTTGCTAGCGTAGTATATGGCGTGGGTTCGTCCTTCCTTTCGTTGCCCAAGAACAGCTCCAATGGCTACGTCACTAGCATCGCACATAATCTCGAAGGGAAGAGTCCAATCCGGAGGTTGGATAATAGGTGCTGAAATTAGAGCTTGCCGAATGGTGTTGAACGCATCTAGACATTCCTGTGAAAACTCAAAAACTGCATCCTTCATCAATAGATTAGTGAGAGGTTTTGATATTTTAGAAAAGTCCTGAATGAAACGTCTATAAAATCCAGCATGTCCTAGGAAACTTCTTATTCCCTTCACCGAAATTGGGGGAGGAAGTTTCTCTATGGTCTCTATTTTAGCTTTATCTACCTCTATCCCTCTACTAGAGACTAAATGACCTAACACGATTCCTTCCTTAACCATGAATTGACACTTCTCCCAATTAAGAACTAGGTTAGTGTCTTCACATCTTTGCAAAACAAGAGAAAGGTTAGAAAGACAATCATTAAAAGAGGAACCGTAAACGGAGAAGTCGTCCATGAAGACTTCCATGATTTCCTCTACATATTCGGAAAAGATGGCCATCATGCACCGTTGAAAGGTGGCTGGGGCGTTGCAAAGCCCGAACGGCATTCTCCTATAAGCGAACGTACCCCAAGGGCACGTGAATGTGGTCTTCTCTTGATCATCCGGATGTATCGGGATCTGAAAGAAACCACTATAGCCGTCAAGGTAGCAAAAGTATGAATGTTGTGCTAACCTTTCAAGCATTTGATCGATGAATGGCAATGGAAAGTGATCCTTCCGTGTTGCATTGTTGAGCTTGCGGTAGTCTATGCACATTCGCCATCCAGTTACGGTTCGGGTAGGAATGAGTTCGTTGTTCTTATTGGTGATGACCGTCATTCCTCCCTTCTTCGGAACTACTTGAACTGGGCTCACCCACTTGCTATCGGAGATAGGATAGATGATACCTGCATCAAGAAGTTTAAGAATTTCCTTCTTGACAACCTCCTTCATGGTCGGATTCAACCGCCTTTGAGGTTGTCTTGAAGTTCTAAAGTCCTCCTCCATTAGTATCTTATGCATGCATAGGGAGGGTTTAATTCCTACTAAGTCCTCAATAGTATAGCCTATGGCTTTTCTATGTTTCCTAAGGACAATCATGAGCTGTTCATGTTCATCTATGCTTAATTCGGAACTAACGATAACCGGGAAGGTGGAATTAGATCCAAGAAAAGCGTACCTTAGATGAGTAGGAAGTGGTTTGAGTTCCATTGCTTTCGGAGCTTCCAATGATCCTTGAGGAGCTTCCGATGTTTCCTTAGAAGTTTCTAAGGAGGTTGAATGGTTTGGAGAAGGATTAGAAGAAGTTGAAGAAGTATGCCGATCACCATCTTCCACGGCCAAAATTACGGTCTCCTCTGGAGTTCCACGGCCGTAATATCCTCTGGAATGGAGGTTGATTTTGGTCGTGGAATCCACGGTCGTGGAATACAGAGTATGACCGTGGATTCGAGTATTTTCAGCCTCATCGTGGAGTTTCTCAAACTCCACTTCATACATCTCTTCTTGTGCTCCTAAGGCTTTAATTTCCTCTTTGCACTCTTCCTCTTCTCCTACATCGGTTAGACTCATAGTAATAACCTTTTGCAAAGGATCGTTAAAGAGAATTGCACTTACCTCTTCCCTAGATAAACCTTCTTCGTCTTGGACATTGTAAATATCCTCATCAAAGATTGGCTCCTTCACTAGAGTGGAAAGAACGAATTCTACTTTCTCTTCCCCAATATCAAAGGTGAGTCTCCCATTCTTGCAATCGACCATGCAACCGGAAGTTGCAAGAAACGGCCTTCCGAGTATGATCGGGACCGGACTATCCGCAGGAATGTCAAGCACGACAAAGTCAATGGGGACAAAGAACTTGCCTAGCTTGACCGGGACGTCTTCTACAATGCCGACGGGGCGAGTAATGGATCGATCCGCCATGTATAACGTCATCTTCACCGGTTTAGGGTCGCCTAAACCGATCTTCCTGCACAATGCAAGTGGTATGATGCTCACACTTGCTCCCAAGTCACATAAAGCGTCATATGTGACCTCTCCCACTCCAATGGGAATGCAAAATGACCCCGGATCTTTCAGCTTTGGGGGCATTTTCTCCTTCATAGTCTTGATGAGATCCGAAGAATCCGAACTCATCTTGACTTCACCAAAATCTTCTAGCTTCCTCTTGTTAGAGAGGAGCTCCTTCAAGAACTTGCCATAAGCCGGCATACCTACAATGGCATCAATGAAAGGTATATTAATATGCAGCTTGCTCATGAGTTCTATAAACTTACCGAATTGCTTGTCTAGGCGCGCTCGCGCTCTAGATTGAGGGAACGGTAGGGGAGGTTTGAAAGCTGGAGGAGGAACATAGACGTCTTCCTTCTCCTTCCCCTTTTCTTTGCCCTTCTCTACGGGGACTTCAACGAACGTAGGCTGCGGATCGGTGGTAGTCACTCCGCTCCTAGTTGTAATCGCCATTACCCTTCCCTTAGGGTTGTCCTCCGTTTTTCCTGGAAGTTTCCCTTGATTTCTAGGAACTTCCTCCGCATGGTTGAACATTTGGTTTTCCAAAACCTTTTGAGCTTTGTCAACCTTAGAAATTTGATCATCAACCTTGATGATGCGGTTCTCCAACCCTTGAAGCTTTCCCAAGATTGTTTCCAACATGGGATCCGGCTTCTCCTTTCCCGTATTGTTTCCTCCATTTGATGATTGCCCCTGGCTTTTCAAAGGAGTAGAGGAAGAAGAGGGTGGAGTTAGTGAATTGGAATTGGAAGGATAGGAGTTACCGGAATTTTGTTGATTGGAGCGCCAATTGTTGTTGTTCGAACCCCGATTGTTGTTCCAATTGTTGTTGTTCCGGTTGTTGTTGTTTCCATTCCAATTGTTATTCCGGTTATTGTTCCGGTTATTGTTGTTGCGGTTGGTGTTATCACCGCCGTTGTTGTTGCCCAAATAGCCAACATCCTTCTCTTGTTGCTTTGGGAAGTTGGTCTTGATAGTCTCCTTCAACTCTTTGATCTCATTGTTGAGGGAGAAAATCTGATTTTGAGCTTCATGTGTGAGCTTTGCTCCTTGCTCCACACGATTTCCCTCCACTTTCCGGTGGGAATACTTCTCTATGACTCTTGCTTGCTTCTCAATGAAGTCCCAAGCGTCATCTTCTCTCATGTCCATGAACGTTCCACATGAGAGGGATTGGAGGTTGAATTGCGTTCCCGCATCCAGCCCTTTGTAGTAAATCTCCAGCAAGGCAAGCTTGGATATGCCATGATGAGGGCAATCCAATAGCAAATCCTGAAACCTTTCCCAAGATTGAAACAAACTTTCGTTAGGTCTCATAGAAAAAGCATTAATCTTACCTCTAAGTTCCGCCGTTTTGGATGGCGGAAAGAATTTGGTGAGAAACTTTGCGGAGAGGTCTTCCCACGTTTCTAGTTTCCCACTAGGAAGAGCTTGGTACCAAGATAGCGCTTTCCCTTTCAAGGAGAAAAAGAAAGGTTTGAGCTTATAACTGTTGGTAGTAGCGCTCTTCGGTCTCATCGTCTCCATCATACACTCGAAGTTCTGCAAGTGTTGGTGTGGAGATTCAGCGCTTGTACCGCCAAACTGACTTTGGCGAACAAGAGTGATAACTTGAGGGTTAAAGCTAAACCCTTGTACATCTTCAGCATCAAAATTCACACCTAAGCGGCGTGGTTGTTGTGTTGGATCCATCCGCTGGCCAAGAGTCCTCGGCTCATTATCCACACGTTCGACCCTCGCATTCCTAGGTGGAATGCGGCGGTTAGCAGCTCCTTGTGGATTGAAAGGATTTATATTGATCGTGGGATCAATCTCTTCTAACGGAGGCATGGAAGAATCGCTATCATCGGTGGACGAGTGGGTTCTTCTTCTAGATCTTGTCCTCCTTCTCGAGAACTTCTTGCCCACCTTATCTTCAAGGTCGCTCATCTTTATCTTCATTTGGACGATCACGTCTTGTAGACTGTTAACTTGAGATTGATGACGATCCATCTCATCCTGGAGGAGAGTCTCATTCCATCGGAGTTGAGCTTCTTTCTCCGCCAACTTTGTTTGAAGATTGTGCTCGTTTTCTTCAGCCATCTTCTTTTCCTTGCGTCTTTGTCTCAAGGTTTTCTCTAGCTCTTGATCAAGAGGTAAGAGATCTTCGGTGTTCTTAGACCTGCGCATACACTCAAAGAAAAATCAAATAACGAGAGCAAGCTCCCAAGCTTGACAACCGGCTACCGGATTCGGACGAAGCCAAATCCCCGGCAACGGCGCCAAAAACTTGTTCGCCCCTAGAGGTGTGTGCAAATAAGCTTTAAATTTATAAAACTAGAATCAAGCAAGCGAACCCGCAGTGTACGGATCGACGTAGATTAGCAAGAATTCCAGAGTATCGAACACAGGGATTTGGGTGGAACGAACTCGATCGCAGGTTATCAAGCAAGTGAATATGGGAGTTTGCAAATTATCGGGAAAACAACAATCCTAAAGATCCAAGTATCCAGCTGTGGCAATCGATTCAAGATATACTAATGATATAAAGACAGAGTCGAGATATGCAAGGGTATACTAATGTAAGGTAATCGTACGGTTGAGGTTCCAAAAACCTTATGTAATTCACCTAAAAGACACTCCCTATACAGGTTGTTGAGGCTCAATATAGAAAGATTCTAAAGGCAAGGATTAGTATCAAATACCCAAACTTATAATCTAAAGATCAAGACTAACTTATCCGATTGAGGTTGTTGAGGCTCACAATCGAGGTAGAGGTTGTTGAGGCTTCACTACCACCTAGAAAAGACAAGTCTAAGCTAAGCTAAAGCAAATCTTTAACTTTAGATTAAGGTAAAAGCAAGCTCGTAGACTTAGGGAAATTACGGTTGGATCTTGAGATTCCACGGTCGTGGAACTCAAGAACAGCCCGTGATTTAGGGTTGTCGGCGATAATTCTCTAACTCTCAGGGTCTAATCTGTTTACGATCAATCTATCATCATCTAAGCCACAACTATCAACCCTTCACCTTAGAATTGTTAAGGGTTTTTAGCCAATAACTGTCATATTGATATTGATTCAAGAATTAAGAGATAAAAGATGAAAACTTTCAAGAACTATCAATAATCTTTAAGTGAATCTCAGAATCACAATCAAGAACAAGTGTTTATCCAAAGATTCAAAACGGACCAAGCAATCACAATCTTTAGGAAAGAAGAGAAACGGGATGTCAATCCGATTCTTAATCAAACCTAAACAAGAAGAGAGATCTTCTTGCAAAATCCTCCAAGAACTTCGATCTTCCACAAACACGAAGATCACAAACAGCAACTCTTCAATACGAACTTTGATCTTCAATGAGATCTCCAAATTACCTCCAAGATGAGGGTTTTTTCGTTTTGCCGCTAAGCGAGGGTTGAAAGGTTGTGAGCGAGGTGACGGAATCTTGCCTCATCCGTCTATTTTATAATGCAGGGCAAAATGTCGGCCCGGCCCAATCTTCAAAAGATCGTGGCTTCGAAACATGGCGAAAAGATTCGCCAAAATCACGGTCGTGGAATCTTTTCACGACCGTAATTTAGGGCGTGGAAACTACTACGGTTAGTTCCACGGCCGTAATATCTCCTGGAATGAACATCGAATTCTGACTCAAAATCCACGGCCGTAATTTAGGGCGAGAACGTGGTTCTTGCCTTCATTCGTGCATTCCTCAATCTAAGACTCCAAATTGCTTCCAAAAGGTGTCCTCGATCTATGGACATATCAACTCAACTCTCCTTTGCTCGATTCCGTTCGGAAATAGCTCCAAATCACCTATAATCAACATAGAACTCGTGTAGACATCCATATCGACAATATAGGCAATACTAGCTCACATATGCACAAAGCTCAATCAATGTCTATCAATATGAATCAAATACGATTAGAAAACGTGCCTAAAATATCACAATATTTCATGCTAACAGTGCCAACCGAGGTTGAGCCACAGAAAGCATCGGACAAAACTAAAGTTTATGTCCCACCTCCTGCATATAAACCACCACTTCTATTCCCCCAGTCAAGGGCCAAAGCACATCTAGACAAGCATTATGGTAAGTTCCTTGACTTGATGAATAAACTAAATATTAACATCCCTTTCCTTGATGATATTCTAGGGATGCCCACCTATTGGAAGTTCTTAAAAGAGATTCTATCAAGGAAAAGGAAGTTGGAAGACTTTGGTGAAGTACGGATGACATCTAAATCCTCGGAGCTCATTCAAATCATGAAGAAGAAGATGCCACCCAAATTGAGAGATCCCGGCTCATTTTGCATTCCCATTCAAGTTGGGGATGTCACTTGTGAGGCGTTGTGCGATCTAGGAGCCAGCATGAGCATCATTTCGCTGGAACTATGTGTGAAGATCGGACTTGGAGAGCCCAAGCCGGTGAAGATACGGTTATACATGGCGGACCACTCCATTACCCATCCCGTGGGCATTTTGGAAGACGTTCCGGTTAAGTTAGGTAACTTCTATTTACCTATAGACTTTGTTGTACTTGACATTCCCGCAGATTATCCCGTTCCTATGATTCTCGGGAGACCATTTCTAGCAACTTCGGGTTGCAATGTGGATTGTAAGAACGCCAAGTTAAAATTCAACATTAGCGGAGATGAAGTGGAGTTTGCATTGCTTGCGGTAATGAAGGGAGAGCAGCTAGGAGATGATATCTTCAACATCTATGATGAAGAAGAATCAAGAGAATTGGTGAGCTCTATCCTTATTAAAGATCCACTTGAAAAAGTTATTAGCTTTAGCTTAATAGAGGAAGGTATAGATGCTTCTTGTAATGCAGATATACGGAGCTTAAAGGTGCTGGAAGAAGATCCAGGAGCTAAATTTGAAAAGCTAATCCAGGAGAAGAAGATCTCCAATTTCGGTCCAAGTTGCAGTACCTCGACGGAGGCACTTTCTGGACCAAGCGAGGTGTTCTTATTTGAAGAACATCTCGGTCACCCACCTAGGACCTCGACCGAGGTCGAAAGTGAGATGATGTCAACTGAGACTTTTGAAAGTCCAGTTCTTCGATCTACTCCACTGGAAGGAGGAAGCAAAGATCCACCTCAGAAAGCACCCCCAGTTGTGGAGCTTAAACAACTCCCAATTCACTTGAGGTATGTTTTTCTTGGACCGGATTCTACTGATCCCATCATCGTTAGTGCTTCCCTCTCCGAATCTGAATTATCTAAACTAATGCATGTCCTGAGGAAGCATCAAAAGGCTTTAGGTTATACTATTGATGATCTTATTGGCATTAAGCCTTCTTTCTACATGCATAGAATACTAATGGAGGACGATCATAAGACTTCACGGGAACCTCAAAGACGGTTAAATCCGATCATAAAAGAGGTTGTGAAGAAAGAAATTCTTAAGTTGTTGGATGCAGGTATCATATTTCCTATCTCGGACAGCAATTGGGTGAGCCCAGTACATGTAGTTCCGAAGAAAGGAGGGATGACCGTTTTGACGAATAAGAACAACGAGTTAATCCCAACTAGGACCGTCACGGGCTGGAGGGTGTGCATCGGTTATAGGAAGCTGAACGTGGCCACTCGAAAGGACCATTTTCCACTTCCCTTCATCGATCAAATGCTCGAACGGTTGGCCCAGCATTCACATTTTTGCTATTTAGATGGATATAGTGGCTTCTTCCAGATTCCAATCCATCCGGATGATCAAGAGAAGACCACTTTCACTTGTCCATGGGGGCATTCGCTTATAGGAGGATGCCATTTGGATTATGCAATGCACCCGCTACCTTCCAGCGATGCATGATGGTTATCTTTTCCGAGTATATAGAGGAGATCATGGAGGTATTTATGGATGATTTTTCAATATCTGGTTCCTCTTTTGATGATTGCCTATCTAACCTTTCTCTAGTGCTACAAAGATGTGAAGACACTAATCTTGTTTTGAATTGGGAGAAGTGTCACTTTATGGTTAATGAAGGCATTGTGCTAGGACACCTCGTTTCTAATCGAGGTATTGAGGTTGATCGCGCTAAGATCGGGACTTTTGAGAAACTCCCTCCCCCTTGTTCTGTTAAGGGTGTGAGGAGTTTTCTCGGGCATGCAGGTTTCTATAGGAGATTCATCAAGGACTTCTCGAAGATTTCTAAACCACTAACTAACCTTGAATAAAGATGTTGTTTTTGAGTTTTCGTAGGAGTGTCTTGATGCACTTTACAGGATTAAGGAAGCGTTGATCTCCGCTCCCATTATCCAGCCTCCCGATTGGACCTTGCCCTTTGAGATCATGTGCAATGTGAGTGATGTGGCAGTAGGAGCGGTGCTTGGACAAAAGAAGGATGGGCGGACCACCGCCATTTACTGCGCTAGCAAGACGCTAGATGAAGCCCAGCGTAACTACGCCACCACCGAAAAGGAGCTATTGGCGGTTGTATATGCTTTTGAGAAGTTTCGTTCTTACTTAGTAGGGGCGAAAGTTATTGTCTACACCGACCATGCAGCTATTCGTTACTTGCTTGCTAAGAAGGATGCCAAGCCACGTCTTATTCGATGGATTCTCTTGCTTCAAGAGTTTGACCTAGAGATCCGTGATAAGAAGGGATCCGAAAATTCTGTTGCGGATCACCTCAGCCGGTTACCTCCCTCTTCACGCGAGAAGGACGAACCACCCATAGACGATTCATTCCCCGATGAGCACTTACACTTGTTGGAGCGTTTGATAGACTTCCTTATCTCACCCCATGATGAAGGTGAAGTATGGGGTGAGAACACCTCCCAACACGTTTAGGGATGCCGTACGGTCCAGCTAGCGACCTTAAATCAAGCGCTTCTTGGGAGGCAACCCAAGGTATTGCTTTCTTTTCCCTTTTTCTAGTCTAGCTTTAGATAGTTTGCTTTTGCTTTGCTTTGCTTTGTTTTTGGCGTCCTAGACAGACAACAGGTGACATCTAAGGAAGGAATACAACCCAGGAGTAACACTGGAAGGACAGAAGTTCGAGAATTTGAGAAGACGGATTTTGACTGAGACACATCTCGGTTACTGTCACAGCACCTCGACCGAGATAATTCTTGAGCAACCGAGGCGACTAGGGTTACTGAAGATCCACCTCGGTCCGTACCACCTCGGTCCAGTCGAGACCATCTCGACCGAGGTGACAGCAGTTCCAGAAAAGGGTATAAAAGGGGGATGAGATTTCTCTCTCTTCCCTCTCTCACCCTCTCGACCGCGGCGCAAAGATTCACCTCGTTCGCTGATTTTCGCTCGTTTTCGACGATTCTCGCTTCCAAACTACAAGGAAAGGGTAGAGGATCGGTTTGCAAGCAACAATCTGCAACAAAAACGCTCCAAATCGACCAAATCTGGGGTAATTCGAAAAAAAACCCTAACTCTCCCTTCTTCACTGTTTTTGATCAATTTGGGCTTTGGTTGCCCTTGCATTGTGCTGGAAAAGGATTAAGTACCCAATAGGAACCATTGGTAGTGATATTGGGGGAAAAGAACTGGATTTCTGAGAGTTTCGATCGAGCAACACTTTGCCTTGGTCCAGTCGGCCTGTGCCTCGGCCGAGGTGTTCTTGAGAGTTGTCAGAGTGACCGAGGTGGTCTGACAGTGGGAAAAAAAGATGAGTTCTGACAGGCAGCTTGTTCTGAGAGATAGATTCTCTCCTTCTCCTTCTTCTTCTTCACGCCGCTCCATACCGGTGATCCATGAGCGTCACCAGGTAGATTATGACCGTATAGCGGCACATCCAGTGGTTGCACCACGGTTTCTGGACATTTCTGCATTCGACTGCCTCCACGTGGATGATGATCTGAGGCGGATGATATCTATGGTGGGGTTGGAGCAGTTTACTGAGATTAGAGCTCCAGCTTACCTTGAGCCGACCTTGGAGTTTGTTAGCTCCGTCACTTACTTGCCTACAGAGCGCGCCATCAAGTACCGGTTGATGAACCGGAACTATCTAGTTCCTATGGACCACTAGAGGGACATCTTCGGCTTCCCGGCCCCCATAGTTGTTGATTTTCCTTCTCGAGCTGTAGCTCGAGAGTTTTGGGGACAGATAGCTCATGTAGTTGAGCATGCTGACAGGTGGAGACCTAGAGACTCCAAGGAGCGTATTATCTTCCACCTGGCCTTTAGACTTGCTCACCGGATTCTTAGCGAGACTCTTTTGGCACATACTGAGACGCCCCAGAAGATTAGACAGGGTGAGCAGCTGAGTCTTTACTGCATGGTGACCGGAGGAGTTCCGGATTTTGGAGTTATGCTGACGGAGGATTTGCACAAGATCAAGGCGAAGGAGAAAGGAGATAGCTGTTGCGGAGGTATAGTGACTCACATTGCGAGTTACATGGACCTTGATCTGAGTGCATGTACTATGGTGGTGGCTGCCAAGCCGCTCGGGCTGTAGGAGATGATCACTAGGAGGATATTGGTTCCTCGCGGACTTACTACGCCGTATGTGGCGATGCCCTGGGAGCAGACTACACCTCAGGGTATTAGATGGTCAGCTCAGTTCTCCGTTTATGACCCGCATTATTGGCACACCGCATGGATTCCGCTTATGGAGGACGCCAGAGATGCAGCAACAGCAGCTTAGGAGCAGGATGAGGATGATGAGGCTGACGAGCAGGAGGATGAGGATGAGGATGGCGGTGCTGCCATGGACACAGGTACAGATACAGCTGAGACTAGTGTGCCGGTCGTCGATCTAGACGACGAGGAGACAGAGGAGGAGCCAGCTGCAGCACCAGCATGCCCTGCCAGGCGTAGGGTACGCAGACAGAGGGATCCAGTCGCTCACCGCCGGATCGATGATCTGAATGATAGATTCCTACGCCGCCTTATCCCTAGACATTAGAAAGATTGAGGAGAGACAACACTACCAGCACAGGATGGCTGAGATTCAGTTTCAGCATATCATGGGCTACCCATTCGACCCATCTCAGTACCCATACGTACCACCACCACCACCACCGGATTGGGATTAGAGCTTGTAGGATTTTCTTTATTTATTTATTATGCAGCTCAGCATTGTTCGGTGAGTACTCTGTTTCCTTAGACTTATTTTGACCCATTGGGACAATGTGTCCCAAGTATGGGGTATGCGGGTATGTATTTATATGACTTATGTGTACGCTTGTATGACTCTTGATGGATATTTATTGTTTTATCTTGCTCTATGTGTTTATCTGAGATTACATGCATGCATACAGGTTAATTGATTGAGAAAAATGTCAAAAACTGGTTTAAGAAAAAAAAATTTGACCTCGACCGATGTGACTCTGACCAATCGAGGTACAGTACCTCGGTTGACTTAGAACATCTCGGCCGAGGTGGCTTAACTGAGACATTTTTCGAAACGATTTTTGTGCTTCTTATCTGGATATGACCTCAGTGATGATTTTGTTTGCTTACTGGTTTAGAAATCTTTATATGTTTGAAAGGTTGTATGATATGTTTAAGTTGCTAAATGCTTTGTTTGAAATTTGTGGCATGTTTAATACTTTGTTTTATCCAAATTATGTTGAATTTCAAGGTTGACACCACATGATGAGTTCTCTCACTCTCTTCCTGGAAACACCAAGGCAATTCATTCTCGATCATGCTTAGCCCCTCATATACATATTTGCTTCCCTTACCTATCCGGGAATTTGGAAGCAAGCAAATGAAAAGCAAGTGAAAGAAAAGTTGGATGTGGCTGAAAGTTAGAAAGAAACAAATAGGTTTGGGGAAGTCAATCATGATGATGAGTAACTCGGCACCATTCACATAGCCGGGTGTTTGTGTCTTGCCAAAGTCGGATTGAGCGATATTCCTAACGGGTCATGGTATGTGCATCAAGGATTTGAGGCATCTCGAGAAATTGATGATTGCTGATTTCCTAGGTTTCGGTTATTGTGCACCTCTGTCCATGCATCCCAAAAAGTAAAAAAGTAAAATAAGCAAAGCTTATTGTGGAAGATGTTGAAGTTCAAAGCAAAGTAAAGTGAAGATCCTTTTCCCGGATTCTAGCACCACATTCCCTATATACATCCCACCCTCACACGTTTCTTGACCTTCTCTTGAAAAGACCTTGAGACCTCGAGCTTGTTGATTGACTTAGTGGTTTAAACTGGATTATACATATTTAATTTCGATAATTATGATTTATTATGCATTCTATGATTTTATGCAAAGATGAACAACTTTCTTATATTTATAAAATGTTTTGAGCATGTATTGATTTTAAATTCCATGAAGCATTCTCTTAGAGCGATCTATGATTGGAGCACACCACCAAAAATGTTTTGAAATACTTTTCATTGATCTTTATGACTTATAATCCATTCTATCTTGAATTTTAGATTTGGAACTTGCTTGGGGACAAGCAAGGGACAAGTATGGGGTATTTTGATAGCATGAATTATAGTCTATATTTTAGGACCTGTTTAGACGTTTTATCTTCAATAATCTGCATGTTTGGATGTATATTATGTGATTATATCGTCGTTTCATCTACCTTTGCGGGAATCGTGGTCTACACCAAGTTCCGTTGTAATTGTAGGTAAAATGGCACGTTTTGCATCAAAATGGAGCTAAAGGAGCTAAGGAGTCATTGGAGCTACATTTAGGAGCTTAAGGAAGAATCCAGGAAGCATGGAAATGGATTAAAGATTTACTTTGGACAAGATTTAAGAGAGTTCACATTCAGTTTAGAGTCACCTCGGTCAGCTATAGTACCATCTCGACCGAGGTGATCCAGAGGAGCGTCCCGACCGAGGCGAACACCTTGGATGCGGCGAGATATATTTTATTCTTGGCTGAGATCTTTTATTTTTGGAAGGAGAGATCTTATATTTTTAGGCTGGATTTCTGGAAGGAAGATCATATATTTTAGGGATTTATTTATGAGAGATAGATATATTTTATTAGGAAAATATCTTTTCAAGATATTTTATCTTAGGAGGGTAGTTTTCCTATATAAAGGACTGGATTTTCCACAATTCAGCACGCCCGCTAGCACCGGCACATGACCGAAATTCCCGCTATCATTATAGTGGTTGAAGGAAGGAAGTTGATAGCTTTTATAACCTTTGTGAAGGGTTTTGTAAGACTTTCTTAGATTCCGTTCTTGTTGATTGTCTTATTGGATTGTGATCCAAGGAACGCTTGTTTGTTTGATAATTGATTCAGTTTTTGAAGCCTTTTTCTTAAGGTTTTTGTGTTCAACTATTCACTTTCTTCACTTATATTTGATTATTGATTTCATGATAATGAGTGGCTCTTTGTGTGATTCTAGGGTGATTGGCTGAAGGTTGTGGGAAAAACAATTATAGAATAATCTTAAATCCCAGTAGGACCCTGAAAGCTCGAGTCTTTATCCTTAACCCTCAAGTATCTCGTTCAGTCGATGAACATCTCGGCCGGGGTGGAATTCGTCTGACCGAGGTGACTTATCTGATCCATAACTGAGAGTTAAGTGTTAGAGTTTGCCAAATCATATTCTTATTACACCTTTCCTGATTCAATGCAACCTTAGGATGAGACTTACCCGGTAATTCCTTTGTTTGAATACCCATGATCATAAGTATAGGTAATAAAGGTTTATCCTTTATTGGGGTTTGAGTGTGCTTTCATTCCATCTTTGTGAGTTAGCCTAAGACTTACCCGGTAAAGGTTGATTCTATTCCCTTAGTTGGTTTGTTGGTTTGAGGTTATAGTTCTTTTCCTTAATTCCTTGAGACTTATCCGGTAATAGGAGTTACGGTTTGGGATTAGTGAGTAGTGAGACTTACCCGGTGATCTATTCCACTTTAGTAACACCTTCCCTTTGCAAAATCTCAGCTTTGTCCGCTTATCTTTAGATCTTGAGTTGGAACTACAACTAGATGCTTTAATCCCTAGATATGCATATCTCCTTAATTGAATTTTTATCATCTTTGATTGCTTTAATCGCTTTTGTGGTTAGTAATTACATAGACTACTTGTACTTGCTTAGGTTTCACCTAAGTCCCTGAGATCGACACCCTGGAATTCTTGCTTTTTACTACGATTGACCCGTACACTGCGGGTTCGCATCCTTGTTTTAGGCATACATCTAGGGTTATAAATTTAAATCTTGCACACACCGTTTGGAGCGAACAGCATCCGACCGTCTACCAGCCCGGGCTAGTCGCCGAGAACCTCCTAGCTCTGGCATGAGCGAGGCAGTGATGTCAATGCCCGTTATCATACACTTGGGCCAAATAATATAAAGGTCGGTGGTCCTATTTCCGGTTTAATTGTTATAACATAAACAATAAACACACACCACCAAACATGCATCAAAACTAATACGAAGAATACGAGCTAAGTAAGTCCGTAGACTTACTTGTCTCAAACGCTAAACCCGTAACAAAAACCGCACTCCGCTTCCCGCAGAAAGGTACTCTTAGCCTGAACAATCGAGGCTCAACATCAGCATCTATCTCTCATGCTAGAAGTCCTTAGATTTCTAGCCCAAAGGACCTCTACAATGTCATACAACTCACATGCTAGGACAACTCGTTCCTAGTCTTGATGATCTCGGCTCTAGAACTCTATGCTAGGATACTCACGTACTAGTCCACAACCTCAACAATCATACAACCTTAATCCCTAAATTCTCACAACCTCGGCATACAACTTAAAGTCATAAACAACCTCACAAGATAGCATCAACACCTCAAGCCTTAAAATATTTCACAATCCTCAAACACTCACCTAAGATCTAAAGCCACTACTTGGCATTCACTCTAAGTTATGCTAGATCCAACCTAGCATGATACTACTAAACATAACTAGATCGAGGAAGGAGGCACTCACACGAGGTCAAAGGCAGAAGACGTTCTACAGATGTCGAGAATGAATTCGGTTGTCTACATCGGACGCTTCCGGACCTAAAACCAAAGCTAAACAAATTTAGCTTAAATTTGAACGGAAGATTTAATGTATATAAATCTAAGGAAAACTCGCTTTCAAAACCAAGGTTAAAACCCACAATAAAATCTTTGCCATAAACCGAGATTAATCCAACAAAGGCATAACATGTAGTATATATAAATATAAAAATATTCCCGTAATTAAAATCCAAGGTTAAAAACCACTAACACATTTTTCGGGGCAAATCATACTTTTTAAGAAATATGGGTCATCATTCGTAATTAAAACCTTGAGGCATTTTCTAAAAATAACCCAACAGAGAGCATAAATGAAACAATCTAGAAATATGGGTCGAAGCTATAATAACAAAACACTGGGTACAATATTTAATTAACACAAAACTGAGGGGACCCGATTTGTTAATAACCCTAAAGGGTTTTTAAACCCGACATTGACAGCGCGCAGGGGAAGGAGGTACACAGGGGCTTCGGCGGCGAGGCATGTACGTAGGGGATGGCAGAGCGGCTCTTCCCGGCGGCATGGATCTTCTTCCTCAACACCGAAGCCTCTCCCCGGTGGATCGAAGGTGGCAGCAAGGTGGCTCCAACAAGGTTTGTAAGAGCCTAGTTGCTGAGTTGTTGGGAGTGTGTACAGCGGGCCAGGATTGTGCCTTGACCGCCCCTGCGTGACCCAAAGGGCGCCCCTGCGGTTTGTCTGGGCCGCCCCTGTGGCTCACAGAGTCCGCCCCCGCGACTCTGTGTCCTGCAGCCGTCTTCTTTGACCCTTTGACCCGTGCTTTACTCTTTTTACCCCCTTTATAAGCTTCATCTTCTCCCTTTGATGAGGGTTTACCATTCTCAGCTCCATCTCTCTCTCCTTACGTACATCTTCTCCTCTCTTCTCCCTTGGATCATCTTTGTTGATCTTCTCTTGAGTTTTGTGGAGTTTGTGAGAGATCTTGGATAGCTTGCTTGGCTTTGATGTTGGTTGATGTTGTTGTGCCTTGTTGAGCCAGCCTGAGATGTGTTGATGTGGTGCTGATCTCCTAGAGAGCTTGGTTGGTAAGCTTCCATGGCTTATCATCCTTCATTCTTCTTTTCTTCTTCTTTTCCTCTCTTTCCTTAGCCTAGCTTAGATTCCTTAGGCTTGGAGAATGTTTCAGCCATGTTTGGCTTGTGTTGATGTATATATATGTCTGTTCTATAGTTATGTTGTTGTTGGAGTGAAGAAGGAGTAAAGAATCGAAGGAAAGAGTGAAGAAAGGACTAAGGCGGTGTCTTCTATTGTCCAGGCGCCCCTGTGCCACCTTGTAGCCGCCCCTGTGCCGGCCAGGATCCGCCCCTGTGCCACCAGTGAGCCGCCCCTACGCCACCTGCATCAGCAAGGGTCTTCTCTTGGTTCTGCAGGTGTGTGTGTGTGTATGTGTGTGTGTGCTTCTAGGCTTTCCATAGGATGCCTTTGTTCCCTTCTTTCCTAGTGTGAGAGTATAGGATCATGCTAGAGGTATGAGGATGTGTTTGGTTGAGGTTATGATCGGGTTATGCCTTGTATGGCTTTTGAGGCTCATTAGGTTGTGAGCTTAGGTTGAGGATGATCCTACGGATCCCTTTGGGTCTAGGTGTGACCCTTGTGTGGTTAGGAGATTGATATATCTCTTTATGCCCTGTTTATAGGATGTGTTGTCCCTCCAGTGTAGAGGTGATCGTGGTTGAGTTTGATCGAGGTTGAGGTAAGTCCGTAGGACTTACTTAGTTGTCATCCTTATATTGGGTGTTTGCATGAGTGGTGTGTGATTTACATGTTTGCTATGATAGCATGAGATGTCGTATATACCGACCTATATTTTATTGATTTCCCCGTATGCGCGGCTGTGATAACTTTCCCTTTCATCCCACCGTATAGTCTGGGAGGTTTTCTGATGTCAGGCCAGACTGACTTTACAGGAAGGGCACAATCCATTCCCATAGAGTACACGGATTGTGTGACTGATACTTGTGAAGCTGGCTAGCAGGCTCAGAGGTGAGGATGTATCGGTCCTCGTGTCACATAGTTTCATATATATTTATATATACAATTTCAGTGAATGACCATTATATTGAGATGATAAAATGGGTAAATGTGTGGAAGCATACTGATGTGTTTATCTTTCCTTGATCGTATTTGTGCTTATGCATTACTCTATATATGTGTATGGATAGCTAATGGTTTATTACCATGTTGTAGAAGCCCCACAAGATAGGCATGCTGTTGGGTGATCTAGCAGAGTGGCAGGCCGAGGACGTCTTGTATATAGTTTGTTGTGGGATTTTGGGGTTTGTTTACCTTTTCCCTCCTGCGTGAGGATGATCTTTTGTTACCACCTCTGTGAGGGTGTTGGTTTATATACTCGGCTATGTTGTCTTACCTTCTGGTTGTACAGTTCATACAGTTTTATGTATTTGTTTTTATATCTATCAGTGCCATGTTGTAAGGTCCAATGAACTTGTTGTCAGGCTAGGGTCAGGATCCATTGTGAGATCCTAGCCCAATGTGGCACTCCGAGTCCCGCGGATTCGGGGTGTTACAAGGACGGTGAGGGCTTCTTCCAGCAATGGAAGCTTCGGTCTCTGGCGGTCTTCTAGAGGAGGCTAGCAAGGCAGCAGCTTTCTAACCCGGCCTCGGTTATGGGCTGCTTGATTTGCGGCGAAGGACACGAGCCAGGCAAGGTGGTCACTTGTGAGGAGAGGTTGCGTTTGAGGGTTCACAACCTTGGTTCCGGGAGTAGGGGCTCTCTCTCTCTTGTTGTTCATTTCCTAGCGTGCAGTCGCCTGAGAAGGGGCTCGATAGAGAGTAGAGAGGTAGGAGAGTTGCTGCAAGTGAATGGCTCGCCGAGGGTTGCAACAGAGGAGGAGGAGGAGGTGTCGCAGAAGAGGAGCTCCGGGAGACGGCAGTTGTGGTTCGAAGTGGCAGTTGTTGTAGCGAGCTCCGATCGGTGTTGTAGAGGAGAAGGATGGAAAGGTGAGATATGAGCTAAGAGTTTGTACGAGAGGTGTGAGAGAGGTTAGAGGGTCAGCTTGCACAGAAGGGAGATGGGTTACATAACTAACAAAGGCGTGAGGGAGTGAAGGCAGACAACTGTGGTGGTGTGGCTGGCGTGAAGATGATAGAAACAAGGGGTCGGGTAGTGCGTAGACTGGGGTAGGCACAACTTCCAACAAGAGGAACACGCTATTAGAGTCATTAGACTTTGGCATGGAGGAAGAAGTTGGGCAGAAACAAAAAAATAAATAAAAATAAAATTGGAAAAGATGGAAATGAGCTCGATCAAAACACTCGGATCGGAATTTTCAAATCGGAAAAACTTTCCGACCTTTTCCTAAAATAAACCAAAAAAATATAAAATTACTCTGTAAAGATGTTTTACAACGTAAAATACATTTAATAAAATATATTTAAGATCATAAAATATCGATAGAAGAAGGAAACTTAAAATCGAAAACGCGCCCGATAAATGCGGTGTTACATCATATCCCCCTAAAAACAAGTTTTATCCCGAAACTTGCTATGTGTCGAACTTCTCGGTCCATAAGGCCGAGGTATGAACTCTCAAACTAAGAAGGCTTAAACCTTGTAGTCCTGACACACAATCTACTCAAACTACCACCGCAAAATATATCCGGTCATATAACACATTCCCGCACGGAGCACAAACTACACATAACATCACACATGCACATAACTCAACCAGGGGAAGAACTAGGTCTAACCCGTCGATTCTATCGATGCTACTAGATCCGTGTAAAACTCAACTAAAGATACTACCCTCCGTCTTCTAGTTAGCCTCATCGGTTCATCAGCTGCCACTAAATCATAATGACTAACGACATGTCTCGAGTCTTGTGTGCACTCCCTCGACTGATACGCATGAAACACCGGGTGAACACCCTCTACTCATGGTGGTAACGCCACTTGTAAGTCACTTCTCCAACTTGCGATAATATCTCAAAAAGGTCAGATATATCAGAAACTCAACTTCCTACTCGGGTCTTTCTCAATGCAGCATTTCCATTATGTTTCTCTTTGATGGTCTCTAACAAAGAAGATCGATCTTCTAATTTACACCGTTGGCTTTGGTTCTTATCAAACCAAACTTTGATGTTATGTTTCCTCAATTCTTGTTGCAAGTTCTAAGAAATGAAGTACTTTACTTCACACCGTTTCTACTAAAGAGATACGTATGCTATTACTTTTACCTCATTCCTCAATACTCAATCAAAACCTTGTCTTGGAGAATCACTTGTACACTTCAAACCCATCATACCTCGAGGCAATTCATAGCAGTTGCACCAATGAATCTCCTCTTAACTCTCAACAACTTAATTGTCAATTGTTGTCCCACTCAATACTTCATTGTCATCTGGAGTACGTTAGTCATAGATGGTGTTACTTGGAGAATCTTTCCACAAATCCGGTAATGACCTGCAAATCCAAGAAAACTTGTAACTTCTTTCACATCCTTCAGGGGTTGTCATCCCGAGACAACTTGTCATACAACTTCTCTCTTCTCCGAGAGTAGACCAAAATATTTTATCCGCGACATTAGCAAGCCCATATGGAATCACTACAACTCGTAGTGACCATAGTTGTCCAGAATGCCGTGTTTGCAATATCTCAGTCTCGACTTCTCAGTTGATGACAATCAGACCTTAAATCAATTTTAGAAGAGACCGTCGACCCTTGCAACCGGTCGAGTAGATCATCTATACGTGGTAAGGGATACTTGTTCTTCATTGTTATCTTGTTCACCTCACTGTAATCGATGTACAAACGGGGATAACCGTCTCTCTTTTCGCAAACTAGTGTTCTCCATAACAACTTCAAATCAAGAGTTTAAGATATATTTCAATATAAACTTTAAATCAAGAGTTCAAGATAATTTATGGTGTTCTCTATGGCAGTGCATTGGTTCTAATGAACTTGTATCAACAAGTCCTTGCAATTGGTCGTTCAAATGCTTCTTCGACTCACGTATCTTCACCATCCTATATGGCACCTTGGATGTCGGAGGTGCGCCAAGCTCAACCTTAGTGGAAAAATTCCACATTTTGACGTATTGGAATCCGTGATATCTCGGTTTTTGTCTTTTCTTCTTTCGCCCCATAACATAAGGCCGACACAACCTTGTCTTAAAACTTGACAGGTGGTCCTGATACTAATGATCTACCCCGATCTGTTGGGGTGACATCCTTTGAACAAATTGTTCCATCTATAGCTACAATGTCGACCGTCCTCTTTCAAAGATCCTTCATCTCCTGAACTCGAGGGACTTGCTCGAGTCTTCTGACTCTTGAAACCTTGGTTAAGCAATATTACAACTTAATCCCCCTTTTCACTTTGAAGGAATGACGATAACAATAATTCTTGATCTCGTACATATGTTCAGTCACGAAGATCCTAACTACAAGACTTAATCATGCCTTATAACAAATCGATCTTATCTTCTTCCCTTTCTCTGACATGCCAACATAATGGAGGAGCTATAACCTCAATCTTTCATGTACAAGATACATCTCATATCGACAACAAACTTCAAAACTTTGGTCTTTTCTTACTCTTGTTGGTCACCTTAAGTATCTCTTGGTATGCCATGAACAACCTTCACAACCGTAATAGTATGCCTCGTGGAGAATGCTAGGCAAAATTCCCCAACCATAATCACTAAAGGATACACTCATTAGTTCTCCAAGTACTAACACCATAACTCTAAGCTTATAGTGTTGCCCTAATCTAGGTCCTCCCTTTCACGTCATAGCCATCATGGCTCTTCCGTGTGAGTCTGAAACATCTAAATCAGCTTTTTCTTGCGAAAATACACCATTCATTTCATTAGAACAAACATACCATGCATCCCCTTTACGCACAACAACAATAGAAGCCTCACTTTCCACTTAGTTCTTCTAGTTTTCTTCACCCTAATCAAACTTTTAAAGTTCTTATCCGTGTCTTTTGATGACATCATTTATGACGTTAGTTTAGGCATTCATTTAGATAGTTTTTCCTGTTATTCATGCATGGTTTGACATTAGTTTGTGATGTTTATGCTTAATTCATCCACATTGTCGAAATAGAGGTCTACACGAGCTTTTGTCGGTTTTGTAGGTATTATGGGGAGCTCTTGGACTTAATCGATACATTTGAGGATCATTCCTCGTGATGGCACACTTCCGGACTCTTTAAGGAGCAAGCTAGGAGCAAAGAAGAACACAAAAGGCCTTGTTGGTGCATGTCTTGCACCAAATCATGACTTGGTGATCCAAGGAGGTTTTTTGGTGCAGAACCACGGCCCAGAGGGCCTTTGCATGCCCGTGGTTTTAGCCGTAGTTTCTATCTGGACAGCTTTGACACTTGTCACATGATTTCTTTGTCCGGCCCTTGCTTTTTGGTGGAGTACATAAGTGGTTTTGCAGGCTATTTTTAGGGGATCTTTGAGACCTTTTAGACCTATCTTCTCCCCAAGAACACTCTTCCATTGTAGCTTCTCTTCCAAGCACCCTTGTGGGTGTTCTTGGGAGAGGTTAGAGTAGATTTTAGTTTTATGGTGAGATTTGAGTTGTTTTGAGTGAGGTTTCCATTGTTGACAACTTGGAGCAGCTCTTGAACCCTTTGTAAGACTTGGTAAATTCTATTCTAGCTTTGCAATGTCTTTTCTTTGGTTCATTCTTCATTATCTAGCTATGACTTCCAAGCATTCTCTATTCAAGAAGTTTGATCTAGATTTGTATGTTGTTGGCTGAATAGTTGTGATTCTAGGGTGAAGGAATGATGTTTATGCTTTGGACTATGATTGTATGGACTTGCATGTTAGCTTAGGATGGATTTGTGTTCGAAATCCTAACTCAATATAGAATCACGGCCTGTTCTTCATGCTTCCACGGCCGTGGTTTCCATGATTCACCCGTGGTTTTGTTCTGTTGTATTTATATTGATAAATCTGGATGTTAGGATGTAGATGTGTTGTAATACTAGTGTTTATTGAGCTTTAATCTAGCCTAGGGTGACCTTTTCTAGCAACCTATTTGAGGAATGAGACTTACCCGGTAATTTCCTCTTAGATACATAAGATGATAAACTCTAGGTAGTAGTGAGCCAAAAACGCCACTATTGGATTGAGTGTGCTAGGATTGTTGCCTAAGACTTGCCTTTTCCAAGACTTACCCGGTAAGGAGGGGTTTGACCCTTAGGTAGTGGCCGGTTTGTGTAGAATTCTTGTCCTTAGGTTCCTTGAGATTTACGCGGTAATAGGATCTTAGGTGCGAGACTAGTGGAGCATGAGACTTACCCGGTAATTGCTCCCATTAGAGAAACACCCAACTCCGAACAACCGTAGCTTTCCTTTGATCTTTAGAGGCATGAGTCCATTGTCATAATCGGAATTCCGAATCTCTAGAATCTGCATTTCTTACCTCTTATCACCTATCCTCGTGTTTGTAGTGTTGTTTGCTTGTTTGTGTTGATATATTTGTGATTCTTGTTGATCACCCAAAACCAACCAAAAATATTGTGTTTTGCACTTTCTTTATTCCTCATCTCATCTTAGTTTAGATTTGCACTTTACATAATCATTGAATGACTTGATTTCACCTTAGTCCTTGTGTTCGACCTCGGAATACTTTCCTTTCTACGAAACGATCCGTACACTGCGGGTTTCGCTAGCTAGTTTAGGAGATTAGACCGTGTTATAAATTTAAGACTTTATGTGTGCATGTTTTGGGCGAATAAGTTCTTGGCAGTCTTGCCTTGGATTTGTGTCTTACAATCCTAGCGTAACAAGTTTTTGGCTCCGTTGCTGGGGACTAGGTCTAGATTAAGTCATTTGATTTTGATTGTTCATAGTGTTTATCTTTCGTGTTACTTTTGATCTTGTGTTGTTTTTGTCTTTGTCTTTTCATGTTTTCCATGGACGGATTGTACTTCCAAGACGACCTTGACAACATGGAGTATGAGGGATGGATAGCAAGCTAAGATCTAGAACCTCTCTATGATGAGTTTGAGTATTGGGAGGAGTTTAATGCCTATCATGAGTCCCATGATCAAGCTCACATGACTACATTGCCTCATGAGGAACCTCACCATCAACTTCATGAAAATCGAGGGGAATCAATGCTAGAAGAAATGTTGAGGAAGATGGATGATCTAGAGAGTAACCTTGCTTCCCTTTTGAGTATCCAAATGGTGCTTGAAGCGGAAGTATTTTGACAATAGGAGGTGCACCATGAGGAGATCCCAGAAGTGCCCGATTCAACTATGACCATTAGAGACCTTGAAGAAGAGTTGAATGAAGCTCGGGAGCAATTGTGGCTAAGGGATTTGGCCCTGGGGGATGCAAGAAGATTAAATTTCGAGAGAGAAGAACAAATGAGGAGGGAGATTGAGGAGATTAGGCATGCTCTTATGCTAGGAGATCCTACCATCCTTCAAGGCTTACCTCCACCTCCTTCACCTTTGGAGGAATGTAATGAAGTACTCTCACCCCTGGACATCCTTGCCATCAACCCTGGAACCACACATGAAGAGCTCACGAGGGAGGAAGATAACTAGCAGAACCACGGCCCAGAGGGTCAAACCACGCCCGTGGTTTCTTGTTTTCTGCCCGTGGAAAACCATGTTGTAGCTAATTGTGCTAATTGTGCCAAAACCACGGTCGTGGTTTCTAATTTTTGCCCGTGGATTTGTGCAGAGAGCCCTAAGTTGACTTCAACTCCTTCCAATCCTTTCTTACTTGCCCGGAGTACACATGAAGATTGGTGTCCCTTTCCTAAGCAGTCTCCCATGTTAAATGAAGGAGGCAAGCATGATGGATCCATGATGGTTATGACGCATTTCAATGAAGAATTCTTTCCAAGAATCGGCTTTCTTCGGATCATAGAGGATGAGGATGGCAAGCATTTCACTGGTGTGATTGCGGAGTAACAATTGTCTAAGTATGGGGTGGCACCTATGGGTACAACTCCATACTATCATCAAGGAAGCGGTGATGAAGGAGTCTACTACTCACCGGTGAAGAGCGAACTTAAAGCTTATTTGGGCATCAAGTGGCCGTGCTTGTCATCATGGATGCCGGTAAAAGATGGTTACTTGGACTCCTCAAGCAAACCATGGCATTCGAGGTGGATTGACACATCCACGGAGTTTGGTCAAGCTAATGACCTAAAAGAAGCGCTTCTTGGGAGGCAACCCAAGGGTAACAACTCTTTCCCTTTTCTCTTTCGCTTTTGCTTTTGTTTTTGTTTTTGTGTGTTTTTGTGTTTTGTGTTTGTGTGCTAGATTTTAGGTAATAAGGAAGCCTTGCAAGGCATGATGATGGTGATGATCCCAAATCGAACGTGGGTGGAGCGGACGTGGGACTTGGACGGCTTGCGGTGCTTAGCGCGGGTCCCGATGCCATAATGAACATCAAGGGCACTCTACCACCTTTGATTGATCATCACCATCACTCCACATGAGTGAACCAAAATACCGAAAACACCATTTTTACATTGTGAGGACTCTCTTTCACTTCCTTATTTAAATTGCACATTGGGGACAATGTGGTTTTAAGTATGGGGTGGGGTATTCACAATATCTTTGCATGATTACATCTAGGATAGTTTCATTCTATTGTCACATGTTTCATTATGTTTTGCATTGTACATATTCATCTCAAAAATTCCAAACAAAATTAGAAAAATCTAAATAAAAATTTGTGCCTCTTAGTTTGGATATGACCCTTATGATGAGTTTGTTTTGTGAATTGGCTATGGATGACCTTCTGTGTTGAAAGGATTTATGCATATGTGGACTTGAATACTTCTCTTGATTTCCATGTATGAATTCTGATGAAGATTGTTGTCTAGGTTGGATTGAGAATTGATAATCGAAATCGCATGCTAGTTCCTACACATCATCTAGGAATGATTAAGGAATTCATTTCTCTCTTCTTCTCATCTTGATCATGTTGTTTGAGCACCTCACTTGATATGAAATTTGGCCTCTTTTGACCCATCCGGGAATAGGAGCATGCTAGTGTGTCGAGTGTGTGAAAAGCAATTATGAAGTGTTGAAGGAAATGTATGAATGTTATGAATGAAGTTCTTGGCACTCTTGCCTTGGATTTGTGTCATACAATCCTAGCGTAACATGTCTTTCCCCCATATGCCAAACACGTGACCTAAGAAGGTCGTGTAGGATCATTACAATCCCTCCCCAGGAGCTCGGTTACAGTCATATGCTTGAACCCATCAATGCTACTTGATTATAACATTTGCACTTCCGTTGATATAACTCCTTATTGCTGACATTGAACCACTGGGAATATTCCAAGTTCTTGTTACTGTTCATTTATAATCCACACTCTTTCTTACTCTTCTCACCCACACTTATCCATAGACAACCCGCACAAGCGCATTCTCTGTTGTCGTCGATTAGCTTGTATTTGACCATCTCAGAAGTCAATGACTTACCGTTCTATTACACTTTCCATGTTACCTTCTCATGAAGGCTACCCTCCTCGGGGTACTCTACCTTAAACTCCGTTAGTTCCTTCTTCATTCCCTGCTTCCTCTTCTTTATAAGGTAACTATATCTTCTTTGCCTTGTTGTTTCCTATAACTCCCTTTTATAGGCTTAACCATTCTTCCATGATGTCCTTCAAGTGCACCTTCTCAAATATTCTTGCCTCATATAGTGTCCGTTTACGTTTTTCTGGTTGGCATCTTAAGTCTTTCCATAACAAAAGCTTCTTGTTGCGCCTGTCATCTTCTCAAGATCAACATCTACTCACACTTCTTTCTTCTTGGCGTTTCTTACCCTTATCATAATAACGTAAACCGGCCAACTCCACTATGGAAATTCTACCATGTGATTCCCCACCACGTCATTCTTCTCATAATTCTCGTAAGTCTGCATAAGTCACCCGCTTAGAATCTCGTACGATCAGCACTTCGTCTTTTGGTCGCTTTATAATCTTAGCTTACGTGTCTCTTTAATCTTTCATAATTGGTCCGACCACACTTCTCATATTGACTCCCAAGATTAAGAGCGCCTAGGGGAAACTTGCACCTCAATGGAAATGCCACTTTTAACCTTGCTAGAATGTATCCCTCTCCTCCACGATTCGCACCTTTAGTTGTCCACGCGTCTTCTTGTAGAACTTAAGTTCGTTATCCCTATTGGTCTTGTTTTCTTTCCAATCATGACTACTTTTTAACCACTTCCACACCTTCGTGTTACTTCTTTTTCTTGTATGGTCTCTGATAGGTGATGGAATCACTATCAATTAGGGTAGTTTTTAGAGTCTTTTGATTGCATTAGTGTCGGTTTATGCTACTAACTCCTTGGTCCAGAAGAAGAATATCAAAAGAAGCTAAAGAAGGAGTTACAAGCACTTAGGAGTGAAGATCGATCACGAAGCAAAGCTTATGTTGCCTCACCGCCCCTGCGGGTCCCGGCAGCCGCCCCTGCGGATGACGTTTCCACTGGAACGTTCCCTGCGCCTTCACCAGTGCCGGCCATGAAGTGTGTCACCGCCCCTGCGCCACTCCTTGGCGCCCTTGCGGCCACCTGCCCTGAAGATATGAAGACCAGCTCCCCTGCGTCTCACACCGCGCCCCTGCTTGTGCCCCAACGTGGGAGCTGGAAGATGAAGAGGTTGTGTCGACGCCCTTGCGTCGACATAGGGACGCCCCAACAGCTTGACATCAGAAACATCAGGAAGGAAAAAGGTCAGACGTTGGAGTGCATTAAAGATCCGCCCCAGCGGAATTGAGTAGCCGCCCCAACGACCCTGAAGAATATCAACCGATTCTGCCTAAACCGCCCCTGCGGTTCTTGAAGGCCGCCCCTGCGGTTTAACGCCAGAAGCTTTACTCCGGCTGTTTACACCACCTTTATGGCATTTAAGGTGGTTGTTTTAGGCCGGCTATTTACTCCTAATTAAGTGTCTTTTGTAGTATAAATAGTTCATGGCTGATTGCTAGAATCATCCATGCTTTTCCTCACAAAATCCATTTTAGACTTGAGCTTTCCATCGTAATGAGTTGCTAACTCTCTTACTACATTGGGTTAGTTTGAAGCTGCTTTGTTGCTTTGGTTGTAAGTTCTTTTTAATCTAAGTTTTCATTCAGTAATGCTTTGTGTTTCCTTGATCTCTATTGTCTAATTGCATGCTAACTATTGCTTGAGATTGATCACCTTAGGTTCTAAAGTGCATGCAAACAACTAGGATTAATAAGTTCCGGGTTCGGGTCTTTAATCTAGTAGCAACTTTAAGTAATAACGGGTTGTGATTACTTAAAGAAAAGGAACACAAATATAAAGATAAGTTTGACGGATTTAATCTTCTCTTTATATCCCTTAGTCTTTGTTTGAAAGCTAACCTGTTATTTGTTCTTGTAGGTTTACAGAACTTTAATAGGTTAAGTTGTGTTGATGCCGGTTGGCTCAACACATATATACGATCGAGACGGGAGATTACTTGGAAACTTGTAAAAGGAACTCACCAAAGTAGCAATTACATGCTTAGAATCAACCTAGTGTAGATTCATCCATTATTGTCTTACTTGTCGCATTAATCGTTTTCATAAGTTTTTGTGCATCAATTCAACCAACCCCCCCCCCTCCCTTGTGTCACTTGTCATTATAATCGATAACTGCATCTAAAACACCTTAAATCTCATGGGTTCGACCCTTACTTAATCACTATACTTGTTCTTAGTGCTAAGTCGGGATTTACTTTTGATTGGGTATAGATGACCATAGAAATACCTTCGGTCAAATTTTGGCGCCGTTGCCGGGGAGTTTTAGTGTTTTAGTGTTTTATTGTTATTATTGATTATTGGTTTGAACCATTTTTATGGTTCAAACCCGTGCTACTAATTCCGGCTTTGCTTCTTTTGATCTAGAAATTGAGAGGACGCACATCCGCCAACGAAGACAACAACAACTTCAACAAGAGATGGCTGACCGTACTCTTCGTCAACTTACGCAGCCCACCTTGGCTCAAAACCCTCTTGCGGTCGCTATACCGGCACTAGGGGAATGAGTAAACTTTGAGCTCAAGTCGGGCCTCATTCACTTGCTTCCATCCTTCCATGGGCTAAGTGGTGAAGACCCCATCAAGCACCTTGGGAATTTCCACACCGTTTGTATGAGCATGAAGCCGGCCAACATTTCCGAAGAACATATCAAGATGAGGGCATTCGGCTTCACGCTCAAAGATTCGGCGAATGATTGGTATTACCACCTTCCATCCGGGAGTATTGACACTTGGGACAACCTTCACAAAGCGTTCTTGGAGAAATACTTTCCATCTAAAAAGGCCAATAGCTTGAAGAAAGCTATAAGCAATATCGTGCAAGAGGCAACCGAAACTCTCTACGAGTACTTCGAAAGGTTTGCACGCCTCCGATCCAGCTGTCCTTTCCACGGATATTCAACTCAAGATCTAGTCTTATACTTGTACAATGGCTTGCTAGACAATGAAAGGAGGATTGTCGATGCGGCTTGCGGAGGTAATATTCTTAACTCTACTCCTAACGTTGCTCTGGAAAAGATACAGGAACTAGCGGAAGGAACTCGGAAATTTGGAAGGACCCCGGCTAAGAAAGGAGTTCATGCCGTGAGTTCCGGAAAGAGCGAGATTTCCACCGAGCTGGCGGAATTGAAGGAAATGGTGAAGAGGTTAACACTTATGGGAACACCACAACAGCTCAAAGCTTGTGGAGTTTGTGCTGACCCGTATCATCCAACGGACATGTGTCCACAAGTTCAAGATGATGATGTTGAAGTAAACGCAATGGGTTATGGACAACCACAGCAGCAAAGATCTAGGAACAATCCCTATGCACAGAATTTCATGCCGAATTGGCGTGACCAACAGAATTTTCGTTGGAGGGATCAACAAAACCAACAACAACAGCCCCGCCAAGGTAAGTATCACTCAACTGAAGATATGTTGCAGGTTTTGACTAAACACTTTGCTACTCATGTCCAAACAACAGAATCTAGCATCAAAAACCTTGAGAAACAGGTTGGTCAAATGGCGGAAGCCATTACAAAAATTGAAACCAAGACCTCCGGCGGATTACCCTCTCAAATGGTTATAAACCCAAAGGTGATGTTGGAAGAGGCTCAATCATAGAGGAAGAGTCCCTACGTCGAGCCAACGACGTAAAACAAAGGCGTTGCTCGGGAGGCAACCCGAAGAAATAAAAAGAAGAGGTTCTGTCAAGAAAACCGCCCTTGCGGCTCTAAGTCCCGCCGTTGCGGCGACACCCCTGGCCAGCGCCACCCCCGGCGCTGGGCCTGCGTCTGCTCACGTAGGTCACCGCCCCCGCGGTGCCAACCCTACGCCCCTGCGGCGGCCACCCTTGACGCGAACCCTTAGCTCCGCCCCCGGCGCTGAGGCTGCGTACCCCCTCTCTCTTGTCACCGCCCCCGCGGCGACACACACCGCTCATGGGGTACAGTTAAGGAAAGAAAAAAAATACACTTCCCAAAATTAACCTACATCTACCGCCCTCTCCACTCCCTCTCCATTCACTCTTCGAAACCTAGCCGCCTCACCTCCCACGCCCTTGCGCCCTCCAGAAAATCATCGCCACCACCTCGTCGCGCCCCTGCGCCACCTCCGGCAACTCTAGTGTCGCCACCCCCCTTACCAACACGAACCATCTCCACTACACACAACCCTTCCATCCTCACTCGACTGCTCCACCTCCGGCGACAACTATAGCAACAGAAGAAAACATCGGAAAAGCCCCATCGCCACCACCTTCGTCGAACGACCAAATTGCCTTCTACTCTTCGCCCGCACCTGTGCCTGCAAGCTCCCGCCCCTGCGTCAAACCGCACATGCGCCTCTTGCAGCCACCCCTGCGGATATTACGACAGAAGGTTCGTCTTTTGATCAGGTTACTGAACTTTCTAACTCTTTCACTTGATCAATTGCAAGAGATGGAACCACAAAGGAAATACAAGTCGACGGAAGGTGAGAAGGATCGGTATAGGATTGCTCAAATCCGGGAGGTGCATGCAACCCGGTTCCTTGATGTTTCCACTTTGGAAAATCTGGGGATGTTGGAAAGTATGCAGGAATTTCTAAACAATGCCGGATTGGGTGATTTTCTGATAAAGAACGCTCCAACACACCCCGACCTCAGCAGACGGTTCATAGCCACATTCAAAATGGAGACGGAAGACCAATTATGTGTTGGGCTTTCATTCAAGTACAACAAGAGGAAATACACATTAGATTACACCCAAATACAAGAGGAATTAGGGGTGACCATAGCTGTAACACCCCGGATACGCGGGAATCGGGATGCTAAATTGGGCTAGGATCTCACAATGGATCCTGACCCTAGCCTGACAACAAGTTCACTGCATCTTACAACAAGGCACAAGTAGAGTAAAAACAAATAAATAAAAATTGTACGATACAACAAAAGAGTTTACAAACTCAAAGCCGAGTACAAAACCATAACAACAACATCACTGATACAAAAGATCCGCAACCCACGCATCCTAATGTAAAGAAGTCCTCGGCTGGTCACACCATCTGGCTCACTCTACAGTCTTCCTAACCTGCAGATCAACTACAACACGGTATACACCGTTAACTATAGCAATAGATAAGCATGATAGTAATAGCACAAATACACCACAACATCTCGTACATGCAATGCCACACATATTCATTTATTATCTTTAATTACGTTATACCATTACTAATTCAACTTCTTTTGTAACACGAGGAGCCTCAAGAACCTCGCCCCATCCAACGTAACACAGGAGTTTTGCATGGGGGTGACCGTCACTCATCCTCTCCTGTGAGATCATCTTCAAGGCACCTCCTCCTAACCCGCAGGCAGAGACCGGTGGTTACCGCCCATTATAATATACTTGGGCCAAATAAATATAATGAATGGTCGTCCTAGTCCAGTTTAAGTTATAAATGCACAAACATATGAACACACACAACCATCACAATCATACAATCCACAACCGTACGCTAAGTAAGTCCTATGGACTTACCTGATACACTCGTATCCTCTACCACGTCACAACTTCCCCTCGAGGAAGAAACCAACGCATGCAACAGCAAGGCACACCACATCACAACCTGAAAGGGTTAGGAGACTCGTTTCCATAACCAGAACAAACCTACAACCTAAAGATCACCACAAGCTCACATAGGCCTATAACATACTCTCAACATCAACGCAAGTGCCTAAGGCACGCCTCTAATGTACAACTCATCCTAATCACCCTAACCTAGCCATCAACTAAGCCAAGGTCAAAAGGAAAGAAAGAAAGGAAGACATACCAACAAGGTATGCACCAACAGAAGCAAGAACACACCAGCCAGCCCAGTGAGGCGTAGGGGCGGCTCACCAAAGGCGCAGGGGCGGTCCACAGCAGGCGCAGGGGCAGTCCACAGCAGGCGCAGGGGCGGCCAACTGTGCAGAGAGTTTGTCCCGGCTTCTCTTCGACTTCTTTCTCGATTCTCTTTACGACATCAATACCATAGCAATACATATGCATATATACACACATATGAACATCAAAACATCCAGGAAGATCTAATCACAAGTCTAACTTGTGATCCTAGACTAGAAGGAAGAAGAAGGAAGCAAGGGTGAAGGAAGAAGAGAGAAGAAGAGAAAGGACTTACCACTCCACCCTAGGCTGCAACTATGGAGCACCAACACCACTCTCAGCCTCAACACAACAGCAAAAACTCTCAGCAACAGCTCCAAGAGCATCCAATGCCAAGAACACACTCAAAACTCTCTCACAAGATCAAGAAGAAGCAAAGGTGAGAAGAGGAAGAAGAAGAAGAAGAAGAGCGTAAAGGTGATGAAGGAGCTGCAATGGAGTGAAGAAACCCTTCATTTAGAGGCTGAGAAGGCTTATATACGAAGCTCTCTCAAAATCAAGGTCAGAAATCAACAAAGGTGGCTACAGCCGCACAAAACCGCAGGGGCGGACCAACTAAGGCGCAGGGGCGGCTCACCTGGGGCGCAGGTGCGGCTGGCAGGGTCCACTGGGGCGGCTGACAGTGTCAAAGCTAACTCAGCTAAGGCTCAGCAAGGTTCCTAGGCTCCAAAGGCTCAGGCTCTTACAATAGCAGCTTCTGATGACTGGATGGAACCCATTCCGAGACCTGATTTGTTGGAATTTTGGCAGGCCGCCACTAGGTCAGAGTTTCATGCAGGAGGTGAGTACTCCAACAAATTCACTCACCCCTGTTTGAGGCTCATCTCAAAGGTCTTCATGAGTGTCTTTTGTGGACACAAGGAGGAGAATAAGGTCGCTCTCAAGGACCTTCTATTGATATATGCTTGCCTCTCCATGAATGATTGGGTGCCGGATTGGGCATATCTCTTTCTTACCGCTCTTAGCGGATTAGGAAGAATGAGCCTCGGGACATCGTTGGAGGTGGGATCATATCATTATTAGCTGCACAGGTGATGGATCTTCCTCCATTGGAAAAGGGTTTGGAGGCACCCTTATACACCGAGGTGTTATTGAGGACGTGCAGGCTCCTCAGGAGACACGGGGAGCATCGGTTTTGGATCTCCCTTGCAGATGGGAGTCACATCACATATCTACCCCGTCGACTCCCATTGGGAGAAGAGCTCTCTGACCTATATGTACCGGCTGACCCTGTCCCTCCGAGACGGCCTCAAGTTGATATTGTTGGGAGGTACGCAGCCGGCTCTAGCAGGGCACACACCACTGATGAGGAGATGCCGACGGCAGGACACGACAATCAGACCATGGAGAGTCTGCAGGCTCAGATGGCAGCTTTGACTACACAGCACCAGGCATGGCAGACCGAGTACCAGCGGTCCATGCTTGAGCAGCAGCAGGCGTGGCAGTCCAGCTTTGCCTCCTCCATGACCACTCACTTTGACCGCCGTTAGGATGCTTGGCATGCGGCTCATCAGCAGCAGTTGGAGACTCAGCAGCTAGCTTGGCAAGCTAGCTATGAGACTTCATTTAGAGAGAGGATGGAGGCTCAGGAGGACCGTATTGACACCCTTCACCGCCGCCAGGAGCATTTCTTCCGCCACTTCCCTTACCCGCCGGAGGAGGGTCCAGGGGGTCCATCCGGACCACCCCAGTGAGGGGTATATTTCTTTCCCTTCTCCCACATTTATCATTGACTCATTTCCACTTTGAGGGCAAAGTGTACTTCAAGTATGGGGGAGGGATATATCATTGCTTGTACAGTTCATTGAGTTGTTTTTGGCATTTGTTTTTGCATTGTTGAATTCAGTTTCATTCGAAGAAAAAAAAGCCAAAGAAGTGAAAAAAGGCATGAAAATCCTTGGATAAACCGAAAACCCGAAAGGGCGGTTTAGATTAAAAAGAAGGTAGTCTGACCAACCTTAGGTTGGTGCAAAATTAGACTTGAGGGATGTGAGTTTAAATGAGAAAAGAAGAAAAGTGGTAAGGTGAAAACCCGAAAGGGCGCCTTGGCAAGATGAGCGACACCGAGTGTAGGTTTCCCTTCCGGCGTTTTGGCGACATAGAAGGGGAGTCATAAGGAGGTTGTCCGGGTAGGCTACTCTTGGAGCGATAAGGATGGTAGTATCTCTTTTTCTCACATTTCCTCTCTTTTCCTTCTTTCTTTCTTGGCTTTTCTCTTGTTTTCCATATGCATATATATATACATATGAACATCAAAACATCCAGGAAGATCCAATCACAAGTCTAACTTGTGATCCTAGACTAGAAGGAAGAAGAAGGAAGCAAGGGTGAAGGAAGAAGTGAGAAGAAGAGAAAGGACTTACCACTCCACCCTAGGCTGCAACTATGGAGCATCAACACCACTCTCAGCCTCAACACAACAGCAACAACTCTCAGCAACAGCTCCAAGAGCATCCAAAGCCAAGAACACACTCAAAACTCTCAAAACTCTCTCACAAGATCAAGAAGAAGCAAAGGTGAGAAGAGGAAGAAGAAGAAGAGCGTAAAGGTGATGAAGGAGCTGGAATGGAGTGAAGAAACCCTTCATCAGAGGCTGAGAAGGCTTATATACGAAGCTCCCTCAAAAGCAAGGTCAGAAGTCAACAAAGGTGGTTGCAGCCGCACAAAACCGCAGGGGCGGACCGACTAAGGCGCAGGGGCGGCTCACCTAGGGCTTAGGTGCGGCTGGCAAGGTCCGCTGGGGCGGCTGACAGTGTCAAAGCTAACTCAGCTAAGGCTCAGCAAGGTTCCTAGGCTCCAAAGGCTCAGGCTCTTACTTCTCACCCCCCCCCCCCCCCCCAAAAAAAAACAAGTTTCATCCCGAAACTTGCAGGATCCCAAAACCTCTCGGACCTGTAAGCCGAGGTAACACACTCTCCTCAAAAACGTCGGGTTGAAGCCTATAACATTCTATATCCTCAACACAAAATGGAGGCATCACAATTCCAGTATCACAACTCTACATAAGGTCTAGAGGAAGATCATCTCTAGCCAAACACTAACCACAGTACACTGGCATGGAGGAAAACCGTCTCCAGCCACCACGTACACATAACACTACTATGTGGAGGAAAAACCGTCTCCACTCACACTATGTCCATCAAAGATAGGATGGAGGAAAGAACAGTCTCCTGCTAATCCTAACACATACACCATAGCATGGAGGAAAGAACCATCTCCAGCTATACCTATTTCATGCTAGCAAGCAGGATCTAACAGATCATATGCACACACAACTAGCACGGAAACATAACATATCACATAAGCACATAACATACAAGCACTCACCAAGAAGACGCTAAGATCTACTCATGGACCCTACTGGTGTCTGTGACCCTACTACCATCAGGTAACCCTATAGTAAAGGGTCACCCCTCAATGGTAGACAAACTCAAACGCTCAACACAAGAAGCAAAAATAAATGAATGCGTAGCATCCGTATCAAATAAAACTCTAACAGGTAAACCATGTAACAGAATGGTACTTGTCGCAGCTGGTGTTGGCGGCTCCTCAACTTAAAAGCACGGTCTCGAACTCCTCGAGCATCACTAGTACTAGCCTCTCTACCTCTACCCCTACTCGGTCCAGGAACTGAACCCTGAGTAGCAGGTGTCCCTGGGACCCTTTGCTGTCCCTGATGCTAAAGCGGTCTCTGCCCACCTCTTGCTGCACCTGCAGGGGAAGAACCCTGCTGTGATGGCGCCTTGCCCTGACGGCAAAACGTAGCTATATGTCCTGGCTTCCCGCACGAGAAGCAAGTCAATGGTGCTCTAGGGCAATCAGTCCTCATATGTCCATAGGCCCCGTAGTTGTAACACTTTCGGCCTCTATCAGTAGTCTGTGCAGACACTGGAATACTCGAGCGACCCTGAGTCTGGCCTCGCCCGAATCTAGATGCTTCTGCACCAGTCGGTGCTGTACGCTATCTATTCTCAGACCATCCAGTCTGAGAAGTCCTCCTCTGGCTAGCCCTCTCTCATAAGCAGAAGCTCGATCCTGGTAGTTTGTCAATGAGTCACAATGAAATCCCGCCATATATGAATGCATACTCTCCCTCAGACGTCGGGAGAATAGGTATATGTGCTGGTCCTCAGAAGGTGCATCTGGACCCAACAAAGCTAGCTCAGTCCGGAAGCGGCGAATGGCATTTGTAATGGGTACGTCCTCAAAGCCTGCTTCCACGAAATCCTGCAGCTTCTCCCTTCTCAATGAGGCATGGCAGAACTGCTCCCTCAGTAGAGTCCTCATCTGCTCATAGGTGGTGACTCGTGCTCTAACTGTCCTCCACCACTGATGTGCCAGGTCACGGAATAGAGACTATACTAGCTCTATCCGTCTGTCCTCTGGGCAACAAATAGACTCTAAAGCTGAGTCTACATGACCAATCCACATCTCAGTCTCTAGGCCGATCTCCCCAGAGAAGTGTGGTACTCTCTGCTGGTGGAATGCCTTCAACTAGGTATCCGGTCGAGGTCCTCTAGTCTCCTCCACAACTCGAATTGGCTCAGTTACACGGACTGGTGCAGCTGGCACCTAAGTAGATCCATGGGACTCCTCAGATAATCCCTCCTGCCCTGGTAAGTCTGGGGCTCGTCGACCCGCTCTGATGGCCTCCTCAAACTGCCTGAGATACTCTTTGAACTCTGATCCGCCCATGGAGACACGGTCTGAACTATCAGACTGGCATGGATGGGTCTTTTGTCTCCTGGACCCACCACTCCTCGTAGTTGGAACAGAGCTCTCAGCAACCTCCTCATGAGCCTCCTCCACCACTGGTGGATCTGCAGCGGGAGTTGGTCCCTGTCTCCTCTCTCCTGGAGGAAGAGGTGGTCTACCTCTACCTCTGCCTGTAGCAGTAGCTCTAGTCCGAGCCATCTGCGGGGTATGCATACCTCACGTATAAGGCTCTATATAGGCCATATGTATATATATATAATACTTAATAATACATGCACACATATCATCACATAAAAGGTATCTATATATATATATATATATATATATATATATATATATATATATATATATATATATATATATATATATATATATATATATATATTGTCGAGATCCTCAGATGGGTGACGACTTCTGTACACACTATCCCAAAAACATCTGTACTCGCTTTAAAACCAAAACTCTTCAAAACATCAGACCCCGTGTGGGTTCTGTTTATTTATCCACTCTATCTTTATTGCAGATAGCAAGTGTCATTCTTGTCAACCTAAGGCAATGATACAAACTCTGTAACACCCCGGATCCGCGGGACTCGGGATGCTACATTGGGGTAGGATCTCACAATGGATCCTGACCCTAGCCTGACAACAAGTTCATTGCATCTTACAACAAGGCACAAGTAGAGTAAAAACAAATACATAAAAACTGTACGATACAACAAAAGAGTTTACAAACTCAAAGCCGAGTACAAAACCATAACAACAACATCACTGATACAAAAGATCCCCAACCCATGCATCCTAATGTACAGAAGTCCTCGGCTGGTCACACCATCTGGCTCACTCTGTAGTCTTCCTAACTTGCAGATCAACTACAACAAGGTATACACCGTTAGCTACAGCAATAGATAAGCTTGATAGTAATAGCACAAATACACCACAACATCTCGTACATGCAATGCCACACATATTCATTTATTATCTTTAATTACGTTATACCATTACTAATTCAACTTCTTTTGTAACACGAGGAGCCTCAAGAACCTCGCCCCATCCAACGTAACACAGGAGTTTTGCATGGGGGTGACCGTCACTCGTCCCCTCCTGTGAGATCATCTTCAGGGCACCTCCTCCTAACCCGCAGGCGGAGACCAGTGGTTACCGCCCGTTATAATACACTTGGGCCAAATAAATATAATGAATGGTCGTCCTAGTCCAGTTTAAGTTCTAAATGCACAAACATATGAACACACACAACCATCACAATCATACAATCCACAACTGTACGCTAAGTAAGTCCTACGGACTTACCTGATACACTCGTATCCTCTACCATGTCACAGCTTCCCCTCGAGGAAGAAACCAACGCCTGCAAGAGCAAGGCACACCACATCACAACCTGAAAGGGTTAGGAGACTCGTTTCCATAACTAGAACCAACCTACAACCTAAAGATCAACACAAGCTCACATAGGCCTATAACATACTCTCAACATCAACGCAAGTGCCTAAGGCACACCTCTAACGTAAAACTCATCCTAACCACCCTAACCTAGCCATCAACTAAGCCAAGGTCAAAGGAAAGGAAGGAAGGAAGACATACCAACAAGGTATGCACCAACAGAAGCAAGAACACACCAGCCAGCCCAGTGAGGCGCAGGGGCGGCTCACCAAAGGCGCAGGGGCGGTCCACAGCAGGCGCAGGGGCGGTCCACAGCAGGCGTAGGGGCGGTCCACAGAAGGCGCAGGGGCGGCCAACTGTGCAGAGAGTTGGTCCCGGCTTCTCTTCGACTCCTTTCTCGATTCTCTTTACGACATCAATACCACAGCAATACATATGCATATATACACACATATGAACATCAAAACATCCAGGAAGATCCAATCACAAGTCTAACTTGTGATCCTAGACTAGAAGGAAGAAGAAGAAGGAAGCAAGGGTGAAGGAAGAAGAGAGAAGAAGAGAAAGGACTTACCACTCCACCCTAGGTTGCAACTATGGAGCATCAACACCACTCTCAGCAACAGCTCCAAGAGCATCCAAAGCCAAGAACACACTCAAAACTCTCTCACAAGATCAAGAAGAAGCAAAGGTGAGAAGAGGAAGAAGAAGAAGAAGAAGAGCATAAAGGTGATGAAGGAGCTGCAATGGAGTGAAGAAACCCTTCATTTAGAGGCTGAGAAGGCTTATATACGAAGCTCTCTCAAAAGCAAGGTCAGAAATCAACAAAGGTGGCTACAGCCGCACAAAACCGCAGGGGCGGACCAACTAAGGCGTAGGGGCGGCTCACCTGGGGCGCAGGTGCGGCTGGCAGGGTCCACTGGGGCGGCTGACAGTGTCAAAGCTAACTCAACTAAGGCTCAGCAAGGTTCCTAGGCTCCAAAGGCTCAGGCTCTTACAATAGCAGCTTCTGATGACTGGATGGAACCCATTCCGAGACCTGATTTGTTGGAATTTTGGCAGGCCGCCACTAGGTTAGAGTTTCATGCAGGAGGTGAGTACTCCAACAAATTCACTCACCCCTGTTTGAGGCTCATCTCAAAGGTCTTCATGAGTGTCTTTTGTGGACACAAGGAGGAGAATAAGGTCGCTCTCAAGGACCTTCTATTGAAATATGCTTGCCTCTCCATGAATGATTGGGTGCCGGATTGGGCATATCTCTTTCTTACCGCTCTTAAGCGGATTAGGAAGAATGAGTCTCGGGACATTGTTGGAGGTGGGATCATATCATTATTAGCTGCACAGGTGATGGATCTTCCTCCATTGGAAGAGGGTTTGGAGGCACCCTTATACACCGAAGTATTATTGAGGAGGTGTAGGCTCCTCAGGAGAGACGGGGAGCATCGGTTCTGGATCTCCCTTGCAGATGGGAGTCACATCACATATCTACCCCGTCGAATCCCATTGGGAGAAGAGCTCTTTGACCTATATGTACCGGCTGACCCTGTCCCTCCGAGACGGCCTCAAGTTGATATTGTTGGGAGGTACGCAGCCGGCTCTAGCAGGGCACACACCACTGATGAGGAGATGCCGACGGCAGGACACGACAGTCAGACCATGGAGAGTTTGCAGGCTCAGATGGCAGCTTTGACTACACAGCACCAGGCATGATAGACCGAGTACCAGCGGTCCATGCTTGAGTAGCAGCAGGCGTGGCAGTCCAGCTTTGCCTCCTCCATGACCACTCACTTTGACCGCCATCAGGATGCTTGGCTGGCGGCTCATCAGCAGCAGTTGGAGACTCAGTAGCTAGCTTGGCAAGCTAGCTATGAGACTTCATTTAGAGAGAGGATGGAGGCTCAGGAGTACCGTATTGACACCCTTCACCGCTGCCAGGAGCATTTCTTCCGCCACTTCCCCTACCCGCCGGAGGAGGGTCCAGGTGGTCCATCCGGACCACCCCAGTGAGGGGTACATTTCTTTCCCTTCTCCCACATTTATCTTTGACTCATTTCCACTTTGAGGGCAAAGTGTACTTCAAGTATGGGGGAGTGATATATCATTGCTTGTACAGTTCATTGTGTTTTTTATATTTGTTTTTGCATTGTTGAATTCAGTTTTATTCGGAAAAAAAAAAGCCAAAAAAGTGAAAAAAGGCATGAAAATCCTTGGATAAACCGAAAACCCGAAAGGGCGGTTTAGATAAAAAGAAGGTAGTCTGACCAACCTTAGGTTGGTGCAAAATTGGACTTGAGGGATGTGAGTTTAAGTGAGAAAGGAAGAAAAGTGGTAAGGTGAAAACCCGAAAGGGCGCCTTGGCAAGATGAGCGACACCGAGTGTAGGTTTTCCTTCCGGCGTTTTGGCGACATAGAAGGGGAGTCATAAAGAGGTTGTCCGCGTAGGCCACTCTTGGAGCGATAAGGATGGTAGTATCTCTTTTTCTCACATTTCCTCTCTTTTCCTTCTTTCTTTCTTGGCTTTTCTCTTGTTTTCCATTATCTTTCTGCTTACTCAAGCTTCCTGAGGCCTTTGAGTCTAGTTGATGTCATTTTTTTTTACTCGGGATGAGTAAAAGGTCTAAGTATGGGGGAGTTTGATAGGTGATAGAATCACTATCAATTAGGGTAGTTTTTAGAGTCTTTTGATTGCATTAGTGTCAGTTTATGCTACTAACTCCTTGGTCCAGAAGAAGAAGATCAAAAGAAGATAAAAAAAGGAGTTACAAGCACTTAGGAGTGAAGATCGATCACGAAGCAAAGCTTTTGTTGCCTCATTGCCCCTGCGGGTCCTTGTAGCCTCCCCTGCGGATGACGTTTCCACTAGAACGCTCCTTGCGCCTTCACCAGCGCCGGCCATGAAGTGTGTCACCGCCCCTGCGCCACTCCTTGGCGCCCCTACGGTCACCTGCCCTGAAGATATGAAGACTATCTCCCCTGCGTCTCACACCGCGCCCCTGCCTGCGCCCCAACTTGGGAGCTGGAAGACGAAGAGGTTGTGTCGACGCCCCTGCGTCGACATAGGGACGCCCCGGCGGCTTGACATCAGAAACGTCAAGAAGGCGAAAGGTCAAACGTTGAAGTGCATTAAAGATCTTCCCCGGCGGAATTGAGTAGCCGCCCCAGCGGCCTTGAAGAATATCAACCGATTTTGCCTAAACCGCCCCTGCGGTTCCTGAAGGCCGCCCTTGCGGTTTAACGCCATAAGCTTTACTCCGGCTGTTTACACCACCTTTATGGCATTTTAGGTGGCTGTTTTAGGCCGGATATTTACTCCTAATTAAGTGTCTTTTGTAGTATAAATAGTCCATGGCTGATTGCTAGAATCATCCATGCTTTTCCTCACAAAATCCATTTTAGGCTTGAGCTTTCCATTGTAATGAGTTGCTAACTCCCTTGCTACATTGGGTTGGTTTGAAGTTGCTTTGTTGCTTTGGTTGTAAGTTCTTTTTAATCTAAGTTTTCATTCAGTAATGCTTTGTGTTTCTTTGATCTCTATTGTCTAATTGCATGTTAACTATTACTTGAGATTGATCACCTTAGGTTCTAAAGTGCATGGAAATAACTAGGATTAATAGGTTCCGGGTTCGGGTCTTTAATCTAGTAGCAACTTTAAGTAATAACGGGTTGTGATTACTTAAAGAAAAGGAACATAAATATAAAGATAAGTTTAACGGTTTTAATCTTCTCTTTATATCCCTTAGTCTTTGTTTGAAAGTTAATCTGTTATTTGTTCTTGTAGGTTTACGGAACTTTAATAGGTTAAGTTGTGTTGATGTCAGTTGGCTCAACACATATATACAATCGAGACGGGAGATTACATGGAAACTTGTAAAAGGAACTCACCAAAGTAGCAATTGCATGCTTAGAATCAACCTAGTGTAGATTCATCCATTATTGTCTTACTTGTCGCATTAATCATTTTCATAAGTTTTTGTGCATCAATTCAACCCCCCCCCCCCTTTGTGTCACTTGTCATTATAATCGATAACTGCATCTAAAACATCTTAACTCTCTTGGGTTCGACCCTTACTTAATCAGTATACTTGTTCTTAGTGCTAAGTCGGGATTTACTTTTGATTGGGTATAGACGACCATAGAAATACCTTCGGTCAGTCTCCATCTCGATTTCTCTTAAGTTTCCTTGAGTTTTCCTTTACTTTGGTTTTCTTTCGTTTAAGTCATCTCTAATCATCCTCTTAGACTTCTCTTAAAGGACTACGAGAACTCCAAGGTGTTCGTCCAAACGTAGCGCTCAACTCGATACTTGAGCATATTCATCCTCGTAAGTACACTATCCTATATCAAACGACGTCACCATAAAGGTGATGATATCAAACAATCACCTTTTCTATAGGTCCCTTAACTCCATATGCTATTATATATATATAATAAGAATCCGTGTATAAGACTATATAAATCCTATGTCCACATTACTACTCATATAACACATCCGGCAATCCATGACAACAATACAAGGTCCAAACATGTACTATAGTTCACATATATATAAATATGCATATCAAGTCCATCATGCAACTATAATACAGATATACTATATATATCTACATATATACAAATATATATATATATATATATATATATATATATATATCAAAATCCAATAAAGTAAGATGCCGAGATCCGCGGAAGGAGTGGTGGTCCGTACATTCTATCTCGATTGACTATGCTCGTGATTTTGAAAACGAAAAATCATTTTAAACTTAGAACCATTGACGGTTTTGTTTCCCTCTATTCGGCATTTAGAAGATTATGAGTGTCATTGTTGTCAACCTAGGGCTCTGATACTATAATGTAACACCCCGAATCCGCGGGACTCGGAATGCTATGGGCGAAGACCTTACAATGGGTCCCGACCCCTTATCCTGACAACAATTTCATTGGATCTTGCAACAAGACACAAATAAAGACCAAAACGAAATACATTTTTATACAATGCAATAAAACCCGAAACCATACAAACAAACGAATTCAGCCGAGATACAACTCCAAAGACCAAACGCCATACACGCGGCATACAAAACACCGTAAACAAAGAACAATACACAACTCGACTCCAACCAAAAACCCTCCTACAACGTACGAAACCCCGGTTGTCCACTCGTCCGGATACTCTCAGCCTGACCAAAACCGCACTCCGCTTCCCGCAGAAAGATACTCTCAGCCTAACCAATCGAGGCACACCATCAGTATCTATCTCTCATGCTAGAAGTCCTTAGACTTCTAGCCCAATGGACCTCTACAAGGTCGTACAACTCATATGCTAGGACAACTCGTTCCTAGTCTCGATGATCTCGACTCTAGCATTCTATGCTAGGATACTCACGTACTAGTCCACAACCTCAACAATCATACAACCTCAACCCCTAAATTCTCACAAGCTCGACATACAACTTAAAGCCATAAACAACCTCACAAGATAACATCAACACCTCAAGCCTTAAAACATTTAACAATCCTCAAACACTCACGTAAGGTCCAAAGCCACTACTTGACATTCACTCTAACTTATGCTAGATCCAACCTAGCATGATACTACTAAACATAACTAGATTGAGGAAGTAGGTACTCACACGAGGTCAAAAGCAGAAGACGATCTAGGGATGTCGAGAATGAATTTGTTGGTCTACATCAGACGCTTCCGGACCTAAAACAAAAGCTAAACAAATTTAGCTTATTTGCTAAATTTTAACGGAAGATTTAACGTATATAAATCTAAGGAAAACTCGCTTTCAAAACCAAGGTTAAAACCCACAATAAAATCTTTGGCATAAACCGAGATTAATCCAACAAAGACATAATATGTAGTATATATAAATATAAGAATATTCCCGTAATTAAAATCCAAGGTTAAAAACCGCTAACACATTTTCCGGGGTAAATCATACTTTTCAAAAATATGGGTCTCATTCGTAATTAAAACCTTGGGGCATATTCTGAAAATAATCCAACAGAGGGCATAAATGCAACAATCTAGAAATATGGGTCAAAGTTGTAATAACAAAACATTAGGTACAATATATAATTAACACAAAACTGAGGGTGCCCGATTTGTAAATAACCCTAAAGGGTTTTTAAACCCAACATTGGCAGCGCGCAGGGGAAGGAGGTACACAGGGGCTCCGGCGGCGAGGTAGGTACGCAGGGTATGGCGGAGCGGCTCTTCCCGGCGGCATGGATCTTCTTCCTCAGGAGCGAAGGCTCTCCCCGGTGGATCGAAGGCGACAGCAAGGCGGCTCCGAAAAGGGCGGTGAGGGCTTCTTCCGGCAATGGAAGCTTCGGTCTCCGGCGGTCTTTTGGAGGAGGTTAGGCGAGGCAGCGGCTTGCTTCCCCGGCCTCAGGTATGGGTTGCTTGGTTTGCGGCGGAGGACACGAGCCCGGAAAGGTGGTGGCTCACGAGGAGAGGTGGCGTTCGAGGGTTCACAACCTTGGTTCCGGCAGTAGGGGATCTCTCTCCTGTTGTTCCATTTCCTAGCGTGCAGTCGTCTGAGAAGAGGACCGATGGAGATTGGGATGTAGGAGAGTTGCTACAAGTGAATGGCTCGCTGAGGGTCGCAACAGAGGAGGAGGAGGTGTCGCAGGAGAGGAGCTCCGGGAGACGACAGTTGTGGTTCGAAGTGGCAGTTGTTGCAGCGAGCTCCGATCGGTGTTGTAGAGGAGAAGGATGGAAAGGTGAGATATGAGCTAAGAGTTTGGAGGAGAGGTGTAAGAGAGTTGAGAGGCTCAGCTTGCATAGAAGGGAGATGGGTTACACAACTTACAAAGGCGTGAGGGAGTGAAGGCAGACAACTGTGGTGGTGTGGCTAGCGTGAAGATGAGAGAAACAAGGGGTCCGGTAGTGCGTAGACTGGGGTAGGCACAACTGTCAACAAGAGGAACACGCTATCAGAGTCATCAGACTTTGGCTTGGAGGAAGAAGCTGGGTAGAAAAAAAACTAAATAAAAATAAAATTGGAAAAGATGGAATTGAACTCGATCAAAACACTCGGATCGGGATTTTCGAATCGGAAAAACTTTCCAACATTTTCCTAAAATAAACCAAAAAAATATAAATATACTCGGGAAAGATGTTTTACAACGTAAAATACAGTTAATAAAATATATTTAAGCTCATAAAGATAGAAGAAGGAAACTAAAAATCGAAAACACACCCAATAAATGGGGCGTTACAACAAATTCATGAACACAAAAACCCCCACATTCCACGCCCAAAGCCGACAACATCTACGCGACTCTTCCCTGGTGCTTAAATCCGCGTTTCTTTGTCATTTTGCATGATTTTTCTTCCAAATCTCAAGTATTTTGCATCCACTTGAAGATTCCGAGCATAAACTGCACAGAAAATCAGAGAATCGAGGAACATTTGGATTTTTCAATCCAAAACCTAGGTTTTCTTCTCTTCCTTCAATCTTGGGTTGATTTGTGTTATTTTGCTTGAGAAATTGCTAGAGAACTGAAAGAAAAGACAATAGGAAGAGATTAGGACGGGTGCTTGCAAGAAACCTTTGCAGATTCATAGATTTCGCGAAAACGCAGAAAATCTCGGGCTGTTCTAGGAATCTCGGCCGAGATTGTGTCCAAATCCACCCGAGATTTCGTCTGTAATGGAGAGACTTCATCGATCAGGCCGGAAATTGGTTTCTAGAGGTAGTAGCTCCTCTTCTCAGCCAGCACCACCACCTCCACCCACTCCCTCACATTCTTGAGGATCTCAAGGAAGCGTACAATCGTATCCAACCCCGTGCAATTGTCGCCCCAAGGTACCTTGTTCTTGACGAATTGCATTGCATGAATGTTGTTGATGATTTGCAATTTATGATTGTGAGGGCTATTCTAGGGACCTTTATTAGCATTAGGGAGCATGCTTATGAGGAGTTAACGATGGAATTTTTGATCTCCTTTGATCATGATGCTAGGGAGAGAACTGAAAAGTTTAGGAAGATGAACAAAAATCTCTCCATGACCATTATGCAGTTTGGAGAATTTTTGGTTTTGGTGAGACGATGAATGGTACTTTTCCTAGGCAAACCCTTCCTAGTGCATTTTGGGAGTGTGTTGCTATGGTTGGATGTGAGAATGATAGGTGGAAGCCCAGGGACTCGAAGGACAAATTAATCTATAACTTGCCTTTCAAGATCGCCCATAGGATCTTGTTTGAGAGCCTTTTCCCTAGGATTGAGAAGCCTCAAAAAGTGAAGGCGGGTGAGCTTTACATCTTGTTTTGCATGGCATCCGGGACAACCCCGGATTGTTCTACCACGCTAGTTGACTGTCTTAGGAAGATCAAGAACAAGTTTCTGGGTGATATCTGCGTTGGTGGTATTGTGACCTACATTGCCAGGTCTTTAGAAGTAGATTTTTCTACTTGTGAGCTAGTAGTTGAGGCTAGGCCCTTAGAATTACAAAGGTTCATCACTAGGGGTATTTTGATTCCCCGCACTCGTGGTCCACCGTATGTAGCCATGCCTTGGGAAGGAAAGGGCGCTAGAAGGATCCCATGGAGTGCTGAGTACTCTAATAGGAACCCTAGTGCTAGAAGCACACGTTTCTTCCGATGCGTGCTGATAGGGCAGGTCCTGAGGACTATGATAAGGTTCCCGCTGCTAATGTTGATGTCGGTCAGGGTACAGAGGATATGGACACTGGGACAGATGCTGGTCCTAGTCGTGTCCACGCTGAGACTGATTTTGGTAGCTTCCCGGAGCAGCCGGCTAGTTTCCCTCCTATGGGAGAGTTCCCTGACCCACCTAGGAGATCTACAGCTCACCGAACCCGAACTCGCCCTTCTCAGTGTCGTGCTAGTACTTTTGAGCGTCTTACATGGCTAGATGATCCCCCTAGCTGACTCGCCGGGCTGCAGTCGAGTTTGGGTGATATGGCAGTTTCTGTTGCAGGTATCCGCACTGACATTGGGCGTATTGAAAGACGTCTTGGCGCTCAGGAGGAGGAGCACTGCCAGGATGCCCGGATGACGCGTGACCTCTACCAGCAACTGTTCGGGAGGCCATATGACCCGAGTTGGTACCCATTCCTATCGCCGCTACCGTGATGACCATTCCACTTCTTGCAGTTGGTTTTATTTCATGAGACATTGGGAATTTCTTTTTCTTTTCTTTCTTTTATTGCATATTAGGGACAATGTGTAATTCAAGTATGGGGTGGATTGAAACTTGGTTTGTAATAACTGTTATGATACTTTGCTTCGTTATATGTCCATTGTACTTTGCACTTTCATTCTCTTGTCACACGTTTCAATATTGTCTTGCATTACATGGCTTTGAAAAATCCTTAAAATTTTAAAATTTTTGTGCTTCTAGAACATAAAAGACCTCGATGATGATATTACTTGTGGAATGGATTTTGATCATCTTTATGTGTTCAAATTGAATTATGGATTGTGAAGGATTTAAATGTTTTGTTGAAATTTCTCGCAAGTTTGATAATTTGGAATTTTGTCTAAATCATGTTGAAAATTGAAGGTTGAAACCTCTTTATAAGTTTTTGCACTTCTTATTGATATGATTAAGGAACCTCGATTTTATTTCTTTCTTCTTCTTGATCACGCTTTTAGCTCCTCGTGTATATTTTTGCCTTCTTTTTACCTATCCGGGAATTAGGATGCAAGTTAGTGAAAGTTGTGAAGTTTGAAGTTGAAAGTGATGAAGTGTGTTAGAAAAGAGATTTGGGGAAGTCAATCATGATGATGAGTAACTCGGCACCATTCACATAGCCGGGTGTTTGTGTCTTGCCAAAGTCGGATTGAGCGATATTCCTAACTAGTCATGGTATGTGCATTACAGTTTGAGGCACCTCGAGAAATTGAGGTTTGTGGATTTCCTAGGCTTCGGTTATTGTGCACATCTGTCTTTGTTCTCAAAAGTGAAAGTATAAAGAGAAAAATGCTGAAAAAGAAGAGAAAAAGAGCTTATTGGTAGATGTTGAGTTTTCTTAATGCAGTTGTGATGTTACTTTCTTTTTTCCCGGATTTTGCACCACATATCCTATACACATCCCACCCTAATATGCTTTTTGGCCTTCATTTGAAAAACCTTAATATCTTTGAGTATGTTGGTTGGCTTTGTGGTTTAAATTGGATTTTCCATGATTGATTTATATATGCTTCAAGATATGATGCTTGTTTTGAAATTTTTGCAAGGTATGATTATTCTTTTAATGACATGAGTCTTTTTCCTCACTGTTCGCTCCAAACGGTATGTGCAAGCTTTAAATTTATAACCCTAGATGTAAGCTTAAAACAAGGATGCGAACCCGCAGTGTACGGGTCAATCGTAGTAAAAAGCAAGGAATTCCAGGGGTCGATCACAGGGACTTAGTGAAAAAAGTCCAATTACGGTATGCTTATGTAAATACTAACCACAAGATCAATTAAAACAATCAAAGATGAATAAGAAGTCAATAAAGGAAATATGCAATTCTAGGGATTAAAGCATCTAGTTGTGGTTCCAACTCAAGATCTAAAGATAAGCGGACAAAGCTGAGGTTTTTGCATGGGGAAGGTGTTACTATGGTGGAATAGATCACCGGGTAAGTCTCACTACTCACTAATCCCAAACCGTAACTCCTACTACAGAGTAAGTCTCAAGGAATCAAGATAAAGAACTATATCCTCAAACTAACACACCATCTAAGGGAATAGAATCAACCTTTACTGGGTAAGTCTCAGGCTAACTCACAAAGATGGGATGAAAGCACACTCAAACCCCAATAAAGGATAAACCTTTATTACCTACACTTATGATCGTTGGTACACAAACAAAGGAATTATCGGGTAAGTCTCATCCTAAGCTTGCATTGAACCAGGAAAGGTGTAATAAGAATAGGATTTGGCAAACTCTAACACTTAACTCTCAGTTTAGGATCAGATAAGTCACCTCGGTCAGAAGAATTCCACCCCGGCCGAGATGTTCATCAACTGAGCGAGATGCTTAGGGATAAGGTTAAAGACTCGAACTTTCAGGGTCCTACTGTGATTAAGATCATTCTATCATTGTTTTTCCCACAACCTTCAGCCAATCACCCTAGAATCACACAAGGAAATTAGCCACTCATCATCATGAAAGCAATAATCAAATGCATGGGAAGAAGGTGAATATTTGAACAAGAAGAATTTAATAAAATACTTCAATAACTGAATCAAATATCACAACAAAAGCGTTCCTTGGATATAAATCCAACAAGCAAGACAACAAGGAAGAGAATCTAAGGTAATCTTACAAGAAAACCTTCAAAAGCTATAAAAGCTACAATCTTCAATCTTCCTTCAACCTTCAAAAAGGTTCTTCAAATCTCCCAACTGGAGTATGGCTGCTGCGTGCTACGCGGGGTGTATGCAGGATGTACGGTGTAAGCGGCCTCCTGGATTTGTGGAAATCCAACCCTTTTTATAGGAAAATAACCCTCCAAAGATAAGATATCTTAGAAAGATCTCTTCCCATAAAAATAGGTAAAATATAAGATCTAGTATATCTTCTTCCTTCCAGGAGCCAAGCCCAAAAAATATAAGATCACTTTCCAAAGATAAAAGATCTCAGCCAAGAATAAAGTATCCTCGCCGCGTCCTAGGTATTAAACATGCCAATAATTTCAAACAAAGCATTTAGCACTTAAACATATTATAAAACCTTTCAAACACATAAAGAATTTAAAACCAGCCAGTAAACAAGATCTTCACTGAGATCAGATCCAGATAAGAAGCACAAAAATCGTTTCGAAAACTCTTAGTTAACCCACCTCGGTCGAGGTGTTCTTAGGTCAACCGAGGTGAAACGCCTCGTTCGTCCAGAACTGCCCCGGTCGAGGTCCAAAAAAATTTTTTTAAAACCAGTTTTCTTCCAGTTTTGACGTTTTTCTCAATCAAATAACCTGTAAGTATGCATGCAATCTCAGATAAACATATAGAAGCAAAAGTGAAGCATAAAATATCAATATCCGGTCGAGTGAAGTCATACATCAAATGTCAAATACATCAAATAAACACCCCATACTTAGGACACACTGTCCTAGTGGGTCAAAATAAGTCTAAGGTAAAAGTACTCACCGGATAATAAGCTGAACTGCATAAAAATAAGAAAAGAAAATCCTGCAGCTCTCAGTAGTCACGATCCGGTGATGGTGGCACGTACGGATACTGGGACGGGTCGAATGGATACCCCATGATGCGCTCAAACTGAATCTGGGCCATCATGTGTTGGTAATGCTGCCGCTCCTACATCTCGCGGATATCCAGTGACAAAGCAGCATATGAATCAATAACCTGATCCGTTAGGTCGTCGATCCGACTGTGAGCCTCTAAATCTCTCTGTCGGCGTGTCCTACGCCTAGCAGGTCTCACTGGAGAAGTAGCAGGTGCAGGCTCAGTATCCTCATCATCCAGATCTATAACTTGTGCGCTCGTCCCTACAATATCTGTCCCTGTATCCATCGGGACTCCACCCTCTCTCTCATCAAATGTCTCCTCATTATCTGCCTCCTCCTCAGCTGGGGCAGCTGCTGCCTCTCTGTAATCCTCCATCAGTGGAGCCCAAGCGGTCTGCCAATAATGAGGGTCAAAAACAGTAAACTAGGCAGACCACTTGATCCCCTGTGGCGCAGTCAGCTCCCACGGCATAGCCACGTACGGAGTAATAAGACCTCGGGGAACCAGAATCCGCCGAGTGATCATCTCCTGCAGCCCAAGCGGCTTGGCAGCCGCCACCATCGTGCAAGCACTGAGATCCATGTCCTGATAGCTAGCTATATGGGTGACAATCCCTCTGCAGCAGATGTCTCCCTTTGCCTTGGCCTTGATCTTGTGCAGATCCTCTGCCAACATCAAGCCAAAGTCCGGGATACCTCCAGTAACCATGCAGTACAAACTGAAAAGTTCTCCCTGTCGGATCTTCTGGGGCGTCTCAGTACGCGCCAGAAGTGTCTCGCTGAAGATCTGGTGGGCTAACCTAAAGGCTAAATGGAAGATGACCTTCTCCCTGGAATCTCCAGGGCGCCATCTATCTGCATGCTCAACAATATGGGCAATCTGCCCCCAAAACTCCCTAGCTACTGATCGGGACGGGAAGTCAACAGTTGTGGGCTTCGGAAAGCCAAAAATATCTCTCCAGTACTCGAGTGGCACTAAGAAGTTCTGGTTCATCAACCGGTACTTCACAGACTGCTCTGTGGGAAGGTAGGTGAAGGAGCTAATGAACTCTAAGGTCGGCTCCAAATAGGCTGGGGCCCGGATCTCAGTAAACTGATCCAGCCCAACTGTAGAAATCATCCTCCTAAGGTCTCCGTCTATCTGGAGGCAATCAAAAGCAGACATGTCCAGGAAGCGTGGTGCAATCACTGGACGGCCAGAAATACGCTCATAATCCACCCGGTGTCGCTCATGGATCACCGGGCGGTAAGGTCGGGAAGAAGAGGAAGAAGGGGAAGGTGAGGATCTATCTCTGAGGGCAAGGCGCCGGTCGGAACTCATTTTCAGAAAATCACACTGTCAGGTCACCTCGGTCAACTGATAACACTCAAGAATCACCTCGGCCGAGGCACAGCTCGACTGGACCGAGGCGGAAAACTGGGTTCTAATTCCTTCTGAAAATTCAGTTCTTTTCCACCAAAATCACTACAATTGCTTCCTATGGGGTACTTAAGCTTTTCCTCAGCAAATGCAAGGGCAACCAAAGCCCAAATCGAAGCGAAAAAGCGAGATAGGGTTTCGGTTCTGTTTTTACCTCGTTCAGTTGAATCGGTTTGATTCTCTTGCAGATCGATGTTGCACTGGGATCCTCTGAGTCTCAATCGCAGTTTGGAGACAGAAATCGTCGAAAACGAGCGAGAATCGGAGAAACGAGGTGAAACTGTCGCCGCGGTCGAGGAAGAAGAGTAAAGTGAGGAGAGATAATTCTTCGCCCCTTTTATACTCTTTTCTGGAACTGTTGTCACCTCGGTCGAGATGGTCTCGACTGGACCGAGGTGGTACGGACCGAGGTGGTTCTTCAGAAAACCCTAGTCGCCTCGGTTGCTCAAGAATCATCTCGGTCGAGGTGCTTTGATAGCAACCGAGATGCCTCAGTCAAACTCCGTCTTCTCAAATTCTCAAACTTCTGTCCTTCCAGTTATGCTCCCTCCTTAGATATCTCTTGTTATCTGTCTAGAACGCCAAAAACAAAACAAAGCAAAGCAAAAGCAAAAACTATCTAAGCTAGACTAGAAAAAGGAAAAGAAAGCAATACCTTGGGTTGCCTCCCAAGAAGCGCTTGGTTTAAGGTCGCTAGCTGGACCATGATGCTTCTCAAACGAGGTACACTAGTGCAACCTCTTCAACCGGAACTTCCGGTTTGTACTTCTTAAGTCTATGACCGTTGACCTTGAAGCTTCCGCTCGTTTCGCCCCATATCTCAACTGCACCATGAGGAAAAACATGTTTCACAACATAAGGTCCGGTCCATCTAGATTTTAACTTACCTGGAAAAAGGCGGAGGTGGGAGTTGAAGAGTAGAACTAAGTCTCCCTTATTAAGCTCCTTTGGGACGATACGCTTATCATGCCATCTCTTCGTCCTTTCCTTATAGATTTTGGCATTCTCATAAGCGTTCAAACGCAGCTCCTCCAGCTCGTTGATCTCCAATAGCCACTTCTCGCCGGCCTCCTTAATGTCGAAGTTCAACCATTTGATCGCCCAATATGCTTTGTGTTCTAATTCAACGGGCAAATGGTAAGACTTCCCATATACCAAATTATAAGGGGTCGTGCCTATGGGAGTCTTAAATGCGGTCCTGTACGCCCAAAGAGCATCGTCCAATTTCATGGACCAATCCTTCCTTGTCCTAGAGACGGTCTTCTCCAAAATTGCTTTGATTTCTCTATTCGAGATCTCGACCTGTCCACTAGTTTGAGGGTGATAAGGGGTTGATACCTTGTGGGTTACCTCATACTTCGATAGAAGTGCCTTGAACTTCCGGTTGATGAAATGCGTTCCTCCATCGCTGATGATGATGCGTGGAGTTCCAAAACGTGGAAAGATAGTCTTATTTAGGAACTTCACAACCACCTTGGCGTCATTAGTGGGAGAAGCAATGGCTTCAAACCATCTAGAGACGTAATCAACTGCAAGAAGAATATAAGGTTTCCTCCGGAGGATGGGAAAGGTCCCATGAAGTCAATCCCCCATACATCAAAGATTTCCACCTCTTGAATGTTGTTAAGTGGCATCTCGTTCCTCCTTGATAAATTTCCTGTTCTTTGGCATGCATCACAAGAGACAACAAACGATTGTACATCCTTAAATGATGTAGGCCAAAAGAAACCGGAACGCAATACCTTGGCGCATGTTTTATCGGTGCTAGCATGTCCTCCACAAGGAAGTGAGTGGCAATGCCGTATAACGCTATTAACTTCATCTTCCGGAATGCATCTTCGAAGCATCCCATCCGGCCCGTGCTTGAATAGCAGCGGCTCGTCCCAGTAGTAATGTCATACTTCTTTGAAGAACCTCTTCTTTTGAGAGTACGTCAATCCGGGCGGTATTTCCTGGCAAACAAGATAATTTACAATATCAGCATACCAAGGTCCTTTATTATCAGAAAGTTGGTGGATAGAATGTTCCACCAACTGAGGATGAATGTCAGAAAAGGGAGTAAGAAGTTTGTTATTCTCATCAGTATCAGTTGACATCATCTCGCCTTCGACCTCGGTCGAGGCGCAGAGGCGTTGACCGAGATGTTCTTCAGTCGCCTCGCTCAGTCCAGAAAGTGCCTCGGTCGAGGTACTGCAACTGGAACTGAAACTGGAGATCTTCGTCTCCTGGGTTAGCTTCTTAGTTTTAGCTCTTGGATCCTCTTCCATTGCTTTTAAGCTCCGTATATCTGCATCACAAGAAGCATCTATACCTTCCTCCATTAAACTGAAGCTAATAACTCTTTCGAGTGGATCGTTAATAAGGATAGAGCTCACCAATTCTCTTGATTCTTCTTCATCATAGATGTTGAAGATATCATCGCTCAGCTGCTCCCCTTTCATGGCTGCAAGTAGTGCGAACTCCACCTCATCGCCGCCAATGTTGAATTTCAACTTGGCGTTCTTGCAATCCACGTTGCAACCCGAAGTTGCTAGAAATGGCCTCCCGAGAATAATAGGAACAGGATAATCTGCGGGAATGTCAAGTACAACAAAATCTATAGGTAGATAGAAGTTACCTAACTTGACTGGAACGTCCTCCAAGATGTCCACGGGATGGGTGATGGAGCGATCCGCCATATAAAGTCGAATCTTGACCGGCTTGGGCTCTCCAAGTCCGATCTTCACACATAGCTCCAGCGGGATGATGCTCACGCTGGCTCCTAGATCACAAAGGGCTTCACAAGTGACATCCCCAACTTGAATGGGAATGCAAAATGAGCCGGGATCTCTCAATTTAGGTGGCATCTTCTCCTTCATGATTTGTATGAGCTCCGAGGATTTAGATGTCATTCTAACTTCACCAAAGTCTTCCAGCTTCCTCTTCCTTGATAGGATCTCCTTCAAGAACTTCCCATAGGCGGGCATTCCTAGAATAGCATCAAGGAAAGGAATGTTAATATGCAGCTTATTCATCAAGTCAAGGAACTTACCAAAGTGTTTGTCTAGATGTGCTCTGGCCCTTGACTGGGGGAATGGAAGTGGTGGTTTGTATGCAGGAGGTGGAACATAAACTTCAGTTTTCCCCTCCGCTTTCTGTGGCTCCACCTCGGTTGGTATCTCGGCCGAAGTGTTCTTCGACTGCATCTGGACCGAGGTGGTCTTCGTTGGTACTGGCACCGACCGAGGCACTGGATCTGAAGTTTTCAGTCCACTTCTCGTAGTTATGGCCATGATCTGACCCTTAGGGTTGCTTTCCGTCCTTGCTGGAAACTTCCCTGGATCTCTTGGCGCTTCATTCGCCCTACTTGCAAGTTGTTGTTCAAAGGATTTTTGGGCCTTCGAAAATGAAGTCATAGAAGTCTCCATAGCGTTGAGCTTAATCAAGATAGCCTCCAGAACTGCGTCTTTCTTTTCCGGCTGAGACGAACTTGATCCTTGCCCCTGGCTTTTTAATGGAGTAGAAGAAGAAGAAGGGGAAGAGAGGAAAGGGTTAGAGGAATTGTTAGAGTTGGAGTTTGAATGATTGTTACTAGAATTTTGGTTGTTTGTCCTCCAATTGTTGCTATTGGATCCTCTATTGTTGTTGTAATTGTTGTTCCGGGAACCGTTGTTGTTGTTACGGTATCCGTTGTTGTTGTTCCTTTTCCCTTGCTCTTCCTTCTTGGTTTGAGCAACCAAGAGTTCCTTAAATTGCCTCTCGTCATTCTTCAAAGACGTGAGTTGATTGTTGTTGGGTTGAGTTTCCTGGAAGTTAACTCTTTTAACTCCACCTTCAGCTCCTTGGTGGGTGTACTTCTCCATATGCAAGGCTTGCTTCTCGATGAAGTCCCAAGCCTCGTCAATCGCCATGTCCATGAAGGTACCGGCGGAGAGTAGTTGGAGATTGAACTGGGTGCTTCCGTCCAGTCCCTTGAAGTATATCTCCAATAATTCTAACTTTGGAATCCCATGATGTGGGCAATCCAAAAGAATGTCATTGAACCGCTCCCATGACTTGGACAATCTCTCCTTGTCCTTCATAATGAAAGCGTTGATCTTCCCTTTCTTTTCAGCGGTCTTTGAGGGGGGAAAGAATTTGGTCAAGAACTCCGTTGTCATCTCCTCCCATGTGCTGATTTTTCCTGGAGGAAGAGATTGATACCAAGTAAGAGCTCTATCTATTAAAGAAAAGTAAAAAGGTCTTAGCTTGTAGTTGTTGTTTTCAATCCTTGAAGGTCTCAAGGTTTCCATCAAGATCTCATAGTTTTGAAGATGTTGATGTGGTGATTCCTTCTCCAGCCCTCCGAACTGGCATTAGCGAATCATGGATAGAACTTGCGGTCGAAGTTCATAGTCATGGTCCGCTGGATCTCCTAGGTTAACTCCTAGACGCCTCAGTTGTTGATTAGGATCCATCATTTGACCTAGGGTTCGTGGGATTCCTGCAAGAAGAACATCTCGGACTGGCATCCGAGGTGGAAGTACCTCGGCCGTAGCGTCAGGTACTGGGACCTGCCTCGGTCGAGGGTCAGCAACTGGGACCTGCCTCGGCCCAACATTGGGAACTGGGTCTTCCCTCGGTCGAAGTAGAATCTGGTCTCGTATGACGGCCATCTCTGCTTCGATTGCTTCAGTCTTGGTGCGAGTTTCTTCCTTCTCTCGCCTTAGTTCTTCCCTGCTGAGGCGTAGCAGCTCTAACGCCTCTTTCAACTCGGCCTCAAGATCGCGGTTGTCTTGGTGGGCCATCTTCGCTTCTCTTAAGCGTCGCTTGTATGTCTTTTCTGGTTCGGGATCGTAAGGAACGATTTCCTTCCCAGTGCGGGTTCTTCGCATATACCTAAGAAAGAACCTGCAAAATTCACTCAAGTAGAGTGGTTAGTAGACACGGGGGCAAGTGCCCCAAGAGCAAGCCGTAACCGGTTCGGTCAAGACCAAGTCCCCGGCAACGGCGCCAAAAACTTGTTCGCTCCAAACGGTGTGTGCAAGCTTTAAATTTATAACCCTAGATGTAAGCTTAAAACAAGGATGCGAACCCGCAGTGTACGGGTCAATCGTAGTAAAAAGCAAGGAATTCCAGGGGTCGATCACAGGGACTTAGTGAAACAAAGTCCAATTACGGTATGCTTATGTAAATACTAACCACAAGAGCAATTAAAACAATCAAAGATGAATAAGAAGTCAATAAAGGAATTATGCGATTCTAGGGATTAAAGCATCTAGTTGTGGTTCCAACTCAAGATCTAAAGATAAGCGGACAAAGCTGAGGTTTTTGCATGGGGAAGGTGTTACTATGGTGGTATAGATCACCGGGTAAGTCTCACTACTCACTAATCCCAAACCGTAACTCCTATTACCGAGTAAGTCTCAAGGAATCAAGATAAAGAACTATATCCTCAAACTAACACACCATCTAAGGGAATAGAATCAACCTTTACCGGGTAAGTCTCAGGCTAACTCACAAAGATGGGATGAAAGCACACTCAAACCCCAATAAAGGATAAACCTTTATTACCTACACTTATGATCGTTGGTACACAAACAAAGGAATTACCGGGTAAGTCTCATCCTAAGCTTGCATTGAACCAGGAAAGGTGTAATAAGAATAGGATTTGGCAAACTCTAACACTTAACTCTCAGTTTAGGATCAGATAAGTCACCTCGGTCAGAAGAATTCCACCCCGGCCGAGATGTTCATCGACTGAGCGAGATGCTTAGGGATAAGGTTAAAGACTCGAACTTTCAGGGTCCTACTGTGATTAAGATCATTCTATCATTGTTTTTCCCACAACCTTCAGCCAATCACCCTAGAATCACACAAGAAAAATAGCCACTCATCATCATGAAAGCAATAATCAAATGCATGGGAAGAAGGCGAATATTTGAACAAGAAGAATTTAATGAAATACTTCAATAACTGAATCAAATATCACAACAAAAGCGTTCCTTGGATAGAAATCCAACAAGCAAGACAACAAGGAAGAGAATCTAAGGTAATCTTACAAGAAAACCTTCAAAAGCTATAAAAGCTATAATCTTCCTTCTTCAACCTTCAAAAAGGTTCTTCAAATCTCCCAACTGGAGTATGGCTGTTGCGTGCTACGCGGGGTGTATGCAGGATGTACGGTGTAAGCGGCCTCCTGGATTTGTGGAAATCCAACCCTTTTTATAGGAAAATAACCCTCCAAAGATAAGATATTTTAGAAAGATCTCTTCCCATAAAAATAGGTAAAATATAAGATCTAGTATATCTTCTTCCTTCCAGGAGCCAAGCCCAAAAAATATAAGATCACTTTCCAAAGATAAAAGATCTCAGCCAAGAATAAAATATCCTCGCCGCGTCCTAGGTATTCGCCTCGGTCGAGTCGACTTCCCTGGATCACCTCGGTCGAGATGAATCTGTGGTCAACCGAGGTGAGTCATAACTGAATGTGAAATCTCTCAAAACTAGTCCAAAGTGAATCTCAATTCCATGGCTATCCTTCCTGGATGGTTCCTTATGTTCCTCAATGTAGCTCCAATGACTCCATAGCTCCATTTGCTCCTTTTTGATGCAAAACGTGTCATTTTACCTACGATTACAACAAAACTAGGTGTAGACCTCGATTCCCGCTAAGGTAGATGAAATGGTAATATAATCACATAATATACATACAAACATGCAGATTATGAAAGATAAAACGTCTAAACAAACCCCAAAATATAGACTATAATTCATGCTATCACTCACATAACAATTTTCGGAAGCCATGAAACAAGTTTAGAGAGTGATCCTTGAATAGAAGCACGAAACCAAAAATATTGTGTTTTTTCTGGTCTTTGCATTCATATTTCATACATCTTTATATTCTAGATTTGAATCTTGCTTGGGGATAAACAAGAGGCAAGTATGGGGTATTTTGATAGCATGAAATATGACGTTAGTATAGATGTGCATATATGTAGTTTTTCCCCTTCTTTTGTGTACATGGACATATATTCGTAGCATTTATGGTCATATTCGCCCATTATGTTGGAATGGAGATCTACACAAGCTTTGTGGTGACTTAGGTGAATTAGCGCTGATTTGGAGCGGAAATGGAGCATTCATGAGGTGTTGATCGAAGTGGACCTCAATGGGAAGCATTAGAGAGCTCAAGAATAAGTATAAAGTGAGGACTTATGATGACATGAATTATGTACCATCATATTCATGCATATTGTAGAAGATTGTCTCAGTTTACCCTGCATTTAGAGAGATTTTGTGTACCTTTTATGAACTATTCAATCATTTGTCGGAAATAGAGGTCTACACGAGTTTTTGATGAATTATAGGTAAATGGAGTGGAATTGGAAGCAAAAGCGGAGCAAGGAGCATCTAAGGATGTTAAGGAAGCTAAAGGAGTCTTAAAGGGGTCATAAGGAGCTAAGGAACTGCAAAGGAGAAGCATAGAAGACGAACCAAGAGAAAAGCACTTTCTGTTGAAGAAAATCGTGCCAATATGCATATAAATCGGACGATTTTGTCCTCTAGAAATCGAACAATTTTGTGTATAAATCGACTGGGTCGATTTCTTCTGTTTTTCGGCCAAATGAAAAGACGACACAAAGCCCAATTCTTTTGGGCTAGAAGAGAGTTTTGCCAAACAGCCCATTTGCGAGAAACTATAAAGGAGAACCCTACGAACGAAAACGAAGAGGTCGCAGCGGGAAATCTTTACACGTTTAAGAGAATTTGGAGGTTCTTGGAGGAAGATTGAAAGACTCTTTGCCGGGAAGCAATTCTTGATTCTTGTTTGTGAGATTTCTTTATCCATTGAAGTGATAGTTGTTTTTGAACACGAATTTGAGTTACTCAAGAGATACATTGATTAGTTTTGACGATTGTTTACAGATTTGAAGGTTATTGAATTTTTATTCAAGATTCGGTTTCTTTGCGATATTTCACTCAATAATCAATTTGATTCGATTTTGAAAATGGTTGGCTAAAACCTTTGTGATTCTGGGGAGAATAGTTGATGATTAAGGCTTAGATGATGATAGACTGAACTCATTCAAACATTAGGACCCTGAGAGTTTAGATTTTAGTTTTGCGACAACAGGAAAATCGGACTGTTCTTGAGTAAATCGGCCGATTTTCTTATGAACAGCCCGATTTATTCCTCTGACGAACTTTATTTGAATCAATCTTTAACCAAAACTAATGCTTGCCTAAATCCCAACATTGATTAATCTTTTTAATCTCTAATTGAATGTATGAAGACACTTCAAACCTGATTCTACATCTAATAGATTAAGATTATAAGATTTGGGTAATAAAGAGACTCAACATCCTTTATTAAGATTCTAAGTGTGCTTTCTAATCTTTACTTTGGAGAGTCATATCCTGGAGTTTTATATAGTTAGTTTGAACATAATTCTTGTCTCTAGATCTTTCTATATTGCAGCCTCAACAACCCTTATAGAGAGAACCTTTAGATTAGTCATATAGGTTTCGGAACTTCACCGTACAAATCCTACCTTTGAACATTTAATCTTGGCAATATAAATTCTGTCCTATATCTATAGAAGTGTCTTGAATCTAAAGCCGAAATCAGATACTGGAATCCTTGGAATCATTTTATCCTTATTTGATCACAAAAGCTTTTCGAAATTTTTGCTAGATAATTGAAAGTGAATTTACTCTCACCAAATCCTTGAGTTCGACTCTGGAATTCTTACCTTACTACAACTGATCCGTACACTGCGGGTTCGCTTTGCTTTGAGTTCTAGATATAAATTTAAGACTTTGACGCACACACTTTTTGAACGAACAAGTTTTTGGCGCCGTTGCTGGGGATTTGGTCTAGACCAAATTCGGTTTTCGGTTGTCTAGCTTGAGAGCTCTTGCTCTTGTGATTTGATTTGTCTACTTGAGTGATCTTTGCAGGTTCTTTAGGTATATGCGAAAGACTAGATCCACTAAAGATCTAGTTCCTTTCGATCCCGAATTTGAGAGAACTTTGAGGAGAAAGTTGAAGGAAAAGAAAATGGCTGAGAACGACGAAAGAAACTACCAGGCTGAACTGAACGAAGCTCAACGCCAACTCCAGTTGAGTGAGAAAGCACGAAAAGATGCTGAAACGAGTCATCAATTTCAGATTGATGAACTAAGAGCTATGATGCTGGACATGAAGTTGGAATTGAACGAATCCAGAAAGAAGATGAAAGTCAAGACGCCAACTAAATCCATTAGAAATGACTCATCCGATGATGAAGAGATCGACCCGGACATGCCGGAACTTGAGGAGATCGATCCACTACTTCGTCCTATTTGAAACACCCCAAAACCAAGGGTTGTTCCTCGCCTCCCAACTAGGGACGTGAGAGCTGTTAATGACGGTGATAGACCCCGAACTTTGGGGCAACGGATGGACCCAATTCAGCAACCACGCCGCCTAGGTGTGGATTTCGGAGCTGAAGACATCCAAGAGTTTAGCTTCTCACCACAAGTCATCACCATGGTTCGCCAAAGTCAATATGGCGGAGCAAGTACTGAATCTCCACATCAACACTTGCAGAATTTTGAGATTCTCATGGAGACTATGAAGCCGAAGAAGGCTACTACAAGCAATTACAAGATCAAACCGTTCTTCTTTTCTTTTAAGGACAAGGCTCTAGCTTGGTACCAAGCACTTCCAGCTGCAAAGCTAGCTACATGGGAGGAATTGTCTTCAGAATTCCTCACCAAATTCTTTCCGCCATCCAAAACAGCGGAATTGAGAGGTAAAATAAATGCTTTTTCTATGAAACCTAATGAAAGCTTGTTTCAATCTTGGGAAAGGTTTCAAGATCTCTTGTTGGATTGCCCACACCATGGCATTTCCAAGCTGGAATTATTGGAGATCTACTACAAAGGATTGGATGTGGAAACACAATTCAACCTCTAATCTCTCTCTTGTGGCACATTCATGGACATGAGAGAGGATGATGCTTGGAACTTCATTGAGAAGCAAGCCCAAGTGATTGAGAAGTATTCCCACCGGAAGGTGGACTCAATTAGCCGGAATCAAGGCAATTCGGGAGCCAAGTTGAACCAAGCTGCTCAAACACAAATATTCTCCCTCAACAATGAGATCAAAGAGTTGAAGGAAGTGCTCAAAACAAGTCTTCAAAAGACTAAGGAGCAATAAGCCAACTACATGGGGAGGGACAATAATCAAAGGAATGATAACCGGAATTCCAATTGGAACAACAACAACAATAACAACCGAAACTCCAATTGGAACAACAACAATAGGAATTCAAATAACAACAATTGGAGGTCAAATCAGCAAAATCCAGGTAATCCTTATTCTCATGCTGAAAAGGCTCTAACACCTCCATCTTCTTCTACTCCTTTAACAAGCCAGGGACAATCAAGCGGATCAAGCAAACCCGATCCCATGCTAGAGACGATCCTAGGCAAGCTACAAGGGCTAAAGAGTTATATAACTTCGGTTGACAAAGCTCACAAAGCTTTAGAAAACCAAGTATTCAACAAGGCCGGAGAAGTTCCAAGAGATCAAGGGAAACTTCCCGGGAAGACGGAAGATAACCCAAAGGGGAGGGTTATGGCAATAACTACTAGGAGTGGCAAGACAACTACCGACCCTCAACCTAAAGTAGTCGAGACCACCACCAAAGAAGGAGAGGCAAAAGAGAAGGAAGAAGTTTATGTTCCTCCTCCCGCTTACAAACCACCTCTACCTTTCCCTCAATCTAGAGCGCATGCACGCCTAGATAAACATTTTGGTAAGTTTGTTGAACTTATGAGTAAGTTGCATATTAATATACCTTTTATGGATGCGATTTTAGGTATGTCGGCTTACGGGAAATTCTTCAAGGAGATCCTCTCTAATAAGAGGAAGTTGGAAGACATAGGAGAAGTCAAGATGAGTATGGAGTCATCCGAACTCATCAAGACTATGACGGAGAATATGCCACCCAAGCTCCGTGATCCAGGATCCTTTTGCATACCCATCACTTTGGGAGAAGCCACCTATGATGCACTTTGTGACCTTGGAGCGAGTGTGAGTATCATACCCCTTGCTCTATGCAAAGCAGTTGGTCTAGGAGAGCCTAGACCGGTGAAGATCACACTCTACATGGTTGATCGTTCCACCACTAAGCCGGTGGGGATACTAGAAGACATTCCGGTAAAGCTCGGTAAGTTTTACATCCCAATAGATTTTGTCGTTCTTGACATCCCTGCAGATTACCCGGTTCCCATCATTCTTGGGAGACCATTCCTTGCAACATCCGGATGCATGGTAGATTGCAAGAACGGCCAGCTGTCTTTCCATATCGGTGAAGAAAAGATAGAATTCATACTCTCTTCCTTAATCAAGGAGCCAGCCTTGAAAGACGATTCTTTTGAAATTTTGGATGAAGAAGAGTCTAGAGAGGTGGTAAGTTCAATCTTGATGAAAGACCCTCTTCAAAAGGTTATTAGTATGAGCATCATGGAGGAAGGAGTGGAACATGATTGCAACGAGGATGTGAAGGCATTAAATGATGTGTAGGAAGAACTAGGAACAAGAATTGAAGAACTAGAATTAACTCCGGAAACTGTGAAAAAAATCGACCTACATAAACCAAATCGTCCGATTTGTGAGGAGGCAACCCGATTTTTGTCAATAGAAAGAAGAATCGACCCGACTAAGAAAAATCGTCCGATCTGTGAAGAGGTAACCCGATTTTTTTCAACAGAAAGAAAAATCGTACCTCAGATCGACCGATTTACTTCAAAGGAGGTCGATCCAGAGGGAAATTTTCTGGATTCTCCAAACGTCTCCGCAGCTGCTCTCGAATCAAATGATGCAGTACCCCCACCTCTAGAGGCCTCTCCCACAATACTCGAAGGCCAAGATTCATCATCAATCAAGGTACCCCATCATTAGAATTGAAGCCACTCCCCACGCATTTAAGGTACGCATTTCTTGGCACTAATTCCACATATCCGGTCATAGTCAATGCGAATTTGAATGATGCTGAATTAGAGAAACTTATGCATGTTTTGAAACAACATAGAAAGGCATTAGGCTATACTATTGATGATTTAGTAGGAATAAAGCCTTCTCTATGTATGCACAAAATTCTAATGGAAGAGGATTACAAACCTTCACGCCAACCTCAAAGACGGTTAAATCCGGCAATGAAAGAGGTTGTGAAGAAAGAAATCCTTAAGCTACTTGATGCAGGTATCATCTTCCCTATTTCTGATAGAAAATGGGTGAGTCTAGTACAAGTAGTACCCAAGAAAGGAGGCATTACCGTTGTTGCCAACAAGAACAACGAACTCATCCCCACACGGACAGTTATAGGGTGGCGAATGTGCATCGACTACCGCAAACTGAACGTGGCCACAAGGAAGGACCACTTCCCCCTTCCTTTTATCGATCAAATGTTGGAAAGGTTAGCCCAACATTCTTACTTTTGTTATCTAGATGGATATAGCGGTTTCTTTCAGATTCCAATTCATCCGGATGATCAAGAGAAGACGACTTTTACGTGCCCATGGGGTACGTTTGCTATAGAAGGATGCCATTCGGTCTATGCAACGCTCCAGCCACCTTCCAAAGGTGCATAATGGCAATCTTCTCCGAATACGTAGAGAATATCATGGAAGTCTTCATGGACGATTTTTCGGTATATGGTTCTTCTTTTGATAACTGTCTCTATAACCTTTCACTAGTTCTTAAGAGATGTGAGGACACTAACTTAGTCTTAAACTGGGAAAAGTGTCATTTCATGGTCACCGAAGGGATTGTGTTAGGTCATCTAGTTTCACAAAGGGGGATAGAAGTTGATAGAGCAAAAATAGAAACCATTGAGAAGTTACCTCCCCCTTCTTCAGTGAAAGGAATTAGAAGTTTCTTAGGACATGCAGGCTTCTATAGGAGATTCATAAAAGATTTTTCTAAGATTTCAAAACCCTTGACTAATCTTTTGATGAAAGACGCAACTTTCGAATTTTCGAAGGATTGTTTAGATGCTTTTTGCAGGATCAAGGAAGCTTTGATTTCAGCACCAATCATTCAACCACCCGATTGGACTCTTCCTTTCGAGGTCATGTGCGACGCAAGCGACGTCGCTATAGGAGCCGTTCTTGGACAGAAGAAAGATGGTCGCACTCATGCCATCTACTATGCTAGCAAAACGCTAGATGAGGCTCAATATAATTATGCAACCACAGAAAAGGAACTTTTAGCCATAGTATACGCTTTTGAGAAATTTCGTTCCTATCTTGTAGGTGCGAAGGTGATAGTCTATACGGACCATTCCGCAATCCGATACCTATTCACGAAGAAGGATGCGAAGCCAAGGCTTCTAAGATGGATCTTACTCTTACAAGAGTTCGATTTAGAGATTCGAGATAAGAAAGGATCGGAAAACTCCGTTGCCGATCATCTTAGTCGTCTTCCACAACTTACCGGCGAGACGGAGGAACTTCCCATAGACGACTCATTCCCTGACAAACAGCTACACGAGATTGAAGAGTGTCTTCAACACATCTCACAAGGTAATGATCCATGGTTTGCTGACATTGTGAATTACCTTGTTTGTCAGGAGATCCCGCCCGGACTTTCATATGCTCAAAAGAAGAAATTCTTTAGTGACGTCCGGCAATTCTATTGGAACGAACCTCTTCTATTCAAAAGAGGTCCCGATGGCATTTACAGGAGATGTATCCCCGAAGATAAAGTGGATAGCGTCATCCGCCATTGCCACTCTTTACCATGTGGCGGACATGCTAGTTCCCACAAGACTTGTGCTAAGGTACTTCGTTCCGGCTTCTATTGGCCTACACTTTTCAAAGATGTGCAAAAGTTTGTTGTTACTTGTGATGCTTGTCAAAGGACAGGTAATATATCAAGGAGGAATGAAATGCCTCTCAACAACATACAAGAAGTAGAGATCTTTGATGTATGGGGCATCGATTTTATGGGACCTTTTCCATCTTCATGCGGCAACCAATATATACTTCTTGCCGTAGACTATGTCTCAAGATGGGTGGAGGCAATCGCTTCTCCTACTAATGATGCAATGGTAGTGGTGAAGTTCTTCAATAGAACAATCTTCCCAAGGTTCGGAACTCCCCGAACCATCATTAGTGACGGAGGAACGCATTTCACAGCCCGTCGATTTGAGACTCTATTGGCTAAGTATGGGGTGACTCATAAGATAGCTACACCTTACCATCCGCAAACCAGCGGACAAGTCGAAATTTCCAATAGAGATATTAAGGGAATTTTAGAGAAAACTGTCTCTAAAACAAGAAAAGACTGGTCAATGAAGCTTGACGACGCACTATGGGCGTACAGGACGGCCTTCAAGACACCAATAGGTACGACTCCCTATAACCTTGTCTATGGAAAATCCTGTCATCTTCCTGTAGAGCTAGAGCATAAAGCCTATTGGGCTATCAAGTGGCTCAATTTTGACATGAAAGAAGCCGGAGAGAAGCGACTCTTAGACATCAATGAGCTAGATAAGATCCGGCTAAATGCGTATGAGAACGCAAAGATCTACAAGGAACGGACAAAGTGTTGGCATGATAAGCACATCATTCCAAAAGATTTGAAGGAGGGAGACCAAGTCCTTCTATTCAACTCAAGGCTTCGTCTATTTCCAGGTAAGCTTAAATCCCGTTGGACAGGACCTTATGTAATTAAACGAGTTTTCCCCCATGGTGCAGTTGAAGTATGGGGTGAACAAAGCGGAAGTTTCAAGGTTAATGGCCAACGGTTGAAGAAATACACACCGGAAGCTCCGGTCGAGGAGATAGCACCTATCCTCCTCCATTGAACGCAACACCATACACCGTCCAGCTAAAGACGATAAATCAAGCGCTTCTTGGGAGGCAACCCATGATAGTATAGTTTTTCCTCCTTTCATCACTTAGTTAGAGTAGATTAGTTGTTTTGCTTCTTTGTTTTCGTTTTTATTTGTTCCTCGATGCACTCTTGGTTTGTCGTGTCATTAATCGCAGAAAATTAGGTTCAAACTGAGAGATCCACGGAGAAAGGGAGCATAAATCAGTTAAATCTTCAAGATCCATGAAGAATAAGGAAGGAAATCGAGCTACACTAAGTTAATCGTCCGATTCAGGAGCAGAGCAAGGCGATTTTTGACAACAGGAAGAAAAATCGACCTGGAGATCGACCTGCCAAAATAAATCGTCCGATTTTCCATGTGTTCAGAGAAAAATCGAGTTACCCAAAGTAAATCGTCCGATTCAGAAGCAGAGCAAGGCGATTGTTGACAACAGGAAGAAAAATCGACCTGGAGATCGACCTGCCAAAATAAATCGTCCGATTTTCTTCACAGTTTCTCGACCCTATATAAAGACTCAAACACTCGATCTTCCTCATTCCACAATCTTCCACTCTCGATTTCCCCTTCTCAAGAACTCCGAAAATCGCCCACACCCTATAATCCTCATTCCTTGATCATTTTGAGTGATTCTTGGCTCCAAACTGAAGCATTTTCAACAAGGAACAAGGATCTAGCAACAACAAGCACGGCAATCGACTCCTCCATAAGGAATTCAGGTTTTTCTTTCCAAAACCTAAGTTTCTAATTCGAAATTGAAGTTTGCTTAGGAAGTGTTTGTTTGCTGGAATTGATTGAGGAATCTGCTTAGGAATCATTATAGGAGACTGTATGTGGTGATTGTCTGAATAGAACTTTACAGAATTGTGAGAATCGTTGAAATCGACATAAAAATCGTCCTAGCCCAGAAAAATCGGACAATTTTTGTGAAGAACAGGCTGATTTTTTGACTCAGAATGGATCTTGTTAAGAGGATAACTAGAAACACGGGGAAGAAGAAGGGATCTTCTTCCAAAGCCCCTAACCCACCTCCACCACCACCTCAAAACATCCCTAAGCTTCCCCCTCCCCTATCCAAGCACAAGAAACGTTATGAACGCATCATAGATCGCCCATTCACCCCTCCTCGCTACATAGTGCTAGATGACTTAGATTCATTGTTTGTTCAAGAGGATGTAGATATGATGCTTGACAAGGCTGGGCTGAGACAGTTTGCAACGATTAGGGAGGATGCTTATACCGAAATCACCCTAGAGTTCCTTAGTACATTCGAGCATGATCCTAGGGAAAGGATGGTCACCTTCCGCCTTATGAGCCAAAATCACACTATGTCCATTGACACTTTTGGAGACTTGTTTGGCTTCTCTTATTCAAATGTAGGCACATTTGCTAGAGGTGTTAGTGCTAGTGACTTTTGGGAGGCTATTTCAGTGGGTGAATACGGAGGAGACAAATGGAGACCCGGAAATTCCAAGGAGACTAGTATGTACAACCTCTCCTTCAAGGTAGTACATCGGATTCTTAGCGAGAGCTTATTTGCACGGACTGAGACTCCACAAAAGCTCAAGGCTGACGAGCTTTTCATTCTCTACTGCATGACATCCACCACCATTCCCGACATCTCTACCATGCTTGCTGACTATCTAGGAAAGATAGCCAACAAAGCTAAGGGCGATATTTGTGCTGGAGGTCTTGTCACTCATGTGGCTAAGACAATGGGATTAGACTTCTCCGGATGCACTCTAGCTGAGAGTGCTCTTCCATTAGGCTCACAGCGGTTGGTTGTTCGACAGGTCTTGATTCCTCGAGGGAGAGGAACACTTCATGTGCCCATGCCATGGCACCGGGATCCGAAGAAGAAACCATCCGAGATCATATGGAAGTCCGAATACACTATTCGGAACAAGAGGAACTGGAAGGAGACGTTCGAGTCGATGCTTGAGGAGTTCTCTCCTCCTACTTACTATGATGATGATGCAGGTGACTCTGAGGAGGAGGATGAGGATGGAGGACAGGGGACCATGCTCGAGTTTGAGAGTGATACTCATAGCGGACATGCTACGGATGCCATGGACACCGACACTCATGGTGCAGGACCTAGCCGGACTAGTAGAGGCGATGAGGAGACGGAGGATGATATGCAGCCACCTCGCCGCTCATTTGCACGTGCCCCAGGACATGGACGAGGACGTCGCCCTCCCCGTCACTTTAGGGAGCTAGTCTCTAGCTTCCAGAGCCTCAACACCGACTATCATGCTCTCCACACCGACTACGAGACCCTGAACACTCAGTTCAGGAACTACAGGCAGGAGACGGACGCTAGGCATTCATCCTACGATGGCCAGATGAGAGATTTATACTACCACCAGTTCGGCCACTTCTACGACCCTAGTGCACCGATGTATCCTTATCCACCACCTCCACCACCGACAGAGGATTGAGCTGCCACTTCTTTTACATTGTAAGTATTTTTCTTCATCTCACGCTTGATTTTCACATTGGGGACAATGTGGATGTCAAGTATGGGGTGGGGGTACTTACAATACCTTTTGTTTCATCTTAGCACTTTATGAACTTTGCACTACTCTTGATCATTTGGCTTGTAATAACTCTTGCACTACTCGCTTTCTACTATGACACTTGCATTCGCATGCTCTTTTTCAAATCCTATGAATTTTCAAAAAATTTTGTGCTTCTTATGATGGAAATGACCTCTATGATGAGAAATGTGTATGTGGATAGGCAAAAAGATGCTTAGTTGTGTTGAGATGTTAATCATAGCATGAATGAGTTTACCTTTGTTACTTGAACGCATGAATAAGTTATATGATTTAGTTGTTTTGATAAGAGAATGAAATAATAGTCGAAGCTATATTACAAGTTCTTTTACATCATATAAGGATGACTAAGGCAATTCACTTCTTTTCTTTTCTCATATCTTGATCATGCTAGCCCCTCAATGAAATATGTAACCCTCCTTTTACCATCCGGGAATTAGGATAAGTGATAGAAAAAGGCATGTTTGATGTGGGAGGGCCAAGGAAAATGTATTAAAAGAAAGTGCAGAAATTCATAAGTTTGGGGACGTTGAACATGAGGATGAGTAACTCGGCACCATTCACATAGCCGGGTGTTTGTGTCTTGCCAAAGTCCGATTGAACGACAAGTCCTAACGGGATATATATGGTATGTGCATCAAGGGTTTGAGGCATCTCGAAATTGAGAAACGCCGATCTCCTAGGCTTCGGTTTTTGTGCACCGCTGTCCATACTCTCAAAAAGTAAAGTAAAATGAAAGCAAAGCTTTCTACATGCGAAGCATGTGCGGTGAAGAAAAATCTTGAAGGTATTATGTGTTCCTCTTTACCGGATTAGCACCACAATTGCCAAAAAGAATTCCTTCCCTTAATACGTTTCTTGAACCTTTTCTTTGATTAGAAGACCTTGAGACTTTTATGCATGTGTTTAAGACTTCATGGCTTAGATTTGTTTGACTTTGATTACCTCTACACCTTTATCATGTCCTTTATTTGTGTTTTCAAGAAAGAAAAGGAAGTTAGTTCATCTTATAGTTATCATTGATAGATAATTTGCCTTTTTATGCCTTGAAATATCACTTTGAGGGTGATCCAATAAGAAGAAGCACTACCAAAAGAAGAGTTTTTGAGTTTTCATACATACATAATCCATGACATCTTGTATTCTAAATTTGAGTCTTTCTTAGGGACAAGTAAGGGGCAAGTATGGGGTATTTTGATGACATGAATTATGTACCATCATATTCATGCATATTGTAGAAGATTGTCTTAGTTTACCCTGCATTTAGAGAGATTTTGTGTACCTTTTATGAACTATTCAATCATTTGTCGGAAATAGAGGTCTACACGAGTTTTTGATGAATTATAGGTAAATGGAGTGGAATTGGAAGCAAAAGCGGAGCAAGGAGCATCTAAGGGTGTTAAGGAAGCTAAAGGAGTCTTAAAGGGGTCATAAGGAGCTAAGGAACTGCAAAGGAGAAGCATAGAAGACGAACCAAGAGAAAAGCACTTTCTGTTGAAGAAAATCGTGCCAATATGCATATAAATCGGACGATTTTGTCCTCTAGAAATCGAACAATTTTGTGTATAAATCGACTGGGTCGATTTCTTCTGTTTTTCGGCCAAATGAAAAGACGACACAAAGCCCAATTCTTTTGGGCTAGAAGAGAGTTTTGCCAAACAGCCCATTTGCGAGAAACTATAAAGGAGAACCCTACGAACGAAAACGAAGAGGTTGCAGCGGGAAATCTTTACACGTTTAAGAGAATTTGGAGGTTCTTGGAGGAAGATTGAAAGACTCTTTGCCGGGAAGCAATTCTTGATTCTTGTTTGTGAGATTTCTTTATCCATTGAAGTGATAGTTGTTTTTGAACACGAATTTGAGTTACTCAAGATATACATTGATTAGTTTTGACGATTGTTTACAGATTTGAAGGTTATTAAATTTTTATTCAAGATTCGGTTTCTTTGCGATATTTCACTCAATAATTAATTTGATTCGATTTTGAAAATGGTTGGCTAAAACCTTTGTGATTCTGGGGAGAATAGTTGATGATTAAGGCTTAGATGATGATAGACTGAACTCATTCAAACATTAGGACCCTGAGAGTTTAGATTTTAGTTTTGCGACAACAGGAAAATCGGACTGTTCTTGAGTAAATCGGCCGATTTTCTTATGAACAGCCCGATTTATTCCTCTGACGAACTTTAATTGAATCAATCTTTAACCAAAACTAATGCTTGCCTAAATCCCAACATTGATTAATCTTTTTAATCTCTAATTGAATGTATGAAGACACTTCAAACCTGATTCTACATCTAATAGATTAAGATTATAAGATTTGGGTAATAAAGAGACTCAACATCCTTTATTAAGATTCTAAGTGTGCTTTAATCTTTACTTTGGAGAGTCATATCCTAGAGTTTTAGATAGTTAGTTTGAACATAATTCTTGTCTCTAGATCTTTCTATATTGCAGCCTCAACAACCCTTATAGAGAGAACCTTTAGATTAGTCATATAGGTTTCGGAACTTCACCGTACGAATCCTACCTTTGAACATTTAATCTTGGCAATATAAATTATGTCCTATATCTATAGAAGTGTCTTGAATCTAAAGCCGAAATCAGATACTGGAATCCTTGGAATCATTTTATCCTTATTTGATCACAAAAGCTTTTCAAAAATTTTGCTAGATAATTGAAAGTGAATTTACTCTCACCAAATCCCTGAGTTCGACTCTGGAATTCTTACCTTACTACAGCTGATCCGTACACTGCGGGTTCGCTTTGCTTTGAGTTCTAGATATAAATTTAAGTCTTTGACGCACACACTTTTTGAGCGAACAACTTAGAAGATACAAAGAAGAACAAAGAGGAAACACGTCTCAGAGAAGGAACCACGGCCAAAGACGGATTTCCACGGCCAAGATTCCCTCCGTATTGGACCGTGGTTTCCACGTCAGCAGCCAAAACGAGATCTTTTCTAACCCTAATTTTATCCTATAATAAGAGGGCTGCTTCGGCATTTTTTTGGGACCTTACACCTTGGACCTTGCTACACGCTTTATGCTACACACGGATTAAGAGAAGACGGCATTGCGAGCTTTGGATTCATAGTCGAAACAGATTGACAACTCGTATTTGGCTACGTTGGAGATTGAGAGATTTTTGTGAGATTTATGGATTTCGATTTTCCCTTCTTTTGATCATAACAACGGAGATTATTTGTGGATTGATTCAGTTTATGATATTTAGAGATTCATTACTTGGAAATCATTGTGTTTTCTTTAGTTTTATTGGTTATCTCTTATTCTTGATTTCTTTTGTGATTATTGATTTGAATATGATGATTGTTTGCTAAACCCTCTGCGATTCTAGGGTGATAAGTTGAAGGTTGTGGTTTAGATGATGATAAATTGGACCTGAGAGTTGAGATTTAACCGCCGCGGAGGAGATTTCACGGGATGTTCTTGATTTCCACGGCGAGATTTACCACGATCTTGCCGTGGTTTTCTCTGTCGTGCACCCAATGTTATATCCTTTAGCCTTGGTTAAAGATTGCCTAAACCCTAGCCTTGTTGAACCTTTCTAACCTATATTCTTGCTTGGTTAGAGACTTACCCGGTGATTCCCTTATTTGGTTGCCAACGATTACAAGTTCTAGGTAATAGAGGATTCAAAATCTTGTATTATGGTTGAGTGTGCCAAGCCTTTACCTTTGTGGATTTACTTGATTCCCATGGATTTGGTGTTTGGTTTGAGAGTGTAATCCTTCCCTTCGATCCTCTATCTTATCGAGACTCAACATCCTTTATTTAGAGTCTTTGGGTTGAGATCAAGTGGGTATTGGAACTTCACCGTATAGTATCCCATCTTAGAATATATACCTTGCAATCTCAGCTCTGTCCTTTACATTCATAGACATCTTGAATCGAAAACCACAATCGAATACTTTGACCTCTAGAATCTACGTTTCCCCATTATATTACATATTCTTATCATTGCTTTTGATCATTGATATTGCATGCTTGTTGAGTTAGATTGCTTCCTGAATTTATTCTCACCGAATCCTGAGATCGACTCCGGAATATTAGCCCTTACTACGATAGATCCGTACACTGCGGGTTCGCTTATCGTTAGACATATATTTTAGGATATAAATTTAAGACTTTTTGCACACACACCTTTTGGAGCGAACACTTCCCTATAGTTTTCTCTCTATTATACTTGAAGATTGTTGAGTTTAGAGAGATATTCCCATTCATTGTTGATTTTTTTTTCCATGTTGTTCTTGTTAAAGAACTTATGAGAGCGTCAACAATTGTTACAGGAAGTGCAAGGGAGAAGGTTTTCACTGGGATCGTTTCTTTCCAGAGCAACACTAGAGGAAAGAGGTTCGGAAGGCCAACTCCGAGAGAGGCACAAATTGGTAAACTTTGAATTTTATTTAAATTTCGTTCTTTTTAGCCTTTTCAATTATAAAAAAACATCTTGTTTAAAATTTGGATTTCATTTAATGAAACCAATGATTGACATATGGGCCTTTTGGCCCAATTAGTTTCTTTGGGTTAGTGAGAGACGTATAAGCAAAAGAAACCCTAGTCAAATTTGAAGCAAAATCAAACGTGCAAGGAGGAGGTGAAGCCAGCCACCAAGACATCGTCGGTTGTAGATCAAGTGGCGAGTGTACAACTTAAAATGTGTTTTTTAATTTTTTTTGTTCCGGAAGATTAAAAAATCTCCCGCCTAGAAGCCAAGAGAAATACGGTTGATTCAACCAAGTCACCCAAAAAAAATCCGTCACGAACCGACTTGCAAAAAACAAAGTCACTTGCAAGGCTATATGGAGGAAGAATAATGGTCGAGTGGTCGACGATTCTGGTCAATAATCTGGAAAGGAGAAACAAAGGCCCTCTTGATCGATCTTGGTCGGGATTTGTTATCTAGAATCTATTAGTGAAAGAGAATGAAAGGGCTCGTTTTTGCCTGAAGAGAAATTTGGTTCCCTTGTGTTGGAAAATAGCCATAAACTCTGCTCTTCAAAGAGAGTTTTTGAACGATTGTCTGGTGACTAGCTTCGTCCTTAGATTTATTGTATATGACTGAAGAGGTGGTTTGTGGAAGTGATGTTGAAGCTATGGTGGTAGTAAAAAATGAGTATTGTTGGTGTTGTCTTTCACAAAAGAGAGTTTTTCCCCGAATCAAAATTTGTAAGATATTGAACTTGATTGCGGTCGATTGTTACTTGCCAGATGAAACTCGTTAGGGTTTTGCCCTATTTTGATCGGGAAGAGGGGTTCCTCTTAATGAACAGTAAAGATGATTTTTTCCCACAAAATCCCTTAAAGAGGTGTAACCCGCCCAATCCTACCTATGATCTAAAACTAATTACCTTTAACAATTTGGTCATTAAAAGAATTCTTTTGGTTCACTTCTTTCGGTCCGATGGTTTGGGGTACGGTTTGTTGTTGTGATCGTCTTGTGGAAGTAATGTTGAATCTGTTCATGAGAAGGAGTCAAGGATAGGTGATCAAAATCCGAAGGCTCTAAGGAAGAGTCCAAATCTGAGGTTTTCACCGGTGGTCCTTGGGAGTTATACTATGCACTACTTCTACATTAATATTATGTTGTTCTTCCTCACGTTGCTTGCCTGACACTTCCCTTGTTGTTCCTCCTCCATCGGTTCGTTGTGCTCGAATTATTATTTTGATGTATTTTTTTCTTTTCGCTTGTTTTGGTTCTCTCATGACGGTTAGTCCATCTGCCGATTTGTTCGGCCTTTCGATCCATTAGACGGTGTATCGTCTAGTACATCGGACCGCTTTCCTTTATAAAAAAAAACAATACTAGTATAGTTTCCCTGTCATGGCACAAGAATAATTTTAAAGCTTAATAGATAAATATTTTTATAAAAAAAATTATAAAACACTTTTCATATATTATAACGGGTTTGATTAGTTAACCCGAAGAGAGATTAAAATTTTATGTTATTAATTATAATTATAGATGAATAATAAAAAAAACAATAATGTAGGTGATATCCTTTTTTTTTAAATATCTGTTAATTTAAATATGATTCATAAAAATTATATTCATGTGATTTTAAATATGATTCTTAAAGAATAAAGAATATGAGATAAGTATCTCATAGTGTTTATTTTTTGAATGTTGAAAAAAAATACAATGGCCTGATGAGGGCAGTTGTTCCAGAAACGCTTCGTTTTGTGGCAAATTGAAATAAAGAAAGCGAGGGGGCTAAGTGGCAGGCAAACAGCCCCAGGCCTAAACCCTCTCGGCTGCGGCAATTGCTTCAATACTGAAACGCGAGGCAAATAAAAACAGTACGGTTCTTACAGCTGAAGGTAATAATCGGGTCCTTTCTGCGTTTTCAAGTTCTGCATCGCTTTCTTTGATTGTTATTTTGTTTGTATTTCTTGCGAAATTGAGTTCACGTTTTCGGTTTGGGTGGGAATTATTCGAATTTCTCAACAGCAAAATTGACACGATCGAATGGGTAGATGTTATTAAGATATGAATGCATACGAGGAATTAGTGGAAGGTCAACTAATGTCTAGAGCTTACAAAACCAATTTAAATCTCTTGCCTAAACCATTTGATGATGTGGATTGGCTCTCTCAATCTTGCACTGGATAAAGTTTATAAATATGCTGGGCTGGATTCATTTGTTCCATTATGATTCCTGCATTTTTGGTTGCTCTTTTAGAGATAGTAGTGTCCATTAGGCTTATTGAGTTTTGATAAATTCGAATCTTGCAATTCTTATTATTTTCTACTGTTCTTACATGTTGTCAAAGTATACTACTCTTAACCTGGGCATAACCTCTTTTTCCCCATTTTTTACAGATACAGATGCTGACTTTTTGTCTTAGGTATATTTGTTCACTTATGTTATCTTCATATTTTGCTTCTCTTAGAGACATACTGTATAGTATCTATTCAGTTTATCAAGTTTTGTAAGCATGAATCATGCAATTGATATTGTTTTGTATTGTTACCACATGTTGCAAAGCCTAAGTGGTTTTCTCAAAAGTTATCAAAGTATGCTTGTCTCAACATGGGTATTTGCTCTTTTATATTCCATTTTGACAAATGAAGCACATATTTTACTCTTTCAAGGAAGGTTTTTTTTTATCGTTGTGGGAGTAAAAGTTTAGTGTTTGTGCAAGATACATGTATCGTGTGATATAATAGAAGTTAAAGCCTCAATATTTTTTTTCTCCTCAGATTGACTGTGCGCAACATCTGAACAACTAGCTAGGTCATTAATCAGCTAGTGATATGGCTATTGATTTCTTTTTCTATTTTGTGTCCTTCCAGGAACTAAATAGTAAACAGATCAACACCTTTTATCTACATTGGAGCATTTGGTTTGACAGCAGCTCGGAGTATCTGGAGGTTTTGCCAATAGGACAAAGCGGTGGTATGAGATTTGCCAGGAAATTATCCCACATTTCAGTCGTTTGACTTAACTTCTAAAATGGGTTTTGTGATAGCACCTCAAAATTTTCAAGCCCCCTGTGCTTGCCGGGATACCGTTCAGTTGATCTGTAGAGAAAAGGATGTTGGTACAAGCACCATCCGCTCGTCTTTTCGTTCCTCTGCATCTTGCTTATTCCAAGTAAACCACAAAGATCAGCTTTCTCAGTGGATGAGATTTGGCTCAAGTCTCAATGCTCGTTCATTGCAATGCAAAGCAGGTAGAAGTGTCTGCATCGACAGTATTGAGGCTGTCCAGGACAATTGGACCTCAACAATGGATCACGGCCACAATACGATGGGAGAAACGTATGTCAGAAGATCTTTAGATACTCCAGAATTATCACTGGATGGACCTTTGGCTGGGAATAATGAGGCACGGAACAATTTGATTCTCCAGCAATTCTGCAATAAAGGTCAGATATTAAAAGCATCAAATCTTGTGGATTTGATGTCACGACAAAATCAAGTTCCTCACTACCAGTCTTGTATGAACTTGATCCGTGGTCTCATCAAGAAAGATTGGATTGAAAAAGCAACCAGGATCCTGAATGTCATGATAATGTCTGGTGGAGTGCCGGATATTATCACGTACAACATGTTGGTTCATGGTTTGTGTAAGCAAGGCCAGATAGAGTTTGCCATTGATATTGTGGAGAACATGAGCCTTAGTGGTTGTCCACCTGACATAATTACTTACAATACCATCATCCGTAGCTTGTTTGATAATAATAGATTTGACAAAGCAATTGAGTTTTGGCATAGACAACTGAGGAAGGGTTGCCCTCCCTATACTTTCACATACACGATTATTGTGGAAAAAGCCTTCAAGTGCTTTGGGGCTGCCCGGGCTCTGGAAATTCTAGAAGATTTGGTCATTGATGGTTGCTATCCTGATACTGTCATTTATAATTTACTGTTGAGGTTCACCTGCAAAAAGGGCAACTTTGAAGATACGGGTTTGGTGATACATAATATGATACTACACGAGTTGGATCCAGATGCTGTAACGTATAACACTATTTTGAGTGCGTTCTGCGCCCATGGTTATTGGAACGAGGTTGATCATATTCTGTCAATCATGAATGAAGCTGGTCATCCTGCCACAGTTGTTACGTATAATGTCTTGATAAATGGTCTATGTAAGTCTGGGCTTCTGGACCGTGCCATAGACTTTCTGAAACACATGGTTAGTAGAGAGTACACACCTGACATCATCACGTACAACATTCTCTTGTGTGCTTTATGTAGAGAAGGAATGGTTGATTATGCCCTACATATTATGGAGCTTCTAAGTAATTCCACCTGCTCGCCTACTCTGATTACTTACAACACGGTGATTGATGGTTTGGCAAGGAATGGAAATATGCAGAAGGCAGTGCAATTATACGGTGAGATGATAAAGAAAGGAATTGAGCCGGATGATGTGACACACCGTTGTTTGGTTTGGGGGTTTTGTTGGTCGGGTGATGTAGAGGATGCGGTGGAGATATTAAGAGAAATGGGTAGAAAAAACCAGAAGATTAGAAACAGCGCATACAAGCACATCATTCATGGGTTATGCCGAGATGATAAGGTTGGCATTGCAATTCAAGTTCTGGAAATGATGACGTCGGGTGAGAGCAAAGCAGAGCAGACAGTGTATAGCAGCATAGTTAAGGGGATAGCTGGTGCGGGCATGATGGAAGAAGCGGGTGAGCTTTGTGATAAACTAATCGAATGGAAGGTTCTCCCTGGGTACGTAGAGTTGAAGTGAAGTGAGCAGAGCATTCAAAGTTTTGTTGCAGACAGCGGCGATAAGCTTATGGCCCTGGAAGGTACTGCTACTACATTGATGTTAACTGTACATGTCACGTTGTCTCTGACATGTGGTATTGTAGATTATGTATGATAAGTAAATTGTCATTACTCGATTGAAGTCTGATTATGTTGTAAATGTTGTTATTACTAACTAGGTCAGCGTTGTGGGAGGAGAAGAAAGGCACATATTCTGAATGGGGACAGAGTTGTATAATGACAGCCATATTCTGAATGAACATGATCTATTTTCTTCTTCTTCTTGGGCCCACATCGACGAGATCGGTATTGATGTCCCACCTGCCCGCTTTCTTCATGTAGGAGAGCATGAATTATTGGGCGACAACATCAATACATCCACCCTGTACAACTCCAACCAAGCTTTTCACTCTTTTTCCAAACCTCTTCTCCTTTGGACATTCGTTGTTTTTGGACATTCGTTGTTTTCGGGATTGGCCGAAGACGAAATGGTATATTTTGTGACCCCCCATAGACATGTTGCTATTTCAAAAGATGCGGAAGACAATTTGATATTTTAAACAAGTCCCTTCTGACAAACCGGTATATTAAGGCCAAAAATAGTTTTTTCACTGGTTCTTGAAATTTAAACCGGTTTGGCCTAATGCAATAATAAAAACTCAAACTAAATCAAGTGAACCGTAACCTCTCTCTTCTAAAAGCTTTAGGGAGACATTTTATGCAGAAATCTCACAAAGACTTGATGGAGAACTTTTTACCTTGGTCACTTCCTCTTGAAGCCTTCTTATCTCGTTAATAAGTTAAGATTCTTTTCCACCTCTAAAGTATTCATCAATTCAATCACATCATCTCTCAACATTGAAATGACTTGTTGAGCAGTAGCACTGATCGGTGGATCAAACCATTCCCAAAATCCACAATTCCTCACCTACATTCCCATGAAAATAAGAAATGACATATTTCATAAAAGTTGAAACAAAATATAAGAAGGTTATGTATATAAGGTAAGTACCTTGTATTTTCCACATCTAACAAACCTCCTTTTAGGATTTTCATTTGTCATTGAAGTGAGATATCGACACACAATACCACAATGACATCTAATCAATCGCGACTCCTTTCTTGCATCGTTCCACTACCTCATGAATAAAAACGTTTTCGACCACTTTGCTACATTCATCAAATCCAAATTCACAAATAAGATATTTGGTATTGAATATGTTCAAGGTGATTAATATCAACAAAATTATAACCCCTACCCTAGGTAAGATAAATACTTGCAGTATTTAGAGGTCTCATTCAAATAAACACACCAAACCCTCAATCGAAGAATGAACACATCAATTTCCCCCAATTCAAAACCCTAAATCGAAACATATACTTACCGTAGTGAATGTCCTATTAGTAGAATCTTCTGAGTGTTCCATGAAGGGCGAAACTCCTTGGCATACTCTCCAACTTCAAGCCTTGGCATCAAAATCGTCCCTCCCGGTTGTTCACCAGCCCTTCTCCCTAGTGCTTTTGTGAGACTTCAGCGCAAAATGTCTCCTTGGGGCTTTTAGAAGAGAGAGGTTATGGTTCACTTGATTTTAGTTTGGGTTTTTATTATTGCATTAGGCGAAATCGGTTTAAATTTCAAGAACCGGTAAAAACCTATTTTTGGCCTTAATAATTAGGGGTGGGCATCGGATCGAACCGATCCGATCCGAATACCCGGATATCCGAATAGAAATTTTCATAAAACCCCCTCGATCCGGATCCGATCCGTATCCGGTCGGATATCCGGCACTTTTCCCGGATCGGATCGGATAATTATCAGCGGATATCCGGCCGATTCGTTTGATCCGAATTCCAAAATATAGTATCCGAAAATGATTTTAACCGGATAGAATAGGAATTTTATCCGCGGATATCCAGATGATCCGTTTGATCCGAATGACTTTTGTTTGACCCGGGTGATCCGTTTGATCCGAAAATGACTTTAGCCGGATCCGGATATCTGTTTGATCCGAATATCCGCTTGATCCGGATATGTATTTGCAACCTTATTTATCACAAAATGTAATAAAAAAGAATTAGAAGACATAAATAAAATCATATAAAAATGATAATCTTATAGATGATAAAAATGAAAATATTAAAGTACATTATAATAAAAAAAATATATAAAAAGGTGTTAAAACAATAAATATCTTTATCTTTACACTTCATAGCTACTTCATAAAATAATTAAAAAAATATGAGAATGCTAAAGTAAAAGTAAATAATTTGATCTTGATAAAAATTAAATTTTTTAGTCTTAAAAATATTAATATACAGAAAATGTTATCATTAAATATTATCAAAGTTATTTAAATTATTTTATTTTAATAAAAGCTAATTGATTGTAATTTCATTACAAATATTATGAATAATAATTACACAACAAAAACGATATTGATACAAATTTATAATACAATATGAAACTTTTTCTATATTCTAAAACGAAAATCTTGTGTGTGCATATATATATAGGAGGTTTCATTAAATAAGACGATCTTAAAATAAAAGATTGGTTTGCTAAGAAAAAAATAACTAAAGTTATAGTTATCATAATCATCATTACTTATATAATTGAGAAACTTATTTTTAAGACTTTAACACATCTTATGTCTAACATGGTTAAAATAGTTAGCTTATAAAACATCATTATATAAACTTATAGAATGTAACTTTGTACTTGTAAACTTCTTAGTAAACCAGAAGTTAAAACCAAAAGTTATATTTAATATTTTTAAAAAATTAATTTGTGGAATTAAAGTATAAAAGTAAATTTTATTTGGATCTAAATTTATTTATATCATTCTCTATAGAAGTCTTTTCGGTAAGTTATTGTGCTAAATTTTTTATACTAAAATTACAGTTATTATTATCATCATTATAATGAGAAACTTATATTAAGCCATTACCACATATGTTATCTTTAATATGGTGATAAGAATCGAAATTAAAATGCTCATTATAGACCTATAATAATTAATATGTATGGTAAACTATAATATATAAAAATTAATTTCTCGAATTATAGTGATCGATACCTTATTTGAATCAAAATTTATTATATGTATGTTTAACTCTTTTAACTATGTTAGAATATGATAATGCTTTTACAACCTTATAATAAAATATTATTATGAAAATTAGTAAAAACATGAACATATTAATAAAAACAACCATTCAAATTATGATCATATTTATAAACATGTGTTTATGTATGTTGTAAACAAAATGAACATGATACATTCATTGCTTTGCCTATATATAAATTATTACCTTGTAACATGATCAATTCATTGTAATGGAGTCAATTTCTAATAAAAGATTATTATTCTTGAGATCAACTTATAAAATTTATACCTTACAATGAGATAAACTTCAAGTAAAAATTTATGGGCAAATTTGGTAACTAGGCTCTTTTAGTTTATTGTCTAGTAACTAGCCCTTTTCCATTTTCTTATTAGGTAAATGTAACCCTAATTGTATTTACCGTTCAATTTGAACTTCTAGGGTTTACCTTTCTCTCCCCTGTTGAGCAGCACGCCTCAACAAACTCTCAAACCCTTCCTCTCTTTCGATCTGAATTTGGACTCTACCTTTCCTCTCCTTCGATCGATCTGAAACGCCGCTTCTAATTTTGGCAAGGAAAACGCCGTCAAGGAGGATTCACACCATACCTCTTGAACAACGACTTCTCTGCGGTGTGGGAGGTGGACAAGCATCGCAAGTTCAATCGCAACAGTATGAATAGATTTGTCTTCTCGATCTACTCTATCTGTTCATTAGCACCTCCATACATTTTGGTATCGGCATCCTTCTTTGGTATCCTTTGTCGCCACTTCTAGTGCCTTCAGGGAGAGTCGAACTTGCCGCTGCCGGATAAGCCCATGTCCTAGCTCTCACTTTCACATGCGTTTGTTGCTTGGAAAGCTGACATTTTTTCTTCTTCGCTCCGATGAAGCTGAATTTTCACCTGATCAAACTTCTTTTCAGAAGATGAAGGATTTGCTCCTGAAATCGGCTATTGATGTTGAGTGGGACGAAGACATACGAGGTTTGATTCTATTAGCTTAAAGTTCTTATCTTTGTTCTATAATTTGATTTTATTAAATAACTAAAACCAACTAATAGTGGTAAGTAGGTTCTGAATCTTTTGATAATTTAAGCAATTAGTGGAATGTTTTGCCAATGCAGGTGACATAATATGGAACTCATGGAGAAGAAGAGAAAAAAGAAGAAAATGAAGCTGGATTTTGAAACTTTGAAAGTCATATTTGTGGGTGGAGGAAACCTCGTAGAAATTGGGAACCATGGGTTCAACCACTATGCTCTATACATCAATCCACCTGGAAGAATGATGCTAAGGTTATTCTGCGTTGCACTTGTGTGTTGCGTGATGGTAACATTTGGTGTGTGATTTTGGTATAACATATTAGTACATTTTCATATAGTTCAAACTTGGAATTTGGCCCCTTAATATGTGTTTTGAAATTCAAGAGTAAATCTAACTTCAACAAGTCTTATTTGGATGCATAATTCAAGTTTTATAATGCATTGCATGACATTCATACTGCGTAATTAGATATTGTTGAGAGTACAGAATGAATGCTTACTAAAGCTATTCTTAATTGATGGGTGTGTCTTCCAGTGAGGCCTTAATCTGGTATGAAAATCTATATAAAAATTCAGCCATGAAATTTCTAGTATTAAAATTTTGTATGAAAATTCTGGCATGATAAATTCTAGTATGATAAATTCTGGTATGAAAAAAATTATGGCATGAAAAATGTGAAATTCTGGTATGTGAAATTCTGGTATGAGAATTTCTGGTATGAGAATTTCATACTAGAAAAACTTCTAGTTTGAAAAAAATTCTAGTATGAGAAAAAATTCTGATATGTAAAAAAATACAATTCTGGTATGTGAAAAAATACAATTCTGCTATGTGAAAAATTAAAATTCTGGTATGTGAAAAAATTATGGTATGTAAGAAATTCTGATATGAAAAAATTCTGGTATGAAAAAATTCTAGTATGTAATTATGGTATGAAAAAATTCTGGTATCAAAAAATTTCTGGTATGAATATGAAATTCTGGTATCAATTCATACCAAAAAATAAAAATCAATAAATAAATAAAAGTAAAAAAAGAATATAAAATAAAATTAAAAATAAAAATAAAAGTCACATTCATTTACGTAACCTAAAGATTTTGACTAAGTTCATGTATTTTTCTTTTTTTTTTAAATAGAAGAGTTAATTATTTTTACCTACCATTAAATGAAAGTGCTAAAAAATTATGGGGTACATTTACTAAATCATATTCTCAAAAAGGCCTAGTAGGCCAAATTCTACCAAAATTTATTATGGACATTTGTTCATTTAAATGAGACACACTTCTAATAAAAGATTATTATTGAGACCAACTTATATATATATATATATATATATATATATATATATATATGACAATGAGATCAAATTATAATAAAAGATCATTATAATAAAAATATTGTTATTGAGATCATCTTATAAAACTTATATCTTACAATGAGATCAACTTATAATAAATAGATTATGATGAACATTTATTCATTTAAATGAGGCCAACTTATAATGATAGATTATTATTGAAACCAACTTATAATCATATTTATATAAATCTAAAATTAAAAATGAGACTAACTCATGATTAAAGATTATTATGAACGTTTGTTCATTTAAATGAGACCAATTTATAATAAAAGATTATTATGAAGACCAACTTGTAATCATATTTATAAGAATAAATATTTTAAAATGAGATCAACTTATAATAAAAGATTATTATGAACATTAGTTCATTCAAGTGAGAACAATTTCTAAAAAAATATTGTTATTGAGACCAAATTATAATCATATTTATAAAAATATATATCTTACAATAAGATCAATTTATAATAAAAAAAATATCATGAATATTTATTTCGAAAGGTATGAATATGTCAGTATGTACAAAGTTGTATATATTATAAATGCGATAATATAATTAAATTAATGAGATCAATGTGACTATGTTAGTACGTATAAAGTTATAAAAATATAAATATCATCAATTTATTACTTTGATTAACTAAAATAGTTTACCATGTAATATTGTAATATATGTCAAATATAAATATTAATACAAAATTTCATAGTTATATAAAATAACTAAGTATGTAAAAGTTATTAAGTTGTAACAAATTACCATTATTAGTTCATTACTTTGCCTAACTTAAATATTTTCCCAATTACTATATTTTCAAATATAAATATTAATACAAAATTGTAATATACAATATTGATTTATCTATCTTAACTCAAAGACATTTAATAATATAATAAAAGTTTTTTTAATAGCAATATACGGGAATATATAGTGATCCCGGACTATCCGGCGATCCGGGTTTATCCGGATATCTTCCGATCCGATGATCCGCAGATATCCGGTGATCCGTGAGTATCCGGATATCCGTTTTTATCCGGGTTTCCGTGGCTATCCAAAAGACTAAAACCCTTCTCCGATCCGGTGATCCAGGAAAATCTCCCGGATCGGATTCAGACCGGATCAAAACGGGTACTAAATTATCTGAATTTTTTCGGATCGGATCAACAAATTTTTTGGACCGGATCAACGGATCGGATTGATTTTGCCCACCCCTATTAATAATATCGCTTTGTCTGACGGGACTTATTTAAAATACCAAAATGTCTTCCGCGTCTTTTTAAATACCAATTTGTCTATGGGGGGGGGTCACAAAATATACCCTTTCGTCTTTTCGGCCTTTCAAGATTATATTAATAACATTTCCGACCGGGAATATACAAAAGTGGAAAACCAAACTACAAGATATCATGCTTCTTTAGTTTTCAAACTTTACCATACCACATTTTTACCGATTCATCCCGTAACAACTAACAAGTGGATGTAAATCCGAAAAAGAATGACGTTTACCCATCAATCACTCAACATGATACACCTTAAATATGTAAACTTTTCTATATTTAGTGCTAATATATATATATATATATATATATATATATATATATATATATATATATATATATATATATATCGCCTTACAAAATAAATAATATTTATATCTTATATATTATTATTTGTTTTTAAAATATGAATGTTATACTACACCTATAAAAATACAATATAAGCTGCCAAAATTTATAATTTCTAGTCATAGGCAAAGACATCTGATCAATCCGATACGTGATGGGTGGATGCACACTGTAACACCCCGAATCCGTGGAACTCGGGATGTTACGGGAGGAGACCTCACAATGGATCTCGACCCTTAGCCTGACAATATTTTTACCGGATATTGCCAACAAGACACAAATAAAGGCAAATACTCAAAGCGTTTATAATGTATGCGAGAGAAAACTGAAAGTAAAGTATAAGGTGGAAGCTCAGCCGAGTTCTCAAAACGACACAACTCCATAACGTAAATCCATAACATACAACATAAAACCATAATCCATAACAACAAAAGACATAAACGCCTCCGTCCTATAATGTACGGAGACCCCAATTGTCCACTCCTCCATCTCACACGGCGGCATCCCTAACCTGCAGGGCATCTACACAATCGTTTTAAAACCGTTAGCTAATATTCAAGGCATTAGAATCAAGGTGAAAGGCACAAACACAAGTAAATCATCATAACACACAACATGCTCCAAACACAAAAGTCCAGTTTATTATCTTTTTATTATTAAGTCATATCCCGTTCTGATTCAACTTCTTTTGTGACACGAGAATATCCCAAAACTCGCCTCGGTCCCACTTACAGGCAAGAAATGGTACTGATGCATCCGACCGTCTACCTGCACGGGCTTTTCGCCAAAACCTCCTAGCTCTACGCAAGAGCTATACAAGTTGTCACCGCCCGTTATCATACACTTGGGCCAAATAAAATATAAAGGTCGGTGATCCTATTTCTGATTTAATTGTTATAACATAAACAATAAACACACACCGCCAAACACGCATCGAAACTAATACGAAGAGTACGAGCTAAGTAAGTCCGGAGACTTACCTCTAAAAACTCCACATTGATTATAAAGTTGTACAGGTGTTGATGATGGAAGATTTAAACACAATAAAGTAGTTTTAATACACTAACAATTTATTAATTATATATCGAGTTGCTTGGTTTGGTTTGGTGGTTTGTATTGAATAAGTGCAGGTTTTGAAAGACACTTCAAAGGACCTTGGAAGACCTTGAAATCGGATGCAAGGAAAGAAAAGGAGTTTAGAGTGGTTAAAAGACGGAGGCCTTGAAATTCATTTCAGGGGAACAAAGAAGTCAAGGCTGCACGCTAAAGGAATTCAAATCACTAAAGGAGATCTTCTAGGAAAGATTTGCTCAACAAGAAGATATGATTGAACGAAGATCTCAACCGGCCAATAAAATCTAACGAAGATCCTCAACCGAAAGCACGAAGATTCTCTCCTCTGGAATTTGATATCATCACAACAAATACGAGAAGATTAAGGATCCAAGAGATCAACGTGTTCTCGGGAGATGAAGATTCACAACGTCTATCTCATCTCAACCGAGAAGTGATCTTCATGGAGAAGAAGAATCATCTTCAAACGGTCATCTTTCCAACGGCCAAAAGACCTCTCCATAGAAGACTATAAATGAAGATGGCGATTGAAGAACAAAGTACAAAAGCTTACACGGAAACATCAATAGTCCAAGCGATCTAAAACATCTTCATTCGATCAAATAGTTTTTCTTTCTCTCTTTGTCTAAAAAACTTTATCCCCTAGAGAGAGATAAAACTTGAGAGCTCCATTGGTATATCTAAAGAGTGTTATACTCGAGTGTGTGTTACTCTGCGAAGTAACTAGGCTATTATAACAAGGTGAAGAGTTGAAGCTAGATCGTAACATTGAATACAATGAGAGAAGAATGGGATTTCTTCTAGTTTGTATCTAGGACTTTTTGAAGCTGATAATAAATAGTTAGATCCTAAGGCTATACCATGGGACGGAGAGTAGGCTATTTGAGCCGAAATTCGTAAACATATCCTTGTGTCGATCTTTTACATTCCGCATTATATCTTGCTTTATTATGATTAACTTTGTTTTGCAGGAGTACAAAGTCAAGGCCCTTGAAAGTTGTTTAAAAGCCCTTGAAATCAAAGTGTATCACAAAGAGCTCAGATCGACATCAAGGCCCTTAAAATTGGTTTCAAGGCCTTGAGATTGGTTTTGCGAAAAGTTCTCATAATCTATTCAACCCCCCTTCTAGAGTATCTTTTATCCTTTTATTCACCTACCGGTTCTTCAATTGGTATCAGAGCTAGACTCACGTATATTGATTGAACCATCAGTGAGACTAATCATGAATCCTGTAGGTGATGGAGGATTTGCTCAAGGAAGATCCTCATCGCCACCACCACTCTTCTATGGCAACAACTTTGCTCATTGGAGAGCACTCATGCGTATGTTCATTATTGATTTGGACATGGAACTATGGAGTATCATTCAGAATGGCCCCAAAGTCCCAACCATGACGGTTGAAGGTGTCCAAGTCCCAAAGAAGGAAGCTGACTTCACACAAGCTGACTTGGACAATGTGTCAAAGAACTACAAAGCTATGAACTTACTCTACTACGGATTAGATGCCAACGAATTCAACCGCATCTCATCATGCAAGAGTACAAAGGAAATATAGGACAAACTCGTTGTCCCTTACGAAGAAACAAGTCAAGTCAAGGAAACAAAGACTAGCATCTTCCTTAGACAATACGAGCTATTCAAGATGAATATAAATGAACCAGTCAAAGAAATGTTCACAAGATTCACTGAGATCGTCATCAACTTGGACTCACTAGGAAATGTCTTCACAAATTAAGAAAAAGTTAGGAAGGTTCTAAGGAGCTTAGCTAAACTCAAGTGGGGACCAAAGATGACTGCCATCGAAGAAGCTCAGAATCTCTCAACTCTTCCTCTTGTTGACCTCCTTGGAAAACTCATCACACATGAAATCGTTCTTGGTGAAGAAGATGGAGAGCTCCCATCCAACACTAAGTATATAACATTAAAATCAAGAAAGGATGAATTACCATCAGAAGAGGAAGATAGTGATGATGATGATGAAGAAGATGCAATTGCCATGATCTCTAAGGGTCTTGCGAGAATTCTCAAGATAAAGAAACAATATGCAAACAATAGAGAATATTCACGTACATCAAAACCCCAAGGTAAGTTTTCTAACTCTAGCAAGAAAACTAGAGTGTTGACTTGTTTTGAATATGGTGAAACAAATCATCTTGTGAAGGATTGTCCACAAAAGAAGAGGACCAACTTCAAGAAAAATGATCGAAAGAAGAAAGCTATGGTAGCTTCATGGAGTGATTCAGAATCCTCAAATGAATCAGAAGGCGAAAAGGAACAAGCAAACCTATGTCTCATGGCCGATCATGAAGAAGATTCAAATCTCTATGTTGACAATGCGGTAAGTACTATTATGTCTCAACCTGAATCTGACTTGAAACAATTCCTTAAAGACATTATTATATGTGACAAGGAACATAGAATAAGGATACATTCTCTAAAAGAAAAGCTTCTTGAACAAGAAAAACAACTAAGTGAGATGTCTTCGGAAATTGAAAATCTTAACACGGAACATGTAGATCTTGATGACAATATCAAGGCCTTGGAATCGGAAAATGTGATTCTCAAGGACAACCTCTCCCCTCTTCATCGAAACTATATCGATTTAGAGAAAGAGAAACTTGATCTAACTTTAACGTGTCAAGATCAGAAGGCAGCACTTGTTAAATTTACTCGTTCAAAAACTAATCTGGAAAGAATGATGGGTGAACAACAGCCCGCACTTAACAAAAATGGTATAGGTTATCATAGGAGCTTTCCTAGAAAACCAACTACCACTTTTATCAAAGTCAAAGGAAGTATTCACGTGCCTACTTGCTTCTACTGTTGTAAAAAGGGTCATGTGGAATCTACATGTCCATATAGAAGAAATGACCCTTATATTATTAGAAACACCTATCCTCTATGTTTAAGGAAACATGTCAAACAAATCTGGGTTCCTAAAGGTACTAGACCACCAAACATGATCGAACCTGAATATGGACCAAAATATGTCATTTGGTTGACCCGAAAAGGTTAATGTTTGTTGTTTTGCAGGATATCACCAAGGTAAAGGAGCATAAATGGATATTAGATAGCGGTTGCTCAAGACACATGAGTGGAAATAGCTCACTATTCTCAGATTTAAAGAAGCAAATATTTGGAACCATTACGCTTGGTGATAAAGGAAAGTGTGACATTATTGACATTGGTAAAATATGTTATAATCCATCTAACTTCATTGATGATGTATATCTAGTTGACGGTTTGAAGTATAATCTGCTCAGCATCTCTCAAATATGTGATAAGGGCAACAAAATTTTGTTTGATTAAGAAAAATGTGAAGTTCAAGACAAAAAGACGGGTGAAATTGTGCTTACTGCTCCTAGATGTAACAATGATTATTCTATGAATACTAACCAAGTTTCAGGAACTGAGCTAAAATGTCTAAAGGCCTTGACTGTGATCCAAGACTTTGGCATAGAAGACTTGGTCACGTAAGTATGCACACAATGCAGAAGCTACTCTCAAAAGATTTGGTACGTGGTTTGCCAAACCTAAATTTCAAGGTAGATGAACTATGTAAAGCTTGTACACAAGGTAAACAAACAAGAGGTTCATTCAAACCTAAGAAAGTTGTAAGTTCTTCTCGACCAATTGAACTCTTACATATGGATCTTTGTGGACCTATGCGTGTCAAATCTCCAAGAGGCAAGCAGTACATCCTTGTTATTGTGGATGATTTCTCTCGTTTCACATGGATTTCTTTCCTACGAGAAAAATCTGAAGCATTGTTTGAGTTTTCAAAATTATGTAAGGAGTTGCAAACTTTGAAAAACCTACCTATCGTTTCTATAAGAAGTGATCATGGTAGAGAATTTGATCAAGTAAAGTTTGATTTGTTTTGTACAAAATATGGTAATTCACATAATTTTTCAGCTCCTAGAACTCCTCAACAGAATGGAGTTGTAGAACGTAAGAACCGCACTCTTGAGGATATGTCTAGGACTATGCTTTTAGAAAATAGTTTGCCAAAAAGTTTTTGGGTTGAAGTAGTAAACACTGCTAGTTACAATTTTGAATAGATGTTTAGTTCGCCCTATTTTGAAAAAGACTCCTTATGAACTCTTTAAAGGAAGGAAACCAAATATTTCATATTTCAAACCCTTTGGATGCACATGTTTTGTTCATAACAGTGGCAAAGATAGCCTTCGGAAATTTGATGCACGTAGTGATGAAGCTATATTCATTGGATATGCTTCAAATAGCAAAGCTTATCGTGTTAATAACAAACGTACCAAAATTGTTGAAGAAAGTATCCATGTTATTTTTGATGAAAGCAATGATGGTACTTGAGTGAAAGTTTTGCAGATCTATATCTGAATCAACGAGAAGATCACAATTCGGATGAAGATGAACATCCTAAAGATCAAGAAAAGATTATGCAAGAAAAGATTCAAGACACCAAAGAAAACCCTTAAGACCTTGAAACACATCTTCAAGACCTTGAAATAGAAAACTGTGATGTCAGAACTCCATTTCAAGGGCTTGAAACCCAACTTCAAGGCCTTGAAATAGGAACCAAGGGCAATACATCAACGGTACCTGAATCTAGTCAAGGATATGAGGCTCAACCTTCAGGATCTGCTCCATCTTATAAACGAAGAAAATTTCAACACTCTTCATACCATCCACAAGAGAATGTGATCTCAGATCCAAACACAGGAGTTCAAACTCGATCTAAAGTAAACAATCTATTTGCTTTCTCTGTGTTCGTGTGTCTTATCGAGCCAAATAATTATGTTCAAGCTCTTCAAGAACCCGAATGGATCTTTCCATGCAAAACGAACTAAATGAGTTTGAGAGAAACAAGATTTGGACACTTACTTCAAGACCAAAGCATCAATCCGTCATGGCACAAAATGGGTCTTTCGAAATAAGTTGAATGAAAGTGGAATAGTCATACGAAATAAAGCACAACTTGTAACACAAGGCTATAACCAAGAAGAAGGTATTGGTTATGAGGAGACTTTTGCTCCGATTTCCAGGTTAGAAGCCATACGTATGCTACTTGCATTTGCATCTTGTATGAGTATAAAAAATTTTCAAATGGATGTAAAATGTGCTTTCCTAAATGACTTCTTAGAAGAAGAAGTCTACGTTGCTCAACCTCATGGTTTTGAAAATGATGAACTTCCTGATCACGATTTTAAATTGGACAAAGCTCTTTATGGTCTTAAGCAAGCTCCTCGAGCTTGGTATGAAATATTGTCCAAGTATCTTCTCGAAAACAAATTCAAAAGAGGTTTAATTGATAAAACTTTATTTATCAAAACCAGAGGCAACGATATTTTAGTAGTACAGTTCTATGTTAATGATATATTATTCGGTGCTACTAAAGATTCCCTTTGCAAGGAATTTTCAGATATTATGTGTAGGGAATTTGAAATGAGCTTAATGGGTGAGCTAAATTTCTTTTTTGGACTTCAAGTTACACAAGCAAGGAAATAAATTTTTCTCAATTAAAGCAAGTATACAAAGGACTTGCTTAAGAAGTATAAGATGGATCAATCTAAGGTCGCAAAGACTCCTATGAGTTCGACACTTTCGCTTGACCATGACAAAGATGGCAAAAGTGTAGTACAAAAGGAGTATCGAGGTATGATCGGTTCATTGTTGTATTTAACTACTAGTCGACCTGACATTATGTTTAGCGTGTGCATGTGTGCAAGATTTCAAGCTGATCCTAAAGAGTCACACTTGATAGCTGTGAAAAGAATTTTTCGGTATCTCAATGACACTAAGGATCTAGGGTTATGGTATCCACGTCAAAGCTCGTTTCACCTTGATGGTTATTCAGATGCAGACTTTGCAGGTTATAAGGTTGATAGGAAAAACACTTCTGGATGTTGCCAATTCTTAGGGTCATCCCTAATCAGTTGACATTCCAAGAAGCAAAATTCTGTCGCCCTAACCACAACCGAAGCTGAATATATAGATGCGGAAGCCTGTTGTGCACAAATTCTATGGATTGCTCAATAACTTCGTGATCTTGGCTTTGATTTGAAAGGAATTTCTATAAAATGTGATAATACTAGTGCTATTTCTATAACCAAAAATCTTGTGCAGCATTCAAGGACGAAGCGTATCGATGTAAGGCATCACTTCATACGTGATCATGTTGAGAAAGGTGATGTTTCGATCTCTTTTATATCTACTAACTTGCAGCTTTTGGATATCTTCATCAAGCCTCTTCCTGAATAGCAATTTAATTTTATTAGATTGGAGCTTGGTATGTTGAACAAGGAAGCATCAACGTAGGGGAGTAAATCATTTTATTTTCTCCTTCGTTTGCAGCCCAGTTTTTGTTTTCAAAGGCCTTGAAAGGCAATTCAAGGGCCTTGAAACAAGATTCAAGGATAAATTAAGAAATACGGATCATTTATGAATTTATATCGTTTAGATATTCAAATTCCTAAATTTTTGTAAGAGTTTTCTTTAAAAGGGATTTCAAAAAGCTTTATTTTTCAGATTCAAAAAATTGTGAAAAGTGGTTACAAAATTTATGGAAAGAATTTTAATCAACAATGATTCCCCCAAGATTTTGAGTTTCTCAATATCTTAGTGATCTTACATTGATGTGACTTCTTCCCTTAAATACTACTTCTCTTCTTTCTTTATCTCTTCCGCTTCATCTTCTCTTTGCAAACTCTGTGCTTTACTCTTTCAATTTTCACAAACCCGCTTTCTCTCTCTCTCTCAAAAATTTTCATGGCATCCAAGAGATATTCAGTTGATGATGCCGCATCATCGGCCCCCAAACGACAGAGAGTAGTTCAGATCTCCTCCGACTCTGACTCAAGCTCAAGTTTAGATTCAAGCTCTAGTGCCCCATTTTATATGGATGATGCTGAAACTTTTGCCAAGATGGGCCTTCCCTCACACTGGTTTCGAAGTCAAATATCCGTCAAGAAATGATTGACTGAGTTCGACGAACAACACGAATGCATGTGTGAATTAGTCGATCGAGAACTATTCACATGCCTCTCCCTACCAGGGCTTGAAGTGCTTCAAGCAAGCTCTATCTGGATACTTCTCAACCCAGGGGAGATATCCTTCACCAGATTAACCAAGTTGTTCTACATCAACTTATCCGCCCGAAGAGAAAGGGGATAATGGATTCTGGACTCTGTCGTTAGGGGTAAGAAAATCACCATTACCTTTGAGATTATTGCTTATATTTTTGGTTTTCCTCGCTATGATGCTTTTGATCACCCTACCCCCGCTCGAATCGTTAAAATGGACAAAGAACAGTTTCTTCTACCCAATGCCTTACCACAACCTACTACTACTTGTCTAACCCTTGAAGTCAGAATTGTTTGTACTCTTTTGGTTAGATGTGTGGTACCAAGGGTTAACAACAAAGATGTGCTGACAAATACACTATTTGCAATTTTGTATCATGTGTTGAATGGGCTAGAAGTTAATCTTCCAGAAATTATCTTATCTCATATGGTTAATGTTATAAATTCTCCTAGTGATTGCCACTTTCCATATGGAAATTTGCTCCCAAAAATCTTTCAACACTTTTCGATTGATTATTCTGATGAGGAGCAACATTTTGTGTGCGGAGAACTGGATGAGGAATTCTTTGACAGTATGGGGATTAAGAGAACAGTGACTGACCATAGAACAATATGGGTTCTAAAGGAGAAACCAGCATGGAATTATATCACTGTACAGCGTTTGGAAGCTATAGAAAGAGCATTGGACTCTCTGAGAAGTGATCTTGTTTTCTTCCGATCAACAATGACTGACCGTCTAGACGAAACACAAGATCTACTGGGTATTTTAAATCAAAAAATTAATCAAATATTTCATGTCAATGCTCTTTCTCTTACAATTGTCAACAACATCAAGCCCTTAACAGAAGAAGATGGGCAAACTACCACGAAGGATGCTGAACAGGTCATGACACAGTGCTATAAGATCGTCAAGGATCGTTCTATTCGCCAACCATCGTCTGAGGATCCAAACGTATTTCATATTGAAGAATATGGTATTGTCAGGAAATATGCCAAGAATTCTGATCAGAGGCGAGCGGACATTTCTCATAAAGAACATGACCTCCTGAATGCTCAACAACATTGGAGAAAGATGTGCTTGAAGGAGCATTCAGGAAAAGGGAGCTCTTCCAGGTGGTATCAAGAATGAAGTTCTCTGGATGACCATGAATGTCAAGGCCCTTGATTCTGATATCAAAGGCTTGTTTTTGAAAAACTTGATTGTTTTTGTGGTTTTGTGAAATACTTTTTCTGGATTGTAATGCTTCAAAACTCCCTTGATTTGACTATTTTTCTCCCTTGTTGAAAGACAAAGGGGGAGAAGTAAATGTGATCCGACATTTTTCGATATTCTGCATTATGCATTTTAAGTTAGTTTGATATTCATATATGCATCGCTAACTTTGCAATGCAAGTACGAAACATTTGTGTTGTCTTCCATCAAGGGGGAGATTGAAAACTCCACCTTGATTATAAAGTTGTACAAGTGTTGATGATGGAAGACTTAAACACAAATGTAACAGTTATAATACACTAACAATTTATTGCTTATATATCAAGTGGTTTGGTTTGGTGGTTTGTATTGAATAAGTGCAGGTTTTAAAAGACACTTCAAAGGACCTTGGAAGACCTTGAAATCGGATGCAAGGAAAGGCAGGGAGTTTAGAGTGGTTAAAAGACGGAGGCCTTGAAATTTATTTCAAGGGAACAAAGAAGTCAAGGCTACACGCTAAAGGAATTCAAATCACTAAAGGAGATCTTCTAGGAAAGATTTGCTCACCAAGAAGATATGATTGAACGAAGATCTCAACCGGCCAATAAAGATCTTACGAAGATCCTCAACCGAAAGCACGAATTTTCTCTCCTCTAGAATTTGATATCATCACAACAAATACGAGAAGATTAAGGATCCAAGAGATCAACGTGTTCTCAAGAGATGAAGATTCACAACGTCTATCTCATCTCAACCGAGAAGCGATGTTCATGGAGAAGAAGAATCATCTTCAAACGGTCATCTTTCCAACGGCTAAAAGACCTCTCCATAGAAGGCTATAAATGAAGATGGCGATTGAAGAACAAAGTACAGAAGCTTACACGGAAACATCAATAGTCCAAGCGATCTAAAACATCTTCATTCGATCAAATAGTTTTTCTTTCTCTCTTTCTCTAAAAAGCTTTATCTCCTAGAGAGAGATAAAACTCGAGAGCTCCATTGGTATATCTAAAGAGTGTTATACTCGAGTCTGTGTTACTCTGCGAAGTAACTAGGCTATTATAGCAAAGTGAAGAGTTGAAGCTAGATCGTAGCATTGACTACAGTGAGAGAAGAAGGGGATTTCTTCTAGTTTGTATCTAGGACTCTTTGAAGCTGATAATAAATAGTTAGATCCTAAGGCTATACCCTGGGACGGAGAGTAGGCTATTTGAGATGAACTTCGTAAACATATCCTCGTGTCGATCTTTTACATTCCGCATTATATATTGCTTTATTGTGACTACCTTGTTTTGCAGGAGTACAAAGTCAAGGCCCTTGAAAGTTGTTTCAAAGCCCTTGAAATCAAAGTGTATCACAAAGAGCTCAGATCGACATCAAGGCCCTTGAAATTGGTTTTAAGGCCTTGAGATTGGTTTTGTGAAAAGTTCACATACTCTATTCAACCCCCCTTCTAGAGTATCTTTTATCCTTTTATTCACTTACCGGTTCTTCAATTGGTATCAGACGCTAACTCACAAAACACTCTCGCTTCCCTTGGGAAGAATCCCACAGCCTGCTCACAAGAAGGTATATATATCAACAACTCACCCCACTTAAGAAGTCTTACACTTCTACACAAATGATCTACGCAAGATCATTTGACTCTCATTCTAGGACCGCATCCTAGAATTCAATACTCACACCACTCTCAACAACTAAAAGGATCTCACCTCAACCTACTATCTCTCATGATCAATACCACAACCAAGAAGGGAGCAACCTAGCCTAGGAGGTCCAACATGCTTATAAAACTCGAATCCATCAAATTACAACAAGCCTTAAGGGCTCCTAGGTTCACAACCACTAGGTGGCATTCACAACTACCCTAGATCCATCCTAGGCATGCTAATACCATGATACAACCTCACAACTAAGGAAGGAACAAAGAGGTAGGGAGAAGAAGGGCCTACTGTTGAAGAAACGGAGCTGCGGAGTCAAGCTGACGTGATAGGGGACACATTGTCACCGCCCCGCGGGTCCTGGCGTCGCCCCTACGGTGGCCTGGTGTTCTGGTGCCGCCCCTGCGGCTCTGAAGATCCGCCCCGCGGTTGAACAGTAGAAGGTCATTTTCTTCATCTTTGATTGTGGATCTTGAGCTCCAATGACCTCCTCTTCTTGCTGGGTCTTCTCCAAGCACCAACCACTGATCTCAAACCCTTCTCCACGACCTAAACGTTCTAGGAACACATGCATGCAAAGGATTAAGAAGAAACTCTTCCAAAGCTCCCACCATGAAAATGGAGAAGAAGGGAAGAAGAAGGTGATCTCTAGCAAGGAAGAAGAAGAGGGAAAAGAAGAGAAGCTTACCAAACTGGATGCAAGAGCTTCCCACTGTTGGCCACATCTCAAGAGCTTCTAAGGAGAAAAGGAGAAGAGAGCACAAGGGAGGAAATGTGTGAAAGAAAATAATGTGAAAGAGATTGTGAACAAAATACGTACTGAATACGCATATGAATGGTGACCGAATATTATAGAAATAATTGTGCACGAGTAGACGTAAAGAATATTTCGATTCAATTTTCCGGTGAAATTCATTTTCTAAGAGGTATGTTTGTATAGTCGCGTAAGCACTTTGAATCGTAGTTGGTAGAACTTGTAGAGAATTTGCACTTTGTGCATTATGTAACTTGTAATTCGAGCATGACGGTGTAAGTTAATCACTCCGCTCGGTTAATTCTCAATCGTGTGTTACATTTTATTATAGTCGTGCATGTGAATGGGTCGTGTAATTGAATAATATCTATATATTTACTCTTGTAATTGAATATTCGTGTGTAGTTGTGTGATTGCAAAAAAGTATTCAGGCCAACGACCATGCACATTTATGTGTTCATGTATCACTTGTAATTGATTAGTTTTTAGGATTACTCTTATATTAATGGACATGCACATTTATGTGTTCATATTGAGGGCGCACAATATAAAGTTGGTGCATGCGCAATTTGTATGCGTTCGGACAGAGCACATATGCAACTTGTATGCGTAGACTCGATTCATCTGACCGAATAATACTCCGATTATAAGAAACTCAATGACTTTTTAGAATTTTAGAAATTATACGTTAATGGTGGTTGTGTTAGATATGTTGTCAACTTATAAGTTACAAAATAAGTTGTCTAAATTTGTTGTATGCAACCAAATGATGATGATGTTTCTTGATAAAGAAAAGTTATCTTTAATTTTCTGTATTTCGTACATTTTCTTATGAATATTAATTGTTTATACATTAAAAATAAATAGGTAAAATTGAGTGTAAATTAAGTAAAAAGGTTTAAAATAATTATCAAACATATTTTATTTTTAAATAAAATTCCAAAAAGGGTAAATGTCAAATTAAAAAACTTTTACAAACCAAATCTTCAACTTTAGTATATAAATTATAAATTTATTTTATTAATAACTTGAATTTGTATAAAAATGAGACCATAAAAGTTTTTGCAAAAGTAGATCAAAACATATAGATTATATAAATAAATTAGTAATTCAACTTAAAATAATTCTAATAAACTAACATAACATTCCACTAGTTATGATTTTATTAATAAAATTAAAAAATATAATTATTTATATTTATGGAATTGATATTCAGTAAACAATAATATCAGTTATTGTTAGTTAATATGTGGTAAGTTGTTTGAGCAACTAAAATTTAATTCAAAAGATGTTATATTTTTTTAATAAAATTTATTTTAATTAAATCATAGAAAATAAAGAAAGTTATAAAATTTTTGAGTAAAACGGTAAAATCTTATTTTGTAAAACTAATTAATGACGTGATAATACGAGGAGGTAAAATTTTAATAATGTGAATGCAGTGCAATAGAAATATAATGATAGATTGGTGCAATAGAAATATAATGATTAAAAAAAAAATAACCGAGAGAATAAAAAATGAGGTAATCTTGATTCACGGCTATGTCACGTGGCAAGGCACCCCAAAATCCCAATGGGAGCAATTTCTCTTCTCTCTCCTCTTCCAAATTGTCCAATCTAAATTCCTAATCTGCTAAAATTCTCCGATCTATACGGAAGATCTCTGCTAAATTTTCAATTATTGTCCACAAACCGTTACCTGCTGCTTATCTGTTGCGCAATTTCAATCACGTCTCCTTTCTCCTCTGTCTTCTAATTTCTTTTCATTTTCTTGGTTCCTTGCTTTCATCACGGAGGATGCAATTCGAACATCTGTAGCTCGGGGCTTTGATGCTTAATTGCCTCTCAGAATATTGATGATAATCTGTCATACATTTCTTTCCATTTGTAGCAAGTATTGGAGTTTTGGGTTTTAGGAAATGAATGATCAGATTGTTGGTGGCAAGTATAAGTTGGTTCGAAAGATTGGGAGTGGCTCTTTTGGTCAGCTTTATCTGGGTATGTGCTTCCCACAATTCGTTATTCTTCTCTTCTTCTTTATGTCCTAATCCAATGGCAAACACCTTACGAGACTCATCGTTTCTTCATTCAGGGATCAATACACAAAATGGCGAGGAAGTCGGTGTTAAATTGGTAACAATCTCACCATTTTTCTTTGTTTAAGATGTTCCTTTCTCAAGCTTCACACATCAATCAATAATCATATCATGTCTGCTGACTAATTCCCTACAAAATGGTCATGTATAATCATAAGCGGATGTCATGGAAATGACTTTCTGTCAGGTAATCAACAAAATGACAAATAATCAAATGTTTCATTTGATCCTTTTTTTCTTGCCCATTACAAAACTAATGTTTTTCCTTTACCTGTCTTTGGGTGATTTCTTACATCGCATGAATTAGTTACGTTACTCACTTGTTTTTTCATCCTTCTCAGGAGCCAGTAAAGACCAGACATCCACAACTTCAGTATGAATCCAAACTGTACATGCTTCTTCAGGGTGGAAGTGAGTTTTATCTTATTTAGTTGTTGAAAAATGATGTTCTGGGCAATTGCTTATCAACCTCATCTGCAACTTAAGTAATTTACGATGACTTTTATCTTGTGCTGGAGTAAAAAAGCTACAACTTTGTTCGCTCATTTAGCCGAGTTGTTAGACTTAAACAGTAGTATAAACTATCACTCTTTTACAGATTAATCACGAGATTTTTCCACATTGTAAACTTTTGTTGAATTCAACAAAGAAAGGCCACATTTCAGTTTAGAAAACTCAGATTAGATCCAAGCTAGTTTCCGTACTCGGTAATCTCTTTTTAGTAAACTGTAATTCTGACTTGCACTAAATGCTATGAATTACAGCTGGAATTCCTCAACTGAAGTGGTTTGGAGTTGAGGGTGAATATAATGCAATGGTTATTGACCTTCTGGGACCAAGCCTTGAAGATCTATTTAATTATTGCACCAGGAAATTCTCCTTGAAAACTGTCCTGATGCTTGCTGATCAATTGGTACGAGCATTAAATATTTATAAATTTATTTTTTCCGGGGGTCACTTGTTTGGCCTTCTTGTTCCAGAGTTTAGACTCCTTTTGTTTACCTTATTCTTGTTAATAGATTAGCAGGATCGAGTACATGCACACAAAAGGATTTTTACACCGTGATATAAAACCTGACAACTTTCTTATGGGCCTTGGGCGTAAAGCGAATCAGGTACTTGATTAATGTTACTTCATTGGAAGTGTTTAAGTGCAAAAGATGTCACACTTGTGTTTGGGTTAGGCAGTTTGATGCTAAATTGCTTCAAATATCCTCTAAGAGCTTCATAATAAGTAAGGTAAAAAACTTGAAATGTAAATAAATATGATGTTGGTTGTTGGCTTGTTGCAACTACCAACTAAAGGACAGAGGAAGACTGAAAGGTGAATTAGTACGTAAAGTTCCAAGTTCTCTCCAGTCATGGATATGTTACTACCATCCATGCTGGTTCTCAGTTTCTCTGTCAGGACAGAAGATAAGAGGAATTGCTTAGAGACAATAGTTTGGGCTTGTTGCAGGTGTATGTCATTGACTACGGTCTTGCCAAGAAGTACATGGATCTTCAGACGCATAAGCATATTCCTTACAGGTAATACCATTTCATCATGTTTCCTGGTCTTTAAGGTGATTATCTATTTCCTAGCTTTGACTGAAGCATTTTTAGAAGATTCTGATTTCAGTTTGCTATACTGTAGGGAAAATAAGAACCTCACGGGCACAGCTCGCTACGCCAGTATTAACACTCACCTTGGTGTAGGTAGTGAAGCACAGTTTCGTTAGGTTTTCTCTACATATTGAACTTTTTTTCAAATTTCTTGCCCAATTGAACCTGATGCTTTTTATGCAGAACAAAGCCGAAGAGATGATATGGAATCTCTTGGCTATGTGCTTATGTATTTCCTTCGAGGAAGGTGAGAAATTTCATACTGTTCTGACTTTGGTTATCAACTTTTGATGGTTACCTTTTTCCTGTATACCAGTCTTCCGTGGCAAGGGTTAAAAGCAGGAACTAAGAAGCAAAAATACGACGGCATCAGTGAGAAGAAGATGAATACACCTGTTGAGGTACTTTGATCAGTTTGTGGTTGCAGATGATAGTGTCTTATTACTAACGATGCTCAAGTCTTCAGGTGCTTTGTAAGTCCTATCCAACAGAGTTCATGACATATTTTCACCATTGTCGATCACTTCGTTTTGAGGACAAGCCTGACTACTCATATTTGAAGCAGCTCTTCAAAGACTTGTTTGTCAGAGAAGGTAGCTTTGAAACGAACCATCTTTAGCTTTAGACTTGATAGTAGTAGGCCTTTGATTAGAGAACTTAAGTGCAAATAAATTATCTCCTTTCCTCGGGCAGGGTATCAGGTTGATTATGTCTATGACTGGACAATATTGAAGTATCCCCAACACAGTGGCAGTTCTAAAATGAAGGTCAGCTCATATTCATTCATATATTGATATCAACTCTAACAATCATGCCTACCTTCCTAATTCTATCATCTTCCTGTTTTCTTCAGGCACTAAGTGATAAATCCACTGGAAGACCAGCAAAACCCCCAGGTCTCTTCACTATAAACACTGGATACTTCATCCAAGCTCTATACAATTACGAATTATCATCTTCATTTTCAATGGTTTCTTGGTCAAATATTTATAAGAAACCTTCAAGGGAAAGGAAGAAACAGAATGGAACTATTATATTCCGCTACTCAGCATCATTACTTGTGGTTTACTCAGCTGGTGGACAGGAGGTAATCGAGGCATATGCAAGAAGACATGCTTCTGCCCCCGGGATGCCAGGTGACCAGTCGAGGCATATGGTAGGTATCCCTTGTCTCATCTTTTCTTTTTGCACTGGGTACACATCAGCCTTGGAAGTTCTAAATCGGTAACATAGTTTCTTCTTAATCAGCCTGACTCCATGAGAGGTAGCTGTACGTCTACCCGGTTTGGGACATCAAAGAAGGCAGTAGCCTCAACAAGCAAACCGAGCTCTTCTGCTGGGCCGAGTGAACGTTCGACCCGGATCATCCCTAGTGGTGGCTGGTTTACCGGTGGCAATAGGGCCAAGCATGGATCTGAGCCTAGCCGGTTAGGTACCCCATCTCGAAACACCAGTGCTAGGAGCTTTCTTGATGATACTCTTAGGAGCTTTGAATTCCTGAAGATCCGCAGGGACAGGAGGAAATAACACAGTTCCTTTTTTTCGACCATTTCCCTTTCCGGAAGGTAGACTCAGACTTGTGAGATTCCAACTGTATTATGAGCTTCCCCCTGCTGTTAAAGGTGAAGGTCAGAAATCTACACAAGGTTACATAATAGAACTAGGGAATGAGTCATTTGTACAAGGAACGATTTTGTGTTACCTCTCATGTAGAAATTCGTAAATTTGCCTTCAAGTATTAACTATGTTTTTGCTTGTTTTCATATATAGAAATATGCTCGAATAGTGAGATTTTGAGAGCTATATTGTACAAGAGAGTTGCATAAAACAGCAGTAATATTTTTCATCTGTTGTTTTATGACAAAAGCAGAAGGGATGTCTCACATTTCAATTGAGTCAACTTGAGCATATCTTCTTTGTCAAACAGTGAAACAGCAATCAGCAAAGTCGAGAAGTTACAGTTGGATCTCTAGCATCCTCGGCGAAGGAGGGATGTCCAAGAGGCATAGGCCGGTCAGGAATAGTAGGAACCTCAAGATCACCCTCTAACATTTTCAATGCATCCAAAATGGTGGGTCTTATAGCAACCATGACATGAGCACATAGAATTCCGACAAGCACAAATCTCTCCATTATCCCCTTTGGGTTTGTCTCTCCGTTTTCACCTTGCTTCAACAACGAAGGATCCAATGCCTCTTCTACTTTCCCGTTTTTAACCAAAGACCAGGCCAAATCAGTTAAGAGGATGGCATGAGCACGCCCAGAAGATGAAAAATCAAGAGCTTTCTTACCACACATTATCTCCAAAACCACGACCCCAAAGCTGTAAACATCACTTTTCTCGGTTAGCTGTCCATATAATGCATATTCAGGGGCCAGGTATCCATGAGTACCAGCCACTCTTGTGGTGAGATGAGATTGGCCTTCGCTGCTTTGTTTAGCCAATCCGAAATCAGCCACCCTCGCTCTCATGTCACCATCTAAGAGAATATTTGTGGCCTTTATATCTCTATGATAAATTGCAGGCTTCACCCCATAGTGAAGATAGGCAAGCCCCTTTGCTACATCCAATATTATGCTTCTCCTTTTAGGCCATGTTAACGGATTTTGTCCGGAAGACAAAAACAGATGATCTTCAAGATTACCGTTAGGCATATAATCGTACACGAGGTAGCGCTCATTTTCTCCATAAACTTTAGTCTCCTCTTCATCAATGACACAGCACCCTCTTAATGGGACAAGATTCCTGTGTTTCAATTTGCTGATGATCTCAACCTCGTTACAAAACTCAGCATGCCCTTCAAAATCAGACTCGATGAGCCTTTTGACAGCAACAACCGCCCCATCAGCTAATGTTCCCTTGAAAACCATCCCGGAGCCACCGCGCCCAATGAAGTTCCTTTCAGAGAAATTGCTTGTTGCCCTTTCAAGCTCCTCTTTCTTAAACCATATTGAAGTAGTGTTAGGCCGCATACGAGGCCTGGATTCTTCTTGCTCTTCCAAGTGAAAACCCGAGCTTCTGTCCTTTTTCCGCAACCTATCATACCAACAGTATATCCCCGACAGAAAAGACATAACGAAAACCGCGCCTCCTGCACCAATCAGCCCGAAAACAAGAGAAGAATGGCGACCATCACTTGTCCCAGATGTTGAAATCAACTGAAGACTGAATGGACAAGTCATTGCCCCAATACTTTCAGGACCAAATTCATTAACAATACCAGCAGCGTACAAGACTGTAAAGTAAAAACAATTCCTAGAATGTGAAGTGTTCCCATCAATTGCTATAAGCAAAGACTGGATCGTAAACCCGGCAGCTACACAAGTATCACAAGCTGTCAAATCTGTGAGATCAGGCCTGCAAGCCTTGTCAATTAGGGTAATATTACTTCCAAGCTTATCAACCCAATCTTGCTTAGACTCAATTCCAGCACAAATATTAGGGGTAATCACAAACTGTAGAGGGTTAAAGCAAAGAGCGGTCAAATTGGAGGGCAAGGATAGAGAAGTGAGCTTGGATTGGTAATCAGATAGGCATGAAACTGAAGTGGGTAAGTCTTGAAGCTGAAATAGAGAGGTTTCTTTGAGGTGTTGAGCTAGGGCTATGCCGTATAAGCTCAAAAGGGTTTGACAGCAAAGTGCTCTTGAAGATGCCTGAAGAGTGTTGTGACAATCTGATGTGTTCCATGGGACGCTTAGGACATAGTTAAGATCCATGGGGCATGATGCTGCTATTGTGTTCTCAGAAGCCCAAGTTAGAGAGAGGGTTGAGATGGAAATTAAAAACACAAACACCCAAATGAATCTCATATCTGCCTGCTAGTCAACACAACAAGGGTTTAAGCGAAGAGTTTAATTTACCACTGCTCACTTGTTTGATTTTTTGCCCATCTTGTGTTGAAGCTGTAATCACTGATCGATCTTCGCGTTGATCCAACCTTGCAACACTGCCTTTTCTGCTTTGGTGCTTTAGGTGGTTGGGTGGCTGCTTTTTCTTTCTTGGCAGCTGGAACACATTCTTGCTTTTTGGCTAGCCTGGTCCTGGGGGACGCCCTTCTTTTTCTTTTTAGGAGATTTTTAAACGCGGGGATCAAAACTACATACGATACAATGTAAAGCTTTTCAACGAAATTCATTCACCGTTGAAAAACATACCCGTCGGAAGTGACGACGGCACGACGCACATAATTGTTGTATTTGAATATTTTATATCTGTTGGAGTCGGATATTTAAAGTTTCAGGCTTACTATTGGGATGGACATCCGACTAATAAAAGTGGAGTCCGCCCCCGCGTAAGAAGGAGGAGGAGCCCGCCTCCGTCTCCTTCTTGCCGTTACATTTTTTAGAAATGTATCCGTTGGAATCGGCTAACAAAAGCGGAGTCCGCCCCCGCGTAAGAAGGAGGCGGAGCCCGCCTCCGCCTCCTTCTTGCCGTTACTTTTTTAAAAATGTATCCGTTGGAATGTAGCCGTTGGAAAGGAGCCCTTGGAAATTTACGAGCCTATATATTACATGTCTCATCATTTTACTATTCACATACATCTAAACCACAACAACGTAAAGAAAAAAATCCGTTATAATGTCGACGTTTTCCAAAAAAGGAGATGTAGAATCCGATGTTGAAAGCTCTATTATGTTGTTCGAAGTTGATAAATACAGTGATCCGGAAGAACTTCTCGTACAACTTGAAGTAAGTGTACAAACTCATTTATATTTTACTTTTAGACAATGTTAGAATAGAGAATCGGAATTGTAGAAATTAGTCGGAATAGCTTTAGACAATGTTAGAATAGAGAATCGAAATTGTAGAATTAGTCGGAATAGCTTTAGATAATGTTAGAATAGAGAATCGGAATTGTAGAATTAGTCGGAATTGCTTTTGTATTCATGAAACAAGAACAACAAATGCGTAAGTTGTTTAAACATTCACTACATTGATAAACATGCTTCGTTTTGTAACAAACCTTTTTTTAAGGTGTGAGTCCGCGCACAAGTTGTTGAAACAAACTCTAGATTCTAGTGTTGGAGGATTCCAGTTGGTTTGTGAAAGCATACACTTAATGGTCACGGATCAAGTCCAGAAGTTACAAGCTTCTATAGAGATGTCACGGGAGAGGATTCCACTAGAGGTGCGTATACCGATATTCGACTTGCTTTGCGACTACGTAACAAACGAGTGTTTCACGCTCTTGTGGAATAACTACATCAACGCTAGACATACAAGAGATGATGAAGTGTGTCGGGATAGTTATTGGAGAGAGGTTCATGGAGTGTCATGTGTGCTTGACTTTAGGATAGTAATCCGGACCCGTAGACTTATCTTTTTGAGTCAAATACACCCATTTTGGAAGCAAGTTCATTGGATTCCGGTTGATTTTCCCGATTATGACATTGGTGGTGGTGGTGGTGGTGGTGGTGATGATGATGATGATGATGATGATGATGATGATGATGATGATGATGATGATGATGATGATGATGATGATGATGATGATGATGATGATGATGATGATGATGATGATGATGATGATGATGATGATGATGATGATGATGATGATGATGATGATGATGATGATGATGATGATGATGATGATGATGATGATGATGATGATGATGATGATGATGATGATGATGATGATGATGATGATGATGATGATGATGATGATGATGATGATGATGATGATGATGATGATGATGATGATGATGATGATGATGATGATGATGATGATGATGATGATGATGATGATGATGATGATGATGATGATGATGATGATGATGATGATGATGATGATGATGATGATGATGGTGATGATGGTGATGATGATGGTGATGATGGTGATGATGATGGTGATGATGGTGATGATGGTGGTGATGATGGTGATGATGGTGGTGATGATGGTGGTGATGGTGGTGATGGTGGTGATGGTGGTGATGGTGATGATGGTGGTGATGGTGGTGATGGTGGTGATGGTGATGATGGTGATGATGGTGGTGATGATGATGATGATGATGATGATGATGATGATGATGATGATGATGATGATGATGATGATGATGATGATGATGATGATGATGATGATGATGATGATGATGATGATGATGATGATCGTTAAAACTCAAGCCAAGCGACACTAAATAGGTTTAGAGAAAGAATGAACTCAAATATGTTAAGCCCGGATGAGCAAGATAAGATTGCATCTATACTTGAGGACATCGAGAACCCCGGGAGTACGACGATGAAGGAGCCGGCACAAAAAGTCAAGACAAAGGGACGACCCCCAACCCTGAGATCAACAAGAAAAGAGCCCAATTCATTTAAGCATTCTGCTACACGTGGTCCGTGGCGGCCAATATGGGAGAAGCAAAAGATGTAGATTCTACACCGGAGTCGACTCCTATTAGTAAGGCTCGTCGTAAAGGAAAAAAACCCGCGGATGCTGAATTTCGTTGGAGACAAGGAGAATTCCCAAAGTTCATGGAGCCATATGTATCGAGAGCATACGATGTACGAGAAGACGGAAGACCGCAAGCCTACATCTCTCGTAGACGACCAACAAGAATGTGAAGACGCTGCAATACAAAAAATAAATTGTTTTCATCAATTAAAAGGTAAGTTAAGGGTTAGAAACAAACGTACTCTAGCATATGAAACGGGAACAGGTGGGGGACGGTCTATAGGTAACTAGAGTGCAATGGACGTCGGCAAGATGTAGGGATGACAATGGACAGTATACCAGGGCATGTATGCATCCTCGACGAGCCATGGAGACGTCGTTGGTATCAACCCAACCAGTGAGAATCGGGTCTCCTCTAGGTGGCGGGCTACCCAACGATCATATGTGGGAGCATATGAAAGCCTAAATCCACGTCTATTCGCCGGATATACCTCATGGATGCGTGGAATCCGGGGTAGGGGCACGGTCTGTACGTACCCAAACTATCGCAAGAATCAATCCGGCATGTGTGCCTCCTCTATGTCGGATATCCGTATAATACCCCGATGACGAGAAACACCAAACTCTCCTCAAAAATCAAGCACACAATCATCATACGGGGTAAAACACACGTCCTTCGCACTCATCTGGTCAAAATGAGATCGTACTGCATGTAGCCTCTCTATGCTAATCGACGGAGTCTTCGGGACAAAAAGTCTCGAAGACCAACATGCATGCCCAAGCAACTCTGGATCCTTCACAACTGCACATCCCAATGATGGGAAATGTGCGTAAATTCAAAACTGTATGAAAAAAGTTAATAATTCTGTCATACATAAAGTTATGTTTTATAAAGGAAAATATTTATAAAACCGCACCTGTAATAGTGTAGTACATCTTCCCATCGTCGTCACCTTCTTCCTAGTAGTGTCCCCCAAACATCTATACAAAAAATCAAGGGCCCCAGTGCCCTAAGCATACGCCTCTGTCCTCACATGATCTCGTACTAGGTCAATAAGCCATGCTCGCATCATGTTGGTAGATTTGCCAAGGGCGACGATATGAACAATAACAAATAGACAGATGCAATAGCGTCATAGGGAGGCTCTTAAAGGTCCAACATGTCAGCGACTCTAGTCAAAATAGTGTCGCAAAATAGTTGTCTAGTCTGACGTCTACCCTCAGCAGGAGATAACCCAAAATGATGAACTAGCCAATCATGTCTCACACTATCATCGACGGAAGTCAGTAATGCATCTCCATCAATTGCTAGTCCCATAATCACCTGAACATCATGCAGCGCTATACCCATCTCCCCCCACGGCATATGAAATGTGTTTGTATCTGGGTGCCACCTCTCGACAAACACCTAACAATGATGGAACTTACCAAACTGAACGTCCTCCAAATGTGTAAGTCCGCCACTCGCGTTATATGCTAATCGCGTCGAGTCTCCTAACAACTCTAACCACTCTGGGATCCATCCCGGCCCATATAACGCTAGCTTTGTGGTCAACGTAGCATGTCAGTAAAACATGTTTGTCCTACTGCTCTGGTACGTCCTCCTGCTCTTGCTCCTCCTAAACAAGTACCTGCTCCGGTATGTCCTCGTGCTCCTCCTCAACTGGTACCTGCTCAGGTACCTCCTCTAGCTGAATAGGTATCTGCTCATGTTCACCCTCCAGAATGTCATCTAGATGAGAAATACCGTGTGAGGACTCCTCCGTATCGTACTCAAAAGTAAGTGAAGATGGTGCCACAGCCTCAACGGGTTCTTTAGTTAATTGTTGATTTATGATTTTTTTTAACTTTCTGGTTTTCTCATGTCCATTGTTGATGTTTTTTCCCCCACCTTTTTGATTTTTTTTAACTTTTTGTTGTCCATAATGAATGGGTTCTTTAGTTGATTGCTCTCCTTTCCTTTTTCAAGTGTATATATAAATTTTCTCTATTACCCCCATAAAATACATGTCGTTTAGGCACTTAAACTTGTCTCAGAGTACACATTATTTTAGGCACTTATTATATTCCAAAGAAAATTCTAATTTATAATTTACATTTCACAACTTTGCACATTTGACAAATAAAAAAGTAAGTTTTGATGCTACATTGACAGATGAAAAAACAACTTCTGAATTTTTATATGAATTTGTAATAGTTGAATGTACATGACAACATGTCTAAATTTTATATAAATGACAGTAGCTCTAAATTTTTATATAAATGGAAAGATAAAAATCTGAATACATAAAGGTAGTATACATGATGTGATAATCCCAAATTTCCTAACAACTTCCAAATATCAATTTTGCTACACAATTTTCAACACAATGACTCATATAACCAAGTACAAAAACAATAGTCACTTTCATGACACCTTGAATGTATCTCATGAACTCCTTAATTTATTTTCTTTCTCTTGAGAAGTCAAACATTGGACAAGTATATTTATCTCCTTAATCTCATCCTTCAAATCTTGGAACAATTCATCTCTAAAAACTACAATTGCTGCGTCATTGTGATAACTACTTTCATTGACATGCTCGCTTTGACCATAGCTTATCATATGTGATGCATTTGCCCATTTGAAGAATTGACAAACATTACAAGCATAATACGGCATATCCGAATTCTTTTCTGACCGAGAAATCCTACACAAAATTCTTTGTGGTGGCTGACATCTACAATACTCCTTTGCAAACCTCAATGAAGACGATGAAGCGGTGAATTTACTATGAGATTCCATTAAAACTGAATTCACACAAAAACCAGTTGGGTGTGATATTGCATCAGTAAAAAAACTTAGTTAAGCAAAACTGTATAATATATTTGAATTAACTTTTCTTAATTAACAAAGCAATGAGGCATGAAACTGTTTTACATTTCTAATTTATAAAACTGTTAGGCATGAAAGTTTATACTATTTCCTCAATTCTAGTTTTTTTTTCTTCTGGTTTTGAGCTAGGGATATGATAAGAAATGTAAGAAAATAGAACTAAAAGCTTCACAAAGTTTATGTTATTGTTGCATTAACTTCTTCAAAGTAGAAGATAACTAGTATTTATAATGTTGGTTTTGTTTATACTTCACCTTGTAATGTAAACATCAGTAAAAAAACATCAGCAAAAAAAACATATGTAAAAACACATCAGCAAAACAAAAAAAACACTAGTGTGATCCATATCTAGTAAAACAAAGTCAAATAAAAACTCATGCTCACCAAATTTAAAGCGACAAACTCGTGCTCACCAACCCAATTACACAAATCTAACCCCTGTTCTATCCCTTGGTCTGCTCAAAATTAATCGGATAGATGCAATTGTTGTGCCTATGACTAATGTTTTCTCGTGGATTGATAATCTGAACAATCTTGACTTACAATATGTTTTGCAATCTTTAGATTAACTTCAACTACATGATGCTTGATGTTTGTGTATGATAACCATGCCGCACTACCTAGTACAAACCCTAAATCAGGAAAGAGAAAAATTATAGAAATCGTTCCTCTTATGCTGTGACGACAACCACGACGGTGCAGAGGGAAACCAACGTTGCAGAGTCTTCTCTTGTGTAGCGAGAGAGAACCATGACATCTGTTCTCTCTTTCTTTCTTTCTTTATTTCTCTTACTTTTTTTTATTTTACATTAAAAACGAAAATATATTTTTAATTTTCTTTTTTTTTTTCAAATTTTTTGTTAATAAATAGAGTTAATAAAATCGACAAAAAAATGTAAGAATGGACACATAGAGGAAAATATCCAAACCTTGAGGGTACCAAGAGACATTTTGAAACTTAGTGGTTACCAAGAGAAAAAGTCGAAGCCTCGAGATACCAAAAGGAAAATCCTAATATTAATATCAATATTTTTTAGTGAAAAATCAGTGACATATTTGTGAATAAGTATAAAAAAACTGATAGTACATGCTTTAGAAAGCTGTATGTGGTCAAAGTGAGACCTATTAATGATAATAAATTATATATATTGTGGTACGCAATAAATGCAATTTTTAAAGGCGATTTTTTCAAGCAAAACTCCATTTTAAAACTATCGATCAATATGTGTTTCAGAAGGCGTGTACGATTTAGAAAACTCATACATGCGTTTCACCAAAATATATATAATTTGACGTGAAATAGTATTTTTGTAAGCGTATATACGACTTACGTGCAACAATATAAAGGAGAGAAATTGCGAGATTTGTTAACTAAATAGAGATGTAATATTCGTGTATACAATTATAGTTTTGAAATTGAATGCGTGGGTTGGTAGTCCAATCAAGATTATAGTGAATATAGAAGATATTCATAACAGAGGATATATGTTTGATTTAACGAAGATACTATCCCAAGTATGAATTTTTGCAAAATACTGAACAAGTTGTTGTAAAACTAATTCTTATTGTGTAAACAAGACTATGAACACTATACTTGCAAATGTTGTAATAAAGTCTAGGTAGAGATAGTGGCGGAACTATGATACACAATCTGCCATATTATTAAGTAACATATGATGTTATCTAAAGTTGCCACTTAATCTATATGATTAAGTTGGGTAGCCTAGGTAACAACTATGTGAACAATAATATAAGGTAGAATGTGTATTATAGAGAAGGAAGGAAGCTTTGGATCGTACTGTTCTTATTATCTTCATCTGATATGTGGGATAATTGGGCTTTGCATGATCCAAGTCATTTAGGCCCAAATACAGAACAAGCTAGGTCATCTGATGGAGATATGAAATGAAACGTTGCGTTTCATGTTCGTAGAGAGCTGCAGAAATTAGGTTAAGAGCTCATTCTGAATTTGGACTGGCTGCGATATAGTTTCTACAGAGAGAGAAAACGATAGAGAAAAAAGAGAGAACAGAGAAGAACGAATCATCAAAATCTTGTTCTGAACAAGAAGGATTCGTAACAAATGAAGAAGAAGAATACAACGCTTAGAGATCTGTAATCTCTAAGGTTTCTCACCATCAGATCGTTGGCTTCTGGTTGAGTTGTGAAAATCGATCTCAGATTCTTCACCGGTGCCTTTGAGGGGGCTTTTCTTCGATCTTTCTTCCTCTTCCTTTCGCCAGTGTTTTTGCTTTCTTTGCCAGACTTTGGTACTCTTGCAAGTAGTGTGTCCTCTGTCTTGTATAGCGCTGTTAGGATACCTAGTGAATCTGGGACCGGATCTCCCCTCTTGAGATCCCGCAGACTAGGAGATTATCTCCGAACTGCGTCAACATATTCTTGCGTGAATCTTTGTGTGATCTTCAGTCGATTCTACGACTGAAACGTTTTGAAACTCTTGAGAACTGTTTTTACAAATTGGTATCAGAGCTTTCTCTTTGTAAAAGTTTTTAGATCTGAGTTTCTGAGGAATGTTTTTGCTTATTGGTTTAAACTTCCTTTTTTGCTTCCGCTGTTTATGATGAGTTTCTGGATCTTCTTGCACGTTAATAATACTGCTTAAGATCTATATACGTTGTTGTTTGCATATTCTTCCTGTGTATAGTCTTTATCTCAGGAAAAGAAATTTACATAACACTTCTAACTTGCTTTCTTGTGTGACTGCAGGAGATGTCTGACAGTATAGTTAGACTAAAGCCTTTCGATGGTGTGTCTGACTTTGCCATGTGGCAGGTCAAGATGAAGGCTGTACTGACGAAGGAGAAGTGTCTACGAGCCATTACAGGGAACTACTTAGCAGAAACCTCTGCTTCGAGGAAGGAGGAGATGGAAGAACAGGCTCACGCAGAAATAATGATTAGGCTAACTGACGACGTGGCTCGTCAGGTGGTAAGCTACAAATCTGCTAAACCTCTCTGGGAAGCGTTAGAAAATCTTTATAATAAGAAATCTTTGCCTTCTAGAATCTCCACTCTGCATAGGTTATTCACCTTTAAAATGGACATAAATCTGACTTTAAATGATAATCTGGATAGATTCTTAAAGTTAGAAATGGACTTAGAAAGATGTGATGATCCCATAAAGGATACTCACCTGGCTGTATTGTTACTTGGTTCTTTACCTGCTCAATTTGACATATTGAAAGATGTAATCCAGTATAGTAATAAGTCCTTAACAAAAGAGGCTATAATTGAAGCTATTACTGAGAAAAATGAGACCTTGAAAGTCTTTAAAACTAAACCTGGTGATAAAAAGACTGACAATAGACAAGAGGTCCTCATGGCTAAGGGAAAGAACAGAAAAAACAACAAGAATTCTAAGAAAGATAAAAAGAATGACACTGAGAAATCTACTAGCAGTGATTCTGAGAAAAAGACTAAGAAATGTTTTTACTGTCAAAAAGTAGGGCACTACATTAATGAATGTAGGAAGAAGAAGAGAGATGAGGCTAATAAGAACTCTGAGAACAATGTTTCTTTATTTGAAAGCATGAATAATCAATATCCTTGTGAATTGCTTATGTGTTCTGCTCCTTTTTCTTGCAAAACTGATGACTGGATCTTAGATTCAGGATGTACTATGCATGCTTGTCCTGATAAATCTCTATTCTGTTATATAAAACCTTTTAATGGTGGTGATGTCATGTTGGGTGATAACACTGCCTTAGAGATTAAAGGAATAGGAAATATACCTATGTGCATGTATGATGGAAAGATAAGAGTGATACAAAATGTTAGATATGTACCTGGCCTTAGAAGAAATCTACTTTCTGAATCTGTGTTTGATGACTTAGGGTGTCAGATTAATACTAGTAATGGAATAAGGGAAGTTGTCAAGAATGGTCTTACCCTTATAAAGAGTATCAATAAAGGTGGCTTATACTATGTTATTCAATCACCTGAATTAAATCTCTCCAACATCAATAAAAATGATAACCAAAGTAAATCTGAAATATGGCACAGTAGGTTGGGACATATAGGGAATTCAGGTCTTAATAATCTGTTTAAACAAGGCTTAATCAAAGAGAAACCCAATGACATAAGTTTCTGTGAGAATTGTATTCTAGGAAAAAAGGTCAAACACAGTTTTAATAAGTCAACTTTTAGAGCTGAAAAACCTCTAGAATATATACACTCAGACCTTTGGGGACCTGCTAAGGTTGAAACTGTAGGGGGAAAAAAATTACTTCATTTCATTCATAGATGACTTTTCCAGGAAAGTTTGGGTTTATCTTCTTAAGACTAAAAATGAAGCCTTTACAATTTTTAAAGAATGGAAAATTTCTGTTGAAAATGAATCAAATCAAAAGATTAAGTGTCTTAAAACAGATAATGGCCTAGAATTTTGTAACACATCCTTTAATGATTTTTGCAAGAATAATGGGATAAAAAGAAACTTGACTGTTCCTGGTACACCTCAACAGAATGGAACAGCTGAAAGGATGAATAGAACCTTACTAGAAAAAGCAAGATGCATGTTAATAAGTGCTGGCCTAAAACACAGTTTATGGGGGGAAGCTATTGTAACAGCAGCCTACTTAATAAATAGGTCACCATCCTCTGTAATAAACTTTAAAACACCTCAAGAACAATGGACTGGCAGGAAGCCAGATATTACATATTTGAAGCCCTTTGGGTGCACAGCATATTCTCATATAAACCAAGGGAAGTTGCATCCAAGAGCTCAAAAATGTGTAATGCTTGGTTATCCTGAAGGGGTAAAAGGCTATAAGCTTCTTCTAGTACAACCTGGGGGTTATAAGGTGATAACATCTAGAAGTGTAACATTCAATGAAAAAGATTTTCACTTCAAAACAGCTAAGGACACGTCTGAGAAAACTGTTGAGGATAAAGAATCAGAACCTGAATATGAAACTCTAAGCTCAACTCACTTCTTCACCCCAGAAAACACTAGTCTTGAAAATCAAAACATTGATGAGGAGTTTGATATAGGATATTATCAAACTCCCACCACTAGTAATGAAACTGAAAATAACCTCCAAACTGAAAGTGTTGGGGAAGGATCACAAGGGGATACTACCTCAGGAAATGAAAACAATACACCAGACTCAAGGGGGGTAACAATTCCTACTCAAATCAGTGAACATAGTAATCAAAATCAAAATAATTCGGAAGAAAATGCCACTGTTGAAACTAATAATGATGATTATCTGGTTAACAATGATGATGAAAACTATCAACTGACTAGAGATAGGAACCCTAGAGTTAGAATTCCTAGTAGGAAATATTCTGAGTCTGAGTATGTTTTATTCACCACTGAACTGAACTTAGTTGATTATGCCTTCATAGCTGCTGATGCAATTGATAACACATACACACCTGATACTTATAAACAAGCCACGAGCTGTCCTAAATCTAAAAATTGGAACATGCCTATGAAAGAAGAACTTGATTCTATGCTTGTTAATAAAACTTGGGTGCTAGTAGAAAAACCTAGTAATGCTAAACTAGTACCTTGCAAATGGATCTATAAACTGAAAGAAGGCACAAAAATTGGTGAACCTCCTAGGTACAAAGCCAGGCTTGTAGCCAAAGGCTTCACCCAAAGAGAGGGCATAGACTATAATGAAATCTTTGCTCCTGTGGTTAGATATAAAACAATGAGATTACTACTTGCTGTTGCTACTGTCTATGATTGGGAAATTGAGCAAATGGATGTTAAAACTGCATTTTTACATGGTAATCTTGATGAGACTATATATATGACTCAACCTGAGGGCTTTGCTGATAAGTCCAAACCTGACCATGTTTGTCTTTTAAAGAAGTCCATATACGGCCTAAAACAATCACCTAGGCAATGGAATTTGAAATTTGATGCTTGCATGAAAAATTTAGGTTTTCATAGAAGTGACTATGATTATTGTCTTTACTTTAAAGGAGTTGCTACCTTATCTCCTCTATTTGTACTTTTGTATGTAGATGACATACTTCTCATAAGTAAATCTACTATACTAATTGCTGGTGCAAAAAGAGATCTAAAAGCAAACTTTGAAATGAAAGACTTAGGGCCTGCTCAGAAAATCCTAGGTGTAAAAATCATAAGGAATAGAAAGAAAAAGAAAATGTGGCTATCACAGTTAGACTATATTCAGAAAGTTCTTGATAGGTTTAACATGGACAATTCTAAGCCCACATCTATACCCTTAGGAGGGCATCTAGACCTAACAAAGCAACACTGTCCCAGTAGTAAATCTGAAATTGAGAAAATGGCTAAAGTACCTTATGATGTTGCTGTGGGTTCCATAATGTATGCTATGCTTTGTACTAGACCTGACCTAGCTTTTGGCATAAGTGTTTTAAGTAGGTTCATGTCTAATCCTGGAGAATTACACTGGTCTGCTATGAAATATATTCTTAGATATATATGTGGCACAAAAGGGCTCTGCTTAATGTTTTCTGAACAAACACCTACAGGAGAAGTTTTAGGTTATGTAGATTCTGATTATGCTAGCAATAAAGATAATAGAAAGTCTACTACTGCCTATTTTTATACTTTTTCTGGTAATTGTGTTTCTTGGAAGTCTCAACAACAGTCTATAGTTGCATTATCATCTACTGAAGCAGAATATATAGCAGTTGTTGAAGCCTCAAAAGAGGCTATATGGCTAAAGGGCATTGTCAGTGAAATCATGCATAAACCTTGTACACCAGTTATTCACATGGATAGTCAAAGTGCATTGTATCTATGTAAGGATCCTGTATATCATGAAAGGTCTAAGCACATTGATGTGAGAAATCACTTCATACGGGACATGGTAAAGAAGAAACACTTCTTGGTAAAGAAGATTAAGGGTGAGTTGAACCCTGCTGATTTTGGCACTAAAATTGTTACAGCTGACAAGTTTGCCTTCTGCAGGAATGCCTTGCAGATCTTTGAAGTTCCTTAGCACACCTATTACCATGGATCGATGACGGACGGTTGAGAAGGGACTAAATTCACTGTCGGGGCACAACAGCGCTATAACTCATACAAGAATTAGGAGGGCAATTGTTGTAAAACTAATTCTTATTGTGTAAACAAGACTATGAACACTATACTTGCAAATGTTGTAATAAAGTCTAGGTAGAGATAGTGGCGGAACTATGATACACAATCTGCCATATTATTAAGTAACATATGATGTTATCTAAAGTTGCCACTTAATCTATATGATTAAGTTGGGTAGCCTAGGTAACAACTATGTGAACAATAATATAAGGTAGAATGTGTATTATAGAGAAGGAAGGAAGCTTTGGATCGTACTGTTCTTATTATCTTCATCTGATATGTGGGATAATTGGGCTTTGCATGATCCAAGTCATTTAGGCCCAAATACAGAACAAGCTAGGTCATCTGATGGAGATATGAAATGAAACGTTGCGTTTCATGTTCGTAGAGAGCTGCAGAAATTAGGTTAAGAGCTCATTCTGAATTTGGACTGGCTGCGATATAGTTTCTACAGAGAGAGAAAACGATAGAGAAAAAAGAGAGAACAGAGAAGAACGAATCATCAAAATCTTGTTCTGAACAAGAAGGATTCGTAACAAATGAAGAAGAAGAATACAACGCTTAGAGATCTGTAATCTCTAAGGTTTCTCACCATCAGATCGTTGGCTTCTGGTTGAGTTGTGAAAATCGATCTCAGATTCTTCACCGGTGCCTTTGAGGGGGCTTTTCTTCGATCTTTCTTCCTCTTCCTTTCGCCAGTGTTTTTGCTTTCTTTGCCAGACTTTGGTACTCTTGCAAGTAGTGTGTCCTCTGTCTTGTATAGCGCTGTTAGGATACCTAGTGAATCTGGGACCGGATCTCCCCTCTTGAGATCCCGCAGACTAGGAGATTATCTCCGAACTGCGTCAACATATTCTTGCGTGAATCTTTGTGTGATCTTCAGTCGATTCTACGACTGAAACGTTTTGAAACTCTTGAGAACTGTTTTTACACAAGTAGTTAGTTGGCAGCCTGAGAGGTTGATCGAACACTGTAAGATTGTAAACTTGATCGTAGACATCACAAATAGTGCAATTGCAAAAAAAAGAAGAGAAGTGTATAACATAGGGAGATGAAGTAACATAAGGCCAAATGTAATGAGAAATGAATGGAAGGTAGAGCAATGTTTGGGTTTGGGTTTGGGTTTGGGTTTGGGTTTGGGTTTGGGTTTGGGGATGGGACAAGAAAACCACAACACAATGATGTACAACCCACTTTGACAGAGTAAATAATAGTCTCTGAATTCTCTCCAAAACAGAGGGTGGTGGTGAGGAGACCCATCAGATAGCTGAAAGGAAGAGATATATCTGGCCATCTGGGTGGGGAAAAGCTGCTCTACCTCCACTCCACTCACTTCACTACTGCCAGCATTTAATGTTCGTAGCCCCATTTCAACAGCAGCAACAACTGGGTCAGATCCGATTCGGCTTCGCTTCAAGGCCTCTCACTAACTTTACTTTAGAGCCTCGACAGTAGTCAAAATTGCTTCTTCAACGCCATTTCTGTACAATGATGCTTCTTTTCAGGTACCCTTTTCTTCCCAATTTGAGTTTTGCTCACCCTCACTGGATATCATGTAATTCTGGGGTTTATGCCCATTTCTTTTCTTCTTCCTAGTTTACTTTTGGTGTAGCTGTTGGTTTGGATTACTCAATAACTAGGGAGTTTTCTCCTCGTTTCTTTTTTTCCAGATTGGAGAGGCCGTATTTTCATTCAAGCAAAATTGCCAGAGCGGTGATGGATTATTCTTGCCCTATTTGTTAAATTATGACAGCATCTGTATGCTTCTTCTCTTTCTTGGAACTTTGTGGGTTAAATTTTGGATTCGGTGATACTTGGAGAAATTGCTTCCCTGTTTGAACTCTAGAAGACCTAATTTTAGGTTTTATATACACAGGTAACTTGCACCAAACACTTTGAATTATGAGTGTGAGGTGGAGGAGATTTTAGCTGAGGTGTTGAATTTTAGGAGGAATAAGTTAATACTCTGGTAGAGAGACCAAATGGAAGATCCGTCAAAGTATGTTCATAGTCCGGTTCATCTGGCTGTTCTTCGGCGGGATTATGCAGGTCTAAAGCAGGTAACTGCTTCCCTCCCTAAATTAGCTAAGGATGGTGAAGTTACCACTGAAACCGAGTCTCTGGCAGCTGAGGAAAGAGCTGATGAGTTCTCATCCATGATTGATCGGCGTGATGTTCCTGGTCGCGAGACTCCGTTACATCTTGCAGTGCGTCTTAGGGATCCTATATCAGCTGAGATGTTGATGGCTGCTGGTGCTGATTGGAGTTTGCAGAACCAAAATGGATGGAATTCACTCCAAGAAGCCGTATGCACCCGAGAGAATATGATCATTGCAAGGCACTATCAACCCCATGCTTGGGCCAAATGGTGCCGTCGGCTTCCTAGGATTGTTGCATCAGCATCTAGAATCCGTGATTTCTATATGCAGATATCATTTCATTTTGAAAGTTCCGTTATTCCTTTCATTGGTTAAATTGGCCCTTTAAATACTTATCGTATTTGGAAACGTGGATCTAATCTCCGTGCTGATATGACTCTTGCTGGCTTTGACGGGTTCTGAATCCAGCGATCTGATCAAACATTTCTTTTCTTGAGAGACGGATATTCGTCGGTGGATGGTAATATTTCCTTGCCTTTAGGATCATTGGTGGTCCTTGCTCATAAGGAGAAGGAAATTACAAATGCTTTGGAGGGAGCCGGGGTTCAACCTTCTAAATCAGAGGTTTCCCATGAAGTAGCACTGATGTCTCAAACAAACACGTATAGACCAGGTATTGATGTTACACAGGCTGAACTAGTCCCACATCTGAATTGGAGGCGTCAGGAGTGACTGAGATGGTCGGAATGTTAAATGTGATGGTAAGCGTCAAATCAAGGCGAGTTCCTGGTGCAATGACAGATGAGGAGCTTTTTGCTGTTGACGATGATGATGACAGACTTGCAAGTGGTGGTGACCACGACGAATTTGATGATGTATTGGCTGCTGATGAAAGGAAACAAATGGACTCTGCCCTCCGCATGGGGAATTCGGAGGGTGGATGCGAAGATGATGATCATGGCGACGCTGAATGCAGTGAAAATAGTCTTGAAGGTGTTTATGAAAATGGTGACTCTAATAGTGCTGCAAAGGGAAAGAAAAGCTGGTTTGGTTGGAGCAAGAAAAACATGAAAAACGCAATGGATGATCCTGATGATCCAAAGACAGGGAAGAAATCTTTGAAGCTTGGATCTGAAGGTTCCCAGTGTAAATCTTTCGACACTCAGAAAGATGATTTAGGGGATGCCAAGAAGGGAGAAGATAAGGATAGTAAGAAGAAAAAGAAAAAGGACCTTCTAGTGAAACTAAGTTGGAGAGTGAGTACAAGAAGGGTTTGAGACCAGTCTTGTGGCTGACACCAGATTTTCCGTTGAAAAACGAGGAGCTTTTACCTTTGCTTGACATATTAGCCAACAAGGTTAAGGCTGTCAGACGACTACGGGAGCTTTTAACTACTAAGCTACCTATTGGAACCTTTCCTATCAAGGTAAATTGTTGTATATATACATATTTGTTTTTTCAGGTCTTTTGTGTATTTCTTGTCCCACTTGTTAATTTTAAGTTGTTAATACAGACAATGTTAATTACATAAGTAACATATAAGTGACTGCTAACTTGCTTTGCAATGAGCTATCATTTGCAAGGTTGGATGAATGTGTAAATCAATTTTCTAAAAATTCTGAGTAATAGTCGTTATAGTTGGCTTCCAACTAGAATAGCCGAAGCAGCCCCATTTTCGACTGAGTTTGAGCTGGATGATGTGTTTGAATCATGCAAAGGCATATCTTATGGTGCTACCTTTATGTGTCAGTTAGTGCACTTGCCGTATTTTTTTTTATTTAGGATGAGGACAATGGATGAAAGGATTAGATGGAGGTGAAAATCTGAAAGGATGAGGACAATGGATGATCTGTTTCAATGTGTCGTTAAGGCTATTCCTGGCTTGTAGGATGAAAGGATTAGATGGAGGTGAAAATGTTAAACGATACCTAGAGCTGAAATGTGTAGAGTTCTTTTTTTCTTTGAAAGATCAGACAAGCTGTTAAAAAAGCTTAAAGCTGTGATGCCAAGCATAGCTTAGGTGCTTGTGCAAAGGCTGATTCCGTAAAGTAGATTGGTTATTACAAGGACTTGAATACACGATCAGTAGTTCTTATGGGCTCTATCTACTCTGTCACGATGCTCTAATTACCTAAATTTTGGTTCTTTGTTGCGAGACTTGCAACGAATTTTGTTTAATCTTGATTCAACTATTCTATAGTAATCAATAATAAAAAAAAAAGAAGTTTCATGTCAGTATTGAATCTTCACTGAAAAGAGAAGCCTATTATGATGTTGCCATATTGATTTGTGCAGTTGGCTATTCCTATTGTTCCAACGATCTGGGTGATCATTACGTTCACAAAATTCAAAGAGCTCCAATCAGTAGAGGAGTTTTCAACCCCTCTTTCGAAAGGAGGTGGAGGAGGGGTCTTCGTGGATGTCTTGGATGAGGGGAGATCGGGGCGGGTAGTCAAGTGACAGTGACAGCCACCATAACAGGGATGACGTAGACCCCTTTCATATACCGTCATGGATTGATGTGAACGAGAAGAAGCGGCGCATGAAGGCGAAGAGAGCCAAGAGTAAGAAAATAACAAGAGGCAAACATCAGACAGAGATGGTGAGGTTGGACATGAGCTCAAGGAGGAGACTGAATAAGAGGTTCACTTTAATGGTTTTTCTTCCGTTGTCTTGTTCTTCCGTGATGTGAAGGATCTCCCACACGCCTCTTCATACCTTTTTATGTGTCCCTCATTCTTCAACTTCTCTCTATGTATGTATTCTTCCTTATTAAAGTCTCACTATCATCACTATTATTGTAAGGCCAAATTTGCTCACTAGATGAATAAAACCGAGATAAAGCCTAAACACCCTGATTCGTGCAGACCAAGGACTAATATACGACTAATTAGCTTTAGCTAGGGATCCTATCAAGTTTTGGTTGAACTCAAAGGCTCCGTTTTGGTAGCTATGATATTATTTCATAATTTATTATCCTTGTAGCAGTTAGGGATCTCATGATGGTAAAACTAGCCCTACATCACCGATTGCATCGCCGGCTGCCTCCACCGCCGTCGCAACACCACTACGGTGCCCTCCAACCACCGGTTGCCACCAATAGAGGCCACCTTGCCTCCCCATCCTTCGGCCACTCCCTCCGCCGCTGAAGCAAAACCCTAAACCTAGATTTCGGGTCAAACCCGAAAGAATAGTGTTGTTGGGTTCGGTTCATCTCGAACCCGATCCCACAATACCGGTTCAGTTGAATCCAATTCACCTCCAGCGCCTTCTGAACCCGGTTCAATCGAAGAAAGGAGATCCCGAACCCTCTGGTTCAGTTTAATGTAAAAAAAAAGGGTGAGTTGGCTAAATATGCACTTTTTGTCTAATGTAGTATTAAGTAGGTACTTTTTGTATGTTGAGACAAACTTGACCCCTCAAGTTCAGTCTAGGCCCAGTAGGCCCACTCGAGTATCGAACTCTGACCAACAACCCTCCCTCCCACCCTTATACCAGCTGGACTAATTGAACTTGTGTATTGTCTAGTCGATACATAATATTAATACACAATTTTCCGTTAATACACGATTTTTCGTTACGCAATACTGATAAATAATTTCACTTACATAATGTGAATACATAATTTCTAATTACCCAATATTAAGCTAAATTTTGAACCCCTAATTTATGTATTGCGTCCTTGTGAACTTGTGTATTGTCTAGTCAATAAATAATATCAATACACAATAGTCCGTCATTTACACAATTCCGTCATTTTTCCATTACACAAGTCCGATCATTTGTTTACATAAGGTTGAGTTACCGAAGCTCAAATGAGTTGCACATAACCAAAAGTCCGTCATTTACACAAATCCGGTCCGTTGTTTACACATGATTGAATTACACAAGCTCAAACGAGTTGCACAAGCCCAAAAATCCGTCATTTACCAAATTCCTTCATTTTTCAATTGCACAAGTCTGGTCCTTTATTTACATAAAGTTCGGTTACACAAACTCAAATGAGTTGCATATATCCAAAAGTCCGTCATTTACACAATTCTGGTTCGTTATTTACACAAGGCTGAGTTACACAAGTTCAAACGAGTTGCACAAGACCAACAGTCCATCATTTACACAAACTCGAGTTCCACGAGTTACACAAGCCCAAAAATCCGTCGAATGCACAAAATTTGGAAAATATGATCTAAACTAAGTGCAATGCTGTCAAAAAAACTAAAATTAGATACACAACCCATAAATAACATGAGAGATGTGAATTATTACAATCGTCTCACCATTACTTTTATACTACTTTCAAGTTTTACGCTATAGGAAAGTAGAAGCGTGTTATACACAACCAAGCAATGTTTGTGTTCTTGAAAGTGATACAAAGATGCACAATAACATACCTTTGAAGCAAGCATTATCTAACTATTGTTTTACTCATTCACCCGGAATGTCTTGCTGCAGTTTCTTGATGAACCTAGAGAGATTGCAACACGAGGCACATCAACAATTATATTGGGAACCAGAAACATATGATCAAGTCCCTAACAAGTCAACAAAACAACATTCCTATTGCAGGTCAACAGGTAACACATGTTTTCCCATATATATACATTAAGCATTTTACAGATTCGACAACTTCGCTTCAGGGTTGATCGTCATTTTGGAATTGTTTGACATTGCATTATAATTTATTGTTCGCTCCAAATGATGTGTGCAAGCTTTAAATTTATATCCCAAGAAATATGCTTAAAACAAGGATGCAAACCTGCAGTGTACGAATCAATTATAGTAAAAAACAAGAATTCCGGGGTGTCGATCTCAAGGACTTAGGTAAAACTAAGCAAGTATAGGTTGTCAATGCAACTAATAACCACAAAAGCGATTAAAGCAATCAAAGATGATAATAAGGGAAAAATGCAAATTCTAGGGATTAAAGCATCTAGTTGTGGTTCCAACTCAAGATCTAAAGATAAAGTGGACAAAGCTGAGATTTTGCAAAGGAAAGGTGTTTCTAAAGTGGAATAGATCACCGGGTAAGTCTCACTACTCACTATCCCAAACCAAAACTCCTATTACCGGGTAAGTCTCAAGGTACTAAGGAAAGGAACTATAATCTCAAACCAACACACCAACTAAGGGAATAAAATCAACCTTTACCAGGTAAGTCTCAGGCTAACTCACAAAGATGGGATAAAGGCACACTCAAACCCCAATAAAGGATAAACCTTTATTACCTACACTTATGATCTTGGGTAAACAAACTAAGGAATCACCGGGTAAGTCTCATCCTAGGCTTGCATTGAACCAGGAAAGGTGTAATAAGAATAGGATTTGGCAAACTCTAATACTTAACTCTCACTTTCGGATCAGAAAGGGTCATCTCGTTCAGTCAAGTTCCACCCCGGCCGAGATGTTCATCGACTGAGCGAGGTACTCTAGGGTTAAGGTTAAAAACTCGAACTTTCAGCGTCCAACTGGGATTAAGATCATTCTATCATCTTCTTTCCCATAACTTTCAGCCAATCACCCTAGAATCGCACAAGGAAATTAGCCACTCATCATCATGAAAGCAATAATCAAAAATATGAGAAGATAATGAATATTTGAACACAAAAACCTTAAGAACAAGACTTCAATAACTGAATCAAATATCAAACAAATCAACGTTCCTTAGATCACAAATCCAACAAGACAATAAAACCAAAGGGAATCTAAGAAAATCTTACAAATCCCCTCAAAAGCTATCTCAAAGCTATCAACTTCCCTCCTTCAATCTTCAAACTTCCTTCAAACTTCCAAAAATTCTTTCTAACTGTAGTGTATTCTCGGCTTCCAGCCTGTGGTGATTGTGAATTATGGAAAATCCAGCCCTTTTTATAGGAGAATTATCTTCTAAAGATAATAATATCTTAAAAAGATAATTTTCTATAAAATATATTCATATCTCTAATAATAGATCTCCTAAATATATGATCTTCCTTCTAGAAATCCAGCCCAAAAATATAAGATATCTTCTTTCCATAATTAAAAGATCTCAGCCAAAAAATATATCTCGCCGGCGCCAGGGTGTTCGCCTCGGTCGGGACGCTCCTCAAGATCACCTCGGTCGAGGTGACACTGTAGCTGACCGAGGTGAATCTCAACTGAATGTGAAATCTCTCAAATCTAGTCCAAAGTAAATCTTCTTCATTAATTCCATGCTTCCTGAGTTCTCTTTTAAGCTCCAGAATGTAGCTCCTATGACTCCTTTGTTCCTTAGCTCCATTTCGATGCAAAACGTGCCATTTTACCTACGATTACAACGAAACTTGGTGTAGACCTCGATTCCCGTAAAGGTAGATGAAACGACAATATAATCACATAATATACATCCATACATGCAGATTATTGAAGATAAAACGTCTAAACAAGTCCCAAAATATAGACTATAATACATGCTATTAAAATACCCCATACTTGTCCCTTGCTTGTCCCCAAGCAAGTTTCAAATCTTAAGTATAAGATTGAATGGATTATAAGTCATAAGATCAATGAAAAGTATTTCAAAACATTTTAGTGGTGTGCTCCACTCATAGATCACTCTAAGAGAATGCTTCATGACAATTAAAATCAAACATGGTCAAAACATTTCATGAATATAAGAAAGTTGTTCATCTTTGCATAAAATCATAGAATGCATAATAAATCATAATTATCAAAATTAATCATGTATAATCCAATTTAAACCACCAAGTCAATCAACAAGCTTGAGGTCTCAAGGGCTTCCCAAAAGAGATCAAGAAACGTGTGAGGGTGGGATGTATATAGGGAATGTGGTGCTAGAATCCGGGAAAAAGGATCTTCACTTCACTTGCTTTGAACTTCAACATCTTTCACCAATAAGCTTTGCTTATTTACTTTACTTTTTGGGATGCATGGACAGAGGTGCACAATAACCGAAGCCTAGGAAATCAGCAATCATCAATTTCTCGAGATGCCTCAAACCCTTGATGCACATACCATGACCCGTTAGGAATATCGCTCAATCCGACTTTGGCAAGGCACAAACACCCGGCTATGTGAATGGTTCCGAGCTACTCATCATCATGATTGACTTCCCCAAACCTATTTTGTTTCTTTCTAAAACTTCCAGCCAACATCTCCACTTTTCTTTCACTTGCTTGCTTCCAAATTCCCGGATAGGTAAAGGGAGGCAAATATATATATGAGGGGCTAAGCATGATCAAGAAGAAGAAGAGAAGAGAATGAATTGCCTTAATCATCCCAGGAAGAAAGTGAGAGAACTCATCATGTGGTCTCAACCTTCAAATTCAACATAATTTGGATAAAAACAAAGTATTAAACATGCCAAAATTTCAAACAAAGCATTTAGCAACTTAAACATATCATGAAACCTTTCAAACATATAAATATTTCAAAATCAATCTGCAAACAAAATCATCACTGAGGTCATATCCAGAAAAGAAGCACAAAAATTCTTTCGAAAACTCTTTCAGTTAAACTGCCTCGATCGAGGTGTTCTAAGTCAACCGAGGTACTTGACCTCGTTTGGCAAGAATCATCCCGGTTGAGGTCATAATTTTTTTTTCTTAACCAGTTTTTGACGTTTTTCTCAATCAAATAACCTGTATGCATGCATGTAGTCTCAAATAAGCACAAAGAGCATAAGAAAGATCATAAATAACAAGTCATACACACATAATGTCAAGTAAGATACATCCAAATGTCCCATAATTGGGACACATTGTCCCAATGGGTCAAAGTATGTCTAAAAACAGAATACTCACTGGACATAAGCTGAGCTGCATAGTAAATAAATAAAAGAAATCCCTGCAAGCTCTAATCCTGATCTGTTGGTGGTGGTGGTGCTGCTGCCTCCTCCTCTGTCGCCTCATCGTCTAAGTCGACAACTAGCACACTAGGGCCGTCTATATTAGTACTTGTCTCCATGGCAGCACCGCCATCGTCATACTCCTCCTCCTCAGGTGTAGCATCAACATCTCGGGCTGTAGGGCAGCCAAGCAGAAGACCAGTACTGTGGATCGAAAACTGAGAACTGAACCGACCACATGATACCCTGAGGGGCAGTCTGCTCCCAAGGCATAGCCACGTACGGTGTAGTGAGTCCACGAGGAACCAGAATCCTCCTCGTGATCATCTCCTAAAGACCAAGCGGCTTTGCAGCCGCCACAAACGTACAAGCACTCAAGTCAAGATCCATGACTGTAGCGATATGAGTCACCAGTCCTCCACAACAGATATCTCCCTTCCCCTTAGCCTTGATCCGATGCAGATCCTCAACTAACATAGCCCCAAAATCAAGCACTCGTCTAGTCACCATACAAACTAAACTGAGCAGCTCACCCTGTCTAACCTTCTGGGGCGTCTCAGTACGCGCCATAAGGGTCTCGCTGAAGATCCGGTGGGCAAGACGGAAAGCAAGGTGGAAAATGATGCGCTCCCTAGAGTCGCCAGGTCTCCATTTGTCAGCATGCTCCACTACATGAGCAATCTGTCCGCAAAACTGTCGAGCTATGGCTCGAGAAGGGAAGTCGGGAACTGTAGGAGTCGGGAAGCCAAAAATATCTCTAAACTGGTCCATGGGGACAATGTAGTTCCGGTTCAGCAACCGGTACTTGATGGCTTTCCTCTCAAGTAGGTGAGTAACCGAACTCACAAACTCTAGGGTAGGCTCGAGGTAGGCTGGAGCTCTGATCTCCATAAAACTCTCCAGCCCCACCATGGATATCATCTTCTTCAAGTCCTCCACCACATGGAGGCACTCGAAGGCTGGGATATCTAGGAAACGCGGCGCAATGACAGGGCGCGCGCATATACGATCAAAGTCTGCCTGGTGACGCTTATGGATCACCGGGATGGAAGGTCTAGAGGAAGGGGAAGGGGAAGAACCACTGGGGGTATCTCTCAGGACAAGCTGATGGTCAGAACGAGAAGTCATAATTTTTGCTGACAAGGACACCTCGGTTGCTCTGACAAGGCTGAAGAACACCTCTCCCGAGGCACATGTTGACTGGACCGAGGCGAAAAACTGTTTGATTCCAACTCTCTGATTTCAAGTTCTTTTCCCCCAATATCACTACCAATTGTTCCTATGGGGTACTTATACCTTTTCCAACACAAATGGATGGCAACCAAAGCCAAATCCAATTAAAATCGGTAAAATAGAGGAGTTAGGGTTTTCGAACGGTTTACCCAAAAAAATATGCAGATTTGAGGCGTTTTTGTTGCAGTTTATTTCTTGCAATCTGATCCTCTTGCTTTTCCTTGCGAGATCGGAGCAAAAATTGTAGAAAACGATCGAAGAATGGAGAAACGAGGTCGGAAAGCGCCGCGGTCGAGTCGAAGTTAGGAGGGAAGAGGGAGAAACTGTATCCCCTTTTATACACCTCGCCGATTCTGCTGTCACCTCGGTCGAGGTGGTCCTGACTGGACCGAGGTTTCTGGACCGAGGTAGATCTGTGTCAGCCCTAGTCGCCTCGGTTGCTCAAGAATCATCTCGGTCGAGGTGCTGTGACAGCAACCGATATGTGTCTCAGTCAAACTCCGTCTTCTCAATTTCTCAAACTTCTGTCCTTCTAGTGCTGCTCTTGAGTTGTAATTCTTCCTTAGAAAGTACCTGGTTTTTGTCTAGGACGCCAAAAACAAAACAAAGCAAAGCAAAAACAAACTATCTAAAGATAAACTAGAAAAAGGGAAAAGAAAGCAATACCTTGGGTTGCCTCCCAAGAAGCGCTTGATTTAAGGTCGCTAGCTGGACCGTATGACATCCCTAAAATGCTGGAAGGTATCCTCACCCCATACTTCACCTTCATCATGGGGTGAGATAGAGAAGTCTATCAAACGTTCCAACAAATACAAGTGTTCATCGAGGAATGAATCGTCTATGGGCGGGTCGTCCTTCTCGCGCGAAGAGGGAGGTAGCCGGCTGAGGTGATCCACAGCAGAATTTTCGGATCCCTTCTTATCGCGAATCTCTAGGTCAAACTCTTGAAGCAAGAGAATCCATCGAATAAGACGCGGCTTTGCATCCTTCTTAGCAAGCAAGTAACGAATAGCTACATGGTCAGTGTAAACAATAACTTTCGCTCCTACTAAGTAAGAGCGAAATTTCTCAAAAGCATATACAACCGCCAAAAGCTCCTTTTCGGTGGTGGCGTAGTTTAGTTGAGCTTCATCTAGCGTCTTGCTAGCATAGTAAATGGCGTTGGTCCGGCCATCCTTCTTTTGTCCAAGCACCGCTCCTACGGCCACGTCACTCGCATCACACATGATCTCAAATGGCAAGGTCCGATCCGGAGGTTGAATAATGGGAGCGGAGATCAGTGCTTCCTTTATCATGTAAAATGCATCAAGACATTCCTGCAAAAACTCAAAAACAACATCCTTATTCAAGAGTTTGGTTAGTGGTTTAGAAATCTTCGAGAAATCCTTGATGAACCTCCTATAGAAACCTACATGCCCGAAAAAACTCCGCACACCCTTAACAGAACAAGGGGGAGGAAGTTTCTCAATAATCTCGATCTTAGCTCGATCGACCTTAATACCTCGGTTGGACACAAGGTGTCCTAGCACAATGCCTTCATTAACCATAAAATGACACTTCTCCCAATTCAAAACGAGATTAGTGTCTTCACATCTTTGTAGCACTAGAGAAAGGTTAGATAGACAATCATCAAAAGAGGAACTATATACTGAAAAATCATCCATAAATACCTCCATGATCTCCTCTATATACTCGGAAAATATAGCCATCATGCAACGTTGGAAGATAGCGGGTACATTACATAATCAAAATGGCGTCCTCCTATAAGCGAATGTCCCCCATGGACAAGTAAAAGTGGTCTTCTCTTGATCATCCGGATGGATAGGAATCTGAAAGAAGCCACTATAACCATCTAAATAGCAAAAATGTGAATGCTGGGCTAACCGTTCGAGCATTTGATCGATGAAGGAAGGGGAAAATGGTCCTTCCGAGTGGCCACGTTCAGCTTCCTGTAATCGATGCACACCCTCCAGCCCATAACGGTCCTAGTTGGGATCAACTCGTTGTTCTTATTCGTCACAATGGTCATCCCTCCTTTCTTTGGAACTACATGCACTTGGCTAACCCACTTGCTATCCGAGATAGGAAATATGATACTTGCATCCAACAACTTAAGAATTTCTTTCTTCACAACCTCTTTTATGATTGGATTTAACCGTCTTTGAGGTTCCCGTGAAGTCTTATGATCATCCTCCATTAGTATTCTATGCATACAGAAAGAAGGATTAATACCAATAAGATCATCAATAGTATAACCCAAAACCTTTTGATGTTTTCTCAAGACATGCATCAGTTTAGACAATTCAGTTTCGGAAAGGGAAGCACTAACGATGACAGGATAAGTAGAATCCGGTCCAAGGAAAACATACCTCAAGTGACTTGGAAGTGGTTTAAGCTCCACAACTAGGGGTGCCTTTTGAGGGGGATCCTTGCTTCCTCCTTCCAGTGGAGTAGACTTAGATCGAAGAATTGGACTTTCAGAAGTCTCAATTGACATCATCTCGCTTGCAACCTCGGTCGAGGTCCAGAGTGGGTGACCGAGATGTTCTTCAGATAAGAACACCTCGCTTGGTCCAGAAAGTGCCTCGGTTGAGGTAATGGAACTGGGACCGAAACTGGAGATTCTCTTCTCCTGGATTAGTTTCTCTATCTTAGCTCCTGGATCTTCTTCCAGTGCCTTTAAGCTCCGTATATCTTCATCACAAGAAGCATCTATACCTTCCTCCATTAAGCTAAAACTAATAACTCTTTCAAGAGGGTCATTAATAAGGATAGAGCTCACCAATTCTCTTGATTCTTCTTCATCATAGATGTTGAAGATATCATCCTCCAGTGGCTCCCCTTTCATTGCAGCAAGCAATGCAAACTCCACTTGATCTCCGTCAATATTGAATTTCAACTTGGCGTTCTTACAATCCACATTGCAACCCGAAGTTGCTAGAAATGGTATCCCGAGAATGATGGGAATGGGATAATCTGCGGGTATATCAAGCACAACAAAGTCTATAGGTAAGTAGAAGTTACCTAACTTAACATCTTCCAAAATGCCCACGGGATGGGTAATGGAGCGGTCCGCCATGTATAGCCTTATCTTCACCGGCTTGGGCTCTCCAAGTCTGATCTTCACACATAGTTCCAGCGGGATGATGCTCACGCTGGCTCCTAGATCACACAATGCCTCACAAGTTACATCCCCAACTTGAATGGGAATGCAAAATGAGCCCGGATCTCTTAACTTGGGTGACATCTTCTTCTTCATGATTTGGATGAGCTCCGAGGATTTATATATCATCCTTACTTCACCAAAATCTTCCAGTTTCCTCTTCCTTGATAGAATCTCCTTTAAGAATTTCACATAGGGGGAATCCCTAGAATAGCATCAAGGAAAGGGGTATTAATATGTAGTTTATTCATCAAGTCAAGGAACTTACCAAAGTGCTTGTCTAGATGTGCTCTAGCCCTTGACTGAGGGAATGGGAGTGGTGGTTTATATGTAGGAGGTGGGACATAAAATTCAGTTTTGTCCGTCGTTTTCTAGGACTCCACCTCGGGTGGCACCTCGACCAAAGTGTTTCTCGTCTGTACCTGGACCGAGGTGTTCTTCGTCTGCACTAGCATCGACCGAGGCACTGGATCTGCAGTTTTCAGTCCACTTCTCGTCGTTATTGCCATAATCTGTCCTTTAGGGTTGCTCTTTGTCCTTGCTGGGAGCTTCCCTGGGTCTCTTGGCGCTGTATTCGCCTTATTAAAGAATTATTGCTCTAAGGCTTTTTGTGCCTTCGAAAATGAAGTCATGGATGTCTCCATAGCGTTGAGCTTGATCAAGATGGCCTCCAACACTGCATTTTTCTTTTCTGGCTGGGACGAACTTGATCCAGGCTTCTGGCTCTTCAATGGAGTAGAAGAAGAAGAAGAGGGGTTAAAAGAATTATTAGAATTGGAATTAGAATAAGGGTTACCCGAATTTTGATTGTTAGATCTCCAATTGTTGCTGTTGGAGCCTCTATTATTGTTGTAGTTGTTGTTCCGGGAACCATGATTGTTGTTCCTTGAGCCTTGATGTCCTCCCTCTTCCTTCTTGCTGTGAGCGACCAAAAGGTCCTTCAATTGCTTCACATCATTCTTGAGGGAAATGAGTTGATTATCATTTGATGGAGCTTCCTGGAAATTAACTCTCTTAACTCCATTTTCAGCTCCTTGGTGGGAGTATTTCTCCATGTGCAAAGCCTGTTTCTCAATGAACTCCCAAGCTTCATCAATCGGCATGTCCATGAATGTGCCAGCGGAGAGTAGTTGAAGATTAAATTGGGTAGCTCCATCCATTCCTTTGAAGTATATCTCCAACAACTCTATCTTTGGAATCCCATGATGTGGGCAATCCAAGAGAATATCTTTAAATCTCTCCCATGACTTGGACAGACTTTCCTTGTCCTTCATGATGAATGCATTAATCTTCCCTCTCATTTAAGCGGTTTTGGAGGGGGGGGGGGGAAAGAATTTTGTTAAGAACTCCGTTGTCATCTCCTCCCAAGTGTTGATCTTTTCGGGAGGAAGAGACTGATACCAAGTAAGCGCCCTGTCCTTCAAAGAAAAGTAAAAAGGCCTTAACTTGTAGTTATTATTTTCCAGCCTTGAAGGTCTCAAGTTCTCCATTAAAATCTCATAGTTTTGCAAATGTTGATGTGGAGACTCCCTCTCTAAACCTCCAAACTGGCATTGGCAGATCATGGATAGAACTTGCGGTCGAAGTTCATAATCATGCTCCACTAGATCACCTAGGTTGACTCTTGGACGCCTCACTTGCTGGTTTGGGTCCATCCTCTATCCTAGAGTTTGTGGAATTCCTGCAAAAAGAACATCTCGGACAGGCATCCGAGGTGGATGTATCTCGGTCGCGACAACTGGAGCGGGGTCCTGCCTCGGTCGATGTAGAATCTGGGCTCGTATATCAGCCATATCTGGTTCAATCTCTACAGTTCTGGTGCGAGTCTGATCCCTCTCGCGCTGCAGTTCTTCCCTATTAAGGCGCAGCTGTTCCATCGCCTCCTTCAATCCGGCCTCAAGATCGCGATTGTCTTTGTTGGCCATTTTAGCTTCTTTCAAGCGTCTTTTGTATGTCTTTTCTGGTTCGGGATCGTAAGGAACGATTTTCTTCCCAAAATGGGTTCTTCGCATAAACCTAAAAGAAAGAACCTACGAAAGTCACTCAAGTAGAGTGGTTAGTAGCAAGAGGGGCAATTGCCCCGAAAGACAACCGCAACCGGCTTTGTCTAGACCAAGTCCCCGGCAACGGCGCCAAAAACTTGTTCGCTCCAAATGGTGTGTGGAAGCTTTAAATTTATATCCCAAGAAATATGCTTAAAACAAGGATGCAAACCCGCAGTGTAAGGATCAATTATAGTAAAAAGCAAGAATTCCGGGGTGTCGATCTCAAGGACTTAGGTGAAACTAAGCAAGTATAGGTTGTCAATGCAACTAATAGCCACAAAAGCGATTAAATCAATCAAAGATGATAATAAGGGGAAAATGCAAATTCTAGGGATTAAAGCATCTAGTTGTGGTTCCAATTCAAGATCTAAAGATAAAGCGGACAAAGCTGAGATTTTGCAAAGGAAAGGTGTTTCTAAAGTGGAATAGATCACCGGGTAAGTCTCACTACTCACTATCCCAAACCAAAGCTCCTATTGCCGGGTAAGTCTCAAGGTACTAAGGAAAGGAACTATAATCTCAAATCAATACACCAACTAAGGGAATAGAATCAACCTTTACCGGGTAAGTCTCAGGCTCACTCACAAAGATGGGATGAATGCACACTCAAACCCCAATAAAGGATAAACCTTTATTACCTACACTTATGATCTTGGGTAAACAAACTAAGGAATCACCGGGTAAGTCTCATCCTAGGCTTGCATTGAACCAGGAATGGTGTAATAAGAATAGGATTTGGCAAACTCTAACACTTAACTCTCAGTTTCAGATCAGAAAGGGTCACCTCGTTCAGTCAAGTTCCACCCCGGCCGAGATGTTCATCGACTGAGCGAGGTACTCTAGGGTTAAGGTTAAAAACTCGAACTTTCAGGGTCCTACTGGGATTAAGATCATTCTATCACCGTCTTTCCCACAACTTTTAGTCAATCACCCTAGAATCGCACAAGGAAATTAGCCACTCATCATCATGAAAGCTATAATAAAAAATATGAGAAGGTAATGAATATTTGAACACAAAAACCTTAAAAACAAGGCTTCAATAACTGAATAAAATATCAAACAAATCAGCGTTCCTTGGATCACAAATCCACAAGACAATAAAACCAAAGGGGATCTAAGAAAATCTTACAAATCCCCTCAAAATCTATCTCAAAGCTATCAACTTCCTTCCTTCAATCTTCAAACTTCCTTCAAACTTCCAAAAATTCTTCCTAACTACTGTGTATTCTCGGTTTCCAGCATGCGGTGATTGTGAATTATGGAAAATTCAGCCCTTTTTATAGGAGAATTATCTTCCAAAGATAATAATATCTTAAAAAGATAATTTTCTATAAAATATATCCATATCTCTAATAATAGATCTCCTAAATATATGATCTTCCTTCCAGAAATCCAACCCAAAAATATAAGATATCTTCTTTCCATAATTAAAAGATCTCAGCCAAAAAATATATCTCGCCGGCGTCAGGGTGTTCACCTCGGTCGGGATGCTCCTCAAGATCACCCCGGTCGAGGTGACACTGTAGCTGACCGAGGTGAATCTCAGCTGAATGTGAAATCTCTCAAATCTGGTCCAAAGTAAATCTTCTTCATTAATTCCATGCTTCCTGAGTTCTCTTTTAAGCTCCAGAATGTAGCTCCTATGACTCCTTAGCTCCATCTCGATGCAAAACGTGCCATTTTACCTACGATTACAACGAAACTTGGTGTAGACCTCGATTCCCGTAAAGGTAGTTGAAATGACAATATAATCACATAATATACATCCATACATGCAGATTATTGAAGATAAAACATCTAAACTAGTCCCAAAATATAGACTATAATACATGCTATTATTTATAAACCTTGTGGGCTCAAGAACCAAATAATGAGGGATAACTATTCTACTTTTTCATGGAGAGTTTTTGAATGTGTCGCCAAATCGTTACTCAAGCATGTCAATTGGCAATAGAAAATGCTAGCAAGCAGCAATAAGTAAAACAAGAAAGAACCCTACACTGTAACTCCCTCACCGAACTCTTTCATCAATTTGTCATGTACCTCGAAATCAAATTTGCTAATTGTTGGTCTCTTCCTGGATAGCAGTAGCACCTTGTCAAAGTGTGATTTCATGATCGGAGGTGAGAGGATCTGAAACATCATGACAAAGAATAAGAGATTTATTTCCAACATATTCATTTATATTGAGATTTGTGATGATTGGAGAAGTGAAATTGAATTGTAGAACCTGCGGTATCCGAACCAATATCATACCTTTGAAGCAAGGCCCTATGTTTTTTTTTTTTTGAAATGAGTTTGTATTGATCTTTAAGAAATGTACATATGGAGGGAGGGAGGGGGGAGGAGGCAAACATGCTCAGATACATAGGGGGGGGAGACAAACATGCTCAGTTACATAAGATTGATACCAAGTTTTTTGGCCCAGAAAGAGGAGGAGCTTGATCTGTCACGCCAGTTGAGGGAGGCGTAATTCTTGACTTCAAGGGTGATGTTTTGTGCGGTCTTGGTTGGGTGGATGATTTTTTGATTGAAGATTTTCTCGTTCCTTGCTTTCCAGATGTGGTATGTGTAGGCAGTGAGGGTGGCAGTTCTGATGTGTGATATGAGGTCGTTTTTTGCTGGTTTGTTGTCTTTGATCCATGTCCAGATGTTGTTGCGGAAAGGTAGGGGAGGGGGGATTTGGATCCACCTAGAAATGAGATCGAGAACAAGGGTGGAATAGGAGCAGTTGTGGAGGAGGTGTATTTCGTCTTCCAGGTGATTGTTGCAGAGGATGCAAGTAGGGCTGATGGTGGGGTCCCAAGTGTGGATCCTTGCTCGAGTAGGGAGCTTTTGATGACTCGCGAGCCAGGAGATAAAGCTACATCGGGGGGTGTTTAGGTGGTTCCAGATGGTGTGAGGGTAGTCATTTGTTGTGGTCCTGGTATTGGTGAGAATGTTGTAAGCGGCGGATGTTGAGAAAGTGCCTTTGGGGGTTGTTGTGGAGCTGATGAATGTTGGTCTGTCTGTGACTTCGAGCAGATGGTCCCTGATGGTGAGAATGCTATTCCAAGTGGGGCTGTGTTTGTAGCTTGGATCAATGGTCCAGACGGAGCAAGGCTCTATGTTGTAAGCTCCTGCATGGTGGTTTGGACAACACCCTGTTGTCTCGGTCCACAAGGTACTAACAAAAAAATAAAACACCAAATGTAATGTTTTGCCCTTTCCTCATAACAACCCCAACACGCGAGCTTGTTATAGGCGGATACGAGAGCGAATTTCAACTCCAGCGCTTGGGCGAGTGGATCTGTGTGATGGGTTCTCACTCGCAGGCTCACACTCGCAGGCGTGGATCTGGGCGAGGATGAGTGGATCTGGAAGACTTAGAGGGTAGGGTTCACACTCACAGACGGGGATCGATGAGGTGAGAAGAAGACTTCAGGGTGGTGAAGGGAAAACTACAACAGAGAGAGACGGGTATATACACGATTTGGGAGGGAAACGCCGCCAAGAAGGCTTCGACTCTCTTCTAGAATCTAACCGTCATGAACCGAAGAACATTCAGACCTGGAAAGATGAGAAACCCTAACGTAAAATCTAGCAAGATTTTATAGGCTTTATATTTTGCGTTTTACTTTTATATCCTTTAATAAATTATTTTTTAGATTTAAAAAATTAGTCAAAAATAGAGGGGCCTAGTTTGTATCTACGATACAAAAATTGCCTTACTACCCTAATTTTCTCAAAAAAAAGAGCAAGAGTCGAATAAAAAAAGGATTTGTAAGGCAAAAAAAACCTATTTTGTTATTTGTTTCATTTGCGGAAATTTGCAGGACAAGGTTGAAGATTGTGAGCTATCCCGGAAAGATCTCAAGTAAAACTCCGTTCTCCTCCTCCACATCTCTCTATCTCTAATTTGATCATATTTTTTTTGCTGCAATTATCTTTTATAAGTTCTTGTTTTTTTTATTGAAAAGGTAGGCGAGAATAGTTTTGCTTGCCTTTGATAGCACCGCATAAAAAATATTTTCCTCTTGAGATCAAGGTTACCCCTATTTTACGCGTTTGTAATTCTGAACGTACTTTGCTTGCAAGAGAACCTCGTAAACCAGCTAAGATAAGCAGGAACAACATAGATAGTGAGGAGGTAAAAGAGAGAAACCGTCAGTGGGTAATTTCAATTTTTCTAACCTAATATGTTTGCTTGTTGTGAATATGTCTTCTTCTACAAGGAAGAACGTTGATAACATGGACCTTTTTAAAGGAATAAATGACTACTTACATACTCTACAAATACAACTTGATCAACCCGCCGCGAAATTCGACAAGTTCGAAGTTTAGGGTGTCAAACAACAACCACCCCTACCACCACCACTACTCTCACCGACAAGAGATGAAGACGAGGTTCATGAACCACCATTACGGCCCCGCCGGCCCTTTGTCTAAGAAATGATGCAGGCTTGAAAAAATATCCAATGAGCCATCAACATTGAGAACAAAGCTGAAGATGCCCCATGAGACCAAGGCCGAAATACATACATGTTCTCAAAGGCGAAGAATAAAATCCTTCCATTTAAAGGGAAATCTGACACAACTATCTACCTAGCTTGGGAAGCTAAGATAAATCAAATCTAGAGTTGTCACCACGTCGTTGAAGGACCAAATGTAACAATGATGCGCTCGAATTCACTAATTATGCTTTGATTTGGTGGAGTAACCTAGTGAAAGAAAGAAGACGGAGCCTAGATGTTGACATCATCATATGGGATCACATGAAGGCCGCCATGAGGGCACGTTTTGTCCCACCCACCATTGGAGGAAACTACGCCAAAGGTTATAGATCCTCAATCAAGGAACAATGAGCGCCAAAGAAGCCTATAGTATCACGGAAATGGTAATGGTCTATGTTGGCATATATGAGGAATAAGAGTCTACCATGGCTAGATACCTAAGAATTCTCCACCCTTCACTAGCAAGTGAGGTCGATCTATATGCCTACACCAACATGACCGACTTGTTGCATTTTGCAATTCGAGTTGAGAGAAATTTGAAAGCAATAAATCAAGACCGACGAGCCGCACCAGCATGGAAGACCAACCCAAACAAGGACTATTCATCGTCTAGACGTGAGACCGCGACCACACAGAGAAGGCGAGCTACGACTAGAACACCCTAAACCCCCGCTCTGGCACCTCAGGGAAGTAACTCTTCTAATCCTCTAGAGTTGGGGATGCTACTTATTTCAAGTGTCAAGGAAAAGGACACTTGATGAGAGACTAACCCAACAAATGGACATCGGTAATCAATAAACAAGGACATTATGAATTGGTATCCAAGAAGAAAGAAGACTTTGAAAGAACCACACCCCTAGACGAGCAAGATGATGATGATGATCAACTTGAGTTCGAAAGAGGACCATATTTACTAACCAACAAGGTCATGGATGGTTCACCTATAAATGGAAGCTCTAATGACACTGAACCTCAACATGACAAACCCTTTAATGTCTTAGAGGCCCTTAAAATAATCTTCCAAAGCAAAAAAACCAATAAACTTGACAACGCAAGAAGTTGAAGAACAAGAAGTTACCCTATAAATACATGACCATAGTGTTGAAATTGTGACGTCAACAATCAAAGACCTTGTCCAGAGGACAACCTTGCTATTGTTGAAATCATATCACCTACTACACCTAGTGTTGAAATTACAAAGCCTCAGATCAAGTGTACTATTGAGGAAGGTGAGCTGGTTGAAGTCCAACAAAGTGGAAATGAACCTACTGCAAAATTTGAAGACTCCAAGGGGAGACTTGATAGCATGAATTATTGTCTATATTTTAGATATGGTTTTGGCATTTTCTCATCATTATTCTGCATGCATGAGTATATATTATTAGTAATTATGTCATTATTCGTTTACTTTGAAAGAATCGAGGTATACACCACGTTTGATTGTAATTGTAGGGAATAAGGTGTATTTTGGATCAAAATGGAGAATTGAAGTCTAAGGGGCCAGGGAGTTACATTATGGAGCATTGGGAAGAACAAGAAGAAAGGCATGAACTATAATGGAAGGATGAAGGAAGGATTCAGTTGAAGGAACAAAGACATGCACGTAGTTTACCATTGATCTCGGACCGATGCAGTCATGCACCTCGACCGAGATGGCCTACTAGGCCTGGCTAGAGATCGACGGCTGTTCGCTCCAAAAGGTGTGTGCAAGCTTTAATATTGATACCAAGAATAATTGCAAATAGCGAACCCGCAGTGTACGGATCGATTGTAATAAAAGCAAGGATTCCAGGGTCGAACACATGAATTATGGTGAAACAAAGATCGGTAATTCAGGTTGTCAACAACAAACACACAACAAAGCAAAACTATCAAAGATGTTGTAAAAGTCAAGTAAAAGGAATACGGATTTTAGAGATTAAAGCATCCATTTGTGGTTCCGACTATAGATCTCAAAGGATAACGTGGACAAAGCTGAGGTTTGCAAAGGGAAGGTGTTTCTAAGGTGGGAATAGATCACCGGGTAAGTCTCACTACTCACTACCTCAAACCAAAGATCCTCTCACCGGGTAAGTCACAAGGTACTAAGGAAAGGAACTATAATCTCAAACCAACACACCACCCAAGGGAATAGAATCAACCTTTACCGGGTAAGTCTCAGGCTAACTCTCAAAGATGGGATGAAGGCACACCTAAACCCCAATAGAGGATAAACCTTTATTACCTATCACTCACGATCTTGGGTGTACAAACAAAGGAATCACCAGGTAAGTCTCATCCTAGGCTTGCGTTAAACTAGGAAAGGTATAACAAGGATAGAATTTTGCAAACAGAAATCTCAACTCAGACAAGGATCAGAAAATGTCTCACCTCGTTCAGTTATATCCCATCCCGACCAAGATGTTCAATGACTGACCGAGGTGTTCGTCGGTTAAGGTAAAGGCTCGAGCTTTCAGGGTCTATTGGGGTTAAGATCATTCTATCATCATCTTTCCCACAACTTTCAGCCAATCACCCTAGAATCGCATAAAGAACTTAGCCAACAATCATCATGATAATAATAATCAAATATATGAGAAATGAATCAATATTCAAACAAGAAAACCTTAACACAAAGGTCTCAATAACTGAATCAAACAAACAAACTTGATTCCTTCAAACAAGGAATCAATATTCATAACAAGGAAACAATATTCAAACAAGAAAACCTTAACACTAAGAAAATCTTAGAAACTCCTTCAAAGCCAACTTCAAACTTGATTCCTTCCTTCCTTGAACTTCAACCTTCAAAACTTCCTTCAAAACTTCCTTAAACTCTGGAGAACTATGCTCCTCTGATCCGGGATTTCCGAGAAGATCCGAAGATGACTGAATTGTAGAAAATCCAACCCTTTATATACGAGAATTATCTTCCAAAGATAAAATATCTTAAAAAGATAATTTCCTTAAAATATATCTTCATATCTTTCAAATATATTAGCCAAAAAGATATCTTTCTTCCAGAAATCTAGCAAAACATATGTGATATTCACTTTCCAAAAATAGAAGATCTCAGCCAAAAATATAGATCTCGCGTCCGGTCATCACTTCGGCTCGGTCCAGACGCTCCTGAAGATCACCTCGGTCGAGTTGGTACTGTAGCAGACCGAGGTGACTCTCATCTGAATGTAAAACTCTCTAATCTGGTCCAAAATCAATCTTCCAAATCATTTGCATGCTTCCTGAGCTCTTCTTATAACTCCTCAATGCTCCAGAATGTAGCTCCAATGACTCCTTTGCTTCCTTAGCTCCAATTTGGTCCAAAACGTGCCATTTCCCCTACAATTACAACGAAACTAGGTGTAGACCTCGATTCCCGCAAAGGTAGACAAAACAACAATATAATCAAAGAATATACATCTATACATGCAGATTTGTGAAGATAAAACGTCTAAACCAATTTCAAAATATAGACTATAATACATGCTATCAAAATACCCCATACTTGTCCCTTGCTTGCTTGTCCCCAAGTAAGATCCAAATCTTATATACAAGATAGAATGGATTATAAGTCATAAAAATGATCAATGAAAAACATTTCAAAACATTTTGGTGGTGTGCTCCACTCATAGATCACTCTAAGAGAATGCTTCATGGCAAATAAAATCACGACATGATCAAAACATTTTATAAATATAAAAAATCTGTTCATCTTTGCATAAAATCATAAAATGCATAATAAATCATATTTATCGAAATAAATCATGTATAATCTAGTTTAAACCACCAAGCCAATCAACATACTTGAGGTCTAAGGGCTTCCAAGAGAGGTCAAGAAACGTGTCAGGGTGGGATGCATATAGGGTAATGTGGTGCTAGAATCCGGGAACAAGATCTTACTTCACTTTCTTTGAATCTCAACATCTTCCACCAATAAGCTTTGCTTATTATTTTTTTTTTTTTAATTTTTGGGATGCATGGACAGAGGTGCACAATAACCGAAGCTAGGAGATCAACAATAATCAATTTCTTGAGATGCCTCAAACCCTTGATGCACATACCATGACCCGTTACGGCTATCGATCAATCCGACTTTGGCAAGACAGAAACACCCGACTATGTGAATGGTGCCGAGTTACTCATCATCAAGATCAACATCCCCAAACCTAATTGTTTCTTCCTAACACTTTCATCCAAGATCTCAACTTCACTTTCACACGCTTTTCGTCAACTACATCCAAATTTCCAGATAGGTAAAGGGAGGCAAATATGTATATGAGGGGCTAAAGCATGGTCAAGAAGAAGAAGAGAAGAGAATGAACTGCCTTAGTGATCCCAGGAAGAATGTGATAGAACTCATTATGTGGTATCAACCTTCAAATCCAACATAATTTTGATAAAAACAAAGTACTAAAATGCTAATATTTAAAACAAAGCATTTTGCAACTTAAGCATATCATAAAACCTTTCAAGCATATAAAGATTTCAAAACCAATCTGCTAACAGAATCATCATCGAGGTCATATTCAAAGAAGAAGCACAAAACATTTCGAAAATCTTTTAGTTAAGAACCATCTCGGTCGAGGTGTTGTGACGTCATCCGAGGTGTTCAACCTCGATCAACCATGAACGTCACGGTCGAGTTATAAAAAATGTTTTTCAAACCAGTTTTCGACGTTTTTCTCAAACAGAAACTTGTATGTATGCATGTAATGATAGATAAGCACATAGAGTAGAATAAGACAATAGTATCCAAGAGTCATACTAGCCATAGTCACATAAGTCACATAAATACATCCAAATATCCCATACTTAGGACACATTGTCCCAATGGGTCAAATATAAGTCTAAGGAGTAGAATACTCACCGGACCTAGCTGAACTGCATAATAAATAAAGAAAATCCATGAATCTCTAATCCTCTTCAGCTGGCGTTGGTGGATGTGGAATGTAGAGATGCTGGGATGGATCGAATGGATAGCCCATCATCTGCTGAAACTAGATTTCTATCATCTGGTGCTGATAGTGCTGGCTCTCCTCTATACCATGCATCCATCCATCGGTGTGTCGGCGCTCATCAGCAAAGTGTTGGGAAATGTCAACTGTCATAGCCGCGTAGGAGTCAATCATCTGATACGTCAGCTCATCAATCCGTCGGTGGGCCTCGGGATCTATACGTCGGCGGGATCTGCGCTGAGGTGGCGGCGGTGGTGCTGTCCCCTCATCCTCCGTCGCCTCGTCATCAAGGTCAACAACGGGAACGCTAGGTCCGCCGGTGTCAGTACCGGTCTCCATGGCAGCTCCTCCTCCATACCCCTCATCATCATCATCATCATCATCATCATCATCATCATCATCATCATCATCATCATCATCATCATCATCATCATCATCATCATCATCATCATCATCATCATCATCATCATCATCATCATCATCATCATCATCATCATCATCATCATCATCATCATCATCAGCTGCATCTCTAGCATCCTGCATGTAAGGGAACCAAGTAGCAGACCAATACTGATGATCAAAGATAGAAAACTGAGATGACCACATAATGCTTTGTGGTGCTGTCGTCTCCCATGGCATAACAACGTAGGGCGTGCCAAGGCCACAAGGAACTAGAATGCGTCTGGTAATCATATCCTGCAGTCCCAGCGGCTTCGCAACCGCGACAAGTGTACAACTAGATAAGTCCAATCCCATGGAAGTGGTGATGTGGGTCACCAGCCCACCCCAGCAGATATCGCCCTTCGACTTTCCCTTAATCTTGTGTAGATCATCTACCAGCATGGCAGCAAATTCAGGCACTCCTCCAATCACCATATAAAACAAGCTCAAAAGCTGCCCTTGTCGGACCTTCTGGAGCATCTCAGTACGCGCCAGAAGAGTCTCACTAAAAATCCTGTGAGTGAGGCGGAAGCCAAGGTGGAAAATAATACGCTCCCAGGAATCTACGGGCCTCCACCTATCACTATGGTCAGTCACATGGGCTATCTCGCCCGAATAACTCTGAGCCACCGCTCGGGAAGGAAAATCAGTCACTGTCGGTGTAGGGAAACCAAAAATCTCCCTGAACTAATCCATAGGAACTGCATAGTTCCTGTTTAGCAGCCGGTACTTGATTCCTTGACGTTCCGGCACATACGTCACTGAACTCACAAACTCCATCGTCGGCTCCAGATAAGTCGGCGCTCTGATATCCATGAACTCCTCCAATCCAACCATGGATATCATCTTCTTCAAGTCCTTCACCACATGGAGGCACTCGAAGGCAGAAAAATCAAGAAAATGCGGGGCAACGATGGGGCGCCCGCAAATGCAATCATAATCCTTATGGTGTTGCTCGTGGATCACCGGAATGGAAAACTGAGAAGAAGAGGAAGGGGAAGATTGGTGTGAACTGCTAGGCCTGTCCCTCAAGGCTAACTGACAATCATATCTGTTGCTCATTTTTCTGGATGAAGGACACCTTGGTTGCCCAAGAACACCTCGGCCGAGACCTAGTCGACTAGACCGAGGCGAACTGCTGTTTGAACGCAAATCTTGAATCTGTAAGCTTTTTCCCCCCAAAACACTACCAAAAGCTTCCGAAGGGGTACTTATATACTTTTCAGCAACAAACTATGGTAACCAAAGCTAGATCTACTCAAAATCGTCAAAAGAAGGGAAGAGTTAGAGTTTTGAACGAAATACCCCAAATTCTACAAATTGAAGCATTTTCCTTGTTGTTTGATGCTTGGAAACTAAATCTCTTGCTTCCTCCGGTGATTTCGAGCCAAGAAACGTGGAAAACAAGCAAGAATTGGAAATTTGAGGATGGAGTGCCACTGCGGTCGAGGTGAGGGTAGAGAGAGAAAAAGTGGAGGAGTGAGAAACCGTCTCGCATTTTATACCCCTCGTTGAATTTGATTACACCTCGGTCGAGATGTTCCTGAGTGGACCTAGGTGTCAGAGTGGATGTCAAACCTAGTCGTCTCGGTTGACCAAGAACATCTCGGCCGAGGTCCTGTGACTGCACCTGAGATGTGTCTCAGTCAAGCTCTGTCTTCTCAATTTCTCGAAGTTCTGTCCTTTCAGTGTAGCTCATGAGCTGTAATCCGTCCTTAGAAAGTACCTGGTTCCTGTCTAGAGGACGCAAAAACAAAATGAAGCAAACTATCTAAAACTAAGCTAGAGAAGGGAAAATAAAGCAATACCTTGGGTTGCCTCCCGAGAAGTGCTTGGTTTAAGGTCGCTAGCTGGACCGTACGCCATCTTCAAAAATGTTGGAAGGAGTCCTCACCCCATACTTCATCTTCATCATGGGGTGAAACAAATGATTCCATCCAATGTTCCAACAAATGCAAGTGCTCATCGGGAAACGAATCATCAATGGGTAGGTCATCCTTCTCGAGCAAGGTGGGAGGTAGCCGGTGATCCGCAACAGAATTCTCGGATCCCTTCTTATCACAAATCTCGAGGTCAAACTCTTGAAGCAAGAGAATCCAACGTATAAGGCGCGGCTTTGCATCTTTCTTAACAAGCAAGTAACGAATAGCTGCATGGTCAGTGTAAACAATAACTTTCGCTCCCACTAAGTAAGAGCAAAATTTCTCAAAAGCATAAACAACTTCCAAAAGCTCCTTTTCGGTGGTGGCGTAGTTCAGTTGAGGTTCATCTAGCGTCTTGCCAGCATAGTAAATGGTGTTGGTCCGGCCATCCTTCTTTTGTCCAAGTACCGCTCCTACAACCACATCACTAGCATCACACATGATCTCAATGGGCAAGGTCCAATCGGGAGGTTGAATGATGGGAGCGGTAATCAACGCTTCCTTTATCATGTAAAAAGCATCAAGGCATTCTTGCGAAAACTCAAAAACAGCATCCTTATTCAAAAGATTAGTGAGCGGTTTAGAGATTTTAGAGAAATCCTTGATGAACCTCGTGTAGAAACCTGCATGCCCAAGAAAACTCCGCACACCCTTAATAGACCAAGGGGGAGGAAGTTTCTCAACAATCTCGATCTTAGCTCGATCGACCTCAATACCTCGGTTGGAAACGAGGTGTCCTAGAACAATTCCTTCGTAAACCATAAAGTGACACTTCTCCCAATTCAAAACAAGATTAGTGTCTTCACAACGTTGTAGCACTAGAGAAAGGTTACCCAAACAATTATCAAAAGAGGAACCATATACTGAAAAACCATCCATGAATACTTCCTTGATCCCCTCAATGTACTCGGAAAAGATAGCCATCTTACAAGGCTGAAAGGTAGTAGGTGCGTTACACAATCTGAATGACATCCTCCGATAAGCGAATGTCCCCCATGGAAAAGCGAAAGTGGTCTTCTCTTGATCATCCGGATGGATAGGAATCTGAAAGAAGCCACTATAACCATCTACATAGAAAAAATGGGAGTGTTGAGCTAACCGTTTAAACATTTGGTTGATGAAGGGAAGCGGGAAATAGTCCTTCCGAGTGGCCACATTCAGCTTCCTGTAATTAATGCACATCCTCCAGCTCATAATGGTCCTAGTAGGAATCAACTCGTTGTTCTTGTTTGTCACAACGGTCATCCCTCCCTTCTTGGGAACTACATGTACCGGGCTCACCCACTTGCTATCCGATATGGGAAATATGATACCTGCATCCAACAACTTAAGAATTTCCTTCTTCACAACCTCTTTCATGATCGGATTTAACCGTCTTTGAGGTTCCCTTGAAGTCCTATGATCGTCCTCCATTAGTATCTTATGCATACAAAAAGAAGGCTTAATACCAACAATATCATCAATAGTATAACCCAAAGCCTTTCTATGTTTCTTCAGAACATGCATCAGTTTAGACAATTCAATTTCAGAAAGGGAGGCACTAACAATAACGGGATAAGTAGAATCCGGACCAAGGAAAGCATACCCTAAGTGACTATGAAGTGGTTTAAGCTCCAGGACTAGGGATGCTTTCTAAGGTGGATCTATGCCTTCTCCTTCTAGTGAAGTGGACTTAGATCGAAGAACTATACTTTCAGAAGTCTCAGTTGTCATCATCTCGCTTGCTATCTCGGTCGAGATCCAAGGTGAGTGACCGAGATGTTCTTTAGATAAGAACACCTCGCTTGCTCCAAAAAGTGCCTCAGTCGAGGTACTGGAACTGGAACCGAAACCTAACGTGCTTTTCTTCTCCTAAATTAGTTTATCAAATCTGGCTCCTGGATCTGCTTCCAATGCCTTCAAGCTTTGCACATCTGCTGTAACATCCCAAATCCACGGGACTCGGAATGCTACATTGGGCTAGGATCTCACAATAGATCTTGACCCTAGCCTGACAACAAGTTCACTGGATCATACAACAAGGCACAAGTAGATTAAAATCTAATACATAAAAGCTGAGTATGATACATCAAAAGAGTTTACAAACTCATAGCCGAGTACAAAACAACAACATAAACCACAACCACAAAAGATCCCACATCCCACACATCCTAATGTACAGAAGTTCTCGGCTTGTCACACCATCTGGCTCACTCTGCAATATTCCTAACCTGCAGAACACTACAACACTGTATGAAACCGTTAGCTACAGCAATGAAAAGCATGAAGGTAATAGCACAACCACACATCAACATCTGAAACATGCAATGCCACACACATTCATTTATTATCTTTCATTACGTTATTCCATTACTAATTCAACTGCTTTTGTAACACGAGGAACCTCAAGAACCCCGTCCCATCCAACGTAACACAGGAGTTTGCATGGGGGTGACATTCACTCGTCCCCTCCTGTGAGATCATCTTCAGGGCACCTCCTCCTAACCAGCAGGCGGAGACCGGTGGTTACCGCCCGTTATAATACAATTGGGCCAAATAAATGTAATGAATGGTCATCCTAGTCCGGTTTAGGTTATCAATGCACAATCATATGAACACACACAACCATCACAATCATACAATCCACAACTGCACGCTAAGTAAGTCCTATGGACTTACCTGATATACTCGTAACTTGTACAACGTCACAGCTTCCCCTTGGGGAAGTAATCAACCCCTACAATAGCAAGGCACACACAATCACATACTGCAAAGGTTAGGGGACTCGTCTCACTAACCACAACCAGCCTATATCTCAAATCTAAACCTCACATCCTCAACACATTCATAAATGCCTAAGGCATATCCTCAACATAACATCTCATCAAACTCGTACACATACTAAACCTTAAAGCCATAACCGATATCCATAACATCATCATGATCCTCAACTCATTCTAACACCTAGCATGCATCTAATAGTATTCCTCAATCTCAAATTTAATCCTAATTTAATTAACCTTTAATTAATTAATTAAATTTCACCAGAATAACGTTTTGCCCGCAGGCCATCTCTAAACCCATCTATCATCAGATTTCATCAACAAACAACCCATAAACACTAGAATAATATAATGATCATAATGGAATTTCTAATTATCCATATTGAAAAGCCTAAGGTCAATTTAGGCCAAATCGCAGTACGGAAAACGAATAAATTTATAACTTATTCGTTACTAACCCGATTGACGATCTGAAAGAAGATTCGGAATCACAACGACGCAGGCTACGCATGTACAACATCAAATTCACCGGAATATGAGACGGAACTGTCCTGGTGACATATATGCTCGAACAGGTCCTTATCTGCTCGGAAATGCAGAAACTTGGTACCTATATGGAGAGAATGAAGAGAGGAATCCAAAAAGTCAAACGGATTTGAAATCGGATTAGAAACGGAGAGTAGATCTGAGTTTGAAGTTTGAGAGAAATCAAAGCTTTTACGAGGAAACGTGAAAGGAAATGAATTAATAAACGATTTTCCGCTATTTATAGTGAAGTCGATAATTATCCTTTTGCAAAGTCGATAATTATCCTTTAACCGATCCAATGGCGGGTTGAACCCCCTTCTCCAAACTTCTCGAAATTGGAACAATAAATCTTGAATATTGTAGGGATAATTATTCCACAATTGCCTCAGAAAACGTGTATTCCTAAGCCGTCTTTCTAAGCCGTTAAGAAACGAAATAGCGACTCTTTTGGTCGTTTTGCCTTTCCATGTTATTTCATATCTAGAACATGTCCGATATCCTGATCATTTCTCTCAACTACATTTTTTATTAATTGGAGCTCCCAAATGCTCCAAATAATACCGGAGGGTAAAAATAATTACCCGGGGGAAAAAGTGAAAATTTCACCATAAGCCCAAAATTACGCTAGGAACATAACGGTGGGACTTATACTCAACACTTACGCAATCTTCGCAAGTTATATGTCAATTACTATCACGGATTAAGTTAATCAACATTAATTAGAATTCGGAAATCCTAACTATTACATCACACACCCATTAAGAAAAAGTTTTGTCCCGAAACTTGAACAATTCCCAAATCCTCTCGGACCCATACGCCGAGGTATCGACACTCTCTCTATCGGAGGTATCACATCTCCGTTCAAACATATCAACCTATAACACTCTATAACCGTAAAACACAGCATGGAGGAATCACCAACTCCAGCAACAAGATCATAACGCTATCCAAAGGCATAAAGGAAAAATCATCTCTAGCCAACTACTAACCACGTCACAAGGCATGCAGGAAAGCCGTCTCCAGCCAATCGTACTCGTAACACAACTATGTGGAGGAAAACCGTCTCCACTCACACTATGTCCATCAAAGATAGCATGGAGGAAAGAACCATCTCTTGCTAATCCTAACACATACACCGTAGCATGGAGGAAAGAACCATCTCCAGCTATACCTATCTCGTACTAGCTAACAAGATCTAACAGATCATATGCACAACTCATAGCTAGCATGAAAACACAATATATCATGTAAGCACATAGCATACAAGCACTCACCAAAAAGGCACTAAGATCTACTCGTGGATCCTACGGGTGCCTCTAACTCCGCATAGAACTCTGGATAGTTCCTCTGGATACTATCCTCTGTCTCCCAGGTAGCCTCCTCCGGTCCTCGTCTCGACCACTGTATCCTCATCATAGGAATATCCTTCGAATGCAGGCGTCTCACACCTCTCTTTCTAGAACTACAAAAGGTTGTTCTACAAAAGTGTTGTCCGGCTCAACCACTAGATCATCATAACTCACAATGTGCCTCAGGTCTGGTATGTACTCCCTCAGCTGAGACACATGAAACATAGGGTGAACACCCTCTAACTTCGGTGGCAAAACCAATATGTGCACTGCTCTCCCAACTCTATCCAGTATCTCGAAAGGACTGACATATCGGAGACTCAGCTTCCCCTTTATGCCATAACGTCTGACGCCTCGCATCAGAGTTACTCTCAACCAGACATGAGCTCCTACCCTGAACTCTAGAGGTCGACGCCTCCTATCTGCATACAACTTCTGGCGACTCTGTGCAGCTAGCATCCTCTCTCTGATCAGCGTTACTTGAGCCATATCATCCTGAATCTGTTTTGGCGCTATCCCACTGTACTGCTAGGATCCTTCCAACATAAAGGTGTATGACACCTATGTCTACACAACGCCTCATAGGGGCCATCCCTATAGATGCATACCAACGGTGGTGGTATAAGAGCTCAATGAGTGAGAGATAAACAGATCGTCCCTGTTCCCAATCCATCCCACAAGCTCGCAACATGTCCTCTATGGTCTGGAGGGTTCTCTCAGACTGACCGTCTATCTGAGGTAAAACTCAATCATGGTATGTGGACGCGTTCCCCAAGCAATTTGAATCTGCTATCAAAATCTCAAAGTAAACCGTCTACTACAATCATAGTCAATCGTCCCCGGTACACTTATGGAGTCCCACCATCTGTCTAGTGTACTACCTTGTTATTTCATTCACTGGCCACGTCTCTCAGTAGAGATGGAACGTGTCGACTTCGTAAATCTGTTACCAATAATCTAGATAACACCAAAACTCTTACTGGGTCTCAATCCCATCACAAGTCCACAGAAAGGTCCTCTTACTTCCACTACAACACTGGTAGTGGATGAGCTTATCTCCAGGTCAGTAACATTTTAACCCGATCTACTACTTCAGGGTACCTCTTATTCGTACATGGATGTACTAAAGAAGGTGTACTATGGGTGTACTGTAATCTTCTCCACTCAACTCCGCATAAGCGGTTATACAGATGCAGTTGGGCACCTCATACTCCTTCTGCTCTGTTAAAGAACTGTGGTGTCTTGCCATGAGGACATCCTTCCATCAAATTCCCTCAGGGTCAGTCAAGTCCCCTTATTTTGTTGGACCTCATCCAACAAATCAGGTAGAACCCCTAAAACATGAAACTAACGTCCTTATCAACAATTGTAGGTCCAACTCTAACCAAGCTAGATCATTCTGCAACCGAGGCTGTACAGCAATTCCAACAATCGCCTTCTCTCGAGGTGTCTTCTAGTTCAAGGTATCAGTTACCACATTCTCCTTGCCAGTATGGTACCAAACTTCACGATCAAACTCCTTGATAAACTCCAGTCAACGACGCCGGCGGTTATTCAGCTTATGTTGCATAAAAATATGCTTCAAACTCTTATGATCGGTGGGAATCTAACATGAAATATCACACCGATATTGCCTTCAAATCTAGATACTTGAACTACCACTACTAACTCAAAATCATGAGTCGGGCAGTTCTCCTCATACGTTCTCAGCACCGTAGTCACGTCATTCCCAAAATCTTTTGATTATCACCGAATAGAAGCAGAGTTCAAATGCTTCCTCTACTCTTCAGAACTCGGACATACTACTTCAACCACACACTTATGGTGGTCTTCCTCAGAAGACTCGTAATTGGATGTACAATCACATAGAATCCTTCCTCAAAGCGTTGGTAGCAATCGGCTGGGCCGAGAACTACGCATTCCCTTAACGTTCATCAGTATCATCCATAAGACTTCATACTTATTCCTCGTCACATCAATCATGATCCTACTGGCGGAACAACATGACCTTGAAGATTACTTCTGGCATCTCAATTCGCATTTAGGAAGCATAGCACAGTGGCTTCTATCCCTCGGATTCTGCAATACCGTCCTCAAATAAACGGTACGTTCCACGCCATTGTTAGAGTACTATTCATCAACTCTTATAAAAACCATTAGAGCACTCTTCAACTCCGATGACATCACTACAACTTGTAGTGTCCATAACAGGTATGGAATGCTGCCCTATGCCCAGGCTGCTCTCTCATCCTTAACTGATGATATCCTAAGCATACGGAAATCTTAAAATCACAATTGCTTCTCTTAGTTGATCCAACAAGTTGTCCATACGTAGCAATGAACGTGCTAGGGCGAACGGAGCCCGTCTCAAACCACTCTTCAAATTGCTTCTTCAATTTCTAACAACTCAACAAGCCATATACCTCATAGGCCTTCTCCCAACCAGTCTCGTACCATACTTCAACACAATATCAAAGTCCTCATTCTGCTGAGGCGATAGATTAGACGGTTCAGTAACACGTCTATAAGATCATATACCACTGGAATACTCTTCAGCGTGGAACTATCTCTTTCCTTCATGGCACAACATATAAAAAAAACATCACCCTCTAGTGTTATCACCCTCGCTGCTCATACGGCACTAAAGACAACTCACCTCCTCAAAGGTCATAACCTTGGAAAACCTCTACTTAGTCGATCTCAGTAGAGACTATAATAATCCTCCTACTACTATCTAAACCAACATGATATCTATTCGTCCACCACACACATAAAGACCTTCTCATGCACCTAAGGCATGACAAAGAAGTCTTCAAGCCATACACAAGTCCCTGAACAAAGGGAACAACCACATATCTCGCGGGTACCTAAGACCCGTAACTCGTAATCCTATAAAGGAAGATCTATCTTCTACTGTATCCACAGTTAAATATTAACACATGCATCGAAAGACAAGAGGTGCATAGCACTCACAACAATAAAACTCCACTAGGTAAACAACAAGAATGGTACCTGTAACAGCTAACGCCCGAAGCTCTACTTCATATCATTACTCAATCTCAGACCTATGCTCCTCAGGTATCACTGAGGTCATCGCCATAGCCTCCACATCCACTCTTTCTGCATCGGAAAGAGAAAGGTCTTGATGAGAAGAAACACTACCTTGCTGACAGAAAGGGGCCAGATGGCCTAGTTCACCACAGGTGAAGCAAGCTTTCGGTGCCATGGGGCACTCAGAGCGCACATGATCTGGATAACCACAGTTGAGACATATATGTCTCATCCCTGCCACTAGTACGGGTGGCTCCTCTGCACTGCTCAGCTCAAAGGCTCTACCTTGAGCTCTTCTAGTATCCCTGGTACTCCTACCACGACCCTTACCTTTACTCAGCCTGGGAACGGATTCCTGAGTAGGCAAATGATCCGAGACTCTCTATTGTCCCCGTGTCTGCTGTTGAGGTGTCTTCTGACCACCTCCAGTTTGCTTACAGAAGACAGTTCTATGACCTTGTCTACCACAGGTTAAGCAAGTCACTAGCGATCTTGGACAATATTGTCGTACATGTCCAGGCTTCCCACAATTGTAACAAGTCCTCGGTTCACCTGAAGTCCGTGTGAAACGAGAAGTACTCAAACGTCCACAAGTCGGGCTTAGTTTGCAACCCGAATATCCAACCTCGTCTTCTGCTGATTCAACCCATTGTTTCTTCTTTAATCCAGAAGCTTCAGTTGATCTCACAGATGTTGGTAAATCCGGTGTAGATCTACCCGCTATCGACGCCTCATATACTTGCTGCATATACTCTTGAAACTCGAATCTACACATGGAGACACGATCAACCTCTTCAAACTCATTCTCTGCCATAGACAACACAACAACGTATAATGGTCCCTGACTTGGCGCTACTGAAGGAAGAGGGGGTGTACCCCTATCTCGTCCCACTATAGATACTGCTCTAGTTTGAGCCATCTGTAGAATATACGCCCCTAAACTTATAAGGCTATATATATGCCATATGTATCGATATATATATATATATATATATATATATATATATATATATATATATATATATATATATATATATAATACTCATTATTACATGCATACACATCAACACATAAAAGATATAAATATATATATATATATATATATATATATATATATATATATATATATATATATATATCTACATTGTCGAGATCCTCAGATGGGTGACGACTTCTGTATATACTATCCCAAAACATCTGTACTCGCTTTAAAACCAAAATCCTTTAAAAAGTCAAACCCCATGTGGGTTCTGTTTATTTATCCACTCTACCTTTATTGCAGATAGCAAGTGTCATTGTTGTCAACCTAAGGCTCCGATACCAACTCTGAAATACCCCAAATCCATGGGACTCGGAATGCTACATTGGGCTAGGATCTCACAATGGATCCTGACCCTAGCCTGACAACAAGTTCACTGGATCTTACAACAAGGCACAGGTAGATTAAAATCAAATACATAAAAGCTGAGTATGATACTTCAAAAGAGTTTACAAACTCATAGCCGAGTACAAAACAACAACATAAACCACAACCACAAAAGAGCCCACATCCCACGCATCCTAATGTACAGAATTCCTCTGCTTGTCACACCATCTAGCTCACTCTCCAGTATTCCTAACCTGCAGAACACTACAACACGGTATGAAACCGTTAGTACAGCAATGAAAAACATGAAGGTAATAGCACAACCACAAATCAACATCTCAAACATGCAATGCCACACACATTCATTTATTATCTTTCATTACGTTATTCCATTACTAATTCAACTTCTTTTGTAACACGAGGAGCCTCAAGAACACCGTCCCATCCAACGTAACACATGAGTTTGCATGGGGGTGACCTTCACTCGTCCGCTCCTGTGAGATCATCTTCAGGGCACCTCCTCCTAACCAGCAGGCGAAGACCGGCGGTTACCGCCCGTTATAATACACTTGGGCCAAATAAATGTAATGAATGGTCATCCTAGTCCGGTTTAGGTTATAAATGCACAATCATATGAACACACACAACCATCACAATCATACAATCCACAACTGCACGCTAAGTAAGTCCTATGGACTTACCTGATATACTCGTAACCTGTACCACGTCACAACTTCCCTTTGGGGAAGTAATCAACGCCTGCATTCGCAAGGCACACACAATCACATACTGCAAAGGTTAGGAGACTCGTCTCACTAACCACAACCAACCTATACATTCATAAATGCCTAAGGTATATCCTCAACATAACATCTCATCAAACTCGTACACATACTAAACCTTAAAGCCATAACCGATATCCATAACATCATCATGATCCTCAACTCATTCCGACACCTAGCATGCATCTAATCAGTATTCCTCAATCTCAAATTTAATCCTAATTTAATTAACCTTTAATTAATTAATTAAATTTCACCAAAATAATGTTTTGCCCGCATGCCATTTCTAATCCCACCTATCATCAGATTTCATCAACAAACAACCCATAAACACCAAAATAATATAATGATCATAATGAAATTTCTAATTATCCATTTTGAAAAGCCTATAGGCCAAATCGCAGTACGGAAAACGAATAAATTCATAACTTATTCGTTACTAACCCGATTGACGATCTGAAAGAAGATTCGGAATCACAACGACGCAGGCTACGCATGTACAACATCAAATTCACCGGAATATGAGTGACGGAACTGTCCTGGTGACATATATGCTCGACCAGGTCCTTATCTACTTGGAAATGTAGAAACTTGGTACCGATATGAAGAGAATGAAGAGAGGAATCCCGAAAGTCACGGAATTGAAATCGGATTAGAAACGGAGAGTAGATATGAGTTTGAAGTTTGAGAGAAATCAAAGCTTTTATGAGAAAACGTGAAAGGAAATGAATTAATAAACGATTTTCCGCTATTTATAGTGAAGTCGATAATTATCCTTTAGCGAAGTCGATAATTATCCTTTAACCGATCCAATGGCGGGTTGAACCCTCTTCTCCAAACTTCTCGAAATTGGAACAATAAATCTTGAATATTGTAGGGATAATTATTCCACAATTGCCTCGGAAAACGTGTATTCCTAAGTCGTCTTTCTTAGCCGTTAAGAAACGAAATAGCGACTCTTTTGGTCGTTTTGCCTTTCCGTGTTATTTCATAACTAGGACATGTCCGATGTCATGATCATTTCTCTCAACTGCATTTTTATTAATTGGAGCTCCCAAATGCTCCAAATAATACCGGAGGGTAAAAATAATTACCCGGGGGAAAAAGTGAAAATTTCACCATAAGCCCAAAATTATGCCAGGAATATAACGGTGGGACTTATACTCTAAACTTACGCAATCTTCGCGAGTTATATGTCAATTATTATCACGGATTAAGTTTATCAACATTAATTAGAATTCGGAAATCCTAGTTATTACATCTGCATCACAAGAGACATCTATACCTTCCTCCATTAAACTAAAACTAAGAACTTTTTTAAGAGGATCTTTAATAAGGATAAAGCTCACCAATTCTCGCGAATCTTCTTCATCATAGGTGTTGAAGATGCCATCTTCCAGTAGCTCTCCCTTCATTGCAGCCAACAATGCAAACTCCACATGATCGCCACCAATGTTGAATTTCAACTTGGCATTCTTACAATCAACGTTGCAACCCGAAGTTGCTAGAAAAGGTCTCCCGAGAATGATAGGGATGGGATAATCTACGGGAATGTCAAGTACAACAAAGTCTATAGGTATGTAAAAGTTACCTAACTTAATGGGAACCTCCTCAAAAATACCAACGGGACGGGTAATGGAGCGATCTACCATGTATAACGTCATCTTAACGGGCTTGGGCTCTCCAAGTTCGACTTTCTCGCAAAGCTCCAGCAGAATGATGCTCACGTTGGCTCCTAGATCACAAAGTGCATCATAAGTGATATCCCCAACTTGAATGAGGATGCAAAATTAACCGGGATCCCTCAATTTAGGTGGCATCTTCTCCTTCATGATTTAAATGAGCTCCGAAGATCTATATGTCATCCTTACTTCACCAAAATCCTCCAGCTTTCTCTTCCTTGATAAGATCTCTTTCAGAAACTTCCCATAAGCGGGCATCCCTAGAATGGCATCAATGAAAGGAATGTTAATATGTAGTTTATTCATAAGATCAAGAAACTTACCAAAGTGCTTGTCTAGAAGTGCCCTAGCCCTTGATTGAGGGAACGGGAGTGGTGGTTTATAAGTAGGAGGTGGAACATAAACTTCAGATTTATCTTTCGTTTTATGGGGCTCCATCTCGGTTGGCACCTCGACCGAGGTGTTCCTCGTCTTATCTTGGTCCGAGGTGTTCCTCATCTGGTCGAGGCTCGACCGAGGTACTGGATCTGCAGTCTTCAATCCACTGCGTGTTGTAATAGCCATGATCTGTCCTTTTGGGTTGCTCTCTGTCCTTGCTGGGAGCTTCCCTGGATCTCTTGGCGCTTCATTCTCCTTGTTGAAAAATTGTTGTTCTAAGGCTTTTTGTGCCTTCGAAAATGAATTCATAGACGTCTCCATAGCATTGAGCTTGATCAAAATTGCCTCCAGCACATCATCTGGTTTCTTTGGTGGCTGGGACGAACTTGATACAAGCTCCTGACTTCTCAATGTAGTTAAAGAAGAAGAAGGGCGTTAAGAGCATTTTCAGCATGAGAATAAGGGTTACCGGAATTTTGTTTATTAGATCTCCAATTGTTGTTGTTGGAGTTTCTGTTGTTGTTGTTGTTGTTGTTGTTGTTGTTGTTGTTGTTGTGGTTGTTGTTGTTGTAATTGTTGTTCCGCGGCCCTTGATAGTTGTTTCTTCCTTGGTATCCACCGTCTTGCTTCTTCTTCGTTTGAGCTACTAAAAGCTCCTTCAATGCTTTCACTTTATTGCTAAGCGAGGTGAGTTGAGCTCCATTTGATGATGTGTCTTGGAAGCTAACTCTCCTTGCTCCATCAGCAGCTCTTTGATGGGAGTACTTCTCCATGTGTAAAGCTTGATTTTCAATGAAATCCCAAGCTTCATCTATCGGCATATCCATGAAAGTGCCGACGGAAAGTAATTGGAGCTTGAATTGAGTATCTCCATCCAAACCCTTGACGTATATGTCCAGCAACTTGATCTTTGGAATCCCATGATGTGGGCAATCCAACAAATGGTCCTTGAGTCTCTCCCACGACTTGGACAAGCTTTCCTTGTCCTTCATAATAAAAGCATTGATCTTTACCCTCAATTCAGCGGTCTTTGATGGGGAAAAAACTTAGTAAGAAACTCCGTCGTCATCTCTTCCCAAGTGTTGATTTTTCCAGCCGGAAGAGATTGATACCAAGCAAACGCCTTGTCTTTCAATGAGAAGTAGAAAGGCCTCAACTTGTAATTGTTATTCTCCACTCTTGATGGTCTCAAAGTCTCCATCAAAATCTCATAGTTTTACAAATGCTGATGTGGAGACTCTCTCTCCAAACCTCCAAATTGACATTGTCGAATCATGGTTAGAACTTGAGGTCTAAGTTCATAAACATGCTCAACTAGATCACCTAGGTTGACTCCTGGACGCCTGACTTGCTGATTGGGGTCCATCCTCTGTCCTAGGGTTCGTGGAACTCCAACAAAAAGAACATCTCGGACTGGATCCGAGGTGGTGGGTGCAATTTGGCCGGGGAAACTAGGACTGTGTCTTGCCTCGGTCAAGGATTTGGGATCGGTCGAGGTAGAAACTGAGCCCTTAGAGCGGCCATACCAGCTTCAATTCCTTTTGTTCTTGCGCGAGTATCATCTCTCTCTCGCTGCAGTTCTTCTTTATTGAGGCGCAGTTGTTCCAATGCCTCCTTCAATTCGGCTTCAAGATCGCGATTGTCTTGATGGGCCATCTTAGCTTCTTTCAATCTTCTCTTGTAGGTCTTTTTTTTGGTTCGGGATTGTAAGGAACGATTTCCTTCCCAGCACGAATTCTTCGTATAAACCTAAGGAAAGATCCTGCGAAAACACTCAAGTAAAGTGGTCAATAGCAACAAGGGCAATAGCCTCGAAAGACAACCGAAACCGAACTTGGTCTTGACCAAGTCCCCGGCAACAGCGCCAAAAAATTGTTCGCTCCAAAAGGTATGTGCAAGCTGTAATATTTATACCAAGAATAATTGCAAATAGCGAACCCGTTGTGTACGGATCGATTGTAATAAAAGCAAGAATTCCAGGGTCGAACACAGGGACTATGGTGAAACAAAGATCGGTAATTCAGGTTGTCAATAACAAACACGCAACAAAGCAAAGCTATCAAAGATGATGTAAAAGTCAAGTTAAAGGAATGCGGATTCTAGAGATTAAAGCATCAAGTTGTGGTTCCGACTCAAGATCTCAAAGGATAACGTGGACAAAGTTGAGGTTTGCAAAGGGAAGGTGTTTCTAAGGTGGGAATAGATCACCGGGTAAGTCTCACTACTCACTACCCCAAACTAAAGATCCTCTCACCGGGTAAGTCACAAGGTACTAAGGAAAGGAACTATAATCTCAAACCAACACACCACCCAAGGGAATAGAATCAACCTTTACCGGGTAAGTCTCAAGCTAACTCACAAAGATGGGATGAAGGCACACTCAAACCCCGATAAAAGATAAACCTTTATTAACTATCACTCATGATTTTGGGTATACAAACAAAGGAATCATCGGGTAAGTCTCATCCTAGGCTTGCATTGAACCAGGAGAGGTATAACAAGGATAGGATTTGGCAAACTGAAACCTCAACTCAGATAAGGATCAGAAAAGGTCTCACCTCGTTCAGTTATATCCCGTCCCGGCCGAGATGTTCAATGACTGACCGAGGTGTTCGTCGGTTAAGGTAAAGGCTCGAGCTTTCAGGGTCTACTAGGGTTAAGATCATTCTATCATCGTCTTTCCCACAACTTTCAGCCAATCACCCTAGAATCGCATAAAGAACTTAGCCAACAATCATCATGATAATAATAATCATATATGAGAAAGGAATCAATATTCAAACAAGAAAACCTTAACAAAAAGGTCTCAATAACTGAATCAAACAAACAAACAATTAGCATTCCTCAATCACAAATCAAAAAAGACAACAAACCAAACCAACTAAGAAAATCTTACAAACTCCTTCAAAGCCTACTTCAAACTTGATTCTTTCCTTCCTTGAACTTCAACCTTCAAATTTTCCTTCAACTCTGGAGAACTATGCTCCTCTGATCCGGAATTTCCGAGATGATCCGAAGATGGCTGAATTGCAAAAAATCCAACCCTTTATATAGGAGAATTATCTTCTAAAGATAAAATATCTTAAAAATATAATTTCCTTAAAATATATCTTCATATCTTCCAAAATATATCAGCAAAAAAGATATATTCCTTCCAGAAATCCAGCCAAAAATATGTGATATTCACTTTCCAAAAATTGAAGATCTCAACCAAAAATATAGATCTCGCGTCCGGTCATCACTTCGCCTCGGTCCAGACGCTCCTGAAGATCACCTCGGTCGAGGTGGTACTGTAGCGGACCGAGGTGAGTCTCAGCTGAATGTAAAACTCTCTAATATGGTCCAAAATCAATCTTCCAAATCATTTCCATGCTTCCTGAGCTCTTCTTATAACTCCTCAATGCTCCAGAATGTAGCTCCAATGACTCCTTTGCTTTTTTAGCTCCATTTTGGTCCAAAACGTGCCCTTTTCCCTACAATTACAATGAAACTAGGTGTAGACCTCGATTCCCATAAAGGTAGACAAACCAACAATATAATCAAAGAATATACATCCATACATGCAGATTTATGAAGATAAAACGTCTAAACCAATCCCAAAATATAGACAATAATACATGCTATCAACGGCCCACAACCCAAGGAAAATAAGATATTATATGACCTAAAATTCTTCTATAAGAATGAAAGGTGAATACCGCAGAAAGGACGTTCAGAACTAGCGGACGATTGGATACGACGGAAAGACGTCAAAGGCTTTTGACAGCTATTGGAAGGAAGAGATTAAAGGAAGATTACTTAAGGTTCGAGGAAGAAGGGAAGATAAGTTGTAAGGTTTTCTTGGAGGATTCTAGTGAGTTGTTATAATCTTTTGGAACACATTATTGATATATTGTTGGTTTGTTTTGTATTATTGATTATTGGAAACCTTTGTTGAGTTTTTATGCCCTTTCTTGGATATCTTGATTGAATATTGTTTGATTGCTTTGAACTTGATGATTGTTGGCTCAAACCCTGTGCGATTCTAGGGTGATTAGTTGAAGGTTGTGGTATAGACGATGAAAGAGTGAACCTTTACCGTGAGTGGACACTATAAGTTTGTGTTTACCCTAAACCGTACCCTGTCTCGGGCTGTTCTTGGAGTAATCTCGACCGAGATCGATAAGAACTGCATAAGACTACCCACTACTTTACCCGATCTTGAGTTTAGGTATAGTTTGCCAAATCTTGTTCTTGTTGCACCTTTCCTAGTTTATATTCAAGCCTAGGAAGAGACTTACCCGGTGAGTCCCTCGCTTGTTCACCGATGATGATGAGCATTAGGTAAAAAGGTTTATCCTTTGTTAGGGTTTGAGTGTGCCTTCATCCTACCTTTGAGAATTAACTTGAGACTTACCCGGTGATGGTTAGTTTTGTTCCCTTAGGTAGTGTGTTGGTTTGAGTGCTAGTACCTCTCCTTAGTTCTTTGAGACTTACCCGGTGATAGGATCTTTGGTTTGGGAAAGTGGATAGTGAGACTTACCCGGTGATCTATCCCATTGTAGAAATACGTTCCCTTCACAACCTCACTTTGTTCACGTTTATCCTTTAGAAATCTTGAGTCAAAACCACAATTGGATACTTTGATCTCTAGAATCTACGTTCCCCAATTATATTACATATTATTGCTTTTGATCGTTGCTATTGCATGCTTGTTGAGTTAGACTACCTTACTGTTTTTATCCTCACCAAAGCCCTGAGATCGACTCAGGAATATTAGCCCTTACTATGATAGATCCGTACACTGCGGGTTCGCTTATCGTTAGGCATATATTTCAGGATATAGATTTAAATCTTTTTGCACACACACTTTGGAGCGAGCAAGACTCACACCCATGACTCTACCCCTATTTCTTGACTATCGTTAAGAGTCTTCATTCACCACTCTTAAATCATGATTTCTTAGTAAATCGAACGATCCTTAGTGTCATTCCCCAAAAAAATGAAGACAATCAAAGAGAGAACATGTTCCATACAGGTGTCTGATCCAAGAAAAGGTTTGCAGTATGATCATTGTTGGTGAAAGTTGTAGCAACTTGGTAAGCCTTGATGGCATCCAGAATTTACAACTAGATCTAGTAACCATCCACGACCGTACAAACTTGGGTGGATGAATGATTAGAGTTGAAAATAATGTGACAAGCCAATATCTCTCTCAAAATCGGAGCTTACGAGGACATCATTTTATGTGGAGTTGCTACTATGCAGGCCTATTATATTCTTTTGGGTCGACCATGGAAATTCGACAAAGAGGTAAATCACAAAGGACAAACCAACCGATACCTTCAAAGGAGAGAATTTTGTAGTGAAGCCTATGACGTCCGACGAGGTAGAAAACTACTATGAAAAGAAGAATAACAAGGACACCAAGGAGAAACCCGAATAACTCAACCTCATAGATACCCAAAGGAAATCCGTGAAACCACCAGGATTTATCATGGACCCTAAGCGACATACCACCAACAAGGGACCCTATATTCACCACTACGAACTACCCTATCATTAAATTCGTGTTTAGAGAGTTCTTGGCATTTATGCGCGACATGGGGATATTAAATGTAATAATGGATCATATGTGTCTAATATAAGACATCTACAGGGACATTCCGTGGTCTCATGTAGCCACCCACTTTCATACTCTATGCACCCGTTTTAAATTTGAGAGATATCCTTGTAGCTCTATGTTTATTAGTGACATTAAGGTACTAACCCCTAATGCAGGCATCCTAGGACACCAACTGAAGGAAGAATTCTCATCACTCTAAGATGAGAAGTTTAAATTAGAACAAGCTAGAATTTTAACCTTCTATAATGAAATGTGTATACTTTTGTTTATTTTGGTGCATCATCACACGAGATACCCACGACAAGACGAGTCAGGAAGACTTGGATTCGAGGTCGAATCCTTCTAAAGAAGAAGGGGTTGATGGAGGAGCATCTCCAAGACTAGGACCTGACACAAGAGCAGCTCTAAAGCAAGGATCCATGCACTATGTAAACAAGATGAGGATATCAAAAGAAAATGATGTCATGATCACATGGGACTCAAGTAGAAGGAGGAAAGGTCTACGTTTCATTTGAACAAAGAGAAAGATGAAGCGCTATAAAGTCCATCAAATTAAGAGGTCCCGCATGCATCTGCATATAAGAACTCAATAACAAGTAGCAAAGAGGAGAAAAACATTCAGGAAGCAGCTTCACTCCTCAAAATTTAGAAGACCCTGGGCACACATCCACCCTCGAACCAACCGACCAAACACATCGAAGCCAGGACAAGCGTGAACGAGCGAAGAATCATCCATGCACATGTCGAAACTCCGACCAAATGATCATGCATGCATGGAGAATGGATCGGCCATGTACACGTGATTCCCACGCATGCTTGGGTAAAAAATGTGGCTAAATTATGGATCAATGCTATATTTTTTAGCCCACAAATATATGTTTTAATAATGGGTTAATTTTGTGGATTTTTAAATGTTATTTTTAGTCCATGCTATTATATCTAGTTCTCGTAAATAGTTTAAGTCTTATAAAAGAGAAGCTTAAAGATAGGTTGAAATCATATCTTCTAGAGATACTTGACACCCAAGTCTTAGGAGATCCGATCTTATTAGAAGATTGAATCTTATTGAGAAAAGTGGTTTGTGGATATTATTGTAGCAGTGAACATAAACAAGGCTATTATATTTTATGGATACAAACTAGGCCCATTCTAAATTTTTTTAAAAAGGCTCTACCACACCAATATTGTCATTGTTTTAAATTGGAAAATTGTAGGGGTCTACTTTGTATATGTGACACAAAAAAGGCTCTTCTACACCAATATTCTCAATCTTATTTTATTATTTCCTCCAGGCTTGTTTACTTGCATCCCACTTGAGCCACACCTGATATATAGGGATCTCAAGCCTCTTTTTTCTCAACTAGAAATTGAATAAACACTTTACTTTCGGTATTTTCTAGTTGCAACCGAGTTTTGTGGCCTTCCGTGTAGGAAGTTGAGAGTGAGAGGTGTCTTGCTCGACCTACAACTTGAACTTGTTTAAGTGTTTCTGCTTGCGTGCAGCAAGTAGGGTGCTTCAACTTTTCACATGCATACATCTTGGTGCTATAGGGACCATCGCTCTGTTTTGTTTGTGGTTGTACGGAAGGATTCTACAGAATGATGGTCGGTTGTGTGATAAGGTCTATCACGTCTTATCATCCTTTTGAGTCGTTGATTAGGGCTCGACCTTGATCTATCCAACCACCGATCCATAAAACCATCAAATCATCTGTTTTTTCTATTTCTCTTTTTTATTTACGTTTCTATCGAGTCTTTATGGTGTCGAAAGATTGGGTCATTTACTACGACTAACCCCGTATCACCGGGTTTACCTATATCCAAATAAAGATTAAGACCTATAAATAGATACGAGTGGAAATACATTAACATGTGATTAAAAAGGGCACATACAAAATTAATTGTTGAGCGTTGAATAATGAGCCTTAAATCTTGTAAATAAATACGAAACTCAATTGTAGTAAAGAGTCAAGAGCAAATACATGTAAATTGATGTAATGATTCTAATCATGTTGGATCAAGTGTTAGTAGTTATAACATCCAAAGTTCTGGGAACACGAAGCGTTACGGGCTAGGACCTCACAATGGGTCCCTGTAACACCGCGAATTCTCAGAACTCGGGACGTCACTGGTTAGGACCTCATAATGGGTCCCGACCTCAATTTGACAACAATGTTACTAGGATCTTGCAACAAGACACAAATAAAAAAACTGAAATTTCATAAAACCATATTTTAGAGAGATGAATGCAACACAACATCTAACAACCAATAAAACTTAATAAACATAAAAGTCTACCTATCTTCATACGATACTAGAAACAAATAAAGCAACTACCCGACCCCACTCTAAGGAGTACGGAGACCCGACTGACCACTACTTCCGGATCACTCAGCTGCTGCTCTAACCTGCGCTAAATCTAAACAACACAACACAACAACCGTTAGCTAGCTATCTAAATGTTAGATAAATGAAAACAACACACACACAATAGCAAAACTAAACACATATCATACTTTCAAACAATCTATTTACTATCTTTACTTAGGTCATTCACACTACTAAGTATACTTATTTTGTGACACGAGGGATTCCCAAACCTCGCCTCCGCCCCCGTTTACCCATTAGGAATGGATCCGATGCATCTCACCTTGTACATGTATGGTCTAGGTATAGAGAACCTCCCAGTCTCTTGTCAGAGCTGGGCAGTGATGTCACGGCCCGTTATACATATACTTGGGTCATAAAAATAATAAAAGTCGTCCTAGGCATGTTATAATTGTCAAACACTCAACACACACCACTATCATCAATCAACTTGTAACACCCCAAATCCACAGGGCTTGGAATGCTACATTGGGCTAGGATCTCACAATGGATCCTGACCCTAGCCTGACAACAAAATCACTAGATCTTACAACAAGGCACAAGTAGAGTAAAACCAAATACATAAAAGCTGTAATGATAAATCAAAAGAGTTTACAACTCAAAGCCAAGTACAAAACATCAAACATAAACATCTGATACAAAAGATCCCGACCCACACATCCTAATGTACAGAAGTACTTGACAGGTCACACCATCTGGCTCACTCTACAGTCTTCCTAACCTGCAGATCATCTACAACACGGTATACACCGTTAACTACAATAATATATAAGCATGAAGGTAATAGCACAAACACACATCAACATCTCATACATGCAATGTCACACACATTCATTTATTATCTTTTATTACGTTATTCCACTACTAATTCAACTTCTTTTGTAACACGAGGAGCCTAAAGAACCTCTTCCCTTTCCCCGTTAGCATAGGGGTTTTGCATGGGGGTGATCATCACTCGTCCCCCCCCCCTTTTGTTACTGCCTTCCATGCACTTCCCCCTAACCCGCAAGCGGAGACCGGTGGTTACCGCCCTGTTATAATACACTTGGGCCATTTAAATGTAATAAATGGTCATCCTAGTCCGATTTAGGTTATAAATGCACAATCATATGAAAACACACAACCATCACAATCACACAAATCCATAACAGAATGCTAAGTAAGTCCTACGGACTTACCTCATACACTCGTATCCAATACCACGTCACAGCTTCCCCTTGGGGAAGGACTCAACGCCTGCAAAAGCAAGGCACACAACATGATACACTGCAAGGGTTAGGAGACTCGTCTCCATAACCCAAACTAACCTACAACCTCAATCTAAACCTCAAGATAACAACAAGCTCACATATGCCTACAACATAACCTCAACATCAATACAAGTGCCTAAGGCACATCTCTATCATACAACTCATCCTAGCCCCCTAACCTAGCTATCAACTAAGCCAAGGCCAAAGGAAAGGAAGGGAGGAAGATATACCAACCAGGTATGCACCAACAGAAGCAAGAACACCAAGCTGACCCTGTGAGGCGCAGGGGCGGCTCACACCAGGCGCAGGAGCGGCCAACTGTGCAGAGAGTTGGTCCCGACTTCTCTTCAATCCCTTTCTCGACTCTCTTCAATTCTTCAACACACCACAACAACATATATGCACATACACACATATGTGATCATCAAAAGGCTAGGAAATGATCTACACAAGCTCAACTTGTGATCCTAAGTTAGAAAGAAGAAGATAGAAGTTGAAGAACATAACCATCAACCCTAGGCAGCAACTATGGAGCACTCAACACGTCTACCATCTCAACACAATATCAAAAACACTCAACAACAACCTCTTGATCATCCAAGGCCAAAACCACACTCAAACTCTCAAGAACTCACACACACAAGATCAAGAGAAACAAAGAAGATCAAGGAGGATGAGAGGAGAAGGTGAAGAACGTAGAGAGGGTGAAGAAGTTGGAATGAGGTGAAGAAACCTCTCATATGAAGGATAGGGAAACTTATAGGAGAAGCCAGCCGCAAAGCACAAGTCAAAGAGTCAACGAAAGCAGCTGCACTCATACAGAGCCGCAAGTGCGGCTAGCCCAAGGTGTAGGGGCGCCTAGCCGCTAGGGCGGCCCAGGTGGTGCGCAGGGGCGGCTGACTGGGTCAAGGAAAGGCTCACTAAGGCTCAGCAAGACTCCTAACCTCCAAAGACTAAGGCTCTTACACATCTAGCATCTAGAAACCGGCTAAGTAAGTCACAAGGACTTACCTGAATCAAATCACAACTCTCTAAAATATCAAATCGGTCTGCAACCGTGGAACTCAATCGCGTGTCAAACAAGGCACTTCGATCAACATCACATCCCATACTCTTAGAAGTTATAAACTTCTAAGATGTACAATCTCATGAAGAGAAATTACGAAAAAGGCCCCCTTAAGGTAAAATGACTATTTTACCCCTGATCCCGAAACTCCGAAATAATCTATAACCTAGTTCCAAATTCTCCTTTGGGACCTAATTCCATACTCTAGTTCTCAAAAGATAGTTTCCTAAAGATTACAGAAGTTAACCAAAATTCTAGATTTTCATAAAAGTCGCTAAGGTCCGACTTTGGCCTAAGATAAGGGGCTCGAAGAAAAATATAAAAATTCTGAAATAAATCTCTAGGTCCTCTATTTCATGTATACTAAACATAGGGGCAAAGATCTCTCAAAATACTCAACCATAAGTCCTACATAAAACTCTAAAGTTGATATAAAGCTAAAATTTCTATACTTAGCCAAATTTTCCTCAGGTGTAAAAACAACCCAACTGCCCTACTTTGAGTCCTTATAAATCTGACCGTTAATTTGTTCCCAAAATTTAACACCATAAACTACATATATCTGTCTACAAGATATCAAAAATTCAACGGTGGATGTTCGTTCTAAGGCATCGAAAATAATTTCTAAAGACGGCAGTTTACAAGCACAATCATGGAAGTTAACAGTGATGGCCAAGGTCCTAGGTTTGAGTCCCTCTCCTGTGTTCTCCTAGATCATCTAAGTCCAACCTACACCACTCCCATATCCTACTCCTTGATCCAGCATCAAATCTACCCTACTAACCTAAGAGTAACGGAGGGTAAAGACTAGCCTACTCACCCGCTCAACAAGGGAGGACGGGCGGTGCGCTGTCGATCGGCGACGAAGAAATCCCGGCGCTGGCCCTCGTCGACAAGCAGGGTTCGTTCCGACTATGGCAGATGGCTACAACTAATGGCACACGAGTACTCAATAATCACCACAATGCTACTCCTTTCAAACACAGCAAGGAGGGAGAGAGATCGGCGTTTAGCTCGGCGGGAAGATGTTGACGTCGGTGTTGCAGAGCAAAGAGAGGGAAGTAGATGGCTCAACTTGCCGGCGTCGGTGAGATTAGGAGACGCTTAAGAGACTCGGTCTACTGTTCGCCCGTAAACGTGCGTGCAAATAAGCTTTAAATTTATAAAACTAGAATCAAGCAAGCGAACCCGCAGTGTACGGATCGACGTAGTTAAGCAAGAATTCCAGAGTATCGAACACAGGGATTTGGGGAGAATAAATCCTATCGTAGGTTATCAAGCAAATGAATGTAAGAGCTTTGCAAATTATTGGGAAAACAACAACCCTAAAGATCCAAGTATCCAGCTGTGGCAATCGATTCAAGATATTCTTAATGATATAAAGACAGAGTTGAGATATGCAAAGGTATGCTAATGTAAGGTAATCGTACGGTGAAGTTCCAAAAACCTTATATAACTCACCTACAAGACACTCTCTATACAGGTTGTTGAGGCTTCAATATAGAAAGTTTCTAAAGGCAAGAATTAATGTCAAATACCCAAACTTGTAATCCAAGGATCAAGACTAACTTAACCGATTACGGTTATGACACTCACAATCGAGGTAGAGGTTGTTGAGGCTTCACTACCACCTAGAAAAGGCAAGCCGAAACTAAGTTAAAGCAAATCTTTGGCTTTGGATTAAAGTAAAAGCAGGCTCGTAAACTTAAAAGAAATTACGGGTGGATCTTGAGATTCCACGGTCGTGGAACTCAAGAACAAACCGTGATTTTGGGTTGGTCGACGATTCTCTCTAACTCTCAGGGTCTAATCTGTTTACGATCGATCTATCATCATCTAAGCCACAACTATCAACCCTTCACCTTAGAATTGTTAAGGGTTTTTAGCCAACAATCATCATTATGATATCAAATTCAAAGATTAAAAGATTGAAAGATGAAAACTTCCGAAAACTTCCGATAAACTTCAAATTAATCTCAAAGTCACAATCAAGAACGAATATCGTTAATAGATTCGGAATAGAACAAACAAACACAATCTTAGGTATGAAGGAAGAACGGGATGTCAATCCGTCTTCTAAATCAAACCTAAACAAGAAGAGAAATCTCCTTGCAAATACTCTTCCGAATCTTTGATCTTCCGTCAATCCGGAAATCTCAATCACAATCTCCACCAAAGTATGAGATTAGGGCAACTCCAAAGATGAGCGCAAAGTACGTCCTTTGCAAAATCGCCAAGATCTCTAAGTCGCGGCGTGGGTGAAAAGTGCGTCAAACGGAGTCGTAAGCGTAAGTCGCAAAGTCTCTAAGCGGAGATGACGGAATCTCCCTTCGTCCGTCCTTTTATAATGTATCATGAAGTAGCGGCCCAACCCAATCTTTTAAAAGATCGTGGCTTAAAGTGTGGCGAAAAAGATCGCCAAGATCACGGTCGTGGAAGGTTCCACGACCGTAATTTAGAGCGTGGAATTAGACACGGTTTGAACACATGATTCCACGACCGTAGAAGCCACGGGAATGAATCACGCTTCACTTGCTAGGGTTCCACGGCCGTGGAACTGAACGTGGTTTGTAGTACGGCCGTATTTTACAGCGTAATTTAGGGCAAGAACGTGATTCTTCCCTAGCCTCGTGCATTCCTCAAGTTAGCTCTCTTTTGGCTCCTAAGAATGCCCTCAATCCATGGACATACTCAATCAACTCATCCTTGCTAAATTCCGTTCGGAAATGGCTCTCAATCACCTATAATCAACATAAAGCTTGTGTAGACATCCATATCGACAATATAGGCAAACTAGCTCACAAATGCAACAATGCTCAATCAAAGACTAGCAATATGAATCAAATACACTTAGAAAACGTGCCTAAAATATCACAATATTTCATGCTAACAAATAACCCCATACTTAACACTTGCTTGTCCCTAAGCAAGGTCTTTCAAAAGCTTTAAAACAAGAGTTAGGATGAAATATGTGTACCTTTTCAAAGCAATACTTCTTTTGGTTGAATGTGCCTTCCAAACAATAGATCACTCTCAAATCTTGCTTCAATCGTTTATAGACTTTCATACACTTAATCAAAGAGTAAAGAGTAAAGAAAACTCATGAATCAATCAAACTTCTATACAAACATCATAACCTTCAAACATTATCAAAATCAATTATAAGAAACCTCAATTTAGATCACCAAGCCATATAACATTCTTTTGATCTTAAGGACTTTCAAAGAAAAAGGTCTAGAATGTGGAAAGGGAAGGAAAGTTTAAGGAATGTGGTGCATGAATCCGGGAAACTTTAAGGAATGTGTAACATTCTCTAGAATGAGGAAAGGTTAGCGGATCGAAATCCAGTTTGACCTGGTATTAAACGAAAAATAAATTTTCCGGATATTACATCAATGCCCCCTTAAAATAAGTTTTGTCCCAAAAAATAGAATAATGTATCTAATCAAACGACTTTCTTTGTACAACTTGGTTTCACTAAATCCCGTTTTCTAACATGCAACTACTCAATCATCATAATCAGGCAACACATAAAAGAAAACACAATCACTAAATCCAAGGTAAAAACATAAAAATTCAAACAACAAAGCATCCGAGTACTAACTCGTCGGTACAGAAGTAGCGACTAACTCCGCAAAGAACTCGGGATAATTACGTCTAATACTCTCCTCTGTCTCCCAAGTGGCCTCATCGGCTCCTCGTCTGGATCACTGGATCCTCCACATCAGTATCTCCTTGGACCACGTATGTCTAGTACTGCGCTCAAGGACAACTTACCGGGTACTCAACAAAAGTGTGGCCAGGCTCAACTATCAGATCCTCGTGGCTGATGACGTGTCTCGGGTCCGGGATGTACTCTCTCAACTGAGATACATGGAAGACCGGATGGACACCCTCTTGTCTCGGCGGTAGTGCTAATTGGTAGGAAACCTCTCCGACTCTCTCCAAGATCTCAAAAGGTGTGACATATCGGGGACTCAGCTTCCTCTTAATGCGGAAACGTCGGACGCCTCTCGTCGGTGACACTCTCAACCACACCTATGCACCCACTCTAAACTACAAGGGTCGACGCCGTTTGACGCCGTTTGTTGCCGTAGGATTTCTTACGACTCTGAGCTGCTAACATCCGCTCTCGGACTAGGGTAATCCGAGCGATGTCATCCTGTATCTGGTCTGGAGCTACTCCATCAGCTCTGCTAGGCTCATCCCTGCACAATGGCATGCGATATCTCGGCCTGTACAAAGCCTCATAAGGGGCCATCCCAATAGACGCGTATCAACTGTTAGTATATGAAAACTCTACAAGGGAAAGGTGATCATGCATACATGTCCCCAATCTAGTACACACGCCCGCAACATGTCCTCTAACGTCTGGATAGTCCTCTCAGACTGACCGTCGGTCTGTGGATGGTAAGCAGTAGTAAAATGGAGACTCGTCCCTAAAGCAGTATGTACCTACTGCCAAAATCTTGAGGTGAAACGTCCATCCCTATCAGAGACGATAGTCCTCGATACTCCACGGAGTCTCACAATGTGTCTGGTGAACTCCTTAGCTAACGACTTACCGGCCACGTTTCCTTAATCAGAATGAAACGTGCGGTCTTCGTCAGACGGTCTACCACTACCCAAATAGCATCAAAACCTCTATTGAGTCGCAATCCCGTGAAAAAGTCCATATTGATATCCTCTCACTTCCACTGTGGTACTGACAGTGGGTGGAGCTCTCCTCCAGACCTACGATGCTCAATCTTGACCTGCTGATAGGTCACACACTGAGCTACATACCGAGCCACTTTGTAACACCCCAAATTTTGGCGCGCTTTTTTATATTTATTTTATCCTACTTCTCTCGATATTTTATTAGCTTAAATATTTTTATTTATGATTAAAAAGTATTTTACGACGTAAAATAGCTTTCCCGAGTACATTTATATTTTAGGTTTATTTTCGGAAAATGTCGGAAAAATTTTCCGACTCAGAAATCCCATTCCGAATGCTTTTGATCGGGTTTACTTCATTCCCATCTTTTCCCATTTGTTTATTTTCTTCTATTTTTCCTTTTATACTTTTTCCCTTTCTTCTTGCGTGAAGAAAAGAGCATGTGCAGTCCTGCACAACACCCGCCCCCTCGTTTGCACCCCTCTGTTTTTCCATTCTAGCCTCAGCTTCTACACCTCAGTCTGACTCCCTCCTCTCCATCTTTCTCACCAGCCTCCCCAACCTTCATTCTCTCCTTACTACCCCTGTGATGATCGAACATCTTTTCCTCTTCTTCTTTTGGGCGTTGCTACTGCTTCTTTGCGAGTCTTGGAACAACCAGTAGCAGCCATTGGATCCCTCCACTTTGAGCCATCGCCAGAGCCTGTGCAACTACTGCTTCTTTGTGATGCTCTCTGCCTCGCATCCTTTGGTCCCTATTCTTCAATTTTGTCTCTGTATCCCTAGTTACCCCACACCACTGGACCATTCCTATCTTCTGCAACCGCCACCGGAGTCGCAACTGAGGAGCCACCCTCCTTACCGCCATTGCCGCCAACATCATCTCTATCTGTCTTTCACCATCTTCCCGCTCTTCTGCTGCAACAATCGTCAAAAACAAAACAGGGGAGACCTCTCCACCCTCGCAACCGCCATTGAGCGGCCCTGCCGTCGCACCACCGGACCTGGGGCCTCCCTTGTCAAAGCCGAAGTGAAGCCTAGCCTTGCCGCCTTCGTCTCGCCGGGAATCTTCACCTGAGGAGCCTCCTCCGTTGGCCTCTTCTCCCCTTCTCTTCTGTTGCAATCAGGAACCACTGCCTTCCCTTCGCCGGATCCCGAGCCACCGCCAAGGAAGGCTAGCGTCTACATCCACCGGAGGGAGCCTGGGAGCCCTGCCGTTGCCTCGGCCGCAGGAGGTGCCGCCGCCAGGCCGCCTGCTTCTTCCTTCCCCAACTTATGAATCGATTGAGGATGAGCTGTTAGGGTATATAAAATCAAGCCCCTCTCCTTTAAATATAATTACAGATTTGTACCTATATTTTATAATTGCAGAATTGGCCCAACTTTTGTGAATTTAACAAAAGTGCCCTCTGCATGTACAATTACAGATTTTGGCCCAAAGGTTTTGTTTACGGAAAATGTCCCAAGTTCCTAGAGTTGTATAATTTTCCCGGAAAATGTATTTACAGGTTTTAAACTTGGATTTTACTTTGAGTTATATTCTTATATTATATATACTATATATATTATGCCTTTTTTAGATTTATTTCGGATTTATGGCCAAATATTTAATTGCGGATTATGACCGAGTTCTAAAATTGTATATATTGCCCGGAAAGTGCTTTTAAGATTTTGACTCGGATTTGAACTAAGGGGGTTATTCTTATAGTTTATATATTCTATGTAGTATGTCCAAATTTAGCGTTATGCTAAATTTGTTTAGTTTGGTGCTAGGTTCGGAAGCGCCCCGATAAAGGCCTATCGAGTCCAAGTCGACATCCGTTGAACGACTTCCATCTTTTGACGTCGTGTGAGTATTCTTTCCCCTCGATCTAGTTATGTTAAGTTTTAGTATCATGCTAGGATGGATCTGGCATAACTTAGACTGAATGCCAAGTAGTGTCCATGAACCTTAGGTGAGTTTTGAGGACTTGATATTATTTTATGGATTGACGTTGATTCTAAGCTTGAGGTGATATTGCAGTCTAGTGAGATTGTTATAAGGATTTGAGTATATGGTTTGATCTTGTGAGTATTTGAGGCTTGAGGCTCTCGTTATATGCTTGTTGAGATTATGAGCTAGGATATACTTATCCTAGCATGTTGTTGTTCCCGCTGAGTTTGTTTGGACTAGGCTTGTTATCCTAGCGGTGTTGTGAGTTATGATCTTGCGAGATCCTTGGGTTTAGAAGTCTTAGGACTTCTAGCTTCTTTTGAGTGTGATGTGAGCATGGGGGATTCTAGGATGTGGTCCTAAAATTGAGAGTTAAATGGTCTTGCGTAGATCATTTGTATAGAAGTCTAAGACTTCTATTGTGAGTGGGTTGTTGTTGATATAGTTATCTTCTTGTGAGCAAGTTATGGGCTTCCTCCCCAAAGGAAGCAAGAGTGTTGTGAGTTGAGTGTGGTGACGAGGTAAGTCTCCGGACTTACTTAGCTCGTATGCCTTGTATTAACATTGATGTTTGTTTGGTGGTGTGTGTTTATTCTTAATTATTTATAACAACTAAACCGGAAATAGGATTACCGACCTTTATATTATTTTGGCCCAAGTGTATGATAACGGGCGGTGACAACTTGTCTAGCTCCCGCGAGAGCTAGGAGGTTCTCGGCGACTATCCCGTGCTGGTAGACGGTCGGATGCGTCAGTACCATTCCATGCCGGTAAGTAGGGACCGAGGCGAGTTTCGGTGACTCTCGTGTCACAACCTAAGTTGAATTAGAACGGGATATGACTTAATAATAATAAGATAATAAACCGGACTTCTGTGCTTTGGAGTGTACTGGGTGTTTATGATGATTGACTTGTATTTGTGCCTTTCACCTTGATTCTAATGCTTTGAATATTAGCTAACGGTTTTAAACCGATTGTTGTAGATTTCCTTGCAGGTTAGGAATGCGGCCGAGAGATCCGGAAGAGTGGGCAGCCGGAGTTCCGTACAGTTTAGGATTGGGTTTCGGGTGGAGTTGAGTTTGAGTATTGTATTTATTGTATGTTGTATGGCGTTTAGTCTTTGGGGTTGTATCTTCGGCTGAAGTCCTTTGCTGTATTCTTTCGGGTTTTTCTTTTCATTGCATAAAAATGTATTTTGGTTTTGGCCTTTATTTGTGCCTTGTTGCAAGATCCGGTGAAATTGTTGTCAAGCTAAGGGTCGGGACCCATTGTGAGGTCCCAACCCGTAACATCCCGAGTCCCGTGGATTCGGGGTGTTACACACGTCGGGCTTCAAACCACCCCACCAGAAGGAACGTCTCACATCCTTGTACATCTTACTCGCTCCGGGATCTACTGAGTATGGGGTAGCATGAGCGTCACCTAATATCCTGTCTCTCAACTCACTGTCTGATGGCACACAAATATGGTCTTGACGTCTCATCACTCCATCAGCACCAATAGTGAACTGAGGTGCTTCATCTCGAGACATCTTGTCTCGGATCCTGGTCAAAGTCGGGCATGTCTCCTTCTGTCGGATCTCACCCAACAAATCAGGAAGTAACTCCAAAGTAGCCAACTGACGGACTGTATCTGGAAACTGAATCTTTACCTCTAACCAAACCAAATCTCTCAGCAACTGCGGTTGTACTGTCAACCGGGCTATCGCCTTCTCCCGAGGTGTCTTCCGGCTCAAAAGTTGTTGAGACGCATAGGCTATGACCTTACCCCTCTGCATCAAAACACACCCCAAGCCTAGCTTGGATGCGTCACTGTATACCACAAAGTCATCTATACCCTCAGGTTGTGCTAAAATCGGAGCAGACGTCAATCTCCTATTCAACTCCTCAAAACTCCACTGACACGGCTCAAACCAAACGAACCGAGTAGTCTTCCTCAGAACGCAGGTAAGTGGTCGGGCAATCAGGGAGATCCCTTCCAAAAACCGGTGGTAGTAGCCTGCCAAACCGAGAAAGCTGCGAACCTCCTTAACATTCTTCGGAGGTTGCCAAGATGACACTGACTCGACCTTCACCGGATCGACCTTAATCCCCTCAACAGTCACTACATGACCTAGGAAAGCCACCTCTGACATCCAAAACTCACACTTGGATAGCTTAGCATAAAGTTGGCTGTCCTGTAGAATCTGTAACACTGTCCTCAAGTTCCCGGCATGCTCCTTTCGACTCCTAGAGTAAACTAGGATGTCGTCAATGAAGGCCACTACAAACTAGTCTAAAAAGCCGATGAAAATCCCATTCATCAGCTCCATGAACACTGCTAGCGCATTAGTGAGCCCGAATGGCATCACTACAAACTCATAATGGCCATACCTAGTCCGGAAAGCGATCTTAGGTATGTCCTGATATCTCACCCTCAGCTGATGATAACCCGATCTCAAGTCGATCCTCGAAAACACAAATGCTCCATGCAACTGGTCAACAGATCATCTATGTGAGGCATTGGATACTTGTTCTTGATGGTGACTTTGTTCAACTCTATGTAGTCGATGCATAGCCTCATCGATCCGTCCTTCTTCCTCACAAATAATACTAGCGCTCCCCAAGAGGACACACTAGGGCGTATGAAGCCCTTCTCAGCCAGTTCCTCCAACTGATTCTTCAGCTCAAGCAACTCTATCGGTGCCATGCGGTACGGGGCCTTCGAGATCGGTCTCGTGCCCGGCTCCAACTCAATGCTAAAATCAACGCTCCTCTGTGGGGGTAACCTTGGTAGATCGTCACTAAATACCTCTACAAACTCACACGCAATTGGTATCTCCTCCACTGTCAAGCTCTTGCGTTCCTTCATGGCATAACACCAAAAGGCCTCGCAACCCTGTGCTATCAGTCTTGCTACTCTCACGGCGCTTATAACGGTGCCGGACTTTCCGAGGTCCCAACCTAAAAATATCAGTCTGTGACCTTCCTTAGTTGCGACAGCCACGGTCCTCCTTCCAATGTCTAAGACCGCTCCATGTCTTGTCATCCAATCCATCCCTAAGATCACGTCCTCGTGTGCTAAGGGCATGACTAGGAAATCTACCAGCCAATCTCGAGCTTCCAAACGAATGGGGTAGTCATAAATCTCTCGGGTCCCTCTGACCTTACTCCCATAAGGTAATCCTATCATAAATGGTATCCCCTCTACAGTAGCTAAGGAAAACCTATCTACGCATGCATCAGATATAAAGGAGTACGTAGCACCCGTATCAAACAAAACTCGTACGGGTAAATCATGGATCCAGATAGTACCTGTGGTCGTCGATGCCTCTGGTTGATCAACACTCCTCAACTCAAACACCCGCACCGGGACTCCCTTGGTATCAGCTGTACTACCACGTCCCCTGCATAGAGCTTTGTGAGGAAGGATATCCTGGAGCCTTATACTGTTGCTGCTGACCTGGGGCTCGGTACTGTTGTTGCTGACTCGGAGCTCGGTACTGTGGCGGCCTCTGTCCGCCCCTTGATAGACCTGCAGGGGAAGAACCCTGCTGAGATGGAGTCTTGCCCTAGCGGCAAAATACAGATCTATGTCTAGACTTGCCGCATTGAAAGCAGGTCACCAGCGGCTTTGTGTAGTTCGATCGGATGTGTCCGTAGCCACTACAGTTATGACAATGTGAACCCCCAGCTAAAGTAAGAACTGTAGCGGTATGAGCATGTCGTCCCTGAGTTTGTCCTCGTCCATAACCAGCTACTTCCGTACTACCACTAGCATATCTTGTCCTTTGCCGCTTATCCGGCCTATCTGACTGAGCAGCTCTCCTCGGAACTGGCCTATCCCTCTCATATGAAGAAGCCCTATCGTGATAGTCTGAGAGAGACTCGTAGTGAAATCCTGCAAGATAAGAACGAGTGTTCTCTCTCAATCTCCGAGAAAAGAGGTGCACATGTTGCTCCTCATCTGCTCCCAACTGGTGACTCGGATATGAATAGTCCGGCACTAGGAATGAGCCTCCTCCGTGAACAAGGTATGTACTAACTCCACATGTTGATCCTCTAGGCAGCGTATAGCCTCCAGTGCCGTCTCCACGTGCCCTATCCAATGCTCCACTTCCAACCTTATCTCCCCATCAAATGAAGGAACCTTCAAAGTGTTGAAAGCCTTCAACCACTCATCTGGCCTCGGTGCTCTAGACCTAGCACGAGCCCTATCCACCACAGCTCTCCTCACAAGCACAACTGGCGCCTGAGTCACTCTCTGTGACACCTGAGCTGACCTAGCCGGTACTAGCGGTACTGGGGCAAGTCCCTCTGCCCTGGCAGCTTCCTCCATACGCTGGACGTATGCTCTGTACTCAGATGCCCCTATAGAGACACGTCCTGATCCAGTTGAACGTGCTCCCTATGCTCCAAACCTAGCAGCGGTCTCATTCCTGACCACGGGAACCACACTCTCAGCCACCTCCTCCACTCCAACATCTGGCATGCTCACTGCTGGTGGATCCTCTCGAGGAGCTGGACCCCGACCTATCGCCCCTACCCTGTCCAACTGGAGGGAGAGGTGGACGACCTCTACCTCGACCAGTAACTAGTGTAGCCCTCGTACGTGCCATCTGCTCGAGTGATAACAACTACAGTTATAATCTAGCTAATAAGTCAAAAGAGAGTAAAAACCTAAAGTCCATACTAAGCATACTGAGATCTGCGGTAGTAGTGGTGGTCAGCCGTACTTTCTATCCCAACCAGACTATGCATGCATTTTGAAAACCAAAAGTCCTTTTGAAAACTCAGATCCCTTTTCGGGTTCTGCTTATTTACTTATTCGGCCTTTTAGAAGATTTCAAGTGCCATTGTGTTCGCTCCAAACGGTGTGTGCAAGCTTTAAATTTATAACCCTAGACGTAAGCTTAAAACAAGGATGCGAACCCGCAGTGTACGGGTCAATCGTAGTAAAAAGCAAGGAATTCCAGGGGTCGATCACAAGGACTTAGTGAAACAAAGTCCAATTACGGTATGCTTATGTAAATACTAACCACAAAGGCAATTAAAACAATCAAAGATGATATAGAAGTCAATAAAGCAAACATGCAATTCTAGGGATTAAAGCATCTAGTTGTGGTTCCAACTCAAGATCTAAAGATAAGCGGACAAAGCTGAGATTTTTGCATAGGGAAGGTGTCTCTAAAGTGGAGTAGATCACCGGGTAAGTCTCACTACTCACTAATCCTAAACCGTAACTCCTATTACCGGGTAAGTCTCAAGGAATTAAGATAAAGAACTATAACCTCAAACTAACACGCCATCTAAGGGAATAGAATCAACCTTTACCGGGTAAGTCTCAGGCTAAGTCACAAAGATGGGATGGAAGCACACTCAAACCCCAATAAAGGATAAACCTTTATTACCTATACTTATGATCTTAGGTAAACAAACTAAGGAATTACCGGGTAAGTCTCATCCTAGGCTTGCATTGAACCAGGAAAGGTGTAATAAGAATAGGATTTGGCAAACTCTAATACTTAACTCTCAGTTTCGGATCATATAAGTCACCTCGGTCAGAAGTATTCCACCCCGGCCGAGATGTTCATCGACTGAGCGAGATGCTTAGGGTTAAGGTTAAAGACTCGAACTTTCAGGGTCCTACTGGAATCTAAGATCATTCTATCATTGTTAATCCCACAACCTTCAGCCAATCACCCTAGAATCACACAAGGAAATTAGCCACTCATCATCATGAAAGTATGAATCAAATATATAAGAAGAAGGTGAATATTTGAACAAGAAGAATTTAATGAAAATACTTCAATAACTGAATCAAATATCACAACAAAAGCGTTCCTTGGATATAAATCCAACAAAGGAAGACAACAAGGAAGGGAATCTAAGATAATCTTACAAAAACCCTTCAAAAGCTATAAAAGCTACAATCTTCCTTCTTCAACCTTCAAAAAGGTTCTTCAAATCTCCCAACTAGAGTATGGCTGCTGCGGCGTATAAACCCTGATCGGTGGTATAGCATGATGTTGGATTTGTGGAAATCCAACCCTTTTTATAGAAAAATAACCCTCCAAAGATAAGATATCTTAGAAAGATCTCTTCCCATAAAAATAGGTAAAATATATGATCTAGCATATCTTCTTCCTTCCAGGAGCCAAGCCCAAAAATATAAGATCTCTTTCCAAAGATAAAAGATCTCAGCCAAGAATAAAATATTCTCGCCGCGTCCTAGGTGTTCGCCTCGGTCGAGTCGACTTCTCTGGATCACCTCGGTCGAGGTGAATCTGTGGTCAACCGAGGTGAGTCACAATTGAATGTGAAATCTCTCAAATCTGGTCCAAAGTAAATCTCTAATCCATGGCTATGCTTCCTGGATGGTTCCTTATGTTCCTGAATGTAGCTCCAATGACTCCATAGCTCCTTTTGCTCCTTTTCGATGCAAAACGTGCCATTTTACCTACGATTACAACAAAACTAGGTGTAGACCTCGATTCCCGCGAAGGTAGATGAAATGGTAATGTAATCACATAATATACATACAAATATTTAGATTATTGAAGATAAAACGTCCAAACAAACCCCAAAAAATAGACTATAATTCATGCTATCACATTGTTGCCAACCTAGAGCTCTGATACCATGTTGTAACACCCCAAATTCTCAGAACTCGGGACGTCACTAGTTAGGACCTCACAATGGGTCCCGACCTCAGTTTGACAACAATTTTACTAGGATCTTGCAACAAGACACAAATAAAGAAACCAATATTTCATAAAACCATATTTTAGAGAGATGAATGCAACACAACGTTTAACACCCAACAAAACTTAATAAACATAAAAGTCTATCTGTCTTCATACGATACTAGAAACAAATAAAGCAACAACCCAACCCCACTCTAAGGAGAACGGAGACCCGGCTGACCACTACTTCTGAATCACTCAGCTGCTGCTCTAACCTGCGGTAAATCTAAACAACACAACACAACAACCGTTAGCTAGCTATCTAAACATTAGATAAATGAAAACAACACACACACACACACGCACAATAGCAAAACTAAACACTTATCATACTTTCAAACAATCTATTTATTATCTTTACTTAGGTCATTCACTCTACTAATGATACTTATTTTGTGACACGAGGGATTTCCAAACCTCGCCTCCGCCCCCGTTTACCCATCAGGAATGGATCTGATGCATCTAACCTTGTACCTGTATGGTCTAGGTACATAGAACCTCCTAGTCTCCTTTAGAGCTGGGCAGTGATGTCACGGCCCGTTATACATACACTTTGGGCATAAAAATAATAATAGTCATCCTAGGCATGTTATAATTATCAAACACTCAACACACACCACTATCATCAATCAACTAACATCTAGAAACCGGCTAAGTAAGTCACAAGGACTTACCTGAGTCAAATCACAAATCTCTAAAATCTCAACTCGGTCTACAACCGTGGAACTCAATCGCCTGTCAAACAAGGCACGTGGATCAAAATCACATCCCATACTCTTAGAAGTTATAAACTTCTAAGATGTACAATCTCATGAAGAGAAATTACGAGAAAGGCCCCCTTAAGGTAAAATATCTATTTTACCCCTGATCCCGAAACCCCGAAATAATCTTTAACCTAGTTTCAAATTCTCCTTTGGGACTTAATTCATTACTCTAGTTCTCAAAAGACAGTTTGCTAAAGATTTATAGAAGTTAACCAAAATTCTAGATTTTCATAAGAGTCGCTAAGATCCGACTTTGGCCTAAGATAAGGGGCTCGAAGAAAAATATAAAAATTCTGAAATAAATCTCTAGGTCCTATATTATATGTATACTAAACATAGGGGAAAAGATCTCTCAAAATACTCAACCATAAATCCTACATAAAACTCTAAAGTTGGAATAAAGCTAAAATTTCAATACTTAGCCAAATTTTCCTCTGCTGTAAAAACAGCCCAACTTCTCTACTTTGAGTCCTTATAAATTGTAATGCGACCGTTAATTCGTTCCCAAAATTTAACCATAAAATAAATATATCTGTCTACAACATATCAAAAATTCAACGGTGGATGTTCGTTCTAAGGCATCAAAAATAATTTCTAAAGACGGCAGTTTACAAGCACAATCTTGAAAGTTAACAGTGATGGCCAAGGTCCTAGGTTTGAGTCCCTCTTCTGTGTTCTCCTAGATCATCTAAGTACATCCTACACCACTCCTATATCCTACTCCTTGATCCAACATCAAATCTACCCTATGAGTAACGAAGGGTAAAGACTAGCCTACTCACCCGCTCAGCAAGGGAGGGCGGGCGGTGCGTTGTCGATCGGCAACGAAGAAATCCCGGCGCTGGCCCTCGTCGTCAAGCAGGGTCCGTTCCGACTATGGCGGATGGCTGCAACTAATGGCGCACGAGTACTCATTAGTCACCACAGTGCTATTCCTTTCAAACATAGGGCAAGGAGGGAGAGAGATCGGTGTTTACCTCGGCGGGAAGACGTTGACGTTGGTGTTGTAGAGCAAAGAGAGGGAGGTAGATGGCTCAACTTGCCGGCGTCGGTGAGATTAGGAGACGCTTAAGAGACTCGGTCTACTCACCCTAGACGCTCACTGGAGACACCCGTACGCGACTATGCATGGTAGAGGCTACGGCTTCTGGGTTCGTTGGTGCAACTACGGTTTGTAGAGGACGGCGGTAAGGGTTTTGTTTGGCAAGGACAGACATATGGGTGGTGGTTTTCTCCAGAATGCGTGAGGCTATGGTTGCGGTAGATGGAAATTAGGTTTAGCGTTTATTATGATTAAGGGAAAAATGATTAGGTTAGGTTAATTAATTAGGGGTTAGGGTAAAGTTATGGGCTGGCCGGAAGTTTGTATGTGCTGGGCCTAATCCGATGGGCCTGCTCATCCAGTTAGGTGATGGGCTATTTAGTGAGTCATTAAATTGTACGGAACTACTCTTCGGTTTTTAATCGTACGAAATTGTTTTTCAGTTTACATATTTATCATTTTTTGTGAATTAAGTTACATAAAATGATAGAATTTTGATAAAATTTTGATAAAATTTTGATAATGTGTAACATTCTCTAGAACGAGGAAGGGTTAGTGGATCAAAATCTGGTTTTACTTGGTAATAAACGGAAAATAAATTTTCCGGATATTACAGTCCCGACCCTCAAAGTAACAACGATACAATGGATCTTACAACAGGGCACAGACAAATGAAAACCAAAACTCAATATAAAACCAAAGGTTTAAACCAAAAGAAGCGTAAAAGACTCGCAGCCGAGTTCAAAACAAAAAGGGAAACAACAACTGAAAATAAACTCGAGCCCGTCCTATAATGTACGGGAACCCCGGCTGACCACACCGTCTGGATTACTCAGCAACACCTATATCCTGCAAGGCATCTACAACATCGGTATAAACTGTTAGCTAACATTCTAGATAACAAAAAGAACGTAAGGGAACAAGCACACATAAGATAAAGTAAACATATAGCATGCTTGCACTCAACCGGTTGCTATCTTTCATTAAATTATGCATTACTAATTCAACAAGAGAATCTCCCGAAACTCGCCTCCGCTTCCGTCTACCAACAGGAATAGATCAGTACTATGCGTTACTTGTGGGCCTGGGTTGCAAGAACACATTCTAGTCTTCTATATAAGTAGACAAGTGGAATAAAGCTCCATCCTAGTCCGGTTATCCGTTATAACAAGAATAATAACGCAAACAAGCCATAACACCCAAACCAATATGCGGAATGAAGCTAAGTAAGTCCAAGGGACTTACCTCACTCGAAGGTAACTCAAACAATCAGAGAACAACTCAGATCCCTCAAGAAAGGAGCAAGGAAAGCCTATTCATACAAGGCATCATGAATCAGGAACAATACGGTAGCTAGAAGTCTATAACTTCTAGTCTCTATGATCTCTAAGAGATCTCAATATGCTAAGGGCTCGACCTTAGTCTTACAGCACACTCAGGGGGCACTAACATCCATAAGAATCAAGGAAAGGAACGAGGAAAACAAGGAAGGAAGCAACTCATCAAAGATGGGGGCAACTACAAAGGAAACCGCAAGGGTGGCTGGAAACAGCGCAGGGGCGGCAACCCGTGGGGACGGCAAGGCAGGGCACCGGGGCGGTTTCTATGACAGAAACACTGACTTCTCCTTCGACATCAAGAAACTTCACCAAAGGCCAAAGCTTTCTTTTCTCAACACACGACCACGTCACAACTCAACCAAGGGAGCCTGTGAACTTCAATGAATCAACAACGAGAATGCCAACAAGAATCAAGGCTCAACCTGATACTTGGAGAAGAAGAAAAGGAAGAACGAAAGAAGAAAGCGAACAGAAGGAAAAGGCATGCAACATCTCATGAACGTGAGGAAGAATCAGATAAGAAGGAACTTACACGTTCAACAAGATCACAGGGGAAGCAAGGGAAATGGCAGCAGCTCTCAAGGTTGAAGAACGTATGCAAAAAATGGGAAAAAGAAGGGAAATAGGGAATTTATAGAAAGGGGTGGAAAGATAGAAGGAAGGACATTCTAGGGTTAGGAAGAAGATAAGAAAGTCCATAAGATAGAAGATCGAATATTCTATCTATGGAAAGAAGATAAAACGAACGAAAACAGATCGGACACGATATGCGGCGAATCCGCAGGGGCGGATTGCCCTGCTGCAAGGGCGGCCAGCCGCAGGGAGACCTTCTTCACCGCGGGGGAGGCAAAGGCAAAAACTGGGTTCTTACAATAGTAATAGGGAATTTGAGATACATAATCCATATGCAATGAAATGAAATGTGAAACTTAAAATTGTTGGTATGTAAAGATGAACACAAGTATTTAGATGGAAACCCTAGCCAACAAACTCGTTGGGATCGGGATGAAACCATTGCCTCCTTTAACGGTCAGGACTTTAAATAATTGTATTATGCTCTTTGTGTACATATTAATAACTTCAACTTCCCGAGTACGCCCTTATTAATCTACTTGACCCTCAGAACTAAATACTCTCACTAAAGAACCTACAAGCCAAAGCTTGTTGTGTGCGTTGAATGCTCCTTATGTCCCTCCTTATAGCGTTAAAGAAGCACACTTCATTACAAGATCTTCGAGTTCTTATATAGGCCTAAACATTCCCGGGATACCAATATCATAGATATTTTCCAAAAATCTTACTCTTCATATTCTATCCATATCTACCCTATACAAAATAAACCGTAAAACCCAAATATATCACATAAGGAAACTATCGATCTTCATATTAAAATGCGATTGTGTTGCTTGAAAATCCTATCAAATTGTGATTTATCTTTTAGGTCCATAGTTGATTTGATTCGATTTGTAATGGTAGCATGAATCACCGTTCGACTCTAGATTCCCTCGTGTGAATCTCTAGTGTTTGTTGATGGTTATTTGGTGTCTTTGAACATGTCTTCTTCCAAAACTGTTTGAGATAATTCAACTTTACTTGGCTTGGTCTTCATACTTGTAGACTAAGATAAAGCACACTCCAAACATAAAATCCTTTAGTTTTTCGTCATCAAAACTCAATAAGAGAAATATGAGCAGTCAACTACATTCATTTGCTCTAATAATTTCCCCCTTTTTAATGCTAATAAACTTCTTTGAAGAATTGAATAGGTGAATAATAACGATATAAATACTCTAGAAGGGGGGTTGAATAGAGTATGAGAACTTTTTGCAATATCGTATATCAAGGCTTTGAAACTAATCTCAAGGCCTTGAAGTCGATCTATGCGCTTATTGACAAAACTGTTTCTCAAGGCTTTGAAATGGATTTCAAGGCCTTTACTTCGAAACATGCAAAATATGGTTAATCACAATTTAAGCGGTAGAAAGTGCGGAATAGAAAAGATCGACACGACGATATGTTTATGAAGTTCACCCATAACAGCCTACTCTTTGCCTAGGGTTTCAGGCCCTAGGATTCTAACTATCTTTTAGCTACTTTTTGTGAATCCTAGCTACAACTTAGAATAACTTCCCTTCTTCTCTCAATGTAGCCTCAATGCTACGATTTACTCAACTCTATTCTAGCAATAATAGCCTAGTTACTTCATAGAGTAACACACTCGAGTATAACACTCTCTAGATATTCCAATAGAGCTCTAGTGTTTATCTTCACACTAAGGAAGTATACGAATGTACACTTAAAGAGGAAGAAAAGCTTTTGGAACAAATGACGATGTTTGATCGCTTGAAGACTTGGTTTCTTATCCGTGCAAGCTCGTTGTTTTCTTCTTTAATTTCCATCTTCATTTGTAGTCTTCTATGGAGATCTTCTCAGCTGTTGTAATGTTCTTCTTTCTCCATGGAATACGCTGCTTTGTTGAGGTGAAGTAGCCGTTGTAAGATCTTCTTTCTTCTAGATCATCTCTCTACTACTTCTTCTCTTTGACGTTCGTTGAGGATCTTAGTCACCGTGATCTTCTCTTTTGAAAATGCCGTTGAAGATCATTACTTAAGATCCGAGATCTTCTCACTTGGAAGCCATTGGAGATCTTCCTTTAGATAGCCAAGATCTTCTTGTTGAGAAACCGATTGAAGATCTTCTTATCTTGATTTGCCGAGATCTTCTCTTATCTTCTTTTTATGCCGAGATCTTATCTTAATCAAATCTTCTCAAAACTTCTAACTCCTTCGGTTGAGATCTTCTAAGATCTTCTTGTTTTGGTCATTGAGATATGCGTATCTTGTAGTGAAGCCCTTAGCTGAATCGTTCAAACGCTTTCGAGTTCGTCCTTTGTAATGGTTTTCAAGACCTATATTCTTCCTTTGAAATGCTTTTCAAGGCCTGCACACATTTGAACAAACACAGCAAGACATGCAACCTAGAAATATAATTGATATTTGTTAGTTTATAAAACCACATATATATGTTAAGTCTTCTATCATTCACATAAAACAATTCATAATCAAGGTGAAGTTATTAATCTCCCCCTTGATGAAAGACAAAACAAATATCGTACCCGCATTCAAAGTTAGATATGCATACAACAATTATATCGAAAATGCAGAATGCAGTAATGTCGGATCAACATCACATATAACTTCTCTCCACTTGTCTTTCAATAAGGGAGAAAAAATAATTTATTACGGGAGTATACAATATTATAGAACCAAAGTATTTTGAAAATAGAGTTTAAAAACATCCCACAAACGTCGTTCAAGGCCTTGAAATCAAAACCAAGGAAAACTTGAAGTCCATGTCAAGGCCTTGACATCCATTTCAAGGCCTTGACATCCATTTCAAGGCCTTGAAATCCTTTTCCAGACTTTGAAAGCAACTCCTGATTGTCCTCATAGAACTTCTTCCTCCATCTTGATTGAGTTATTCCTTTTCTTTTGTCCTTCACTTCAGCCTCCATTCTCCGTTTTCTTTCTGCAAGGCGATATTCCTTGACAACAACATATTCCTCAGTTGTCAAAATGGTAGGCTCAACATGCGTAGGTTAATGGATGCATGGGTTTGTTCTGTACATTATGTTTACAATTCAAAAGCACATTTTCGATCTTCTCATGAGTGTGCTGAGCAGCATCCTCGGTCAGTAGCATAATCTTTCAAGTGGTAGTGAGGGTAAGGGAATTCATGAGATTCATTTAGTTAATCATTGCATGCATCACAGACAGAACTTCATGGCTGGCATCTATTTTGCTCATCATATTCAGCTGAAAGTCAGCCCTTTCTTTGTTAAGAGTATTCAACTCCATCTCTAGTCCATCCAACCTAGTCTCAGATATGGAAGGAGCCTTGGAAGAGGATGTCACAACAGCTGCCTTCCCTTTCAGTTTCCACTCTTCAACAAGAGTCTTCTCCACTCCTAATCTTTCCAGACATTCTTCATTGATTTTTTCAATCGACACCTATTGGTCTTCAGTAGAGGTGTCGATGGAAAAATGAGAAAAAATATTGGGGAGTAAATTTCCGTAAGGCAAGGGGGATAGCTTGGGTGGAGTTAATGGTATGGACCATGTGGTTTAAAATCAGGTTAGGCAAGTCAACATCCAAACCTTCCCTTGAGTTGGATCGGGGAATCACACATCTAACCAAAATAGTATATACAGTCTTGGATTCTAGGGTTAGGGAGGCGTGAGTGAGCTGTCGAGATTTGGAGTTAAAGATCAGAAATTGTTCCTTGGCAAGCACGATGCTTTCAGATCTAGATGGGTGTTGGAAGGAAGTATTTGTGGGAAGCCCTAAAATCTCGCATAAGATTGTAGGAGTGAGAGAAATGAGCGTACCTTTAACCACTATTTCAAGGAGAGGGTTCCCTTATCCCGTTTGGCAGAGAGGTTGACATAAATCAATATGGTGAGTCTCATGAAAGCAACTTCTCTAGGGTTTAGAACCTTCAACACTGCGCAGTTTCTGAGCAGTGAGACGCATGGTAGTTGAAGCATCCGTAGGAAGTCCATATCAACCGAATCGCACATGCACAGTGGGCAATTGTTAAATCCATCCAACCAGGTTCTTGTAGCTTTGAAATTTCTGAACCAGGTTATTGGCAACCCAATGTGAGGTGAGATTTCAACATCCTCCGGAAAGTGTGGCTCTTCTGATACAGAGGATATATGGGTTTTGTTTGCTCTGAGAGTCAAAGTGATACGGTTCGAGGTTTCTTAGGTGCCATGGATGAGCTTCTGAGAGCAACATAGAGATTTTTGGAAGTTGAAGAGTAAAACATAAGGGTACTGTAAAAACATGGAAGGAAGGAAAATAGATAAAAGGAAGGGATGATTGTATTTAAAGGGGAAATGTGAAATGAATTTATGGTCTATCAAGATCTTGAGAGAATCAAGGTCTTGAAAACTGAAATTGATTTGCATGCTTTCCTATTAAATCACAACCATTTTCAATATAAGATTTGAATTTTGAAAACAAAATCTTGATGAAAATTTTTGAAATCATTTTAAAAACTTTAAAATGATTTAATGATCAATCATCTAAAAAGATGAAAACCATAAATCTGATCCGTGATTATCATTATAGTCCTTGAAATCCGTTTCAAGACATTGTATTGCATTTCAAGCCGTTGAAATGAAAAAGTGGACTGCATTATAAGGAGAAAATAAAACGATTTACTCCCCCTAAGATAATGCTTCCTTGTTCAACATACCAAGCTCTAATCTAAAAAAATTGAATCGATCTTCAGGTAGAGGCTTAGTAAATATATCTGCAATTTGCAAGTTAGTCGAATAAAAGATATCGATACATCACCTTTTTCAACATGATCACGTATGAAGTGATGTCTCACATCGATGTGCTTTGTTCTTGAATGCTGCACAGGATTTTTAGTAATCGAAATAGCACTAGTATTATTACATTTGATAGGTATACCTTTGAGATCAAAACCAAGATCACGAAGTTGTTGAGCTATCCATAGAACAGGCTCCAATAGCTATATATTCGGCTTCATATGTGGATAGAGCGACAAAATTTTGCTTCTTCGAGTGCCAATTGATTAGGGATGACCCTAAGAATTGGAAACATCCAGAAGTGCTCTTTCTATCAACCTTATAGTCTACAAAGTGTGCATCTGAATATCCAACAAGGTGAAACGAGTTTTGACGTGGATACCATAACCCTAAGTCCTTAGTGCCATTGAGATACCGAAGTATCCTTTTCACTTCTATCAAGTGTGACTCTTTGGGATCAACTTGAAATCTTGCACACATGCACACACTAAACATAATATCAGGTCGACTAGCGGTTAAATATAACAATGAACCGACCATACCTTGATACTCCTTTTGTACGACACTCTTACCACTCTAGTCTTGATCTAGTGAAAGAGTAGAACTCATAGGAGTTTTTGTTACCTTGGATTGATCTATTTTATACTTCTTGAACAAATCCTTGGTATACTTGCTTTGATTAAGAAAGATTCCTTTCTTAACTTGTGTGACTTGAAGACCAAGAAAGAAATTCAACTCTCCCATTAAGCTAATCTCGAATTCCTTACATATAGTATCTGAAAATTCCTTGCATAGAGAATCGTTAGTAGCACAAAATAATATATCATCAACTTAGATTTGTATACTAAAAAATAGTTGCCTCTAGTTTTGACAAACAAAGTTTTGTCAACAAACCTCTTTTGAAATCATTTTCAAGGAGATACTTGGACAATCTTTCATACCAAGCTCAAGGAGCTTGTTTAAGACCATAAAGAGCTTTGTCCGATTTAAAAACAAGATCCGGAAAATCATTATTTTCAAAACCAGGAGGTTGAGCAACGTAGACTTCTTCTTCTTCTTCTAAGAAGCCATTTAGAAAAGCACACTTAACATCCATTTAAAAAAGCTTTATGTTCATGAAGGATGCAAATGCAAGTAACATACGTATGGCTTCTAACATGAAAACCGGAACAAAAGTCTCCTCATAATCAACACCTTCTTCTTGGTTATAGCCTTGAGCTACAAGTCGTGCTTTGTTTCGAATGACTTTACCATTTTCATCCAACTTGTTTCGAAAAACCAATTTTGTGTCTATGAAGGATTGTTGATTAGGTCTAGACGTGAGAGTACAGACTTTGTTTCTCTCAAATTCATTTAGCTCATTTTGCATGGCATGATCCAATCAGGTTCTTGAAGTGCTTGAACGTAGTTCTTGGACTCTACAAGAGACACAAACGCAGAAAAAGCACACAAGTTATTACCCTAGATCGGGTTTGCATACCTGCTTTTGGATCTGGGATCACGTTCTCTTGTGGATGATATGAAGAATGTTGAAACTTTCTTCTTTTGAAAACGGAACGGATTTTGATGATTGAGGCTCATTTACTCAACTTGACTGAGGTACCGCTTGATTATTGCCTTTGGATCCTATGTCAAGGCCTTGAAGATGGGTTTCAAGGCCTTGAAATTGACTTCCAACAGTGTTGTTGTTTGTCGTTTGAAGGTCTTGAAGATGCGTTTCAAGGTCTTGAGTTTGTTCTCCGGTATCCTGAATTTGTTCTTGCGTGTTCTTTTCTTGAGCCTTACGGTCTTCTTCTCCATCAGAATTATGATCTTCGTGTTGATTAATATTCAAATTTGCAAAACTTTCACTCAAACTACTATCATTGCTTTTATCAAAAATAGCATGAAAACTTTCCTCAAAAATTTTGGTACGTCTATTGTAAACTCGATAAGCTTTGCTATTTGAAGCATATCCAATGAAGATAGCTTCATCACTACGTGCATAAAACTTACCAAGGTTATCTTTGCCATTATTATGGACAAAGCACGTACATCCAAAGGGTTTAAAATAGGAAATATTATATTTTTGTCCCTTAAAGAGTTCGTAAGGAGTCTTTTTTAAATCGGGTGAATTAAGCATCTATTTAAGATGTAATTAGCTGTGTTAACACCTTCAGCCCAAAAACGTTTTGGCAAACTATCTTCTAAAATCATAGTCGTAGACATGTCCTCCAAGGTGTGGTTCTTACGTTCCAAAACTCCGTTTTGTTGAGGTGTTCTAGGAGCTACAAAGTTGTGTGAAATACCATATTTTGCACAAAACAAATCAAACTTAAGTTGATCAAACTCTCTACCGTGATCACTTAAAATATAAATGATAGGTAGGTTTATCAAAGTTTGCAACTCCTTACAAAATTTTGAAAACTCAAACAAAGCTTCAGATCTTTCCCGTAAGAATGAGATTCATGTAAAACGAGAAAAATCATCCACAATGTCAAGTATGTACAGCTTCCCCTTGGGAGATTTGACACGCATAGGACCACATAAATTCATATGTAAAAGTTCAATGGGTCGAGAAGAACTTACAACCTTCTTTGGTTTGAATGAACATCTAGTTCGTTTACCTTGTGTACAAGCCTTACATAGTTCATCAACCTTGAGGTTGATAACACGATTTATGACGTTAGTTTAGGAATCCATTTAGATAGTTTTTCCCGCTATTCATGCATAGTTTGGCATTAGTTCATGACGTTTACATTCAATTCATGCATATTATCGAGATAGATGTCTACACGCACTATTGTCGGTTTTGTAGGTTTTTTTGGGGAACTTTTAGAGCTTAATCGATACATTCGAGGATCATTCCTCGCGATTGCACACTTCCGGACTCATTAAGAAGCAAGCTAGGAGCTAAGGAAAACACATAGGACCATGTTGGTGCATGCCTTGCACCAACTCATGGCTCAACAATCAAAAGAGAGCTGAAACACCAAAACCACGGTCACTAGCACTTCCACGGCCGTAGAATTGGGCCGTGATTCTCTCCGGACAGCTGTGACAGCTGTCCCACGATCTCCATAACCGACTCTTGCTCTTGGAGGAGGCTATAAGTGGTCCTTGCAGGTTGATTCTCAGGATCTCTCCCACACTCTCTCATTCTACAACACTCCATTGGAGGCTACTCTTGGAGGGGAGCAAAAACACTCTCATTGGGAGAAGAAGAAGAAGAACATTAGTTTTAGAAGTTTTTATAGTTTTTGAGAGATTTTTGAGTGGACTTGTTGAAGAGATTTGCAAGGCTTTGTAAGGAACGATTTGTACCTTCTTTTGAAGGGTTGTAAGTCTTTCTTAACATTAATCAGCTCGGGTTTTTTTGTTCTATTTGTTTCATCTCTTTCATTTCATTTTCTTGATATGGAAGCCATGAATGTATGCTTGCTGAGTTTGATTGTTAAGATGCATGTTATTGGCTAAATAGATGAGATTCTAGGGTAAGGGAATGATGGCTATGGCTTGGACTATGATAGAATAGACTTAACTGTATTTTTGGATGAATTGGTTGCTCGTACTTAACCACTGAAACAAATCACGGTCTTTTCTTATGCTTCCACGGCCGTGGTTCTTATGATCTTCCCGTGAGTTTGTTCTATTGTGCTTGTATTGATAAATCTGAATGTTAGGATGTTATATTGTTGAAATCTTAGTGTTTGTTAAGCTTAATCTAGCCTAGGGTGACCTAATGCTAGCAACTAAGTAGGGAAGAGACCTACCCGGTGATTTCCGACCTTAAGTACCAATGATGATGAACTCTAGGTAGTAGTGAGCCTCACAAACTGCTACTGGACTGAGTGTGCTAGGATTGATGTTTAGGACTTGCCTTCCAGACACTTACCCGGTGAGGAGAGGTTAGATCCCTAGATGACAATCCCGTTTGTGTAGAATTCCTAACCTTAGGCTCCTTGAGACTTACCCGGTGATAGGACCTTAGGAACGGACTAGTGAACCATGAGACCTACCCGGTGATTGATCCCAATTAAGAAACACCCTCTTCCCAACATACCATGGTCAATCCAAGGAATGATTAGAAGCTTGAGTCCAATTCCATAACCGGAATTTCTAACCCCTAGAAGCCGATTTTCTCTCTTTGATCACACATCTCGAGTTTGTTTTGTTTATTTGTGTTGTTAGCTTGATTTGCTAGTTTGTTTTTATACTCTTGCATCATTTGTGATCCTTTCTTGATTACCACAAAACCAATCCAAAAACATTGTGATTTTCATTTCTTTATTTCTTTTTCTTTTCTTAGACTAGATCTTCACTATCCTTAGTCACTATTTGATTCAATTTCACCTTAGTCTTTGTGTTCGACCTCGGAATACTATCCTTGCTGCAAAACGACCCATACACTGTGGGTTCGCTAGGAGTTAGGAAAAAAAATATATCGAGGTATAAATTTAAGACTTTTGTGCTATACGTTCTTAGCGTAGCAAGTTTTTGGCGCCGTTGTCGGGGACTAGGTCTAGATTGAATCATTGTTTGTGATTATTTATAGTGTAGGTCTTTCTTGTTGCTTTTGATCTTGTTTGGTTTGTGTCTTTGCATTTTCAGGACATCTCTCATTCTTTAGGTGCATGCGAAGATCTTGTGGCAAGGATTTAGCTCCATTCGATCCCGAACCGGAGAAAACCCTTAAAGCTAGATCTAAGAGCGTTAAGAAGAAGAAGGAGATGGCCGCAAGAGATCTTCAAGCTGAGTTGGATGATGCCTTAGAGCAAATTAGGTGAAGAGGTGAACTCTTGGAGAATGAGAGGAGACTTGCCAATGAGAGGCAAGAAGCAAAAAGTAGGGAAATTGAAGATATTAGGCAAGCTCTTGTACAAAGAGAGCTTAATCTTCAACAACCTCCACCACCACCACCACCGCAACCGGCGGTCAATATTCGGTTTGAGCCGATCATGATTGAGGATCGGAGCCACAAACGTTAGGGAAACGTAGGGATCCGGCCCAAAGAGTGCACCGTCCGGGTGTGAATTTAGGAGATCCCGCGGCCCATGATTATGAGCTCCGCCCTCAAGTGCTACAAATGATCCGGCATAATCAATTTGGAGGGATGGAAGGAGAGTCCCCTCATCAACACTTGATGAATTATGAGATTTTAATGGAGACTCTAAGGCCACCTAGATTGGAAAACAACAACCATAAGCTTAGGGCTTTTTCCTTCTCACTTAAGGATAAAGCCTTGGCTTCGTACCAATCGATTCCACTAGGACGTGTGAGTACTTGGGAGGAGATGACAACCGAGTTCTTGACAAAGTTGTTCCCACCTTCCAAGACAACCGAGCTAAGAGGGAAGATCAATGCCTTCGTGATGAAGGATAGAGAAAGCCTATTCAAGTCTTGGGAGAGGTTCAAGGACCTCCTTCTAGATTGTCCACACCATGGTATACCGAAGATAGAGCTATTGGAGATCTATTTCAAGGGGCTTGATGAGGATATCAAATTCAAGCTTCAATCGCTTTCCGGTGGAACATTCATGGAGAATAATGTGGATGAGGCTTAGGAGTTTGTAGAGAAGCAAGCCTTGGTGATAGAGAAATACTCCCATAGGAAGAGTGATGGGAGAAAACCGGGAGTTTATGAAGTGAGTGAAGTCACCATGAGCAACTACAAGCTCGATGCAATCAACAATTAGCTAAAGTCTTTGAGGGAGTTGTGTGCAACAACCTTGAAGAATCAAGCTAGTCCTCAAGTGCAAGTGTAAGCTAATTTGGCTTCCAAAGAGGAGGATGTAAACTGCATGGGAAGGGGCAACTTCAACAATTATCAAGGCCCAAGGAACTTCAACAACAACAGCCGGCAATTCAACAATTACCGGCCTAATCACAACCATCCCGGGTTCTCCTATTCTAACCCGGATGGAGCCTTGAACCCTCCCGCTTCCACAAGCGCAGCACCACCGCCTAAGGCTTCACAAGAGCCTCCACCCTGTTTTGCTCAACCTCCAAAGGATAGGACCGAGATGATGTTTGAACAATTGCTTGGAAGGTTGAGTGGACTTGAGAGCACGGTGACTTCCATTTCGAAGGCTCAAAAGGTGCTAGAAGCACAAGTGTTCCAAAAGGCGGGTGAAGCACAAAGGGATCCGGGAAAGCTTCCCGGAAGGACCGAGGATAACCCAAGAGGCCAAGTGTTAGCCATTACAACAAGGAGTGGGCTGAGCATGAAGTATCCCTTACCCAAGGAGAATGCTAAGGGAAAGCAAGTAGTGGTGGAGGAAGATCCATTGGAAGAAGAAGGAGGCAAGAGCAAAGATGATGAGCCAACATATGTGGCACCGCCTCCATTCAAGCCAACACTACCATTCCCACAATCAGGAGCAAGAGCTTGTTTGGACAAACAATTCGGTAAATTCCTTGAACTTATGTCTAAATTGCATATTAACATTCCGTTCATAGATGCTATTCTAGGTATGCCTCCTTATGGAAAGTTTTTGAAGGAGATACTCTCCAACAAGAGGAAGTTGGAGGAGTATGGAGAAGTGAGGATGACAAAGAGATCCTAGGAGTTGATTCAAACTATGAGGGAGGAGATGCCTCCAAAGCTAAGAGATCCGGGATCTTTTTGTGTGCCGATTGGGGTTGGAGAAGTGCAATATGAAGCCCTATGTGATCTTGGAGCAAGTGTAAGCATCATCTCGCTTGCGCTTTGCAACAAGGTTGGGCTAGGAGAGCCGAAGCCGGTCAATATGAACCTCTACATGGCGGAACGCTCAATCACTCACCCCGTAGGGATCTTAGAAGACATACCGGTTCAGCTTGGGAAGTTCTATGTGCCAATAGACTTTTTTGTTTTGGACATCCCGGCAGACTATCCGGTTCCTATCATCTTAGGGAGGCCTTTCTTAGCCACATCCGGATGCTTAGTGGATTGCAAGAATGGAATTATCTCCTTCAACATAGGAGAAGAGAATATAAAGTTCAAGCTATCCACAATGATAAAAGGGCCAACCCTTGGTGAAGATGTGTTCAACATTGTCGAGCAAGAGGAATGTAGAGAAGTTGTGAGCTTGATCTTGATCAAGGACCCCTTGGAGAAGGTTCTTAGCTTGAGTTTGATGGAGGAAGGAGTTGAGGATGATTGCAATGAAGAAATAAAGGCTTTGGGTGCATTGGAAAAGGAGACAAGAACTGAATTTGAAGTGCACGAAGGTGTGCTGAACCACTGTAGGAACCACGGCCAAGGAGCAAGAACCACGACCGTGGTTTCACCCGTGGAACTCTCTGGAATGCTCAAACGTGCCAGCTTCTCAGATTCCACGGCCGTGGTTGTGCCAAAGGCCGTGATTTTGCCCGTGGTTTCCCCAGAAAATGCCTTAGTGGTTGATCAAGCTTCTAGGAGCCTTGGAGAGCCTTCAATGGCTTTGGGTTCATCTAATGTGAAGCTACATGGATCATCTCCAACCGATAAAGGTCCTCCTAAACTTGAACTTAAACCCCTCTCCCCTCATCTTAAGTATGCTTTTCTTGGTGAAGAGTCTACTTATCCGGTGATTGTTAATGCATCCTTGAGTGATGATGAACTTGCTAGATTGTTGCATGAGTTGAGATTGCATAGGAAAGCTATTGGTTATACCATTGATGATTTCGTTGGGATTAAACCTTCCTTGTGCATGCATAAAATCTTGATGGAAGATAATCATAAACTTTCAATTGAACCTCAAAGAAGATTGAACCCTATAATGAAAGAGGTAGTCAAGAAGGAGATCCTTAAATTGCTAGATGCGGGAATCATTTTCCCAATTTCGGATAGTAAATGGGTTAGTCCCATTCATGTTGTTCCTAAGAAGGGTGGTATGACTGTAGTAACTAATGAGAACAATGAACTAATCTCAACTAGGACGGTTACGGGGTGGAGAATGTGTATTGACTATAGGAAACTAAATGTGGCCTCTAGGAAAGACCACTTCTCTCTTCCCTTTATTGACCAAATGCTAGAGAGATTAGCTCAACATTCACACTTTTGTTACTTAGATGGCTATAGTGGGTTTTTCGAAATCCCTATTCACCCCGATGACCAAGAGAAAACAACATTTACATGTCCTTGGGAAACATTTGCATATAGGAGAATGCCATTTGGGTTGTGTAATGCACCCGCTACCTTTCAAAGGTGTATGATGGCTATCTTTTCGGAATATATTGAAAACATCATGGAAGTGTTTATGGATGATTTCTCGGTTTATGGATCTTCATTTGATGATTGCTTAGCTAACTTGTCTTTGGTGCTAAAGAGATGTGAGGTAACCAATCTTGTTTTGAATTGGGAGAAATGCCATTTCATGGTGAGTGAAGGCATTGTGTTGGGACATTTGGTTTCCCAACGAGGCATTGAAGTTGATAGGGCAAAGATAGAAACAATAGAGAAGTTGCCACCACCTACCTCGGTAAAGGGGGTAAGGAGTTTTTTAGGGCATGCCGGTTTCTACCGGAGGTTTATTAAAGATTTCTCTAAAATTTCTAAGCCTCTCACTAACCTACTAATGAAATATGTTGAGTTTGTTTTCTCCAAGGATTGCCTTGAAGCATTTTGTAGGTTAAAGAATGCCTTGATCTCCGCCCCTATCATGCAGCCTCCAGATTAGAGCCTTCCGTTCGAAATAATGTGTGATGTAAGTGATGTGGCCGTTGGGGATGTTTCGGGACAAAGGAAAGATGGGCTTACACATGCCATCTATTATGCTAGCAAGACGCTAGATGATACCCAACTCAACTATGCCACAACCGAGAAGGAATTGCTAGCGGTGGTGTATGCCTTTGAGAAGTTCCGGTCATATCTTGTGGGAGCCAAGGTCATCGTGTACACGGATCAGGCTGCGATCTATTATCTCCTCACAAAGAAGGATGCCAAACCTTGGTTGATTCGGTGGATCCTTCTCCTCCAAGAGTTTGACTTGGAAATTCGGGACAAGAAAGGTTCCGAAAATCCAGTGGCGGACCATCTTAGTAGGCTACCACCTTTAGAGATGGAGAGAGATGACATCCCGATTGATGACTCATTCCGGGATGAACAATTGCAAATGGTGGAGGAGTGCTTGCTTCAAGTGTCTAGGGGGAATGAGCCATGGTATGCCGACATAGTGAACTACCTTGTGTGTGAGGAGGTGCCACCCAGTTTGTCCTATGCCCAAAGAAAAAAGTTCTTCAAGGATGTGAGGCATTACTATTGGAGCGAGCCTCTCTTGTTCAAGAGAGGACCGGATGGAGTCTTTAGGAGGTGCATCCCGGAGGATGAGGTGGAGAGTGTGATCCGCCATTGTCACTCCTTGCCATGTGGAGGCCACACTAGCTCACACAAGACGTGTGCAAAGGTATTGTAATCCGGCTTCTATTGGCCTCACTTGTTTAGGGATGTGCAGAATTTTGTGGTAGCATGTGATGCTTGCCAAAGGACGGGCAACATCTCAAGGAGGAATGAGATGCCCTTGAACAATATACAAGATGTTGAAGTGTTTGATGTGTGGGGTGTGGACTTCATGGGGCCATTCCCCTATTCGTGTGGCAACCTCTACATTCTATTGGCGGTAGACTATGTGTCGAGATGGGTGGAGGCAATCGCCTCTCCCACAAATGATGCCAAAGTTGTGGTGCAGTTCTTCAACCGAGTCAGTTTCCCTAGGTTTGGAACACCAAGAGTGATCATAAGTGATGGAGGGAAGAATTTCACCAATAGGAACTTTGGGACACTTTTGGCTAAGTATGGGGTGACTCATAAAGTGGCAACACCTTACCATCCCCAAACTAGTGGCCAAGTGGAGATCTCTAACCGGAAGATAAAGGGGATACTTGAGAAGACGGTTTCTAGAACAAGAAAGGATTGGGCTATGAAGCTTGATGATGCTTTGTGGGCTTATAGAACCGCTTTCAAGACACCGATTGGCACCACTCCCTACAAGCTAGTTTATGGCAAGTCTTGCCACCTTCTGGTGGAAATGGAGCATAGGGCGTATTGGGCCATAAGGTGGCTGAATTTTGACCTCAAGGCAGCCGGTGAGAAGAGATTGCTAGACATCAATGCTCTTGAGGAGATCCGGTTGGATGCCGATGAAAACGCCCGGATCTACAAGGAAAGGACCAAGCGTTGGCATGACAAGCGTCTCATCCCAAAGGAGTTGAGTGAAGGTGACCTTGTCCTTCTCTTCAACTCAAGGCTGCGGCTCTTTCCCGGAAAGCTAAAGTCAAGATGGACGGGTCCTTATATGGTGAAGAAGATCTTTCCCCATGGAGCGATTGAGATAGGAGGGGAGCATTGTGGAGATTTTAAGGTGATTGGGCACCGGTGGAAGAAGTATATCCCGGGAGCTCCGGTGGATATGATTGCCCCACTTCACCTTGAGTGAGACGCCCCGAATTTGGTCAAGCTAATGACCTTAAAGAAGCGCTTAATGGGAGTCAACCCATTGGTAGACATCTTTCCCTTTTCCTTTTTGTTTTTGTTTCCATTTTTCTATTTTTGTGTTTTTTGTATGTGTCTTTGTGTTTGTGTGCTAGAGTCTAAGTAGCATGGAAGCCTTGCATGGCATGAGGATGATGATGGTGATCCCGCATCAAACGTGGGTGGAGCGGACGTGGGACTTGGACGGCTAGCGGTGCCTAGTGCGGGTCCCGACGCCATATTGAACATCAAGAGCTCTCTTCCACCTTTGATTGATCATCCACCATCACTCCACATCAGTGAACCAAAATACCAAAGCAACACCATTCTTAGATTATGAGGACTCTCTTTCACTCTTCTTTACTTGATTTGCACATTGGGGACAATGTGTTTCTAAGTATGGGGTGGGGTTTTCATGATCACTTGCATGATTAGCATCTAGGGTAGTTTAATATTGTCACATGTTTCATTATGTTTTACATACATATTTCGAAAAATCCAAAAAAATCAGAATTTTTTTTAAAAAACTAGTGCTTCTAACTTGGGTATGACCCTTATGATGAGATTGTCTTGTGAATTGGCTATGGATGGCCTTATGTGTTGAATGGATGTATGCATATGTCGACTTGAATTACTTATCTTGAACCCTATGTATGGATTGTGATCATGATGTTTGCCTTGGTTGGATTGAGGATTGATGGTCGAAATTACATGCTAGTTCTTGCACATCATTTAGGAGTGATTAAGACAATTCATCTTTCTCTACTTCTCATCTTGATCATGTTGTTTGAGCACCTCAATTGATATAAAATTTGACCTCTTTTGACCCATCCGGGAATAGGAGCATGCTAGTGTGTTGGGTGTGTGAAAAGCAAGTGTGGGGTGAAGTTGTTGATGAATGGATGTTGTGAATGAAGTGCTGAATTTGTTGTGAAAAGTGTAGAAAAAAATATAGGTTTGGGGACTTTGGTTTTGATGACGAGTAACTCGGCATCATTCACATAATCGGGTGTTTGTGCCTTGCCAAAGTCGGATAAACCGAATGTCCTAACAAGCCTTGGTATGTGTGCCCGGTGTGAGGCACCTCGGAAAAATCCCGAGGTCCGCTAATCACCAAGGTTTCGGCTTTTGTACACCAATGCCATTGCCTCAAAAATAAGTGAAAGAAAAAGAAAGTGAAAAAGAAAAGAAAACAAAGAAAAGATGGAGAAAAATATACACTTGTTGGGAAGTTTATCAAAACGAAATTGTGGAGTTAGTTTCTTTCCCTGATTAGCATCACATGACTTAAACATTCCCACCTATTCACAACGTTTCTTGGCCTCTTCTTTTCTAAGTCCTTGTGACCTATTTGCATGTGTGTAAGACTTAGTGATCTAGATTGGATATACTCATGATCATCTTGACTTCTTCATTTTCACTTTGCATGCATGCTTTTGAGTTAAGTATAATTGTCTTTACATGCCTTCATTCATTTGATGCATGATTGTTTATCCATTGCCATGAAACATGACTATGAAGGTGATCCAATGTTAGAAGCACAATCCCAAAAAGATTTTGTTGTTTTTCTGCATGCATAAATCATGTCATCTATTAGTCTATAGTTGGGTCTTGCTCGGGGACGAGCAAACCTTAAGTATGGGGTATTTTGATAACACGATTTATGACGTTAGTTTAGGCATCCATTTAGATAGTTTTTCACGCTATTCATGCATAGTTTGGCATTTGTTCATGACGTTTATGTTCAATTCATGCATATTGTCGAGATAGACGTCTACACGCACTATTGTCGGTTTTGTAGGTATTTTGGGAAACTTTAAGAGCTTAATCGATACATTCGAGGATCATTCCTCGCGATTGCACACTTCCGGACTCATTAAGAAGCAAGCTAGAAGCTAAAGAGAACACATAAGACCATGTTGGTGCATGCCTTGCACCAACTCATGGCTCAACAATCAAGAGAGAGCTGAAACACCAAAAACACGGTCACTAGCACTTCCACGGCCGTAGAATTGGGCCGTGATTCTCTCTGGACAGCTGTGACAGCTATCTCATGATCTCCATAACCGACTCTTGCTCTTGGTGGAGGCTATAAGTGGTCCTTGCAGGCTGATTCTCAGGATTCTCTCCCACACTCTCTCATTCTACAACACTCCATTGGAGGCTACTCTTAGAGGGGAGCAAAAACACTCTCATTTGGAGAAGAAGAAGAACATTAGTTTTAGAAGTTTTCATATTTTTGAGAGATTTTTGAGTGAACTTGTTGAAGACATTTGCAAGGCTTTGTAAGGAACGATTTGTACCTTCTTTTGAAGAGTTGTAAGTCTTTCTTAACATTTATTCAGCTTGGGTTTTTTTGTTCTACTTGTTTCATCTCTTTCATTTTGATTTCTTGCTATGGAAGCCATGAATGTATGTTTGTTGAGTTTGATTGTTAAGATGCATGTTGTTGGCTAAATATATGAGATTCTAGGGTAAGGGAATGATGGTTATGGCTTGGACTATGATAGAATAGACTTAAATGTATCTTTGGATGAATTGGTTGCTCGTACTTAACCACTGAAACAAATCACGGTCTGTTCTTATGCTTCCACGGTCGTGGTTCTTATGATCTTCCCGTGATTTTGTTCTGTTGTGCTTGTATTGATAAACCCGAACCACTGAAATCCTAGTATTTGTTAAGCTTAATCTAGCCTAGGGTGACCTAATGCTAGCAACTAAGTGAGGGAAGAGACCTACCCGGTGATTTCCGACCTTAAGTACCAATGATGATGAACTCTAGGTAGTAGTGAGCCTCACAAGCCGCTACTGGACTGAGTGTGCTAGGATTGATGTTTAGGGTTTGCCTTCCCGAGACTTACCCGGTGAGGAGAGGTTAGATCCCTAGATGACAATCCGGTTTGTGTAGAATTCCTAACCTTAGGCTCCTTGAGACTTACCCGGTGAGAGGACCTTAGGAACGGACTAGTGGACCATGAGACCTACCCGGTGATTGATCCCAATTAAGAAACACCCTCTTCCCAACATACCATGATTAATCCAAGGAATGATTAGAAGCTTGAGTCCAATGCCATAACCGGAATTTCTAACCCCTAGAACCCTCTTTTCTCTCTTTGATCACACATCTCGAGTTTGTTTTGTTTATTTGTGTTGTTAGCTTGATTTGCTTGTTTGTTTTTATACTCTTGCATCATTTGTGATCCTTGCTTGATCACCACAAAACCAATCCAAAAACATTGTGATTTTCATTTCTTTATTTCTTTCTCTTTTCTTAGACTAGATCTTCACTATCCTTAGTCACTATTTGATTCAATTTCACCTTAGTCCTTGTGTTTGGCCTCGGAATACTATCCTTGCTGCAAAACGACCCATACACTGTTGGTTCGCTAGGAGTTAGGAAAAAAAATATATCGAGTTGTAAATTTAAGACTTTTGTGCTATACGTTCTTAGCGTAACATTTAGGTTTGGTAAACCATGTACCAAATCCTTTGTAAGAAGTTTCTTCATCGTATGCATGCTTACGTGACCAAGTCGTTTATGCCAAAGCCTTGGATCGTCTGTCAAGGCCTTAAGACACGTTAATTTTCTTCCTGAAACTTGGTTAGTGCTCATTAAATAAACATTATTATATCTAGGAGCTATATGTAATACCCGAAAATTTAATTTCCGGTAAATCCCGAGTCAACACAAATCTTGTCATTTTATGTGAAGAGTTAATCACATAAAATATTCTTTTCCCAACTTCTATGATTTTATGTGAAACTTAATTATATAAAATCATTCCTAAAACACTCTTGCAAGTCTTATAGTAATTGACCCATTTGACAAACCCATGACTAAGTTATAACAAGGCCATCCGGGCCCATTACGAAGCTGAGTTTGGCCTTTGAAACCCTACCATCCGGGCCCGATAAGGAGCTGTTACAGGCCAGCCCATGCTCTCTCCCTCTCTCACGTAAACCCAGAGAATAACTCTCTTCCTTCTCTCGCTGCCACGTACCAGCATCCGCCTCCTCCTCCACGCCAGGACGGTGCAACCGTCCACCACCAGGGGTCCTAGCTGGCTTCGTGTGCGCAACAGACTCCCAACCGCGCAGGAAGGCTTGCGCTCCTCTTCAGCCTCCTCCAGCCCTCGCACGCCACTGGAACCCTAGCTCTCCAACCACCGGTGTCGCTGGTCGTCTCCACCCCGCCGATGCCTTCAAACCGCAGCCTTGGATGGTGTCGGCAAAGCCCTCTCAATGCCAGCAATGTTGCTGCTGCTAGTTGTGTTGGCCGGAGACAGTGGTTCATCTGTCGGGTGAACATGACCCCCTGCTCGATGTGACGTCGAGACCGGAACGTGGACTGCCTCCCTCGCGACCTACAGGCGACAACATCCCAGGACGAGCCCCTTCGGCTCCAACCTCACAGCCGCAACATCTCTACGATAACTAGATACCTCGCTGGTGCACCTTGCCCTAGCCGTTGGCGTGGTTGGGTACCCAGAACCGCTGGTGCGGTGGGCTTGAGCCGCAGGTGCGGTGGTGCTAGATCCGCAGGTGCGTGTATCACATCCCGCACGTGCGCCCCTCCGACAGCAGCGAGCCCTCCTTTGTTCTTGTGCACGTGAGCGTCGGGTCTTGATTGCCGGTCAGGACCTCACTTCACCTCGATACATTGTTGTAGAACATATTAAAATTTGGGAGGCATCCAGCGAATGGTTTGGCAATTATGAATTTTCAAAGATTGAGTCGTAAACAGTTTTTCTGTTGTGCTGAAATTCGGTTTTGTGAGATAGTTTTAAACAGGATTTTGATCTCCTTTGCAGCTGAATTTTGGATATATTATAGATACGATTTTATAGTAGAACATATCAAAATTTGGGATAAATCCAGCGAGTAGTTTAGGAGTTATCATTTTTCAAAGTTACGACAGTGTGCTGTTTGTTAAGTGTTGTAACCAACTTTAGAAATTTTTGTAGAAGTGATGCTTTAACAGTTTTAAGAAATTCTTTCTCCTATGAGTATATGGGATATCATAGATGATCTAGAGAATTATTTCGGAATTTTTATAAGACTATTCGAATTTCATATTTGAATCCGAAGTTGGACCTTACGATCTTTCGGAAAATAAGAACAATGTGTAAATTGCCAGTTTGTAACCAAACTCATCTTTATGAGTTAGAATATGACATTTTAGTCTCAAATAAGAGTTCAGAACTAAATTATGGAAGTTTTAGAAGTTTCGGGACCAAGGGTAAAATGTCATTTTACCATAAATTAATACTGTAATCAATTCCGTTCTATTAAGACCTACTATCTTAGAAGTCTTAGACTTCTAATCACCTAGAAAGTGTGCTGACACACTTGCCCCCTTTGACAGGCCACTGATTTCCTATTGTACAGATCGATTTGCGAATTAGAAAGTCGAGATCTGATTCAGGTAAGTCCACGGACTTACTTAACTGACTTCTTGCATGTGTGTGATGTGTATGAGTGGTGTTTGCTAGTTAAGATAAATAACGAAACCGGAATAGGCCGACTTTAGTATATTGTGTAATTGACCCAAGTGTATGATAACGGGTCGTGACATCATCTTCCTAGCTCTTGCGAGAGTCTAGGAGGTTCCCTGCGACCAGCCCAGTCCGGTAGACGGTCAAATGCATTAGTACCATTCCGCGTTGGTAAACGGGGACAGGGGCGAGGTTTGGGAATCCCTCGTGTCACAAAATAAGTATCATTAGTAATGACATATCACCTAATTAAAGATAATAAAAGGATTGATTGTTGCATGTTGATTGTGTATGTTGTGTGTTTGTGCTTTTACATTTATACTTATGCATAGAATGTTAGCTAACGGTTTTATACCGCTTGTAGATGCCTTGCAGGTTAAGACAGTTGTAGAGAGATCCGGAGGGGATGGTCAGCCGGGTCCATGTACTTATTTAGTTAGGGACGGGGATGTCTTCTGTTCTTCTTATGTGTCGTTTTGGTACCATTGCTTTGTAAGGCTGATACATATTCTTCATGTATATATTGTTTAAAGTTTTCAAAGGTTTTAAATGCTTTTGTGCCTTGTTGTAAGATCCAAGTAAAATTGTTGTCAAACTATGGTCGGGACCCATTGTGAGTTTCTAACCAGTAGCTCCCCGAGTTCTTAGAATTTGGGGTGTTACAATATGGTATCAGAGCTCTGGGTTGGCAACAATGGCACTTGAAATCTTCCGAAAGACCGAATGTATAAAATAACTAGAACCCGAAAGGGGTCTAAATTTTCAAAACGGATTTCTGTTTTTACACATACGCATAGTCGGGTTGTTGGGTTAGTAGTACGTCGGACCACCATCGCTCTCCGTGGATCTCTTCAACTTGGATCGATAGGAGTTAGCTTATAGACTTTTTATGATGGTTATTATAATATGTTATATACATGTGTATGCTTAGCTTGTTAGTATCCTAAAGGATATTTTATATCATTTAGTCATGATATCACGAAGCGATTATCGCCTCATGATAAATCAACTGCGGACTTGAAGATTCTCCAACACGATGCAATGGAATCGGATCTTGAATTGAGTATTATACTCAGGTAGACTGTTTGGTGATCCTTACAAATTAACCAAAGAACAAGTGAGCAAGGAAGTAAAGTTGTTGTTACGCTCAGGAATAGATGCACGCAATAAGCTTTAAATTTATACTCGTTATATTTATCCTAACTCCTAGCGAACCCGCAGTGTACGGGACGTTTGTAGTAGGGATAGTATTCCGAGGTCGAACACGAAGACTAAGGTGAAATCGAGTCAAACAATGGTCATAGATAGTGTGGATCTAGTCAAAGAAAAGGTCAAGGAACAAAGAAATGAAAATCTCGATATTTTTGGTTGGTTTTTGTGGTGATCAAGCAAGGATCACAAATCAAGCAAGACAATAAAACAATCTAACAACTCAACTAGCAAACAAACAAGTAACTCAAAACACAAGTATATGATCAAGAGAGAAGAGTGGATTCTAGTCGTCAAGATTTCCGGTTATGGCATTGGACTCAAGGTTCTAAGGATTCTAAGGACAAGCTGCGGTGTTGGGAAAGAGTGTTTCACTAATGGAGGCAATTACCGGGTAGGTCTCTCACTTCACTAGTCCCGCATCAAACTCCTATTACCGGGTAGGTCTCAAGGGGTTAAAGTAGGGAATTCTACACAAACCGGATACTACTTAAGTGGCAACCCTCTCCTTACCGGGTAAGTCTCGAAATAGGGAAGTCTCAAGCAATAATCCTAGCACACTCGATCCAATAGCGGCTTATGAAGCTCACTACTACCTAGAGTTCATCATTCTAGGTATCTAAGATCGGAAATCATCGGGTAGATCTCTTTCCTCACTTAGGTTGATAGCGTTAGGTGATCCTAAGCTAAATTGAGCTTAATAAACCCTAGGATTTCAACAACCTAACACCCTAACACCCTAACATACAGATTCATCAATTAAAGATCAACAGAGAAGAAAATCGGGTGGATCTTATAAAAATCGGCCGATCTAGCATGATGAACAGGGCAATTTTTCTGACTGGTTTGGGTTTCGTGCATACAAATCATCCTAAACTAACATATTAGTCCATCCTATCATCACCCTAGCCATAACCATCAATCCATCACTCCAGAATCACAATAAACTAGCCAATAGTATGCATATCAAGATCCAAAATCATCATACAAGCATACATGGTTCTCATAGATGAATAATGAAAGATAAGCAAGTAAAATCAATAAATCTCAGCTGAATCTAAGTTGTAGCAAGACTTACAAACTCTTAAATGAAGATCCAAAACGTTCCTAACAATCCTTGCAATAGTTCTTCAATCCAAGACTACAAAAATAACTCAAAATCACTCAAAACCTCACTATCACTCCTAGAATGGTGTTCTTCTTCTTCCTTCAATCCTTGAGAGTTTTTCTTCTCCTCCCAATCTTGCCTCCAATGGAGGAGCTGTGAATGAGAGAGTGTGGGAGAGGGGAGATGGCCAGCAATAGCTTGCAGGACCACTTATATTCTCCACCAAGAGCAAGGCCGGATCAAGAGATCGTGGGACACGTGGCTTAAGCTGTTGAAGGCAGGAAAATCGACCCAGAGATAAAAATCGGCCGATTTATCTGTTAGTTGGTCCGATTTTCTTCAGCAGAAGCATGCTATGATCGTCTAGCCATGAGTTGCTTCATTGCTTGCACCAATAGTGGTCTTTGTGTCCTTTGTTGCTCCAATTATGATCCTTCAAAGCCTTGGATGTGTACCACCATGAGGCTTGACCCTCGAATGCATCGGTTAATGTCCAAAAGACTCCCGAAATACCTACAACACCGACAAAAGCTCGTGTAGACGTCTTTTCTAGGAATATTCACGAAATGAGTGTAAACGTCGTGAGCTAGTACTAAAACGTGCATGAATAACGGAGAAAACTATCTAAATGTATGCCTATACTAACGTCATAAATCACGTTATCAAAATACCCCATACTTAAGATTTGCTCGTCCTCGAGCAAATTCCCAACTATAGACTAAGAGATGACATGATTTATGTATGCAGAAAAATGGCAAAATCTTTTTGGGTTTGTGCTTCTACTATTGGATCACCTTCATAGTCATGTTTCATGGCAACGGACAAGCAATTATGTATCGAACGAATGAAGGCATGGAAAAACAATTATACTCAACTCAAAAACATGCATGAAATGTAAAAATGAAGAAGTCAAGATGATCAAGAGCATATCCAATCTAGATTACTAAGTCTTACAAACATGCAAATAGGTCATAAGGTCTTATGAAATAAAAGGCCAAGAAACGTTGTGATTAGGTGGGGATTTTTCTAGGCTATGTGATGCTAATCCGGGAATGGAACTAACTCCACAATTTTGTCCTCGATCAACTTCCCTCAAGTGTATATTTTCTCTATCTTTTCTTCCTTTTTTTTCTTTTTTTTCTTCACTTATTTTTGAGACAATGGCATTGGTGTACAAAAGCCGAAACCTTGGTGATTAGCCATCCTCGGGCTTTTTCTATTTTTCGAGGTGCATCCACACCGGGCACACATACCAAAACTCGTTAGGACTATCGGTTTATTTGACTTTGGCAAGGCACCAACACCTGATTATGTGAAGTGTACCGAGTTACTTGTCATTTAAACCAACTTCCCCGAACCTATATTTTTGTCTACACTTTCACAACAAATTCAGCATTTTATGCATGACATTCTTTCATCAACATCTTCACCCACACTTGCTTTTCACACACATCAACACACTATCATGCTCCTATTCCCGGATGGGTCAAAAGAGGTCAAATTTATATCAATTGAGGTGCTCAAACAATCATGATCAAGATGAGAATTAGAGGAAGATGAATTGCCTCATTCATTCCTAGATGGTACGCAAGAACTATCATGTAATTTCGACCTTCAATACTCAATCCATTCTAGGCAAACATCGTAATCACAAGTCATTCATGGAATTCAAGATAAGTATTTCAAGTCCACATATGCATCATCAATTAAACACACAAGGCCATCCATAGCCAATCCACAAGACAAGGTTCATCATTAGGGTCATATCCAAGCCTAGAAAGCACAAAATTTTTTAAAAATTTCCGATTTTTTGGAATTTTCGAAATATGTATGTACAATGCAAGATATAATAAAACATGTGACTAAAAAGAAACTAGTCTAGATGCTAGTCATGCAAAAGATCATGCAAACCCCACCCCATACTTAGAAACACATTGTCCCCAATGTGGTATTCAAGTAAAGAGAGTGAAAGAAGGTTCTCACAATGTAAAATGGTTTGCTATGGTATTTGGGATCCTCAAGTGGAATTGATGTTGGATGATCCTATCAACCATGGTAGAGAGCTCTAAGTATTCATCAAAGCGTCGGGACCCGCGCTAGGCACCGCTAACCGTCCAAGTTCCGCGTCCGCTCCACCCATAATTGATGAGGGATTCATCATCATCATTCACTTGCCAAGCAAGGCTTCCAATGCGACCAAGATTCTAACACATATAAAACACACCAAACACACCCAAAAACAGAAAAATCAAAAACAAAAACAAAACGAAAAAAGGGGAAACGTTACCAATGGGTTGCCTCCCATCAAGCGCTTCTTTAAGGTCATTAGCTTGACCAAACTCGGAGGCGTCTACTCAAGGTGAAGTGGGGCAATCATATCCACCGGAGTTCCCGGGATATACTTCTTCAACCTGTGCCCATTCACCTTAAAGTTTCCACAATGCTCCCCTCCTATCTCAATAGCTCCATGGGGAAAGATCATCTTCACCACATATGGCCCGGTCCATCTCGATTTTAGCTTTCCGTGGAAAAGCCGTAGCCTTGAGTTGAAGAGAAGGACAAGGTCGCCTTCACTCAACTCCTTTGGGATGAGGCGCTTGTCATGCCACCGTTTGGTCCTCTCCTTGTAGATCTGGGCATTCTCATAAGCATCCAACCGGATCTCTTCAAGGGCGTTCATATCGAGCAACCTCTTTTCTCCCGCCTCCTTGAGGTCAAAATTTAGCCACTTAATGGCCCAATAAGCTCTATGCTCTATCTCCACCGGAAGATGGCAAGACTTGCCATAGACCAACTTGTAAGGAGTGGTGCCAATTGGTGTCTTGAAAGCGGTCCTATATGCCCACAAGGCATCATTGAGCTTCGTATCCCAATCCTTTCTTGTCCTAGAGACCATCTTCTCAAGAATTCCCTTTATCTCCCGGTTAGAGATCTCCACTTGGCCACTAGTTTGGGGATGGTAAGGTGTTGCCACCTTATGAGTCACCCCATACTTAGCCAAAAGTGCCCCAAAATTCCTATTGGTGAAGTGTTTTCCTCCATCACTTATGATCACCCTTGGTGTTCCAAACCTAGGGAAGATCACTCGGTTGAAGAACCGCACCACAACCTTGGCGTCATTTGTAGGAGAGGCGATTGCCTCCACCCATCTCGAAACATAGTCAACCGCCAATAGGATGTAGAGGTTGCCACATGAAGAAGGGAATGGTCCCATGAAGTCCACACCCCACACATCAAATATTTCCACTTCTTGTATGTTATTCAAGGGCATCTCATTCCTCCTTGAGATGTTGCCCGTCCTTTGGAAAGCATCACAAGCTACCACAAAGCTTTGCACATCCTTGAACAAACTTGGCCAAAAGAAACCCGATTGCAACACTTTAGCACATGTCTTGTGTGAGCTAGCATGCCCTCCACATGGCAAGGAATGACAATGGCGGATCACACTCTCCACCTCATCCTCTGGTATGCATCTTCTAAACATTCCGTCCGGCCTTCTCTTGAACTAAAGTGGTTCACTCCAATAGTAGTGCCTCACATCTTTGAAGAACTTCTTTCTTTGAGCATATGTCAATCCGGGAGGCACTTCCTCACACACTAAGTAGTTCACGATGTCGGCAAACCACGGTTCACTTCCTCTAGACACTTGGAACAAACACTCTTCCACCATTTGCAATTGCTCATCCCGGAATGAATCATCAATCGGGATGTCATCTCTTTCAAGCTCCAATGGTGGGAGTCTACAAAGGTGATCCGCCACGGAGTTCTCGGATCCCTTCTTGTCCCGGATTTCCAAATCAAACTCTTGAAGAAGAAGGATCCACCTAATCAACCTAGGCTTGGCATCCTTCTTGGTAAGTAGATAACGGATCGCAGCATGATCCGTATAAACTATGACCTTCGCTCCAACAAGGTATGAACGGAACTTCTCAAATGCATACACAACCGCTAGCAACTCCTTCTCGGTGGTAGCATAATTGAGTTGGGCGTCATCTAGCGTCTTGCTAGCATAATAAATGGCATGAATGCGCCCATCTTTCCTTTGCCCCAAAATAGCCCCAACGGCTACATCGCTTGCATCACACATGATCTCAAACGGTAAACTCCAATCCGGAGGTTGCATGATAGGTGCGGAGATCAAAGCGTTCTTCAACCTACAAAAAGCCTCAAGGCAATCTTTGGAGAAAACAAATTCAACGTCTTTCATTAGTAGGTTAGTAAGAGGCTTTGAAATCTTAGAGAAGTCTTGAATAAACCTCCGGTAAAAACCGGCATGCCCTAGAAAACTCCTTACCCCTTTCACCGAGGTAGGTGGTGGAAACTTCTCTATCGTTTCAATTTTGGCCCTATCAACCTCAATGCCACGGTTAGACACCAAGTGTCCTAACACAATACCTTCACTTACCATGAAGTGGCATTTTCCCCAAATCAAGACAAGATTTGTCTCCTCACATCTTTGCAATACTAATGACAAGTTAGCCAAGCAATTATCAAAGGAAGAACCATAAACAGAGAAATCATCCATGAACACTTCCATGATATTTTCAATGTATTCCGAGAAGATAGCCATCATACACCTTTGGAAGGTGGCAGGTGCATTACACAACCCAAATGGCATTCTCCTATATGCAAAAGTTCCCCATGGACATGTAAAGGTGGTTTTCTCTTGGTCATCGGGGTGGATAGGGATTTGGAAGAATCCACTATAGCCATCTAAGTAGCAAAAATGAGAATGTTGAGCTAACCTTTCTAGCATTTGGTCAATGAAAGGGAGAGGGAAGTGATCTTTCCTAAAGGCCATGTTAAGCTTTCTATAGTCAATACACATTCTCCACCCCGTAACCGTCCTAGTCGGGATTAGTTCATTGTTCTCATTGGTCACTACGGTCATTCCACCCTTCTTGGGAACTACATGAACGGGACTAACCCACTTACTATCCGAGATAGGGTAGATAATTCCCGCATCTAGCAACTTAATGATCTCCTTTTTGACTACCTCTTTCATTATAGGATTTAGTCTTCTTTGATGTTCAATAGAGGGTTTATGGTTATCTTCCATCAATATCTTATGCATGCACAAAGAGGGTTTTATGCCAACCAAATCATCAATAGTATAGCCAATGGCTTTCCTATGCAATCTTAGTTCATGCAACAACTTAGCAAGTTCATCATCACTCAAGCATGCATTAACAATCACCGGATATGTTGAATTATCACCAAGAAAAGCATACTTCAAATGAGAGGGGAGGGGTTTAAGATCAAGTTGAGGAGGACCTTTTTCGGTTGGAGACGATCCATACAATGTAGGTTGAGATGATTGCAAAGCCATGGAAGCCTCCTTGAAGTCCCTTGATGATTGCTCACATTCAAGTGGTTGGTGTTGAAAAGACTCAGGAAAATCGACCCAGGAGGAAAAATTGGCCGATTTTCCTGAGGGTGGGTCAATCTGAGTTTCTGTTTTTGTAGAACTGGATGAAACTCCAGCACAAGGCCAAAAATCGGCCGATTTGGCCCAATCAGGCCGATTTTTCTGCCTGTTTCTCTCTTCTTTTAGGACTTCAAATCCAACACTTGGTAGCTCGTCCAATGCATTCAAGGTCTTGATTACTTCATTGCTACTCTCCTCAACTCCTTCCTCCATTAAGCTTGAGCTAAGAACCCTCTCAAGTGGATCCTTGAGCAAGATTAAGCTCACAACCTCTCTAGACTCTTCTTCTTCAACTATGTTGAATACATCTTCATCGAGGGTTGGCCCTTTCATCATTGTGGACAGCTTGAACTTGATGTTTTCTTCTCCAATGTTGAAGGAGAGAGTCCCATTCTTGGAATCTACTAGACATCCGGAGGTAGCTAGGAAAGGTCTCCCCAAGATGATAGGAACTGGATAGTCCGCCGGGATGTCCAAAACAACGAAGTCTATGGGCACATAGAACTTCCCTAGTTGCACCGGAATGTCTTCCAAGATTCCAACCGGATGAGTGATTGAGCGGTCCGCCATGTAAAGGGTCATCTTGACCGGCTTCGGCTCTCCTAGCCCGACCTTGTTGCAAAGTGCAAGCGGGATGATGCTTACACTTGCCCCAAGATCACATAGGGCGTCATACTTCACTTCTCCTACTCCGATTGGCACACAAAAGGATCCCGGGTCCCTTAGCTTAGGAGGCATCTCCTCCTTCATCGTTTGAATCAACTCCGAGGATCTCTTTGTCATTCTTATCTCCCCATACTCCTCCAACTTCCTTTTGTTGGAGAGTATTTCCTTCAAGAACTTGCCATATGCCGGCATACCTAAGATAGCATCCATGAACGGAATATTAATATGCAATTTAGACATAAGTTCAAGGAATTTACCAAAGTGATTGTCCAACCGAGCTCTTGCTCGTGATTGTGGGTACGGTAGTGGTGGCTTGTATGGAGGCGGTGCCACATATGTTGGCTCAACATCCTTGCTCTTGCCTCCATCTTCTTGCAGTGGCTCTTTTTCATTCACCACTTGCTTCCCTTTAGCATTCTCCTTGGGCAAAGGATCCTTCATGCTCAACCCACTCCTCGTTGTAATGGCCAACACTTGGCCTCTTGGGTTCTCTTCGGTCCTTCCGGGAAGCTTTCCCGGATCTCTATGGGCTTCACCCGCTTTTTGGAACACTTGTGCTTCCAACACTTTTTGAGCTTTGGAAATGGAAGTCACCGTGCTCTCAAGACCACTCAACCTTCCAAGCAATTGCTCAAACATCATTTCGGTTCTATCCTTTGGAGGTTGAGTAAATCCGGGTGGAGGTTCTTGTGAAGCTTTTGGTGGTGGGGTTGTGCTTGTGGAAGCGGGAGGGTTCAAGGCTCCATCCGGGTTAGAATAGGAAAACCCGGGATGGTTGTGGTTGGGCCGGTAATTGTTGAATTGCCGGTTGTTGTTGAAGTTCCTTGGGCCTTGATAGTTGTTGTAATTGCCCCTTCCCATGTAATTCACATCCTCCTCCTTGGAAGATAAGTTAGCTTGTGGAAGCACTTGAGGAGTTGCTTGGTTCTTCAAAGTTGTAGCATACAACTCCCTCAAGGACTTTAGCTCGTTGTTGATGGCGTCAAGCTTGAAATTGCTCATGGTGACCTCACTCACCTCATATGCTCCCGCCTTTCTCCCTTCACTCTTCCTATGGGAGTATTTCTCAATCACTAGAGCTTGTTTCTCTACAAACTCCCAAGCATCATCCACATGCTTCTCCATGAAAGTCCCACCGGAAAGAGATTGAAGCTTGAATTGGCTATCTTCATCAAGTCCCTTGAAGTAGATCTCCAATAGCTCAATTTTTGGTATGCCATGGTGTGGACAATCTAGGAGAAGATCTTTGAACCTCTCCCAAGACTTGAACAAACTCTCTCTATCCTTCATCACGAAGGCATTGATCTTCCCTCTTAACTCGGTAGTCTTGGAAGGTGGGAAGAACTTAGTCAAAAACTCGGTTGTCATCTCCTCCCAAGTACCAACTCGCCCTTGTGGAATAGATTGATACCAAGCTAAGGCTTTGTCCTTAAGAGAGAAGGAGAAAGCCCTAAGCTTATGGTTGTTGCTCTCTAGTCTAGGCGGTCTAAGAGTCTCCATCAAAATCTCATAGTTCATCAAGTGTTGATGAGGAGACTCTCCTTCCATCCCTCCAAATTGATTATGCCGGATCATTTGTAGAACTTGAGGACGGAGTTCGTAGTTGTGGGCTGCGGGATCTCCTAAGTTCACACCCGGACGGTGTGCTCTTTGTGCCGGATCCATACGTCTCCCTAATGTTTGTGGCTCTTCAATAGCAATGGGCACAACCCTAACATTCGCCGCCGGCTGCGGTTGTGGTGGTGGAGGAGGTGGAGGTTGTTGACGATTAAGCTCTCCTTGTACAAGGGCTTGCCTAATCTCATCAATCTCCCTCCTAGTTGCTTCTTGCCTCTCATTGGCAAGTCTCCTTTCTTCCTCCAAGAGTTCATCTCTTAGCCTTATTTGCTCTAAGGCCTCATCTAATTCAGCTTGGAGATCTCTTCCGGCCATCTCTTTCCCCTTTTTAATGCTCTTGGATCTAGATCTAAAGGTTTTCTCCGGTTCGGGATCGAATGGAGCTAAATCCTTGCCACGAGATCTTCGCATACACCTAAAGAGTAAGAGATGTCCTGAAAAGCAAAGACACAAACCAAAGAGAGATCAAAAGCAACAAGAAAGATCTACACTATAAACAATCACAAAATAGACTCAATCCAGACCTAGTCCCCGGCAACGGCGCCAAAAACTTGTTACGCTCAGGAATAGATGCACGCAATAAGCTTTAAATTTATACTCGTTATATTTATCCTAACTCCTAGCGAACCCGCAGTGTACGGGACGTTTGTAGTAGGGATAGTATTCCGAGGTCGAACACGAAGACTAAGGTGAAATCGAGTCAAACAATTGTCATAGATAGTGTGGATCTAGTCAAAGAAAAGGTCAAGGAGCAAAGAAATGAAAATCTCGATATTTTTGGTTGGTTTTTGTGGTGATCAAGCAAGGATCACAAATCAAGCAAGACAATAAAACAATCTAACAACTCAACTAGCAAACAAAAAGTAACTCGAAACACAAGTATATGATCAAGAGAGAAGAGTGGATTCTAGAGGTCAAGATTTCCGGTTATGACATTGGACTCAAGGTTCTAAGGATTCTAAGGACAAACTGCGGTGTTGGGAAAGAGTGTTTCACTAATGGAGGCAATTACCGGGTAGGTCTCTCACTTCACTAGTCCCGCATCAAACTCCTATTACCGGGTAGGTCTCAAGGGGTTAAAGTAGGGAATTCTACACAAACCGGATACTACTTAAGTGGCAACCCTCTCCTTACCGGGTAAGTCTCGAAATAGGGAAGTCTCAAGCAATAATCCTAGCACACTCGATCCAATAGCGGCTTATGAAGCTCACTACTACCTAGAGTTCATCATTCTAGGTATCTAAGATCGGAAATCATCGGGTAGATCTCTTTCCTCACTTAGGTTGATAGCGTTAGGTGATCCTAAGCTAAATTGAGCTTAATAAACCCTAGGATTTCAACAACCTAACACCCTAACATACATATTCATCAATTAAAGATCAACAAAAAGAAAATCAGGTGGATCTTATAAAAATCGGCCGATCTAGCATGATGAACAGGGCGATTTTTCTGACTGGTTTGGGTTTCGTGCATACAAATCATCCTAAACTAACATATTAGTCCATCCTATCATCACCCTAGCCATAACCATCAATCCATCACTCCAGAATCACAATAAACTAGCCAATAGTATGCATATCAAGATCCAAAATCATCATACAAGCATACATGGTTCTCATAGATGAATAATGAAAGATAAGCAAGTAAAATCAATAAATCTCAGCTGAATCTAAGTTGTAGCAAGACTTACAAACTCTTAAATGAAAATCCAAAACGTTCCTAACAATCCTTGCAATAGTTCTTCAATCTAAGACTACAAAAATAACTCAAAATCACTCAAAACCTCACTATCACTCCTAGAATGGTGTTCTTCTTCTTCCTTCAATCCTTGAGAGTTTTTCTTCTCCTCCCAATCTTGCCTCCAATGGAGGAGCTGTGAATGAGAGAGTGTGGGAGATGGGAGATGGCCAGCAATAGCTTGCAGGACCACTTATATTCTCCACCAAGAGCAAGGCCGGATCAAGAGATCGTGGGACACGTGGCTTAAGCTGTTGAAGGCAGGAAAATCGACCCAGAGATAAAAATCGGCCGATTAATCTGTTAGTTGGTCCGATTTTCTTCAGCAGAAGCATGCTATGATCGTCTAGCCATGAGTTGCTCCATTGCTTGCACCAATAGTGGTCTTTGTGTCCTTTGTTGCTCCAATTATGATCCTTCAAAGCCTTGGATGTGTACCACCATGAGGCTTGACCCTCGAATGCATCGGTTAATGTCCAAAAGACTCCCAAAATACCTACAACACCGACAAAAGCTCGTGTAGACGTCTTTTCTAGGAATATTCACGAAATGAGTGTAAACGTCGTGAGCTAGTGCCAAAACGTGCATGAATAACGGAGAAAACTATCTAAATGTATGCCTATACTAACGTCATAAATCACGTTATCAGTTGTGATGATAATTTTTATCACATGCACAATCAGATGAGGAAGAAACCCCTGAGGTAGTTCAGTTAGAAGGAATAGAAGGTCGTACAAGGAACTCGGGCATACGAGGCAGAGAGGCGGAATTAGAAGAACCATGCAAGAGACTACAAGAGTGTGGAATAGAGATAACGATATTGGAACAGGACAACTAGAATTGAGTACAACCAAGATTTTGGAATCAAGGACATCATAATCGAGGCGGATGCCCCATAGACCATTGGGGGCATGAGAAACCAGAAGAGACAAAGTGTCAATCCGGGTGTGAGAATCTAAGGTGCACGGAATGAAGACCTACAATTGAGTGTAAAAGCGAAAAGGCAGACCCCACAAGCGTGGGGAGGTTTTGACCTCCTCAGAGATATAAGAAGTTTGAAAGAAACCGCGACGCCAATATCCAAAGAATGGAAGCCTGTAGCAGGGTCAACGGAGGTTCAGGAAGGCGATATTACCACCAACACTAGTGAAGAAATCTGTATGGGAGAACGACCTTGCTAGACTCGAGAGTCCAAGGTAACCCGAATTATCACGGGACCTAAGCCACCAACACAGATGGTCCATGCAAAAGGATCTGCATGTGGATGATCATTTCGGCCATAATAATTTCCAAGACGCTTGCAAGCTATCGTGGAAACTTGAAACGACTATTTATGCCAGATGAACGACACAATCGGACTAGAGAAATGAAAGTTGTCCCAAAGGAAGAAGAAGAGTGAAAGATAAGACGAACTAAAGAAGGATAAAAGTATTAATCTAGTAGGTGATGTGCCCCAAAAGTTTAATACCAGTAGAGATATGAAATTGAGATAAGTCAATTATAGACTGACCGATGTCAACCAAGAACGTGCAAGTATTATTGGGTATTGACGAGTTATGTGCTGTTAAGAAGAGATATTTGTGACTGTCGATCTATGGAGTAGCTTTACCGACGCCTTAGAGGATTCCCTCAAGTAGGCAACTACAACCTTCTTGGATGAATTAAAGGTATAAAGAGAAACGTTTTAAGGGTTACCTCTTGGCTAGTTAAGATGAAACTCCGGTCAATTCAGAGAGTTTGGATCCGTGGCAGAAGAATTAAGAAAGTAAGCGGAAGAAGTTGTTTTTCAATCGCTGTTTTATTTTCTTAAGGCAAGTAAAGAAGGTACTTGGTACTTCATCCGTATACGACTCATGGTGTAATTGGGAGAAAGAGTTTTGAGGTCAATCATTTTATACTTACAAAAAAGGTCCTTAGGATTAATGAGTGACAACAGGATAAGCAGAGTAGCGCAGCAGAAGTGTGGTGGGTCCTAACCCACAAACAAGAAGCTCAAGGGTACTGATGGATGTCGTGTCGAGTTTAAGATGGTGATAGTTGGAGAAATGCATTCTAGTTGGAAGAAACGTGAGATAGGCTATGTGAGTGACTGAAAATGTTGTACGGAAACTTATGGGCATGTAGAGGTAATAGAAGGAGACTGGTACACTATTATGGATCCGAGTGAAGAGTGATGGCTTTGCTACATGTTGCTAGACAAGTAGTTTTGGACTTCCATACTAATGAAATACTCTAGACTGAGTTTTCTGGATGGATTAGGAAAGAATTAAGGATGTAATAAAAGTATTGTGCATGACCTGCACTAGAAAGCTCCAAGTGAGTAACTACCATCCTGAGTCGAAGATACATAAGAAAGAGAAGCGACAGGAGCATACTTGCAACCTAGTAACCGTGCTTAAAGAAAGCATAATTTCGGAGTAGATTTTATGTGTAATGTTATGTCAGAACGGATCCGAGTTGCTTTTGTGTCAGAGGAATATTATCGGTCTGATAACCATGGTGAAGAAAAGAGTGCACGGCTGATGGTATGTTAACAATTATTGAGTAGTCATGATCAAATAACGGTGATAGGAGATCACTTTGTGTCTAATACCATCATTCCGGACGTATTCTAAGTCACTTAAGATCTTGGAAAATGCGTGATAAACCTAAGTTTGAGCAAACGATATATGAGAGATCTGTAAATAATATAATAATGCCAAGTCAACAAAGAGGATGACCACTAGATTTGATTTTTAGTTGTCTCGAGTGTTAGACCTGAAAAGGGTAAAGGTAACGATTCCTTACTTGAGGAGTAAGATGACTGAGTAATATTAAAAGACAAGACCAAGTGGGTCGTGATACAAAGAGCATTGAGCACTTGGTAAATGTTGGTGGATGTACAAGACCTTTGACTTGGTTGTGTAGTCGAAACCTTTTCAGAAGGCCGGAAGCAAGTGGTCATAACAAAGGGAAGAAAGTGAATAGATCATTTTTCCGTAGGGTCATCAAAGAATCTAGAAGTGAGTCGTGTAAGCCAATCATTGGAAGTTTTAAAGCGGTTTAAAAGTGACAGATGGACTAGTATTTCTCACCCTATTGGAGAGGGTAGCTTCAGTTTTCCACGGAGACTAAGTTTGGGAACTGAGTTTGAGAATTTCAATGGGGAGATACCTACCAGGCACGGGTTAGGTTATCTTATGAGAGGATCAGACAGTTAAGCCGGATGATACCGGTGAGATATCCGGTAACCACTCTAGAACGTGGTAGCAGACGCTTGTGATGAAAAGATTTAAGATTTAGTGGTTTTATGAAAAGGTGATAAGGCTACCTAAGATATTGGGGATAGTAAGAGACGTAACATTTCAAAGACCTATATAGCGATAGTTGTAACCTCGAGAGTGACGAGCTGACCTTTTATGTGTGATATTGTTTGACTACTTGTTTATTTCATGATTTAGTGTTTAGTCAGTGATGTGTGCTTTTGGTAACCTTGATTTGCGGGAAACTTAGATGTGGAAACGACGAGACTTTTGTGTAGTGATCAAACACACCCATTTGTTGCCTTAAAGGGTGATCAGGATTGTCCTACCCTAAGTTTCGGGACGAAACTTATTTTGAGGGGGATCTGATGTAACGAACGGATTTTTTGTTACGCTTTGATAGAGTTAGAGGAGTTTAGAAAACGAAATTAAAATTTAGTGAGACTAGGATATACAAGTTTATTTATGGAAGTTGTTTGATTAAATACCTTGTTCTAAGTTTCGGGACGAAACTTATTTTAAGGGGGCACTGATGTAATACCCGGAAATTTAATTTCCGGTAAATCCCGAGTCAACATAAATCTTGTCAATTTATGTGAAGAGTTAATCACATAAAATATTCTTTTCCCAACTTCTATGATTTTATGTGAAACTTAATTATATAAAATCATTCCTAAAACACTCTTGCAAGTCTTATAGTAATTGACCCATTTGACAAACCCATGACTAAGTCATGACAAGGCCATCCGGGCCCATTACGAAGCTGAGTTTGGCCTTTGAAACCCTACCATCCGGGCCCAATAAGGAGCTGTTACAGGCCAGTCCATGCTCTCTCCCTCTCTCACGTAAACCCTAAGAACAACTCTCTTCCTTCTCTCGCTGTCATGTACCAGCGTCCGCCTCCTCCTTCACGCCAGGCCACTGCCCTCACTCGCACTACTCCAGCCGTCCGTCTCCTCCTCCACGCCAGGCCGGTGCAACCGTCCACCACCAGGGGTCCTAGCTGGCTTCGTGTGTGCAGCAGACTCCCAAACGCGCAGGAAGGCTTGCGCTCCTCTTCAGCCTCCTCCAGCCCTCGCACGCCGCTGGAACCCTAGCTCTCCAACCACCGGTGTCGATGGTCGTCTCCACCCCGCCGCTGCCTTCAAACCGCAGCCTTGGATGGTGCCGGCAAAGCCCTCTCAATGCCAGCAAGGAAGCAATGTTGCTGCTGCTAGTTGTGTCGGCCGGAGACAGTGGTTCATCTGTCGGGCGAACATGACCCCCTGCTCGATGTGACGTCGAGACCGGCAACGTGGACTGCCTCCCTCGCGACCTACAGGCGACAACAGCCCAGGACGAGCCCCTTCGCCTCCAACCTCACAGCCGCAACATCTCTACGATAATTGGATACCTCGCTGGTGCACCTTGCCCTAGCCGTAGGCGTGGCTGGGTACCCAGAGCCGCTGGTGCGGTGGGCTCGAGCCGCAGGTGCGGTGGTGCTAGATCCGCAGGTGCGTGTATCACATCCCGCACGTGCGCCCCTCCGACAGCAGCGAGCCCTCCTTTGTTCTTGTGCACGTGAGCGTCGGGTCTTGATTGCCGGTCAGGACCTCACTTCACCTTGCTGCATTACCCTCTCTTTATACATGCTGATTAGAACCCCTGTTGTGTCGGGAAACCTGCTAGAACAGCCTCGGAAGATAGCTTGAAGAGCTGAGGCGTTTGCTGAGTTTTCGAAAGTGAATAGCAGTCAACTTCAGCCCCAGTTTTGGGTAGGTTAGACTCCACCTTTACGGCTGATTTTCGGATATGTTTTAGTCGATATTGTATAGTCCAACATACTAAAATTTCAGAGGAATCCATGTTATGGTTTGAGAGATATGGGGTTTCAAAGTGGACTCATACAGTTTTTATAAATGTGCTTAGTTGAGAAAAACAGCATGGGATGCTGTTTTGTGAGATAGTTTTTAATAGGCTCTTGATCTCCGTTGGGCTTGAATTTTGGATATGATATAGTCGATACATTGTTGTAGAACATATTAAAATTTGGGAGGCATCCAGCGAGTGGTTTGGGAATTATGAATTTTCAAAGATTGAGTCGTAAGCAGTTTTTCTGTTGTGCTGAAATTCGGTTTTGTGAGATAGTTTTAAACAGGATTTTGATCTCCTTTGCAGCTGAATTTTGGATATATTATAGATAAGTTTTTATAGTAGAACATATCAAAATTTGGGATAAATCCAGCGAGTAGTTTAGGAGTTATGATTTTTCAAAGTTAAGACAGTGTGCTGTTTGTTAAGTGTTGTAACCAAATTTAGAAATTTTTGTAGAAGTGATGCTTTAACAGTTTTAAGAAATTCTTTCTCCTATGAGTAGATGAGATATCATAGATGATCTAGGGAATTATTTCGGAATTTTTATAAGAATATTCGTGTTTCATATTTGAAGCCGAAGTTGGACCTTAACGATCTTTCGGAAAATAAGAACAATGTGTAAATTGTCAGTTTGTAACCAAACTCATCTTTATGAGTTAGAATATGACATTTTAGTCTCAAATAAGAGTTCAGACATAAATTATGGAATTTTTAGAAGTTTCGGGACCAAGGGTAAAATAGTCATTTTACAATAAAATAATACTGTAATCAATTCCGTTCTATTAAGACCTACTATCTTAGAAGTCTTAGTCTTCTAATCACCTAGAAAGTGTGCTGACACACTTGCCCCCTTTGACAGGCCACTGAATTCCTATTGTACAGATCGATTTGCGAATTAGAAAGTCGAGATCTGATTCAGGTAAGTCCACGGACTTACTTAGCTGACTTCTTGCATGTGTGTGATGTGTATGAGTGGTGTTTGCTAGTTAAGATAAATAACAAAACCGGAATAGGCCGACTTTAGTATATTGTGTAATTGATCCAAGTGTATGATAACGGGTCGTGACATCATCTGTCTAGCTCTTGCGAGAGTCTAGGAGGTTCCCTGCGACCAGCCCAGTCCGGTAGACGGTCAAATGCATTAGTACCATTCCGCGTTGGTAAACGGGGACAGGGGCGAGGTTTGGGAATCCCTCGTGTCACAAAATAAGTATCATTAGTAATGACATATCACCTAATTAAAGATAATAAAAGGATTGATTGTTGCATGTTGATTGTGTATGTTGTGTGTTTGTGCTTTTACATTTATACTTATGCATAGAATGTTAGCTAACGGTTTTATACCGCTTGTAGATGCCTTGCAGGTTAAGACAGTTGTAGAGAGATCTGGAGGGAATGGTCAGCCGGGTCCACATACTTATTTAGTTAGGGACGGGGATGTCTTTTGTTCTTCTTATGTGTCGTTTTGGTACCATTGCTTTGTAAGGCTGATACATATTCTTCATGTATATATTGTTTAAAGTTTTCAAATGTTTTAAATACTTTTGTGCCTTGTTGTAAGATCCAAGTAAAATTGATGTCAAACTATGGTCGGGACCCATTGTGAGGTCCTAACCAGTAGCTCCCCGAGTTTTCAGAATTCGGGGTGTTACACTGTAAGCACGAAATCACCCAATAACTTATCTTGAACTTCACATTTATCTGAATCAAAATTTACTTTGTTGCCTTTGTCACATATTCGAGAGATACTAAGAAAATTATACTTTAAACCGTCAACAAGATAAACATCATCAAAGAAAATTCATTTTCTCATTTCTCTTGTTTGAGAAGCTTTATCTTAAGGCACCTATCCTTACCCTATGTTCTTTATCACACATGATTAGATCTTTAAGAAATTGTGTGAGTTCTAGGTTAGATTGAGACATAATAGTACTTACCACACCATCAAGATAGAGGCTAGGATCCTCTTCTTGATCGGCCATTAAGCACAAGTTTGCTTGATCTTTTTCGTCTTCTGACTCATTTGTCGAATCTGAGTTACTCCACGATGATACCATATCCTTCTTCTTTCGATCATTCTTCCTAAAGTTGTTCCTCTTATTTTGTGGACAATCCTTGTAGTTCTTTGATACACTATCCATGTCCGTTTCAGTGAAGTCAGCTTCCTTTTGTTTGACTTGAACTCCAATAACCGTGGTAGTTGGGATTTTAGGGCCAGTTTGAATGACGCTCCATAGTTCCATGTTCTCATCAATAATAAACATTTGCATTAGTGCTCTCCAATGGGAAAAGATGTTACCGCAAAAGAGAGGTGGTCGAGATGTGGATCTTGTTAGCATGAAATATTGTGGTATTTTAGGCACGTTTTCTAATCGTATTTGATTCATATTGATAGTCTTTGATTGAGCTTTGTGCATATGAGAGCTAGTATTACCTATATTGTCGATATGGATGTCTACACTAGTTCTATGTTGATTATAGGTGATTTGGAGCTATTTCCGAACGGAAACGAGCAAAGGAGAGTTGAGTTGATATGTCCATAGATTGAGGACACTCTTTGGAAGCAATTTGGAGTCTTAGATTGAGGAATGCACGAGTTAGGGAAGAATCACGTTCTTGCCCTAAATTACGCCCTAAAACACGGCCGTACCACAAACCACGTTCAAAATTACGGCCGTGGATTCAGAGTCAGAATTCGATGTTCATTCCAGGGGATTCTACGGCCGTGGAACTAACCGTAATTGTTTCCACGCCCTAAATTACGGTCGTGGAATCTTCCACGACCGTGCATGATGGCCATCTTCTCCGAATATGTAGAGGAAATCATGGAAGTCTTCATGGACGACTTCTCCGTTTACGGTTCCTCTTTTAACGATTGTCTTTCTAACCTTTCTCTTGTTTTGCAAAGATGTGAAGACACTAACCTAGTTCTTAATTGGGAGAAGTGTCAATTCATGGTTAAGGAAGGAATCGTGTTAGGTCACTTAGTCTCTAGTAGAGGGATAGAGGTAGACAAGGCTAAGATAGAGACCATAGAGAAACTTCCTCCCCCAATTTCGGTGAAGGGAGTAAGAAGTTTCCTAGGACATGCTGGATTCTATAGACGTTTCATTCAGGACTTTTCTAAGATATCAAAACCTCTCACTAATCTATTGATGAAGGATGCGGTTTTTGAGTTTTCGCAGGAATGTTTGGACGCATTTAACACCATTCGGCAAGCTCTAATTTCAGCACCTATTATCCAACCTCCGGATTGGACTCTTCCCTTCAAGATTATGTGCGATGCTAGTGACGTAGCCATTGGAGTTGTTCTTGGGCAACGAAAGGAAGGACGAACCCACGCCATATACTACGCTAGCAAGACGCTAGACGAAGCCCAGCTCAACTACGCCACTACGGAAAAAGAGTTTCTAGCCATTGTCTACGCTATTGACAAGTTTCGCTCTTATCTTGTAGGTGCAAAGGTGATTGTCTACACGGATCATGCTGCGATCCGATACCTCCTTGCAAAGAAAGATGCGAAGCCAAGGCTGATTAGATGGATTCTTCTCCTACAAGAATTCGATCTTGAGATCCGCGACAAGAAAGGCTCAGAAAATTCTGTTGCGGATCATTTGAGTCGTCTAACACATCTAGAGGACGACCATTTACCCATTGATGACTCCTTTCCGGATGAACACCTACATATCATAGAGGAGTGTATCAAGGTAGTCTCCAAAGGTAACGAACCATGGTTTGCTGATTTTGTTAACTATTTGGTTTGCCAGGAGATACCACCCAGACTGTCATACGCACAAAGGAAGAAGTTCTTCAAGGACGTCCGGGAATACCATTGGAACGAGCCTCTCCTCTTTAAGAGAGGTCCGGATGGCATCATCCGGCGATGTGTGCCGGAAGATGAGATGCAAAGTGTCATCCGCCATTGTCATTCACTACCTTGTGGAGGACACGCTAGTTCTAATAAAACTAGCGCAAAGGTATTGCAATCTGGATTCTATTGGCCTACTTTATTTAAAGATGTGCAATCCTTTGTTTCTTGTTGCGATGCTTGTCAAAGAACAGGCAATATCTCTAGAAGGAACGAGATGCCCCTCAACAACATCCAAGAGGTGGAGATTTTCGACGTTTGGGGAGTCGATTTCATGGGACCATTCCCTTCTTCTTGTGGAAACCAATACATATTATTGGCGGTAGACTACGTTTCTAGATGGGTGGAAGCAATTGCCTCTCCCACAAATGATGCCATGGTGGTGGTCAAGTTCTTCAACAAGACCATCTTTCCGCGATTCGGGACACCAAGGACGATCATTAGTGATGGGGGTTCTCACTTCATAGCCCGTCGCTTTGAAGCTCTTCTAACCAAGTATGGGGTTACTCACAAGATCGCCACTCCTTACCATCCACAAACGAGTGGACAAGTCGAGATCTCAAATAGGGAGATCAAGGGAATTCTAGAGAAGACGGTTTCAAGGACTAGGAAGGATTGGTCCTTGAAGCTAGATGACGCATTATGGGCATACCGGACCGCATACAAGACTCCCATAGGAACCACACCATACAACCTTGTGTATGGGAAGTCTTGTCATTTGCCGGTAGAGCTAGAGCACAAAGCGTTTTGGGCTATCAAATGGCTGAATTTCGGCATGAAGGAAGCGGGAGAGAAGCGTCTCCTAGACATCAACAAGCTGGATGAACTCCGTTTGAACGCCTACGAAAACGCTAAGATCTACAAGGAAAGAGCAAAGCGTTGGCATGATAAGCATATCATTCCAAAGGACTTCAAGGAAGGAGATCAAGTTCTCCTCTTCAATTCGAGACTTCGCCTCTTTCCAGGTAAGTTAGAATCTCGTTGGACTGGACCTTTTCTAATTAAGCGTATTTTCCCCCATGGTGCAGTTGAAATATGGGGTGAAGCTAGTGGAAGTTTTAAGGTGAACGGCCAACGACTCAAGAAGTACTCGCCGGAACTCCAAGCTGAGGATTTTGCACCTACCGCACTCGAATAAGTGCGAGATTGGTCTAGCTACGGACCATAAACAAAGCGCTTCTTGGGAGGCAACCCAAGGTATTGCATTCTCGTTTTGTCTTCGATTCATAGATTAGTTTAGAATAAACGTTTTCGCTTTATTTTTTCCTCGATTTCTTCCGGTATGTTCGTGTTTTTGGTTGTAGGATCGATGGAAAGGGAGAAAGGGAGGATAATGTCGAAGAGAAGTGACGAAATTTGGACTTTGAAGCTTTACAGAAGGTTCCACGGTCTAAATTACGGTCGTCATAGCTACAGTGGCCGTAATTCTCAAAAGCCTGTGAAAAATCACCAAAACCACGGGTCCGTACACTTCCACGGCCGTGGAATGCCCCGACAGACCGTGATTTTTGAAATTTTGCCTGCGAGTATAAAAGCCACACTTCATCACAAAACCACCACAATTCTTCCCCCATTTCCACGACCTAAATACCGAAAACCCGCAGCTTCTCCCAATTCTTCATTCTCTAATCGTTTTCAACGATTCTTCGCTCTAAACTGCAGCAAATCCAACCACGAACAGGATCCAAGCAACAAATCGAGTGGAAATCGATCAACAAACGCGCATTTTGGATTTTTCAATCCGAAAAAGAGGTTATCTCTTTCTCTTCGATTCTCGCGGATTTGGTTCGTTTTTGCTATAGATTTTTAGGAAGAACTGACAAAGATTGGAAGGAATTAGATTAGGACTGCTTGTTGTGGTGATATTTGGTGAATTTGCTGAGATTCACGAGATTCTGTGACGAATCACGGTCTCTGGAGGTTCCACGGCCGTGGTTTCTATAGAACAGACCGTGATTTTTGCTGAAAATGGATTTCGTAAGGAGAGTGTCGGGAAGGATTAAGGAAAAGAAAGGGGAGCAAAATAAGAAAAGGAAGGGCAACCCCTCCACCTCTAGGGCACCACCACCCTCATCTCCCTCACCACCATCCTCACCTTCACCTCCATCTTCACCCCCTCACCCTAGCATCCCAACCATACACGAAAACCACCTAGCTGCATTTGAAAGGATAGAGAAGAGGGCAGTGATTGGCCCTAGGTACTTGTTGTTGGAGGATCTACATCCTCTCAACATAGTTGATGACCTTACATGGCTCTTGGATAGAGCCGGATTGCTTGTCTTCACGAACATTCGTGAAGACGCTTACGAGGAGATTACCCGAGAGGTTGTGACGTCCTTTGAGCATAGCCCAGTAGATAGGACCGTCTCCTTCCGTCTTATGGATCGAGACTACCACTTGAGCATTGTTGAGTTCGGGACCATTTTCGGGTTCCATGAGACCTACAACGGTCGACTTCCTAGAGGCGTTTCCGCCAAGGACTTTTGGGCGGAAGTGGCCATGATTTATGCCGACGAGGACCGTTGGCAACCAGCTGATACCAAGGCTAGATTGATGTACCATCTAGCCTTGAAGATAGCTCACCGTGTTCTTTCGGAGTGTCTCTTTCCTAGGACGGAGACGCCCCAAAAGATCAAGACGGATGAGCTATTCCTTCTTTACGCCATGCTTTATGGATGCCGCGCAGATTGTGCTACTCTTTTGGCGGCGACGATGAGTAAACTCAAGAACAAATCGAGAGGGAACATTGGATATGGTGGGATAGTGACCCACATAGCTAGGAGCTTTGGTGTAGATTTTTCAGCTTGCACCCGCATACCCGCCGTACCTCTAGGATTACATGCATTCATGGTTAGGGGACTCATCTTCCCCACACATAGAGGTCCGCCTTATGCGGGCATGCCCTGGGAGAGTAGGACAGGCAGGGGTATTGAGTGGCTGCCAGAGTATTCCATTGTGGCGGGACGCCACAATTGGAAGGAGACGTTCGCTGCGATGCATGCGAACAGGCTTGTAGCTCCCCCTTACGTTCCACCACCGGTTGAGGATGAAGAGGACATGGGAGAGCAGTACGAGAGTGGTGGAGGAGCGGAGCAGGAGTTCGGCACGTTTCCGGATCAGCCGGATGCGGCCCCGGATGTACCTAGGCGCTCTCCACGTCCAGCTAGAGCTTCAGGCTCGTCATCTCGCCGCGCCAGCGTGAGTGAGAGGCCCACGTGGATGACTACACCTCCCACTTGGTACAGCACACCTCCTCCTTGGTCCACGACACAACCAGCACCACCACCACCAGCACCAGCACCAGCCGATGCCCCCTCATGGTATGATCACGCCCCGGGATGGTATGAGAGGATGCCGGATTGGGCTACCGGACTTTCAGAGAGAGTCGGAGCATTAGAGATCCGGGCGGATGCTAGAGACGGACGCTTAGACGACCTTGACCACATGATGAGGGACGTCTACCGCCAGCAGTTTGGGCGGTTCTATGATCCGAGTTTCTCTCCATTCCCACCTCCACCGGCGCCGCAGTGATTGATGACCAGACCGCTCGTTTGATTTAGACATTCCCGCCACCACTTGTGAGTTTCTTTTTCTTTTCTTTCTTTTGTTCTTTCTTGTGAACATTAGGGACAATGTTCGTCCTAAGTATGGGGTGGGATGTACTAAATGTTTGTAATAACTCTACTCTATATGTTGCTTTCATTCCGAGACTATCATTGTATGTTCATTATATGTTACACGTTTCATTCCTGCATTGCATGAAAAAGAACATTAAAAACCCATAAAAATTTGAAAATTTTGAAAATTTGGTGCTTCTAATGAATTGAGATGATTTCCATGATAATCACTACTTGCGAATTGAGTTTGATAACAATTGCATGCTTAAAAGGATTGTAATTCGAAAAGAAATTGAATGAATGAATTCTACCTCTTTTGCAAGTTTTATAATGTGAAAACGTTACCTAAATCATGTTGAGAGATTGAAGTTGAAATCACATTATAAGTTCCTATACTTCTTGTTGAAATGATTAAGGCAATTCGATACTTTCTTTCCTCTTTCTTTGATCATCTAACTCCTCATTGAAATATTAGCCTCCTTTACCCATCCGGGAACTTGGAAAAGTGAAAGAGAAAAAGGCATGTTTGATGTGGGAGGGCCATGAGAGCAATTATTTGCAATCAATTGAATAGAAAGAAATTATAGGTTTGGGGAAGTCAATCATGACGATGAGTAACTCGGCACCATTCACATAGCCGGGTGTTTGTGTCTTGCCAAAGTCGGATTGAGCGATATTCCTAGCGGATTATGGTATGTGCGCTAAGGGTTTGAGGCATCTCTTACAATTTTGAGAAACGCCAATCTCCTAGGCTTCGGTTTTTGTGCACCTCTATCCATAACTCCAAAAGTAAAGTCGAAAAATGAAAAGAAGAGAGCGAAGCTCTAAGTGAAGTGTTGCGGAAACCGCAAAAGAAGAAGAAGGTAGTTGTCCACTTTCCCGGATTTATGCACCACTCTCCCTTAAAGTTTTCCCTTCCCTTCCATACTCTAGACCTTTTCTTTGAAAGCCCTTAAGATCAAAAGAATGTTATAGGACTTGGTGATCTAAATTGAAGCTTCTTATGATTGATTTTGATAATGTTTGAAGGTTATAATGCTTGTTTAGAAGTTGAGTTGATTCATGAATTTTCTTTACCTCTTACTCTCTAATTAAGTGTGTGAAAGTTTGAAAAACGATTGAAGCAAGGTTTGAGAATGATCTATTCTTTAGAAGTCACATTCATCCAAAAGAAGGTACACATATTTCATCCTAACTCTTGTTTAAAGCTTTTTGAAAGACCTTGCTTAGGGACAAGCAAGTGCTAAGTATGGGGTTATTTGTTAGCATGAAATATTGTGGTATTTTAGGCACGTTTTCTAATCGTATTTGATTCATATTGATAGTCTTTGATTGAGCTTTGTGCATATGAGAGCTAGTATTACCTATATTGTCGATATGGATGTCTACACTAGTTCTATGTTGATTATAGGTGATTTGGAGCTATTTCCGAACGGAAACGAGCAAAGGAGAGTTGAGTTGATATGTCCATAGATTGAGGACACTCTTTGGAAGCAATTTGGAGTCTTAGATTGAGGAATGCACGAGTTAGGGAAGAATCACGTTCTTGCCCTAAATTACGCCCTAAAACACGGCCGTACCACAAACCACGTTCAGAATTACGGCCGTGGATTCAGAGTCAGAATTCGATGTTCATTCCAGGGGATTCTACGGCCGTGGAACTAACCGTAATTGTTTCCACGCCCTAAATTACGGTCGTGGAATCTTCCACGACCGTGATCTTGGCGAATCTTTTCGCCATGTTTCGGAGCCATGATCTTTTGAAGATTGGGCCGGGCCGACACTTTGCCCTGCATTATAAAAAGACGGATGAAGCAAGATTCCGTCACCTCGCTTACGACCTTTTCAACCCTCGCTTAGCGGCAAACGTACGCTTACAATCCACGTTCAACAACGCACAAACCCTCATCTTGGAGGTAATTTGGAGATCTCATTGAAGATCAAAGTTCGTATTGGAGAGTTGCTGTTTGTGATCTTCATGTTTGTGGAAGATCGAAGTTCTTGGAGGGTTTTGCAAGAAGATCCCTCTTCTTGCTTAGGTTTGATTTAGGATCGGATTGACATCCCGTTTCTTTTCTTTCCTAAGATTGTGATTGTTTACTCCGTTTTGAATCTTTTGATAAACACTTGTTCTTGGCTGTGATTTTGAGATTCATTTGAAGATTATTGATAGTTCTTGAAAGTTCCCATCTTTTATCTTTTAATTCTTGAATTGATATCAATATGACTGTTATTGGCTAAAAACCCTTAACAATTCTAAGGTGAAGGGTTGATAGTTGTGGCATAGGTGATGATAGATCGATCGCAAACAGATTAGACCCTGAGAGTTAGAGAATTGTCGCCGACAACCCTAAATTACGGCCTGTTCTTGAGTCCACGGCCGTGGAACCTCAAGAACTAACCGTGATTTCCCTTAAGTCTACGAACCTGCTTTTACTTTGATCTAAAGTTAAAGATTTGCTTTAACTTAGTTTAGACTTGTCTTTTCTAGGTGGTAGTGAAGCCTCAACAACCTCTACCTCGATTGTGAGCCTCAACAACCTCAATCGGATAAGTTAGTCTTGATCTTTAGATTATAAGTTTAGGTATTTGATACTAATCCTCGTCTTTAGAACCTTATCTATATTGAGCCTCAACAACCTGTATAGGGAGTGTCTTTTGGGTGAGTTACATAAGGTTTTTGGAACCTCAACCGTACGATTACCTTACATTAGTATACCTTTGCATATCTCAACTCTGTCTTTATATCATTAAGTATATCTTGAATCGATTGCCACAGCTAGATACCTGGATCTTTAGGATTGTTGTTTTCCCAATAATTTGCAAAACTCTTATATTTACTTGCTTGATAACCTGCAACCGAGTTCGCTCCACCCAAATCCCTGTGTTCGATACTCTGGAATTCTTGCTTAACTACGTCGATCCGTACACTGCGGGTTCGCTTGCTTGATTCTAGTTTTATAAATTTAAAGCTTATTTGCACACACCTCTAGGGGCGAACAAGTTTTTGGCGCCGTTGCCGGGGATTTGGCTTCGTCCGAATCCGGTAGCCGGTTGTCAAGCTTGGGAGCTTGCTCTCGTTATTTGATTTTTCTTTGAGTGCATGCGCAGGTCTAGGAACACCGAAGATCTCTTACCTCTCAAGAGCTAGAGAAAACCTTGAGGCAAAAGCGCAAGGAAAAGAGGATGACTGAAGAGAACGAACGCGATCTTCAAACGGAGTTGGCGGAAAAGGAAGCTCAACTCCGATGGAATGAGACTCTCCGCCAGGATGAGATGGATCGTCATCAATCTCAAGTCAACGGTCTACAAGACATGATCGTCCAAATGAGGATAAAGATGAGCGACCTTGAAGATAAGGTGGGCAAGAAGTCCTCGAGAAGGAGATCAAGGTCTAGAAGGAGAAACCACTCATCCGCCGATGATAGTGATTCTTCCATGCCACCGTTAGAAGATATTGATCCCACGATCAATATAAATCCTTTCAATCCACAAGGAGCTGCTAATCGTCGCATTCCACCTAGGAATGCGAGGGTCGAACGTGTGGATAATGAGCCGAGAACTCTTGGCCAGCGAATGGATCCAACACAACAACCACGCCGCTTGGGTGTGAATTTTGATGCTGAAGATGTACAAGGGTTTAGCTTCAACCCTCAAGTTATCACTCTTGTTCGCCAAAGTCAGTTTGGCGGTACAAGCGCTGAATCTCCACACCAACACTTGCAAAACTTTGAGTGTATGATGGAGACGATGAGACCGAAGAGCGCTACTACCAACAGCTACAAGCTTAAACCTTTCTTTTTCTCCTTGAAAGGGAAAGCGTTATCTTGGTATCAAGCTCTTCCTAATGGGAAACTAGACACGTGGGAAGACCTTTCCGCAGAGTTTCTCACCAAATTCTTTCCGCCTTCCAAAACGGCGGAACTTAGAGGTAAGATTAATGCTTTTTCTATGAGACCTAACGAAAGTTTATTTCAATCTTGGGAAAGGTTTCAGGATTTGCTCTTGGATTCCCTCATCATGGCATATCCAAGCTTGCCTTGCTGGAGATTTACTACAAGGGGCTGGATGCGGGAACGCAATTCAACCTCCAATCCCTCTCATGTGGAACGTTCATGGACATGAGAGAAGATGACGCTTGGGACTTCATTGAGAAGCAAGCAAGAGTCATAGAGAAGTATTCCCACCGGAAAGTGGAGGGAAATCGTGTGGAGCAAGGAGCAAAGCTCACACATGAAGCTCAAAATCAGATTTTCTCCCTCAACAATGAGATCAAAGAGTTGAAGGAGACTATCAAGACCAACTTCCCAAAGCAACAAGAGAAGGATGTTGGCTATTTGGGCAACAACAACGGCGGTGATAACACCAACCGCAACAACAACAACCGGAACAATAACCGGAATAACAATTGGAATGGAAACAACAACAACCGGAACAACAACAATTGGAACAACAATCGGGGTTCAAACAACAACAATTGGCGCTCCAATCAACAAAATTCCGGTAACTCCTATCCTTCCAATTCCAATCCGCTAACTCCACCCTCCTCTTCCTCTACTCCTTTGAAAAGCCAAGGGCAATCATCTAATGGAGAAAACAATACGGGAAAGGAGAAGCCGGATCCCATGTTGGAAACGATCTTGGGAAAGCTTCAAGGGATGGAGAACCGCCTCATTAAGGTTGATGATCGAGTTTCTAAGATTGACAAAGCTCAAAAGGTTTTAGAAAACCAAATGTTCGATCATGCGGAGGAAGTTCCTAGAAATCAAGGGAAACTTCCAGGAAAGACGGAGGACAACCCTAAGGGAAGGGTAATGGCGATTACAACTAGGAGCGGAGTGACTACCACCGATCCGCAACCTACGTTCGTTGAAGTCCCCGTAGAGAAGGACAAAGAAAAGGGGAAGGAGAAGGAAGACGTCTATGTTCCTCCTCCAGCTTTCAAACCACCCCTACCGTTCCCTCAATCTAGAGCGCGAGCGCGCCTAGATAAACAATTTGGTAAGTTTATAGAACTCATGAGCAAGCTGCATATTAATATACCTTTCATTGATGCTATTGTAGGTATGCCGGCTTATGGCAAGTTCTTGAAGGAGCTTCTCTCTAACAAGAGGAAGCTAGAAGATTTCGGTGAAGTCAAGATGAGTTCGGATTCTTCGGATCTCATCAAGACTATGAAGGAGAAAATGCCCCCAAAGCTGAAAGATCCGGGGTCATTTTGCATTCCCATTGGAGTGGGAGAGGTCACATATGACGCTTTATGTGACTTGGGAACAAGTGTGAGCATCATACCACTTGCATTGTGCAGGAAGATCGGTTTAGGCGACCCTAAACCGGTGAAGATGACGTTATACATGGCGGATCGATCCATTACTCGTCCCGTCGGCATTGTAGAAGACGTCCCGGTCAAGCTAGGCAAGTTCTTTGTCCCCATTGATTTTGTCGTACTTGACATTCCTGCAGATAGTCCGGTCCCGATCATACTCGGAAGGCCGTTTCTTGCAACTTCCGGCTGCATGGTCGATTGCAAGAATGGGAGACTCGCTTTTGATATTGGGGAAGAGAAAGTAGAGTTCGTTCTTTCCACTCTAGTGAAGGAGCCAATCTTTGATGAGGATATTTACAATGTCCAAGACGAAGAAGGTTTATCTAGGGAAGAGGTAAGTGCGATTCTCTTTAACGATCCTTTACAAAAGGTTATTACTATGAGTCTAACCAATGTAGGAGAAGAAGAAGGGTGCAAAGAGGAAATTGAAGCCTTGGAAGCACAAGAAGAGATGCATGAAGTGGAGTTTGAGAAACTCCACGATGAGGCTGAGAATACTAGAATCCACGGTCATACTCTGTATTCCACGACCGTGGATTCCACGACCAAAATCAACCTCCATTCCAGAGGATATTACGGCCGTGGAACACCAGAGGAAACCGTAATTTTGACCGTGGAAGAGGGCGATCGGCATACTTCTTCAACTTCTTCTAATTCTTCTCCAAACCATTCAACATCCTTAGAAACTTCTAAGGAAACATCGGAAGCTCCTCAAGGATCATTGGAAGCTCCGAAAGCAATGGAACTCAAACCACTTCCTACTCATCTAAGGTACGCTTTTCTTGGATCTAATTCCACCTTCCCGGTTATCGTTAGTTCCGAATTAAGCATAGATGAACACGAACAGCTCATGATTGTCCTTAGGAAACATAGAAAAGCCATAGGCTATACTATTGAGGACTTAGTAGGAATTAAACCCTCCCTATGCATGCATAAGATACTAATGGAGGAGGACTTTAGAACTTCAAGACAACCTCAAAGGCGGTTGAATCCGACCATGAAGGAGGTTGTCAAGAAGGAAATTCTTAAACTTCTTGATGCAGGTATCATCTATCCTATCTCCGATAGCAAGTGGGTGAGCCCAGTTCAAGTAGTTCCGAAGAAGGGAGGAATGACGGTCATCACCAATAAGAACAACGAACTCATTCCTACCCGAACCGTAACTGGATGGCGAATGTGTATAGACTACCGCAAGCTCAACAATGCAACGCGGAAGGATCACTTTCCATTGCCATTCATCGATCAGATGCTTGAAAGGTTAGCACAACATTCATACTTTTGCTACCTTGACGGTTATAGTGGCTTCTTTCAGATTCCGATACATCCGGATGATCAAGAGAAGACCACATTCACGTGCCCTTGGGGTACGTTCGCTTATAGGAGAATGCCGTTCGGGCTTTGCAATGCCCCAGCCACCTTTCAACGGTGCATGATGGCCATCTTCTCCGAATATGTAGAGGAAATCATGGAAGTCTTCATGGACGACTTCTCCGTTTACGGTTCCTCTTTTAACGATTGTCTTTCTAACCTTTCTCTTGTTTTGCAAAGATGTGAAGACACTAACCTAGTTCTTAATTGGGAGAAGTGTCAATTCATGGTTAAGGAAGGAATCGTGTTAGGTCACTTAGTCTCTAGTAGAGGGATAGAGGTAGACAAGGCTAAGATAGAGACCATAGAGAAACTTCCTCCCCCAATTTCGGTGAAGGGAGTAAGAAGTTTCCTAGGACATGCTGGATTCTATAGACGTTTCATTCAGGACTTTTCTAAGATATCAAAACCTCTCACTAATCTATTGATGAAGGATGCGGTTTTTGAGTTTTCGCAGGAATGTTTAGACGCATTTAACACCATTCGGCAAGCTCTAATTTCAGCACCTATTATCCAACCTCCGGATTGGACTCTTCCCTTCGAGATTATGTGCGATGCTAGTGACGTAGCCATTGGAGCTGTTCTTGGGCAACGAAAGGAAGGACGAACCCACGCCATATACTACGCTAGCAAGACGCTAGACGAAGCCCAGCTCAACTACGCCACTACGGAAAAAGAGTTTCTAGCCATTGTCTACGCTATTGACAAGTTTCGCTCTTATCTTGTAGGTGCAAAGGTGATTGTCTACACGGATCATGCTGCGATCCGATACCTCCTTGCAAAGAAAGATGCGAAGCCAAGGCTGATTAGATGGATTCTTCTCCTACAAGAATTCGATCTTGAGATCCGCGACAAGAAAGGCTCAGAAAATTCTGTTGCGGATCATTTGAGTCGTCTAACACATCTAGAGGACGACCATTTACCCATTGATGACTCCTTTCCGGATGAACACCTACATATCATAGAGGAGTGTATCAAGGTAGTCTCCAAAGGTAACGAACCATGGTTTGCTGATTTTGTTAACTATTTGGTTTGCCAGGAGATACCACCCAGACTGTCATACGCACAAAGGAAGAAGTTCTTCAAGGACGTCCGGGAATACCATTGGAACGAGCCTCTCCTCTTTAAGAGAGGTCCGGATGGCATCATCCGGCGATGTGTGCCGGAAGATGAGATGCAAAGTGTCATCCGCCATTGTCATTCACTACCTTGTGGAGGACACGCTAGTTCTAATAAAACTAGCGCAAAGGTATTGCAATCTGGATTCTATTGGCCTACTTTATTTAAAGATGTGCAATCCTTTGTTTCTTGTTGCGATGCTTGTCAAAGAACAGGCAATATCTCTAGAAGGAACGAGATGCCCCTCAACAACATCCAAGAGGTGGAGATTTTCGACGTTTGGGGAGTCGATTTCATGGGACCATTCCCTTCTTCTTGTGGAAACCAATACATATTATTGGCGGTAGACTACGTTTCTAGATGGGTGGAAGCAATTGCCTCTCCCACAAATGATGCCATGGTGGTGGTCAAGTTCTTCAACAAGACCATCTTTCCGCGATTCGGGACACCAAGGACGATCATTAGTGATGGGGGTTCTCACTTCATAGCCCGTCGCTTTGAAGCTCTTCTAACCAAGTATGGGGTTACTCACAAGATCGCCACTCCTTACCATCCACAAACGAGTGGACAAGTCGAGATCTCAAATAGGGAGATCAAGGGAATTCTAGAGAAGACGGTTTCAAGGACTAGGAAGGATTGGTCCTTGAAGCTAGATGACGCATTATGGGCATACCGGACCGCATACAAGACTCCCATAGGAACCACACCATACAACCTTGTGTATGGGAAGTCTTGTCATTTGCCGGTAGAGCTAGAGCACAAAGCGTTTTGGGCTATCAAATGGCTGAATTTCGGCATGAAGGAAGCGGGAGAGAAGCGTCTCCTAGACATCAACAAGCTGGATGAACTCCGTTTGAACGCCTACGAAAACGCTAAGATCTACAAGGAAAGAGCAAAGCGTTGGCATGATAAGCATATCATTCCAAAGGACTTCAAGGAAGGAGATCAAGTTCTCCTCTTCAATTCGAGACTTCGCCTCTTTCCAGGTAAGTTAGAATCTCGTTGGACTGGACCTTTTCTAATTAAGCGTATTTTCCCCCATGGTGCAGTTGAAATATGGGGTGAAGCTAGTGGAAGTTTTAAGGTGAACGGCCAACGACTCAAGAAGTACTCGCCGGAACTCCAAGCTGAGGAGTTTGCACCTACCGCACTCGAATAAGTGCGAGATTGGTCTAGCTACGGACCATAAACAAAGCGCTTCTTGGGAGGCAACCCAAGGTATTGCATTCTCGTTTTGTCTTCGATTCATAGATTAGTTTAGAATAAACGTTTTCGCTTTATTTTTTCCTCGATTTCTTCCGGTATGTTCGTGTTTTTGGTTGTAGGATCGATGGAAAAGGAGAAAGGGAGGATAATGTCGAAGAGAAGTGACGAAATTTGGACTTTGAAGCTTTACAGAAGGTTCCACGGTCTAAATTACGGTCGTCATAGCTACAGTGGCCGTAATTCTCAAAAGCCTGTGAAAAATCACCAAAACCACGGGTCCGTACACTTCCACGGCCGTGGAATGCCCCGACAGACCGTGATTTTTGAAATTTTGCCTGCGAGTATAAAAGCCACACTTCATCACAAAACCACCACAATTCTTCCCCCATTTCCACGACCTAAATACCGAAAACCCGCAGCTTCTCCCAATTCTTCATTCTCTAATCGTTTTCAACGATTCTTCGCTCTAAACTGCAGCAAATCCAACCACGAACAGGATCCAAGCAACAAATCGAGTGGAAATCGATCAACAAACGCGCATTTTGGATTTTTCAATCCGAAAAAGAGGTTATCTCTTTCTCTTCGATTCTCGCGGATTTGGTTCGTTTTTGCTATAGATTTTTAGGAAGAACTGACAAAGATTGGAAGGAATTAGATTAGGACTGCTTGTTGTGGTGATATTTGGTGAATTTGCTGAAATTCACGAGATTCTGTGACGAATCACGGTCTCTGGAGGTTCCACGGCCGTGGTTTCTATAGAACAGACCGTGATTTTTGCTGAAAATGGATTTCGTAAGGAGAGTGTCGGGAAGGATTAAGGAAAAGAAAGGGGAGCAAAATAAGAAAAGGAAGGGCAACCCCTCCACCTCTAGGGCACCACCACCCTCATCTCCCTCACCACCATCCTCACCTTCACCTCCATCTTCACCCCCTCACCCTAGCATCCCAACCATACACGAAAACCACCTAGCTGCATTTGAAAGGATAGAGAAGAGGGCAGTGATTGGCCCTAGGTACTTGTTGTTGGAGGATCTACATCCTCTCAACATAGTTGATGACCTTACATGGCTCTTGGATAGAGCCGGATTGCTTGTCTTCACGAACATTCGTGAAGACGCTTACGAGGAGATTACCCGAGAGGTTGTGACGTCCTTTGAGCATAGCCCAGTAGATAGGACCGTCTCCTTCCGTCTTATGGATCGAGACTACCACTTGAGCATTGTTGAGTTCGGGACCATTTTCGGGTTCCATGAGACCTACAACGGTCGACTTCCTAGAGGCGTTTCCGCCAAGGACTTTTGGGCGGAAGTGGCCATGATTTATGCCGACGAGGACCGTTGGCAACCAGCTGATACCAAGGCTAGATTGATGTACCATCTAGCCTTGAAGATAGCTCACCGTGTTCTTTCGGAGTGTCTCTTTCCTAGGACGGAGACGCCCCAAAAGATCAAGACGGATGAGCTATTCCTTCTTTACGCCATGCTTTATGGATGCCGCGCAGATTGTGCTACTCTTTTGGCGGCGACGATGAGTAAACTCAAGAACAAATCGAGAGGGAACATTGGATATGGTGGGATAGTGACCCACATAGCTAGGAGCTTTGGTGTAGATTTTTCAGCTTGCACCCGCATACCCGCCGTACCTCTAGGATTACATGCATTCATGGTTAGGGGACTCATCTTCCCCACACATAGAGGTCCGCCTTATGCGGGCATGCCCTGGGAGAGTAGGACAGGCAGGGGTATTGAGTGGCTGCCAGAGTATTCCATTGTGGCGGGACGCCACAATTGGAAGGAGACGTTCGCTGCGATGCATGCGAACAGGCTTGTAGCTCCCCCTTACGTTCCACCACCGGTTGAGGATGAAGAGGACATGGGAGAGCAGTACGAGAGTGGTGGAGGAGCGGAGCAGGAGTTCGGCACGTTTCCGGATCAGCCGGATGCGGCCCCGGATGTACCTAGGCGCTCTCCACGTCCAGCTAGAGCTTCAGGCTCGTCATCTCGCCGCGCCAGCGTGAGTGAGAGGCCCACGTGGATGACTACACCTCCCACTTGGTACAGCACACCTCCTCCTTGGTCCACGACACAACCAGCACCACCACCACCAGCACCAGCACCAGCCGATGCCCCCTCATGGTATGATCACGCCCCGGGATGGTATGAGAGGATGCCGGATTGGGCTACCGGACTTTCAGAGAGAGTCGGAGCATTAGAGATCCGGGCGGATGCTAGAGACGGACGCTTAGACGACCTTGACCACATGATGAGGGACGTCTACCGCCAGCAGTTTGGGCGGTTCTATGATCCGAGTTTCTCTCCATTCCCACCTCCACCGGCGCCGCAGTGATTGATGACCGGACCGCTCGTTTGATTTAGACATTCCCGCCACCACTTGTGAGTTTCTTTTTCTTTTCTTTCTTTTGTTCTTTCTTGTGAACATTAGGGACAATGTTCGTCCTAAGTATGGGGTGGGATGTACTAAATGTTTGTAATAACTCTACTCTATATGTTGCTTTCATTCCGAGACTATCATTGTATGTTCATTATATGTTACACGTTTCATTCCTGCATTGCATGAAAAAGAACTTTAAAAACCCATAAAAATTTGAAAATTTTGAAAATTTGGTGCTTCTAATGAATTGAGATGATTTCCATGATAATCACTACTTGCGAATTGAGTTTGATAACAATTGCATGCTTAAAAGGATTGTAATTCGAAAAGAAATTGAATGAATGAATTCTACCTCTTTTGCAAGTTTTATAATGTGAAAACGTTACCTAAATCATGTTGAGAGATTGAAGTTGAAATCACATTATAAGTTCCTATACTTCTTGTTGAAATGATTAAGGCAATTCGATACTTTCTTTCCTCTTTCTTTGATCATCTAACTCCTCATTGAAATATTAGCCTCCTTTACCCATCCGGGAACTTGGAAAAGTGAAAGAGAAAAAGGCATGTTTGATGTGGGAGGGCCATGAGAGCAATTATTTGCAATCAATTGAATAGAAAGAAATTATAGGTTTGGGGAAGTCAATCATGACGATGAGTAACTCGGCACCATTCACATAGCCGGGTGTTTGTGTCTTGCCAAAGTCGGATTGAGCGATATTCCTAGCGGATTATGGTATGTGCGCTAAGGGTTTGAGGCATCTCTTACAATTTTGAGAAACGCCAATCTCCTAGGCTTCGGTTTTTGTGCACCTCTATCCATAACTCCAAAAGTAAAGTCGAAAAATGAAAAGAAGAGAGCGAAGCTCTAAGTGAAGTGTTGCGGAAACCGCAAAAGAAGAAGAAGGTAGTTGTCCACTTTCCCGGATTTATGCACCACTCTCCCTTAAAGTTTTCCCTTCCCTTCCATACTCTAGACCTTTTCTTTGAAAGCCCTTAAGATCAAAAGAATGTTATAGGACTTGGTGATCTAAATTGAAGCTTCTTATGATTGATTTTGATAATGTTTGAAGGTTATAATGCTTGTTTAGAAGTTGAGTTGATTCATGAATTTTCTTTACCTCTTACTCTCTAATTAAGTGTGTGAAAGTTTGAAAAACGATTGAAGCAAGGTTTGAGAATGATCTATTCTTTAGAAGTCACATTCATCCAAAAGAAGGTACACATATTTCATCCTAACTCTTGTTTAAAGCTTTTTGAAAGACCTTGCTTAGGGACAAGCAAGTGCTAAGTATGGGGTTATTTGTTAGCATGAAATATTGTGGTATTTTAGGCACGTTTTCTAATCGTATTTGATTCATATTGATAGTCTTTGATTGAGCTTTGTGCATATGAGAGCTAGTATTACCTATATTGTTGATATGGATGTCTACACTAGTTCTATGTTGATTATAGGTGATTTGGAGCTATTTCCGAACGGAAACGAGCAAAGGAGAGTTGAGTTGATATGTCCATAGATTGAGGACACTCTTTGGAAGCAATTTGGAGTCTTAGATTGTGGAATGCACGAGTTAGGGAAGAATCACGTTCTTGCCCTAAATTACGCCCTAAAACACGGCCGTACCACAAACCACGTTCAGAATTACGGCCGTGGATTCAGAGTCAGAATTCGATGTTCATTCCAGGGGATTCTACGGCCGTGGAACTAACCGTAATTGTTTCCACGCCCTAAATTACGGTCGTGGAATCTTCCACGACCGTGATCTTGGCGAATCTTTTCGCCATGTTTCGGAGCCATGATCTTTTGAAGATTGGGCCGGGCCGACACTTTGCCCTGCATTATAAAAAGACGGATGAAGCAAGATTCCGTCACCTCGCTTACGACCTTTTCAACCCTCGCTTAGCGGAAAACGTACGCTTACAATCCACGTTCAACAACGCACAAACCCTCATCTTGGAGGTAATTTGGAGATCTCATTGAAGATCAAAGTTCGTATTGGAGAGTTGCTGTTTGTGATCTTCATGTTTGTGGAAGATCGAAGTTCTTGGAGGGTTTTGCAAGAAGATCCCTCTTCTTGCTTAGGTTTGATTTAGGATCGGATTGACATCCCGTTTCTTTTCTTTCCTAAGATTGTGATTGTTTACTCCGTTTTGAATCTTTTGATAAACACTTGTTCTTGGCTGTGATTCTGAGATTCATTTGAAGATTATTGATAGTTCTTGAAAGTTCCCATCTTTTATCTTTTAATTCTTGAATTGATATCAATATGACTGTTATTGGCTAAAAACCCTTAACAATTCTAAGGTGAAGGGTTGATAGTTGTGGCATAGGTGATGATAGATCGATCGCAAACAGATTAGACCCTGAGAGTTAGAGAATTGTCGCCGACAACCCTAAATTACGGCCTGTTCTTGAGTCCACGGCCGTGGAACCTCAAGAACTAACCGTGATTTCCCTTAAGTCTACGAACCTGCTTTTACTTTGATCTAAAGTTAAAGATTTGCTTTGACTTAGTTTAGACTTGTCTTTTCTAGGTGGTAGTGAAGCCTCAACAACCTCTACCTCGATTGTGAGCCTCAACAACCTCAATCGGATAAGTTAGTCTTGATCTTTAGATTATAAGTTTAGGTATTTGATACTAATCCTCGTCTTTAGAACCTTATCTATATTGAGCCTCAACAACCTGTATAGGGAGTGTCTTTTAGGTGAGTTACATAAGGTTTTTGGAACCTCAACCGTACGATTACCTTACATTAGTATACCTTTGCATATCTCAACTCTGTCTTTATATCATTAAGTATATCTTGAATCGATTGCCACAGCTGGATACCTGGATCTTTAGGATTGTTGTTTTCCCAATAATTTGCAAAACTCCTATATTTACTTGCTTGATAACCTGCAACCGAGTTCGCTCCACCCAAATCCCTGTGTTCGATACTCTGGAATTCTTGCTTAACTACGTCGATCCGTACACTGCGGGTTCGCTTGCTTGATTCTAGTTTTATAAATTTAAAGCTTATTTGCACACACCTCTAGGGGCGAACAGATCTTCCTTGAGCGAATCCTCCATCATTTACAGAGTTCATGATTAATCTCACAAGGAAGATTAAATCATTATACGCGAGTCTAGCTTTGATAATAATTGAAGAACCAAATAGGTGAATAATAAGGATATAAATACTCTAGAAGGGGGGTTGAATAGAGTATGGGAACTTTTTACAATATCGTATATCAAGGCTTTGAAACTAATCTCAAGGCCTTGAAGTCGATCTATGCGCTTAGTGAAAAAACTGTTTCTCAAGGCTTTGAAATAGATTTGAGGCCTTTATTTCGAAACCTGCAAAATATGGTTAGTCACAATTTAAGCAATAGAAAGTTTAGAATAGAAAAGATAGGCACGACGATATGTTTACGAGGTTCGAACCTAATAGCCTACTCTCTGCCTAGGATTTCACGGCCTAGGATTCTAATTATCTATTATTTTCTTTTTGTGAGTCATAGATACAACATAGAAGAACTTCCCTTCTTCTCTCAATGTAGCCTCAATGCTATGATCTAGTCAACTCTATTCTAGCAATAACAGCCTAGTTACTTCGTAGAGTAACACACTCGAGTATAACACTCTCTAGATATGTCAATGGATCTCTAGTGTTTATCTTCACTCTAAGGAAGTATACAAATATAAGCTTAAAGAGGAAGAAAAATGTTTGGAACAAATGAAGATGTTTGATCGCTTGGACACTTGGTTTCTTATCCGTGTAAGCTCGTTGTTTTCTTGTTCAATTGCCATCTTCATTTATAGTCTTCTATAGAGATCTTCTCAGCCGTTGTAACGCTCTTCGTTCTCCATGGAATACGCTCCTTGGTTGAGGTGAAGTAGCCATAGTAAGATCTTCTATGTTTTAGATCTTCTCTCTTCTACTTCTTCTCTTTGACGTTCGTTGAGGATCTTAGTCACCGTGATCTTCTCGTTTGGAAATACCGTTGAAGATCTTTACTTAAGATCCGAGATCTTCTCACTTGGAAGCCGTTGGAGATCTTCCTTTAGATAGCCGAGATCTTCTTGTTGTGAAACCGATTGAAGATCTTCTTATCTTGATTTGTCGAGATCTTCGCTTATCATCTTGTTATGCCGAGATCTTCTCTTAATCAAATCTTCTAACTCCTTCGGTTGAGATCTTCTAAGATCTTCTTGTTTTGGTCGTTGAGATATGCGTATCTTGTAGTGAAGTTCTTAGCCGAATACTTCCTTTGTAATGCTTTTCAAGGCTTTCGAGTTCGTCCTTTGTAATGCTTTTCAAGGCTTGAGTTCTTCCTTTGAAATGTTTTTCAAGGCCTGAACACATTTGAACAAACACATTAAGACATGCAATCTAGAAATATAATTGATATTTGTTAGTTTATAAAACCGCATATATTAAGTCTTCCATCATTCACATAAAACAATTCATAATCTAGGTGGATTTATCATTCTTGATAGATAAAAATATGAAAACCAAAAATCCTCTTTATTTAATAAATGACCAATAATGAAGTAAATTAAGCGCATAATTTTAAGGAGACATTTTTAGATTCCCCCATACATTGATATTCCTTGTTCATTCCCCCTTAGCATGAGATTTATATTTAGAAAATCTTTAGGTTAGGCGTAGTTTCTAAATTAACTAAAACAAGAACATATTTCCCCCTTTTTATATCATCAAATGTGTAAGTAAATAGTAAAGAAAACAAGGTAATATTGATGGCATGAATTATATTCTATATTTTAGGACCTGTTTAGACGTTTTATCTTCAATAATCTGCATGTTTGAATGTATATTATGTGATTATATCGTCGTTTCATCTACCTTTTCAGGAATCGAGGTCTACACCAAGTTTCGTTGTAATCGTAGGTAAAATGGCACGTTTTGCATCAAAATGGAGCTAAAGGAGCTAAGGAGTCATTGAAGCTACATTCAGGAGCTTAAGGAAGAATCCAGGAATCATGGAAATGGATTAGAGATTCACTTTGGACCAGATTTAAGAGATTTCAATTCAGTTTAGAGCCACCTCGGTCAGCTACAGTACCATCTCGACCGAGGTGATCCAGAGGAGCATCCCGACCGAGGCGAATACTTTGACGCGGCGAAATATATTTTATTCTTGGCTGAGATCTTTTATTTTTGGAAGGAGAGATCTTATGTCTTTAGGCTGGATTTCTGGAAGGAAGATCATATATTTTAGGGATTTATTTATGAGAGATAGATATATTTTATTAGGATAATATCTTTTCAAGATATTTTATCTTTGGAAGATAGTTTTCCTATATAAAGGGCTGGATTTTCCACAAATCAGCACCGGCGCATCACCGGAAATCCCGCTATCATTATAGTGGTTGAAGGAAGGAAGATTGAAGGAAGGAAGTTGATAGCTTTTATAGCTTTTGTGAAGGGTTTTGTAAGGTTTTCTTAGATTCCCTTCTTGTTGATTGTCTTGTTGGATTTGTTATCCGAGGAGCGCTTGTTTTTTTGATATTTGATTCAGTTATTGAAGCCTTGTTCTTAAGGTTTTTGTGTTCAAATATTCACTTTCTTCCCATATATTTGATTATTGCTTTTATGATGATGATGATTGACTAATTTCTTTGTGTGATTCTAGGGTGATTGGCTGAAGGTTGTGGGAAAAACAATGATAGAATAATCTTAATCCCAGTAGGACCCTGAAAGCTCGAGTCTTTATCTTTAACCCTAGAACATCTCGCTCAGCCGATGAACATCTCGGCCGGGGTGGAATTCGTCTAACCGAGGTGACTTTTCTTATCCGAAACTGAGAGTTAACTGTTAGAGTTTGCCAAATCCTATTCTTATTACACCTTTCCTGGTTCAATGCAAGCTTAGGATGAGACTTACCCGGTAATTCCTTTGTTTGTTTACCTAAGATCATAAGTGTAGGTAATAAAGGTTTATCCTTTATTGGGGTTTGAGTGTGCTTTCATTCCATCTTTGTGAGTTAGCCTGAGACTTACCCGGTAAAGGTTGATTCTATTCCCTTAGGTGGTGTGTTGGTTTGAGGTTATAGTTCTTTTCCTTAATTCCTTGAGACTTACCCGGTAATAGGAGTTACGGTTTAGGATTAGTGAGTAGTGAGACTTACCCGGTGATCTATTCCACTTTAGGAACACCTTCCCTTTGCAAAATCTCAGCTTTGTCCGCTTATCTTTAGATATTAAGTTGGAACCACAACTAGATTCTTTAATCCCTAGAACTTCACGTTTCCTTTAATTGACTTTTTATCATCTTTGATTGCTTTAATTGCTTTTGTGGTTAGTTGCAATATTGACAACCTATACTTCCTTTGTTTCATCTAAGTCCCTGAGATCGACACCCCGGAATTCTTGCTTTTACTATGATTGACCCGTACACTGCGGGTTCGCATCCTTGTTTTAGGCATACATCTAGGGTTATAAATTTAAAGCTTGCACACACCATTTGGAGCGAACAAGTTTTTGGCGCCGTTGCCGGGGACTTGGTCTAGACCGAGCCGGTTGCGTTAGTCTTTCGGGGCTATTGCCCTTGTTGCTATTAACTACTCTTTCTATGAGTTTTGTAGTTTTCAGGATTTCCGATGACTACATTTGATCCAGCCTGGGTAGCGAGACAAAATGCTAGGGCGGACCATTATGAATACTTGGAAGAAAAATACTCCTTTTATTGGTTTAACAATGAAAAGGAAAGAGAAAAGGCCATTGAGAAGGAGCTTGCGATATGGGATGAGTTGCATGTCCCTAGAAAGATTTATGAGCAACCTCTTGAAGATTCGCTTGAATCAAAATTAGAGAAGATGATGAAGAAGTTGGAGGAGCTCAAGGAAAGCACCTTATCCTATGCTAAGCCGAAAGAGTAGCATAAGGAAGTACTGCAGGTTTCAAGCATTCATCCAATCGAACCGGAAGTTTCTCTTGAAGCTTTTGAGGAAGAGGAGGATGTGGAAGATCTCGATCCAACTGTTGAGAATTCGGCCGAGGTGAAAGAGAGATCGGCCTAGGTGGAAGAGAGATCGGCCGAGATGGAAGAAGAATCTGTAGAACTGGAAGTGGAAGATGCAAAGAACCTTGGCCAAATTACTGAGATTGTGGCCAAGGTGGAAGAAAGATCAGCTGAGTTGGGAAAGATTTCATGCGCGGATTATCAACCTAACATGAAACTTGTCCCAAGCTTTGGAGAACTTTATAAGGTGCCTTCTCTTACTCCCTTTGAAATTCCTACTAAAGTTCTAGATTTCTTCAGGGATGCACCGAAGAGTTGGAGGTCTCTTCCGAAAGAACCTCCTAAGATCAAGATGAAACCTCCCTTGAAATTGTTGGAAGAAGCTGCTCCTTGGATTATAAGGAGTGAAGTTAACAAGCGCTTCACCGCTAAGGCAACGAAGTGTTATTTGTTCAAGTATGGGGTCATTCACATGATAAGAACCTTGTACCATCCCCAAGCTAGAGATGGGAAGCTAAGTGGATTCTCGAGAAGCTGTTTTCTCGATTATGTCCCATTGAAGTGCAGGAAAGCTAGAAGGATTCCGGTGAGAATCAAACCGTACAAGCTTGTACGTGGGAGATCTTACCATTTGCCGGTGAAATTAGGAACCGGAACCTTTTTGGAAGAATTTTATGATGGATGTGATGAGCACTCCACGGTGTTCGAGGTACATTGAGTAATCCTATGGAGAACGGTCCAGCTAGCGACCTTAAAACAAGAGCTTTTGGGAGGCAACCTAAGGTATTACTTTCCTTTCCCTTTCCTAGTTTAGTTTAGATAGTTTGCTTTTGCTTTGCTTTACTTTGTTTTCGGCATCCTAGACAGAAACTAGGTACTTTCTAAGGAAGGAATACAGCTCAGGAGCTACACTAGAAGGATAGAAGTTCGAGAAATTGAGAGGACAGAGCTTGACTGAGACACATCTCGGGTGCAGTCACAGGACCTCGACCGAGATGTTCTTCGCCAACCGAGATGATCTTATCTAGAGCTGTTTCTTATTTCTTTATGCAGTTCAGCTATGTTCGGTGAGTTTCCTGTTTTCCTTGACTCTTATTTGACCCATTGGGACAATGTGTCCCAAGTATGGGGTATTTGGATGTATGATTTGACATTATGTGTACGCTTGCATGACTCTATTTGGATATTATCATCTTATCTATGATTCATGTGTTTATCTACCATTACATGCATGCATAAAGGTTATTTGAATGAGAAAAACATCAAAACTGGTTAAGAAAAAAATTTTTTATGACCTCGACCGAAGTGACTCTGGCCAATCGAGGTACAACACCTCGGTTGACTTAGAACATCTCGACCGAGGTGGTTTAAGTGAGAGAGTTTTCGAAACGATTTTGTGCTTCTTTTCTGGATATGACCTCAGTGAAGATTTTGTTTGCAAATTGGTTTTGAAATCTTTATATGTTTGAAAGGTTTTATGATATGTTTAAGTTGCTAAATGCTTTGTTTGAAATTTGTGGCATGTTTAATACTTTCTTTTTATCCAAATTATGTTGAATTTGAAGGTTGACACCACATGATGAGTTCTCTCACTCTCTTCCTGGAAAGACCAAGGCAATTCATTCTCTTCTCTTCTTCTTGATCATGCTTAGCCCCTCATTTACATATTTTCCTCCCTTTACCTATCCGGGAATTTGGAAGCAAGCAAATGAAAAGCAAGTGAAAGAAAAGTTGAGATGTTGGATGAAAGTTAGAAAGAAATAAATAGGTTTGGGGAAGTCAATCATGATGATGAGTAACTCGGCACCATTCACATAGCCGGGTGTTTGTGTCTTGCCAAAGTCGGATTGAGCGATATTCCTAATGGGTCATGGTATGTGCATCAAGGGTTTGAGGCATCTCGGGAAATTGATGATTGCTAATCTCCTAGGCTTTGGTTATTGTGCACCTTTGTCCATGCATCCCAAAAAGTAAAAAAGTAAAATAAGCAAAGCTTATTGGTGGAAGATGTTGAAGTTCAAAGGGAAGTGAAGTAAAAGATTATTTTCCCGGATTCTAGCACCACATTCCCTATATACATCCCACCCTCACACGTTTCTTGACCTTCTCTTGAAAAGAACTTGAGACCTCAAGCTTGTTGATTGACTTGGTGGTTTAAACTGGATTACACATGATTAATTTCGATAATTATGATTTATTATGCATTCTACGATTTTATGCAAAGATGAACAACTTTCTTATATTTATAAAATGTTTTGATCATATTTTGATTTTAAATTCCATGAAGCATTCTCTTAGAGTGATCTATGATTCGAGCACACCACCAAAAATGTTTTAAAATACTTTTCATTGATCTTTATGACTTATAATCCATTCTATCTTGTATCTAAGATTTGGAACTTGCTTGGGGACAAGCAAGGGACAAGTATGGGGTATTTTGATAGCATGAATTATAGTCTATATTTTGGGACCTATTTAGACGTTTTATCTTCAATAATCTGCATGTTTGAATGTATATTATGTAATTATATCGTCGTTTCATCTACCTTTGCGGGAATTGAGGTCTACACCAAGTTTCATTATAATCGTAGGTAAAATGGCACGTTTTGCATCAAAATGGAGCTAAAGGAGCTAAGGAGTCATTGAAGCTACATTCAGGAGCTTAAGGAAGAATCCAGGAAGCATGGAAATGGATTAGAGATTCACTTTGGACCAGATTTAAGAGATTTCAATTCAGTTTAGAGCCACCTCGGTCAGCTACAGTACCATCTCGACCGAGGTGATCTAGAGGAGCGTCCCGACCGAGGCGAATACTTTGACGCGGCAAGATATATTTTATTCTTGGCTGAGATCTTTTATTTTTGGAAGGAGAGATCTTATATTTTTAGGCTGGATTTCTGGAAGGAAGATCATATATTTTTAGGATAATATCTTTTCAAGATATTTTATCTTTGGAAGATAGTTTTCCTATATAAAGGGCTGGATTTTCCACAAATCAACACCGGCGCATCACCGGAAATCCCGCTATCATTATAGTGGTTGAAGGAAGGAAGTTGATAGCTTTTATAGCTTTTGTGAAGGGTTTTGTAAGGTTTTCTTAGATTCCCTTCTTGTTGATTGTCTTGTTGGATTTGTTATCCAAGGAGCGCTTGTTTTTTTGATATTTGATTCAGTTATTGAAGCCTTGTTCTTAAGGTTTTTGTGTTCAAATATTCACTTTCTTCCCATATATTTGATTATTGCTTTTATGATGATGATTGGCTAATTTATTTGTTTGATTCTAGGGTGATTGGCTGAAGGTTGTAGGAAAAACAATGATAGAATAATCTTAATCCCATTAGGACCCTGAAAGCTCGAGTCTTTATCCTTAACCCTAGAACATCTCACTCAGTCGATGAACATCTTGGCCGGGGTGGAATTCGTCTGACCGAGGTGACTTTTCTTATCCGAAACTGAGAGTTAAGTGTTAGAGTTTACCAAATCCTATTCTTATTACACCTTTCCTGGTTCAATGCAAGCTTAGGATGAGACTTACCCGGTAATTCCTTTGTTTGTTTACCCAAGATCATAAGTGTAGGTAATAAAGGTTTATCCTTTATTGGGGTTTGAGTGTGCTTTCATTCCATCTTTGTGAGTTAGCCTGAGACTTACCCGGTAAAGGTTGATTCTATTCCCTTAGGTGGTGTGTTGGTTCGAGGTTATAGTTCTTTTCCTTAATTCCTTGAGACTTACCCAGTAATAGGAGTTACGGTTTAGGATTAGTGAGTAGTGAGACTTACCCGGTGATCTATTCCACTTTAGGAACACCTTCTCTTTGCAAAATCTCAGCTTTGTCCGCTTATCTTTAGATCTTGAGTTGGAACCACTACTAGATGCTATAATCCCTAGAATTGCATGTTTCCTTTAATTGACTTTTTATCATCTTTGATTGCTTTAATTGCTTTTGTGGTTAGTTGCAATATTGACAACCTATACTTGCTTTGTTTCACCTAAGTCCCTGAGATCGACACCCCGTAATTCTTGCTTTTACTACGATTGACCTGTACACTGCGGGTTCGCATCCTTGTTTTAGGCATACATCTAGGGTTATAAATTTAAAGCTTGCACACACCATTTGGAGCGAACAAATATGCACTTTCAATGATAATATATCATGTATTAGAATCTATAGGGATCTAACAGATGAAGCATTTGAGGCATAATAACATGGTATGGACATCATGCAATTGATAGAAGACCGGGGAAAAAAATGCAAATATTGTTTATATTAGATAAATAGAGGAAAAAATACAATACATAGGTTGCCATTAAAAAACAACAAAAAGAAGAAAAAATTCCAAACAAATTTCCTTCAAAATTTAGACATGTATTTTGTTAAGATCCTGAAGAAAATAAATACTCAAGTCCACTTTATCCTCAATTTTTAGGAGAGATCGAGAAGATTTTGACATTTTAGAACTGACACTAAAACCTTCACTAGTTTCCATATGGTCATGGTGAGTCCTTAACTCATCCCTTTTTGTGAGCATTACAAGATTCCTTATGACCTTCCAAATGAAGGTTCCATCTTCTTCAGGCACACCGTTCATGCCCAAGACACGAACAACAGTATGAAGAGTTTAATATCTCCAATTGCTTCGTTTCATTTTATCACAATGAAGGCTTCAAGCTCCACTACTGAGAATTTGTTGAAAAGAGTAGGGAGTTAGCGTTGGAGGAGGACATTAGCATGTAGGTTTGTGTCAGGACAAGAGGAGAAGGGAAGAAAGAAGAAGAGAGATTTTTTGTGCAACCTAAAAGGAAAAGATGATATTCCAATGTCTTGATAACCTTACATAGCATGTGGAGGACCATACTTCCTGATGAGGCTACAAACCTATGGTCGTTGTCTTTTAGCTTAAGTCAAAGTTAATAACCTAACGTTACACTAACCGTTTTGTATAGTTTAAGTAAGGGTCGATCCCAAGAGAGTCTTGTCAAGTTTTGATTAGATTTAATTATTGAATTGTAACCAAAAAGATGGAGGGGGAGGGGGGAGGGGTTGAATTGTAACAAAGTAAGACAAAAACATATAAAATAAGCAAATATGGTGATAATAGAATGAAAAGCTACACTAGGTTGTATCTTAGCATGCACACTACTTGGTTGGTTCTTTTTACAAGTTATTCATCAATGTTCTCGTCTTGATCTTAGGTATGTGTTGAGCCAGCCGGCATAAACACAACTTAACAAGATTAGTGATCCGTAAACCTACAAGATCAAATCACAAGTTAGTTTTCAAACAAAGACAAAGAGATATAAAGAAATGAATAAACACCTTTAAACTTTTCTTAATAGTTATATTCCTTTTCCTTTAAGTAATTACAACAGATTTTACCTAAAGGGTTACTACTAGATTAAGCACCCGAACCCGGAATCAATTAATCCTAGTACTTTGCATACAATTAGACACTTAAGGTGATCAATCTAAGTGGTAAGAAACATGCAAACATAAGTTAAAGCACAAGGAATATAACACAAATTTTACTGAATAAACTTATATTATTAAAGACTTAGAACCAAGCAACAATGCATCTTCAAAACAACCCAATGTAGCAAGGAAACTTAGAAACTCATTACAACTTAGAAATAAGGAGAATAGAGCTTTTGTGGGAAAAATGTGTGATCATTCTAACAATCAGCCAAAACTCTATTTATACTACAAAAGACTATTACTCAAGGCTTGGAAATAGATTTGTAGGCCTTTATTTCGAAACCTGCAAAATATGGCTAGTCACAATTTAAGCAATAGAAGGTGGAGAATAGAAAAGATCGACACGACGATATGTTTACGAAGTTCGACCCTAACAGTCTACTCTCCGCCTAGGGTTTCATGCCTTAGGATTCTAACTATCTATTATTTGCTTTTTGTGAGTCATAGAAACAACATAAAAGAACTTCCCTTCTTCTCTCAATGTAGCCTCAATGCTATGATCTAGTCAACTCTATTCTAGCAATAACAACCTAGTTACTTCGCAGAGTAACACACTCGAGTATAACACTCTCTAGATATGTCAATGGAACTCTAGTGTTTATCTAAACTCTAAGGAAGTATACAAATATAAGCTTAAAGAGGAAGAAAAACGTTTGGAACAAATAAAGATGTTTGATCGCTTGGACACTTGGTTTCTTATCCGTGTAACCTCGTTGTTTTCTTCTTCAATTGCCATCTTCATTTATAGTCTTCTATAGAGATCTTCTCAGCCGTTGTAAGATAGCCGTTGTAACGTTCTTCTTTCTCCATGGAATATGCTCCTTGGTTGAGGTGAAGTAGCCGTAGTAAGATCTTCTATGTTTTAGATCTTCTCTCTTCTACTTCTTCTCTTTGACGTTCGTTGAGGATCTTAGTCACCGTGATCTTCTCGTTTGGAAATACCGTTGAAGATCTTTACTTAAGATCCGAGATCTTCTCACTTGGAAGCCGTTGGAGATCTTCCTTTATATAGCCGAGATCTTCTTGTTGTGAAACCGATTGAAGATCTTATTATCTTGATTTGCCGAGATCTTCGCTTATCATCTTGTTATGCCGAGATCTTCTCTTAATCAAATCTTCTAACTCCTTCGGTTGAGATCTTCTTGTTTTGGTCGTTGAGATATGTGTATCTTGTAGTGAAGTCCTTAGCCGAATACTTCCTTTGTAATGCTTTTCAAGGCTTTCGAGTTCGTCCTTTGTAATGCTTTTCAAGGCGTGAGTTCTTCCTTTGAAGTGTTTTTCAAGGCCTGCACACATTTGAACAAACACATCAAGACATGCAATCTAAAAATATAATTGATATTTGTTAGTTTATAAAACCGCATATATATGTTAAGTATTCCATCAATCACATAAAACATTTCATAATCTAGGTGGAGTTATCTTTCTTGATAGATAAAAATACGAAAACCAAAAATCCTCTTTATTTAATAAATGACCAATAATGAAGTAAATCAAGCGCATAATTTTAAGGAGACATTTTTAGATTCCCCCATACATTGATATTCCTTGTTCATTCCCCCTTAGCATGACATTTATATTTTGAAAATCTTTATGTTAGGCGTAGTTTCTATATTAACTAAAACAAGAACATATTTCCCCCTTTTTATATCATCAAATATGTAAGTAAATAGCAAAGAAAACAAGGTAATATGCACTTTCAATGATAATATATCATGTATTAGAATCTATAGGGATCTAACAAAAAAAGCATTTGAGGCATAATAACATGGTATGGACATCATGCAATTAGTAGAAGACCGGGGAAAAAAATGCAAATACTGTTTATATTAGATAAATAGAGGAAAAAATACAGTGCATAGGTTGCCATTAAAAAACAACAAAAAGAAGAAAAAATTCTACACAAATTTTCTTCAAAATTTAGACATGTATTTTGTTAAGATCCTGAAGAAGATAAATACTCCTGTCCACTTTATCCTCAATTTTTAGGAGAGATTGAGAAGATTTTGACATTGCAGAAGTGATATTGAAACCTTCACTAGTTTCCATTGGGTCATGGTGAGTCCTTAAGTCATCCTTTTTTGTGAGCTTTACAAGATGCCTTATGACCTTCCAAATGAAGGTTCCATCTTCTTCAGGCACACCGTTCATGCCCAAGCTCACAAACAACAGTATGAAGAGTTTAATATCACCAGTTGCTTCTGTTCATTTTTATCACAATGAAGGCTTCAAGCTCAACTACTGAGAATTTGTTGAAAAGAGTAGGGAGTATAGTGTTGGAGGAGGCCATTGAGCATGTAGGTTTGTGTAAGGAGAAGGGAAGAAAGAAGAAGAGAGATTTTGTGTGCAACCTAAAAGGAAAATATGATATTCCAATGTCTTGATAACCTTATATGGCATGTGGACAACCATAATTCCCGACGAGGCTAAAAACCTATGATCGTTGTCTTTTAGCTTAAGTCAAAGTTAATTACCTAACGTTACACTAACCGTTTTGTATAGTGTAAGTAAGGGTCGATCCCAAGAGAGTCTTGGCAGGTTTTGATTAGATTTAATTATTGAATTGTAACCAAAAGGGGGGGGGGGGTTGGATTGTAACAAAGTAAGACAAAAACATATAAAATAAGCAAATATGGTGATAATAGAATGAAAAGCTACACATACACACTAATTGGTTGATTCTTTTTACAAGTTATTCATCAATGTTCTCGTCTTGATCTTAGGTGTGTGTTGAGCCAGCCGGCATCAACACAACTTAACAAGATTAGTTATCCGTAAACCTACAAGATCAAAGCACAAGTTAGCTTTCCAACAAAGACAAAGAGATATAAAGAAATGAATAAACACCTTTGACTTTTCTTTATAGTTATATTCCTTTTCCTTTAAGTAATTACATCATATTTTACCTAAAGGGTTACTACTAGATTAAGGATCCGAACCCGGAATCAATTAATCCTAGTACTTTGCAAACAATTAGACACTTAAGGTGATCAATCTAAGTGGTAAGAAACATGCAAACATAAGTTAAAGCACAAGGAATATAACACAAATTTGACTGAATAAACTTATATTAATAAAGACTTAGAACCAAGCAGCAATGCATCTTCAGAACAACCCAATATAGCAAGGAAACTTAGAAACTCATTACAACTTGGAAATAAGGAGAATAGAGCTTTTGTGGGAAAAATGATGAATCATTCTAACAATCAGCCAAGACTCTATTTATACTACAAAAGACAACGCTATACTCCCTAGCGTTTAAAGCTTTATTTGGAAAAGAACTCAGGGGCGCAGGGGCGGAGTAAAGTCTTCTAACGCTAAACCGCGGGGGCGGGTTGTAGGGCCGCAGGGGCGGTTTTGGCCAAAAAGCTCGATCTTTTTTGTGGCCGTTGGGGCGGCCTGGCAACCCCGCAAGGGCGGCTCTTTAATGCTCCTTGAACGTCTGACTCTTCAACTTTGTATCGTTTCTGATGTCGAGCCGCAGGGGCGGCCCAATGTCATTGTGGGGTGGTGACACTAGCTCTTCGGCTTTGCAGGTCCGCACGCTTGTCCGCAGGGGCGCCGGCTTCGCTTCTTCAGGGTGAGTCATTGCAGGGGCGGCCGGAGGCGGCCACAGGGGCGGTGACAGGCTTGTTCCGAACACTAGCAAAGGCGCAGGTTGCGTTCCGGAGTGCAACGCCGCCACATGGGCGGTGACACTACTCCGTGGGGGCGGTGTGGCACCAGAAATATGTCTTCGTGAATTTTATTCAATTCCCAAGTGTTGCTAATATCTTCTTTTGCTTCATTTGGACTTATTCATTTGGATCAAGATATTAGTAACACAAACCGACTCTAAGACACTAAAAAGACGCTAAAAACTATCCTAATTGATAGTGTTTCCATCACCTAGCAAACAAAAATCTCATGAAGCATGGTGCAGAAGATAAGATGAGGAAACCAAGAGAAAAGCCAAGAAAAGAAAGTGAGAAAAGAGGAAAAAATGAGAAAAGGTGAGAAGCTACCATCCTTATCGCTCCACTAGTGACCTACCCGGACAACCTCCTTATGACTCCCCTTCTTATGCCGCCAACTTCGGAAGGAGAACCTACACTCGTTGCCCCTCATTTTACCAAGGCGCCCTTTCGGGTTTTCACCTTGCCACTGTTCTTCTTTTCATAATGATCTCACCAAATCCTCACATCCCTCAAGTCCATTTTTCCACCAACCTAGAGTTGGTCGGACTACCTTCTTTTTGCCTAAACCGCAATTTCGGGTTTTCGGTTTATCCAAGGATTTTCTTGCCTCTTTCTCAATTTCTTTGGCTTTTTTCTCTTTTTTATTTTTTGAATGAAATTCATGAACAATTACATACTAGAATTCATAAAACCAACACACAAAACTGTACATGCATGATAGTGTTCCCTCCCCATACTTGAAGATCACTTTGCCCTCAAAGTGAAAATGAAAGCAAAGCATATAATGTCGAGAAGGGAAAGAGAGGATACCCACTAATGGAATGGTCCGGGTGGACACTCCGGACCGTGCTCCGGAGGATACGGGAATGGCCGAAGAAATGCTCCTACCGCCGGTATATGTCATCAAGGCGGGTCTGCTGAGCATCCAACCGGGCTTCAAAGGAAGTCTCGAAATTGGCTTGTCAAGACAATTGTTGAGCCTCCATCCTCTGCTGTTGAGCCGCCTGCCAAGCGTCTTGGCGTTGGTCAAAGTGGAGTCATGCTCGCCTAGAAGTCGGACTATCAGGTCTGTTGCTGCTCCAACATGGCCCGCTGGTAGTCGGTCTGTCAAGTCTGCTGCTGAGTGGTAAGAGCCGCCATCTAGGTCTGGTGACTCTCAAGGCCGGGGCCATCCTCCTCTCCAGCGATGGGCATCTCCTCATCATCCGGAATAGGCATATGGCCCTCATATGGGGCCCGACTGGAGCTCGCCGCATGCCTCTCAACAATAGCAACCTGAGGCCTCCTCGGAACAAATGGATCAACAGCAGTATAGAGCTCGGAGAGCTCATCTCTGAATGGTAGTGGCCGGGGCAAGTAAGTGATGTGACTCCCATTTACAAAAGAGAGCTAAAACAAGTTCTCACCATCTCGCCGGAGGAGCTTGCACCGCCGGAGAGAAGTCCTTCGTTGTAGAATGGGATCGTCATCCCATCCTTCAACTTGATCATATCCATGACCTTCTCAACAATCAAGGAGATGAGTCCACCTCCAACAATGTGTCACGGTTCATTCTTCCTAATTCGCGTCAAAGCGGTGAGGAAGAGGCATGGCCAATCCGGCAAGTTTTCACATGCCGGAATGCAAGTGTAAAGCAGCGGAAGGTCCTTAAGAGAGACCTTGTTCTCCTCCTTGTGTCCACAGAAGACACACATGATGATCTTTGAAAGGTGCCTCAAGCAGGGGTTAGTGAGTTTGTTATTGTACTCACCCCCGGAATGACACTCGGATCCGGTAGCAGCTTGCCAAAACTCCACCAATTCTGGAGTTGGTGCAGTTTCCCACCACTTGTCAGTAGGGTTCTTAGTGACCCCAAAAGCCTCCTGCAGTTGTGACAAGTTGACCATGTACTTCCGCTTGTTATATTTGAAAGTAATGGCGACAACTACATGATCCTCCTTCTCCATGGTGAAGGTGGAAATGAACTGTCGGGAGAGCTCGGGGTATGTAGGACCGCTTTTGTTAAGGAAGTCTCCGTTCCAAACATTGTCGAGGAAGGACGGCATGCTCTCTAACATGCCTAGCTTCTCCAACGTCGGAACATGCAAAAACCGAGTTGCATAAACCACTCGGTCTTGCATAATGCCATAGCGTGTCTTCTCAGTCTCTAACATCTTGTATTTCCTAGTGGTGTCCATTCTAGCAACACTTGCAAGCAAAGCAATCAGAAATCACAAAGAAAGGAATGGAGACGAACCCTCTATTGTGATTTCCGCATGGGCGGCAGGGTAATCTGCAAGGGCAGGCAGGCGCAGGGGCGGAAGGTGACAGATGTAGGGGCGGGCGAAGACTTGATGGCGATTTTGACAGCTTCGTTGGTGGTGGCTTCTCTAGGTGGCTGGTGGTGCTGTCTTTGGTGGCCGACGGTGTTTGTTGATGGAGGAGGGTGGTAGGAAGTGGTGGATGTATGTTAGGGCTTAGATTTGGGAGAGAGAGGGAGTTGCAGCTACTGGTGGAGGAGGGAGGATTGGGAGTGTGGTGGCGTAGGGGTGTGGGGTTTGTCGTTGTCGGGGCTTTGTAGAGGTGGCGCAGGGGCATTGTGGTTGCGTGAGGGAGGGCGTCACAGTGGTGGCGCAGGGGCTTAGGCTAGCGGTGTAGTGGTGGCGTGAGTGAGGAGGAGTTGGGAGCGCAGGGGGCATGAGTTTTTCGGGGGCTAGGGTATGAAACAAAGAGATGGTAGGTGAGGAGGAGAGAGAGGGGTGGGTGGGGTGGGTGGGGTGGGTGGGGTAGGTGTAGGATCGTTTATGACTTTTATTTTTTTCTTTTCTTAGTAAACCCGCAGGGACGGAGGCTTGTCACTGCGGGGCGGTGACAAGGACAGAGGGGGCGCAGACCAAGTAGCGGGGGCGGCACTGGGGCGTCTGTCATGGGGAAACGCCACAGGGGTGGGGGGAGTTTTCACTGTGGGGGCGGTGACAGTCTTGAGCTGGCGCAGGCCAGTGCCGAGGACGGACTGGGAATGCATTGTCACTGCAGGGGCAGTAACATGGGGCCACAGGGGCAGTTTTCTTGATAGAGCCTCCCTTCTTATTCTCTCGGGTTGCCTCCCGAGCAGCGCCTTTTTTTTACGTCGTTGGCTTGACGTAAGGGCCTTATTTCTCTGCTTGGGCCTCCTCTAACACCATCTCGTCTATTGGATCATTCTTCACTCCTTCAAGATATGGCTTGAGCCTTTGTCCATTAACCTTGAATATCTTATGCGTTTGTGGATCGTAAAGATCCACAACACCATGTGGATGGACCTCAGCTGTCACATATGGACCTGTCCACCTTGAGCTTAGCTTTCGTGCAAAAAAGTTTCAAACTTGATTATAATAGAAGGACTTTGTTGCCTGCTTAAAAGTCCTTTCGGAGAATGTTCCGGTCATTCCATACTTTTGTCTTCTCTTTGTATGTTGTGGCATGATCGTATGCATCGAGCCTTAACTCCTCCAGCTCTTTCAATTGAAGCTTCCGGAATTCTCCTACTTCATTCACGTTCATGTTGCATTTCTTCACCGCCCATCATGCTTTGTGTTCTATCTCTACCTGTAACACCCCGAATCTGCGGGACTCGGGATGTCACATTGGGCTAGGATCTCACAATGGATCCTTACCCTAGCCTGACAAAGAGTTCACTGGACCTTACAATAGGGCACTGACAGATATTAAACAAATACATAAAATAGTATAAACTGTACGACCCAAAGTAAACAACAACATAGACGAGTATATAAAACGGCATCCTCACACAGGAGATACAAAAGGATCATCCTCACACAAGAGGGAAACACAACAAACCCGAACCAACCACCTAATATACGAGAGTCCTGTACCTGTCACCCTGTCAGATTACTCAGCAGCGCTTAACCTGTAAACATCTACAACACGGTATGAAACCGTTAACTAACCATACATATATAAGGTAATGCATAAGCACATACACAAGCAGGAAAGATAAACACATCAGCATGCTATCACACTTTTACCCATTTTATCATCTTTATATAATGGTCATTCACTCAAATCATATATATATCCATGGAGGAAAATATGTGCACGAGGACCGATACATCCTCGCCTCTAAGCTTGATAGCCATTTGGAGTGGAATCGGTCACACAACCCATGTACCTTATGGGAGTGTTGTTGTGCCCTCCCCATATACCAGGTCTGGCATGACATCAGAGAACCTCCCAGACTCCACGGCGGGATGAAAGAGAAAGGTTATCACAACCACGCATACGGGGCAATCAATATAAAATATAGGTCGTATAAACGACATCTCACACTATGATAGCAACACAATAAGCACACACCACTCATGCAAACACCAAATATAAGGATGGCAACTAAGTAAGTCCTACGGACTTACCTCAACCTCATGCACAACTCAACCACAACAATCTCCAATCTTGAGAGAGGGGCATTGCCTAATAACAAGGCATAAAGATATATCAACCTCTATTCATCAAAGGGGTCACACCTAGACCCAAAGGGATCCATATGGATCATACTCAACCTCACAACCTCAATCAACATCAACCTAATTCCTTAAAGCCGTGCAAGGCATAAATCGATCATAACCTCAACCAAACACATCCTCACACATCTACCATAATCCTATACACTCATACTAGGAAAGGAGGGAACAAAGACATCCTAAGGAAGGCCTAGAAGCAACACACACCTGCAGAACCAAGTGCAACACCAAACTGGTGCACATGACCGCAGGGGCGGCTAGGGAATGGCGCAGGGGCGGCTCACTCCTGGTGCAGGGGCGGTCCAGAAACGGCGCAGGGGCGGCTGGTGTTCAAAGACATACCACTTCAGCTCCTTCTTCACTCCTTTCTTCGATTCTCCACTCTTCTTCACTCCAGCATCAACATACGCATATCACATACATATATATATATATATCAACACAAGCCAAAACATGGCTGAACAAGATCCAATCCTAAGGAAACCCTACTAAACTAAAGAAAGGATGGAAAAGATGAAGAGAAAGGGAAGGAAAGAAGAAAAGCCATGAAAGCTTACCAACTGAGATTCCTAGGAGGTCAGCACAACACCATCACCACCTCAAGCTGGCTCACAAGGCACAGCAACAACACATCAACACTCATCAACAAGCCAAGCACAAAAGGCTCTCAAAACTCACAAAACTCAAGAGAAGATCAAGTAAGGATTCAAAGAAGAAGAGAGGAGAAGAAGAAGAGCGTAGGGAAAGAGAGATGAAGCAGGAAAGAGATTGAGGAAACCCTCATCTGAAGGAAGAAGGAAATATAAAGGGAAGAGGGTCAAAAAGCAAAACTCGGGTCAAAGAAGACGGCTGCAGCCCACCACAAACCGCAGGGGCGGCTGGCCTGGCTGCTGGGGCGGCTCGAAGAACCACAGGGGCGGCCAGCCAGGGGCGCAGGGGAGGCCCTCATCAGCTCCAAAGAGGTAAACAAGTTGCGTCTCGGCTGAAGTGCGGGTGCGGGATCTCTCGAAGACTAAGGCTCTTACACTACCGGTAGGTGGCAAGCCTTTCCGAACACAAGTCGGAATGGGGACATTCCAATAGGAGTCTTGTACGCCATTCGGTATGCCCACAAAGTGTCATTGAGCCTCAAGCTCCAATCCATCCTTCTGGGGGAAACCGTCTTTTCAAGGATGGTCTTGATCTCCCGGTTTGACACTTCCGCTTGTCCATTTGTTTGTGGGTGGTAGGCTATTTGTAACACCCCAAACCCACAAGTCACTGAGTGTCACATTGGGCTAGGATCTCACAGTGGATCCTGACCCTAGCCTGACAACAAGTTCACTGGATCCTACAACATGACACTGACAAATATAAAACAAATACATAAAAACTGTATAAATTCTACAACCAAAGGTAAACAACATCATAACCGATTATATTAAACAACATCCTGACATAGGAGGTACAAAAGATCATCCTCACGCATGAGGGAAACATAACAACCCCAAACCAACCACCTAATGTACGAGAGTCCTCAGTCTATCACCCTGTCAGATCACCCAGCAGCGCCTAACCTTCAAACATCTACAACACGGTGTGAAACCGTTAGCTAACCATACATATATGAGATAATGCATAAGCACAAGCACAATCATGAAAGATCAACATAACAGCATACTATCACACATTTACCCATTTATTATCTTTATATAATAACCATTCACTCAAATCGCGTGTATATATAGATATATGAAAACGTGACACGAGGACCGATATATCCTCGCCTCTAAGCCTGCTAGCCACCCGTACTAGTATCGGTCACATAATCTGTGTACCCTATGGGAGTGGATTGTGCCCTTCTTATAAACCGGTCTGGCCTGACATCAGAGAACCTCCCAGACTCCATGGCAAGATGAAAGGGAAAGGTTATCACCACCACGCAATGGGGCAATCAATAAAACATAGGTGAGTATAAACGATACCTCATGCTATCACAGCAAACATATAAAAATCACACACAACTCATGCAAACACCCAATATAAGGATGGTAGCTAAGTACGTCCTACGGACTTACCTCAACCTCGTACACAGGCCACCACAAACAACCTCCAATCCTGAGAGAGGGGCACTGCCTAATAACAAAGCATAGAAAGATATCAACCTCTATTCATCAAAGGGGTCACACCTAGACCCAAAGGGATCCATAGGGATCATACTCAACCTCAAACCTTAACTAACATCAACCTAAGTCATTAAAGCCGTACAAGGCATAAACTGATCATAACCTCATCAAAACTCATCCTTACACACCTAGCATGATCTTATACACTCACACTAGGAAATGAGGGAACAAAGGCCTCCTAAGGAAAGCCTAGAAACAACACACACCCGCGGAAAAAAGTGCAAGACCTTGTTGATGCAGGTGGGCGTAGGGGCGGCTCATAGGTGGCGCAGGGGCGGGTCAGGCCGGCGCTGGGGCGGTCCAGAAAGGGCGCAGGGGCGGCTGGTGTTCAGAAGATGCACCTCTGGCTATCCTTTACTTCTTCACTGAATCTTATTCACTCCTTCTTCATTCAACAACCATACACATACATAAAAATACATATATACATCAAAGGAAGCCAACCAAGGCTGCCACAAGATCAATCTTGTGGATCCTAAGCTAAGGAGAAAGGAAAGATCATAAAAAGGAAGAAAATAAGAAAGAAAGGGAAGAAGAAGAGAGATCTCACCAAGCTGAACCTAAACAAGAGTAGAACTCCATCAACACCTCAAGGCTGGCTCCATCACAAGCACATCAGCAACAACCATCACAATCAGCAACCAAGCCAAGCTCACAAGCACATAAACTCACCCAAACTCCAACAAAGATCAAGAAGAGATCCAAGGGGAGAAGAGAGGAGAAGATGAACGTAGAGAGAGATGGGGCAAGAGAGAGAATGAGGTAAACCCTCATCTGGAGGAGAAGAAGAGATTATAAAGGAAGAAGAGGTCAAAAAGCAAGGCTCGGGTCAAAGAAGACGGCTGCAACCCACCACAAACCGCATGGGCGGCTGGCCTGGCCGCAGGGGCGACTCACAGGCCCGCAGGGGTGGCCAGTCAGGGGCGCAGGGACAGCCCACTACAGCTCCAAAGATGAAAGGCAGTTGCGTCTCAGCTAAGGCGCAGGTGCGGGATCTCTCAAAGACTAAGACTCTTACAATATTGACACATGTTGATGGACATGGTACTTCTTAAGGAGATCGGTGATTGTCTTGTTGCAAAAGTGAGTTCCCCTATCACTTATCAAAGCCTTAGGGATGCCAAACCTTGCAAAGATGTTATCCTTAAGAAAAGTTGTCACAACTTTAAAATCATTAGTTTTGGTGGCCTTTTCTTCCACCCACTTGTAACATAGTCCACCGCAAGTAATATATAAGTATGCCCAAAAGATTTAGGAAAAGGACCCATGAAATCTATCCCCCTAACGTCAAAAATTTCAACAAAATATAAGTGAAGATTTAGACATTTCATTTCTCCTAGAAACATTACCTACTCTTTGACACCTATCACACACCTTACAAAAAGCAAAAGTGTCTCGAAAGATGTGTGGCCAAAAGAGCCCCGCATCTAGGACTTTCCTAGCAGTTTTATTTGCACCAAAATGTCCCCCACATGCTTCAGAATGACAGAAGGAGAGAACATATTGTACCTCATTATCCAGGATGCAACCGCGTATTACCTGGTCACTACAATGCTTCCAAAGATATGGATCATCCCATACGTAATGTCTTGCCTCGGCCTTCACCTTCTCTCTCTGTGCTTTGGTGAAGTCTGGAGGGTACTCACCTCGAACAAGAAAGTTCACGATGTCAGCAAACCAAGGTTTAAAAGAGTGAAGCTTAAATAGAACCTCTGTCGTGTAATCCGCAGGGGCGGCTAGAGCATCATGTAGGGGTGCAGAAGGCACAGGGGCGTCTGTGCGCGGGGGCGGGACTCTGGATGCGTAGAGGCGGTTAAACACCCAAGAGTTGTGTAAAATGTGTCGTCTGGAAAACTTCCAAGGATGGCCCTTCCTCTTGCTGGATCTTCCTCCTCCTTCACCGCCTACTCAAGTGGTCTGCCACAAGGTTCTCTTCTCCCGTCTTGTCTCGGATTTCCAAATTGAACTCATTTAGAAGGAGCACCCACCGGATCAACCTTGGCTTTTCTTCCTTCTTGGTCATGAGATACTGGAGGGTTGCATGGTCAGTAAACACTATTACCTTTACACCGAGGAGGTATTGTCTGAATTTCACTAGCGCAAACACCACCGCTAACATCTCCTTCTCGGTGGTGGAGTAGTTCCTTTGAGCTCCATTCAGCGTCATGGATGCATAATGGATTACATGTGATGATCTTACGTCCTTTTGTCCTAGGACGGCTCCTACAGCATAGTCGCTGACGTCGCACATGATTTCAAAGGGCTTCTCCCAATTGGGAGATCGGATGATGGGTGCGCTAGTGAGACAAGCTTTCAAGTTGTCAAACGTCTTCTTACAATCGTCATCACCAATGAAAGTCGCATCTTTCTTGAGTAGCTCACACAACGGCGCTGAAATCTTTGAAAAATCTTTGATGAAGCGCCGATAGAAACCTGCATGACCAAGGAAAGAACGAATCTCACGCACATTAGTAGGGTAAGGAAAACTTTGAATTACATCAATTTTAGCCTTATCTACTTCTATTACTTTTGATGATATTACATCAATTTTAGTCCTTAAAGCCGTACAAGATATTTTTCGGAAGAACTAAATTGGTTTCTACGCATTTTTGAAGAACAAGTTTTAAATGTCCTGATGACATGAATTATATACCATTATAATCATGCATATTGTAGAGGTTTACCTCAGTTTACCTTGCATTTAGAGAGAATTTGTATACCTTTTAGGTTTATTTCATTTATATTCCGAAAATATAGGTCTACACGAGTTTTGGTTGAATTGTAGGTAAATCCGATGGATTTGGAAGCAAAAGTGGAGCAATGAGCATCTAAGGCTATTAAGGAAGCTTAAGGAGTCTTAAAGGAGTCACAAAGAGCAAAGGAGTTGTGTAAAAGAGTCACAAAAGGGAGGAAGGAAACAAGCCAAGAGACGAGCATTCTTTGTTGAAGAAAATCGTGCTAGTTACTATAAAAATCTAACGATTTTTATGCTTAAAAATCGAACGGTTTCCTTCATTAATTTGACAGCACGATTTTTCATAGCTTTCGGCCAAAAAATATCACGACCCCAAAGCCCATCACTTTTGGGCTTGAGACGTGTTTTGCCAAGCGGCCCATTAGCAAGGAACTATACATTGGAACCCTAGGAACGAAAATTGAGATTCCGCAGCGGGAAATATTTACACAATTTAGAGAGATTGAAGATTCTTGGAAGGAGATTGAAGGGAAGTGCCAAGAAGCCAATCTATACCATTATTGTGAGATCTTTTGTTTTCCTTTCCGATTCTTGTGGTTTGTAAACGCATTACTGAGTGTTTTGAGAGATACTTTGATTGAATTTGAGATTTGTTTACAGATTCGGAGATTATTAAGTTTTTGTTCAAAGTTTGGGTTTATTTGGTTTTATCCATTCAATCTTAATTTTGATTTGATTTTGAAAATGGTTGGCTAAAACCCTTGTGATTATAGGAAGAATAGTTGATGATTGAGGCTTAGACGATGATAGACTGAACTCATTTAACCATTTGGACCCTGAGAGTTGAGATTTAGACTTTGTGACAACAGGAAAACCGCTCTGTTCTTGAGAAAATCGTCCGATTTATCTATGAATAGGTCGATTTATTTCCCTGACTATCTTTAATTGATTTATTCTTTAACCAAAGTTAATCCTTGCCTAAATCCCAACCTTGGTTAACCTTTTTAACCTCTATTTAAGTGTGTGAAGAGACTCATCATTGATTCTACATTTAATAGAGTAAGATTACAAGATTTCGGTAATAGAGAGACTCAACATCCTTTATTAAGGTTTAAGTATCCTTTCTATCTTTACCTTGGAGAGTCACATCCTGGGGTTTTGGGTAGTTAGTTTGAGTGTAATTCTTGTCTTTAGATCTTTCTATATTGCAGCCTCAACAACCCTTATAGAGAGAAGACAAATAGGTTTTGGAACTTCACCGTACGATACCTACCTTTGAAACACATAATCTTGGCAACATCAACTTTGTCCTTTGATCTTTAGAAGTGTCTTGAATCGAAAGCCGTAATCGGATACTTGAATCCTTGGAATCATTTGTCTCTTTATTAATCACAAAAGCTTTTGCACTTTGTCAGATTTTGAAATCGATTGTATTCTCACCAAATCCCTGAGTTCGACTCTGGAATTCCTTGCCTTACTACAGCTGATCCGTACACTGCGGGTTCGCTTTTGCTTAATTTCTAGATATAAATTTAAGACTTTGACGCACACACTTTTGAGCGAATAAGTTTTTGGCGTTGTTGCCGGAGATTTAGTCTAGACCAAATTTGGTTTTTGGTTGTCTGGCTTGGGAGCTTTTGCTCTTGTGATTTTTATTTGTCTACTTGAGTGATTTTGCAGATTCTTTAGGTATATGCGAAAGACTAGATCTACCAAAGATCTAGTTCCTTTCGATCCCGAATTGGAGAAAACTTTGAGAAGAACGTATAAAGAGAAAAAGATGGCTGAAAACAATGAGAGAAACATCCAAGCAGAGTTGGATGAAGCTCAAGCTCAACTTAAGTTGAGTGAGAAGGCTCGTATGGAAGAATTGGAGCGTCATCAATTCCAAATAGATGAGCTCAAGGCTATGATGCTAGACATGAAGTTGGAGATGAATGATGCTAAGAAGAAGGTCAAGAAACCTAAGTCCATTTGAGTTGAATCATCCGACGATGAGGATAAGGATATGCCGGCACTAGAGGACATTGATCCGGTGGTCCATCCCGTTCGTAACAAACCTAGACCACCTGTTGTTCCTCGCATTCCCGTTGGAGATGTGAGAGTTGCTCATGAAGGAGATGAACCACGGACTCTTGAGCAAAGGATGGATCCAATTCATCAACCGCGCCATCTAGGTGTGAATTTCGGAGCTTAAGATATCCAGGAATTCAGTTTTAGCCCGCAAGTTATCACCATGGTTTGCGAAAGCCAATTTGGTGGGACGAGTTTTGAATCTCCACACCAACATTTGCAGAATTTCGAGATTCTCATGGAGACATTGAAGCCGAACAGAGCTAACAACAACTACAAGATCAAACTGTTCTTCTTCTCTTTGAAGGACAAGGCTTTATCTTGGTATCAAGCTCTTCTAGCTGGAAGGCTTAACACATGGGAGGATCTATCTTCGGTGTTCCTCACCAAATTCTTTCCGCCATCCAAGACGGCGGAGTTGAGAGGTAAGATTAATGCATTTTCTATGAAACCTAACGAAATTTTGTTTCAATCTTGGGAAAGGTTTCAGGATATCTTATTGGATTGCCCACACCATGGCATTTCAAAGCTGGAATTATTGGAGATCTACTACAAGGGGTTGGATGTGGAAACACAATTCAATCTTCAATCTCTTTCTTGTGGTACATTTATGGACATGAGAGAAGATGACGCTTGGGACTTCACTAAGAAGCAAGCCTAAGTGATTGAGAAGTATTCACATCGAAAAGTGGATCCTAATAGCCGGAATCAAGGAGATCTGGGAGCTAAGCTAACACAAGCTGCACAAACTCAAATATTCTTCCTCAACACTGAAATCAAGGAGTTGAAGGAAATCATTAGAGCTGGCCTTCAAAAGCCGAAGGAGCAAGATGTTGGCTACTTAGGAAACTACAACAACAACAATCAAGGGAATAGGAACAATAACCGGAACAACAATTAGAACAACAATTGGAATAATAACAACAACAGGAATTCCAACAACAATTGGCGGTCCAACCAACAAAATTTTGGTAATTCCTATTCAAATTCTGGAAATTCACTAACACTACCTTCTTCTTCTACCCCTTTGAAAAGCCAGGGGTAAACATTAAATGGCTCAAACAAGACGGAGAATGAGAATCTCGATCCCATGTTGGAGGCAATCTTAGGAAAGCTACAAGGTTTGGAGAGCTACATAACTTCGGTTGATAAAGCACACAAAGCTTTAGAAAACCAAGTATTCAGCAAGGCCGGAGAAGTCCCGAGAGATCAAGGAAAGCTTCCCGGAAAGACGGAGGACAACCCAAAGGGAAGGGTGATGGCAATTACTACTAGGAGTGGTGTAACAACCACCGATCCACAACCCAAAGTAGTTGGGACCTCCGCTGAAAAAGGAAAGGAAAAGGAAAAAGAGAAGGAAGATTTCTATGTTCCTCTTCCCGCTTATAAACCACCTCTACCTTTTCCTCAATCTAGAGCGAGAGCACGTCTAGATAAACACTTCGGTAAGTTTATTGATCTTATGAGTAAGTTGCATATTAATATACCTTTTATGGATGCAATTTTAGGTATGTCAGCTTATGGGAAGTTCCTAAAGGAGATCCTCTCCAACAAGAGGAAATTAGAAGATATTGGTGAAGTCAAGATGAGCACGGAGTCATCCGAACTCATCAAGACCATGACGGAGAACAGGCCACCTAAGCTGCGTGATCCATGATCATTTTGCATAGCCATCACCCTAGGAGAGGTCACTTACGATGCACTTTGTGACCTTGGAGCAAGTGTAAGCATCATACCACTGGCTTTATGTAAGGTGGTTGGTCTAGGAGAACCTAGACCGGTGAAGATGACACTTTACATGGCCGATCATTCCATCACCAGGCCTGATGGGATAATAGAAGACATTCTCGTGAAACTCGGTAAGTTTTACATCCCTATAGATTTTGTCGTTCTTGACATCCCTGCTGATTATCCAGTTCCCATCATTCTTGGGAGACTATTCCTTGCAACTTCCGGATGCATGGTAGATTGAAAGAATGGACAGCTATCCTTCAATATAGGGGAAGAGAAAATGGAATTTGTACTCTCCTCCTTAATCAAAGAGCCAGCTTTGAGAGAATATGTTTTTTAACATTTTTGATGAAGAAAAGTCTAGAGAAGTAGTGAGTTCAATCTTGATAAAAGATCCACTTCAAAAGGTTCTTAGTATGAGTATCATGAAGGAAGGAGTGGAGCATGATTGTGATGATGAAGTAAAAGCATTGAAAGATGTAGAGGAAGAGCCAGGGGCGGGATTTGAAGAGATGGAAATAACCCTGGAATCTGTGGAAAAAAATCAACCTACACAAAGAAAATCACACGATTTCTGAAGAGGCAAGTCGATGTTTGACAATAGGGAGAAAAATCGCCCCAAAAATTGGACGATTTTCTACAAAGGGGGTCGATTTATCGGTGAATTCTCCGGTTTCTACGAACTTGACTACAGTTGTTCCTAACTCTAATAGCACACTTCCCTCACCTTCAGAGGCTTCTCCCATGACATTAGATGATCATGAATCATCAATCAAGGCACCTCCTTCATTGGAATTGAAACCACTCCCTACACACTTAAGGTATGCATTCCTTGGGCCTAACTCTACATATCCTGCTATAGTTAGTGCAAATCTGAATGATGATGAACTTGAGAAGCTTATGAATGTTCTAAGACAATATAGGAAAGCAATAGGCTATACTATTGATGAATTGGTAGGCATTAAACCTTCTCTATGTATGCATAAAATCTTAATGGAAGATGATTACAAACCTTCACGTCAACCTCAAAGACGGTTAAATCCGATCATGAAAGAGGTCATGAAGAAAGAAATCCTTAAGCTACTTGATGCAGGTATCATCTTCCCTATCTCCGATAGCAAGTGGGTGAGTCCTGTGCAGGTGGTACCAAATAAAGGAGGCATTACCGTTGTTACAAATAAGAACAACGAGCTTATTCCCACGAGGACAGTTACGGGATGGAGAATGTGCATCGACTACCATAAGCTGAATGTGGCCACCAGGAAGGAGCATTTTCCCCTTTCTTTTATTGATCAAATGTTGGAAAGGTTAGCCCAACACTCTTACTTTTGTTATCTAGATGGATATAGCGGTTTCTTTCAGATTCCCATTCACCCGGATGATCAAGAGAAGACGACTTTCACGTGCCCTTGGGGTACGTTTGCCTATAGAAGAATGTCATTCGGCTTATGCAATGCTCCAGCCACCTTTCAAAGGTGTATGATGGCAATCTTTTTGGAGTATGTAGAGAACATCATGGAAGTATTCATTGACGACTTTTCGGTATATGGTTCTTCCTTTGATAACTGTCTCTCTAACCTTTCTCTAGTCCTTACGAGATGTGAAGACACTAACTTAGTTTTAAATTGGGAGAAGTATCATTTTATGGTCACCGAAGGAATTGTGTTAGGTCATTTAATTTCGAATAGAGGAATAGAGGTTTATAGAGCCAAGATTGAAACCATAGAGAAACTACCTCCTCCATCCTCGGTGAAAGGAGTTAAAAGCTTTTTAGGACATGCAGGCTTCTATAGGAGATTCATAAAGGATTTTTCTAAGATTTCAAAACCCTTAACTAATCTTTTGATGAAGGACATAACTTTCGAGTTTTCGAAAGAATGTTTAAATGCTTTTTGCAGGATCAAAGAAGCTTAGATTTCAGCACCCATCATCCAACCACCTGATTGGACTCTTCCTTTCGAGATCATGTGCGACGCAAGTGACGTCGCTATAGGAGTTGTACTTGGACAGAAGAAAGATGGTCGTACACACGCCATCTACTATGCTAGCAAGACGCTAGACGAAGCTCAATTAAATTATGCTACTACGGAGAAAGAGCTTCTAGCCGTAGTTTATGCTTTTGAAAAATTTTGTTCCTATCTTGTAGGTGCGAAGGTGATAGTCTATACGGATCATTCAACAATCCGTTACTTGTTCACAAAGAAGGATGCGAAGCCTAGGCTTCTAATATGGATCTTGCTCTTACAAGAGTTCGATCTAGAGATCCGTGACAAGAAAGGCTCGGAAAATTCAGTTGCTGACCACCTTAGTTGTCTTCTACACCTCACCAATGAGGCGGATGAGCTCCCGATCGACGACTCATTCCCTGACGAACAACTCCACGAGATTGAAGAATGTCTTCAACAAATCTCAAAAGGTAATGACCCATGGTTTGCTGACATTGTAAATTACCTTGTTTGTCAGGAGATGCTAGTTCCCACAAGACATGTGCTAAGGTACTCCGATCCAGTTTCTTTTGGCCCACCTTACTTAAAGATGTGCAGAAATATGTTGTTGCTTGTGATGCTTGTCAATGGACAGGTAATATTTCAAGGAGGAATGAGATGCCCCTCAACAACATACAAGAAGTAGAGATATTCGACGTATGGGGAGTAGACTTTATGGGACCATTCCCTTCCTCTTGTAGGAACCAATACATACTTCTAGCCATAGACTATGTCTCAAGATGGGTAGAAGCAATCGCTTCTCCTACTAATGATGCAATGGTTGTGGTGAAGTTCTTTAATAGAACAATCTCCCCAAGGTTCGGGACTCCCCGAACCATCATTAGTGATGGAGGAACGCACTTCACAGCCCGTCGATTTGAGACTCTATTGGCTAAGTATGGGGTGATCCATAAGATAGCCACACCATCATCCGCAAACCAGCGGACAAGTTGAGATATCCAATAGAGAGATTAAGGGAATTCTAGAGAAAAATGTCTCTAGAACACAAAAGGATTGGTCAATGAAGCTCGATGATGCGTTATGGGCGTACAGGACCGCCTTTAAGACACCTATAGGTACAACTCCATATAACCTTGTTTATGGAAAATCTTGTCATCTTCCTGTAGAGCTAGAACATAAAGCATATTGGGCCGTCAAGTGGCTCAACTTCAACATGAAAGAAGCCGGAGAGAAGCGGTTATTGGACATCAACGAGCTAGAAGAGATCCGGCTGAATGTGTATGAGAACGCAAAGATTTACAAGGAAATAACGAAGTAGTGGCATGATAAGCATATCATTCCAAAGGATTTGAAGGAAGTAGATCAAGTTCTTCTATTCAACTCAAGGTTTCGACTCTTCCCAGGTAAGCTTAAATCCCATTGGACAGGACCTTATATAATTAAACTTGTTTTTCCCCATGGTGCAGTTGAAGTATGGGGTGTGTTAGCATGAAATATTGCGATATTCTAGGAACTTTTTCTAGTTGTTTTTCATCCATTATAGTGTTCATTGATAAGGCATTGAAGCATTTGTTAGCTAGTTTGTCTATATTTTCGATATGGAGGTCTACATTAGCTTTGTGTTGATTATAGGTGAATAAGAGCTAAAACCGGACCATTTGAGAGAGATATGAGAAGATTTGAGCACATCCAAGGATTAGGAACACATCAAAGAAGCCAAAGGAGATGTTAGGATAAGGAATGGAACGACACAAAGGAAACCACAAGCAATTTACACTTCCACGCCCCAAAATACGGTCGTAGAGAAGTCCACGCTCTAAACCACGGCCGTGGATCTTGGCATCATGAGCGTGGAGCATTCCAGAGAGTTACACGGTCTAAAGTACGGTCGTGTAAATCATATGAAACTGTAATCCACTTCCACGCTCTAAACCACGGCCGTGGAACCCCTTGAGACCGTGATTTAGGCGATCGTTTGACGAACCAATTATTGCCACATCATTTACGCAATGGGCCGGACGGTTATTTTATCCTTTCTTATAAAAGGGTCGGAGAAGAGAGTTTCAGACATCCATGCTTATCGCTTAGCCTTGCTTAGGGTTGCTTGAGAGAGTTCGAGAAGGACTTAGCAGAAGCGCCGGCAATTTGGATTTCGGAAGATCTTGTGTGGCGGAAGTTGCGCCCTTTTTCTTAGGTTTTGATATTGAAGATGGATTGACATCCCGTTCTTCGTGTTTGCCTAGGATCATTGTGAGGTTTTGTGTTCTATTCCGAATCCATTGAATATTCCGATTTGTGTTTCGGATTTGAGATTGACTTGAGTTATATTTGAGTTTTCAAAGGTTTTCATCTTTTATTCCTTTTAATTTGAACATTGATATCATGACAATGATTGTTGGCTAAAACCCTTTAGCAATTCTAAGGTGAAGGGTTAATAATTGTGGCTTAGATAATGATAGATCGATCGTAAATTGATTGGACCCTGAGAGTTAGAGAGATCTCGTCGACGAACCAAGATCACGGTCTGTTCTTGAACTTCCACGGCCGTGGAACTCAAGAACTACCCGTGATTTACCCTAGTTTACGAACTTTGCTTTTACTTTGATCTAATGTTAAAAATTAGCTTTAATCTAGTCTAGCTTTACCCTTTTCTAGGTGGTAGTGAAGCCTCAACAACCTCTACTTCGATTTCGAGTGTCACAAACTTAATCGTTTTAGTTAGTTTTGATCCTTGGGTTACAAGTTTGGGTATTTGAGATTAATTCTTGTTTTTAGATCCTTTCTATACTGAAGCCTCAACAACCTTTATAGAGAGTGTCTTTATATAAGTCATATAAAGCCTTGGAACTTCACCGTACATTGCTTTACCTTAGCATACCTTTGCAACTCTTAACTCTGTCTTTAGTTCTTTAGTATATCTTGAATCGATTGCCATAATTGGATATCTGGATATTTAGGGTTGCTGTTTTCCAAATATTTGCAAAGCTTATTACCTTTACTTGCTTGACGATTTGCGAACTGAATTTGTTCCCCCCAAATCCCTATGATCGATACTCTGGAATACTTGCTAATCTACGCCGATCCGTACACTGCGGGTTCGCTTGCTTTTATTCTAGTTTTATAAATTTAAAGCTTTTTTGCACGCACGCTAAGTGGCGAACAAGTTTTTGGCGCCGTTGCCAAGGACTGTTCTTGCTTTTTCTATTGATCTTTCTTCTTGAGTGTTCTTGCAGGTTTGTGTTCTTAGGTACATATGAAGTTCTCGTTCCGGCAACGGAAGAGAGTTTTGCCAAAGAACAAGTTTTTGGCGCCGTTGCCGGGGATTTGGTTTAGGCCGAATTCGGTTATCGGTTGTCAAGCTTGGGAGCTTTGCTCTTGTTATTTGATATCTCCTTTGAGTGATATTTGCAGGTTACCTTAGGTATATGCGTAGGTCTAGAAACAACAAAGACCTCTTACCTCTTGATCAAGAACTTAAGAAGACTTTGAGGAAGAAGCTCAAAGAAAGAAAGATGGCTGAAAACAAGGAGCGGGATCTTCAAGCAGAGTTGGAGAAATCCAAAGCTCAACTTAGATGGAGCGAGAAGACTCGCAAGGAAGAATCGGACCGTCATCAATTGCAAATTGATGAGCTCAAGGACATGATGTTTCAAATGAGGCTGGAGATGAGCGATTCCAAGAAAAAGAAGAGGAGGAAACCGGCAAGATCGGTTAGAACCAACTCATCCGATGAGGATAGCGACTCTTCCATGCCACCGCTAGAGGACATTAATCCGACGATCAATGTGAATCAGTATAATCCAAGACCGGCTGCCAATTATCGTGTCCCGGCTGGGGGTGCGAGAGCCGCTCGTGTAGATGAAGAGTCAAGAACTCTTGGCCAAAGGATAGATCCAATTCAGAAACCACGCCGTCTAGGTGTGAACTTTGATGCTGATGATATGCAGGGGTTTAGCTTTAACCCACAAGTTATTACCATCGTTCGCCAAAATCAGTTTGGAGGAACGAGTATTGAATCTCCACATCAACATTTACAGAATTTTGAGATCTTGATGGAGACAATGAAGCCAAAGAATGCAACCACCAACAATTACAAGATCAAGCCATTCTTCTTCTCTTTGAAAGGGAAAGCTTTATCTTGGTCTCAAGCTTTTCCAAATGGAAGACTCAACAGATGGGAGGATCTTTCTTCGGAGTTCCTCACCAAATTCTTTCCACCATCCAAGACGGCGGAGTTGAGAGGTAAGATTAATGCATTTTCTATGAGATCTAATGAAAGTTTGTTTCAGTCTTGGGAAAGATTTCAAGATTTACTATTGGATTGCCCATATCACGGCATTTCCAAATTGGAGTTATTGGAGATATACTATAAGGGGCTGGATGTGGAAACAGAATTCAAGCTCCAATCCCTTTCATGTGGCACATTCATGGACATGAGGGAAGATGACGCTCGGGACTTCATTGAGAAGCAAGCCCGAGTCATTGAGAAGTATTCTCACCGGAAGGTAGAAGTAAATCGAGTGGAGCAAGGAGCAAAGCTAACACAAGCTGCTCAAACTCAAATCTTTTCTCTCAACACCGAGATTAAAGAATTGAAGGAAGTCATCAAAGCTAGCTTTCCAAGGCATAAGGAGCAAGATGTTGGTTATTTAGGAAACAACAATAACCACAATGGGAATGAGAACACAAATCGCAACAACCGGAACAACAACCGGAACAATTGGAACAACAACAACCGGAATAACAATTGGAACAACAATAGGGGTTCAAACAACAACAATTGGCGTTCCAACCAACAACAAAACTCCGGTAATTCCTATCCCAATTCAGGAAATTCACTAACTCCACCATCTTCTTCTTCCATTCCTTTGAAAAGTCAGGGACAAACATCTAATAGTGGAAGCACTTCGGGGAAAGAGAAGCCCGATCCCATGTTGGAAACAATGTTGGGAAAGCTTTAAGGATTGGAGAGTCACATTACTAAGGTTGATAAAGCCCAAAAGGTTTTAGAAAACCAAATGTTTAGCAATGTTGAGGAAGCTCCTAGGAATCAAGGAAAACTTCCAGGAAAGACGGAGGATAACCCAAAAGGAAGGGTGATGACTATCACAACTAGGAGCGGAGCAACAACCACCGACCCGCAGCCTAAGTTTGTGGAAGTTCCCGTCGAAAAAGAGAAGGAAAAGGGGAAGGAGAATGAAGACATCTACATTCCTCCTCCAGCTTACAAACCTCCCCTACCATTCCCACAATCTAGAGCAAGAGCGCGTCTAGACAAGTAATTCGGTAAGTTTATTGAACTCATGAGCAAACTGCATATTAATATACCTTTCATTGATACAATTGTAGGTATGCCAGCTTATGGAAAGTTCTTAAAGGATATCCTCTCTAACAAGAGGAAATTAGAAGATTTTGGAGAAGTCAAGATGAGTTCTGATTCATCGGATCTCATTAAGACGATGAAGGAAAAGATGCCCCCAAAGCTGAAGGATCCGGGGTCATTTTGTGTTCCCATAGGAGTAGAAGATGTCACATATGATGCATTATGTGATTTAGGAGCAAGCGTTAGCATCATTCCGCTTCCCTTATGCAGGAAGATCGGTTTAGGCGAACCTAAACCGGTGAAGATGACGTTATAAATGGCGGATCGATCCATAATTCGTTCCGTCGGCATAGTTGAAGACGTCCCGGTCAATCTTGGTAAGTTCTATGTTCCAATAGATTTTGTTGTGCTTGACATTCCTGTAGATAGTCCGGTCCCGATCATACTCGGAAGACCGTTTCTTGCAACATCCGGTTGTATGGTTGATTGCAAGAATGCTACACTCACCTTCGACATAGGAGAGGAAAAGGTAGAGTTCGTTCTTTCCACTTTGATGAAAGAACCAGCTCTTGAAGAGGACATATTCAACATTGTTCGCCACTTAGCGTGCGTGCAAATAAGCTTTAAATTTATAAAACTAGAATAAAAGCAAGCGAACCCGCAGTGTACATATCGATATAGTTAAGCAAGAATTCCAGAGTATCGAACACAGGGATTTGGGGGAACAAATTCGATTTCCGATTATCAAGCAGGTAAATGTAAGAGCTTTGCAAATTATTGGGAAAACAACAATCCTAAATATCCAAGTATCCAGCTGTGGCTATCGATTCAAGATATACTAATGATGTAAGGACAGAGTTAAGATATGCAAAGGTATGCTAATGTAAGGTAATCGTACGGTGAAGTTCCAAAAACCTTATGTGACTCACCTACAAGAAACTCTCTATAAAGGTTGTTGAGGCTTCAATATAGAAAGGTTCTAAAGACAAGAATTAATGTCAAATACCCAAACTTGTAATCCAAGGATCAAGACTAACTTAACCGAATATGGTTGTGACACTCACAATCGAGGTAGAGGTTGTTGAGGCTTCACTACCACCTAGAAAAGGCAAGCCTAAACTAAGTTAAAGCAAATCTTTAACTTTGGATTAAAGTAAAAGCAAGTTCGTAGACTTAAGGGAAATCACGGGTAGTTCTTGAGGTTCCACGGCCGTGGACTCAAGAACAGGCCGTAATTTAGGGTTCGTCGGCGATTCTCTCAAACTCTCAAGATCCAATTGAATTACGATCGATCTATCATCATCTAAGCCACAGCTATCAACCCTTCACCTTAGAATTGTTAAGGGTTTTTAGCCAACAATAGTCATAATGATATCAAATTCAAGGTTTAAAAGATTGAAAGATGAAAACTTCCGAAAACTTTCAATAAACTTCAAACCAACCTCAAAGTCACAATCAAGAACAAGTATCGCCACTAGATTCAGAATAGAACAACAAACACAATTCTTAGATAAGAAGGAAGAACGGGGTGTCAATCCGCCTTCTAAATCAAACATAAACAACAAGAGGAATCTTCTTACGAATATTCTTCCGAATCTTCGATCTTCCGTCAATCCGGAAATCTCAATCACAATCTCCACCAAGTGCGAGATTAGGGCAACTCCAAGGATGAGCGCAAAGTACGTCTTTTGCAAAATCGCAAAGATCTCCAAGTCGCGGCGCGGCCGAAAGTGCGTCTAAGCAAAGTTGCAGCGTAAGCCTCAAGCGAGGTGACGGAATCTCTCTTCGTCCGTCCTTTTATAGTGTATGATAAAATAGCGGCCCGGCCCAATCTTTTAAAAGATCGTGGCTTAAAGTGTGGCGAAAAAGATCGCCAAGATCACGGTCGTGGAAGGTTCCACGGCCGTAATTTAGAGCGTGGGAATCAACACGGTTTGAACCATCTTCTCCACGGCCGTAGAAGTTGCTGGAATGAACCACGTTTCCTTAGCCATGGTTCCACGGCCGTGGAACTGAACGTGGAAAGTAGTACGGCCGTATTTTAGAGCGTGGTTTAGGGCAAGAACGTGATTCTTCCCTAGCTTCATGCATTCCTCAAGTTGACACTCCTTTTTCTCCTACTTGTGCCCTCAATCCATGGACATTGCAAACAACTTCATCCTTGCTCAATTCCGTTCGGAAATGGCTCTCAATCACCTATAATCAACATAAAGCTTGTGTAGACATCTATATCGACAATATAGGCGAACTAGCTCACAAATGCATCAATGCTCAATCAATGACTATCAATATGAATCAAATACGTTTAGAAAACGTGCCTAAAATATCACAATATTTCATGCTAACAAACATCCATGACGAAAAGCTATCTAGAGAGGAAGTAAGTTCGATTCTCTTCAAAGATCCCTTGCAAAAGGTGATCGCTATGAGAACTATGGACATAGGGGAAGAAGAGGAATGCAATGAGGAAATTGAAGCTTTAGAGAAGCAAAAGGAAGTGTATGAAGAAGAGTTTGAAAAACTCTACGACGGGTCAGAAAACGTGGGGAATCACGGCAAGTCATGCTATTCAGAGGACTCCAGTAAGTTACACGGCCAAAACCACGGCCGTGGAACAAGCAGAGGTGCCGTAATTGACTTCCACGCCCAAAACCACGGCCGTGGAGGAAACAGGGGTGCCGTAATTTTGGGAAAATCTGAGAACAATTACGTTCTTTCTACCACTTCTCTTGATTCTTCTCCAACAACTTCTATACCCTTAGAGACTTCTAAGGAAGCATTGGACACTCCTCAAGAGTCATTAGAGAGTCCTATATTGATGGAATTGAAGCCACTTCCCGCACATCTAAGGTACGCATTTCTAGGATCTAATTCTACCTTTCTGGTAATTGTTAGTTCCGATCTAAGTATAGATGAACATAGTAAGCTTATGGTTGTTCTTAAGAAACATAGGAAAGCCTTAGGTTACACCATAGAGGATCTAGTAGGAATCAAGCCTTCACTATGCATGCATAAGATCCTAATGGAAGAAGATTTTAGAACTTCGCGACAACCTCAAAGGCGGTTAAATCCGACCATGAAGGAGGTTGTCAAGAAGGAAATTCTTAAACTACTTGATGCAGGTATCATCTACCCTATCTCCGATAGCAAGTGAGTGAGCCCCGTACAGGTGGTCCAAAAGAAAGGAGGAATGACGGTCATTACCAACAAGAACAATGAGCTCATTCCTACACGAACCGTGACGGGATGGAGGATGTGCATAGACTACCGCAAGCTAAACAACGCAGCGAGGAAGGATCACTTCCCACTACCATTCATCGACCAAATGCTTGAGAGGTTAGCATAACACTCACATTTCTGTTATCTTGACGGTTATAGTGGTTTCTTTCAGATCCCGATACATCCGGACGATCAAGAGAAGACCACATTCACGTGCCTGTGGGGTACGTTTGCTTATAGGAGAATGCCGTTTGGGCTTTGCAACGCCCCAGCCACCTTTCAAAGGTGCATGATGGCTATCTTCTCGGAGTACATAGAGGAAATCATGGAGGTTTTCATGGATGACTTTTCTGTTTATGGTTCCTCTTTCGATAATTGTGTTTCTAACCTTGCTCTTGTGTTATAAAGGTGTGAAGACGCTAACCTAGTTCTTAATTGGGAGAAGTGTCAATTCATGGTGAAAGAAGGCATTGTATTAGGACACTTAATCTCTAGTAGAGGGATTGAAGTGGATAAGGCTAAGATAGAGACTATAGAAAAGCTACCTCCTCCATCTTCGGTGAAAGGGATAAGAAGTTTCCTAGGACATGCTGGATTTTATAGACGTTTTATAAAGGATTTCTCTAACTACGCCACTATCGAAAAAGAATTTCTAGCAATTGTATATGCATTTGAAAAGTTTCGTTCTTATCTTGTAGGTGCAAAGGTGATTGTATACACGGATCATGCTGCGATCCGGTATCTACTTGCAAAGAAGGATGCGAAACCAAGGCTAATTAGATGGATTCTTCTCCTACAAGAATTCGATCTAGAGATCCGTGACAAGAAGGGTTCGGAAAATTCTGTTGCGGATCATTTGAGTCGTCTACCACATCTAGAGGACGACAATCTACCCATATATGACTCCTTTCCGGACGAGCATTTACATATCATAGAGGAGTGCATCGACAAGATTAGTAAAGGTAATGAACCATGGTTTGCTGATTTTGTTAACTATTTGGTTTGTCAGGAATTACCACCCGGATTATCCTATGCACAAAGAAAGAAGTTCTTTAAGGATGTTCGGGAATACTTTTGGAATGAACCTCTCCTCTTTAAGAGAGGTCCTGACGGCATCATTCGACGATGTGTGCCGGAAGACGAGATGCAAAGCATCATCCGTCATTGTCATTCACTACCTTGTGGAGGACACGCTAGCTCGAACAAGACTAGCGCTAAGGTATTGCAATCTGGATTCTTTTGGCCTACTTTATTTAAAGATGTGCAAACCTTTGTTTCCTACTGCGATGCTTATCAAAGAACAGGGAACATCTCTAGGAGAAACAAGATGCCTCTTAACAACATTCAGGAGGTAGAGATCTTTGACGTTTGGGGAGTAGACTTCATAGGACCTTTCCCATCATGTTGTGGAAACCAATACATACTTCTAGCTGTAGATTATGTTTCGAGATGGGTTGAAGCAATTGCCTCTCCTACTAATGATGCCATGGTTGTGGTTAAGTTCTTTAACAAGACCATTTTCCCGCGATTTGGGACACCACGGACTATCATTAGTGATGGAGGCTCTCACTTCATTGCCCAATGATTCGAAGCTCTACTAGCTAAGTATGGGGTGACTCACAAGATTGTCACCCCTTACCATCCACAAACAAGTGGACAAGTGGAGATTTCAAACCGGGAGATTAAAGGAATCCTAGAGAAGACGGTTTCAAGGACAAGGAAGGATTGGTCTTTGAAGCTAGATGATGCATTGTGGGCATACCGGACTGCATATAAGACTCTCATAGGTACGACACCATACAACCTTGTGTATGGGAAGTCTTGTCACTTGCCGGTAAAGCTGGAACATAAGGCGTATTGGGCAATAAAGTGGTTGAACTTCAGCATAAAGGAAGCAGGCGAGAAGCGCCTCTTGGACCTTAACGAGCTTGAAGAACTTCGCTTAAACGCCTACGAAAACGCCAAGGTCTATAAAGAAAGAGCGAAGCGTTGGCATGATAAGCATATCATTCCAAAAGACCTTAAAGAAGGAGATCAAGTTCTCCTCTTCAATTCAAGACTTCGTCTCTTTCCAGGTAAGCTTAAATCTCGTTGGACCGGACCTTATCTAATCAGACGTGTTTTTCCCCATGGTGTAGTTGAAGTATGGGGTGAAAAGGGCGGAAGCTTCAAGGTGAACGGTCAACGACTCAAGAAGTACTCACCGGAACTCCAAGCTGAGGAGTTCGCACCTACCGCACTCGAATAAGTCCAAGTACGGTCTAGCTACGGACCTTAAACAAGCGCTTCTTGGGAGGCAACCCAAGGTATTGCACTTATGTTCTTGTTTGTCATTCGTAGATTAGATTAGTTTAGACGTTTTTGTTTTGTTTTGCCTTTGATATCTTCCGGTATGTTGTGTTTTTGGATGTAGGAGCAATGGAATAGGCAAGGGAGAAGAAAAGGTTGAAGGAAATTGACGAAACTTGGATTTTAGCACATTACAGAGAGTTCCACGCCCAAAACCACGGTCGTGGAAGCTACAGTGACCGTAATTTGCAAAAATCTAAGAAAAATCACCAAAACCACGGTTCCATACAAAACCACGGCCGTTGAACACCCCGAGTGACCGTAATTTTCCCAAAATTTTACGGCCACTATATATACCACCTTCCTTCACAAAAACACCACAAACCCTTCTCTTCCACGCCCAAATCGCCGAAACCATCTCTCCTTTCTCAAATCTTCGTTCGGTAATTGTTTTGAACGATTCTTGAGCCTAAAGTGAAGCAAATTCAACCATCTACAAGATCCAATCAACAAATCAAGCGAACAATCCCTAAAGAAGATGGAATTTGGATTTTAAGAATCCAAAACCTAGGTTTTCTTCTCTTTCTCTACTTTGTCGATTTGGCTCAATTTTTGCAAGAATTTTTAGGAGATTTGATTGGAATTGGATTGGAATTAGTCTAGGACTGTTGCCTGGTGAATTTAGTGTGAATTGATTGAGTTTTGAGAAATTCATAGCCGAATCACGGTCTCTGGGCGAACCACGGCCGTGGAATCTGTAGAACAGGCCGTAATTTTCCCTCAGAAATGGATTTGATTAGGAGAATGTCTACTAGAAGCAAGAAGAGGAAAGGTGATGCTTCCTCCTCCTCCCAAGTACCTCCTAGTGAGCCACCATCACCCCCACCCCCTATAATTCCAAAAATCCATGAGGATTACCTCGATGCCTTAGAAAGGATAAAGAAGAGGACGGTCATAGGACCACGCTACTTAGTTCTTGAGGAGTTAGAGCCACTGAATGTGGTGAATGAACATACATGGCTTCTAGATAGAGCCGGCTTGATAATCTTCTCCACTATTAGGGAAGACGCATATGAGGAGATTACTCGAGAGTTTGTGATCTCTTTTGAGCATAGCCATATGGATAGGACAGTTTCCTTTAGGCTGATGGAGGAGAACTACGAGTTCTCGATCTTAGAGTTCAGAGCCTTCTTTGGGTTCCAAGAGACCTTCAATGGTCGTTTTCCTAGCGGTGTATACGCTAAGGATTTCTGGGAGGACATTGCTATGATCTATGCCAGCGAGGACCGCTGGCAGCCAGCTGACACCAAGGCTAAGCTTATCTATCACTTAGCCTTGAAGATAGCCCATAGAGTACTTTCTGAGTGTCTTTTCCCTAGGACCGAGACCCCTTATAAGATTAAGACAGATGAGTTGTTCCTCCTTTATGCTATGCTGCACGATAGACCCGCTGACTGTGCTACCCTCTTAGCCTCCACCATGAGTAAGCTCAAGAATAAGAGAGCCGGGAACATTGGATATGGTGGTATGGTCACCCACATCGCTAGATAGTTGGGGATAGATTTTTCTGCTTGCACTAGGATAGCGGCGAGACCGTTGGATCTCCAGAGCCTCATGACTAGAGGTTTGATCTTTCCTAGACATAGAGGTCCACCTACCGCTGCCATGCCATGGGAGGATAGAGGAGATATAGGCATTCCATGGCTCCCTGAGTATTCCATTATGGCTGGACGCCATAATTGGAAGCAGACATTCGCTGCTATGCACGCGAATAGGTTAGTAGCACCTCCCTACGTCCCCGATGAGGTACCGGCTGCAGATGAGGAGGAGATAGGAGGAGGTGATGGTTTTGAGGGAGGAGGTGAGGAGCATGACTTTGGCACCTTCCCGGATCAGCCGGCATATTTCCCTGACCCTCCCAGGCGTTCACCACGACTAGCTGGACATTCAGGAGCCTCTTCCTCTCGCCGTGCTAGCGTGAGTGAGAAGCCGACATGGATGGATACCCCTCCTGCTTGGTATAGATCACAGCCGGAGTGGATGGGAGCTCCACCAATATGGTAAGCACAGCCGCCGTCAACACCAGCCCCACAGGATGCACCAGCTTGGTACAGCCAGGCACCGGGATGGTATGAGCAGCTACCGGACTGGGCTACCGACCTCTCCGACAGAGTAGGAGATTTGGAGATCCGGCAGGACGCTAGGGACATACGAGCTGATGAGCATGATAGGATGATGAGAGACATCTACCGCCAGCAGTTTAGGCGGAACTTCGACCCCAGCTTCTTTCCGTTTTCACCACCGCCTCCACCTCAGTGATGACCATGCATGATTGACAGTATTAGTCGCTCCACCGCCGCCTTGTGAGTTCACTTTTCTTTCTTTCTTTTCTTTATTTCTTTTTGAACATTAGGGACAATGTTTGTCTCAAGTATGGGGTGGGGTGTGACTATCGTTTGTAATAACTCTACTCACTTTGCTTGCCTTGATTCGAGAACACTTTGCATGTTTCATTTCATTGTCAAACGTTTCATTATTGCATTGCATGAAAAAGCTTTTGAAAAACCCATAAAAATTGAAAATTTTAGAAAATTCTAAAAGGTTTTGTGCTTCTAAGAATTGAGATGATTTCTATGATAATTACTACTTGTGAATTAAGTTTTTGATGACAATTGTATGCCTAAACGAATAATGAATTGTAAAGGAATTGAATGTGTTGATTATCCTTTCTTGCAAGTTTCATAATGTGAAGAGTTTTATCTAAATCATAATGAGAAATCGAAGTTGAAATCACATGATAAGTTCTTATACTTCTTTATGAAATGATTAAGGCAATTCGACCTTTCTTTCTCCTTTCTTTGTTCATTTAGCCCCTCAATGAAATAATTGCCTCCCTTACCTATCCGGGAATTTAGAGTTATGTTTTGGCATGTTTGATGTGGGAGGGACATGAAAGCAATTGTTTGCATTCAAAGAATCGAAATAATAGGTTTGGGGAAGTCAATCATGACGATGAGTAACTCGGCACCATTCACAAAGTCGGGTGTTTGTGTCTTGCCAAAGTCGGATTGAGCGATATTCCTAACGGATTATGGTATGTGCATCAAGGGTTTGAGGCATCTCGAAATTTAGAAACGTCAATCTCCTAGGCTTCGGTTTTTGTGCGCCGTTGTCCATAACTCCAAAAGTAAAGTCGAAAAATGATGTGAAAAGAAGAGAGAAAAGCACAAAGTTGATGGTGTTGCAAATCGAAATAAAAAGAAAAGAGTTAGTTATCCACTTTCCCGGATTCATGCACCACACTCCTTATAAGTTTTCCCTCCCTTCAACATTCTAGACCTTATTTGGAAGTCCTTAAGATCAAAAGAGTGTTATTTGGCTTGGTGATCTAAATTGAAGTTTCTTATGCTTGATTTTGATAATACTTGAAGGTTATGATGTTTGTTACGCTAAAAAGTGTGCACGCAATAAGCCTTAAATTTATACTCGTTATATTTATCCTAACTTCTAGCGCACCCGCAATGTACGGGACGTTTGTAGTATGGATAGTATTCCGAGGTCGAACACAAAGACTAAGGTGAAATTGATTCAGTTTTGTGATTAAGTTTAGTGAAAGTCTAAGGTTAGAAAAGGAGGAAACAAAGAAATGAAAATCTCAATTGTTTTTGGTCGGTTTTTGGTGATCAATCAAAGATCACAATTCATGCAAAGTAATCAATCAAACTAAACTAAAAATCAGCACAAATGAATAAACCAAACGAGATAATGATCAAGTAAAGAAAACACGGATTCTAGGGGTCGGAAGTTCCGGCTATGGCATAGAACTCAAGTTATCTATTCATTCTTTGGATTAACTATGATATGTTGGGACTAAGTGTATCTAATTTGGGATCAATTACCGGGTAGGGCTCATGGTCCAACTAGTCCACACCTAAGGTCTCATTACCGGGTAAGTCTCTAAGAACCTAAGGATAGGAATTCTACACAAACCGGATTGTTAATTAGGGATCTAACCTATCCTTACCGGGTAAGTCTTGGAAAGGGAAGTCCTAAGCAACTATCCTAGCACATCTAATCCAATGGCGGCTTATTAGGCTCACCACTACCTAAGGTTTGCTATTTTAGATTCTAAGGGCAAGGATTACCGGGTAAGTCTCTCCTAACACTTAGTCACTACACTAGGTCACCCTAGGATAGGTTAAACTCAACAAACACTTAGGGTTTCAACATTTTATGGGTCTAAGGCAAGGTCCTTCGAACCAGGGAGAATCACGGTTTGTTCTACCGAAACCACGGCCGTGGTTCTTCAAGAACTACCCGTGATTTCTAACACGGAACTACGTTCATAAGCAAAAGTCATCCAAAGGTAAATCTAAGTCCGTCCTATCATAGCTCTAGCCATAACCATCCGTTCCTTACCCTAGAACCACATCAATTTAGCCTACAACATTCATAATGGAAATCGAGACAAACAAACATAAAATCAAAACATCCATTGCAAGATAATGAAAGAAGAGAGATGAACAAGTGAACTTAATTCAAAACTAAGCTGAAGATTAGAATAGAGCCACTTACAACCCTTCCAAAAGAAGGTTCAAAGATTCATACAATCTCTAGAAAACGAAATCCGAAATACAAGAAAGCTATGGTGTGTGTTCTTCTCCTCCTCTTCAATGGAGCTCTTCTTCTTCTCTTTGACACTTTCCTTCCTAGAAAAACTTCTTGTTTTTGAGAATATATTTGTTAGAGAGAAATGGATAATGGATGAGTTGCTCCCAAACTACCCAGCTGCCTTAAACAACCCATGAAGGACCACTTTTATAACAAATCTTGCATGAGCTGGCCATGAGAGTCGTGGCACAGCTGTCACGAGAATCTGGCAAAATCCACGGTCATTTCCACGGCCGTGGTTCGTCAGAGAACCGTGATTTTATGCAGAAACTTCGCCTTGGATCATTAAGCTGTGATTTGGTGCATGGCTAGTGTTGGTAAGGCTCTATGAGTCCTCCTCAGCCCTTGGCTTGTGTCCTAATGAGTCCGAGGGTGTGTCATCTAAATGAACGATCCTCAAACGCATCGTTTAAGCTCCTAAACTTCCCGAAATACCTACAAAACGCGCACAAATCCGTGTAGACATCTATCTCGACAAAATACGTGAATTGGGTGCAAAACGTCTTGAACTAATGCTAGATCATGTACGAATGAGCGAGAATTCTATCTAAATGTACACCTAAAACTATGTTATAAATCGTGTTATCAAAATACCCCATACTTAAGGTTTGCTCGTCCCCGAGCAAATTCCCAACTATAGACTAAGAGATGACATGATTTATGTATGCAGAAAAATGGCAAAATCTTTTTGGGTTTTGTGCTTCTACTGTTGGATCACCTTCATAGTCATGATCAATGGCAATTGGATAGGCAATTATGTATCAAACAATAAGGGCATGGAAAGACAATTGTACTTAACTCAAAAGCATGCATGGAATGTGAGGATGAAGAGGTCAAGAAGATCAAGAGTCTATCCAATCTAGATTACTAAGTCTTACAAACATGCAAGTAGGTCATAAGGGCTTGTGACATAAAAGGCCAAGAAACGTTGCAATTGGGCGGGGAATTCTCTAGGTTATGTGATGCTAATCCGGGAATGGAACTAACTCCACATCCTTGTCCTCGATCAACTTCCCCCAAGTGTATATTTTTCCCTATCTTGCTTTCTTTTCTTTTTCTTTAACTCATTTTTGAGACAATGGCATTGGTGTACAATAGCCGAAACCTCGGTGATTAGCCATCCTCCGGCTTTTTCTCTTTTTCGAGGTGCATCCACACCGGGCACACATACCAAAGCTCGTTAGGGCTATTGGTTCATTTGACTTTGGCAAGGCACCAACACCCGATTATGTGAAGTGTACCGAGTTACTTGTCATTTAAACCAACGCCCCCAAACCTATATTCTGGCTACACTTCCACAATAATTTCAGCATTTTATTCACGACATTCTTTTCATTACATCTTCACCCCGCACTTGCTTTTCACACATTTCAATACACTAGCATGCTCCTATTCCCGGATGGGTTTAAAGAAGGTCGATTTTATATCAATTGAGGTGCTCAAGCAATCATGATCAAGATGAGAAGTAGAGAAAGATGAAATGCCTCATTCATTCCTAGATGGTATGCAAGAACTATCATGTAATTTCGACTTTCAATACTCAATCCATTCTAGGCAATCATCATGATCACAAGTCATTCATAGAATTTAAGAGAAGTAGTTCAAGTCCACGTATGCATTTATCAATTCAACACATAAGGCCATCCATAGCCAATCACAAGACAAGTTTCATCATTAGGATCATATCCAAGCCTAGAAAGCACAAAAATTTTTAAATTTTCTGATTTTTATGGGATTTTCATTTTAAGTATGTACAATGCAAGACATGTGCAAATATTAACCTATCCTAGATGCTCATCATGCAAGGGATCATGCGAACCCCACCCCATACTTAGAAACACATTGTCCCCAATGTGTAAATGAGGTAGAGAGAGTGAAAGAAGGTTCTCACAATGTAAAATTGTTTGCTATGGTATTTGGGAATTCTCAAGTAAATTGATGTTGGATGATCCTTTCAACCATGGTAGAGAGCTCTAAGCATCCTTCAAAGCTTCGGAACCCACGCTAGGCACTGCTAGCCGTCCAAGTTCCGCGTCCGCTCCACCCATAATTGGTGAGGGTGTCATCATCATCATTTTCATTGCCAAGAAAGGCTTCCAATGCCACTAATGCTCTAGCACACACACTAAGTAGACAAAACACACACAAAGCACACAAAAACAGAAAAATCTAAGCAAAAATGAAAAGGGAAAAATGTTACCAATGGGTTGCCTCCCACCAAGCGCTTCTTTAAGGTCATTAGCTTGACCAAACTCGGGAGCGTCTATTCGAGGTGAAGCGGGGCAATCATGTCTACCGGGGTTCCCGGAATATACTTCTTCAAGCGATGCCCATTCACTTTGAAATTTCCACAATGCTCCCCTCCTATTTCAATAGCTCCGTGGGGAAAGATCTTCTTCACCACATATGGCCCGGTCCATCTTGATTTGAGTTTTCCGGGAAAGAGCCTTAGCCTTGAGTTGAAGAGAAGGACAAGATCTCCTTCACTCAACTCCTTTGGAATGATCCTCTTGTCATGCCACCTTTTGGTTCTCTCCTTGTAGATCCGGGCATTCTCATAAGCTTCCAACCGGAGCTCCTCAAGGGCATTGATATCAAGCAACCTCTTTTCTCCCGCTTCCTTGAGGTCAAAATTTAGCCACTTAATGGCCCAATAAGCTCTATGCTCCATTTCCACCGGGAGATGGCAAGACTTGCCATAGACCAACTTGTAGGGAGTGGTTCCAATTGGTGTCTTGAAGGCGGTTCTATATGCCCATAGTGCGTCATTGAGCTTCATAGCCCAATCCTTCCTTGTCCTAGACACCGTCTTCTCGAGGATGGCCTTGATCTCTCGGTTGGAGATCTCCACTTGACCACTAGTTTGGGGATGGTAGGGTGTTGCCACCTTATGAGTCACCCCATAATTGGCCAAAAGTGCTCCAAAGTTCCTATTTGTGAAGTGCTTCCCTCCATCACTAATGATTACCCTTGGTATTCCAAACCTAGGGAAGATCACCCGGTTGAAGAATCGCACTACCACCTTGGCATCATTCGTAGGAGAGGCGATCGCCTCTACCCATCTTGACACATAGTCCACCGCCAATAGGATGTAGAGATTGCCACATGAAGAAGGGAATGGTCCCATGAAGTCTACACCCCACACATCAAAAATCTCAACTTCTTGGATGTTATTCAAAGGCATTTCATTCCTCCTTGAGATGTTGCCCGTCCTTTGGCAAGCATCACATGCCGCTACGAAACCTTGCACATCTCTAAACAAGTTAGGCCAATAAAAACCGGATTGCAATACCTTTGCACACGTCTTGTGTGAGCTAGCATGGCCTCCGCATGGTAAGGAGTGACAATGCCGGATCACACTCTCCACTTCATCCTCCGGTATGCATCTTCTAAGCACCCCATCCGGGCCTCTCTTGAATAGAAGTGGCTCACTCCAATAGTAATGCCTTACATCGTTGAAGAACTTCTTCCTTTGTGCATATGTAAATCCGGGAGGCACTTCCTCACACACTAAGTAGTTCCCGATGTCGGCGTACCACGGCTCACTTCCTCTAGCCACTTGTAAAAAGTATTCCTCCACCATTTGCAATTGTTCATCCCGGAATGAATCATCTATCGGGATGTTGTCTTTCCCAAGCTCCAATGGTGGGAGTCTACTAAGGTGATCCGCCACGGAGTTCTCGGATCCCTTCTTATCTCGTATCTCCAAATCAAACTCTTGAAGAAGAAGGATCCACCGAATCAACCTTGGTTTGGCATCCTTCTTTGTAAGTAGATAACGGATCGCCGCATGATCCGTATAAACTATGACCTTTGCCCCAACAAGGTATGAGCGGAACTTCTCAAATGCATACACCACCGCCAACAACTCCTTCTCGGTGGTAGCATAGTTGAGTTGGGCATCATCTAGCGTCTTGCTAGCATAGTAAATAGCATGAGTGCGCCCTTCTTATCTTTGCCCTAAAACGGCCCCAACGGCCACATCACTTGCATCGCACATGATCTCAAATGGTAGACTCCAATCCGGAGGTTGCATGATAGGTGCGGAGATCAAGGCGTTCTTCAACCTACAAAAAGCTTCAAGACAATCCTTGGAAAAGACAAAATCAACATCTTTCAGTAGTAGGTTAGTGAGAGGCTTAGAAATTTTAGAGAAGTCTTGAATAAACCTCCGGTAAAAACCGGCATGCCCTAAGAAACTCCTTACCCCCTTCACCGAGGTAGGTGGTGGCAACTTCTCTATCGTTTCAATCTTAGCCCTATCAACCTCAATGCCACGGTTAGACACCAAGTGTCCTAACACAATCCCTTCACTTACCATGAAGTGGCATTTTTCCCAATTTAAGACAAGATTTGTCTCCTCACATCTTTGCAACACTAATGACAAGTTAGCCAAGCAATCATCGAAAGAAGAACCATAAACAGAGAAATCATCCATGAACACTTCCATGATATTTTCTATGTATTCTGAAAAGATAGCCATCATACACCTTTGGAAGGTGGCGGGTGCATTACACAACCCAAATGGCATTCTCCTATATGCAAAAGTACCCCATGGACATGTAAAAGTCGTTTTCTCTTGGTCATCGGGGTGGATAGGGATTTGGAAGAATCCACTATATCCATCTAGATAGCAAAAATGAGAGTGTTGAGCTAACCTTTCTAGCATTTGGTCAATGAAGGGGAGGGGGAAGTGATCTTTCCTAGAGGCCATGTTCAATTTCCTATAATCAATGCACATCCTCCACCCCGTAACCGTCCTAGTCGGTATTAGTTCATTGTTCTTATTAGTTACTACCGTCATTCCACCCTTCTTAGGCACTACATGAACGGGGCTAACCCACTTACTATCCGAGATAGGGTAGATAATCCCCGCATCTAGCAACTTAATGATTTCCTTTTTGACCACCTCTTTCATTATAGGATTCAATCTCCTTTGATGTTCAATAGAGGGTTTGTGGTTATCTTCCATCATTATCTTATGCATGCACAAAGATGGCTTAATGCCAACCAAATCATCAATAGTATAACCAATGGCTTTCCTATGTAATCTTAGTTCATGCAGCAATTTAGCAAGTTCATCATCACTCAAGCATGCATTAACAATCACAGGATATGTAGAATTATCACCAAGAAATGCATACTTTAAATGAGGGGGAAGGGGTTTAAGTTCAAGTGAGGGAGGACCTCTATCGGTTGAAGACGATCCAAATAAGGTTGGATGAGATGAATCCAAAGCAAGGGAAGACTCCCCATGGCTCCTAGAGGCTTGATCATCATCAAGAGCTGATTCAGGGAAAACCACGGTTGGAAACACGGGTTGCTCATCTTCCACGGCCGTGGTTCTTGCCAAGCTTGCTTCTCGGAGTTGTCCAGAAAGTTTGGCGGCCGTGGAACATAAATCTCGACCGTGGAACTTGCAGCTGTTCACCATCTCTTTGTGGCTCTCAAATCCAACTATTGGCTCCTCTTCCAAGGCTTCCAAGGCCTTATTCTCTTCATTGCAGGCCTCTTCAACACCTTCCTCCATCATACTTAAGGTGAGAACCTTTTCCAAAGGATCCTTGATAAAGATCGAGCTCACAATTTCTCTAGATTCTTCTTGCTCGACTATGTTGAAGATATCTTCATCAAGGGTTGGCCCTTTCATCATTGTGGACAGCTTGAACTTGATGTTCTCTTCCCCGATGTTGAAGGAGAGGGTCCCGTTCTTGCAATCCACTAAGCATCCGGAAGTAGCTAGGAAAGGTCTTCCTAAGATGATAGGAACCGGATAATCCGCCAGAATGTCCAACACTACAAAATCAATAGGCACGTAGAATCCTCCTAGCTGCACCGGAATGTCCTCTAGAATCCCAACCGGATGAGTGATGGAACGGTCCGCCATATAGAGGGTCATCTTGACCGGCTTTGGCTCTCCTAGCCCGACCTTGTTGCTAAGTGCAAGCGGTATGATGCTTACACTCGCCCCAAGATCACAAAGGACCTTGTTGCTAAGTCCTAAGCAACTATCCTAGCACATCTAATCCAATGGCGGCTTATTAGGCTCACCACTACCTAAGGTTTTCTATTTTAGATTCTAAGGGCAAGGATTACCGGGTAAGTCTCTCCTAACACTTAGTCACTACACTAGGTCACCCTAGGGTAGGTTAAACTCAACAAACACTTAGGGTTTCAACATTTTATGGGTCTAAGGCAAGGTCCTTCGAACCAGGGAGAATCACGGTTTGTTCTACCGAAACCACGGCCGTGGTTCTTCAAGAACTACCCGTGATTTCTAACAGGAACTACGTTCATAAGCAAAAGTCATCCAAAGGTAAATCTAAGTCCGTCCTATCATAGCTCTAGCCATAACCATCCTTTCCTTACCCTAGAACCACATCAATTTAGCCTACAACATTCATAATGGAAATCGAGACAAACAAACATAAAATCAAAACATCCATTGCAAGATAATGAAAGAAGAGAGATGAACAAGTGAACTTAATTCAAAACTAAGCTGAAGATTAGAATAGAGCCACTTACAACCCTTCCAAAAGAAGGTTCAAAGATTCATACAATCTCTAGAAAACGAAATCCGAAATACAAGAAAGCTATGGTGTGTGTTCTTCTCCTCCTCTTCAATGGAGCTCTTCTTCTTCTCTTTGACACTTTCCTTCCTAGAAAAACTTCTTGTTTTTGAGAATATATTTGTTAGAGAGAAATGGATAATGGATGAGCTGCTCCCAAACTACCCAGCTGCCTTAAACAACCCATGAAGGACCACTTTTATAACAAATCTTGCATGAGCTGGCCATGAGAGTCGTGGCACAGCTGTCACGAGAATCTAGCAAAATCCACGGTCATTTCCACGGCCGTGGTTCGTCAGAGAACCGTGATTTTATACAGAAACTTCGCCTTGGATCATTAAGCTGTGATTTGGTGCATGGCTAGTGTTGGTAAGGCTCCATGAGTCCTCCTCAGCCCTTGGCTTGTGTCCTAATGAGTCCGAGGGTGTGTCATCTAAATGAACGATCCTCAAACGCATCGTTTAAGCTCCTAAACTTTCCGAAATACCTACAAAACGCGCACAAATCCGTGTAGACGTCTATCTCGACAAAATACGTGAATTGGGTGCAAAACGTCTTGAACTAATGCTAGATCATGCACGAATGAGCGAGAATTCTATCTAAATGTACACCTAAAACTATGTTATAAATCGTGTTATCAATGTTTACATTTAAGTTTAACCAATTCATGATGTTACTTTCCTCTACATTCTTTGGTTATGTATATGAGCGTTTCAAGAATGAATGAAGCAAGGTTTGAGAATGATCTATTGACTAGAAGCACATTTACCTAAAAGATGTTTTGTTTTTGAGTTTGCATGCATATTTCATCCTAACTTATGTTCTAAAGCTTTCAAAAGACCTTGCTTGGGGACAAGCAAGCGGCAAGTATGGGGTATTATGTTAGCATGAAATATTGCGATATTCTAGGCACTTTTTCTAGTTGTTTTTCATCCATTATAGTGTTCATTGATAAGGCATTGAAGCATTTGTTAGCTAGTTTGTCTATATTTTCGATATGGAGGTCTACATTAGCTTTGTGTTGATTATAGGTGAATAAGAGCTAAAACCGGACCATTTGAGAGAGATAGGAGAAGATTTGAGCACATCCAAGGATTAGGAACACATCAAAGAAGCCAAAGGAGATGCTAGGATGAAGAATGGCACGACACAAAGGAAAGCACAAGCAATTTACACTTCCACGCCCCAAAATACGGTCGTAGAGAAGTCCACGCTCTAAACCACGGCCGTGGATCTTGGCATCATGAGCGTGGAGCATTCCAGAGAGTTACACGGTCTAAAGTACGGTCGTGGAAATCATATGAAACCGTAATTCACTTCCACGCTCTAAACCATGGCCGTGGAACCCCTTGAGACCGTGATTTAGGCGATCTTTTGACGAACCAATTATTGCCACATCATTTACGCAATGGGCCGGACGGTTATTTTATCCTTTCTTATAAAAGGGTCAGAGAAGAGAGTTTCGGACATCCACGCTTATCGCTTAGCCTTGCTTAGGGTTGCTTGAGAGAGTTCGAGAAGGACTTAGCGGAAGCGCCGGCAATTTGGATTTCGGAAGATTTTGTGTGGCGAAAGTTGCGCCCTTTTTCTTAGGTGTTGATATTGAAGACGGATTGACATCCCGTTCTTTGTGTTTGCCTAGGATCATTGTGAGGTTTTGTGTTCTATTCCGAATCCATTGAATATTCCGATTTGTGTTTCGGATTTGAGATTGACTTGAGTTATATTTGAGTTTTCGAAGGTTTTCATCTTTTATTCCTTTTGATTTGAATATTGATATCATGACAATGATTGTTGGCTATAACCTTTTAGCAATTCTAAGGTGAAGGGTTAATAATTGTGGCTTAGATGATGATAGATCGATCGTAAATTGATTGGACCCTGAGAGTTAGAGAGATCTCGTCGACGAACCAAGATCACGGTCTGTTCTTGAACTTCCACGGCCGTGGAACTCAAGAACTACCCGTGATTTACCCTAGTTTACGAACTTTGCTTTTACTTTGATCTAAGGTTAAAGATTATCTTTAATCTAGTCTAGCTTTACCCTTTTCTAGGTGGTAGTGAAGCCTCAACAACCTCTACTTCGATTTCGAGTGTCACAACCTTAATCGTTTTAGTTAGTTTTGATCCTTGGGTTACAAGTTTGGGTATTTGAGATTAATTCTTGTTTTTAGATCCTTTCTATACTGAAGCCTCAACAATCTTTATAGAGAGTGTCTTTAGATAAGTCATATAAAGCCTTGGAACTTCATCGCACATTGCTTTACCTTAGCATACCTTTGCAACTCTTAACTCTGTCCTTAGTTCTTGAGTATATCTTGAATCGATTGCCACAATTGGATACCTGGATCTTTAGGGTTGTTGTTTTCCCAATACTTGCAAAGCTTATTACCTTTACTTGCTTGACGATTTGCGAACTGAATTTGTTCCCCCCAAATCCCTGTGATCGATACTCTGGAATACTTGCTAATCTACGCCGATCCGTACACTGCGGGTTTGCTTGCTTTTATTCTAGTTTTATAAATTTAAAGCTTATTTGCACGCACGCTAAGTGGCGAACAGGGTGAACAAAGCGGAAGCTTCAAGGTCAATGGCCAATGGTTGAAGAAGTGCATACCAGAAGTTCCGGTTGAGGAGATAGCTCCTATCCTCCTCCATTGAACATCAAACAAATAACGTCCAGCTAAAGACGATAAATCAAGCGCTTTTTGGGAGGCAACCCATGGTAGTATAGTTCTTTTTATTTTCTTTTCATCTTAGAGTAGTCTAGTTTAGTTGTTTGCTTTCTTTAGTTTTGTTTTTGTTTGTTCCTCGATGCACTTTTGGTTTGTTTGTGTCAAAAATCGCAGGAATTAGGTCCAACTTTGGGAAATCAATGAAGAAAGGGGACACAAAATGGTTCAAATGCAATCTTCAAAGAAAAGAACGAAGGAAATCGACTTACACAAAATAAATCGAACGATTCAGAAACAGAGCAAGACGATTTTTGGCAACAGGGGGAAAAACCGTCCCAAAAATCGACCCTCCCTTAAAAAAATCGGACGATTTTTGTACTTGAGCTGAGAAAGTGAAGAAAAATCGGGCCGACAAATAAATCGACCCAATATATCGTCCGATTTTTTTTTGCAAAACCTCCGGCCTATATAAAGCCTGCTCCACTCGATTCTTTTATTCCACACTTCTCCATTCTCGATTTCCCTTCATCCCAAGGAGCCGAAAATCGCCTACCCTCTCATCTCCCCATTTCTTAATCGTTTTGAACGATTCTTGAGCCTAAACTGAAGTACTTTCGACAAGGAACAAGGATCTATCAACAACAAGCTTGGCAAACTTCTCACTCGTCCGGAATTCTGGTTTTCACTTCGAAACCTAAGTTTTTCGCTCGATTTTGATTATTGCTTTGAAGTTGTTGTATTTCTAAAATTGATATAGGGATTTGCTTAGAAATACCTCTAGGAGACTGTGTGAGGTGATAGTTTGATCAAAGCTTTACAAAATTGTGAATTGTGTTGAAATCGACGAAAAAATCGACCCTCACAGGAAATCGGACGATTTTTAGGAAGAACAAGGCGATTTTCTTTAGCACAATGGAGACTTTGAAGAAAATTACTAGGAATGCGGGGAAGAAGAAGGGATCTTTTTCCAAAGCACCTCCCCCACCACCACCACCCTCCCAAGCTAAACCAAAACTCCCTCCTCCCCTTTCCAAGCATAAGAAGAGATACGAACGTCTCTTAGACCGTCCCTTTATCCCTCCTCGATACATTGTCCTAGATGACTTAGATGCTTTGTTTGTTCGAGAGGATGTGGATATGATGCTAGATAGAGTGGGACTGAGTCAGTTTGCTTTGATTAGAGAGGATGCCTACACCGAGATCACGCTAGAATTCTTAAGTACATTTGAGCATGATACTAGAGAGAGGACGATCTCTTTCCGTCTCATGAACCAAAACCATGCTATGTCCATTGATGATTTTGGAGACTTGTTTGGCTTTCCCTATTCTTCTGCAGGCACATTCGCAAGAGGGGTGAGTGCTAGTGCCTTTTGGGAAACCATTTCAATTGGAGAGTATGGAGGAGATAAGTGGAGACCCGGGAATTCCAAAGAGACAAGTATGTACAACCTTTCCTTTAAGGTAGTTCATAGGATTCTTAGTGAGATTTTGTTTGCACGGACGGAGACTCCACAAAAGTTCAAGGCCGATGAGCTCTTCATTCTATATTGTATGACTAGTAGTACCATTCCCGACATCACCTCCATGCTTGTTGACTATCTTGGAAAGATAACCAACAAGGCAAAGGGTGACCTATGTGTTGGAGGCCTTGTCACTCACGTGGCGAAGGCATTGGAGCTAGACTTTTCGGATTGCACTTTAGCTGAGAGTACCCAGCCTCTAGGTTCACAGAGATTGGTAGCGAGACAGGTTTTGATTCCTCGAGGTAGAGGAACTCTTCATGTGCCCATGCTGTGGGCAAAGGATCCTTCAAAGAAGTCATCTGAGAGAGTGTGGAAGTCCGAATACACTATTCAGAATAAGAGGAACTGGAAGGAGACATTTGTACTTATGCTTGAGGAGGTAGCTCCTCGTTCTGGTTTTTACGATGATACAGGTGACACTGAGGACGAGGAGGACCATGAGGATGGAGCGTACCAGGGGAACATGCTGGAGTTCGAGAGTCACACCTATAGTGGACATGCCACGGATGCCATGGATACTGATACTCATGGTGCTGGACCTAGCCGGACTAGTCGAGGTACCGAGGAGACGGAGGATGAGATGCAGTCACCCCGTCATTCTTTTCCACATACTCCTAGCCACGGTCGAGGACGTGGGCGCAAACATGGACTTCCCCAACACTTTGGAGACTTGGTTTCTAGCTTCCAGGGTCTACGTACCGACTACTAGGGTCTTCGCTCGGATTATCAGGCCCTCCACACCGACTACAACGCCCTGAACACTCAGTTCACGGCGTACCGCCAGGAGACGGATGCTAGACACTCCTCCTACGATGGCCAGATGTGGGACATGTACTATCATCATTTTGGCCACTTCTATGATCCCAGCGCACCAAGATATCCATATCCACCACCACCACCGCCACCGACTGAGGATTGAGTTTCCGCTCCATTTTACATTGTAAGTATTTTTCTCCATCTTATGCTTGATGTTTCACATTGGGGACAATGTGAAGGTTAAGTATGGGGTGGGGGTACTTACAATCTCTTTTACCTCTTTTTCGCACTTTATGTACTTTGTGTCGCACTTGACGAATTGGCTTGTAATAACTCTTGCACCACTTGCTTTCCACTATGACATTCGCATTTGCATGCTTTCATTCGAAATTTATGAGTTTTTCAAAAAAAAATTGTGCTTCTTATGATGAAAATGACCTCTATGATGAGAATTGTGATGTGGAAAAGGCAAAAAGATGATATGGTTATGTTGAGATATTAATTATAGCATGGATGAGCTTTCTTTTCATACTTGAATGCATGAATAGTTTATATGATCTTGATGTCTTGATAAGAGAATGAAATAATGATCGAAGCTATATTATAAGTTCTTTTGCATCATATAGGAATGACCAAGGCAATTCACTTTTTTTCTATATCATATCTTGTTCATGCTAGCTCCTCAATGAAACATTTGACCTCCTTTTTACCATCCGGGAATTAGGATAAGTAATTGAAAAAGGCATGTTTGATGTGGGAGGGCAAATATGAATCTGTTAAGTGAAAGTTTAGCAAATTATAGGTTTGGGGACGTTGAACATGACGATGAGTAACTCGGCACCATTCACATAGCCGGATGTTTGTGTCTTGCCAAAGTCCGATTGAACGACAAGTCCTAACGGGATATGGTATGTGAATTAAGGATTTGAGGCATCTCGGAAATTGAGAAACGCCGATCTCCTAGGCTTCGGTTATTGTGCACCGTTGTCCATGCTCTCAAAAAGTAAAGTACAAAGAAAGCGAAATTTTACATGCAAAGTATGTGTGGTGAAGTTTAGTAATTGAAAGTATTGTGTTGTTCCTTTTTCCCGGATTAGCATCACATTTCCTTAAAAGATTTCTCATCCTTGACACGTTTCTTAGACCTTTTTCTTCGATTGGAAGACCTTGAGACTTTTATGCATATGTTTAAGACTTCATGGCTCAGATTTGTTTGACTTTGATTGTCTCTACATCTTTATCATGTCCTTTATTTGTGTCTTTGAGAAGGAAAAGATAGTTAGTTCATATTGTGATTATTATTTATACATGTTTTGTCTTCCTATGTCTTGAAACTTCACTTTGAGGGTGATCCAATAAGAAGAAGCACTTCCAAAACAAAAAGGTTTTTGAGTTTTTCATATATATAATCCATGACATCTTGTATTCTAGGTTTGAATCTTGCTTGCGGACAAGCAAGGGGCAAGTATGGGGTATTTTGATGACATGAATTATATACCATTATAATCATGCATATTGTAGAGGTTTACCTCAGTTTATCTTGCATTTAGAGAGAATTTGTATACCTTTTAGGTTTATTTCATTTATATTCCGAAAATAGAGGTCTACACGAGTTTTGGTTGAATTGTAGGTAAATCCGATGGATTTGGAAGCAAAAGTGGAGCAATGAGCATCTAAGGCTATTAAGGAAGCTTAAGGAGTCTTAGAGGAGTCACAAAGAGCAAAGGAGTTATGTAAAAGAGTCACAAAAGGGAGGAAAGAAACAAGCCAAGAGACGAGCATTCTCTATTGAAGAAAATCGTGCCAGTTACTATAAAAATCGGACGATTTTTATGCTTAAAAATCGAACGGTTTCCTTCAATAATTTGACAGCACGATTTTTCATAGCTTTCGGCCAAAGATATATAACGACCCCAAAGCCCATCACTTTTGGGCTTGAGACGTGTTTTGCCAAGCGGCCCATTAGCAAGGAACTATACATTGGAACCCTAGGAACCAAAATCAGGATTCCGCAGCGGGAAATATTTACACAATTTGAAGAGATTGAAGATTCTTGGAAGGAGATTGGAGGGAAGTGCCAAGAAGCCAATCTATACCATTATTGTGAGATCTTTTGTTTCCCTTTCCGATTCTTGTGGTTTGTAAACACATTACTGAGTGTTTTGAGAGATACTTTAATTGGATTTGAGATTTGTTTACAGATTCGGAGATTATTAAGTTTTTGTTCAAAGTTCGGGTTTATTTGGTTTTATCCATTCAATCTTAATTTTGATTTGATTTTGAAAATGGTTGGCTAAAACCCTTGTGATTCTAGGGAGAATAGTTGATGATTGAGGCTTAGATGATGATAGACTGAACTCATTTAACAATTTGGACCTTGAGAGTTGACATTTAGACTTTACGACAACAGGAAAATCGCCCTATTCTTGAGAAAATCGTCCGATTTATCTATGAATAGGTCGATTTATTTCCCTCACGATCTTTAATTGATTTATTCTTTAACCAAAGTTAATCCTTGCCTAAATCCCAACCTTGTTTAACCTTTTTAACCTCTATTTAAATGTGTGAAGAGACTTCATCATTGATTCTACATTTAATAAATTAAGATTACAAGATTTGGGTAATAAAGAGACTCAACATCCTTTATTATGGTTTAAGTGTGCTTTCTATCTTTACCTTGGAGAGTCACATCCTGGGGTTTTGGGCAGTATAGTTTGAGTGTAATTCTTGTCTTTAGATCTTTCTATATTACAGCCTCAACAACCCTTATAGAGAGAACCTTTGGATTAGACAAATAGGTTTTGGAACTTCACCGTACGATACCTACCTTTGAAACACATAATCTTGGCAACATCAACTCTGTCCTTTGATCTTTAGAAGTGTCTTGAATCGAAAGCCGCAATCGGATACTTGAATCCTTGGAATCATTTGTCTCTTTATTAATCACAAAAGCTTTTGCACTTTGTCAGATTTTTGAAATCGATTTTATTCTCACCAAATCCCTGAGTTCGACTCTGGAATTTCTTGCCTTACTACAGCTGATCCGTACACTACGGGTTTGCTTTTGCTTAAGTTCTAGATATAAATTTAAGACTTTGACGCACACACTTTTGAGCGAACAAGTCCTAAGCATGCATCAAAACTATCCCCATGGACGGTAAAATCGTCCATAAAAACTTCAATAAAATTCTCAATATACTCCGAAAAATACTTATCATGCACCGTTGGAAGGTGTCGGGGGCATTGCAAAGTCCAAATGGCATTCTGCGGTATGCAAAAGTGCCAAAAGGACATGTGAAGGTCATCTTCTCTTGATCCTCCGGGGAGATGGCTATTTGGATGTAGCCCGAATATCCATCCAAGAAATAGTAATAGGGGTGACCTGCAAGACGCTCAAGCATTTGGTCAATAAAAGGCAAAGGGAAATGGTCTTTGCGAGTTACCGTGTTTAGCTTGCGGTAGTCGATGCAAACTCTCCATCCGGTTTGAGTCTTGCTTGGAACCATCTCACCGTATTGGTTTTCCACCATGGTGATACCCCCTTTCTTCGGAACCACTTGGGTTGGACTAACCCACTTGCTATCCGAAATCGGAAATATCATATCCGCTTGGAGGAGCTTCAACACCTCCTTCTTGACCACATCCATCATGGGCGGATTCCATCTTCGTTGTGGTTGCCTTGATGATTTTGCCTCTTCCTCAAGGAGGATCCTATGCATGCATGTAGAGGGACTAATCCCCTTGATGTCCACAATGTTCCAACCAAGAGCCGTCTTGTGCTCCTTTAAGACCTTCACCAACTTCTCTTCTTGAATAGGGGATAACTTGCTAGAGATAATCACCGGCAAGGTGTTGTTTTCCCCTAGAAAAGCGTATTTGATTTGTGGTGGAAGTTCTTTCAATTCTATCTCCGGAGCGTGTACTATCGAAGGAATAAGCTTTTCACTTAGGGTTAGCAATGTGGGCCCAATGGCCAAAGTTGAGATAGGGAGCCTTTTGTGCCCATCCAATTGAGCTAGAACTTCCTGCATGCTGGATGTTAGTGAATTATCCGATGTATGAATGTCAATATCATGTTCAATTATGCATTTCAATTCATCTATGTCGGATATGTCAAAAACATCTTGGATAATAGGATCAATCACATCAATAGCATAAAGAGAATGATCATCAATGGGGTGTTTCATTGCATCATAAATATTAAACTCAACCATTTCCCCATCGAATTCAATAGTCAATTTACCACTCACATAATCAATTTTAGTTCTAAGGTTTTCAGAAAAGGTTTTCCCAACAAGATAGGTGCATCATGTGAATCATTTTCCATATCCAACACAAAGAAATCAGCAGGAAAAATCAAATTATCAACCATTACTGATACATCCTCAATAATCTCTTTCGGATAAACATTTGATCTATATCAAGTTGGACAACAATCCGAGTTTCAAGAAGTGGCCCAAGGCCAAGCGATTGGTAGATGGAGTAAGGAAGCACATTAATGGATGCACCTAAATCAAGCATTGCTTTATCAAAGCGGGTTTCCCCAATAACACAAGGAATGCTTACCTTGCCCGGATCACTACATTTCTTGGGCATTCGGCGTTGGAAGACGGCTGACACATGCTCATTGGCTTGAACCTTCTGCTTTCCCTTCAGCTTCTAGTTCCTCTTGATGGTGCAAAGTTCCTTAAAAATCGAGCATATTTAGGAATACTCTTCACAAGTTTTAAAAGGGGATGTTTACCTCACATTTGGAAAAGGTCTCAAAGAGATCCTTATCCTCAATAACCCTTCGCTCCTTTAGTGCTTCAGGAAAGGGAGACGGAGGTTTCTCAACATATAGAGGGGAAAAGCTAGGACGGATGTAAGAATCCTCTTCAGCAGAACCCTATGTCGACTTTTCCGCAGGGGCGGATGCTTGCAAGCGCAGGGGAGGCTCATGGGTTGTCACTGCAGGGGCGGCGACATCCAGCCGCGGGGTGGCGTCTACATAGAGGGTGACGCAGTTGCAACCGCAAGGGCGGCTGTGGGGGCGTCAGAACCGTCAGAGAGTTTTTCTTTGGCTGGCTTTGGCTAGACTTGCCTCCCACTCCTCAATGTTAGAACACTAACATTCTCCTTAGGGTTTATGACCGTTTGGGAGGGCAAGTTTCCGGAGGATCGAGCTTCGATCCTTGTGATGGCCTCCGCCATTTGTCCAACCTGTTTTTCGAGGTTCTTGATGCTAGACTCTGTAGTTTGGACATGGGTAGCAAAGTGTTTAGTTAAAACCTAGAGCATATCTTCATTAGATTGAGACTTACCTTGGCGGGGCTGTTGTTGTTGTTGTTGTTGGTTTTGTTGATCCCTCCACCGGTAGTTTTGTTAATCACACCAATTGGGCATATAGTTCTGTGCATATGGATCATTCCTTGGACGTTGCTGCTGTTGTTGACCATATTCTACAGCATTCACCTCTGCAGCATCGTCTTGGACTTGTGGACACAAGTCCGTAGGGTGGAAAGGATCAGCACAAACTCTGCAAGACTTGAGCTCTTGTGGAGTTCCCATCAATGTTAACCTCTTAACCATCTCCTTCAGTTCAGCTATTTCCTGTACAATCTCTGGACGGCTGGGGTTGATGGCATGAACTCCTCTCTTGATAGAAGATCTTCCAAAGTTCCTTGTACCTTCCGCCATTTCCTGCATTTTTTCCATAGCAACTTCAAGAGTTGAGTTAAGAATATTACCTCCACAAGTGGCATCCACTATCCTTCTTTCATTGTCCAACAATCCATTGTACAAATAGAGCCCTAAGTCCTGTGTGGAGTATCCGTGGAAAGGGCAGCTTGATCTCAATTTAGCAAAGCGCTCAAAGTACTCATAAAGAGTTTCGTCTGCTTCTTGCTCTATGTTGCTTATCACTTTCTTCAAGTTGTTTTCCTTCTTAGCGGGGAAGTATTTCTCCAAGAAGGTCTTGTAAAGGTTCTCCCATATGTCGATGCTTACAGATGGAAGATGGTAATACCAATCATCCCCCCATCCTTGAGAGTGAAGCCAAACATCCTCATTTTGATTTGTACTTCGGTGACGTTGGCCGGCTTCATGCTCATACACATGGTATGGAACTTCCCAAGATGTTTGATGGGGTCTTCACCACTCAACCCATGGAAGGATGGGAGCAATTGTATCAACCCGGGTTTGAGCTCAAAGTTGACTCCTTCCCCAATTGCCGGTATGGTGACTGCAAGCGGGTATTGAGTCAAATTGGGCTACGTGAGTTGGCGGAGAGTTCAGTTGGTCATCTCTTCACGGGTTCGTTGTTGCCTTCGTTGTCGATTGTGCGTTCTTTCAATTTCAGCATCAAAAGGAGCAAAATCGGAGTTAGTAGCACGGGTTTGAACCATGAAAATGGTCCAAACCAATAATCAATAATCAAAGGTAAATCAAAACAGAAAAAAAGACTCTCCGGCAACGGCGCCGAATTTGACGAGGCTAAAAACATGTGGTCGTTGTCTTTTAGCTTAAGTCAAAGTTAATTACCTAACATTACACTAACCGGTTTGTATAGTGTAAGTAAGGGTCAATCCCAAGAGAGTCTTGCCAAGTTTTGATTAGATTTAATTATTAAATTGTAACCAAAAGGGGGGGAGGGGGTTGGATTGTAACAAAGTAAGACAAAAACATATAAAATAAGCAAAGATGGTGATAATAGAATGAAAAGCTACACTAGGTTGTATCTTAGCATGCACACTACTTGGTTGGTTCTTTTTACAAGTTATTCATCAATGTTCTCGTCTTGATCTTAGGTATGTGTTGAGCCAGCCGGCATCAACACAACTTAACAAGATTAGTGATCCGTAAACCTACAAGATCAAAGCACAAGTTAGCTTTCCAACAAAGACAAAGAGATATAAAGAAATTAATAAACAACGTTAAACTTTTCTTTATAGTTATATTCCTTTTCCTTTTTAAGTAATTACAACAGCTTTTCCCTAAAGGGTTACTACTAGATTAAGGACCCTAACCCGAAATCAATTAATCCTAGTACTTTGCATGCAACTGGACACTTAAGGTGATCAATCTAAGTGGTAAGAAACATGCAAACATAAGTTAAAGCACAAGAAATATAACACATATTTGACTGAATAAACTTATAGTAATAAAGACTTGCAACCAAGCAGCAATGCAGCTTTAAAACAACTTAATGTAGCAAGAAAACTTAGAAACTCATTACAACTTGGAAATAAGGAGAATAGAGCTTTTGTGGGAAAAATGATGGATCATTCTAACAATTAGCCAAGGCTCTATTTATACTACAAAAGACAGTAAATGAGAGTAAATTGGCCGTCCTAAACAGTCACCTTTAATACCATAAAGGTGGTGCAAACAGCCGGAGTAAAGTCTTCTGGCGCTAAACCGCGGGGGCGGGCTACAAGGCCGCAGGGGCGGCTTATGCCAAAACGCTCGATCTTTTTTGTGGCCGTTGGGGCGGCCTGAAAATCCCGTAGGGGCGGCTCTTTAATGCTCATTGAACGTCTGACTCTTCAACTTCGTGTCATTTCTGATGTCGAGCCTCAGGGGCGGCCCAATGTCACCGCATTCTCTCTTCCCATTGGATAGTTGCTTTCTCCATTGATTTTGGCTTTGAAGCTTTTCTTTTTTGTTCCCTCACTTTCGAAGATGGAGTGACAACGCTAGGTTTTACGTTTTGTTAGTGTTTCAGCATCGGCACTGAAGCTTTAAGTTTTGAATGTCATCACCCTACATTAAAATTGAAAGGTAACATTGTAGCCCTAGGTTTAATTTTTTTGGTTTGATTTTTTTTCATTCAATATGGTAATGTCCTGATTTCTTGAAACACTCGGGCAAGTAATAGATACTCGGTGTATATATATATAGATTCCAGTTCGAGTGAGGAGCACCCTTACGGATAGGACTTAGGAGATATGTGATGGTGACATGTGGCATGTCATGTCACTAATAATTTTATTTTTTTGTAGAAAAAAACAATTAATAATAAAAATATGAACACTTGTTCTAACAAAAAAATGAACAATTATTATAAAAATATGAACATTAACTCTTAAGAGAATGAACACTTACTATGAATACAATAAACACCATAACTGTAAAAAAAAAAATGAACACATACTTGTAAAAAAATGAACATCATATTTTTTGACACGATTTGAAAGAAAAGTATAATTTTGAAAAAAAATCCGAAATTTTTTTTAAAAAAACACAAAAATGGACAATTAATGTTAAAAATGAACAATTAGTGTTGGGAAAAAATGAACATTTATTGATAAAAATATGGATAATGCCTCTTTAAAAAATGAGCAGTTATTTTTAAAAACATCGTTGTTGTAAGAACAATGAACACATACTTGTAAAAATATGAACACCGAATTTTATTTACAAAAACAATATCTGGAGAAGAAAAAAAAGGTGATGTGGCATGCCACATGTCACCACCCCGGCTCTCCTCATTCCTATCAAGAGAGAACAAGAATTACGGTAAAAAATAAGAATGTATCCTAAACATCGGATTAATGGAGAGATAATTCAGTTTCCTCCGTTAAATAATGAAATATATTAATTTCCTAATATACGCTATATGTTATTATGACTTCATATAACCTTTCACCGATTTATTGTTTCGTCCTACTGGGAAAAAGTTTGCACGATTAGTACATATAAATCGATGGTTGTATATTTATTGAATTTGAACTCGTAGAACATAAACATGCAACATTGTATTTATATGTCGTGCATGTGAACTTAAATGTGCAAGTTAAGTTATTGGATTTTGGACTCGTGCATGATGAACTTAAATACGTGCAATATTGTGTTAATTGTCGTGCACGAATAGCTTTGAAAATAATAGAACTGTTCCTAATGCATATGCACTTCACAGCTTTATGTACCAAATATTCAAATTTGATGATTTTCTGGTGTTACATCAACACATTTAACTTAAAAAGATTTTATAAAATAAATATTAAACACACACAAATAAAATATTAAATATATGCACGAATGATGATCACCTCCATATTAAATTAAATATATGCATGAATGGTAATCACTTGTGTTGCACGACTATGTGCACATTTTATGACGACTGTAAAAACCAATACAAAACCTTAGCACAACTAAAAAATCTAATTTGATTTATACCTGCACGACTGCTTGCACTACCTCGAACATTAAACTCGCAAGCGTGCAAGATATTCTTTGAGTGGGAAAAAACCTTCGATGTTAGATTTTAACATCGGTGGAATGTACGAGTAATATTTTATGATGGCACGAGACTTGTCTTGGAAGGAGATCTCAAATTGAAATAAAAAATTGTGCACCTTAGAATAATATTTTATTTCCATAATTATATATACGAGGTAACGAGGCACGAGGGTGTAATATATATCAATTGAAAATTGCCTTAAACGGACGATAAATCTCAATCATCCGTTTATTGATCGAACGATCTATATATGTTTTTATTTTTTACCGTAATATAGGTTCTCACCGGATCCTGACCCAATATATATAATTTTTCTTCTAAGCTTGAGATGATATTTACAGTTTGAATGCCAATACGCCACAGTTGGTAGATTGTACCGTTTATTCCCCAGGTTCTTTCATGGATTGGGCATCGTGCAGGGGCTTGTTGTGTTGCAAAGCAAATCCCTCTTGGTTTCATTGACCACTCAGATCAACTAGCGAGGCACTTGATTGATTTGCACCGAATTTCACATTTGGATAGAGCCATAAGTATCAGTAGGAATTGAATACAATCAATGCAGATAAACACAGAAAAACTAGTAGCTCAATTTGTGTCACTCAATTGTGACTATGTTTGAAGGCACCGGGTTTTTCATCCATCTTTGTCAAAAAAAAAAAAAAAAAAAAAAAAACTATTATTTTTTGCTAATGTTTCATTTAGTTTTAAAAATACAATTTTCAGAATCATTATTTTGTAAAATATAGTCATAATTTACATTGTATTTTTATAAAACAAAAAATAAGTCCTTTATTAAATTCCATTTTTTAGAAAATGCCATAGAAGTTAAAATACTAAACACCAATCCAGTTGCATTTCATGCAACACAGGGTTCCAAAAGTCTACTAAGAGTAAACAATGGGCATATACAGAAGATCATGGACCAGCTTAGGCCTATAGTTGCAGACATCATTGGTTGCATACAATAATCTTAAATGTGTCACAAATACGGATGATTATGAATCTAAATAGTTTTGATCCAAAAGCTATAACTGATCCTACTGCCTCTGCACACAAGGAAGCTGAGAAAACGCTAACGTCCAAAACAAAAAGAGATTCCAGAGCATGTTACAATCACGCCCACACTTTCTTCGTATTTTATCTACGAGCTCTCCTCGGTTCTCGCACGTTTTGCTCTGCCCACATCTTCATCACATTTTTTCTTGCCTTTCTGGCTCGACGTGTTTTCTGAACCATCATGCTCTGAGACTTCCGAGCTGTTGTTCTCTGCTGAAGAAGGCTTCACTTTTTCCTTCTCTGTCTTGTTTTGACTCTCCAGCATCTTCAAAAGACACTTCCCTTGCTCTTCTATTTGTAACTGAAGCTTTCGTTGTACCTAAAAAGGAGCCGGAAAGATATTAGCACAGATGATAGAATGCCTAATAATTATTCACTTCTTTGTATTTATGCACCTCAAGCTGCTCATGGAGCTGTTTCTGAACTTCCATCTGAAGACGCAGTGCTTCTGTTATATCAATGGTCCTGTCATAACCATAATCAATCATCAAAGTCACTTACTAGTTAGAATCATGTACAGAAGAATTATTTATTTGGCTTTAAAACAATAAAACTGGTGGAATTTTAAGACATAACATACATAAGTACTAATCAGCAAAGAAAATGTCACACCCAATGTGGCCAAATATAAAGAGACAGCAAAATACAGATAGTACAAACAAGCTTGAAGGTAGAAAGTAACAATAATTGTCCCACCATTACATAATTTCCATTCATTTGGTGTACATGGTAATTAACATTCATACAGTTTACATAATTAGCATGCCTTACATATAAGTCGGGTCCATTTTGATTCATTTTCGGGTTTGATTAATTTCTGGTTGAATTCAATTCAGATACTTCATGGTTCGGTTGAATTGGGTCAGGCCAGGTCCCAGGTTGTGCATTTTGACGAATGATCAGGTCTAGGTCGGGTTTGGGCAGGTCGATTTTTCGGGTCGGGTAAGTTTTTGACAGTTATAGTGCCATGTCACGAAATAGCTCTAAACACAGTACAAGGGAACTAGGTACAAGATCAACAAACATATTTCCAAATGCAGTATGGAGAAATAGATCAACAGACATAACATAACACACCTTCATGCTTTATTCTAGGAAGGTTAGAAAACACAACCCTTTCCCCAAAAAAATAAAATAGATAACATAATCAAACATATTGATGCAAAGATAAATAAATAAATAAATAAGTAACAGAAACAGATAACATGATGTGTAATCAACTTACGCTTTCAAATCGAGAGATGTAACTTGGCCGATAGAACTACCAGTCCTCTCTGTCCCTGCAGCAGGAAACATGAAAATTTTCGATTCAGGTATATGCTCCTATAGGCACAGAAGTCAATAACCTATTTCACGTGAGTTTGATGGAGAAAAGAAAAGGACAAAAGAGGAATACCTTCGGTGGGTTCGGGTTTAAACCTTGCTGTCCGATATTTCTGTTTTTAAGGGTAAGGAAATAATATTTTAAATAACAGAGGAATTATCAGACGCAAAATCAAAAGAGTCAGACCATTGGCTCTTACCTGAAGGTGGCTTTTCACATGGTATATAGTTAAGCCATCCACATCCATAAGCTTCAACACACCTTTTGGTGTAGCTCCTGCGTTTATGAAAACAAACTATCCCATGATTCTTTAAATCCCCTACTACATACAATATTTAAAGAAGGGGGAAAGTTGCACGTACTGTCACTGCCACCAAGTTGATTGACGGCCTCCACAAAGGCCTCATGAAGCTCAGGTGTCCAACGCATGCGTGGTTTGTTACTGGATGCCGATGTGGATCCCGGGGTAGAAACCGTTTCTGTTGCTTTAGAAACTGGAATTACTACTTTTAAAACAGGCTCCATTGGTTTAGAAACAGCAGCATTATCTCTAGACTGAGCAGGCTGATGCTGAACTTGGGGCTGATGAAGCAATATGTTATCAGAAGGCAATGCCTGAAACATTTTGTACGAGGTAAGAAGTAATTTCAAGGCATCATAAGAAAATCCATTTCTCATCTGGCTTTTGAGAAAAGAAGATGATTAAAATCCAATCCATATCACATGAGACAAATTGTAGGATTCCTTCTCTCAGATAAGCAATAATATTAATAAGCATGAATGAACAGTTTACAGTAAACTGATATGAGGTAAGAAGTTAGATCCAAGGCATCATAACAAAATCCATTTCTCATCTGGCTTTTAAGGAAAGAAGACGATCAAAATCCAATCCATATCAAATGTGGCAAATTGTAGGATTCCTTCTCTCAGATGAGCAATAATATGAATAAGCATGAATGAACAGATTACAGTAAACTGATAATCCAGTACCATGATTCGCTAGCTATTTCTTAGGAGCTGTTTGGTCTCCATATCTAGTATATGGAAATCAATTTCTTATCTTTTGATACACTGATATCAGTTTTCAAAGGCTTTAATATACTAGTATCTTGGATATGGTATATCTTCTTTTACCTCCTAGATAAATTCATATCAAACAATATCATGGTACCAATACCTGATCACCTGAGATCCAGATATGGATACCAAAAAGGCCCTTGAGAAAAGAAAGTTTTTGCACCTTACAACTTTCAATATATTCTCTGTAATCAAAAGGTGCAATCAAAAAAGCACGGGAACCTACCTTCAGTTGCTGGTCAACCAAATTAGGGTCACTGTAACAATTGCCCCAATCTGGGTCTATAGGATCATCATCTAGGTAATGCTCTGCAATAGCTTGCCATTCAGATCTCTTAGGGCAGTCATCAGATGACATGACTCCTGCAGCACTGTCCACCTGACCGTTAGAGATGGGAAGATTATCAGGATACTCAAATAAAATCTGCAGTGGATCCGTACTCCAAGTGTCTTCATCTTTCGCATAGCTCATAAACGCGGGATCCTCATTTGAACCATGATTGCTCGGAAAACATGGCCCATCATTTAGTGACTGGGAAATGAAAGGAGAGGTGTGAGATGGCCGCTCACTAGAAGAGAAAGGGAATTGAGCATCGGTTGAGAATCCAGAAGTGGATGTGTATATGTGCGGGATGGAACTACTATCATGAATTAAATGATTAGACGTCTCCATGGACAAAGCTCCCCTTTCTAGGGAAGGATGGAAAGGATCCAGATTCTTTGCAGTATCTTCCAATAAACTGGGCCACACTGGAAGAGAAGATGATGCAGCTGACACTCTAATGTTAGAATAACACTTTCCACCTGATGTCTGCATTGGTATGGCGGGGCGCATGTTCATCTCTGCTCATCAAACAAGCGAACCAGCTCCGGCAAAACTCAGCTGGTCAAACCTGTGCCACAACGAAGTCTATGTTTCAAATGTTGAAGAAATGTCAAAGCAAAATAAATCAACCATGGAATGAAATTCTGGTAGAACTCCATAGTTTTAGCCATTACTCCAACTAGGCAAGAAGTACGTATATAAGCAAAAACTAAAAACAAAAAAATATGTTCAGCGTCAGTTAACAATCCTTGCTCTGACCCAAAAATCTAACTAATCACCTGAATCGTTTACAAGACAAAAAAAAATCCTCTTGTGACAGAAGTATACCTAAAATACCCAATTGTCAATCAAACAATTACACAAGGTGGGTCCAGTACCATCGTACACGAAAACATCAGCAGGTTTACCAAATTCTTCAATTCCCAATCATTCAACTGAATTGAACGAAACACGGAAGCCTGAACATAAAACATTAGTATGGATAGAAACTTCAATAAGACAAGCAAACCTAATCGAAACACGACACAATCTAGTTGCGTATAAAATCTAAGCCTACAACAAATCATGAAAATTTCCTGCACCAATCGAAGCAACAAATAAGGGGTTCCAAATTCGAATAGAAATGAATCGAAAATATGAAATTGAAAGGTTCGATATAGGAAAAATCGTAACCTGTTCCTCGTCTCTGAAAGGGCGACTTCTGTGGTATTCTAAGTGCAGAAAGCACAAAACTTTAGGGGGTGGAGAAGGGGAGAGAGAGATATTCCAACAAGCCTGAAAAAGAAAGAGAGAGAAGCAGCCGTCCCGTCCCGGCTTCTGTTTCTCTTCCTAACGCACACAAAGAGAAGAAAGGATGATTATCCCCCAATCCAATCTCAGCCGTTGATTTAGTTAATTAATAATCATGAATTTTCAATTAAGGTCGTATTTTGTCGTTTACCTTATCATCATATAACAAGTGGATTGATGATGTGATGAGCCCACTTGCAAGCTTTTTACCTCATTACAAAATTTGAAGTGGTTTGGTTTCTTACAAATAAATTAGTATTTCCAGGAAAGATTAATCCAAAGCATAATGACCTAACCTAACAGTGAGCAACTTGAGGGGTTGTGATTGATTGTGAGAGGAGTAGTAAAGCAACACCATCATCCGAGTGACGAGCCTGGAAACCAAACAAATTGCATTACCCACCAATTATCAAACTTTATTATATATAAATAAAAATACACACAACCCATTCAAAAACGGGTCACCCTACCGTTAATCGTGTGTTGCTTCATAATCAAATTATCTAATGGCATTCAAATTTAAAAATTAAAATCACGCATACCGCTATCAAAATTTTTTGGGAAAAATTATATTTCACAACTGTTTAAATTTCGAATGATGTGTACTAAACGAAAGCTTTTTGAGAGTATAGTAAAACAAGTCTAGCGGTCCAATTTCATTGGAAATGAAATGTTAAACTTATAAAAAAAAAACTCATTGCTTAAAAAAAGGCAAAAGAATGGAGCAAAGTAAACTTTGAAATATTTTCAAGCAATTTAAATGTAACACCCCGAATTCCTGGGACTCGGAGTATCACATTGGGCTAGGATCTCACAATGGATCATGATCCTAGCCTGACGACAAGTTCATTGGACCTTACAACATGGCACTGACATATATAAAACAAATACATAAAGCTGTATAAACTGTACAATCAAAAAGGGTGACTAGATCATAACCGAGTATAAAACAACATCCTCACACAAGAGGTAAACAAAACGGCATCCTCACGCAGGAGGGAAACGTAAACAACCCCAAAAGCCACAACCATCCTATGTACGAGAGGTCCTCGGTCTGCCACCTTGCTAAATCACTCAACAACACGCCTATCCTGCAAGGCATTTACAACATGGTTTAAAATCATTAGCTAACCATACATATATAAGGTAATGCATAAGCACAAGCACAATCATGAAAGATAAACACATCAACACGCTATCACACATTTACCCATTTATTATCTTTATATAATAGACAGTCACTCAAATCGTGTATATATATATATATATATATATATATGTATATGAAACTATGTGACACGAGGAACGTATGATCATCGCCTCTAGGCGTGCTAGCCATTTGGAAGTAGTGTCGGTCACACAACCCGTGTACCCTATGGGAGTGGATTGCGCCCTTCCTGTGTACCAGATGGCCTGACGTCAGAAAATCACCCAAACTCCACGGCGGGATGAAAGGGAAAGGTTATCACAACCACGCATACGGGGCTATAGATAAAACATAGGTCGATAATAACGACATCACATGCTATCATAGCAAACATATAACGCACAGACCACTCATGCAAACACCCAATATAAGGATGGTAGCTAAGTAAGTCCTACGTACTTACCTCAACCTCGTATAACACTCAACCACAATCAACCTCCAATCCCGAAAGGTACACTGCCCAATAACAAGGCATAGAGATATATCAATCTCCTATCAATCAAAGGGGTCACACCTATACCCAAGGGATCCATAGGATCATCCTTAACCTAAGCCTCACACAACCTAGTAATCCTAAAAAGCCATACAAGGCATAACATGATCATACATCATCCAAACACTCTCATCTAGACCTAGCATGGTACTATACTCTCATACTAGGAAAGGAAGAGGCAATGTCATCCATAGGCAAGCCTAGAAGCAAGACACACCTGCAGAACCAAGAACAAGGCAAAGCTGGTGCAGGTGGCTGTAGGGGCGACACACACCCGGCGTTGGGGCGGTCCAAAGAGGCGCAGGGGCGGCTGGTGTGCAGAAGGTGCAGTTCCGGCTGTCCTTTGCTTCTTCACTCGATCTTCTTCACTCCTTCTTCATCCCACAGCCATACACATACATATACATACATATATACATCAATTGAAGCCAATCAAGGCTACCACAAGATCAAACTTGTGAAACCTAAGCTAGAAAGGAAGGAAAGAAGGAAAAAATAAAGAAAGAAGAATTATAGGAAGAGATGAAGGATGAACTCACCAAGTTGAACCTATGCAAAGGAAGAACCTCACCAAACAACCTCAAGGCTGGCTCAATCACAAGCACAAAAGCATCAACAAGCATCAACCACAACAACTCAAGCTCATAAGCTCTCAAACTCACACAACTCAAACAAAGATCAAGAAGAGATCCAAAAGAGGAAGAGGAGAAGAAGAACGTGAGGAGGAAGAAGATGAAGCTGTAAATGGGGAACCCTCATCAAGAAGGAGATAGAAGAAAGCTTATAAAGGAAGGAAAGGGGTAAAGCACGGGTCAAGAGTCAACAAAAGCGGCTGCAGCACACCCTAAACCACAGGGGCGGCTCAGGGAGGCGCATGTGCGGCCTTTGGGTCACGCAGGGGCGGTTTAGGCACAATCTGTACCCTCAGCACTCATCTCAGCAACTCATCAACTAAGGCTCTTACAACTCACCCCCTAAAAACAAGTTTCATCCCGAAACTTGCAAAATCTCAAATCCTCTCGGACCCATAAGCCGAGGTATAAGTCTCTCTCTATCGGAGGTATCACATCTCCGTTCAACAGGTCACAACCTATATCAATATATAATCTCAAACACCAACATGGAGGAATCATCAACTCTAGAAAACAGGGTCATAACGCTATCCAAAGGCATAGAGGAATCACATCTCTTGCCATACTCACATCACAAGGCATAAAGGAAGCACATCTCTAGCCAAGTCATACTCATATACAACGCATGGAGGAATAACATCTTCAATGAACTATGGCCATCAAGGTAGCATGGAGGAAAGAACCATCTCTAGCTGAATCCTAATCGCACTTAGATAGCATGGAGGAAAGAACCATCTCCAGTTGTAATCATATATCACGCTAGCATACCAAGATCTAATAAGATCATAAATCACATCATGGCTAGCATGGAATAAACACATCAAGGCATGTAAGCACATAAGCACATAATCACATATTCACCAAGATAGCACTAAGATCTATTCATCGACCCTAGGTGCATCTATCTTAGCATAAAACTCTGGATAGTTCCTCTGGATACTATCCCTAGTCTCCCATGTAGCCTCCTCAGGTCCTCGTCTCGACCAATGTATCCTCAACATAGGAATGTCCTTCGAACGCAAGCGTCTCACACCTCGCTCTAGGACTACAATAGGATGCTCAACAAAGTTGTGGTCCGGCTCACCACCAAGTCATCATAACTCACAATGTGCCTCGGATCTGGTATATACTCCCTCAGCTGAGACACATGGAACACAAGGTGAACACCCTCTAACCTCGGAGGCAAAGCTAATCTGTAGGCTGTCATCCTAACTCTATCCAGTATCTCGAAAGGACCAATATATCGGGGACTCAGCTTCCCCTTCATGCCAAAACGTCTGACGCCTCGCGTCGGAGATACTCTCAATCAAACGTGAGCTCCCACTCTGAACTCTAGAGGTCGACGCCTCTTGTCTGCATATGACTTCAAACGACTTTGTGCAACCAACATCCTCCCTCTAATCAGCGGTATTCGAGCCATATTATCCTGAATATGCTCTGGCGCTATCCCATTGATACTACTAGGCTCATCCCAACATAAAGGTGTACGGAACCTACGTCCATACAATGCCTCATAAGGAGTCATCCTAATAGATGCATGCCAGCTGTTGTTGTATGAGAACTCAACCAATGGGAGGTAATCAGACCATCCCTGTCCCCAATCCAATACACAAGCTCGCAGCATATCCTTCAAGGTCTGGATGGTCCTCTCTGACTGACCATCTGTCTGGGGGTGAAACGCAGTCGTGAAGTGTAGACTCGTCCCCAATGTAGTTTGAATGTGCTGCCAAAATCTCGAGGTAAACCGTCCATATCGATCAGAGATCATCATCCTCGGTACACCATGGAGTCTCACTATCTGTCTAGTGTACTCCTCAGCTAATCTGCTCACTAGCCACCAGAGCTGTCAAAAGTTGACCTGACCCGTGAACCCGACCCGATGAACCCGAATCCGAACCCGACCTGGCCCCGAAAATTTTGAAAAAAAGAATGCCCGGAACCGACCCGCTTGAAACCGATTTAACCCGAAGTAATAAATGACCCAAAGTAATGATAGCATGAAATATGACTATGTTTTAGGCACTTGTTTTGATTGTTTTTCCCTTTTAGATGTGTACATGGATATGAGTTTGAAGCATTTATGAGCACATTCACCTACTTTGTCGATATAGAGATCTACACAAGCTTTGTTATGTTTATAGGTGAATAAAGGCTTGAATGGGAGCGTATGCGAAGGGATAGGAGTATTTGATCATGCTAGATGCCAAGGAGATGCAATGGAGAAGCTAAGGAAGAAGCATGATTAGAGAACTTTACGAAACAAAGACTTTCACAAAGGCTTTTGAGTTTCCACGGCCAAACCAAGAGAACCACGATCGTGGTTTATACATTGAGATATTGGAAAGTGATGTCGAAGAGCAACAAAGAGTTCCACGCCCTAAACCATAGCCGTGGAATGATACACTAGACCGTGATTTTCATGACGTTGCCACGTGTCATATTTGCCACGTCAGCAATAGTTATCGGGCTTTCTCGTAACCCTATATTTCCCTATAAGAAGGCTGAAGGAGGGAGAAAATGGGACGGATGCTTACACCCCGAAGAGAGAGATTTTCGGATCATTGCTTAGGAAGATTCCATTGCATACAGGGAAGATCCCAAGAAGGACGCGATTTGGAGATTGCGTACTTAGAGATTATCTTAGCTAGGGTTTGCATTTGGAGACGGATTGACATCCCGTTCTTCATTGTTCCTCGAGATTGTTGTGAGGAGTTCTGTTCCCTCTTCCGCATTCATTAAACACATACACTTGTTGTTTGGATTTGAGATTGATTATTTGACTATAATTGAGTTTTCGAGATTTTTACCTTTTTCCCTTTTAAACTTGATTATTGATTCAATGATGATGGTTATTGGCTAAAACCCTTTAGCAATTCTAAGGTGAAGGGTTGATAGTTGTGGCTTAGATGATGATAGATTGAACGTAAACAGATTGGACCCTGAGAGTTGCGAGAAACTTCGTCGACAACCTTTTCCACGGCTTGTTCTTGAGTTCCACGGCCGTGGTTCTTCAAGATCCAACCGTGGTTTCCTCTGTCGTATGTCTTTTTCTTTTGCTTTGATCCAAAGTTAGAGATTTGCCTTAACCTAGCATTGACTTGCCTCTCCTAGGTAGTAGTGAGACTCAACATCCTCTATTTCGGTTTCGAGTGTCATAACCTTAACCGTTTTGGCTTATCTTTGATTCTTTGGGTTTGGACATTGCTATTTGAGAGTAATTCTTATCCTTTGATCGTTTCTATACTGCAGCCTCAACAACTTTTATAGAGAGAGTCCTTGGGTGAGACATATAGGTTTGGAACTTCACCGTACATAACCTTACATTAATTATACCTTTGCAATCCCGACTTTGTCCTTACATCTATAGAATATCTTGAATCGATTGCCACAATTGGATACTTGGATATGTAGGATTGTTGTTATCCGAATATTACTTGCAAAGCTTCTATATTTTACTTGCTCGACGATTTGTGAACTGATTTTATTCTCACCAAATCCCTGAGTTCGACTCTGGAATTTCTTGTCTTACTACGCCGATCCGTACACTGTGGGTTCGCTTTTGCATAAGTTCTAGATATAAATTTAAGACTTTGTGACGCACACTTTTGAGCGAACAAGTAACCCGGCCCGAATGACCCGATTACCCAAATAACCCGACCCAAAGTAACCCGATAGCCCAAAGTGGCCCGACCCGAATGACCCGATAGCCCGAAATAACACGACCCAAAGTAACCGACCCGAATTGACCCGATAGCCCAAAGTAACCCGATAGCCCGAAGTAACCCGGCCCGAAGTAACCTGGCCCGAAGTAATCCGACCCGAAGTAACCCGATAAGTATATAATGGCATAATCCATACTATAAATTTATATTATAAGTCTATCATGACATATTAAATACATATTACATAATCCATTCTATAAGTCTGATATCCAAATCTAGTTAAAGATCATTTCGATCAACAAATCACCCAAATATTTGCGGATAATTATTCAAACCGACTAAAATCGTTTTTCACATAAATACATAATCCATACTATAATTTTTAAGAATTGGAATTTTAAAGATATTTTTATTTATTATATTGTCTATATATATATATATAAATACATATTACATATTCCATACTAAAACTATAAGTCTATAATGACATTCTGCAACAATAAATGTAAGGTAACAATGTTTTTAACTCATTAAAATAAATATTGATTGTAACTTATGGCTTACTAATTACTTATTAGAATTTTTTTCCAACTTTAATTTTCTATTTCCTATACAAGTATTAAAATATATATTACATAATACATAGTATAATTGTATAAGTATATATGATGACATTTTTGAAGTATTAACTTTTTTACCTTGTTGGAGAAAAGATGTCTTAAAGTGTTAAAAATAAGTTTCTTTAAAAAATATTGTATCAGTTATACGGTTTTTACTTTCATTTGAATTATGTTATGTGACTAATTGACTATAATATATTATACTTTATTGTACACTTTATAACAAACAAAATAGGAAAAAAGAAGAAGCATATATGGATCAAATGGATAATAACACATTAGGTATATGAATGAAATGGATCAGTCACATTAGATATATGGATCAAATGGATCAATCGGATATCCAGATCCGGTTAAAGTCATTTTCAATCAAACGAATCACGCTAAAATCATTCCGATCGAACAAATCACCCAAGTACTTACGGATAATTATCCGTTCTGACTAGAATCGTTTTCAAGTACAATAATTTATAATTTGGATCAAACAAATCAACCAAATATCTACGGATTATTATCCGTTCTGACTAGAGCCGGTTATTGATCATAATCAAATTAATTGATACACGATCCAAACCGGTATTAACCTAAATTAATACCAGATCTAAACCGACTTGACCCAAAACAAACCGTTAAAAAGAGAGATTGTTTTGACCCGGCCCATTTGAGCCCGAACAATTGATACCCGATCCAAACCGACCCGACCCGATGTTTTTGACCTGCCCGTTTGAACCCGAGCTTGTTGTGACCGACCCGAACTGACCCGTTGGCCCCGTTTGACACCGCTATCAAGAACCGAGCTAAACCGACCCGTAAACCGAGGCTACCCGATAACCCGTTATAACCCGAATAATCGATACCCGACCCGAACCGATCCGTTAACCAAGCCTTTTTTTGACCCGACCCGTTTCAACCCAAGATTGTTGTGACCCGACCCGTTGGCCACGTCTCTTTGATAGGAATGAAACGTGCCGTCTTCGTCAATCTGTCAACAACAACCCAAATAGCATCAAAACTCCTAGTGGGCCTCAATCCGGTCACAAAGTCCATGGAGACGTCCTCCCACTTCCACTGCGGTACTGGCAGTGGATGGAGCTCACCTCCAGGTCTATAATGCTCTATCTTGACCCACTGACAGGTCGCAAACTGTGCCACAAATCTGGCTACATCGGGCTTCAGCCCTCCCCACCAATATGAGCGTCTCACATCATGGTACATCTTACTTGTACTTGGATGCACTGAGTAAGGTGTACAGTGAGCCTCTTGTAAGATCCTCTGTCTCAGCTCTGCATCAGCAGGTACACAAACGCGGTCATGCCGTCTCATCACTCCGTCGGCTCTAATGGAGAATTGTGGTGCCTCTCCACGAGACATCCGCTCTCTAATCCTCATCAAGGTCGGGCAGTTTCCCTGCTTCTGCTGGATCTCATACAACAGACTAGGTAGAACCTCTAAAGCATACAATTGGATATCCTCATCAGGAAACTGGATGTCCATCTCTAGCCAAGCTAGATCCCTCTGGAGCTGAGGCTGAACTATCAGTCTCGCAATCGTCTTCTCTCGAGGCGTCTTCCTGCTCAGGGCGTCGATGACAACATTCGCCTTTCCTGGATGATACAAAAATCTCAAGGTCAAAGTCCTTGATCAACTCGAGCCATCGATGCTGGCGGTTATTCAACTCCCGCTGCGTAAAAATATACGTCAAACTCTTATGGTCTGTGAAGATCTTACACATGGCACCATACAGGTAATGTCTCTGGATCTTCAAAGCATGAACTACCGCTGCTAACTCCAGATCATGAGTCGGGTAGTTCTCCTCATACCTCGTCAATTGTCGAGACGCATATGCAATCACTCTTCCCCTCTACATCAATACACATCCCAAGCCTTGCTTGGATGCATCACTGTAAACCACAAAATCCTCATAACCCTCTAGTTGTACCAAGACAAGAGCAGAAGTCAAATGCCTCTTCAACTCCTCAAAACTCTGGGCACACTGATCAGTCCATGCAAATCGGGTAGTCTTCCTCAAAAGACTCGTAAGTGGACGAGAAATCACAGAAAATCCCTCCATGAAGCGTCGGTAATAACCGGCTAGGCCAAGAAAGCTACGCACTTCCTTGACGTTCGTCGGTGTCGTCCATGTAGCAACAGACTCGATCTTCGCCGGATCAACCATGATCCAACTAGCGGGGACAATATGGCCTAAAAAAGGTACCTATGACATCTAGAACTCACACTTAGAGAGCTTGGCATACAACTCTCAATCCCTCAGAATCTGCAAAAATATCCTCAGATGACCAGCATGCTCCTCTCTGCTAAGAGAGTATACCAGAATGTCATCAATGAAGACCACTACAAACTGATCAAGGAAGTCGATGAAAATACTGTTAATCAACTCCATGAAGACTTCTGGGGCATTGGTCAGCCCAAATGGCATCACTATAAACTCGCAGTGTCCATAACGGGTACAAAATGTCGTCTTGTGCACATCTTGCTCCCTCACCCTCAACTGGTGATATCCTGAGCGTAAATCAATTCGGGAGAATACTGTCACTCCCTGAAGCTGATCAAGTAGATCATCAATACGAGGCAGTGGATAATTGTTCTTGACGGTCACCTTGTTCAGCTCTTTGTAATTGATACACAGTCTCAACGATCCGTCCTTCTTCCGCACGAAGAGGACAGGTGCTCCCCAAAGGGATACGCTAGGGCGGATGAAGCCCTTCTCAGCCAACTCCTCGAGTTGCTTCTTCGGCTCCAATATCTCGACAAGCGCCATGCGATACGGGGCCTTCGAGATGAGTCTCGTACCAGGCTCCAACTCGATACTGAAATCCACACTCCTCTAGGCGGCAAGCTCGACGGCTCAACAAACACGTCTACAAACTCGTAGATCACTGGTATATCCTCCAATGTTGGACTCTCTCCATCCTTCATGGCATAGCACTAGAAGGCATCACATCCTTGTGCTATCAGTCTAGCTGCTTGTACGGAACCGATGACAAAACCCGTCTTTCCAAGGTCCCAACCTCTGAAGACCTCTATCTGACCTACCTCGGTAGAGACTGTAACAGTCCTCCTACCAACATCTACACGCTGTCTACGCATCCAATTCATACCTAATATGACCTCTTCATGCATCAATAGCATGACTAAGAAGTCCACAAGCAACACACGAGTCCCTAAGCAAAGGGGACAACTACGTATCTCACGGGTACCTCTGACCAAACTACAATCAAGTAACCCTATAGTAAAGGGTTTCCCCTCTATAGTAGCTAAACTCATACGCTCAACACATACATAAAAAATAAAGGAATGCGTAGCACCCGTATCAAACAAAACTCTAACATGTAAGCCATAAAGCAGAATGATACCTATAGCAGCCGGTGCAGGCGGCTCCTCTGCACTCCTCAGCTCAAAGGCTCTACCCTGAGCTCCTTTGGTGTCAGTGGTACTCCCACCACGACCTCTACCTCTACTCGGCCTGGGAGCAAATCCCTAAGTAGAAGGATGATCTAGGTCTCTTTGATGTCCTTGTGTCTGCTGCTAAGGTTTCCTCTGACCACCTCCCGTCACACTAGCAGGAGAAGAACCCTACTGTGATACAACTCCACCTTGCCTAGCTACAGAAGGCATCTCTATGACCTGATCTACCACAGGTGAAGCAAGTCACAACTGGCATGGTTCACTCTGGCTTCAAATGTCCAAGATCACCACAGTTTTAACACTGTTGTCCCTTATCTGTAGTCAATGTAGATGAGGGGTAACTCAAATATCTCTGACTCCGTCCGGAACCAGATGCTCCTCCAACACCACTGGTCTGCCTAGTGCGCTGCATCTTCTCAGACCGTCCCGTCTGAGAAGCCCTCCTCTGACTGGCTCTCTCTCTCTCATAAGCAGAAGCCCGGTCCCTATAATCGGCTAAGTCTCCCTCAGTCGACGGGAGAACGGGTACACATGTTGGTCCTCAGATGGTGTAGCTGGACCAATCATAACTAACTCAGCCTGGAAGTAGTTGATGGCGTATGTAATCGGCACATCCTCAAAGCCGGCTTCCACAAAATCCTACAACTTCTCCCTCCTCAGCGAGGCGGGGCAGAACTGCTCTCTGATCATACTCCTCATGTGATCATAGCTGGTGGCTCGGGCTCGTATGGTCCTTCACCACTAATGAGCAAGGTCACGGAATAGAGACTGAACTAGCTCTATTCGCTTGTCCTTAAGGCATTCGATATACTCTAAAGCCGAGTCTACGTGTCATATCCAGACCTCCGTCTCTAACCCTACCTTTCCAGAGAAATGTGGTACACCCAGCTGATGGAATGCCTTCAACCAGGTATCTGGTCAAGGCCCTCTGGTCTCCTCTAGAACTCGAATAGTCTCAGCAGCACATGCCGGCATAGCTGACACCTGTGTGGCTCCCTGAGACATCTCAAAAGATCCCTCATGCACTGGTAGATTTGAAGCCCGTCTGCCAGCTCTGGCAGCCTCCTCAACACGACTGATGTACTCTCGAAACTCTGGCCCCCTCATGGAGACACAATCAGTGTCATCTGACTGGACTCGATGTGAATGTTGTCGCTTAGATCCACCACTCCTCATCTTTGGGACGACACTCTCAACAATCTCCTCATGCACCTCCTCCACCACTGGTGGATCAGCAGCGGGAACTGGTTCTTTTCCTATCACGCCCGGTGGAAGAGGTGGTCTACCTCTACCTCGGCCTACAGCAGAAGTAGCTCTAGTCCAAGCCATCTACGGGGTATGCACACCTAACTTATAAGGCTCTATATAGGCCATATGTGTATATATATAGCACATATACAAACATAATCCACAATACATATATATACATATCTAAAATGCAGAGATCCATAGCAGAGGTGACGACTTCTCGTACATTCTATCTCAAAACCACACTTTAAAACCAAAAATCCTTTGAAAACGTCAGACCCCTTTCGGGTTCTGTTTATTTTACCTATCAAACATCATTGCAGGTAGCAAGTGCCATTGTTGTCAACCTAAGGCTCTAATACCAACTCTGTAACACCCCGAATCTGCGGGACTCGGAGTATCACATTGGGCTAGGATCTCACAATGGATCATGACCCTAGCCTGACAACAAGTTCACTGGACCTTACAATATGGCACTGATAAATATAAAACAAATACATAAAGCTGTATAAACTGTACAACCAAAAAGGGTGACAAGATCATACCCGAGTATAAAACAACATCCTCACATAAGAGGTAAACAAAACATCATCCTCACGTAGGAGGGAAACGTAAACAACCCCAAAAGCCACAACCATCCTATGTACGAGAGGTCCTCGGCCTGCTAGATCACTCAACAACACGCCTATCCTGCAGGGCATCTACAACATGGTTTAAAACCATTAGCTATGTGACACAAGGAAACTATGTGACACGAGGAACTATGTGACACGAGAAACGTATCATCCTCGCCTCTGGGCCTGCTAGCCATCTGGAAGTAGTATCGGTCACAAAACCCGTGTACCCTATGGGAGTGGATTGCGCCCTTCCTGTATACCAGATGGCTTGACGTTAGAGAACCTCCCAGACTCCACGGCGGGATGAAAGGGAAAGGTTATCATATCCACACATACGGGACTATAGATAAAACATAGGTCGGTAATAACGACATCATATGCTATCATAGCAAACATATAACGCACACACCACTCATGCAAACACCCAATATAAGGATGGTAGCTAAGTAAGTCCTACGGACTTACCTCAACCTCATATAATACTGAACCACAATCAACCTCCAATCCCAAAAGGTACACTGCCCAATAACAAGGCATAGAGATATATCAATCTTCTATCAATCAAAGGGGTCACACCTAGACCCAAGGGATCCATAGGATCATCCTTAACCTAAGCCTCACAACCTAGTAATCCTAAAAAGCCATACAAGGCATAACATGATCATACATCATCCAAACACTCTCATCTAGACCTAGCATGGTACTATACTCTCATACTAGGAAAGGAAGAGGCAATGCCATCCATAAGCAAGCCTAGAAGCAAGACACACCTGCATAACCAAGAACAAGGCCAGGCTGGTGCAGGTGGCCGCAGGGGCGGCTAGGAGGTGGCGCAGGGGCGACACACAGCCGGCGGTGGGGCGGTCCAAAGGGGCGCAGGGGCGGCTGGTGTGCAGAAGATGCACTTCCAGCTATCCTTTGCTTCTTCACTCGATCTTCTTCACTCCTTCTTCATCTAGCAGCCATACACATACATATACATACATATATACATCAATTGAAGTCAATCAAGGCTGCCACAAGATCAAACTTGTGAAAACTAAGCTAGAAAGGAAGGAAAGAAGGAAAGAAGAAAGAAAGAAGAAAGATAGGAAGAGATGGAGGATGAACTCACCAAGCTTAACCTATGCAGAGAAAGAACCTCACCAAACAACCTCAAGGTTGGCTCAATCACAAGCACAACAACATCAAAAAGCATCAACTACAACAACTCAAGCTCATAAGCTCTCAAACTCACACAGCTCAAACAAAGATCAAGAAGAGATCCAAAAGAGGAAGAGGAGAAGAAGAACGTGAGGAAGAAGATGAAGCTGTAATTGGGGAACCCTTATCAGGAAGGAGAGAGCATAAAGCTTATAAAGGAAGGAAAGGGGTAAAGCACGGGTCAAGAGTCAACAAAGGCGGCTACAACACACCCTAAACCATAGGGGCGGCTCAGGGAGGCGCAGGTGCGGCCTAGACAAACCGCAAGGGCAGCCTCTAGGTCACGCAGGGGCGGTTTAGGCACAATTTGTGCCCTCAACACTCATCTCAACAACTCAGCAACTAAGGCTCTTACATTAAAGATGTTGAGTTGCAACTACATGGAATTCGAGGCACAAAGACCAATAGCTTGAATCAAAGAGATGAAACAACCCAAAGGAATCTTTTAAATAAACAAAACCGTTTACTCTCATTTCACCGAAGATACCGGACACATAGAACTAAAAATATTCACTTGAAAAATATGGACTCAAACACCAAATATTTTCATCGCATTGCTACTAGATGAAGAAATAAAAAAACACCTAATAACCACAAATGGTTCTACCCTGTCTACCGAAAATGAAATACGCTTGAAAGTTAAAACGGAATTCGTGAGAAAATTCTCAAAAACCCCACTTGATCAATCTCTATTGGATGATAAACTCCAACTTATTAAAAACAAAGTTAGCATCGAAGATATCGTGAACCTTACAAAACCTCCGACTAATGTAGAAATAAAAAAATGTTGTTTTCGATATAGGATGTGATCAATCTCTAGGACCAGATGGTAGGTCAATTGGTTTTTATCAAAAATACTATCATATTGTGAGTATTGTAGTCTCGAAAGCGGGAAATTTTTCTGTAGGAGTGGGAAAATGCTTAAACAAATAAACCATACTTTTATAACCATAATCCCAAAACGTATAATCCTACAACAATTAACCACCTTAAGACCTATAAGTCTTTACTCAACAATTTACAAAATTATTGCAAAAATTATCACCAATTGAATGGAAACCATCATGCCTAAACTTATTTACCCTCTCCAAGATGCCTTTGTGGCAAATAGATCGATTCACGATAATATTCTTATTGCTCACGAGATTTTTCACTCCTTTCGCTCTAAAAAGAGTAAGGAGGAAAGTGCAGCTGTCAAACTTGATATGGGAAAAACTTATGACCAAGTCAACTAGACTTACATCATTAGCATCCTCACAAAATTTGGTTTAATTGATAAGTTTGTGGGATGGATTAAAGAATGCTAATTATGGTCTCTTTCTTTGTTTAGGTTAATAACATACCAACTAACTAATTCTTCATTGAAAAAGGGCTTAAACAAAGTTCGTAAACTAGGGTGAATCACGGTCAGATCTTGAGAACCACGGCCGTGGAAACCCAAGAACAGGCCGTGATTTAGGTTCGTCAACGAGATCTCTCTAACTCTCAGGGTCCAATCAAATTACGATTGATCTATCATCACCTAAGACATAACTATCAACCCTTCACCTTAGAATTGCTAAAGGGTTTTAGCCAATAACCATTGTCATGATATCAATATTCAATTTAAGAAGAACGAAAGATGAAAACCCTCGAATACTCAATAAAACTTCAAAACCAATTATCAAATCCGAATCACAAAAAGCGATGTTTAATGGATTCAGAATGTATAACATAAAACCTCACAATGATCTAAGGTAAGTACGAAGAACAGGTTGTCAATCCGTCTTCAATATCAAAACCTCAGAAAAAGGCTAAACCTTCGGCGATCTTCAATCAACCCTAGGGGAAAATGCTCCAAGCAAAGTAAGCGGCCGTCCGCGTCCGTAGGCGTCTAAGCGGGGTCAAACGCGAGTATTGCGAGCCCTAAGCGCGGATACTCAAAACTCTCTTTTCCGACCTTTTTATAAGACGGGAAAGAATAACCGTCCAGGCCCATTACGTAAATAACGTGGCAAATAAAGACACGTTAAAAGATCACCTAAATCACGGTCTCAGGGGTTTCCACGACTGTGGTTTAGGGCGTGGAAAGGGGTTACAGTCTCTTATGACTTCCACGACCGTACTTTAGGCTATGTAACTTATAGGAATGCTCCACGCTCATGATGCCAAGATCCGCGGCCGTGGTTTAGAGCGTGGACTCTTCTACGGCCGTAATTCAGGGCGTGGAAGTGTAGAATACTTGTGGTTTCCTTTGTGTCGTGACATTCTTCATCCTAGCTCCTTCCTTAGCTTCCTTGATGTGTTCCAAATCCTCGAGTATGATCGATTTTTCTCTTAGTAGCTCCTATTTAGCTCCTTCTCACCTATAATCAACACAAAGCTAGTGTAGACATCCATATCGACAAAATAGAGGAGCAAGCTAACAATTGCTTCTAAACTTCATCCATGTACACAATAATAAGGGAAAAACAACCAAAATAAGTGCCTAGAATATCGCAATATTTCATGCTAACAAAATACCCGATACTTGTCACTTGCTTGTCCCCAAGCAAGGTTTTCAAAAGCCTAGAATACAAGTTAGAATGAAATATGCATGCAACTCAAAACAAAAACATCCTTTAGGTAAATGTGCTTCTAGTCAATAGATCATCCTCAAACCTTACTTCATTCATCCTTGAAACGCTTATATACATAAACCAAAACATGTAAAGCAAAGAAACATCGTAAATTGCTTAAACCTTAAGACAAACATCATAACCTTCAAGTATTGTCAAAAATCAAGCATAAGAAACTTCAATTTAGATCACCAAGTGAAATAACATTCTTTTGATCTTAAGGGCTTCCAAGTAAGGTCTAGAATGCGGAAGGGGGGGGGGGGGGGAAACTAATAAGGGATGTAGTGCATGAATCTGGGAAAATGAATAACCCAACTCTTTTCTTTTTACTTTGAATTGCAACACCATCAACTTTGAGCTTTGCTCTCTTCTTTTTCATATTATTTTTCGACTTTACTTTTTGAAAGATGGACAGAGGTGCACAAAAACCGAAGCCTAGGAGATCGGCGTTTCTCAATTTCGAGATGCCTCAAACCCTTGATGCACATACCATAGTTCGTTAGGAATATCGCTCAATTCGACTTTGGCAAGACACAAACACCCGGCTATGTAAATGGTGCCGAGTTACTCATCGTCATGATTGACTTCCCCAAACCTATTAGTTCTATTCTTTGAATGCAACATTTTTGCTTTCATGGCCCTCCCACATCAAACATGCCAAATATTCACTCCTCCAAATTCCCGGATAGGTAAGGGAGGCAATTACTTTTATTGTGGGGCTAAGTGATCAAAGAAAGAAGAAAGAAAATCGAATTGCCTTAATCATTTCATAAAGAAGTACAAGAACTCATTATGTGATTTCAACCTCAATTTCTCAATATGATTTAGATATAACTTTCACATTATGAAACTTGCAAGAAAGGATAAACAACACACTCAATTCCTTTTCAATTCATTATTTTGTTTAAGCATACAATTGTCATCAAAAACTCATTCCACAAGTGAGAGCTATCATAGAAGTCATCTCTAATCTTAGAAGCACAAAAACTCTTTCAAACATTTTCAAATTTTTATGGGTTTTTCAAACTTTTTCATGCAATGCAATAATGAAACGTGTGACTATGAAAATGAAACATGCAAAGTGTTATGGATAGAAGCAAGCAAATGTAGTAGAGTTATTACAACACATAGTCACACCCCACCCCATACTTAGAACATACATTGTCCTCAATGTTCGAAAAAGAAATAAAGAAAAGAAGAAAAGAAAAAATGAACTCACTAGAACGGTGGTGGGGCGGCTGAAACTGTCAATCCTCATGGCTCATCACTGTGGAGGTGGCGGTAGTAGAAATGGGTGGAAGTCATGGATGTAGTACCGCCCAAACTGTTGGCGGTAGATATCACTCAACATCTCGTCATGCTCCCAGCTCCTAGTCACCTACACCTCTCTATGGATCTCCAAGTCACCAACTCGCCTAGAAAGGTCGGTAGCCCACTCCGGTAGCTGCTCATACCAAGCCGGTGGCTGGCCGTACCATGTCGGTGCGTCCTGTGGAGTCGGTGCTGGTGGTGCTGCTGGTGCCTGACTATACCGAGGTGGTGGAGCTCCCATCCACTCTGGTTGTGCTCCGTACCAGGCGGGTGGAGCGTCCATCCATGTCGGCCTCTCACTCACGCTAGCACAGCGAGAGGAAGAGGCTCCTGAAGGTCCAACGGGTCGTGGTGAACGCCTAGGAGGGTCAGGGAAGTGTGCCGGCTGATCCGGGAAAGTGCCAAAGTCCTGCTCATCACCTCCTCCCTCAAAACCATCACCTCCTCCTCAACATCTACAGCCGGTACCTCATCGGGGACATAGGGAGGTGCTACTAGCCTATTCGCATGCATAACAGCGAATGTCTGCTTCTAATTATGGTGTCCAACCATAATGGAATACTTAGGGAGCCACGGGATGCCTCTACCTCCTCTCTCTTCCCAAGGCATACCAGCGGTAGGTGGACCGCGGTGCCTAGGAAAGATGATACCTCTCGTCATCAAGCTGTTGAGACCCAAAGGTCTCGCTGTAATCCTAGTACATGCAGAAAAATCTATCCCCAATTGCCTATCAATGTGGGTAACCATACCACCATATCCAATGTTACCGGCTCTCTTGTTTTTGAGCTTACTCATGGTGGAGGCTAAGAGGGTAGCACAGTCAGCAAGTCTACCATGCAGCATAGAGTAAAGAAGGAACAACTCATCAGTCTTAATCTTCTGAGGGGTCTCGGTTCTAGGGAAAAGGCACTCAGAAAGGACTCTATGGGCTATCTTCAAGGCTAAGTGGTAGATGAGCTTAGCCTTGGTGTCAGCTGGTTGCCAGCGGTCCTCGATGGCATTTATCATGGGTATGTCCTCCTAGAAGTCCTTAGCGTATACACCGCTAGGGAACCGACCATTGAAGGTCTCTTGGAACCCAAAGAAGGCTCCAAACTACAAGATTGAGAACTCGTAGTTCTCCTCCATCAGCCTAAAAGAAATTGTCCTATCCATGGCGCTATGCTCAAAGGAAATCACAAACTCCCTAGTAATCTCCTCATATGCATCTTCCCTAATAGCGGAGAAGACAATAAAACCGGCTCTATCTAGAAGCCACGTCAAGTCATTCACTATATTCAGCAGCTCTAACTCCTCAAGCACTAAGTAGCGCGGTCCTATGACCGTCCTCTTCTCGATCCTTTTCAAGGCATCGAGGTAATCCTCATGGATGGTTGGAATTCTAGGAGATGGGGGTGATGGTGGCTCACTAGGGGGTACTTGGGAGGAAGAGGAAGTGTCTCCTTTCCTCTTCTTGTTCCTAGTTGACTTACGCCTAAACAAATCCATTTCAGAGGAAATATCACGGCCTGTTCTACAACTTCCACGGCCGTGGTTTGCCCAGAGACCGTGGTTCGGCTCTGTTTTGCTCAAAACTCAACCAATTCACATCAAGTTCAGCAGGCACAATCCTAGACTAATTCCAATCCAATTCCAATCAGTTCTCCTAAAAAATCTTGCAAGAATTTAGCCAAATCGACAAAGTAGAGAAAGAGAAGAAAACCTAGGTTTTTGGATTCTCAAAATCCAAATTCCGTCTTCTGCAGGGATTGTTCACTTGATTTGTTGATTGGATCTTGTATATGATTGAATTTGCTTCACTTTAGGCTCAAGAATCGTTCGAATCAGACTCCGAACGAAGATTTGAGAGAGGGGGAGTGGTTTCGGCGTTTAGGGCGTGGAATGGGGTTGTGGTTTGGAAGTTTTGTGTTGTTTTTGTGAAGAAGGTGGTTTATATAGTGACCGTAAATTTTTTGGAAAATCACGGTCACTCAGGGTATTCTACGGCCGTGGTTTTGGTGATTTTTCTTAGATTTTTGCAAATTACGGTCACTGTAGCTTCCACGACCGTGGTTTAGGGCGTGGAACTCTCTATAATGTGCCAAAATCCAAGTTTCGTCAATTCTTTCTAACTTTTTCCTTTCCATTGCCTATCCCATTGTTCCTACATCCAAAAACACGACATACCGGGAGGTATCGAGGGCAAAAACAAAGCAAAAACGACTAAACTAATCTAATCTAAGAATGATAAACAAAAGCATAAGTGCAATACCTTTGGTTGCCTCCCAAGAAGCGCTTGTTTAAGGTCCGTAGCTAGACTATACTTGCATCTATTCGAGTGTGGTAGGTGCAAACTCCTCAGCTTGGAGCTCTGGTGTATACTTCTTGAGTCGTTGACCGTTCACCTTAAAGCTTCCGCACTTTTCACCCCATACTTCAACTGCACCATGGGGGAAAAACATGTTTGATTAGATAAGGTCCAGTTCAATGAGATTTAAGCTTACCTGGAAAGAGACGAAGTCTCGAATTGAAGAGGAGAACTTGATCTCCTTCTTTGAGGTCCTTTGGAATGATATGCTTATCATGCCAACGCTTCGCTCTCTCCTTATAGATCTTGGCGTTCTCATAAGCGTTTAAGCGAAGTTCTTCAAGCTCATTAAGGTCCAAAAGGCGCTTCTCGCCCGCTTCCTTCATGCTGAAGTTCAACCACTTAACCGCCCAATACGATTTATGTTCCAGCTCCACCGGTAAGTGACAAGACTTCCCATACACAAGGTTGTATGGTGTTGTTCCTATGGGAGTCTTGTATGCAGTCCTATACGCCCATAATGCATCATCTAGTTTCAAAGACCAATCCTTCCTTGTCTTCGAAACTGTTTTCTCTAGGATTCCTTTAATCTCCCTATTCGAAATCTCCACTTGTCCACTCGTTTGTGGATGATAGGGGGTGGAAATCTTGTGAGTCACCCCATACTTAGCTTGTAGAGCTTCGAATCGTCAGGCATTAAGTTAGAGCCTCCATCACTAATGATAGTCCATGGTGTCCCAAACCTTGGGAAGATAGTTCTATTAAAGAACTTAACCACAACCATGGCATCATTAGTTTGAGAGGCAATTGATTCCACCCATCTCGAAACATAATCTACAGCTATAAGTATGTATTGGCTTCCACAAGATGATGGGAATGGTCCCATGAAGTCTACTCCCCAAACGTCAAAGATTTCTACCTCGTGAATATTGTTGAGAGGCATTTTGTTTCTCCTAGATATGTTCCCTGTTCTTTGACAAGCATCGCAACAGGAAACAAAGGTCTGCACATCTTTAAATCAAGTAGGCCAAAAGATCCAGATTGCAATACCTTAGCGCTAGTTTTGTTCGAGCTAGCGTGTCCTCCACAAGGTAGTGAATGACAATGACGGATGACGCTTTGCATCTCGTCTTCCGGCACACATCTTCGAATGATGCCGTCAGGACCTCTCTTGAAGAGTAGAGGTTCATTCCAAAAGTATTCCCGGACATCCTTAAAGAACTTCTTCCTTTGTGCATAGGATAGTCCGGGTGGTATTTCCTGACAAACCAAATAGTTAACAAAATCAGCAAACCATGGTTCGTTACCTTTAGTTATCTTGTCGATGCATTCCTCTATGATGTGTAAATGCTCGTCCGGAAAGGAGTCATCTATAGGTAGGCTGTCGTCTTCTAGATGTGGTAGATGACTCAAATGATTCGCGACAGAATTTTCCGAACCCTTCTTGTCACGGATCTCTAGATCAAATTCTTGTAGGAGAAGAATCCATCTAATCAGCCTTGGTTTCGCATCCTTCTTTGCAAGTAGATACCGGATCGCAGCATGATCCGTGTATACAATCACCTTTGCACCTACAAGATAAGAACGAAACTTTTCAAAGGCATAAACAATAGCTAGAAATTCTTTTTCAGTAGAGGCGTAGTTAAGGTGCGCTTCATCTCGCGTCTTGCTAGCGTAATAGATAGCATGGGTTCGGCCTTCCTTATTTTGCCCAAGCACAGCTCCTATAGCTACGTCACTTGCATCACACATAACCTCGAATGGGAGATTCTAGTCCGGAGGTTGGATAATCGGGGCTGAGATGAGAGCTTCCCGGATCTTGTAGAAAGTATCTAAACAATCCTGTGAGAAATCAAAAACTGCATCCTTCATCAATAGATTAGTAAGCGATTTCGATATCTTAGAAAAGTATTTGATAAAACGTCTATAAAATCCAGCATGTCCTAGAAAGCTTCTTATTCCCTTCACCGAAGATGGAGGAAAGAGCTTTTCTATGGTCTCTATCTTAGCTTTATCTACCTCAATCCTCCTACTAGAGATCAAGTGTCCGAGTACAATGCCTTCCTTCACCATAAATTGACACTTCTCCCAATTAAGAACTAGGTTAGTGTCTTCACACCTTTGTAGCACAAGAGAAAGGTTAGAGAGACAATTATCGAAAGAGGAACCATAAACAGAAAAGTCATCCATGGAAACTTCCATGATCTCTTCTATATACTCCGAGAAGATAGCCATCATGCACCTTTGGAAGGTGGCTGGGGCGTTGCAAAGCCCGAACGGCATTCTCCTATAAGCGAACGTACCCCATGGGCACGTGAATGTGGTCTTCTCTTGATCGTCCGGATGAATTAGAATCTGAAAGAAGCCACTATAACCGTCAAGATAGCAAAAATGAGAGTGTTGTGCTAACCTTTCAAGCATTTGATCAATGAAGGGTAACGGGAAGTGATCTTTTCTAGTTGCATTGTTTAGCTTCCGGTAATCAATGCACATCCTCCATCCAGTCACGGTCCTAGTAGGAATGAGCTCATTGTTCTTATTGGTTATAACCGTCATTCCTCCCTTCGTTGGAACAACCTGTACGGGACTCACCCACTTGCTATCGGAGATAGGGTAGATGATACCTGCATCAAGTAGTTTAAGAATTTCCTTCTTGACAACCTCCTTCATGATCGGATTTAACCGTCTTTGAGGTTGTCGTGAAGGTCTAAAGTCTTCTTCCATTAGGATCTTATGCATGCACAATGAAGGCTTAATTCCTACTAGATCCTCTATAGTGTAACCTAAGGCTTTCCTATGTTTCCTTAGAACAAGCATGAGCTTACTATGTTCATCTTCACTTAGATCGGAACTAAATATTACCGGAAAAGTAGAATTAGTTCCTAAAAATACGTACCTTAGATGTGTGTGAAGCGGCTTCAATTCCATCACTATTGGAGTCTCTAGTGGCTCTTGAGGAGTGTCCAATGCTTCCTTAGAAGTCTCTAAGTGTGTAGAAGTTGTTGAAGAAGGCTCAAGAGCATTGGTAGAAAGAACGTAATTGTTCTCAGAATTTCCCAAAATTACGGCACCTCTGTTTCTTCCACGGCCGTGGTTTAGGGCGTGGAAGTCAATTACGGCACCTATGATAGTTCCACGGCCGTGGTTTTGGCCGTGTAACTTATTGGAGTCCTCTGAATAGCTAATTACGGTCATGTTGGTTGGAAGCATGGCCGTGGAATAGCACGACTGGCCGTGATTCCTCACGTTTTCTGACCCATCGTAGAGTTTTTCCAATTCTTCTTCATGCACTTCCTTTAGCTCCTCCAAAGCTTCAATTTCCTTATTGCATTCCTCTTCCTCTCCTTTCTCCATAATGCTCATAGTGATCACCTTTTGCAATAGATCCTTGAATAGAATCGAGCTTACTTCCTCTTCCTCTCCTTTCTCCAAGAGTTGGCTCTTTCATCAAAGTGGAAAGAACAAACTCTACTTTTTCCTCTCCTATTTCGAAGGAAAGTCTAGCATTCTTGCAATCCACCATACAACCGGATGTTGCCAGAAACGGTCTTCCGAGTATTATCGGGACCGGACTATCTGCAAGATTGTCAAGCACAACAAAATCTATTAGAACATAGAACTTACCGAGCTTGACCGGGACATCTTCAATGATACCGATGGGACGAGTTATGGATCGATCCGCCATGTATAACGTCATCTTTACCGGTTTAGGTTCACCTAAACCGATCTTCCTGCATAAGGTAAGCGAAATGATGCTAACGCTTGCTCCTAAATCACATAATGCTTCATATGTGACATCTCCTACTCCGATTGGAACACAAAATGACCACAGATCCTTCAGCTTTGGGGGCATCTTTTCCTTCATCGTTTTGATGAGATTCGACGATTCCGAACTCATCTTGACTTCTCCAAAGTCTCTAGTTTCCTCTTGTTAGAGAGGATCTCCTTTAAGAACTTCCCATAAGCGGACATACCTACAATTGCATCAATGAAAGGTATATTAATAAGTAGTTTGCTCATGAGTTCAATGAACTTACCGAATTGCTTGTCTAGACGCGCTCTTGCTCTAGATTGTGGGAATGGTAGGGGCAGTTTGTAAGCTGGAGGGGGAATGTAGATGTCTTCCTTCTCCTTCCCCTTTTCCTTCTCCTTTTCGACGGGAACTTCAACAAACTTAGGCTGCGGGTCGGTAGTTGTTGCTCCGCTTCTAGTTGTGATAGCCATCACCCTTCCTTTCGGGTTATCCTCTGTCTTTCTTGGAAGTTTTCCTTGGTTTCTAAGAACTTCCTCAGCATTGCTGAACATTTGGTTTTCTAAAACCTTTTGAGCTTTATCAACCTTAGTGACGTGACTCTACAACCCTTGAAGCTTTCCCAAGATCGTTTCCAGCATGGGATCGGGCTTCTCTTTCCCCAAAGTACTTCCACTATTAGATGTTTGCCTCTAGCTTTTCAAGGGAATGGAAGAAGAAGATGGTGAAGTTAGTGAATTTCCTGAATTGGGATAAGAATTACCGGAATTTTGTTGTTGGTTGGAACGCCAATTGTTGTTGTTTGAATTCCTATTATTGTTCCAATTATTGTTCCGGTTGTTGTTGTTCTAACTATTCCGGTTGTTGTTCCGGTTGTTGCGATTGGTGTTCTTATTCCCATTATGGTTATTGTTGTTTCCTAAATAACCAACATCTTGCTTCTTAGGCTTTTGAAAGCTAGCTTTGATGACTTCCTTCAATTCTTTAATCTCGGTGTTGAGAGAAAAGATTTGAATTTGGGCAGCTTGTGTTAGCTTCACTCCTTGCTCTACTCGGTTAGCTTCCGCCTTCCGGTGAGAGTACTTCTCAATGACTCGGGCTTGCTTCTCAATGAAGTCCCAAGTGTCATCTTCCCTCATGTCCATGAATGTGCCACATGAAAGGAATTGGAGCTTGAATTGTGTTTCCACATCCAGCCCCTTATAGTATATCTCCAACAACTCCAATTTGGAAATGCCATGGTGTGGGAAATCCAATAGTAAATCCTGAAATCTTTCCCAAGACTGAAACAAATTTTCATTAGATCTCATAGAAAAAGCATTGATTTTACCTCTCAACTCCGCTGTCTTGGATGGCGGAAAGAACTTGGTTAGGAACTCCGAAGATAGATCCTGCCATGTGTTGAGTCTTCCATTTGGAAGAGCTTGATACCAAGATAAAGCCTTCCCTTTCAAGGAGAAGAAGAATGGCTTGATCTTGTAATTGTTGGTGGTTTCATTCTTTGGCTTCATTGTCTCCATCAAGATCTCAAAATTCTGTAAATGTTGATGTGGAGATTCAACACTCGTTCCTCCAAACTGGCTTTGGCGAACGATGGTAATAACTTGTGGGTTAGCTAAACCCCTGAATATCGTCAGCATCAAAATTCACACCTAGACGGCGTGGTTACTGAATCGGATCTATCCTCGGGCCAAGAGTTCTTGGCTCTTCATCTACACGAGCGGCTCTAGCACCCCCAGTTGGGACACGAGGAATGGCGGCTGGTGTTGGATTAATTCGGACTGGATTGATCGTTGGATCAATCTCCTCTACTGCTGGCATATCCGGATCGAATTCCTCATCATCGGATGATTCCACTCTAATGGACTTAGTTGGCTTCTTGACCTTCTTCTTCTTCTTAGATTCATTCAGCTCCAACTTCATGTCCAGCATCATAGCCCTGAGTTCATCAATTTGGAATTGATGACTCATTTCTGCATCTAAACGAGCTTTCTCACTCAACTTAAGTTGACGTTGAGATTCATCTAGCTCTGCTTGTAAATCTCTCTCTTTATTTTCAGCCATCTTTCTTTCCTTGGCTTTCTTCCTAAGAGTTTTCTCAAGTTTCGGATCAAAAGGTACGAGGTCTTTGTTGGATCTAGACCTTCGCATATACCTAAGAGAATATGCAAATAACACTTACAAGAGATATCAAATAACAAGAGCAAAGCTCCCAAGCTCGACAACCGCAAACCGAAGTTTGGTCTTGACCAAATCCCCGGCAACGGCGCCAAAAACTTGTTTGCCAGAAAACGTGCGTGCAAATAAGCTTTATATTTATAAAACTAGAATAAAAGCAAGCAAACCCGCAGTGTACGGATCGGCGTAGATTAGCAAGTATTCCAGAGTATCGATCACGGGGATTTGGTGAAACAAAATCCAATTTCAAGTTGTCAAGCGAATAAGGTGTAAAGCTTTGCAAATATTGGGGAAAACAGCAACCCTAAAGATCCAAGTATCAAATTGTGGCAACGATTCAAGATATACTAAAAAACTAAGGGCAGAGTCAAGAGTTGCAAAGGTATGATAAAGTAAAGTAATGTACGGTGAAGTTCCAAGACTTTATATGACTTATCTAAAGACACTCTCTATAAAGGTTGTTGAGGCTGCAGTATAGAAAGGATCTAAAGGTAAGAATTAATCTCAAATACCCAAACTTGTAACCCAAGGATCAAGATAAACTCAAACGGTTAAGGTTGTGACACTCAAAACCGAAATAGAGGATGATGAGTCCCATTACTACCTAGAAAAGGGCAAGCCAAGACTAGATTAAAGCTAATCTTTAACCTTGGATCAAAGTAAAAGCAAAGTTCGTAAACTAGGGTGAATCACGGTCAAATCTTGAGAACCACGGCCGTGGAAACCCAAGAACAAGCCGTGATTTAGGTTCGTCAATGAGATCTCTCTAACTCTCAGGGTCCAATCAAATTACGATCGATCTATCATCATCTAAGTCACAACTATCAACCCTTCACCTTATAATTGCTAAAGGGTTTTAGCCAATAACCATTGTCATGATATCAATATTCAATTTAAGAAGAATGAAAGATGAAAACCCTCGAAACTCAATAAAACTTCAAAACCAATTCTCAAATCCGAAACACAAAAAGCGATGTTTAATGGATTCAGAATGTATAACACAAAACCTCACAATGATCTAAGGTAAGTACGAAAAACAGGTTGTCAATCCGTCTTCAATATCAAAACCTCAGAAAAAGGCTAAACCTTCGGCGATCTTCAATCAACCCTAGGCGAAAATGCTCCAAGCAAAGTAAGCGGCCGTCCGCGTCCGTAGGCGTCTAAGCGGGGTCAAACGCGAGTATTGCGAGCCCTAAGCACGGATACTCAAAACTCTCTTTTCCGGCCTTTTTATAAGACGGGAAAGAATAACCGTCCAGGCCCATTACGTAAATAACGTGGCAAATAAAGACACGTCAAAAGATCACCTAAATCACGGTCTCAAGGGTTTCCACGACCGTGGTTTAGGGGGTGGAAAGGGGTTACTGTCTCTTATGACTTCCACGACCGTACTTTAGGCCGTGTAACTTATTGGAATGCTCCACTCTCATGATGCCAAGATCCACGGCCGTGGTTTAGAGCGTGGACTCTTCTACGGCCGTAATTCAGGGCGTGAAAGTGTAGAATACTTGTGGTTTCCTTTGTGTCGTGACATTCTTCTTCCTAGCTCCTTGCTTAGCTTCCTTGATGTGTTCCAATTCCTCGAGTATGATCGATCTCTCTTAGTAGCTCCTATTTAGCTCCTTCTCACCTATAATCAACACAAAGCTATTGTAGACATCCATATCGACAAAATAGAGGAGCAAGCTAACAATTGTTTCTAAACTTCATCCATGTACAGAATAATAAGGGAAAAACAACCAAAATAAGTGCCTAGAATATCGCAATATTTCATGCTAACATGACAAAAGAAGCGTTTGGTGACATTAATCTTAAAACAAAACAATAACTTCTAGAATGGAAAGCTAATGGCTTATCACAAGAAGGAGAAAAACACCCTTATAAAACATAACTTGGCGGCCAAACATAACGTGGCGGACAAACCAACTTTTTCCATGCAAAATTTTATGCTCCCGATCTATAACTTGTACGAGTTAGATAAAACATATAAAAATTTTTCTGGAACAAAGGAAAATAGGCCTATCATGAGTTGGCATGCAATTTTCAAAACAAAAACAATGGCGGTCACGGGTTAAGGAAATTTGTAATAACAAATGAAGCTCTAATGGAAAACTTTGGCAAAACCAAGCAATATTTGAATTAAAATTTTAAACAGAAAATATTTGAAAACCATAATATTCTCCATTACCAAAAGAAAGGACTAGTTTCTTGGTAGTGGAATAATCTTATGAAGCTCAAAACAAAGTTAAAAAATGGGTTAATTTGGCAAGTTGGAAATGAGGAAACTATCCACTTTTGGCAAGAAAGTTGGGTCACAGTGACGCCACTCATAAAACTAATCCAGAATACCGGTCAAATTGACACAAATATCAAAGTTAGTCACTTTATAAACGACTCGAAAGCTTGGGACGTTACCAAAATTGATAACAAGCTACAAAGCATCATCAACCCGGATATTAGGGGGGAAAACAAGGAAATTATTTTACCTAATAATGAATTCCAAGGTAGAATATATTGGAATGTATAATAATGGTTGATTTTCTACAAAATTTGCTTCGGAAATGATTGAGGAGGAGTTGAGATCTCCTAGAACAATGCGTGTGAATGGATTTGGAACCTTGATACCTAACCAAAATTAAAAATTTAATACAAAAAATCTCAAAAAATATAATTCCAACAAAAACAAAGCTTGATGAAAGGAGAATAGCCGTAACAAGGCATTGTGAATTGTGTAACCACCATCTTGAGGACTTAATCCACTTGCTTATTGAATGTCCTTTTAGTGGACAAATCGTTGTAAAAATCGATTACGACGGAAATCAGCAAGGTTGCCCTTGAAAATAAAAATAGCCCATGACCTCCTATAGGAAATAAAAAATAAAATTGGACTTAACAAGTTCACATGTTTGGCCAATGTATGGTGGAGCACCCGATTCTTCAAGGATAAAATTATATTTAGTAATGAACTTATTGGTTCTAGTAATAAGATAATCTTATATATTAAAAATCAAAGCCATAAGTGGAAAGCTAACGTCATTGACGAGGATGACTATGATATAAAACAACAACAAACAAACATTATCTCTACCAAAAGGGGAAATAATACAACATCAAGTGGGATAAACCAAAACCCAGTTTTCATACACTTAACTTCAATGGATCTAAACTCGATTTTGGTGTAACATCCATTGGTTTTGTGATTTGAAATTACAATGGAGATTTGGTTTGCCTCGATGCAAAAAAAAAAACTTCAACTTGGTATTAAAAGCTAAAGCTTTTGCTCTTAAATATGGATTAGAAGTGGCTATCAGATTACAAATTAAAAATATCAAAATCGAGGGTGATAATTTGTGTGTTATCAAGGCACTCTAGGGTTCGTGAAATTGCCCGTGGGAGGTCAATATGATTTTATCCGACTATAGACTAGATTTTTGTTTTTTTGACAAATTCTAGATCATACATGTTTTTAGAGAAGTGAATCGTGTTGTAGACCGATTGACCCATTTGGGAACTTTGACCCCTAACACCAATTTTTTGGATGATCTCGAACTTCGAGTTCTCATCCACAATGATGCTTTAGTTTGGATTACCTCTCGTAGGTAGCCTAACCTAACCGCTTTCCGTTATCAAAAAAAGGTCATTTTGTGGCCTCTACAAAAGCCTCTAATTTGTGGCCATCGTCCATTCGTTGGATATTAGCTCTAGTTTAGGTTATATCATTTTGTATCGCTATTCATAGTTTTGTCGTTATTGACTTTACCCTAGTTCGCATGCCATTTTTAATTATTTTATGGCTGATTTCTTATATATAATTACTAGTGGTCAAGTCGTGCTACACACAATTCAATTTACTTACCATTAATTGTATATACATTATTTGTGATCTAAAAACTAATAAAATTAAAAACTAATCTAATAATACGATATCTTCTTCCTCATTACCGTATGTTTCTCATAGGCGCATACAGTAGTGTACCTTTCGTATTGATTATGTTGTGATCATGCGGTGATCATGGGAAACTAAAAGTGGGAAGACTTCTAGTAATGGGATAGTGTTTGATATGATACCTTGGTTTATATCATGCTTGTGAGGATTCTAGTATGGATAGTGATTTGCGGAAGTTGGACTTGACCTGTTACAGGTAAGTCCTTGGGACTTACTTAACTGCTATTGTTTATTGATTGAATGCTTGAGTGGTGATTGTTTATGTGGTTCTAGCATGTTGTTATTTATGTATAACCGACTTGTAATTTTTAACACCCCAAATTCTGAGAACTCGGGGAGCTACTAGTTAGGACCTCACAATGGGTCCCGACCATAGTTTGACAACAATTATTACTTGGATCTTACAATAAGGCACAAAAGTATTTAAAACGTTTGAAAACTGTAATAATATATACATGGAGAATATGTATCAGCCTTACAAGAAAAGCTACTAAAATGATGCCTATAAAGAACAGAAGACATCCCCGTCCCCAACTAAATGAGTACGTGGACCCGGCTGACCATTTCCTCTGGATCTCTCTACAACTGTCTTAACCTGCAAGGCATCTACAAGCGGTATAAAACCGTTAGCTAACATTCTATGCATAAGTATAAAAGGTAAAAGCACAAACACACAACATACACAATCAACATGCAACACTCAATCCTTTTATTATCTTTAATTAGGTGATACGTTATTACTAATGATACTTATTTTGTGACACGAGGGATTCCCAAACCTCACCCCTGTCCCCGTTTACCAACACGGAATGGTACTAATGCATCTGACCGTCTACCGGACTGGGCTGGTCGCAGGGAACCTCCTAGACTCTCGCAAGAGCTAGGCAGATGATGTCACGACCCGTTATCATACACTTGGGTCAATTACGTAAATAATAAAGTCGGCCTAATCCGGTTTCGTTGTTTATCATAACTAACAAATACCACTCATACACATTACACTCATACAAGAAGCCAGCTAAGTAAGTCCGTGGACTTACCAGAATCAAATCTCGACTCTCTCTTAACCACCACTAAATCCGTAAGTGCAGAAGTCAGTTGCCTGTCAGAGGAGGCACGTGGGTCAACACATTTCCCTGGATACTTAGACCACCCACAATGGTAGGTTTTAAACTATAAAATATATTAAATCTCTAACTATAATTATAAAATATGTTTAGAAACTTTTCTGAAATCTTCTATTTCCATACAAGGAGAGAGAAATTTTTATGTCATGTGATTGGTACATGTGTCAAACAAAGAGTGATATCTCTTTTTTCTATTTTTAAAGCAATTTGATTTACACTTAATTGAATATTTTGGTCAATATAAATATATTTTGACAAACTTTGTTGTATTTAATATTTATATTTTATTTTTATCTATCCATAGAGTATAATATTGAATATATATTTAGATCAATAGTTATTTTATGAAGTAATATTCAATATGAGTGATGGTTGGTGATGTTAATATTTATTATAAATATATTTTATTAATTTTTATTTAATAATATTTATATTTTATTTTTATCTACCCATAGAGTCCAATATGAAATATATTTGGAAGGATAATAAAATATTTTTTAATCTTATGTTGGAAATTAGTAGTTTTATGCATGATTTCTATTGGTGTATTTGTTTTTTTTTATTTTGTATCTTATTTTGCAATTATTATTTTAATGTCTTTGTGTGTTTTTAATTTTTGATGAAGTGTTTATTGGAAATCTTATTTTTATTAGTTAATTATAAATAAAATGAATAATATCAATATTTGAAAAATAATATAAATATGTTGGGTAAATAAATATAGAGTTAAGAGACCGAGAGTTAAGAGACTATGAATGTAGATAAAAAGTAGATGGAGTTTTATAAGCTGATGTGGCGGAGAGAGAAAGTTTAAAAACTTTGGTATAAACTCTAACCATTGTGGGTGGTCTTATAAGTCTAAAACTCTTAAGATATACGATTCTATGTGCAGAAGTTATTACAATGTTTATTTAAGGTAAAATGACTATTTTACCCTTAGTCCCGGAACTTTCAAAAACTCAGAATATGTACTTAAATTATAATTTGAGGCTAACTAACCATATTCTACTCCCTAGGATGATTTTAGGTAACAACTAGAAAAACTACCCATTTTCTATTTCCCGAAAAGTCACTAAAGTCCAACTACAACTTCAAATATAAAATTCGAATAATCTTATAAAAACTCCGAAATAATTCCCTAGATCATCTATGATATTCCATCTACTCATAGGAGAAAGAATTTCTTAAAACTGTTAAAACATCGCTTCTACAAAAATTTCTAAAGTTGGTTACAACACTTAACAAGCAGCACACTGTCTTAACTTTGAAAAATCATAACTCCTAAACTACTCGCTGGATTTATCCCAAATTTTGATATGTTCCACTATAAAATATTATCTTTAATATATCCAAAATTCAGCCGCAAAGGAGATCAAAATCCTATTTAAAACTATCTCACAAAACCGAATTTCAGCACAACAGAAAAACTGCTTACGACTCAATCTTGGAAAAATCATAAATCCCAAACCACTTGCTGGATGCCTCTCAAATTTTAATATGTTCTACAACAATATGTCAACTATATCATATCCAAAATTCAAGCCCAACGGAGATTAAGAGCTTATTCAAAACCATCTCACAAAACAACATCACTTGTTGTTTCCCCAACACTCAGCACATATATAAAAACTACATGAGGAGTCCACTTTGCAACATCATAACTCTCAAACCGTAACTCCAATTCTTCCCAAATATTAGTATGATCTACTATATACTACTGACTACAACATATCCAAAATTCAGCAATAAAGGAGGAGTATAACTTACTCAAATCTTGAACCGAAGTTGACTGTTCTTCACTTCTGAAAATTCAGAAAACTGAAAGATGTAACAGCTCTCTGAAGTTGCTCCTTTGGGATGAAATGTATGGGTTTAAATGTGGTTTAGAGGAACCCATTGACACATAAACATGGAGGGGAAGTAAGGGGGTAGATGTGGGTCTTACCCGACTCCAAAAATCGAAGGGATGCTTGTCCACTGTTCGTAGGAGGTGAGGGGAAGGTACAGTCCAGGAGACGGCTTCTATTGCGAGATCGAAGGGCTGGAGAAGGGTGCGGCTTTTGTCGAGTCTGCAGGAGGCGACGGGGAGGACGGAGTGAGGATGGCCGCCTGCAGCCCAGCGCTGCTGTCGTTGGTGTGCAGAAGACGGAGATGAGGGAGGACGCTGGTACGTTTGGCTGAAGCGGCGTGTAGAAGACGGAGAGGAGGGAGGACGCTGGTACGTTTGGCTGAAGCGGCGTACAGAAGACGGAGACAAGGGCAGAAGCGTTACCGATACTCTCCTCTCTTCTGGCGTGAAATCAGGAGTAGTTACAGGGATTTCTTGCCTTAATTCCACAGTTGTTACGTGTGAGTTAAGAGGAAAGAAAAAACGTTGTTGAACTTCACCTTCCAGTTGGGCTCGAGTTGTCGTTGGGCCGGCACACAAGTTGTATTGGTAGGCCATCTGCTCCTTCATGTGGTTGGGCCGGCAGCAAGCAAGGCTGAAGCAAAGGCCAAGGTATGGGCTGAAGCAAGGAAAAGAAAACAAAAGAGAGATGGACTTGAAATAAGAGGGAAAACTATGTGGGCTGAGTTTGTCAAACTTTGTCAAAACTAGTCATGACTTCGTCTTGATCTCGTCACTAGGACGTCATGACCTTGTCAAGGACAAGTCATATTATAAATTAGGGTTTGATGGATTAGGGTTTGCTATAAAATTCTTATCATTTTATGTTAAGTGGGGTTACATAAAATAATAAGATTTTCGAGATATTGTGCCCGACTAAGTAGACGGATAGGGATCAACGAATCGAAATCCGGTTTGCTACGGTATTAAACGGAATAAGAATTCCGGGTATTACATAATTGGCCCACGGGTAACGGGCGATGACAATCTGCTCAGCTTTCGTGAGGGAGTCTGGGAGGTTCTTCGCGACTAGGCCAAATGTGGTATATGGGGAGGGTATTGAACCACTCCATGGTGTATACGGGGAGGTACGCTGAACCACTCCAATTGGATAAAGGACCGGAGGCAAGAGTTGTAGACTTCTCGTGCCACAAGTGTAAATGGATAATGTGAATGACATGAAGAAACATAACTAAAAGAAATTTTGTGATAGCATTCTTTGTGTTTACATTCCTGTTTTATATGTGGTTGTGCTTAAGTGTTCTCCTTTATATTATAGTTAACTAACGGTTTATCCGTGATGTTAGATGTCATGCAGGAAAAGGTAGCTACTGAGTGAGCCAGATGATGTGGTTAGTTCGGGTTCCCGTACATGATAGGAAGGGTGTTGGTTTATGTGTTCTCTTTTGAGTATTGACGCTAGTAAGATAGTGGATTATAATAATAATAATAATAATAATAATTATTATTATTATTATTTTTATTACTATTATTATATAAAACCGAAGGGAAAAACAAATTACATGACGTTGGATGGGAGCCGACTAACAAGTTGGGCTCTACACCCTTTTTGAATAGAAAAAGTAATCCTAGTCAAAATAAAACAAGTACTCATACTATACCCGGTATCCCTTTAGTAACCGTGCCCAATCCTTTAAGGAGCTCCACCACGTCATCTCCCAAGTCACCAAACGTGAAAAAGGAAAAGGGAAGAAAGTGATACCCCTTGGAGCTACAAATAGCAAAATACTTCTTTCTCTTGTGTTCAGCAGTGACCCTCACAGATTTACCTGGAATGAAACTAGAAAGGCCAGATGAAGAGAAAGGAGATGGACTTGTGATGTCGACAGATGCGTCTTTTGTTCTTCCATATTTCGATCTTTAGCCTTGGGAATTTCTTCTTCTCCATCAGAATTTTGATCTCCATGTCGATTCGGATTAGGATATGTAAAGCTATCACTCAAAGTACCATCATCACTGATGAACCGAATAGGTGAATAATAAGGATATGAATACTCTAGAAGGGGGGTTGAATATAATATGAGAACTTTTTGCAATATTGTATATCAAGGCTTTGAAACTAATCTCAAGGCCTTGAAGTAGATGTGTGCGCTTAGTGTCAAAATTGTTTCTCAAGACTTTGAAGTGAATTTCAAGGTTTTGACTTCGAAACCTGCAAAAGATTGTTAGTCACAATATTAGCGATAGATTGCGGAATATAAAAGATCGACGCGATGATATGTTCACGAAGTTCTAAAGCCTACTCTCCACCTAGGGTTTCGACCCTAGGATTCTAACTATCTATTATCTACTTTTTGTGAGTCCTAGATATAACCTAGAAGAACTTCCCTTCTTCCTTCAATGTAGCCTCAATGCTACGATCTAGTTAACTCTATTATAGCAATAATAGCCTAGTTACTTCGTAACACACTCAAGTATAACACTCTCTTGATATACCACTGAAGCTCTTGTGTTTATCTTCACTCTAAGGAAGTATACTAATATAAGCTTTTAAAGAGGAAGAAAACTTTTGGATCGATGAAGATGTTTGATCGCTTGAAGACTTGGTTTTTCCTTTGAGTTAGCACTTGCGTATTTTCTTCTTCAATCGCCATAATCATTTATAGTCTTCTATGGAGATCTTCTTTAGCCGTTGTAAGATAGTCGTTCTAACGTTTCTATTTCTCCATAGAATACGCTAGGGGTGGGCATGGGACGGGATGGGATAGGGGTCGTCCCGTGTCCTGTCCCGCAAGTTATTTGCGGGGTGGGACGGTACGGGATTTATGTATTTTTTTCTTCGTCCCGCGCGGGCCTTGTCCCATGTGGGACGGGACGGGATGTGACGAATCCCGCAAAAATTATGCACCGATTATATTCAATATGTATACCTGTTTTCTCTCATGTTTAAAGACACAAATAATCGGGGGAAAAACTCGATACCTAATTATCGATTCATAACGCCTACATTAGTAGTTAATATATTGAAAACAAATTCAAGTTACATCTAAGTGTATTACCGATTCAAATTCAAAAAATAACAACAAATAATTTACAGAAAATTACATTTATGTAACTATCGATTACAATTGTGGGAATCCACAAATACAAGGGTGATGGAACGGACTAGACCAAGGGCGGCAATGGAACGTAAAGAATGAGTGAATGATTGATGAAAATGAGTGAATGAGTGAATGATTGATGAATCGTAAAGAATGTGTGAATGATTGATGAAAATTTATCGATCTAATAATTTTGAAAATATAAAAATATTTTTAAAAATAATATTTTAAAAATTAAAAATTATGTATATTATTTATCTATATAATATTTATAAAAAATATTATTTATATATATGCGGGACGGGACGGGATTAACCGGGATGGGAAGTCTCCGTCCCGCGTCCCGTCCCGTACATTTTTTGCGGGACAAGACGGGACGGGATACACATTTTTTTTCAAATCCCGCCGGGATCGGGACGGGACGAAATTAACCGAGATTTATGCCCACCTCTAGAATACGCTGCTTGGTTGACGTGAAGTAGCAGTTGTAAGATCTTCTTTCTCCAGTCCTAGATCTTCTCTCTTCTACTTCTTCTCTTTGATGACCGATGAAGATCTTCATCACCGTATCTTCTTGTTAGGTCTTTAGAATATCTTCTCTTATCTTCTTTCCAAGCCGTTGAGAGTCTTCAATCCAGCCGAGATCTTCTCTTGAAATCTGTTGAAGATCTTTGAGTATCTTTTACTTTGAACCGAGATCTTCTCCTTGAAATGCCGCACACGATCTTCAATCCAGTTGAGATCTTCTTCTTGAGTTTCCGTTGGAGATCTTCTTGGTGGATTGGTTTCCCTTTGAAAATCTTCTCCTAGATTATGTCTTTTGGTTGTTGTAGATATGTGATGACATGATTTATGACACTAGATTAGGCACTCTTTTAGGTAGTTTTTCCTTTCATTCATGCATAGTTTTGCCTTAGTTCGGGACGTTTACGCTTACTCGAGTCATATTGTCAGAGTAGACGTCTACACGAACATTTGTCAGTTTTTAGGTCTTTTGGGGAGCTTTTATACATTATTGATCACATCCGAGGATCAAGCCTCGTGGCGACCCGAATTCAAGGTTCCAACGAAGCAAGCTTGGAGGAAAGAAGAACGCAAGGACCTTAGTTGGTGCGAACCGTGCACCAGCTATTGGGTAGCCATGATCCAAACCTTGCTTCCACTGATATCGGTCCAAGGCTAACCAATCTCGGCCGAGATGCTTTCTGAAGCAACCAAGATCGCCCTTTGGACCACCCACGACACTTGACACATTTTTCCTACCCACGACTTTGGCTCCCATGATGGATGAAAGGAGTTGTATTACAGCCTGCACACTTTTTGCAGGGGAAGATCCTCATTCTTTTTTGGAAGATCCATAATGCGGGAGAAGGAAGGAAAAATACTCCCTTGAAAGAGAAAAAGAAGAAGAAGAACACACATTTCATAGAGATTAGAGTGAGTTTTGAGAGATTTGTAGAGAGGAAACTTGTGAGAGATTGCTGAGCTCGTTTTGAATCTACTCTTGGAGACTTGTAAGCTTAATTTGAACTCTTTATTAACCTTTGTTCTTGCTTTGATTTGCTTTACTTCTCTTCATCTAACTATGGCATGCATGTATGTTGATATGATGATGAATGAACTTAAAATGATTGTTGTTGACTAAGTAGCATGTGATTCTGGAGTGATGGATGGAAGGTTATGGCTAGGATGATGATAGATTGAGCTTAGATGTACCTTAGGATAACTTGGATGCTCATAACCTAACTCACCTTAGGATATCGACATGTTCTTCATCCATTTCGGCCGAGATGTTCTTGATCCACCCGAGATTTGTGAGTTGTTGTTCTTATGATGATATATCTTCATGTTAGAAAGTTTGAGAGTTGAAATCCTAGTATTTGTTGAGCCTAATCTAGCATTAGGGTGACCTATGTTAGTAAACTAAGTGAGGGAAGTGACCTATCCGGTAATTCCCGCTCTTAGGTATAGAAGAAGACCAACACTAGGTAGTAGTGAGCCAAAAAAGCCGCTATTGGACTAAGTGTGCTAGGATCGTTACTTAGGACTTGCCTTTCCGAGACTTACCCGGTAAGGAGAGGTTTGACCCCTAAGTAGTGACCCGATTTGTGTAGAATTCCCAACCTTAGGTTCCTTGAGACTTACCCAGTAATAGGACCTTAGTTGCAGGACTAGCGGAGCATGAGACCTACCCGGTGATTGATCCCATTAGTGAAACGCTCTATCCCAACATTACCGCAGCTTGTCCTAGTTTGATTAGAAGCTTGAGTCCTTGCCATAACTGGAAGTCCGAATCTCTAAAATCCGCTTTCATACCTTGATCTTATATTTCGTGTTTGTGTTGCTGATTGGTTTACAATATTTCATGATTGTGATCTTTGCTTGATCACCATAAAACCTATCCAAAAACATATAATTTTCATTTCTTTATTCCTTTCTCCTTTCTTAGTCTAGACTCATACTATCCATGATCATTGCATTGTTCAATTTCACCTTAGTCTTTGTGTTCGGCCTCGGAATGCTTTGCTTTCTACGAAACAACCCATACAGTTTGGGTTCGCTAGGAGTTTAGGAGAATAGATCGAGTTTATAAATTTAAGGCTTTTGCGTGGTACATTTCTAGTGTAACATGCTTTTGGCGCCGTTGCCGGGGACTAGGACTAGATTGAATAATTGTGTGTGATTGTTTATAGTTTAGGTCTTTCTTTTGCGTGTGATCTTGTTTGGTTTTTGTCTTTGATTTTTCAGGAATTCTCCCATTCTTTAGGTGCATGCAATGATCTCGTGGTAAGTGATTAACTCCATTCAATCCCAAACTTGAGAAGACCCTTAAATCGATAACCAAAGGTGTTAAGAAGAAGAAGGAGATGAACGAAGCAAACCTTAGGGCTTGAGTTGAATGAAGCTTTAAAGCAAATAAGGCTTAGGGATGAAGCTTTGGAAAATGAGAAGAGACTTGCAAATGAGAAGCAAGAAGCTACTAGGAGGGAAATTGAGGAAATTAGGCAAGCTCTTGTGCAATGGAAGCTTAATCTTCGTCAACAACCGCCTCCACCACCGCCTCAACCGGCGGTACATGTTCGGGTAGAGCCAATTATTATTGAGGAGCCACAAACACTTGGCTAACGCATGAGTCTAGCTCAAAGAGTTCACCGTCCGGGTGTTAATTTAGGAGATCCCGCAGGTCATGACTTTGAGCTCCGCCCTCAAGTGCTACAAATGATTCTAAACAATCAATTTGGGGGGATGGAAGGAGAGTCGCCGCATCAACACCTTATGAACTTTGAGATCTTGATGGAGACTCTAAGACCACCTAGATTAGAGAGAAACAATCATAAGCTAAGGGCTTTTTCCTTCTCACTTAAGGATAAAGCCTTGGCTTGGTACCAATCCATACCACTAGGACGAGTGACTACTTGGGAGGAGATGACAACCGAGTTTCTAACAAAGTTCTTCCCGCCTTCCAAGACAACCGAACTAAGAGGGAAGATAAATGCCTTCACCATGAAGGATAAAGAGAGCCTATTCAAATCTTGGGAGAGATTCAAGGATCTCCTCCTAGATTGTCCACATCATGGAATCCCGAAGATAGAGCTTTTTGGAGATTTATTTCAAGGGGCTTGCTAAGGATAGCCAATTTAAGCTCCAATCACTTTCCGAAGGAACATTTATGAAGAAGAATGTGGATGAGGCTTGGGAGTTCGTAGAGAAGCAAGCATTGGTGATAGAAAAATACTCCCATAGGAAGAGTGATGGGAGGAGACCGAGAGCTTATGAAGTTAGTGAAGTGACCATGAGAAACTACAAACGTGATACAATCAACAATGAGTTAAAGTCCTTGAGGGAGTTGCGTGCTACCACAGTGAAGAACCAATCAACTCCTCTAGTGCAAGTACAAGCTCAAGAAATTCTGGCTTCTAAGGAGGAAGATGTAAATTATATGGGGAGGAGTAACTTCAATGAGGGCTATCAAGGCCCAAGGAATTACAACAACCGGAACTTTAACAACTACCGCCCCAATCACAACCATCCCGGGTTCTCTTACTCAAACCCTGACGGTGCTTTAAACCCTCACGCTTCCACAACCCAAGCACCACCACCGAAGGCTTCACAAGAGCCTCCACCCTGTTTTGCTCAACCTCCAAAGGATAGGACCGAAATGATGTTTGAACAGTTGCTTGGAAGGTTGAGTGGACTTGAGAGTACCGTGACATCCATCTCCAAAGTTCAAAAAAAGGTAGTAGAAGCTCAAGTGTTCCAAAAGGTGGGTGAGACACAAGGAGATCCGGGGAAGCTTCCAAGAAGAACAGAGCACAACCCAAGAGGGCAAGTGCTAGCAATTACCACTAGGAGTGGACTGAGCACAAATGATCCCTTGCCTAAGGGAGTTGAAAAGGGGAAGCAAGTCATGGTGGAAGAGGAGCCAAAGCAAGATGAAGGATGCAAGAGCAAGTGTTCCAAAAGGCGGGTGAGACACAAAAAGATCCAGGAAAGCTTCCCGGAAGAACCGAGGACAACCCAAGAGGACAAGTTCTAGCAATTACCACTAGGAGTGGACTGAGCACAAATTATCCCTTGCCTAAGGGAGTTGACAAGGGGAAGCAAGTCATGGTGGCAAAGAAGCCAAAGTAAGATGAAGGATGCAAGAGCAAGGAAGATGAGCCAACATATGTGCCACCTCCACCATACAAGCCACCACTACCGTTTCCCTAATCACGAGCAAGAGCTCGATTAGACAAGCATTTCGGTAAATTTCTTGAACTTATGTTTAAGTTGCATATTAACATTCCGTTCATGGATGCGATTTTGGGTATCCCGGCCTATGGTAAATTCTTGAAAGAGATACTCTCTAACAAGAGGAAGTTGGAGGAGTATGAATAAGTGAGAATGATGAAGAGATCTTCCGAGTTGATACAAATCATGGGGGTGGAGATGCTTTCTAAGCTGCGAGATCCGGGTTCATTTTGTGTGCCGATTGGTGTGGGTGAAGTGCAATATGAAGCTCTATGCGACCTTGGTGCTAGTGTGAGCATGATCCCGCTTGTACTATGCAAAAGGGTTGGGCTAGGAGAGCCAAATCCGGTCAAGATGACCTTTATATGACGGACCGATCCATCACTCATCTAGTAGGAATACTTGAGGACATCCCGGTGCAACTGGGAAAGTTCTATGTGCCAATTGACTTCGTCAACTTGGACATCTCGACGGATTATCCCGTTCCCATCATCTTCGGAAGGCCATTTCTAGCCACATCCGGATGTCTTGTAGATTGCAAAAATTGGAACCCTCTCATTCAACATTGGAGAGGAGCACATCAAGTTCAAACTGTCCACAATGGTGAATGAGCCAGCTTTAGATGAAGATGTCTACAACATTGATGATGAAGAGGAGTGTAGGTAAGTTGTGAGCTCCATCTTGATTAAGGACCCCTTAGAGAAAGTTCTTAGCATGAGCATCATGAAAGAAGGAGTTGAAGAGGATTGCAATGAAGAGATCCAAGCCTTGTATGCACTAGAAGAGGAAGCAAGTGTTGAAATTGAAGTACTCGAAAGAGGAAAGAAAGTTGGCATCGATCTCGGTTGCAAGCAGATCATTCGGCCGAGATGGTGTTTGGACCCATATGAGATTTTACAAAAGAATCTCACCTCGACCTAGATCTCAGCCAAAATGGCCCTAGGCCATCTGAGGTCCTTGAACTTCAAGAAGGGCTTCCAATTGTTGTTGATGAAGCTTCAAGGTTTCTTGGGGAGTCTTCCATGGCTTTGGAATCATCTAAGTTTGAGCTATATGGGTCAAACCCAACCATTAAAGGTCCTCCTAAACTTGATCTTAAACCTCTCCCTTCTCATTTAAAGTATGCTTTTCTTGGTTCAAATTCTATATATCATTTGATTGTGAATACATCTTTGAGTGATGATGAGCTTAAGAAGCTTTTGACTAAATTGAAATTGCATAGGAGAGCTATAGGTTACACTATTGATGACCTCATTGGCATTAAACCATCCTTGTGCATGCATAAAATCTTAATGGAAGATAACCATAAACCATCTATTGAACCTGAAAGGAGATTGAACCCAAATATAAAAAGTAGTAAAGAAAGAGATCCTTAAATTGCTAGATGTGGGAATCATTTTTCCAATTTCGGATAGTAAATGGGTTAGTCCCGTACATGTAGTGCCTAAGAAGGGTGGTATGACCTTAGTAGCCAATGAGAACAATGAACTTATCCCGACTAGGACGGTTATGGGTTGGAGGATGTGTATTGACTATAGGAAGCTTAACGTGGCCTCTAGGAAAGATCACTTCCCTTTCCCCTTTATTGACCAAATGCTAGAAAGGTTAGCTCAACAGTCTTACTTTTGTTATCTAGACGGTTATAGCGGGTTTTTCCAAATTACAATCCACCCGGATGACCAAGAAAAAACTACATTTACTTGTCCATGTGGAACATTTTCATATAGGAGGATGCCATTTGATCATTGTCTTGCTAACTTATCTTAGGTGTTGAAGAGATGTGAGGAAACTAACCTTGTGTTGAATTGGGAGAAATGCCACTTCATGGTTAGTGAAGGTATAGTGTTGGGACATTTGGTTTCCCATCGATGCACTGAGGTTGATACGACTAAAATTGAGACAATAGAGAAGTTGCCACCACCTACCTCAGTGAAAGGAGTAAGGAGTTTTTTAGGGCATTCCGGTTTTTACCGGAGGTTTATTAAAGATTCCTCTAAAATTTCTAAGCCTCTCACTAACCTATTAATGAAAGAAGTTGAGTTTGTTTTCTCATAGGATTGCCTTGAAGCTTTTTGTAGGTTGAAGGATACTTTGATCACCGCCCCGATTATGTAACCCTCGGATTGGAGCTTACCGTTCGAGGTGATGTGTGATGGGAGTGGCGTGGATGTTGGGGCTGTGCTAGGACAAAGGAAAGATGGGCTTACACATGCCATCTATTACGCTAGCAAGACGCTAGACGAGACCCAACTCAACTATGCCACCACCGAGAAGAAGTTGCTAGCGGTGGTGTATGCTTTTGAAAAGTTCCGCACATATCTATGGGAGCCAAGGTGATTGTGTACACGGATCGTGCTTCAATCTATTATCTACTCACAAAGAAGGATGCCAAACCTCGTCTAATCCTCCAAGAATTCGACTTGGAGATTCAAGACAAGAAGGGGTCCGAAAACTGTGTAGCGGACCACCTAAGTAGGCTTCCTCCATTGGAGAATGAGAAAGACGAGATCCCGATTGACGATTCATTCCAGGATGAACAATTGCAAGTGGTGGAGTGTTTATTCCATGTATCTAGAGGAAGAGAGCCATGGTTAGCGAATATAGTGAACTATTTGGTTTGTGAAGAAGTGCCTCCGGGTTTGTCCTTTGCCCAAAGAAAGAAGTTTTTCAAGGACGTGAGACACTATTTTTGGAGCGAGCATCTCTTGTTCAAGAGATGACTGAATGGAGTCTTCCGAAGATGTATTCTGGAGGACGAGATGGAGAGCGTGATCCGGCATTGCCACTCTCTACCATATGGAGGACACGCTAGCTCACACAAAACATGTGTCAAGGTATTACAATCCGGATTTTATTGGCCTAATTTGTTTTGTGATGTGCAAAATTTTGTTGTGACATGTGACGCTTGTCAAAGGACGGGAAACATTTCAAGGAGAAACGAGATGCCATTGATCAATATTCAAGAGGTGGAATATTCGACGTTTGGGGTGTGTACTTCATGGGTCCATTCCCCTCTTCATGTGGCAACCTTTACATCCTCTTGGCGGTGGACTATGTATCAAGGTGGGTGAAAGCAATCGCCTTTCCCACAAATGACGCCAAGGTAGTGGTGCGGTTCTTCAACCGAGTGAACATCACCGCTAGGAACTTTGGAGCATTGATGGCCAAGTATGGGGTGACTCACAATATGGCAACACCTTCTCACCCCCAAACAAGTGGGCAAGTTGAGATCTCTAACCGGGAGATCAAGGGAATTTTAGAGAAGACGGTGTCAAGGACTAGAAAGGATTGGGCCATGAGGCTTGATGATGCCTTGTGGGCATATATAACTGCCTTCAAAACGCCAATTGGAACAACCCCCTACAAGTTGGTTTATAGCAAGTCATGCCACCTCCTGATTGAAATGGAGCATAGGGCGTATTGAGCCATTAAGTGGATAAACTTTGACATCAAGGAGGCCGATGAGAAGCAGATGCTTGACATAAATGCACTTGAGGAGCTCCGACTCGATGCTTACGAGAATGCCCAAATCTACAAAGAGAGAACAATGCGGTGGCATGACAAGCGCCTCATTCTGAAGGAGTTGAGTGAAGAAGACATGGTCCTTCTCTTCAACTCGATGTTGCGGATCTTTCCTGGAAAGCTAAAGTCGAGATGGACTGGCCCGCATGTGGTGAGGAAGGTCTTTTCTCATGGAGTGGTAGAGATTGAAGGAGAACATTATGGGAACTTTAAGGTGAATGGGAACCGTTTGAAGAAGTACATCCGGGAAGCCCCAGTTTATGTGATTGCCCCAATCCACCTTGAGTAGATGCTCCGGAGTTTGTTCTAGTTAAAGGCCTTAAAGAAGCGCTTCTTGGAAGGCAACCCAAGGGTACATATCTTTCCCTTTTTGTTTTGCATTTATTTTCCTTTTTGCTTTTGTGTGTGTGTTTTCTTTTGGTTTTGATGATAGGATTTAGGAGTTGTGATGAGTGTTGATGTTGTTGGAGGCCATGTGTGGACCTTATGAATTCGTTGGAGTGAAGTGCAAGATCCAAGCACTTATGCAAGGGAGAAGCTGAATGTAATCTCGGCCGAGATGGCTCTTGGCCATCCGAGATTTCCTATGCAGGGAGTCACCTCGAACCAATACCTCGGTCTAGATGTGATGGTGGTCCGAGATCCCTCTGCTGGACCATAGCTTGCATTAGTGTTTACCCGTACTTCAAGATGCAACTTGCATTTTCATCTCCATCCGCCACCACTACACTTGAGTGAACCGGAATACCGACATCCCGACTTTTTACATTGTGAGAAATTCTTTCACTCTTTGTTTAACTTTCACATTGGGGACAATGTGAGTTTTAAGTATGGGGTGGGGCTTTCATGATTCGTTGCATGATCACATCTAGGATAGTTTCATTTTATTGTCACACGTTTCTTTTCATGATTTACATTGTACATACATATCTCAAAATTCCAAAAAATTGAAAAATATAAAAACTTTTGTGGTTCTAAGTTTGGGTATGACCCTAATGATGATTTTTGTTTTGTGGATTGGCTATGGATGGCCTTGTGTGTTTAATGAATTTATGCATATGTGGACTTGAATACTTTGCTTGAATCCCATATATGGATTGTGATGATGATGGTTTTCTAGGTTGGATTAAGAATTGATGGTTGAAATTGCCTAATAGTTCTTACACATCATCGAGGAATGATTAAGGCAATTAATTTCTCTCTTATTCTCATCTTGATCATATTGTTTGAAGCACCTCACTTGGAATGAAAAAGTTAACCTCTTTTGACCCATCCGGGAATTAGGAGCATGATAGTGTGATGAGCATGTGAAAAGCAAGTGTGGGGTGATATGAAGTGAATGAATGTGGTGAATGAAGTTGTTGAATGTGTTGTGAAAGTGTAGAAAAAAAAGGTTTGGGGACGTTGGTTTTGATGACGAGTAACTCGGCACCATTCACATAATCGGCTGTTTGTGTCTTGCCAAAGTCGGATTAACCAATTGTCCTAACGAGACTTGGTATGTGCATCCGGTGTGAAGCACCTCGGAAAAAAAATCCCGAGGACCGCTAATCAACAAGGTTTTGACTTTTGTGTACCACTTCCACTTCCTCAAGTGAATAAGATTAAAAAAAAAAAAAAGAAAAAAGAAAAAGAATGAAAAGAAAAAGGAGAAAAATACACTTTGGTGGATGAAGAACAAAAATGAGTTGTGGTTTAGTTCCTTTCCTGGATAAGAATCACATGACCTAAGAAATTCCCAGCTATTGGCACATTTTTTGGCCTATTCATTACTAAGTCCTTAAGACCTATTTGCATATGTGTTATGACTTAGTAATTTAGATTGGATTTTCTAATGATCATCTTGACAGTCTTGTTTTTGCCTTTCATGTATGTTTTTGAGTTAAGTGTGATCGTCTTATCGTGCCTTTATTCCTTTAATACATGATTGCTCACCCATTGCAATTGAAACATCACTATGAAGGTGATCCATGTTCAGAAGCACAATTCCAAAAAGATTTTTTTATTTTTCCGCATTCATAATTCATGTCATCTCGTAGCCTAAATTTGAACCTTGCTCGGGGACGAGTGTAACACCCCGAATCCGCGGGACTCGGAGTGCCACATTGGGCTAGGATCTCACAATGGATCCTAACCCTAACATGACAACAAGTTCACTGGACCTTACAACATGATACTGATAGATATAAAAACAAATACATAAAACTGTAAAAACTGTACAACCAAAAGGTAAGACAACATAGCCGAGTATATAAACCAACACCCTCACACAGGAGGTAAGAAAAGATCATCCTCACGCAGGAGGGAAAAGGTAAACAAACCCAAAAGCCCACAACAACCTATGTACGAGACGTCCTTGGCCTACCACCCTGCTAGATCACCCAACCTCATGCCTATCCTGTGGGGCATCTACAACATGGTAATAAACCATTAGCTGGCCATACATATATATAGAGTAATGCATAAGCACAATCACAATCAAGGAAAGATAAACACATCAGCATGCTTTCACACATTTACCCGTTTGATCATCTCAATATAATGGTCATTCACTCAAATCGTATATATAAATATATATGAAATTATGTGACACGAGGACCGATACATCCTCGTCTCTGAGCCTGCTAGCCAGCTGCACAAGTATCGGGCACACAATCCATGTACCCTGTGGGAGTGGATTGTGCCCTTCTTGTAAAGTCAGTCTGGCCTGACATCAAAGAACCTCCCAGACTCCACGGTGGGATGAAAGGGAAAGGTTATCACAACCACGCATATGGTACAATCAATAAAATATAGGTCGGTATAAACGACATCTCATGCTATCATAGCAACATACAAATCACACACTACTCTTGCAAATACCCAATATAAGGATGGCAGTTAAGTAAGTCCTACGGACTTACCTCAACCTTGATCAAACTCAACCACGATCACCTCTACACTGGAGAGACAACACAACCTATAAACAGGGCATAAAGAGATATATCAATCTCCTAACAACACAAGGGTCACACCTAGACCCAATGAGATCCATAGGATCATCCTCAACCTAAACTCACAATCTAATGAGCCTCAAGAGCCATACAAGGCATAAACCGATCATAACCTCAATCAAACACATCCTCACACCTCTAGCATGATCCTATACTCTCATACTACGAACGGAGGGAACAAAGGCATCCTAAGGAAAGCCTAGAAGCACACACTTCTGCAAAACCAAGAGAAGACCCTTGTTGATGCAGGTGGCGCAGGGGTGGCTCACTAGTGGCGCAGGGGCGGATCCTGGTCGGCACAGGAGCGGCGACAAGGGGACGCAGGGGCCGCTAGACAGCAGAAGACACCACCTTAGTCCTTTCTTCACTCTTTCCTTTGATTATTTACTCCTTCTTCACTCCAACAACAACATACATATAGAACATACATATATATACATCAACACAAGCCAAACATGGCTGAAACATGCTCCAAGCCTAAGGAATCTAATCTAGGCTAAGGAAAGAGAGGAAAAGAAGAAGAAAAGAAGAAAGAAAGAAGAGAAGCCATGGAAGCTTACCAACCAAGCTCTCCAGGAGATCAGCACCACATCAACACACATCACGCTGGCTCAACAAGGCACAACAACATCAACCAACATCAAAGCCAAGCATAGCTATCCAAAACTCTCACAAACTCACAAAACTCAAGAGAAGATCAACAAAGATGATCCAAGGGAGAAGAGAGAAGAACTTGCATGTAAGGAGAGAGAGGGATGGAGCTGAGAATGGTAAACCCTCATCAAAGGGAGAAGATGGATAAAAAGAGTAAAGCACGGGCCAAAGAGTCAAAGAAGACAACTGCAACACACAGAGCCCCGGGGCGGACTTTGTGATCCGCAGGGGCGGCCCAGACAAACCGCAGAGGCGCCCTCTCGGTCACGTAATAGTAGTCCAGGCACAATTCTTGCCCTTTACACACTCTCTCAGCAACTCAGCAACTAGGCTCTTACATCTCACCCCCCTAAAAACAAGTTTCCTCCCGAAACTTGCAAGATTCCAAAACCTCTCGGATCCAAAAGCCGAGGTATAACTCGCTCTCTCTATCGGAGATATCACAATTCCGCTTAGAAGGCCAGAACCTATACAAATCTATAACCTCAAGCATAAACAAGGAGGAATCATCAACTCCAGAAAATAGGGCCATAACGCTACCCAAAGGTGTAGAGGAATCACATCTCTCGCCATACCACATCACAAGGCATAGAGGAAACACATCTCTAGCCAAACATAATCATATACATTGCATGGAGGAATAACATCTCCAATGAAACTATGTCCATCAAGTAGCATGGAGGAAAGAACCATCTCCAACTGAATCCTAATCAACTCAGATAGCATGGAGGAAAGAACCATCTTCAGTTGTAACAAACATCAGACTCAAATAGCATGGAGGAAGTAATCATCTCCAGCCATAATATACATCACGCTAGCACAAGAAGATCTAATAAGATCATAAAACATAACATAGATAGCATGGAATAAGCACATAAACACATACTCCCCAAGGTAGCACTAAGATCTACTCATCGACCCTAGATACATCTATCTCAACATAGAACTCTGGATAGTTCCTCTAGATACTATCCCCAGTCTCCCATGTAGCCTCCTCAGGTCCACGTCTAGACCACTGTATCCTCATCATAGGCATGTCCTTCGAACGTAGGCGTCTCACACCTCGCTCTAAGACTACAATAGGATGCTTAGTAAAGGTGTGGTTTGGCTCCACCACCAAATCATTATAACTCACAATGTGCCTCAGATCTAGTATATACTCTCTCAACTGAGACACATGGAACACAAGGTAAACACCCTCTAACCTCGGAGGCAAAGCTAATTTGTAGGCTGCCCTCCCAACTCTATCCAATATCTCGAAAGGACCGACATATCGGGGACTCAACTTCTCCTTTATGCCAAAACGTTTGACGCCACGCGTCGGAGATACTCTCAACCAGACATGAGCTCCTACCCTGAACTCTAGAGGTCGACGCCTCTTGTTTGCATATGACTTCTGGCGAATCTGTGTAGCAAACATCCTCTCTTTGATCTGCGCTACTCGAGCCATATCATCCTGAATCTGCTCTAGCACTATCTCACTAATACTGCTAGGCTCATCTTAGTATAAAGGTGTACGACACCTACGTCCATACAGTGTCTCACAAGGAGCCATCCCAATAGATGCATGCCAGCTGTTGTTGTATGAGAACTCAACGAGTGGGAGGTAATCAGACCATCCTTGTCCCCAATCTAACACACAAGCTCTCAACATATCCTCCAGGGTCTGGATAGTCCTCTCAGACTGACCATCTGTCTGGGGGTGAAACGCAATTGTGAAGTGTAGACTCGTCCCCAAAGCAGTCTGAATCTACTGCCAAAAGCTCGAGGTAAACCGTCCATCTCGATCAGAGACGATCATCCTCGGTACACCATGGAGTCTCACTATTTGTCTAGTGTACTGCTCGGCCAATCTGCTCACTGGCCACGTCTCTTTAATAGGGATGAAACGTGCCGTCTTCGTCAGCCTATCAACAACAACAACCTAGATAGCATAAAAAATCCTACTAGGTCTCAAACCAGTCACAAAATTCATGAGGACGTCCTCCCAATTCCACTGCGGTACTGGTAGTGGATGAAGCTCACTTCTAGGTCTGCAATGCTCTATCTTGACATGCTGACAGGTCGCACACTGAGCCACAAATCTAGCTACATCGGGCTTCAACCCTCCCCACCAATATGAACGTCTCACATCATGGTACATCTTACTCGTACTTGTATGTACACAATAAGGTGTACTTTGAGCCTCTTGTAAGATCCTTTGTCTCAACTCTGCATCGGCAGGTACACAGATGCGATCATGTCGCCTCATCACTCCATCTGCTCCAATAGAAAACTTTGGTGTCTCTCCACGAGACATCCTCTCTCTAATCCTCATCCAACAAACCAGGTAAAACCTCTAAAGCATATAACTGGGCATCCTCATCAGGAAACTAGAAGTCCAGCTCCAGCCAAGCTAGATCCACCTGAAGCTGAGGCTGTATTGTCAATCTGGCAATCACCTTCTCACGAGGGGTCTTTCTGCGAAAGGCATCAGCTTCAACATTCGCCTTTCCAGAATGATATAAAATCTCAAGGTCAAAGTCCTTTATCAACTCAAGCCATCGACGCTGGCGGTTATTCAACTCCCGCTGCATGAAGATATACTTCAGACTCTTATGGTCTGTAAAGATGTAACATGTAGCACCATACAAGTAATGTCTCCAAATCTTCAAAGCATGAACTACCGCTGCCAACTCTAGATCATGAGTCAGGTAGTTCTCCTTATACGTCTTTAGTTGTCTAGACGCATAAGCAATCACTATGCTTCTCTACATCAACACACATCCCAAGCCTAGCTTGGATGCATCATTGTAAACCACAAAATCATCAGAACCCTCTGGTTGTGCCAAGACAAGAGCAGAAGTCAAACGCCTCTTCAGCTCCTCAAAACTCTGGGCACACTGGTCAGTCCACACAAATCTGGTAGTCTTCCTCAGAAGACTCATTAGTGGGCGGGCAATTGGAGAAAATCCCTTCACAAAGCGTTTGTAATAACCGGCTAGGCCAAGAAAGCTACGCACTTCGTTGACGTTCGTCGGCGTCGTCCATGCAGCAACAGACTCAATCTTCGCCGGTTCAACCATAATCCCATCGACAGAGACAATATGCCCAAGGAAAGCAACCTCAGACATCCAAAACTCGCACTTAGAGAGCTTGGCATACAACTGTCTATCCCTTAGAATCTGCAAAACCGTCCTCAGATGACCAGCATGCTCCTCTCTACTACGAGAGTACACCAAGATGTCATCAATAAAAACACCACAAACTGATCAAGGAAGTCGATGAATATACTGTTCATCAACTCCATGAAAACTGTTGGGGCATTCGTCAGCCCGAATGACATCACTACAAACTCGTAGTGTCCATAACGGGTACGAAAATGTTGTCATGTGAACGTCCTACTCTCTCGCCCTCAGTTGGTGATATCTTGAGTGCAAATCAATCCGGGAGAAAACTGTAGCTCCCTAAAGCTGATCAAGTAGATCATCAATACGAGGTAGTGGATACCTATTCTTGATGGTCACCTTGTTCAGCTCTCTATAATCAATGCATAACCTTACAGATCCGTCCTTCGTCCGCAAGAAGAGGACAGGTGCACCCCATGGTGAAACGCTAGGGCGTATGAAGCCCTTCTCTGCCAACTCGAGTTGCTTCTTTAGCTCCAACATCTCGACAGGTGCATACGATATGAGGCTATCAAGATAGGTCTCGTACCAGACTCCAACTCTATACTAAAGTCCACACTCCTATTAGGCGGTAAGCTCGACGGCTTAACAAATAAGTCTGCAAACTCGCAGACCACTAGAATGTCCTCAAAAGCTGGAATATCTCCATCCTTCATGGCGTAGCACTCGAAGGCATCACATTCATGTGCAATCAATCTAGTTGCTCGTACGGCGCTGATGACCGAACCCGTCTTCCCAAGGTCCCAACCTCGAAGACCTCAATCTGACCAACCTCGAAAGATACTATAACAGTTCGTCTACCCACATCAAGAACCGCATGGTGTCGACGCATCCAATCCATACCTAATATGACTTCTTCATGCAACAACGGAATGACTAAAAAGTCAACAAGTAAAACACGAGTCCCTAAACGAAGGGGACAACTACGTATCTCACGGGAACCTCTGACTTGGCTACCATCAGGTAACCCTTTTGTAAATACTCTAACACTCCTCAACTAAAAAGCTCGCCCTTGGGCTCCAGTATCAAACAAGACTCTAACAGGTAAACCATGAAGCAGAATGGTACCTGTAGCAGCCGGTGCAGGTGGATCCTCTGCACTCCTCAAATAAAAAGCTCGCCCTCGGACTCCTTTGGCATCATTGGTGCCAACATCTCTACCTCTTCCTCTACTCGGTCCTCAAGTAGAACCCTGAGTAGATGGACACTCTAGGACTCTCTCCTGTCCCTGTGTCTGCTGCTGAGGTGTCCACTGACCACCTCCTGCTACACTAGCAAGGGAAGAACCCTGCTGCGATGCAAATCTACCCTACCTATAGAAGGCAGCTCTGTGGCCTGGTCTACCACAAGTAAAGCAAGTCACAACTGGTCTGGGACAATCTGACCTTAGATGGCCAGGGTCACCACAGTTGTAACATTGTCGTCCCTTATCTACAGTTAGTTCAGACGAGGGGAAGCTCTGACGTCTCTGGTCTCGTCTAGAACCAAATGCTCATCCAACTCCACTGGTCTGCTCAGTGCACTACCTCTTCTCAGACTGTCCCGTCTGAGAAGCTCTCCTCTGACTAGCTCAATCTCTCTCTCAAGCGGAAGTCCGGTCCTGGTAATCAACTAGGGACTCGCAATGGAATCCCGCCATGTATGAACGCATGCTCTCCCTCAAACGATGAGAGAACATGTACACAAACTGGTCCTCAGATGGTGCAGTTGGACCAGCAAAGCTAACTCAGTCTGGAAGCAGCGGATGGCGTCTACATTAGGCACGTCCTCAAAGCCGGCCTCCACAAAATCCTGCAGCTTCTCCCTCTTCAGTGAGGCAGGGCAGAACTACTCCCTAATCATGCTCCTCATATGATCATAGCTGGTGGCTCTGGTCCGCACAGTCCTCCACCACTGGTGTGCAAGGTCATGGAATAGAGATTGGACCAGCTCTATCCGTCTGTCTTCAAGACATTTGATAGACTCTAAAGCGTAGTCTACATGCCCTATCCACACCTTAGTCGGTAATTCTATCTCTCCTGAGATGGGTGGTACTCTCTGCTGATGAAATGCCTTCAACCAGGCTTCTAGTCGAGGCCCTCGAATCTCCTCCACAACTCCAACTGGCTCAGCAACACGTGTAGGTGTAGCTGGCACCTGTGTCGCTCCCTGAGATCTCTCAGAAGATCCCTCATGTAAGTTAAATCTGGGGCCCGTCTTCCAGCTCTAATACCCTCCTCAAAACGTCTAAGGTACTCTCTAAACTCTGGTCCTCCCATGGAGACACGGTCAGCGTCATCAGACTGAGCTCAGTGTGAATGATGTCTCCTAGATCCACCACTCCCCATCTCTGGAACAACACTCTCTACAAGTTTCTCATGTAACTCCTCCACCACTGGTGGATCAGCAGCGGGAACTGGTCCCTCACCTATCACACGTGGAGGACGGGGTGGTCTACCTCTACATCCACCTACAGCGGTAGTAGCTCAGGTCCGAGCCATCTGCGGGTATGCACACCTAACTTATAAGGCTCTACATAGGCCATATGTATATATATATACACTCAACATATACACATACATAATCCATCATACATATATACATATCTATACTGCAGAGATCCATAGCAGAAGTGGCGACTTCTCGTACATCTAACCCAAAACCATACTTAAAACAAAAAACTTTTTTAAAACGTCAGACCCCATGTGGGTTCTGTTTATTTTACCTATCAAACCTCATTGCAGGTAGCAAGTGCCATTGTTGTCAACCTAAGGCTCTGATACCAACTCTGTAACACCCCGAATCCGCGGGACTCGGAGTGCCATATTGGGTTAGGATCACTCAATGGATCCTAACCCTAGCCTGACAACAAGTTCACTGGACCTTACAACATAACACTGACAGATATAAAAACAAATACGTAAAACTGTAAAAACTGCACAACCAAAAGGTAAGACAAAATAGCCGAGTATATAAACCAACACCCTCACACAGGAGGTAACAAAAGATCATGAAGCAAAATGGTACTTGTAGCAGCCAGTGCAGGTGGATCCTCTGCACTCCTCAACTAAAAAGCTCGCCCTCGGGCTCCTTTGGCATCACTGGTGCCAACATCTCTACCTCTTCCTCTACTCGGTCCTGGAGTAGAACCCTGAGTAGATAGACACTCTAGGACTCTAACAGGTAAACCATGAAGCAGAATGGTACCAGTATCAAACACATGTATAAAAAATAAATGAATGCGTAGCACCAGTATCAAAGAAGACTCTAACAGGTAAACCATGAAGCAGAATGGTACCTGTAGCAGCCGGTGTAGGTGGATCCTCTGCACTCCTCAACTAAAAAGCTCGCCCTCGGGCTCCTTTGGCATCACTGGTGCCAACATCTCTACCTCTTCCTCTACTCGGAAAAGAAGAAGAAAAGAAGAAAGAAAGAAGAGAAGCCATGGAAGCTTACCAATCAAGCTCTCCAGGAGACCAACACCATATCAACACACCTTAGGCTGGCTCAACAAGGCACAACAACATCAACCAACATCAAAGCCAAGCAAAGCTATCCAAAACTCTCACAAACCCACAAAACTCAAGAGAAGATCAACAAAGATGATCCAAGGGAGAAGAGAGAAGAAGATGGATGTAAGGAGAGAGAGATGGAGCTGAGAATGGTAAACCCTCATCAAAGGGAGAAGATGAAGGTTATAAAAGGGGTAAAAAGAGTAAAGCTCGGATCAAAGGGTCAAAGAAGACGGTTGCAGCACACAAAGCCGCGGGGCAGACTTTGTGATCCGCAGGGGCGGCCCAGGCAAACCGTAGGGGCGCCCTCTGGGTCACGCAGGGGAGGTCCAGGCACAATCCTGGCCCTCTGCACACTCTCTCAACAACTTAGCAACTAGGCTCTTACAACGAGCAAGTGCAAGTATGGATATTTTTATGACATGATTTATGACATTGGATTAGGCACTCTTTTAGGTAGTTTTTTCTTTCGTTCATGCATAGTTTTGCCTTAGTTTTGGTGTCGTCCTTTGAACTTATTTTCCACCTTAATATCCAAATGAAGTAAATTAGTCATATTATTATAGGGATGTAAATCAAATTCATTGGCTAAGGATGAATGCAAAATTCTTAAAAACCGAGTCGTAGTAGACTCCTAATCCTCTTGAATGTTAACCTTAACCATCACCATATGAATGGTGGTGTAGACCTTTTCCATGCTCCGGTTTCCTTGCTTGAAGTTCTCCAATCTTTGCCTTGTTTTCATAATTCAGTATAGGGGTATGAACCTTGCTCTCATCAACGCTTTCATTTGCTCCCAAGCATTGATGTCCGGATCTAGCGTTCATCTTCTTTCTTTGATGAGATGATCCCATCAAACTAGGGCATCTCCTTGGAATTCAAACGTAGCAAGTTGGACATTCCTTTTCTCAAAAAATGTTATGGAAAGACCAAATTTGTTCGATATTAGTCTTCAATTCCATGTAAATGTCCAAATTGTATTTGCCTTCAAAACTTGGAATTTTGACCTTAACTTTGCCAATTCCTTCATTCTCTTGGTAAGGCCTGCAAGGTTCCAAGTCTCGACCTCTACTAAGATGATTATTATGTCTAGGATAGTCTCTCCACATGCCTTCATCATTCTCTTCTTCCATTTCCTGAAATTCATCAACAAAATATGCAATATTAGGTGAATGGAAATTAGGATTCAGATATCTTACACCAGACCCTTGAGGGGTTCTTGGAGGCGGATCAAGGGATGGAGGTATAGGTGGATTACATGAACTTTTTTCCACGTTAGTAGCAAATCTCGGGTGAAATCTCAGCTATACAATACAAAGATTTTGGGCCGAGATTTGTTCTCCGGGGCGAGTTTCTAGCCTCGCCATTTGTTCAATCAACGTCGAGACTGTGGCCATGAGTTGCTTCAATATGTCATTGGTTATTGTACTCGTTGGGTCACCCCTTTGTGATCCCGTGGACTATTAGACATCCTACACAATCACATAAAGTAACAACAAACTTGTGAATTAGTAAAAACGAAGGTTCCTTACTTGTTTTCTCTCACATTCACACTCTGTTGTGAACCTCAAGCTAATTTGATGTAATTACCTTGCATAAATTAATACTTCTTTACAAATCGATGAACTAGCTTCAACTAGAACTCCCTCGATGCCTCAAGTAGTCAAATTGATTCAGAAGAAGGTTCTTGTGTTGAAAGATAGTTAAGCAACTTCTGTTGTAGGTCTCTTTATACAATTGATACAAGGTAGAAAGAATATTGCAAGTAAACACACTAGTATGATATAAAGTATAAATACTAACTTACAGACCCAAAGAAATTGACTCAATATGTTTAGAGTAGAAAAGAGGCAAGAAATAGGCTCACAAGATACTAAGAAGAGAGATTTACATACCCTTGCACTTGAGAAACTGGAGAGAGAGCGAGAGATAGCCGGTTAGGGTTAAAGCTCGACAGTAGTAAAATCTCGGGCAAAAAGGTAAAAATCTAGGGCGATATTTAGTCAAAGGATCCGAAATTTGTCAAAGGCAAAGTCTTTGATTAGATCTTGAGAGAAAGTCTCGTTCTTTCCGTTATAACAAATCTCGGGCATTCTTCACTAAATCTCGGGTGAGATTTCTTTTGCAGGGATAAGATTTGTCTTCTGCAGTGTAATCTCGGATTGAGGTTTCATTTTTTAGGTTATGGCTGGATTTTCATTGGCTATGGTTGTTCTCTCTTTTCCAGTAGTCACAAGGCAACACACGTTAAGCTCAAATAATCTCGAAAGATCCGGAAAACTGAAAAGACTTGATTTTTAAGTGACTCAATGAAGACTCAAATAAAAATCTCAGACCATTGGTGTATGGCTGAGTTGGACTTCAATTAGTTAGCTCTTTAAATCACTTTGATGCCGGGTTGATGCCACAATTCCCGATCTGGATTAAAGTCCATGAATAGTCTCGGAGAACACATCTCCGGCAAGATTCTGGTTGTGGGGTTGAAATTTATGAAAACTCGAACAAAAGAACGTGAGTTGATGGAATGATAATGAGTAGAAAATTATGGAATGAAATTGATGGAAATATAGGAAGTTATGAAAGAAAGTATTCTTGCAAAGAACCTTAACCAATTAGATCAAAACCGCTTAACAAAAAGCTTACCTTAACCCTTTCTTCTTCAACCTTACACAAGTCTTCTATTTAAGACAAGCACAAGGAGGGACTAGTTTGACTAGTAGCACCAATCTTCAATAAGATTTACACACACAAGAACAACATACCAAGGACCCACAACGATTCAATCAAAGGTTATTTTTTATTGAATAGAAATGATAAAATGCAAACCACGTGAGCGAAGTCACAAGTATCTCACAATAATGTGGAAATCAATAATCAAAACTAAGCTACCTATGAATCTCATCCTCTAAGGCTATTTATAGGAGCTATTCCTCTAAAAGATAAATACTAAAATAATTCTAAAAGATAGGATCAAAACTAAAAGATACCTTCAGAAAGTTTGAGAGCTTTAAATGTATAAAAAATTAACTAAAAGATAACTCTATCTAATAAGATCTCGACAAACCTTATTGATCTCGACAGACATGAAACCTCGGTCTAAATCTCGGGCGAGATTTCTGTCTCAGGGCCGAGATTTCTTCACTGGTTCATATTCCTTGGTTCCTTGATCATCTTCAATAGCATCTCCTCTTGGATTCTTCTTTTCCTCAATCTAGTGATTGGTCCTTGTATATTTGTTGTTGCGAATGGTCTCTCATCAGAAACATAAAAAAGTTTCCTTAATAACTCCCCTTTGTAGGTGAGGTTAAATGATGTACCGCTGGGCTTCCAAATCGAAGAGATGCCACAAAGTTTAAGGCACAAAATAGGATAGTTTCATAACCATTGATGACAAATCAAGAAGTGGAATGCACATAACAATGTGAGTAAATGTTGAAGTGAACATCAATAGACCCCTTATGATGTGGGACCACCCTTAATAGCATCTACACCTATATTACATGGACCATTCACTAAGCCAAGAGCCAGAGGAACTCAAGCAAAGGTTGCTTACCAGTTACAAGCATGGGAGAAATTGATGGAATGGAAGATTGCATGGCAGATGCAAAATCTCGGCCAAAACTCAGGAATCTCGGCCGAGATTTCATCCGAGATTTTGTTCCTGACTCGTGCTAGAAGATCCGGCCAAAGATCTTTTAAATTTGGTAATTATCTTTTATATTTTATTTCCTTAAAACTCTCAAACTATCTTATGGAAATTTTATTTTTGAATCCTATCTTCTAGGATTATTCTTAGATTATCTTTCAGAGATATCTTTCCTATATTATCTTTAAAAGATATCTTTCCTAGTTTACATAGGAGATCTCCCTTATAAATAGCCTTATAGGGGGAGATTTTTAGATAGATTAGATTTGATATATTTTCACATATTGTGTGAACTTGCAGCTTCATTTATGAAGGTTGTATTTTATTCATGCCTATTCAATCAACGAGAGATACCTTGATTGAATTGTTGTAAAGTCCTTGCTAGATTATGCTTGTGTGAGTTAATCTTTTTGAAAGTTGGTGCACCTGGTCAATATTAGTCCCTCCTTGTGTTTGTCTTACTTAGAAGACTTGTGTAAGGTTAAAGAAGTGAGAGTTAAGGTGAGCTCTTCGTTAAGGGGTTTTGACATATCATTGGTCAAGGTTCTCTACGGGAATGTCTTGGTTCATATCTTCCTATACTTATCATTTATCATTCCATATTCATCTTCGTATCTTTCCATATCATCCACTAATCCGTTTTTTGAGTTTCTTAAAATTTCGGAATGTTTTTCATGAAATCTTGACCGAGATTTCTTGTATCCATCCGAGATTTATGTCTGTCTAAGGACTTTCAATCTAGATCGGGAACTGCGGCTTAACCCCGCATCAAAGTGATATCAGAGCTAAGCGATTGAAGTCCGTATCACGTTTAAGTCAATTTTTATTTGAGTGTTCTTTGAGTCATATAAAAGTTGAGTCTTTTCATATTTTCCATCTTTGTGAGATTATTTAAGATTAACATGCGGTGGTTTGTGTAAGTTTTGGAAGAGAGAAATGCCCCAACCAAACACAAGCCAACCGTTGACATTGAAGCCCTCGCCCAACACTACAGAAAGAGCGAACAAAAATTTGTGCTTAAAGTTAAAGATCTTATCTAGTAGGTAAGATCCTATCCATCCTTTTCAAGCAACATTATAAACACTTCTCCAGCAGTTAAAGATCACAAGACAAACAAGGAGTACCAGCCCCAAAGGTGATTGCTGAACGTCGACATAAAGAGTCGATTTTTCAAACAATCTCGGCCAACCCTCCGGAATCTCGACCGAGATTTCAACCCAAGATTTGCTATTCTTATCAATTTTCGAGAAATTTCTGAGGCATAATTTGAAGAATCAATGTGCACCCTGTGCAAGAGACCATCACGGGAAGAGTTCTATAATAACCTTGAAACGGCTAAGATTCCTAGCCATACCCAAAACCACCCCGGCTATCTCTCTTTCTAAACTTCAAAAATTCAAGGTACGTTCTTTCTCTATTCTTAATCTCTTGTGTGCCTTTCCTTAGCCTCTTTTCTAATCTAAACACTTGAGTTTTATTTCTTTGGGTGTGTTAGTTAGTATCTATACTCCCTAACATACTAGTTAACATACTAGTTAGTCTATCCGCAATATTGTTTCCACCTTGTCATGTGTGGAGTAAACTTCTTACAGTAGTTCCTTAACTATCTCACACCACAAGAACCTTTTATTTGAACCAAGTTGACTACTTGATTCAACCAAGGAGTTCTAGTGAGACCAAGACACCGATTGGTATAGAAGCATTGATCCATCAAGAGAATTACATCAAACTAGCTTGCGATAACACAACAGAGTGTGAGTGTGAGAGAAAACAAGAAAGGTACTTTCGTTTTCACTAACATTACGAGTTTGTTGTTACTTTATGTGATTGTGTAGGATGTATAAACCGGAATATCATTCATGGAGAAAATATCGGCCCTAGAGAAAAATCTCGCCCGAGTATGCCCCATTAAAGGTTTAATCAATACGTTCCACAACAGAGATCAATGAATGAGGATGATGGATGTTCCCGTGTTCCATATCGGACCTCGAGCACTGAATCTTTCTTAAGAATTCACCATGAGCCAGATATGAGATATTCAAGTCAACATTCTAACATGCCTAACGCTCTACAATTTGATAACTTTAAGGAACTTGAGGACGAGAGGAACATGTGGCGGAACTATCCTAGACGACATATCCCTAGTTTCGATGGAAAGAGCAGTCCGGACGCCTTTATGAAATGGGAGACTAGAGTTGAACAAGTTTGGTCTTGTCATCAAATTAATGAAAAAAGAAAGGTCCAACTTGTTGCATCGGAGTTCCAGGGATACGCCTTAGAGTGGTGGGATCAGCTTGTCAAAACAAGAAGAAGCATGCTAGACCCAAACATCAATTCATGGAGGCAATAAGGGCAATCATGAGAGCAAGAATTTTGCCCCCATATTATGCTAAGGAACTAAGGCAAATCTTGGAGAACCTAAAGCGAGGTTCTAGGAGTGTCGAAGAGGTTTACCCATCCATACGACTAGCAATGGTGAAGGCAGCCATTATAGAGGATGATGGAGCAATGATGGATCGTTATTTTTGTATTTTAAATCCTACAATAATGAATGAACTTGATTTATGTTCTTATGATTCCATGACAGATCTGTTAAAGTTGGAAATAGAAGTTGAAAGAAGAATCATAGGAAGAAGGTCAACAACTAGATCCAACGTTGAAAATACAAGTTCATGGGAGCAGCAACAATCTTGGCCTTAAAAAATCGGCCCCAGTTGACCGAAGGTATTTCTATGGTCGTCTATACCCAATCAAAAGTAAATCCTGACTTAGCACTAAGAACAAGTATAGTGATTAAGTATGGGTCGAACCCAAGAGAGTTGAGGTGTTTTAGATGCAATTATCGATTATAATGACAAGTAACACAAAGGGGGGGGGTTTGGTTGAATTGTTTCACAAAAACTAATGAAAACAATTAATGCGACAAGTAAGACAATATTGGGTGAATCTACACTAGGTTGATTCTAAGCATGCAATTGCTACTTTGGTGTATTCCTTTTACGAGTTTTTAAGAAATCTCCTGTCTCGATCGTACATATGTGTTGAGCCAACCGGCATCAACACAACTTAACCTATTAAATTTCGGTAAACCTACAAGAACAAATAATAAGTTAGCATTCAAACAAAGACAAAGGGATATAAAGAGAAGATTAAAACCGTTAAACTTATCTTTATATTTGTGTTCCTTTTCTTTAAGTAATTACAACTCGTTATTACTTAAAGTTGCTACTAGATTAAAGTCCCGAACCCGGAACCTATTAATCCTAGTTGTTTACATGCACTTTAGAACCTAAGGTGATCAATCTCAAGTAATAGTTAACATGCAATTAAACAATGAAGATCAAGGAAACACAAAGCATTACTGAATAAAAACTTATATTAAAAGAACTTACAACCAAAGTAACAAAGCAGCTTCAAACCAACCCAATGTAGCAAGGGAGTTAGCAACTCATTACAATGGAAAAACTCAAGTCTAAAATGGATTTTGTGAGGAAAAGCATGGATGATTCTAGCAATCAGCCATGGACTATTTATACTACAAAAGACACTTAATGAGGAGTAAATAGCCGGCCTAAAACAACCACCTTTAATGCCATAAAGGTGGTGTAAATAGCCGGAGTAAAGCTTCTGGCGTTAAACCGCAGGGGCGGCCTTCAGGACCCGCAGGGGCGGTTTAGGCAGAATCGGTTGATCTTCTTCATAACCGCTGGGACGGCTACACAGCTCCGCTGGGGCGGTTCTTTAATGTACTTCAACTTCTGACCTTTCGCCTTCCTGACGTTTCTGATGTCAAGGCGCAGAGGCGCCTCAAGGCCAACGCAGGGGCGGTGACATAGACTCTTCGCCTTCCAGCTTCCAAGGCGAGGCGCAGGCAGGGCACAGTGGGAGGCGCAAGGGAGCTGACCTTCGTCTTGTCAAGGCAAGTCACCGCAGGGGCGCCGATGGGTGGCGCAGGGGTGGTGACCTGCAATCTTGGCCGGCGCTGGTGAAGGTGCTGAGAGCGCTTCAGTGGGAAGTGTCACCCGCTGGGGTGGCTGCAAGGGCCCGCGGGGGCGGTGGAGCAACAGAAACTTTGCTTCTTGATCGATCTTTACTCCTAAGTGCTTATAACTCCTTCCTTAGCTTCTTTTGATCTTCTTCTTCTGAACCAAGGAGTTAGTAGTATAAACCGACACTAATGCAATAAAAAGACTCTATAAACTACCCTAAATGATAGTGATTCCATCACCTATCAAACTCCCCCATACTTAGACCTTTTACTTGTCCCGAGTAAATCAAATGACAGCAATTAGACTCAAGGTCTGAGGAAGCAATGGAAAGAAAGAGAAATAATGGAAAACAAGAGAAAAACCAAGATAGAAAGAAAGGAAAAGAGAGGAAATGTGAGAAAAAGAAAACTACCATCCTTATCGCTCCAAGAGTGGCCTACCCGGACAACCTCCTTATGAGTCCCCTTCTTATGTCGCCAAAACGCTGGAAGAGAAACCTACTCTCGGTGTCGCTCATCTTGCCAAGGCGCCCTTTCGGGTTTTCACCTTGCCACTCTTCTTCTTTTCTCTCTTAAGCTTACATCCCTCTAGTCCAAATTTGCACCAACCTAAGGTTAGTCGGACTACCTTCTTTTTACCTAAACCGCCCTTTCAGGTTTTCGGTTTATCCAAGGATTTTCATGCCTTTTTCATTTCTTTGGCTCTTTTTTTTATTACTGATTTCAATAAAGCAAAACAAAATGTCAAAAACAACTAACAAACTGTACACGCAATGATATATATCCCTCCCCCATACTTGAAGTGCACTTTGTCCTCAAACTGAAAATGAGTCAAAGATAAATGTGGGAGAAGGGAAAGAAATGTACCCCTCACTGGGGTGGTCCAGATGGACCACCAGGACCCTCCTTCGGCGGGTAAGGGAAATGGCGGAAGAAATGCTCCTGCCGGCGGTAGAGGGTGTCAATTTGGTCCTCTTGAGCCTCCATCCTCTCTCGAAATGAAGTCTCATAGCTAGCCTGCCAAGCGAGCTCTTGAGTCTCCAACTGCTGTCGATAAGCCGCTTGCCAAGCATCCTAATGGCGGTCAAAGTGGGTGGTCATGGAGGAGGCGAAGCTGGACTGCCACGCTTGCTGCTGCTCAAGCATGGACCTCTGATACTCTGTCTGCCATGCCTGGTGTTGTGTAGTCAAAGCAGCCATCTAAGCCTGCAGACTCTCCATGGTCTGACTGTCGTGGCCCGCCCTCGGCATCTCCTCATCAGTGGTATGGGCCCTACTAGAGCCGGCTGCGTACCTCCCAACAATATCAACCTGAGGTCATCTCGGAGGGACAGGGTCAGCCGGTACATATAGGTCGGAGAGCTCTTCTCCCAAGGGGAGTCGGCGGGGCAAATATGTGAGATGACTCCCATCTGCAAGGGAGATCCAGAAACGATGTCCCCATCTATCTTGAGGAGCCTGCACCTCCTCAATAACCCCTCATTGTATAAGGGTGCCTCCAAACCTTCTTCCAATGAAGGAAGATCCATCACCCGTGCAGCTAGTAGTAAAATGATACCTCTTCCCACTATGTCACGAGGCTCATTCCTCCTAATCCGCTTAAGAGCGGTAAGGAAGAGATATGCCCAATCCGGCACATATTCGTTGGAGAGACAAGCATATAGCAGTGGGAGGTCCTTAAGAGCGACCTTATTCTCTTCCTTGTGTCCACAGAAGACACTCATGAAGACCTTGGAGATGAGCCTTAAACAGGGGTGAGTGAATTTGTTGGAGTACTCACCCCTGCATGAAACTCTAACCTAGTAGCGGCTTGCCAAATTCCAACAGATCCGGTGTCGGAATGGGTTCCATCCAGTCATTGGAAGCTGCAATGGTCACTCCCAATGCCTCTTGTATTTGAGTGTAATCCAATGTGTACTTCCTCTTGTTTTACTTGAATGAAAGTCCTATACACACAATTGGTCTTCCGTCTCCATTTTGAATGTTGCTATGAACTGTCTTGTAAGGTCGGGGTGTGTTGGAGCGCTCTTTATCAGAAAATCACCTAACCCGGCATTGTTAAGAAATTCCTACATACTTTCCAACATCCCTAGATTTTCCAAGGTGGAAGCATCAAGGAAGCGGGTTGCATGCACCTCCTGGCTTTGAGAAATCCTGTACTGATCCTTCTCACCTTCCGTCAACTTGTATTTCTTTTGTGGTTCCATCTCTTGCAATTGATCAAGTAAAAGAGTTAGAAAGTTCAGCAATTTGATCAAAAGACCCTTCTGTCGTGATTTATGCAGGGGTGGCTACAACAGGCGCAGGGGTGGCTCGACGCAGGGGCGGGAGCTTACAGGCGCAGGGGCGGTCGAAGAGTAGAAGGGCGATTTGGTCTTTCGACGAAGGTGGTGGCGATTGTGCTTTTCCGACTTCTTCCTTGTTGTCGCAGACGTTGCGGAGGTGGGACAGGGGAGTGGTGAGAAGGGATGAGTGTATGTGGTGGAGATTGTTTGTGTTTGCATGAAAGGGGTGGCACTGTTGGGTTGCCGGAGGTGGCGCAGGGGGCGCGTCGAGGTGGTGGTCATGAGGTGCTGGAGGGCGCAAGGGCGTAGAGGGTTGAGCGGCTAGGTTTTTGCAGAGTGAATGGAGAGGGAGTGGGGAAGGTTGTAGATGTAGGTTATTTTTGGGAAGTGTATTTTTTTTCTTTCCTTAACTGTACCGCATGGGCGGTGACAAGAGAGAGGGGCCACGCAGCCTCAGCGCCGGGGGCGGAGGTGGGGGTGCGTGTCAAGGGTGGCCACCGCAGGGGCGTAGGGCGTAAGGTTGGCACCGCGGGGGCGGTGACCTACGTGAGCAGACGCAGGCCCAGCGCCGGGTGTGGCGCTGGCCAGGGGTGTCGCCGCAGGGGCGTGTTTTTAGAGCCGTAGGGGCGATTTTCTTGACAGAAGCTACTCTTCTTAATACTTCGGGTTGCCTCCCAAATTAGCGCCTTTGTTTTACGTTGTTGGCTCGACGTAAGGACTCTTCCTCCATGGTTGAACCTCTTCTTGCATCCCTTTTGGATTTATAACTGTTTGCGACGGTAATCCTCCGGAGGCCCTAGTTTCAATTCTTGTAATGGCTTCCGCCATTTGACCAACCTGCTTCTCAAGGTTCTTGATGCTTGATTTTGTTGTTTGGACATGAGTAGCAAAGTGTTTAGTCAAAACCTGCAACATATCTTCAGTTGAGTGATACTTACCTTGGCGGGACTGCTGTTGTTGGTTTTGTTGATCCCTCCAACGAAAATTCTGTTGGTCACGTTAATTTGGCATGAAATTCTGCGTATAGGGATCGTTCCTAGGTCTTTGCTGCTGTGGTTGTCCATAACCCATTGCGTTTACTTTAGCATCGTCATCTTGAACTTGTGGACACATGTCCGTTGGATGATATGGGTCACCACAAACTCCACAAGCTTTTAGTTGTTGCGGTGTTCCCATAAGTGTTAGCCTCTTCACCATTTCCTTCAGTTCCGCTAGCTCGGTGGAAACCTCGTTCTTCCCGGAACTCACGGCATGAACTCCTTTCTTAGCCGGAGACCTTCCAAAGTTCCGAGTCCCTTCCGCTAGTTCTTGTATCTTTCCCAAAGCAAGGTCAGGAGTAGAGTTAAGAATATTACCTCCGCAAGCCGCATCGACGATCCTCCTTTCATTGCCTAGCAAGCCATTGTACAAGTACAAGACTAGATATTGAGTTGAATATCCATGGAAAGGACAGCTGGATCGGAGGCGTGCAAACCTTTCGAAGTACTCATAGAGTATTTCGGTTGCCTCTTGCTCGATGTTGCTTATAGCTTTCTTCAAGCTATAGGCTTTTTTAGTTGGAAAGTATTTCTCCAAAAATGCTTTGTGAAGGTTTTTCCAAGTGTCAATGCTCCCGGATGGAAGGTGGTAATACCAATCATCCGCCGAATCCTTGAGTCTGAAGCCGAATGCCCTCATCTTGATTTGTTCTTCGGTAATGTTGGCCGGCTTCATGCTCATACAAACGGTGTGGAATTTCCCAAGGTGCTTGATGGGGTCTTCACCACTTAGCCCATGGAAGGATGGAAGTAAGTGAATAAGGCCCGGTTTGAGCTCAAAGTTGACTCCTTCCCCTAGTGCCGGTATAGCGACCGCAAGAGGGTTTTGAGCCAACGTGGGTTGTGTAAGTTGATGAAGAGTACGGTCAGCCATCTCTTGTTGTAGTTGTTGTTTTCTTCGTTGCTGGATGTGCGTCCTGTAAATTTCTGGATCAAAAGAAGCAAAGCCGGAATTAGTAGCACGGGTTTGAACCATAAAATGGTTCAAATCAATAATAACAATAAAACACAAAAACTCCCCGGCAACGGCGCAAAAATTTGACCGAAGGTATTTCTATGGTCGTCTATACCCAATCAAAAGTAAATCCCGACTTATCACTAAGAAGGAGTATAGTGATTAAGTAAGGGTCGAACCCAAGAGAGTTGAGGTGTTTTAGATGCAATTATCGATTATAATGACAAGTGACACAAAGGGGGGGGGGGGTTTGGTTGAATTGTTTCACAAAAACTAATGAAAACGATTAATGCGACAAGTAAGACAATAATGGGTGAATCTACACTAGGTTGATTTAAGCATGCAATTGCTACTTTGGTGTATTCCTTTTACGAGTTCTTAAGTAATCTCCCATCTCGATCGTACATATGTGTTGAGCCAACCGGCATCAATACAACATAACCTATTAAAGTTCCGTAAACCTACAAGAACAAATAATAAGTTAGCATTCAAACAAAGACAAAGGGATATAAAGAGAAGATTAAAACCGTTAAACTTATCTTTATATTTGTGTTCCTTTTCTTTAAGTAATTACAACCCGTTATTACTTAAAGTTGCTACTAGATTAAAGACCCGAACCCGGAACCTATTAATCCTAGTTGTTTACATGCACTTTAGAACCTAAGGTGATCAATCTCAAGTAATAGTTAACATGCAATTAAACAATGAAGATCAAGGAAACACAAAGCATTACTGAATAAAAACTTATATTAAAAGAACTTACAACCAAAGTAACAAAGCAGCTTCAAACCAACCCAATGTAGCAAGGGAGTTAGCAACTCATTACAATGGAAAAACTCAAGTCTAAAATGGATTTTGTGAGGAAAAGCATGGATGATTCTAGTAATCAGCCATGGACTATTTATACTACAAAAGACACTTAATTAGGAGTAAATAACCGGCCTAAAACTGCAACCTTTAATGCCATAAAGGTGGTGTAAATAGCCGGAGTAAAGCTTCTGGCATAAAACCGAACGAGCGGCCTTCAGGACCTGCAGGGGCGGTTTAGGCAAAATCGGTTGATCTTCTTCATAACCGCTGTGGCAGCTACACAGCTCCGCTGGGGTGGTTCTTTAATGTACTTCAACGTCTGACCTTTCGCCTTCTTGACGTTTCTGATGTCAAGGCGCAGGGGCGCCTCAAGGCCAACGCATGGGCGGTGACACAGACTCTTCGCCATCCAGCTCCCAAGGCGAGGCACAGGCAGGGCGTAGTGGGAGGCGCATGGGAGCCGGCCTTCGTCTTGTCAAGGCAAGTCACCGCAGGGGCGCCGATGGGTGGCGCAGGGGCACTGACCTGCAATCTTGGCCGGCGCTGGTGAAGGTGTTGGGAGCACTTTAGTGGGAAGGGTCACCCGCTAGGGCGGCTGCAAGGGCCCGCGGGGGCGGTGGAGCAACAAAAACTTTGCTTCTTCTTCTGGACCTAGGATTTAGTAGCATAAACCGACACTAATGCAATAAAAAGACTCTAAAAACTACCCTAAATGATAGTGATTCCATCACCTATCACCAGTCAACAAAGATTTCATCCGAGGTTTGCAAAAGTCGAGGATTTTCCATCAAGGGAGGTGACAAGACCTTTATCTATGGTCGTTTTTATCTTATCAAAATATAATCCCGACTTAGCACTAAAACGAGTATAGTGGTTAAGTAAGGGTCGAACCCAAGAGAGTTTTGTTATGCCTATTAAATACAATTATTGATTATACATTCAAGTGACAAAGGGGGGGGGGGTTTGAGTGAATTTATGCACACAAAAGTTATGAAAGAAAGTAAGACAACGAGTAAGACAATAATGGGTGAATCTACACTAGGTTGATTCTTAGCATGCGATTGCTACTTTGGTGAGTTCCTTTTTACAAGTTTTCAAGTAATCTCCCGTCTCGATCATATATATGTGTTGATCCAACCGGCATCAACACAACTTAACAGGTTAGTGTTCCGTAAACCTACAAGAGCAATTAACAAGTTAGCTTTCAAACAAAGACTAAGGGATATAAAGAAAAGATTAAAACCAACTTATGTTTATATTTGTGTTCCTTTCCTTTAAGCAATTACAACCCGTTATTACTTCAAGTTTACTACTAGATTAACGACCCGAACCCGGAATTTATTAATCCTAGTTCTTTGCATGCACTTTAGAACCTAAGGTGATCAATCTTAAGTGATAGTAAAACATGCAATTAGATAATGAAGATCAAGGAAACACAAAGTATTACTGAATGAAAACTTATATTAGAAAGAACTTACAACCAAAGTAACAATGCAGCTTCAAACTAACCCAATGTAGCAAGGGAGTTAGCAACTCATTACAAAGGTAGCAAGATAATTATAGTAGAAAAAGTGGATTCTAAATTGGATAATTCTAGCAATCAACCCTAGGTCTATTTATACTACAAATGGAACTAAATAGGAGTAAGTGACCAGCCCAAAACAGCCACCTTTAATGCCATAAAGGTGGTGAAAAAAGTCGGAGTAAAGCCTCTGTCGCTGAAACACAGGGGCGGCCTTCAGATCCGCAGGGGCGGTTCAGGCAAAAACGTTTGATCTTCTTCGTAGCCACAGGGGCGGCCTAGCACTTCCGCAGGGGCGGATATTTAATGGTCTTCAAATGTTTGACTCTTCAACTTTCTGTCGCTTGAGCTGCTGAGCCGCAGGGGCGTCCCAGTGTTAACGCGGGGGTGGTGACACTGACTCTTCATCTTCCAGCTCCCAGGTTGAGGCGCAGGCAGAGGCGCAGGGCGCTGGTCTTCCCTTCTTCAGGGCAAGTCACCACAGGAGCGCCAAGGGTTGACGCAGGTGCGGTGACAGTCTTCGTTCCTAGCATTGGCGAAGGCACAGGCTGCGCTCCGGAGTATGGTGTCACTAGTAGGGGCGGCGACACTGCTCCGCGGGGGCGGTGAGGCAACATAAGCTTTGCTTCGTGAATGATCTTTACTCCTAAGTGCTTATAACTCCTTCTTTATCTTCTTTTAGTCTTCTTCTTTTGGACCAAGGAGTTAGTAGCATAAACCGACACTAATGTACTAAAAACACTCTAAAAACTAACCTAAATGATAGTGATTCCATCACCTATCAAACTCCCCCATACTTATACCTTTTACTCGTTCTGAGTAAAACAAATGACAGCGGTTTTTTAAACTCAAAGACCTCAGGAAGCATGGGCAAGCAGAAAAGACAATGAAAACAAAAGAAAAGCCTAGAAAGAAGGAGGGAAAAGAGAGGAAATGTGAGAAAAAGGTGAGAAAACTACCATCATTATTGCTCCAAGAGTGACCTACTCGGACAACCTCCTTATGAATCTCCTTCTTATGTCACCAAACGCCGGAAAGGGAACCTACACTCGGTGTCGCTCATTTTGCCAAGGTGCCCTTTCGGGTTTTCACCTTGTCACTCTTCTTCTTTTTCTTTGATGATCTCACTTGGAACTCACATTACTCAAGTCCAATTTTGCAACAACCTAAGGTTGGTCGGACTACCTTCTTTTTCCCTAAACCGCCCTTTCGGGTTTTCAGTTTATCCAAGGTTTTCATGCCTTTTTTCATTTTCTTTGGCTTTTTTTTTCTTTTTTCTGAATTTCAAACTGAATTCAATCTACAAAAACTTAAAACAACTCAAATAGACTATACATGCAATGATATGTCCCTCCCCCATACTTGAAGTACACTTTGTCCTCAAAGTGGAAAATGAAGCAAATATAAATGTGGGAAAGGGAGAAATGATGATACCACTAGTGGGATGGTCCGACTGGACCATCCGGACCCTCCTCCGGTGGGTACGGGAAGTGGCAGAAGAAGTGCTCCTGCCGGCGATAGAGCGTGTCGATATGATCCTCTTGAGCGTCTATCCTCTGACCAAATGAAGTCTCAAAGCTGGCTTGCCAAGCTAGCTGCTGAGCCTCTAGCTGCTGTTGATGAACCGCTTGCCAAGCATCCTGCCGGCGGTCAAAATGGGTGGTCATAGAGGAAGCGAAACTGGACTGCCACGCCTGCTACTGCTCAAGCATTGGCCGCTGGTACTCGGTCTGCCATGCCTGATGCTGGGTAGTCAAGGCTACTATCTGAGCTTGAAGGCTCTCTTGGCCGGACTATCGTCCGGTGCTGCAGTAGGCATCTCCTCATCATCCGGTATGGGCACGTGGTCAGCGATAGGAGCCTGGGTGGAGCCCGCAGCATATCTCTCAACAATGGCCCCTGAGGCCGTCTCGGAACGAAGGGGTCAGCTGGTATATATAGCTCGGAGAGCTCGTCTCCAAGTGGAAGTGGCCGGGGGAGGTATGTGATGTGACTTCCATCTGCCAATGAGAGCCAAAAGAGGTTCTCCCCATCTCTCTTGAGGAGCCTACACCTCCTCAACATCCCTTCCATGTACAGTGGCGCCTCTAACCCATCCTCCAAGTCGGAGAGGTCCATCACCTGTGCAGCGATCAAGGAGATCACCCCACCTCCCACAATGTCTCGTGGCTCGTTCTTCCTAATCCACTTCAAAACGGTCAGGAAGAGGTATGACCAATCTGGTATCTTGTCGTTTGTGGGGAGGCAGGCGTACAACAGTGGAAGGTCCTTGAGAGCGACCTTGTTCTCCTCCTTGTGTCCACAGAAGACACTCATGAAGATCTTGGAGATAAGCCTCAAACAGGGGTGAGTGAGTTTGTTGGAATACTCACCCCCTGCATGGAACTCGGATCTGGTGGCGGCCTGCCAAAACTCACATAAGTCGGGTGTCGGAACGGGTTCCTGCCAGTCGTCGGAGGCACAAATAGTCACCCCAAATGCCTCTTGCAGTTAGGTGTAGTCCAATATATACTTTCTCTTGTTGAACATAAATGAAAGTCCAACACAAATATGGTCCTCCTTCTCCATGGTGAATGTGGCGATGAATTGGCAGCTGAGCACGGGGTATGTCGGTGCATTCATGTCCAGAAAATTGTCGAGCCTAGCATTGTTGAGGAATGCCTGCATGCTCTCCAACATGCCCAATTTTTCCAAAGTAGGAACGTGAAAAAACCGAGTTGCGTACACAACCCGATCTTGCACAATCATATACCGCTCCTTCTCAGCTTCCGACAACTTGTATTTCTTCTGTTTTTCCATTTCTTGCAATTAAACAAGTAAGGGAATTAGAAAGTTCAGAAACTGGATTAAGAAACTAACCCTCTGTTGCTATTTCCGGTGGGGTGACTCAAGGATGCGCAGGGGTGGCGAGGCGTAGGGGCGGCAACTTGCAGGCGCAGGGGCGGGAGAAGTGCAGAGGGCGATTTCTGACAGTTGCGAAGGTAGCGGCGGTGCTGAGGGGTGTTTTGGCGGCTTCTTGTTGGCGGGGATGTCGCCCGTGATGATGAGAGGTGGATGAAAAAGAGTGGGAGGGGCAAGGGTGTTGTAGGGTTAGAGTTTTGGGAGGATGAGGGGGGTGTTTGGTGGTAGCGAGGGCAGGTGTCGCAGGGGGTAGGTTTTGGCTGGGTCGCCGGAGGTGGCACGGGGACGTTGCACAAGGTGGCGTGTGAGAGCTTGCTGAGGGCGCAGGGGCGTGGGAGATAGAGGGGGTGTAGGGTTCGAAGAGTGAGTGGAGAGAGAGGAGGGGGGGTAATTGTAGGTTATTTTTGGGAGCGGTGGTCTTGTCACCGCGGGGCGGGGTCTTGTCGCAGGGGCGGGGTGGACCAAGGAGTTAGTAGCATAAACCGACACTAATGTAACAAAAAGACTCTAAAAACTAACCTAAATGATAGTGATTCCATCACCTATCAGGAGGCTTCACCAGGCATCCAGCCCCGACAACCTTCGACCAAGGATGATGATTTCTTAGAGAAGATCCGAAATGACTGGGCAGAAGTGCGCAAACACTTTAGCATAATACAAGCCCGTATTCTTTATCCCCAAGAGGAGAAATCAACAATGGAGGTTATCCAAACTATAGAGGTTAGTGATTCTAAAACTCCTATTCCTATGAGTGATCCAATAGAGTTGTCTGAATCTGATTTGATGACTAAAATTGATGATAGTAAGCATGACGTAGATATGAGTATGGAAGAACATTCTCTTGAATGTGATGTGCATGACCCTAAATTGTTGTGTTCATCGTTGAATTGTTCTTTAGTACAAAGTCCTAGTAATCTTTCTTCTGATGTGCCTTTAATTCAATAAACAAAACCTATGTTTTATGTAGTGCATCCTCACGTAGTGGCATTGTTAGATTACCATATGAAGTATGTTATGCATAAGGTTGTTGGTAAAAGTTTAAGATGCCATAGAGTGTTGTATGCTTTGCATTGCCATGATTTCGTTAATACATTATTTCTTTCAAACCTTAATCTTGCACCGTTATCCAAGAGGAAGCGAGTGAATTTTATTGTAGGATTGCAAGATGAGAGTGTCAAGAGGGAGTGCATTATCAAGGACATACATGAGGAATCATGCCATGAGTTAGGGAAAGGAAAGCACTAGTTTTTATCATATGAGGTGAATTGTGGAATCACAGTAGAAATCTCGTCCCTAGCCTAGAAATCTCGCCCGAGATTTGAGGAGACCATCCGAGATTTGCCAGTGTTGTACAATATGATGAAAATCTTCAGACCCCGAGTGCTGCAAACTTCTAGAGACCTTCTAGGACAGCCAAGGAACTTATAACTTCATCCCATGAAGTTGATCCAGTCCAGAAGCTGCCATACTTGAGTCATTATTTCGTTAGTGATGATCAAGACTAAGATTTGATGTCGAATCATTTTCAAGAAGGGGAGTATGATGTGGTGCCATCCTTGATAGTATCTTCACCTACATTGCATGGACCATTCACTATGCTTGATTCAGGAGGAACTCAAGGAAAGATTGCTTACGAGTTACAAACATGGCATGAATTGATGGAATGGAAGATTGCATGACAGATGCAAAATCTCGGCCAACACTCAGGAATCTCGGCCGAAATTTCATCCGAGATTTCATTCCTGACGCATGCTAGAAGATTCGGCCAAAGATCTTTTAAATTTGGTAATTATCTTTTATATTTTATTTCCATAAAATTTTCAAACTATCTTAAGGAAATTGTTATTTTTGAATCCTATCTTTTAAGATTATTCTTAGATTATCTTTCAGAGATATCTTTCCTAGATCATCTTCTAAAGATATCTTTCCTAGTTTACATAGGAAATCTCCAATATAAATAGGCTTATAGGGGGAGATTGTTAGATAGATTAGATTTGATATATTTCCACATATTGTGTGAACTTGCAGCTTTGTTTATAAAGTTTTTATTTTATTCATTCCTATTCAATCTACAAGAGATACCTTGATTGAATCGTTATAAATTCCTTGCTAGATTATGCTTGTGTGTGTTAATCTTCTTGAAGGTTGGTGCACCTGGTCAATATTAGTCCATCCTTGTGTTTGTCTTACTTGGAAGACTTGTGTAAGGTTAAAGAAATGAGAGTTAAGGTGAGCTCTTCATTAAGGGGTCTTGACTAAGCATGTCCACGGGTCGGACCCGCCGGGTCGACGGGTCCGACCCGCCGGGTCAAGGGTTCGGGAAGGGTGACCCGGACCCGGACCCGTATAAATGGCCGATCCATCGGGTTGGCGACCCGCCGGGTCACGGGTCAGACCCGGCGGGTCGGCCCTTTTGTTTTAAAAGCCATTTTTTAAAAAAAACAAGTAAAAAAGATGACCCAATGGGTCGACCTTTACACATTGGGTTACATTTTTTTTTAATTTTTTTTTAAAAAATTGAGGTTTGGCGGGTCGACCCGCCGGGTCACGGGTAAGGATCACCTCGACCCTTACTCGTACCCGTAACCCGGCGGATCAGTGACTCGCCGGGTCATTGACCCGCCAGGTTCCCACCGGGTCACGGGTGACCCGTGACCCGTGGACATGCTTAGTCTTGACGCATCATTGGTCAAGGTTCTTTGCGGAAATACCTTGATTGATATCTTCCTATACTTATCATTTATCTTCCATATTCATCTTCTTATCTTTCCATATCATCCACTAATCCATTTTCTGAGTTTCTTAAAATTTCAGGTTGTTCTTTACGAAATCTCGCCCAAAATTTCTTCTATTCATCCGAGATTTGTGTTTGTCGAATGATTTTAAATCAAGATCGGGAACTACGGCTGAACCCCGCATCACCTTAGCAGAAGGGTCTTGTTATCTCTTGGGGAAAATATGTATAGGCTTCCTTTCAATATGAACGACTACCTACAAATTGTTTCATGTGTAGAAGAATAAGTTATATCACGAAATCATGCACGTTCCAAACAAAAGAGAAGGAAAAGGATAATCCAAACCAATATGGTCCTTGGATAAGGGCATCCACCATGACTAGGAACCTCGAGAGAGCAAGGGGTGATAGATAGATGAATAGAAGATGGATTGAAGCCACGAAGGACCAAGAAAGGGAGCATGGGGAGAAAAATGATACCTCTAAACAACCACAACAACAGGAGTATTGGGTGCCACAAGGAAGTTCGAGAAAAACGGAAGTGATACAACAAATGGTACATGATATAACAAACAATGAGAAGACAATTGATGAAATAATGGCAGACATGTCCTAAAGAGGATTCAAGATAATCGCTAGAGTGAAGGGAAATGAGGTGTTTGATGGCACAGGTAAAGAGTGTGAGATGCTTGAAAGCAAGAAGAGAAAAATAGGGGGCACCTCGGAAAGATATAGAAAAACCTAGTAGAGAAGCAGCAAGAAAGGATTGATGATCCAAGCAAGAAGGAGTAGTCCGGAACTCAAGTAATGGGAATGCAGAAGATCTTTCCTATGAACAACGACGAATATCCAAAGATGGAACTGTTAAGGGCTAAGCAATGCCTCAACAGTTTGAGCATCCATAAATGGTCGTAGAGACAACATGATTTGGGACCATCCTCGACACGAATCATACAAGGACCAATCACTAGATCAAGAGCTAAAAGGATCCGAGAGGAGAAATCATCAAGGAAGATCAAGGAGAGTTGGAGATAATGAATCTCGGCATACACTCAGGAAACTCGGCCGAAATTTCCACCCGAGTTTTCATCTTTGACGTGCGTTGAAGATCCGTCAAAGATCTTTTAAATTTGGCAACTATATTTTATATTTTTATTTCCTTAAAGCTCTCAAACAATCTTAAGGAGGTAGTTAGTTTTTGATTCTATCTTTAGGATTATTTCTTTTTCTTAGAATATCTTTTAGAAGATATCTTTTCCTAGTTTACATAGATGATCTCCATTATAAATAGCCTTAGAGGGGGAAATTGTTAGGTAGCTTACTTGTGATTATTGAATTCCACATTATTGTGAGATATTGTTCGCTCCAAATGGTGTGTGCAAGCTTTAAATTTATAACTCAAGAAGTATGCTTAAAACAAGGATGCGAACCCACAGTGTACGGATCAATTACAGTAAAAGCAAGAATTCCAGGGTGTCGATCTCAGGGACTTAGGTGAAACAAAGCAAGTATAGGTTGTCAATATTGCAACTAACCACAAAAGCAATTAAAACAATCAAAGATGATAATATAGTCAATTAAAGGGAATATGCAAATTCTATGGATTAAAGCATCCAGTTGTGGTTCCAAATCAAGATCTCAAGATAAGCGGACAAAGCTGAGGTTTTGCAAAGGGAAGGTGTTACTAAAGTGGAATAGATCACCGGGTAAGTCTCACTACTCACAATCCCAAGCCAAAGAACCTTTCACCGGGTAAGTCACAAGGTACTAAGGAAAGGAATTATAATCTCAAACCAACACTCCAACTAAGGGAATAAAATCAACCTTTACCGGGTAAATCTCAGGCTAACTCACAAAGATGGGATGAAGGCACACTCAAACCCCAATAAAGGATAAACCTTTATTACCGACACTTATGATCATGGGTAAACAAACTAAGGAATCACCGGGTAAGTCTCATCCTAGGCTTGCATTGAACCAGGAAAGGTGTAATAAGAATAGCATTTGGCAAACTCTAACACTTAAACTGTCAGTTTCGGATCAGAAAGGGTCACCTCAGTCAGTCAAGTTCCACCCCGACCGAGATGTTCATCGACTGAACGAGATGTTCTAAGGTTAAGAATAAAGACTCGTGCTTTCAGGGTCCTACTGGGATTTAAGATTATTCTATCATTGTTTTTCCCACAACTTTCAGCCAATCACCCTAGAATCGCACAAAGAAATTAGCCACTCATCATCATGAAAGCAGTAATCAAATATATGGGAAGAGAATGATTATTTGAACACAAAAACCTTAAGAACAAGGCTTCAATAACTGAATCAAATAAACAAATCAGCGTTCCTTGGATCACAAATCCAACAAGACAATCAAACAAAGGGAATCTAAGAAAGTCTTACAAAACCCTTCTCAAAAGCAATAACAAGCTATCAATCCTTCCTTGATTGATCTTTAATCTTCTTTCCTTCCTTCAAAACTCCGGAAAAATCCCTTAATTGATGGATGCTCTCAGCTTCTAAGCATCGTTGATCCGAAGATGGGTGAATTGTAGAAAATCCAACCCTTTATGTAGGAAAATTATCTTTCAAAGATCAAATATCTTGAAAAGATAATTTCCTATAAAATATATCCATATCTCCTAAAATAAATATCTTCCTTCCAGAAATCCAGCCCAAAAATATAAGATCTCTCCTTCCAAAAATAAAAGATCTCAACCAAATAAAATATATCTCGCCGCGTCAGGGTATTCGCCTCGGTCGAGACGCTCCTCTAAATCACCTCGGTCGAGGTGACTCAGTAGTCAACCGAGGTGAATCACAACTGAATGTGAAATCTCTCAAATCTGGTCCAAAGTAAATCTTTAATCCATGGCTATGCTTCCTGGATGTTTCCTTAAGCTCCTGAATGTAGCTCCAATGACTCCTTAGCTCCTTTAGCTCCATTTTGATGCAAAACGTGCCATTTTACCTACGATTACAACGAAACTTGGTGTAGACCTCGAATCCCGCAAAGGTAGATGAAATGACAATATAATCACATAATATACATTAAAACATGCAAATTATTGAAGATAAAACGTCTAAACAAGTCCCAAAATATAGACTATAATTCATGTTATCGGATACTTGTGACTTCGCTCGTGGGGCTTGTATTTTATCATTTCTATTCTATCAAAAGGAGAGTTTTTGATAGAAAAGTTGTGAGTCTTTGCTAGGATGTTCTTGTGCGGGTTAATCTTTTTGGAGGTTGATGCTACAAGTCAAACTGGTCCCTCCTTGTGCTTGTCTTATTTAGAAAGCTTGTGTAAGGATAAAGAAGGAAGAGTGAAAGGTAATTCTTTGTATCGGGTTTTGACACATAATTGGTCAAGGTTCTATGCAAGTCTTATAATAGTCCTATCTTCCTATATTTATCATTTATCATTCCATATTATCATCTTCTTATCTTTCCATATCATACACCAACCCGTTTTTTGAGTTTCTTAAAATCTCGGCATGTTCTTCATGAAATCTCACCCGAGATTTCTATTATCCACACGAGATTTTACTTCTGTCGTGGAATTTCAATCTAGATAGGGAACTGCGGCATAACCCCACATCAAAGTGGTATCAAAGCAAGCGATTGAAGTCCGTTCCAGGTTTGAGTCCATATTTTAAAGTCTTCTTTGGGTCATATAAAAGTTGAGTCTTTTCTTGTTCACCATCTTTGTGAGATTATTTGAGATTAACGTGCGTTGATTTGTGTAAGTTTTGGAAGAGATAGACACCAAAACCAAGCACAAAGCCAACCGTTGACCTTGAAAAACTCGCCCTAAACCTATGGAAGAGCGAACAACATTTTGTGATTAAAGCTCCCAAAGGTGATTACTAGACGTCGAATCAAAGATTCAATTTGTCAACAAATCTCAAAACTTCAAGAAACTCGGCCGAGATTTAACCTAAGTTTTGCTACTGTTGTCCAATTTTTGAGAAATGTTTGGAGGCATAATCTGAAGAATAAAAGTGCACCTTGCGCAAGAGTACATCGGAAGAAGAGTTTTTGTACCAACCTTGATCCGGGTAAGAGTCCTAGCCATACGCAAACCAATCCCGGCTATCTTTCTTTCTAACTTCACAAAACCAAGGTACGTTCTTTCTCTTTTCTTAATCTCTTGTGTGGCTTTTCTTAGCCTCTTTCTACTCTAAAGACATTGCGTTAGATTCTTTCGGTGTGTTAGTTAGTATCTATACTTTCGATCATACTAGTTGTGTCATACTTGCAATATTCTTTCTATCTTGTACCATTGTGTGAAGAAACCTGCAGTAGGAATCCTTTCACTATCTTTCAACACAAGAACCTTTCTCCAAACACAAATTGACTACTTGAGGCATCCAAGAAAGTTCTAGTCGAAGTTAGTGCACCGATTATTAAAGAAGCATTAATCCATCCAAGACAACTATGTCGAAGTTAGTGCACCGATTATTACAACATAGTGTGAGTGCAAGGGAAAAAAAGTAAGGAACCCTCATTGTCACTAACTTCACGCGTTTGTTGTTACTTCGTATGATTGTGTAGGATGTCTAAAAGTCCACCACGTTCACAACGAGGTGGCTTAACGAGTCCCGAAAATAATGATCAAATGTCACAACTCATGAAGATGTTTTCAACAATGACTGAACAGGTAAAAGGATGGACACTCGTTCCAAAGAACAAATCTTGACCCAAAACTCGACCCCAACCCGAGATTTTCTTCTCGGATGAGTGAAAGCTCACGAAACCCTCCCATACCTCTAACCCTAGATCCCAAACACCCTCAAGGCTTAAGTGTGCATTGTCCGAATCCGAATTTCCATGCACCTAACACTACGAATGTTATTTATGAATTTCAGCACATGAAGGAGGAGAATGTTGACGATAGGTGGAGAGGTTACCTTAGACGCAATCCTCGTCCTAGGAGAGGTCAAGACTTGGAAACTTATAGACCTTACCAAGACAATAACGGAATGGGCAAAGTGAAGGTCAAGATTCCGAGTTTTGAGGGCAATGTAGATCCGGACGTTTACATGGAATGGGAGACTAAAATTGAACAAATTTGGTCTTTCCATACTTTTAGTGATAAAAGGAAGGTCCAACTTGTTGCGTTGGAATTCCAAGGATATGCCCTAGTTTGGTGGGATCACCTCCTCAACGATAGGAGACGAACATTAGAGCCGGAGATGCATACTTGGGAACACATGAAGGTGTTGATGAGAGCAAGATTCATACCTCCATACTATGCTAGGGAAGTTAGGCAAATGTTGGAGAACTTCAAGCAAGGCACCCGCAACGTAAATCTTACACCACCATGCAATGGTGATAATTAATGTTAATGAACAAGAGGATGAAGAGTCTATTATGGCTCGGTTTTTAAGAATTTTGCATCCATCATTAGCTAATAAAATTGATATATATGCTTATGATAATATGACCAACATACTACATTTGGCTATTAAGGTAGAAAAGAAGCTCCAAGGACGGAACTAAGAGATGAACTCATGTCACCAAAACTGTAACACCCCAAATTCTGAGAACTCGGGGAGCTACTGGTTAGGACCTCATAATGGGTCCCGACCTTAGTTTGACAACAATTTTACTTGGATCTTACAACAAGGCACAAATGTATTTAAAACAATTTCAAAACATATTATTTTTAATGTATGAATATACACCTGTGTCAGCCTTACAAAACATATATATAGATACATAACATGCATGTCGTATGAGAGACTCCCCTATCCCCATCTAATGAATACGTGGACCCGGCTGACCATTCATTCCGGATCTCTCTGCAACTGTCTATCTCTACAAATCTACAACACGGATAAAACCGTTAGCTAACATTCTATGCATAAGTATAAAGGTAAAAGCACAAACACACAACATACACAATCAACATGCAACACTCAATCCTTTTTATTATCTTTTAATTAGGTGATATGTCATTACTAATGATACTTATTTTGTGACACGAGGGATTTCCAAACCTCGATCCCTGTCCCCGTTTACCAACAAGGAATGGTACTAATGCATATGACCGTCTACCTGACTGGGCTGGTCGCAGGGAACCTCCTAGACTCTCGCAAGAGCTAGGCAGATGATGTCACGACCCGTTATCATACACTTGGGTCAATTACGTAAATAATAAAGTCGGCCTAATCCGGTTTTGTTGTTTATCATAACTAATAGACACCACTCATACACATTACACTCATACAAGAAGCCAGCTAAGTAAGTCCGTGGACTTACCAGAATCAAATCTCGACTCTCTTAATCACCACTCATCGGTAATTGTAGGAATTCAGTAGCCTGTCAAAGGAGGCAAGTGTGTCAACACACTTTCTAGGTAATTAGAAGTCTAAGACTTCTAAGATAATAGGTCTTAATAGATTGGAATTGATTACAATATTAATTTATGGTAAAATGACTATTTTACCCTTGGTCCCGAAACTTCTAAAAATTTCGTAATTTATGTTTAAACTCTTATTTGAGACTAACTAACCATATTCTACTCCCTAGGATGATTTTAGGTAACAACTAGAAAAACTACCCATTTTCTATTTCCCGAAAAGTCACTAAAGTCCAACTACAGCTTCAAATATAAAATTCTAATAATCATATAAAAATTCCGAAGTAATTCCCAAGACCATCTATGATATCCCATCTACTCATAGGAGAAAGAATTTCTTAAAACTGTTAAAGCATCGCTTCTACAAAAATTTCTAAAGTTGGTTACAACACTTAACAAGCAGCACACTGTCTTAACTTTGAGAAATCAAAACTCCTAAACTACTCACTGGATTTATCCCAAATTTTGATATGTTCTATTATAAAATCTTATCTCCAATATATCCAAAATTCAGACGCATAGGAGATCAAAATCCTATTTAAAACTATCTCACAAAACCGAATTTCAGCACAACAGAAAAACTGCTTACGACTCAATCTTGGAAAAATCATAAATCCCAAACCACTCGCTGGATGCCTCTCAAATTTTAATATGTTCTACAAAAATATGTCAACTATATCATATCAAAAATTCAAGCCCAACAGAGATCAAAAGCCTATTCAAAACTATCTCAGAAAACAGCATCCCATGCTGTTTTCCTCAACTCAGCACATTTATAAAACTGCATGAGGAGCCAACTATGGGCAACCATATCTCCTAAACTATAACTCGGAATACTCTAAAATTTCAGTATGTTATACTATGCAAGGTCAACTGTAACATATCCAAAGTGCAGCAACAAATGAGGAGTTTAGCTTACCCAAATCGGAGTCCAAAATTGGCTGTTCGTCACAGTTGGAAAATTGAAAGATGTAACAGCCCCTCTGCAGCTGTTCCTTTGGCTGGAGTATATGGATTCCTAGAGGGTTTGGCACAAGTTATAAGCGCATATATGGCTGAAGTAAAGCAAGGAAGAAGGAGTATGTGAGTTCTTGTGATTGGTATAAATGCAGATGGAGGGAGGAAGAGAGCTGAAAGATATGAACGTATAGGGAAAAGAGAGAGCGAGAGAGAGCCAGCAGCCAACTTACTCAGGAATCTCGCGTGCAGAAGTTGAAGGTTGTTCGTCCGTGGAGTGGTGGCTGCGAGTCTCCGGTTTGTAGCTGAGCAACTTGGTCCGGAAACAGTAAGGGTCGATGGGTAGGGGCGCTCTTGGCTGTGCTTTTCAAGTGCACTCCGCTGGGTCCAAACGCAACCAAGTGCTAGGCTCCTTGTTGCTGTCAAACGTTGCTTGAATGGTTGTTGAGTACAATTGTTTTGTACGCAGGGGTAGGAGAGATAGCCGACTGAATGGATAAGAGAAGGGCCGACTGTTACTCCTCCCTATTGTGCGTTTAATGGGCAGTTAGAGCAGCTTCTTCAATTCAACGGCCGTTACAAGGTCGAGAGAAGGAAAGAGAAGGGCCGGCTGTTGCTCCTCCCTGCTGAACGCAAGTGCTGGCTGCTGTGGGCTACGCATGATGCTGGGCTGGAGGGGGCTGAACGTTGGGCTGGAGAGGGCTGTTAATGAGCTCGTAACCAGCCTCTCCTGGACTGCTGCAGGCTGGGCTCGAAGTCAAGCTGTGCTGAAATTAAGGTAAGAATAGTGGCTGAAACATGCAAGAAAGATGGGCTGAATTGCTTGTCAAAAATCTGTCAAAACTCGTCATGGCCTTGTCAGGCCCATGAATGAGTTTGTCACAGATTTGTCGGGCTTTGTCATGGCCTCGTCTCAGCTTAGTCATGGTCACGTCACACCTTGTCATGATCTCTTCACAGCTTGTCATCGATAAGAATGAATTATAATAACTAGGGTTTGATATAAATCTATAATTTTATGTGAATTATATTCTACATAAAATAATAAATAATTATAAGAATTAGAGCTTGATAAAATTTTATCATTTTATGTGAATTAAATTCTACATAAAATAATAAAATTTGTGAAGAAAGAAGTACTAGATAGAATGGGAAACCGTCAACGGTTCGAAGTTTGATTTGATTCTGAATTAAACGGAATAAAAATTCCAGATATTACAAAAACAAATCTCGGGCCAAGCAGGAAAATATCGGCAGAGATTTTGACTGAGATTTCTTCTAGAGAGAGCCTCGAAGTAGGAACGACGGCCAAGGAGTATTGAGAGCTTCATCATCCAATACCCCACATTCTAAAACTTCGAATGAGCCTTCAAAGGATCCTAAAGGGAACACTTCTAACTCTACTTTACATTCTAGAGACATTATGTGTGTTAAATGTCAAGGTAGAGGTCATTATAAAAAGGATTGTCCTAATAACAAGGTTTTATTCATTAATAAAAAAAGGGATTATGAAAGTGAACAAGATCATAAAAGTTCAAGTGAAAGTGATGAGAGTTGAGAATTTGAGCATAGGGAATCTATGATAGCTAGAAGGACCTTGCATGTTAATTTTTCTCCTAATGAAGATACCCAACGAGAAAATCTCCTCATACTAGATGTCTTGTTAAGGGAAAGGTTAATATGATCATTGATGGAGGTAGTTGTTGTAATATTTCTAGTGTTGAATTGGTTACTAAATTGCAACTTCCTACTCTTTGTCACCCAAGACCCTATAAATTGAAATGGATTAATGATTGTGGTACTTTGAAGGTCAACAAGCAAGTTAAGGTTACTATCACAATAAGACATTATACTTGTAACATCCGGAATCTTTATTCCGGATTGTTAGCAAGTTATCGACCTTCCTGCGTTAGCGGCTCAGTTAACCCGCATGCACGGGATGTTGAGTGACGGGATTTTATTCCTAATCATGTCCGACCTTTCGTTTTCCCTTTTTGCTTTCCGACCCCTCGGGTTTTGGTGTGAGGGGATATGTGGGCAGCTGACCTTTGGGTTCTCCCACCTCTTTTGTGCAGCCCACTTTTTCTCTCTCTCCTCTTTCATTTCTCCTTCACGTTAGTTCATTCTTTCCCTCTACTTTCTCTTGTGCTTCTTCCTCTCTTCCCTTGGAGATTTACTTGTGGATAAAACCTTGTTATTAGGACAATCCTTTTTATAATGACCTCTACCTTGACATTTAACACACATAATGTCTCTAGAATGTAAAGTAGAGTTAGAAGTGTCCGTGCAAAACCACGAACCCGATAGGCCGTGGATAAAAAAAATAAAAAAATAAAAAAATTTCGGAATAACTTTTGGCGGAAAGACATTCCCCTGCTTCATTCTTCAACACCGATTGGAATATTCAGAATTCCCTATTGAGCTTATATAGATTCCCACCACCATCACCCGATGAAGGATTCACCATCTTACATTGTGAGTATTCTTTCCCATCTTTTCTTTTCTTCATATTGGGGACAATGTGAGTTTTAAGTATGGGTGGAGGTATTTGCAATACCATTTGCATGTTTTATGTCTTGCAATTTTTGATTTTGAAAATTTTTAAAATTTTTGTGCTTCTAGTATGGATATGATCTCTATGATGAATTTTGTTTTGTGGAATAGCTATGATAATTTTGATATGCTTGAATTGATTTATGACATATGTGGGATTTGAATACTTTGTTAGAATTTCATGGATGATTGATAATGTGCATTCATTCTAAATCATGTTGAGTATTGAAGGTTGAAACCGCATTATAAGTTCTTGCGCATCTTTTTGAAATGATTAAGGCACCTCGATTTTTCTTGCTTCTTCTTTATTCATTTACCCCCGCAATGAAAATTTTGCCTCCTTTACCTATCCGGGAATTAGGAAGAGTGTAATTTTTGCATGTTTGATGTGGGAGGGCCATGAAAGAAAAAAAAAATTTGCATTCAAAGTATAGAAAATAGGTTTGGGGAAGTCAATCATGATGATGAGTAACTCAGCACTATTCACATAGCTGGGTGTTTGTGTCTTGCAAAAGTCGGATTGAGCGATATTCCTAACGGATTATGGTATGTGCATCAAGGGTTTGAGGCATCTCGAAATTGAGAATCGCCGATCTCCTAGGCTTCGGTTTTTGTGCATCGCTGTCCATACTTCCAAAAAGTAAAGTCAAAGAAGAGTTTTGTGCTAAAAAGTGAGAGCAAAGCTCTCAATGGTGGTTGATTCAAGTTTGCTTAAAGAAGTTGTGTTGTGTTGTTCCTTTTTCCCAGATTTTTGCACCACATACCCTATATGCATCCCACCCATTCACGTTTCTTGACCTTTACTTGAAAGACCTTAAGATCATTGAGTATGTTGTTTGGCTTTGTGGTCTAAATTAGATTCCTCATGATTGATTTTGATTTATTGCAAGTTATGATGCATGTTATGATTTTTTTGTAAAGTGTGATTATCCTTTCCATGATATAATTCCTTTTGACCATATGATGATTGTTATTAGCTATGAAGCAACTCTTTGAGGGTAATCTATGAATAGAAGCACAACCAAAAATATTGTGGTTTTTCTTTATTTTTGTATACTCATAATCCATATCATCTTGTATCTTAAGTTTGAACCTTCCTTGGGGACAAGCAAGAGGCAAGTATGGGGTATTTTGATGACACGAATTATGACCTATATTTAGGCATGTATTTATATAGATTTTCCCTTTGTTTTGCATGCATAGACATACATTCATGGCATTTATGGTTATTTTCATCTACTTAGCGAGAATAGAGGTCTACACAGAGTTTTATTGCACTTGTAGGTAGTTTGGCGAAATTATGGAGCGAAATGACATATTTATGGATTAAGCCTTGATGCGGGATAAAAATGAGCATAAAAGGAAGTTAGGACGCGCCAAAATATCTTCTGATACCGTCTGACGCGTCATGGTATCTTGTGATACCGTCTGACGCGCCAAAGTATTCTCTGATATCGTTTGACGCGGCCCAAAGTATTTTCTGATACCAGCGGGCTCGAGTTCTTTTCAGCCCAAATATTTAGGGTTTTGTCTTTAAACCCTAGATTTATCCCTACAGATATCCGATAGACTTCAACATTAAAGCTGGGTGACAGCCCCAGGACTTGGAGCCCCGACGTTAGGGAGAAGTTGAGATCAACGTCTTGCATCTAGGGCATTTTGAGAGCATTGCTTAGGAGATTCTTGGAAGATTTTATTGCGTACAGGGAATATTCGGAGAAGGGCGCACTTTGAGATTACGTACTTGGGGAAGATCTTAGGATTCCTTTTGAAGATGGCTTGACATCCCGTTCTTCATTGTTCCTAGAGATTTTAGTGAGGTTTTCTGTTCTTTGATTCTGTTTTCATTAGAACACAAACACGCTTTGGTTATCTTTGAGATTGATTGTTCGGATATTATTGAGTTTTTGAAGTTTTACCTATTTTCTCTTTTGAATTTGATTATTGATTTGACAATGATGATTGTTGGCTAAAACCCTTTAGCGATTCTAAGGTGAAGGGCCGATAGTTGTGGCATAGATGATGATAGATTGAACCAAAACAGATTGGATGCTGAGAGTTGCGAGAAACCTCGTCGTCGAGGTTTTCCACGGCCTGTTCTTGAGTTCCACGGCCGTGGTTCTTCAAGATCCGACCGTGGTTTTCCTCCGTCGTACGTTCTTTGCTTTTGCTTTGATCCAAAGTTAAAGATTTTCTTTAACCTAGCCTTTGCTTACCTTTTCTAGGTAGTAGTGAGACTCAACATCCTCTACTTTGGTTTCGAGTGTCACAACCTTAACCGTTTTGGCTTATCTTTGATTCCCTTGGGTTTGGGCATGGGTATTTGAGAGTTTAATCTTATCCTTAGATCCTTTCTATATTGCAGCCTCAACAACCTTTATAGAGAGAGCCTTTGGGTGAGACATATGGGTTTGGAACTTCACCGTACAATTCCCTACCTTAGATATACCTTTGCAATCCCGACTCTGTCCTTATATTTTTAGAATATCTTGAATCGATTGCTACTATTGGATACCTGAATCTTTAGAATCGTTGTTTTCCCAATTATCTTTATAAAAGCTCTTGTTATTTGTGTGACAATTTGTGAACTGAATTTGTTTCCCCCAAATCCCTGAGTTCAATACTCTGGAATTCTTTCTTTACTACGCAGATCCGTACACTGCGGGTTCACTTTGCTTTGATTTCAGTTTTATAAATTTAAAGCTTATTTGCACGTACACTTTTGAGGTCAACAAAGCAGCAGTGGAGAAGGATCTCAGCGGTTTGGTAAGCTTCTTCCCCTTTCTTCCTTCTCCTTCTTTGCTGGTTATCTCTTCTTCCCTTCCCCTTCATCCATTCCCATGGATGAAGCTCTTGAGGAAGCTTTTTCTTAGATCCTTTAGATGTCCATCTTCTTATCTCAATTATGTCATGATGGAGAGCCTTGATACCATGGATGATGTTTGGAGGATAGCCAGCAAGAGAAGGAGGTCATTGAAGCTCAAGACCCACAGTCGAAGACGAAGAAGTTGCTGCTTCTGGAGTTCTTCCGCGGTGGCGGCATCAGGCACCGTGGGGCGGATCTTAGCCAGCTGCGGGGGCGGTGAGAAGCACCGCGGGGGCGGCATCAAGATTTCCAGGCACCGCGGGGGCGGCTCCTTGCGTCGCGGGGCCGTAACCTGCAGCACGCAGTCGCGCCAACTTGTTTCCGCGGCTGCGTTTCTTCTACAGTAGGCTCTTCTCCTTCTTCCTTATTGGCTCTTCTCCTTCTTCCTTATTGGTTCCTTCCTTTGTTAGTAGCATGCCGCGGCTGCCCTTATGGCTCGATGTAGTTAATGGCTTTGAGTTATTTGAGCATGTTGGGTCTTTCTAAACTAGATTTGCTCTCCTAGGTTGTTGTTGATGATCATGTGAGCTTTAGTCTGTTGTGAGTTTCCTTTGCTTGTTTAGAGTGTTATGAGTACCATGGACCCTAGGATGTTTTCCTAGTTTGAGAGTTGAGTGATCTTGCTTAGATCACTAGAATGAAGTCTATGACTTCATGAGTGTGGGCTTGTGTTGATGAGTGTATTCATGTATGAGCAGGTTGTGTGCTTCCTCAGTAAGGAAGCTAGAGTGTTGTGAGTTGAGAGACAAGGTAAGTCTCCGGACTTACTTAGCTGTATTCGATGTCTTAGATTCATTACGTGCTTGGTGGTATGTCTTTTATCGCTTTTGTTATAACTTATAAACCGGTAATAGGACGACCGACCTTTATTCTATTTGGCCCAAGTGTATGATAACGGGCGGTTACATCACTGCCTAGCTCTTGCGAGAGCTAGGAGGTTCTCGGCGACTGGCCCGTGCTGGTTAGACGGTCGGAGGCATCCAAACCGTTCCATTGCCGGAAGAAGGGACCGAGGCGAGTTTCGGGAGATTCTCGTGTCACAAAAGAAGTTGACCTAGAACGGGATGTCTTAATAAATAAAGATAAATAACTGGACTTGTTTGTTGAGCATGATTATGTGATTTATTATATATGAGTGTGTATGTGCCTTCACCATGTCTTTAATGCTTCGAATGTAGCTAACGGTTTTAAACCGCTTGTGTAGATGCCCCGCAGGTTAGGGACGCTGCTGAGTGAGATGGAGGAGTGGACAACCGAGGGTCGCCGTATATTATAGGATGGGGGTGTTTTTGGGATTATTATCGTTTTCTCTTATGATGGATTATGGATTGATGTACGCTTTCAGATTAATGTCTTGTGGGTTTTTGTGTCGTTTTGAGGACTCGGCTGAGTTTCCACGTTGTACCCTTTACTTTCCGATCTTGCATACATTATAAACATTTTTGAGTTTCACGCCTTTATTTGTGCCATGTTGGAAAGGTCCGGTGAGATTGTTGTCAAGCTAAGGGTCGGGACCCATTGTGTGGTCTCGCCTGTAGCATTCCGATATCCCGCGGATTCGGGGTGTTACAAAGTGGTATCAGAGCCCTTGGTTGACAACAATGGCACTCGCAACCTTCTAAGGACAAAATGAGGAATAAACAGAACCCCACGGATTCTGACTTTTTCATTTTCAAAATTCATATGCATGAGTCGGGATTGGGTTAGAATATACGGGACCACCACTCCTCACGCATACCTCGGCGAACTAGATTTCCAGATTTGATGTATGTAAGTATATATATTTACATAGGTATCTATATATGCTTATATGGCCTTAGGATTGTTCTTGGACTTGTATGTACCTATGCATGTGACCTTAGGATTTTTGGGCTTGTATGCCTTGGTTGTATATGTGGATTATAAATTGCATGATGGACGTGATATATGTGTACAGTTATATATGTGGACGATTATATGTTTTGGACCTTATATTGTTATGATGGAATGCCGGATGTGTTATATTGGTAGTGATATGGGCATAGGACTTATATAGTTATGTATACATAGTCTTATACATATAGTAATATATGGAGTCATGGGACCTTTGAGCTAAGATGATGATACGATATCATCACCTTCAAGACAACGATGTGGCTTATGATGACGTTCACATGTGGTGGAAGACGCTCAAGTATCGAGTTGGGCATTTTGTGCTAATGAACACAATGACGTTCTCGAATTCCTTTTAAAGGATGTCGAAGAGGAGCATTGGAGATGACGTAAATGAAGGACAACCAAGCAAAAAAACAACATGAGACAACTTAAGAGAATTGGAACGAAGACCGTACAGGAAAAAGGAGTAAGATGAAGATGTGGAAGTGATTACAACGAAGTCACGAATGGAAAGATGATGAGACCAATAGAGATAACATGTATAAGTTCTTCAAGAAGACATGAGGACAACTAAAGATGCGAATCAAGGAGGAGACGGGTTCATCCCCACAAGGTTAGAGACGGTGTTCCATTACGAGAAGTAAAGCTTCTCTTAGACGCTCCTAAGCTTTGGACTCAAGATGTTAAGAATGATCGAACCCGGTGTGAAAGATGTAAGATACCGTAAGTTAATCTTACGAACGTTAAGGGAAGAGTCAACATTACGAGAGTTATGAGAAGAATAGCATGATGGGGATTCACGTGGAGTTGACCGATTTCCGTTATGATGATAAGGCTAAGAAACGCCAAGAAGATAGAAGTGTAAGTGGACGTGATCCCGAGAAGAGGAGTGACGCAACGAGGAGCTTTAGTTATGAAAGTACTTAAGATGAAGACCAAGAGATAAGCGAGCGGTTGCTGAATTATGCTAGAGCTTTTGGAGAAGACACGCTTACAGGATGTCGTGAGGCGCGGTTAAGCCTATGGAGACGAGTTATACGAAATGTGAGGCCTAGAAGAGTATGATTACATTATGGAAGGGGAAGGAAGAATGGAACGTGGAAAGAGTTATTGGAGTTGAGATAAAGTACCCCAAGGAGGGTGACCTTCATAAGAATAGTGACATGAAGTATAGAAGAATGGTAAGCTGTTGACCTTAGAGAAGGTCAACCATAAGCTTGTCGGTGATGACCAAGAACGCATAAAGTGCGTGTTGCTTGTGAGGATTTGTAAATGAGAGGTATAACCCGAGCGGAGACTATACCGGAACGGTTACAAGAATTGGTGTATGCCCGACAGTTCAGTGCCAATGGTATGGAGGCGTACCAACCAAGGCACATTTGTCTTGGTCATATAGAGTTGAAGAGGTTAAAGCAAGAAACCATAACCGACCTCCCGGGGAGGGATTGTAATGACCTTACGTGACCATTTACGGTCATTAGATTGACATATGGAGGAATGGCGCGGATTTGGAACCTTTAAGTTTTAAGCATGATCAAGTGATCTAATGGATCAGGGGGAAGTGAAGCTTCCCGAGTTGCTTTAAGCAAATGAGAAGATATGGATAGAAGATGCATGTTATTTCGTTCTTATAAAACGAATAATAAGTTGTCGCGAACAGGAAATGAGTCGAAGTGTTTAGACTCACCCAAAGGAGCCATGGGGGCTATGGTGTGAAACGAGCGACCGAAGCTACAATAACGTTGTAGGCTTTAAGCTTAAGGTGATAGTGCTTGAGAATTCTTGAGTTAGAAGTTTCAGTGGTTTGGAATGGGAAAATTTTTTCCGGTCATCCCTTCACGGCATCCTAGTACGAGTTTTGAGGAAAGGTACGAGTCGGTAAGTTACATATGAGTACGATGTTTTGTATGATCCTTTTGCAATCGAGTTGTCACCCGATCTGGGTGGAGAAAGGAAAGGAGTTAAGTAAGACGGCGTTTCGGATCGATATGGTCACTACAAGTAGTAGTGAAGCCTCTTGATATCACAAGTGCAATTGATGAGTTGGAGTTTACATAGAGGAGTATCCATCGGTTTTTTGAATTGAGTTGCGATGAAGTCGCGAAATTTATTGGTGTTTCAGGCGATTCCAAGTGGGACACTAACCTAAGGATTGTTATGACAGTTATTGGTGCATGAGTTGCAAGAATGATTCTTATGTTCAGATTTGACGATGCCTTGTTATACTCTCAGAATTGGGAGGAACAAGCTTGACATGGGACGACAAGGATACCGGTTATGCTGGATAAGAGGATAACTAGAGTTATCTAGGTAGGTTGGGACGTCGGAGGTGACCTTCTTAGTGATATAGCGGGTTGAGAATATCCAATAGATTAGTTGAGAACGAGGTTATAGTTTCGGTTATACCTTCAAGGTATGTTGCTGAGATATGTAGTTTATAAGTTGGTGGGCCATAACCACCGAGTTGCGGGATTGTTTTAACACTTTTGTCCCTTGTAAAGAGGACAATTGGATCGTGGGATCCAAGACGTATCCGTGGAGTTTTGATAGAAGTAGAAGAGGTGAGTGACCTCCATTTCGTTGTCTTTGGCACCAACATCCAGTTATGGGGAATGCATGTGATAGGTGATGGAATCACTATCATTTAGGCTAGTTTTTAGAGTCTTTTGATTAAATTTGTGTCGGTTTATGCTACTAACTCCTTAGTCCACAAAAAGAAGACTAAAATAAGCTAAGGAAGGAGTTATAAGCACTTAGGACTGAAGATCGTTCACGAAGCAAAGCTTCTGTTGCCTCACCGCCCCTGCAGAGCCCTGGCACCGCCCCTGCGGGTGACGCCTTACACCGGAACGCTCCCTGCGCCTTCACCAGCGCCAACCATGAAGTGTGTCACCGCCCTTGTGCCACTCCTTGGCGCCCCTACGGTGACCTACCCTGAAGAAACGAAGACCAGCTACCCTGCATCTCTCACTGCGCCCCTGCCTGCGCCTCAACCTGGGAGGTGGAAGGCGAAGAGGCTGTGTCACCGCCCCCGCGTCGACATAGGGACGCCCCAGCGGCTTGGCATCAGAAACGTCAAGAAGTCGAAGGGTCAGGCGTTTGAAGAGCATTGAAGATCCGCCCCAACGGAATTGCCTAGCCGCCCTTGCGGCCTTGAAGAAGATCAAGCGTTTTTGCCTTCACCGCTCTTGCGGAGCTGAAGGGCGCCCCTGCGGCTTAACGTCAGAAGCTTTACTCCGGCTGTTTACACCACCTTTATGGCATTAAAGGTGGCTGTTTTGGGCCGGCCATTTACTCCTATTTATTGCCTTTTGTAGTATAAATAGTCCTTGGTTGATTGCTAGAAGAAGCCATCTTATCATCTTGTTAGCCAACAAATTATCCACTTAGATTGTCTTGCTACCTTGTAATGAGTTGCTAACTCCCTTGCTACATTGAGTTGGTTTGAAGCTGCATTGTTACTTTAGTTGTAAGTTCTTTATAATATAAGTTTATATTCAGTAATACTTTGTGTCTCCTTGATCTCCATTGTCTAATTGCATGTTTACTATTGCTTGAGATTGATCACCTTAGATTCTAAAGTGCATGTAAACAACTAGGATTAATAGGTTCCGGGTTCGGGTCTTTAATCTAGTAGCAACTTTAAGTAATAACGGGTTGTGATTACTTAAAGAAAAGGAACACAAATATAAAGATAAGTTTAACGGTTTTAATCTTCTCTTTATATCCCTTAGTCTTTGTTTGAAAGCTAACTTGTTATTTGTTCTTGTAGGTTTACGGAACTCTAACCTGTTAAGTTGTGTTGATGCCGGTTGGCTCAACACATATATATGATCGAGACGGGAGATTACTTGAAACCTTGTAAAGGGAACTCACCGAAGTAGCAATTGCATGCTTAGAATCAACCTAGTGTAGATTCATCCATTATTGTCTTACTTGTCGCATTATTTGTTTTCATAATTTTTTGTGCATCAATTCAACCAACCCCCCCCCCTTTTGTGTTACTTGTCACTATAATCGATAATCGCATCTAAAGCACCATAACTCTCTTGGGTTCGACCCTTACTTAATCACTATACTTGTTCTTAGTGCTAAGTCGGGATTTACTTTTGATTGGGTATAGACGACCATAGAAATACCTTCGGTCAGTATGATATTATGGATACATATAGGTGGGGCTTGGGATGTGTAAGAGGTAACAAGAGAGGTTTCGTGTGTACGTAGACATTCGGGGTATGTAAGAAGTATGACAGACTAAAGGTCGAACGTTACCCTCTTTAGGACGCGTGCTTATGGTGATGTTGGTTGGCTATGGAGTAACATGCCAGGCATGTCTGAACAATAAGAGTACGATGCATGTACGTATACTCATTCATCAAGAGTTGAGTACCCCGCAGAGGCGATGGTTAGGGACTCTAGTCGAAGATGGTCGTTGAATGGCATTGAGAAGTATCCGGGATAGAAGGTTATGAGGAGGGACCCCATAGTTACCGTTTTGGGTTGATGGTTTGTTAAGACCATGGTGTTGGTAAGAGATAGCCGGTTTATGACGTTCACGATAGTGAGACGGGCTTAAGGCCAAGGTGGCTAAGTACATAGCCTTATGTGAACAGCCATCCAAACGGGTTGAACACCATATGGCGAGGAAAAATACTTCACCACCGCGAGTTAGGTAGTGGGAATGGTAAGATACCTCAGGAGAGATTAGTACCGGTTTGAGACCGTGTGACGGGCTTGGATCGTATGGACCGACCGACAAGGACTACGTGTTTTATGCCCTATTGGAAAACAAGCCCAATGAATCGGCTATGTTGTGGAGTCTTCTAAGTGATAGAAAGGTGACTAGAGTTACCGAGTATCGTGACCTCGGATCAAGATGAACGATTCATCTCGGGATTTATGGGCAGTGGGATCATACCGCTTAGGGGCCCAGTGTCTTTAATGACAGTTTCTCGTTCTGAGTAGTATGGTCGGTAGAGAAGGCTTTCCAAGACTTAAAGGATGTATTGGAAGCATCGGGGCTAGAGTGGGGACAAGTTTTATCCGAACACTTTCCGGGAATGAGTTCGCGTGTTGTAATAGTTGATATGTACCGTTGTGACGCCCTTTTTCGAGGCAATTCATGGACAGAAGTGTAGTACCTTATGATGTTGAAAATTGGTTGGTATATGTAACTATAGCCCTGAGCACATACGGGACGACCTCGCAGGAGTAGAGGTGGTCCAAAGGCGGATGATAGATGATCTAAGTCGCAAGGAAGTATGTACGGACCTCTTGAGTTTGGATATGAGACGAGTCGAGTTAAGAGTATCATGGACGCGAGGCGTCATACATGTTGTGCATTAGATTATATTGGGTTGAACTCTTTTTGAAATGATTTATGAGTATTTGGATTTGATGTATGAGTATGGGATATGCTTTATGATTTGTTGAACTTAGATTACGAGTTACTATTTATGATTACGAGTTTTTGGAGATATTATCGTTATGATACCTTTCGATTTGATTTGAGATTACAAGATATGTATAATTTGAGTTTTTGAGACTTATGATGATTTAGATGCATATCGATCATTTTAATCCTATAATCATGAGTATCTTTCTAAAGATCATGTAATGCCATATATGCTTATACCCATGTCTAGTTCATGTATTTTATCCTACTTATCAATTAGCTTAAGTTATGTGGGAGACTAACCCACAACAGTGGGACTGGTTATGTTTTTTGCATAATTAGGTATAGGACAAGTTCAATAGCATGGATGATGTGGGATTGATGCCGTAGAGTCCCGATCTAGATTGAAGTCCACAAAATCAACGACGGAAGGAATCATGGTGGCAAATCTCGGGCTATTTTTGTATTGTAAGGCCAAGATTCTTGAAAACTCAGAGAGCGAGAACGTGATTAATATGGATGATAATGGTAAGATAAAAAAATATGATTAATGGAATGAAATTGATGCAAGTATAGGAAGATAGAATCAAGATAGAAACTTGCAACGAACCTTGACCAATTGGAAAAAAACCCTCAACAACGAGTTACCTTAACCGTTCGTTCTTCAATCTCACACAAGCCTTCTAAATAAGACAAGCACAAGGAGGGACTAGTTTGACTAGTAGCACTAATCTTTGAGTATATTAACACACAAGAACAACCTAGCAACGACTCACAACTATTCAATCAAAGGCTCTTTTTTTATTGAATTGAAATGAATAAAACGCACACTTCGTAAATGAAGCAACAAGTATCTCACAATAATGTGGAAATCAATAGCAAATATAATCTACCTAATAATCTCGCCTTCTATAAGAATATATAGGCGAGATTCTCCTAAAAGATAAAGAGTAAAATAATCCTACAAAATATAGGATAGAAGATAAAAACCTTTAGAATTTTAGAGCTTTAAGTATGAAATAACTAACTATAATCTTATCTAAATCTCGATAAGGTTCATGGTAATCTCGACTGAGACTAATCAATATCTTGGCTAGATTAAGGTGGGGCCAAGATCTCCATTTACTTGCTTCCTTGATCACCTTGAATGATATAATTTGATTATAATATTATTTACTTCTCCTTCAATGCTCTTGCACTTGCTCTAGTGATTGGTCCAAGTAAAGGGGGCGTTGGGGATGGTCCCTCATCAATGGAGGTCATGAACCCTAGTGTGAGTCACGTCGGTTGAGTTTGGGGTTGTCTTGTTTTGTTAGAATTTATTCCTAACTTAGAACTATACATTTTGGGTTAGTTAACTTTTATAAGTCCGGTTTGTTATTCACCGTTTCCGGTAGATTTGTAATTGAGATTTTTTGGACCATTTCTGGTTGACGTCATTGGACGTCTTTCGGATTTCTTATTATTTGGCATGTCTAGGCTGTTCATGTTGTAATTTATTTATCTTTATCATTTCTTTTTGAAAAGCCTTAGCGTGACCCTTGCCCGTTACCTTGGTGATGTAACGTCTAGCTCGCTTTTGGGGGCGTTACAAAATTTGGTATCAAAGGTATGGTTTGGTTTTTTATTTGGTTCAGTTTTGACTGGTTCGAATTTTTATTATGTCGAGTTTTAATTGAGTAAAGTTTTAAGTTGAGTGAATTTTGGTTTGAGTTGGTTTTGAGTTAGGGTCACCAGTCTCCATGTTCTCTTGAACATGATATATTTTGGATTGTTTAGTATTGTCCTCCACATCTGAAGTATATCTGATGGATGACAAGAGTTTGAGAAGACCAAAGTTTTGAAGCTATGAAGTTAGCATGAGATAAGCAAGAAGTATATGAAAGGCTGATAATAAAACTTTCGTTTGTCGGATTGACGTTGCAAAAGGAAGTGAAGTTTAAGTTTCTACACCACTTGAAGAAAGAATGCATATGGTACAAGCTAATGCAAGGTACATGAACTTCACCCCAATGTTATTGATATCAAGGAAAGCGAAGAAGATAAGATCGATTATTTCGAGGCATGGTTGAGTCCTTTAGTTAGGACCTTGATGGCAGAACACATGTGTGAAACCTTAGAAGAATACTATCACCATGGGGTCTGTGGTGTGAAACGAGCGACCGAAGCTACAATAACGTTGTAGGCTTTAAGCTTAAGGTGATGGTGCTTGAGAATTCTTGAGTTAGAAGTTTCAGTGGTTTGGAATGAAAATTTTTTTTCCGGTCATCCCTTCAGGGCATCCTGGTACGAGTTTTGAGTAAAGGTACGAGTCGGTAAGTTACATATGAGTACGATGTTTTGTATGATCCTTTTGCAATCGAGTTGCCACCCGATTTGGGTGGAGAAAGGAAAGGAGTTAAGTAAGACGGCGTTTCGGCTCGATATGGTTACTACAAGTAGTAGTGAAGCCTCTTGATATCACAAGTGCGATTGATGAGTTGGAGTTTATATAGAGGAGTATCCATCGGTTTTTTGAATTGAGTTGCGATGAAGTCGCGGAATTTATTGGTGTTTCAGGCGATTCCAAGTGGGACATTAACCTAAGGATTGTTATGACAGTTATTGGTGCATGAGTTGCAAGAATGATTCTTATGTTCAGATTAGATGATGCCTTGTTATACTCTCAGAATTGGGAGGAACAAGCTTGACATGGGACGACAAGGATACCGGTTATGCTGGATAAGAGGATAACTAGAGTTATCTAAGTAGGTTGGGACGTCGGAGGTGACCTTCTTAGAGATATAGCGGGTTGAGAATATCCAATAGATTAGTTGAGAACGAGGTTATAGTTTCGGTTATACCTTCAAGGTATGTTGCTGAGATATGTAGTTTATAAGTTGGTGGGCCATAACCACCGAGTTGCGGGATTGTTTTGACACTTTTGTCCCTTGTAAAGAGGACAATTGTATCGTGGGATCCAAGACGTATCCGTGGAGTTTTGATAGAAGTAGAAGAGGTGAGTGACCTCCATTTCGTTGTCTTTGGCACCAACATCCAGTTATGGGGAATGTATGTGATAGGTGATGGAATCACTATCATTTAGGTTAGTTTTTAGAGTCTTTTGATTAAATTTGTGTCGGTTTATGCTACTAACTCCTTAGTCCACAAGAAGAAGACTAAAATAAGCTAAGGAAGGAGTTATAAGCACTTAGGAGTGAAGATCGTTCACGAAGCAAAGCTTCTGTTGCCTCACCGCCCCTGCAGAGCCCTGGCACCGCCCCTGCGGGTGACGCCTTACACCGGAACGCTCCCTGCGCCTTCACCAGCACCAACCATGAAGTGTGTCACCGCCCCTGCGCCACTCCTTGGCGCCCCTACGGTGACCTACCCTGAAGAAACGAAGACCAGCTACCCTGCATCTCTCACTGTGCCCCTGCGTGCGCCTCAACCTGGGAGCTGGAAGGCGAAGAGGCTGTGTCACCCCCGCGTCGACATAGGGACGCACCGGCGGCGTGGCATCAGAAACATCAAGAAGTCGAAGGGTCAGACGTTTGAAGAGCATTGAAGATCCGCCCCTGCGGAATTGCCTAGCCGCCCCTACGGCCTTGAAGAAGATCAAGCGTTTTTGCCTTCACCGCTCCTGCGGAGCTGAAGGGCGCTCCTGCTGCTTAACGTCAGAAGCTTTACTCCGGCTGTTTACACCACCTTTATGACATTAAAGGTGGCTGTTTTGGGCCGGCCATTTACTCCTATTAATTGCCTTTTGTAGTATAAATAGTCCTTCGTTGATTGCTAGAAGAAGCCATCTTATCATCTTGTTAGCCAACAAATTATCCACTTAGATTGTCTTGCTACCTTGTAATGAGTTGCTAACTCCCTTGCTACATTGAGTTGGTTTGAAGCTACATTGTTACTTTGGTTGTAAGTTCTTTATAATATAAGTTTTCATTCAGTAATACTTTGTGTCTCCTTGATCTCCATTGTCTAGTTGCATGTTTACTATTGCTTGAGATTGATCACCTTAGATTCTAAAGTGCATGTAAACAACTAGGATTAATAGGTTCCGGGTTCGGGTCTTTAATCTAGTAGCAACTTTAAGTAATAACGGGTTGTGATTACTTAAAGAAAAGGAACACAAATATAAAGATAAGTTTAACGGTTTTAATCTTCTCTTTATATCCCTTAGTCTTTGTTTGAAAGCTAACTTGTTATTTGTTCTTGTAGGTTTACGGAACTCTAACCTGTTAAGTTGTGTTGATGCCGGTTGGCTCAACACATATATATGATCGAGACGGGAGATTACTTGAAAACTTGTAAAGGGAACTCACCGAAGTAGCAATTGCATGCTTAGAATCAACCTAGTGTAGATTCATCCATTATTGTCTTACTTGTCGCATTATTTGTTTTCATAATTTTTTGTGCATCAATTCAACCAACCCCCCCCTTTTGTGTTACTTGTCACTATAATCGATAATCGCATCTAAAGCACCTTAACTCTCTTGGGTTCGACCCTTACTTAATCACTATACTTGTTCTTAGTGCTAAGTCGGGATTTACTTTTGATTGGGTATAGACGACCATAGAAATACCTTCGGTCAGTATGATATTATGGATACATATAGGTGGGGCTTGGGATGTGTAAGAGGTAACAAGAGAGGTTTCGTCTGTACGTAGACATTCGGGGTATGTAAGAAGAATGACAGACTTAAGGTCGAAAGTTAGCCTCTTTAGGACGCGTGCTTATGGTGATGTTGGTTGGCTATGGAGTAACATGCCAGGCATGTCTAAACAATAAGAGTACGATGCGTGTACGTATACTCATTCATCAAGAGTTGAGTACCCCGCATAGGCGATAGTTAGGGACTCTAGTCGAAGATGGTCGTTGAATGGCTTTGAGAAGTATCCCGGATACAAGGTTATGAGGAGGGACCCCATAGTTACCGTTATGGGTTGATGGTTTGTTAAGACCATGGTGTTGGTAAGAGATAGCCGGTTTATGACGTTCACAATAGTGAGACGGGCTTAAGGCCAAGGTGGCTAAGTACATAGCCTTATGTGAACCGCCATCCAAACGGGTTGAACACCATATGGCGAGGAAAAAGACTTCACCACCGCGAGTTAGGTAGTGGGAATGGTAAGATACCTCAGGAGAGATTAGTACCGGTTTGAGACCGTGTGACGGGCTTGGATCGTATGGACCGACCGACAAGGACTACGTGTTTTATGCCCTATTGGGAAAACAAGGCCAATGAATCGGCTATGTTGTGGATTCTTCTAAGTGATAGAAAGGTGACTTGAGTTACCGAGTATCGTGACCTCGGATCAAGATGAACGATTCATCTCGGGATTTATGGGCAGTGGGATCGTACCGCTTAGGGGCCCAGTGTCTTCAATGACAGTTTCTCGTTCTGAGTAGTATGGTCGGTAGAGAAGGCTTTCCAAGCCTTAAAGGATGTATTGGAAGCATCGGGGCTAGAGTGGGGACAAGTGTTATCCGAACACTTTCCGGGAATGAGTTCGCGTGTTGTAATAGTTGATATGTACCGTTGTGACGCCCTTTTTCGAGGCAATTCATGGACAGAAGTGTAGTACCTTATGATGTTGAAAATTGGTTGGTATATGTAACTATAGCCCTGAGCACATACGGGACGACCTCGCTCGAGTAGAGGTGGTCCAAAGGCGGATGATAGACGATCTAAGTCACAAGGAAGTATGTACGGGCCTCTTGAGTTTGGATATGAGACGAGTCGAGTTAAGAGTATCATGGACGCGAGGCGTCATACATGTTGTTCATTAGATTATATTGGGTTGAACTCTTTTTAAAATGATTTATGAGTATTTGGATTTGATGTATGAGTATTGGATATGGTTTATGATTTGTTGAACTTAGATTACGAGTTACTATTTATGATTACGAGTTTTTGGAGATATTATCGATATGATACCTTTCGATTTGATTTGAGATTACAAGATATGTATAATTTGAGTTTTTGAGACTTATGATGATTTAGATGCATATCGATCATTTTAATCCTATAATCATGAGTATCTTTCTAAAGATCATGTAATGCCGTATATGCTTATACCCATGTCTAGTTCATGTATTTTATCCTGCTTATCAATTAGCTTAAGTTATGTGGGAGACTAACCCACAACAGTGGGACTGGTTATGTTTTTTGCATAATTAGGTATAGGAAAAGTTCAATAGTATGGATGATGCGGGATTGATGCCGTAGAGTCCCGATCTAGATTGAAGTCCACAAAATCGACGACGGAAGGAATCATGGTGGCAAATCTCGGGCTATTTTTGTATTGTAAGGCCAAGATTCTTGAAAACTCAAAGAGCGAGAACGTGATTAATATGGATGATAATGGTAAGATAAAAAAATATGATTAATGGAATGAAATTGATGCAAGTATAGGAAGATAGAATCAAGATAGAAACTTGCAACAAACCTTGACCAAATGGGAAAAAACCCTCAACAACGAGTTACCTTAACCGTTCGTTCTTCAATCTCACACAAGCCTTCTAAATAAGACATGCACAAGGAGGGACTAGTTTGACTAGTAGCACTAATCTTTGAGTATATTAACACACAAGAACAACCTAGCAACGACTCACAACTATTCAATCAAAGGCTCTTTTTTTATTGAATTGAAATGAATAAAACGCACACTTCGTAAATGAAGCAACAAGTATCTCACAATAATGTGGAAATCAATAGCAAATATAATCTACCTAATAATCTCGCCTTCTATAAGAATATATAGGCGAGATTCTCCTAAAAGATAAAGAGTAAAATAATCCTACAAAATATAGGATAGAAGATAAAAACCTTTAGAATTTTAGAGCTTTAAGTATGAAATAACTAACTATAATCTTATCTAAATCTCGATAAGGTTCATGGTAAATTCGACTGAGACTAATCAATATCTCGGCTAGATTAAAGTGGGGCCAAGATCTCCATTTACTTGCTTCCTTGATCACCTTGAATGATATAATTTGATTATAATATTATTTACTTCTCCTTCAATGCTCTTGCCCTTGCTCTAGTGATTGGTCCATGTAAAGGGGGCGTGGGGATGGTCCCTCATCAATTGAGGTCATGAACCCTAGTGTGAGTCACGTCGGTTGAGTTTGGGGCTGTCTTGTTTTGTTAGAATTTATTCCTAACTTAGAACTATACCTTTTGGGTTAGTTAACTTTTATAAGTCTGGTTTGTTATTCACCGTTTCCGGTTGATTTGTAATTGAGATTTTTTGGACCATTTCTGGTTGACGTCATGGGACGTATTTCGGATTTCTTATTATTTTGCATGTCTAGACCGTTCATGTTGTAATTTATTTATTTATCTTTATCATTTCTTTTGGAAAAGCCTTAGCGTGACCCTTGCCCGTTACCTTGGTGATGTAACGTCTAGCTCGCTTTTGGGGGCGTTACAAAATTTGGTATCAAAGGTATGGTTTGGTTTTTTGTTTGGTTCGGTTTTGACTGGTTCAAATTTTGATTATGTCGAGTTTTAATTGAGTCAAGTTTTAAGTTGAGTGAATTTTAGTTTGAGTTGGTTTTGAGTTAGGGTCACCAGTCTCCATGTTCTCTTGAACATGCTATGTTTGGAATTGTTTAGTATTGTCCTCCACATCTGAAGTATATCCGATGGATGACAAGAGTTTGAGAAGACCAAAGTTTTGAAGCTATGAAGTTAGCATGAGATAAGCAAGATGTATATGAAAGGGTGATAATAAACCTTTCGTTTGTCGGATTGACGTTGCAAAAGGAAGTGAAGTTTAAGTTTCTACACCACTTGAAGAAAGAATGCATATGGTACAAGCTAATGCAAGGTACATGAACTTCACCCCAATGTTATTGATCTCAAGGAAAGCGAAGAAGATAAGATCGATTATTTCGAGGCATGGTTGAGTCCTTTAGTTAGGACCTTGTTGGCAGAACACATGTGTGAAACCTTAGAAGAATACTATCACCATGCCTTCAAGGTGGAAAATGGGATTAATTGAAAAGATTGATTAACTGAGCCCACAAGAGTTAGAAGACTCGAGCGAAACATTGGATTTCTGGAGATGATGTATCTTTGAAAGAGAATGGTCAATGTCATAACTGAAGATGGAGCAATAAATGTGTTTAAAGGATATCAACCCAACGGATCGGGCAAAAATCATTAGTTCCATGACCACATGTCAATTGTTTGGACAATGTTGTGTCGGTTCTTATGTTATGATGGAAGAAGAAAAGAAGGAACTTGAATTATCACGTATTCCAAGTATTTCAACCACGTCGGGATGTGGATTTTTCCATTGAGGTTGAGCCCGACTCAACTCCAATGTCCAAAATACCTCATAGGATGACACCTTTAAAGATGCATGAATTAAAGTAGCAATTGCAAGAACTTGATGATAATGGTTTCATTCGACACAAAGCATCACCATGGGGAGCACTAGTGTTGCCCGTGAAGAAGAAAGATGGTTCTCTTGGTTTGTGCATCGAGTACCATGAGTGGAACAAGGTAACGGTGAAGGACAATTATCCTTTTCCACAGATTGATTACTCGACCAGGGTCAGTATTCTCTTCCAAGATAGACTTGTGGTCCGGGTACCACTAAGTATTCGAGATGAAGATGTTGCAATAACGGCATTATTGACAATATATGGTCACTATGAGTCGTAGCGATACCATTTGGAGTCACTAATTCCTCAACCGTCTCTAGGGACTTGATAAACTTAGTCTTTCAAGAATTCCTAGACTGCTTTGTGGTGGTATTCATTGATGACATTTTGATCTCCTCTCGAATTCAAGAGGAACATGAAGGTCACCAATAAATTTTCCTTGAAGCTTTGAGAATGGACAAGTTGTATGTCAAATTATCCAAGTGTGAGTTTTAGCTACCTGAAGTAGCGTTCCTTGGGCATGCTGATTTTGGCCGAAGTGTGAAGGTTGATCCACATGAGTTAGTGGCTGTCTTGAAACGCCAATCACCAAAGATTGTGAAAGAAGTTAGAATTTTCCTTGGTTTTAAGTGTTACTGCATGAGATTTGTTGAGAGATTCTCTAAAGTAACACAACCTTTCACTAACCTACTCAGAAGGCAAATAAGTTTGAGTGAGATGAAACATGTCAATAGAACTATGACGAGTTTTAGACAAAATTCGTTAATGCAACTGTTTTGACATTTCCTCAAGGTATAATGAATTTGGAGTTTACAAGTGTTTCACCAAGACAAGATCTTGGTTAAGTATTGATGCAAATGGAGAAGTAATAACATACATGTTTTGATAGTTGAAGCATTGTGAGATGAAGTACTTCACTCATTACAATCTTGCAGCAAAAGTTCTACCCTCAAGTTTTGATGAGGGGTGAGATGTTAATTTTCACAAATTAAAAGAGTTGAAGGTATACTCTAAATGAAAAGGAATTGAATATGAGACACAGAAAATATCTAGACATATTGAAGGATATGATATTGAGATTTTCTAGCATCTGGAAACAACAAATGATATTGCTGATAATCTTAGTGTAATATCCAAAAATTTTTTTTATTTCCGAGTCAAATCGGATTCCGACCCATTGACCTTTTCATGATACCAAGCTTCATCACAAATTCTATCATTTTATGTGAATCTTTTTCCCACATAAAATGATAGAAATATACCTAAACCCTAAATTACAACCTTCTAATTCATGTCCTTAGACAAGATTATGACGAGACCATGACGACGACATCCGACAAATTTTGACAAGGCCATGACGAGGCCATGACAACGTCATCGACAAGCTCGACAAAGCCACGACAAGACTCTAGCACATGTTGATCCCAACTTTGTTCCAAACCTCTTAAGGTGCCAGCTGAGTCTTGTGACAGCCCATACACTCAGCCCTTGCTCCTCCCAGCCCAGCAACGTACCACCTCTCGGACGGGCCAACCCAGCAGTGAAGAGCCTAATCTATAGTCTGTATATCAGTGTCCACATCAGCCCCTACATTTCTCTTGAGCAGTTTCCGGATATCCCGCCTCACCTCCTTCTTTGATCGCCCATCACAAACGCAACAATGATTCCTATTCCTTCAAACGCCTACTGCAACACCAGCGAGAGCCCACCATCGTCGACTCACGACCCAAGGCCTCTTCTTCACAACGGCACCCAAGGAGCCAGTCTGCACGAGTAACCCATCACCGCTCAAGCAATCAACATGCGCCTTCATCTCCTGCACTGCACGCATACTGCAGATCCTAACTAGTCGGAGCCATCCAAACTGCTCAACTCCATCCTCGATGCCTAGCCTGGTGGATCTGAGAGTTGATCGAGAATGACTTTGTTGTGCGTCCTCAAACCTTTGCACAACCATCGTGTTCTACTATCGGAACCAAGATGAGCCCCTTCCCTTGGCTAACTGTGTGTGCCCTGTGAAGAGCAACAACATGCCTCCCCTCCTCCTTTCCAGTGGCCGTCGCTCTTTGTCTGTATCCAAGTGGGATAGCAGCAGGGTGAGTCCTTCTTTCTCCTCCTCCTATCCCTTCTTCTATAGAAGGTCAACTACTGACTGTTCGCCACTAAGCGTCTGTGCAAATAAGCTTTAAATTTATAAAACTAGAATCAAGCAAGCGAATCCGCAATGTACGGATCGGCGTAGTAAAGCAAGAATTCCAGAGTATCGAACACAGGGATTTGCGGGGAACAAATTCAGTTCGCAAATTGTCAAGCAAGTGAATGTAATAAGCTTTGCAAATATTGGAAAAACAGCAATCCTAAAGATCCAGGTATCTAATTGTGGCAATCGATTCAAGATATACTAAAGAATTAAGGACAAAGTTAAGAGTTGCAAAGTTATACTAAGGTAAAACAATGTACGGTGAAGTTCCAAAACCTTATATGTCTAACCCAATGACTCTCTCTATAAAGGTTGTTGAGGCTTCAGTATAGAAAGGATCTAAAGGCAAGAATTAATCTCAAATACCCAAACTTGTAACCCAAGGATCAAGAATAACTAAACCGATTAAGGTTGTGACACTCGAAATCGAAGTAGAGGTTGTTTAGGCTTCACTACTATCTAGAAAAGGGTGAACCTAGACTAGATTAAAGCTAATCTTTAACCTTGGATCAAAGTAAAAGCAAAGTTTGTAAACTAGGGTAAATCACGGGCAGATCTTGAGTTCCACGGCCGTGGAATCTCAAGAACAAACCGTGATTTTGGTTCGCCGACAAAATCTCTCTAACTCTCAGGGTCCAATCTGTTACGATCAATCTATCATCATCTAAGCCACAACTATCAACCCTTCACCTTAGAATTGCTAAAGGGTTTTAGCCAATAACTATCATTATAATATCAAAATCAAGTTTAAGAAGAATGAAAGCTGAAAACCTTCGGAAACCTTCAATAAAACTCAAATCAATCTCAAATCCACACACAAAAGGAATAATGTATATCGGATTCGGAAGCAAACACAAACCAATAACAATCCTTGATAAGAACGAAGAAAGGGATGTCAATCCGTCTTCTAATCAAACCTAAGGACAAAAGGCGTAACTTCCGCCACAAGCAACTCCCAAATCTTCAAACCCTCGCGAATCCCGTTTGCAAGTGCAAATCTCCGGATGTCTAATGCAGCCCTAAGCATGTGTGTCAAATTCTCTCCTCTCTAGCCTTTTTATAAGGAGAAACAAAATAACCGTCTCGGCCCATTGCGTAAATGACGTGGCAATACTTGATTCGTCAAAAGATCGCCTAAATCACGGTCTGAAGGGGTTCCATGACCGTGGTTTAGAGCGTGGAAATAGATTACGGTTTCATATGATTTACACGACCGTACTTTATACCGTGTAAATCTTTGAAATACTCCACGTTCATGATGCCAAGATCCACGGCCGTGGTTTAGAGCGTGGACTTCTCTACGACCGTATTTTTGAGCGTGGAAGTGTAAATTGCTTGTGGTTTCCTTTGTGTCGTGCCATTCCTCATCCTAGCATCTCCTTTGACTTCTTTGATGTGTTCCTAATCCTTGGATGTGCTCAAATCTTCTCCCATCTCTCTCAAATGGTTCGGTTTTAGATCTTATTTACCTATAATCAACACAAAGCTAATGTAGACCTCCATATCGAAAATATAGACAAACTAGCTAACAAATGCTTCAATGCCTTGTCAATGAACACTATAATGGATGAAAAACAATTAGAAAAAGTGCCTAGAATATCGCAACATTTCATGCTAACAAAATACCCCATACTTGCCACTTGCTTGTCCCCAAGCAAGGTCTTTTGAAAGCTTTAGAACATAAGTTAGGATGAAATATGCATGCAAACTCAAAAACAAAACATCTTTTAGGCAAATGTGCTTCTAGTCAATAGATCATTCTCAAACCTTGCTTCATTTATTCTTGAAATGCTCATATACATAACCAAAGAATGTAGAGGAAAGGAAGCATCATGAATTGATCAACTTCAATGTAAACATCATAACCTTCAAGCATTATCAAAATCAAGCATAAGAAATTTAAATTTAGATCACCAAGCCAAATGACACTCTTTTGATCTTAAGGACTTCCAAATAAGGTCTAGAATACAGAAGGGAGGGAAAACTTATAAGGATTGTGGTGTATGAATCCGGGAAAGTGGACAACTAACTCTTTTCTTTTTATTTCAATTTGCAACACCATCAACTTTGAGCTCTACTCTCTTCTTTTCACATCATTTTTCGACTTTACTTTTGGAGTTATGGACAGAGGTGCACAAAAACCGAAGCCTAGGAGATTGGCGATTCTCAAATTTCGAGATGCCTCAAACCCTTGATGCACATACCATAATCCGTTAGGAATATCGCTCAATCCGACTTTGGCAAGACACAAACACCCGGCTATGTGAATGGTGCCGGGTTACTCATCGTCATGATTGACTTCCCCAAACCTATTATTTCTATTCTTTGAATGCAAACAATTGCTTCATGGCCCTCCCACATCAAAGCATGCCAAGACATAACTCCTCCAAATTCCCGGATAGGTAAGGGAGGCAATTATTTCATTGAGGGGCTAAATGAACAAAGAAAGGAGAAAGAAAGGTCGAATTGCCTTAATCATTTCATAAAGAAGTATAAGAACTTATCATGTGATTTCAACTTCGATTTCTCAATATAATTTAGATAAAACTCTTCACATTATGAAACTTGCAAGAAAGGATAATCAACACATTCAATTCCTTTTCAATTCATTATTCGTTTAGGCATACATATGTCATTAAAAACTTAATTCACAAGTAGTAATTATCATAGAAATCATCTCAATTCTTAGAAGCACAAAACCTTTTACAATTTTCAAAAATTTTCAATTTTTATGGGTTTTTCAAAAGCTTTTTCATGCAATGCAATAATGAAACGTGTGACAATAAAATGAAACATGCAAAGTGTTCTCGAATCAAGGCAAGCAAAGTGAGTAGAGTTATTACAAACGATAGTCACACCCCACCCCATACTTGAGACAAACATTGTCCCTAATGTTCAAAAAGAAATAAAGAAAAGAAAGAAAGAAAATAAACTCACAAGACGGCGGTGGAGCGGCTAATGCTGTCAATCATGCATGATCATCACTGTGGTGCTGGCGGTGGTGGAAACGGGAAGAAGCTGGAGTCGAAGTTCCGCCCAAACTGCTGGCGATAGATGTCTCTCATCATCCTGTCGTGCTCGTCAGCTCGTACATCTCTAGCGTCCTGCCGGACCTTCAAAGCTCCTACTCTCCAGGAGAGGTCGGTAGCCCAATCCGGAAGCTGCTCGTACCACCCTGGTGCCTGGTTGTACCAAGATGGTGCATCTTGTGGTGCTGGTGCAGACGGCGGCTGTGCATACTATTTCGGCGGAGCTCCCATCCACTCCGGTTGTGATCTATACAAATCGGGAGGGGTATCCATCCATGTCGGCCTCTAACTCATGCTAGCACGGCGAGAGGAAGAGGCTTCTAAAGGTCCAGCTGGTCGTGTTGAACGCCTGGGAGGGTTAGAGAAATGTGCCGGCTGATCCAGGAAAGTGCCAAAGTCATGCTCCTCACCTCCTCCCTCAAAACCATCACCTCCTCCTATCTCCTCCTCATCTGCAGCCGGTACCTCAACATGGACGTAGGGAGGTGCTACTAACCTATTCGCATGCATAGCAGCGAATGTTTGCTTCCAATTATAGCATCCAGCCATAATGGAATACTCAGGGAGCCATGAAACACCTCTACCTCCTCTATCCTCCCATGGCATGGCAGCGGTAGGTGGACCTCTATGTCTAGGAAAGATCAAACCTCTAGTCATGAGGCTCTGGAGACCTAGCGGTCTCGCCGCTATCCTAGTACAAGCAGAAAAATCTATCCCCAACTGTCTAGCGATGTGGGTGACCATACCACCATTTCCAATGTTCCCGGCTCTCTTATTCTTGAGCTTACTCATTATGGAGGCTAGAAGGGTAGCACAGTCAGCAGGTCTACAATGCAACATAGCATAAATGAGGAACAACTCATTTGTCTTGATCTTCTGAGGGGTCTCGGTACTAGGGAAAAGACACTCAGAAAGTACTCTATGGGCTATCTTCAAGGCTAAGTGATAGATAAGCTTAGCCTTGGTGTCAGCTGGTTGCTAGCGGTCCTCGCTGGCATAGATCATAGCAATGTCGTCCCAGAAATCCTTAGCGTATGCACCGCTAGGAAAATGACCATTGAAGGTCTCTTGGAACCCAAAGAAGGCTCCGAACTCTAAGATCAAGAACTCGTAGTTCTCCTCCATCAACCTAAAGGAAAATGTCCTATCCACATGGCTATGCTCAAAAGAGGTCACAAACTCTCGAGTGATCTCCTCACATGCGTCTTCCCTAATAGCGGAGAAGATGATCAAGCCGACTCTATCTAAAAGCCATGTAAGGTCACTCACCACATTCAGTGGCTCTAACTCCTCAAGAACTAAGTAGCGTGGTCCTATGACCGCCCTCTTCTCGATCCTTTCTAAGGCATCGAGGTAATCCTCATGGATTTTTGGAATTCTAGGGGATGGGGGTGATGGTGGCTCACTAGGAGGTACTTGGGAGGAGGAGGAAGCATCACCTTTCCTCTTCTTGTTTCTAGTAGACATTTTGCTAATCAAATCCATTTCAGAAGCAAAATTACGGCCTGTTCTACAGATTCCACGGCCGTGGTTTACCCAGAGACCGTGATTCGGCTCTGAATTTCTCAAAACTCAATCAATTCCCACCAAATTCACCAAGCAGCAATTCTAGACTAATCCCAATCCAATTCCAATCAGTTCTCCTAAAAATTCTTGCAAAAATTGAGCCAAATCGACAAAGTAGAGAAAGAGAAGAAAACCTAGGTTTTGGATTCTTAAAATCCAAATTCCGTCTTCTTCAGGGATCGTTCGCTTGATTTGTTGATTGGATCTTGTAGATGGTTGAATTTGCTTCACTTTAGGCTCAAGAATCATTCGAAACGATTACCTAATGAAGATTTGAGAGAGGAGAGGTGGGTTCGGCGATTTGGGCGTGGAAGAGGGTCGTGGAATGGGAATTTTAATGTGGTTATTGTGAAGAAGGTGGTGTATATAGTGCCCGTAAAATTTTTGGAAAATTATGGTCACTCGGGGTGTTCCACGGCCGTGGTTTTGTACGGAACCGTGGTTTTGGTGATTTTTTCTCAAAATTTTGCAAATTATGGTCACAATAGCTTTCACGACCGTGGTTTTGGGCGTGGAACTCTCTGTAATGTGCCAAAATCCAAGTTTCGTCAATTTCCTTCAACTTTTCCTTCTCCCTTGCCTATTCCATTGCTCCTACATCCAAAAACACGAACATACCGGAAGGTATCGAAGGGAAAACAAAACAAAAACGTCTAAACTACTCTAATCTATGGATGATAAACAAAAACATAAGTGCAATACCTTGGGTTGCCTCCCAAGAAGCGCTTGTTCGAGTGTGGTTGGTGCGAACTCCTCATCTAGGAGTTCCGGTGAGTACTTCTTGAGTCGTTGACCGTTCACCTTGAAGCTTCCGCCCTTTTCACCCCATACTTCAACTGCACCATCGGGAAAAACACGTTTGATCAGATAAGGTCTGGTGCAACGAGATTTAAGCTTACCTGGAAAGAGACAAAGTCTTGAATTAAAGAGGAGAACTTGATCTCCTTCTTTGAGGTCTTTTGGAATGATATGCTTATCATGCCAAAGCTTCGCTCTGTCTTTATAGATCTTGGCGCTTTCGTAAGCGTTTAAGCGAAGTTCCTCAAGCTCGTTAAGGTCCAAGAGGCACTTCTCGCCTGCTTCCTTTATGCTGAAGTTCAACAACCTTATTGCCCAATACGCCTTATGTTTCAGCTCTACCGGCAAGTGACAAGACTTCCCATACACAAGGTTGTATGGTGTCGTACCTATGGGAGTCTTATATGCAGTCCGGTATGCCCACAATGCATCATCTAGCTTCAAAGACCAATTCTCCTTGTCCTTGAAACCGTCTTCTCTAGGATTCCTTAAATCTCCCGGTTTGAAATCTCCACTTGTCCACTTGTTTGTGGATGGTAAGGGGTCGCGATCTTGTGAGTCACCCCATACTTAGCTAGTAGAGCTTCGAATCGTCGGGCAATGAAGTGAGAGCCTCCATCACTAATGATAGTTTGTGGTGTCCCAAATCGCGGGAAAATGGTTTTGTTAAGAACTTAACCACAACCATGGCATCATTAGTAGGAGAGGCAATTGCTTCAACCCATCTCGAAACATAATCTACAGCTAGAAGTATGTATTGGTTTCCACAAGATGATGGGAAAGGTCCCATGAAGTCTACTCCCCAAACGTCAAAGATCTCTACCTCCTGAATGTTGTTAAGAGGCATCTCGTTCCTCCTAGAGATGTTTCCTGTTCTTTGACAAGCATCGCAACAGGAAACAAAGGTTTGCACATCTTTAAATAAAGTAGGCCAAAAGAATCCAGATTGCAATACCTTAGCGCTAGTCTTGTTCGAGCTAGCGTGTCCTCCACAAGGTAGTGAATGACAATGACGGATGAAGCTTTGCATCTCGTCTTCTGGCACACATCGTCGATTGATGCCGTCAGGACCTCTCTTAAAGAGAAGAGGTTCATTCCAAAAGTATTCCCGAACATCCTTGAAGAACTTCTTTCTTTGTGCATAGGATAATCCGGGTGGTAATTCCTGGCAAACCAAATAGTTAACAAAATCAGCAAACCATGGTTCATTACCTTTAGTGATCTTGTCGATGCACTCCTCTATGATATGTAAATGCTCATCCGGAAAGGAGTCATCTATGGGTGGATTGTCGTCCTCTAGATGTGGTAGACGACTCAAATGATCCGCAACAGAATTTTCCGAACCCTTCTTGTCACGGATCTCTAGATCGAATTCTTGTAGGAGAAGAATCCATCTAATTAGCCTTGGTTTTGCATCCTTCTTTGCAAGTAAATACCGGATCGCAGCATGATCCGTGTATACAATCACCTTTGCACCTACAAGATAAGAACGGAACTTTTCAAATGCATATACAATTGCTAGAAACTCTTTCGCGGTAGTGGCGTAGTTGAGCTGCGCTTCGTCTAGCGTCTTGCTAGCATAGTAGATAGCATGGGTTCGTCCTTCCTTCTTTTGCCCAAGCACAGCTCCTATAGCTACGTCACTTGCGTCACACATAACCTTGAATGGAAGATTCCAATCCGGAGGTTGAATAATCGGGGCTGAGATTAGAGCTTCCCGAATCTTATTAAACACGTCTAAACACTCCTGCGAGAAATCAAAAACTGCATCCTTCATCAATAGATTAGTAAGCGGTTTTGATATCTTAGAGAAATCCTTTATAAAGCGTCTATAAAATCCAGCATGTCCTAGAAAGCCTCTTATCCCTTTCACCGAAGATAGAGGAGGGAGCTTTTCTATAGTCTCTATCTTAGCCTTATCCACTTCAATCCCTCTACTAGAGATCAAGTGTCCTAATACAATGCCTTCTTTCACCATAAATTGACACTTTTCCCAATTAAGAACTAGGTTAGTGTCTTCACACCTTTATAGCACAAGAGAAAGGTTAGAAAGACAATTATTGAAAGAGGAATCATAAGCAGAAAAGTCATCCATGAAAACCTCCATGATTTCCTCTTATACTCCGAGAAGATAGCCATCATGCATCGTTGAAAGGTGGCTGGGGCGTTGCAAAGTCCAAACGGCATTCTCCTATAAGCAAACGTACCCCACGGCCATGTGAACGTGGTCTTCTCCTGATCGTCCGGATGTATCGGGATCTGAAAGAAACCACTATAACCGTCAAGATAACAGAATTGTGAGTGTTGTTCTAACCTCTCAAGCATTTGGTCGATAAATGGTAGTGGGAAGTGATCCTTCCTCGTTGCGTTGTTTAGCTTGCGGTAGTCTATGCACATCCTCCATCCCGTCACGGTTCGTGTAGGAAATAGTTCGTTGTTCTTGTTGGTAATGACCGTCATTCCTCCTTTCTTTGGAACCACCTGTACGGGACTCATCTACTTGCTACCGGAGATAGGGTAGATGATACCTGCATCAAGTAGTTTAAGAATTTCCTTCTTGACAACCTCTTTCATGGTCGGATTTAACCGCCTTTGAGGTTGTCGCGAAGTTCTAAAATCTTCTTCCATGAGAATGTTATGCATGCATAGTGAAGGCTTGATTCCTACTAGATCCTCTATAGTGTAACCTAAGGCTTTCCTATGTTTCTTAAGAACAACCATAAGCTTTCTATGTTCTTCTATACTTAGATCGGAACTAACAATCACCGGAAAGATAGAATTAGGTCCTAGAAATGCATACCTTAGATGTGCGGGAAGTGGCTTCAATTCCATTACTATAGGGCTCTATAATGACTCTTGAGGAGTGTCCAATGCTTCCTTAGAAGTCTCTAAGGGTATAGAAGATGTTGGGGAAGAATCAAGAGAAGTGGTAGAAAGTACGTAATTGTCCTCAGATTTTCCCAAAATTACGGCTCCTCTGTTTCCTCCACGGCCGTGGTCTTGGGCGTGGAAGTCAATTACGGTGCCTCTGCTTGTTCCACGGCCGTGGTTTTGGCCGTGTAACTTACTGGAGTCCTCTGAATAGCTAATTACGGTCATGTTGGTGGAAACCACGGCCGTGGAATAGCATGACTGACCGTGATTCCTTACGTTCTATGTCCATAATGCTCATAATGATCACCTTTTGCAAGGGATCTTTGAAGAAAATCGAACTTACTTCCTCTCTAGATAACTCTTCGTCATGGATGTTGAATATGTCCTCTTCAAAAGCTGGTTCTTTGATCAAAGTGGAAAGAACGAATTCTACCTTTTCCTCTCCTATTGAAACATAGAACTTACCAAGCTTACCCGGGACGTCTTCAACTATGCCGACTGGACGAGTTATGGATCGATCCGCCATGTATAACGTCATCTTCACCGGTTTAGGTTCACCTAAACCGATCTTACTGCATAAGGCAAGTGGAATGATGCTAACACTTGCTCCTAAATCACATAATGCATCATATGTGACATCTCCCACTCCTTTGGGAACACAAAATGTCCCCGGATCCTTCAGCTTTGGGGGCATCTTTTCTTTCATCGTCTTAATGAGATCCGACAAATCCGAACTCATCTTGACTTCTCCAAAATCCTCTAATTTCCTCTTGTTAGAGAGGATCTCCTTTAAGAACTTTCCATAAGCGAATTGCTTGTCTAGACGCGCTCTTGCTCTAGATTGTGGGAATGGTAGGGGAGGTTTGTAAGCTGGAGGAGGAATGTAGATGTCTTCCTTCTCCTTCCCCTTTTCCTTCTCTTTTTCAATGGGAACTTCCACAAATTTAGGCTGCGGGTCGGTGGTAGTTGCTCCACTCCTAGTTGTGATAGCCATCACCCTTCCTTTCGGGTTATCCTCCGTCTTTCCTGGAAGTTTTCCTTGGTTCCTAGGAACTTCCTCAGCATTGCTAAACATTTGGTTTTCTAAAATCTTTTGGGCTTTATCAACCTTAGTAATGTGACTCTCCAATCCTTGAAGCTTTCCCAAAATTGTTTCCAACATGGGATCGGGCTTCTCTTTCCCCGAAGTGCTTCCACTATTAGATATTTGTCCCTAACTTTTCAAAGGAATGGAAGAAGAAGATGGTGAGTTAGTGAATTTCCTGAATTGGGATAAGAATTACCGGAGTTTTTTTGGTGGTTCGAACGCCAATTGTTGTTTGAACCCCTATTGTTGTTCCAATTGTTATTCCGGTTGTTGTTGTTGTTGTTCCAATTGTTCCAGTTGTTGTTCCGGTTGTTGCGATTCGTGTTCTCATTCCCATTGTGGTTATTGTTGTTCCCTAAATAACCAACATCTTGCTCCTTTTGCTTTGGAAAGCTATCCTTGATGACTTCCTTCAATTCTTTAATCTCGGAGTTGAGAGAAAAGATTTGAGTTTGAGCGTCTTGTGTTAGCTTTGCTCCTTGCTCCACTCGATTTGCTTCTACTTTCCGGTGAGAATACTTCTCAATGACTCGGGCTTGCTTCTCAAGGAAGTCCCAAGCGTCATCTTCCCTCATGTCCATGAATGTACCACATGAAAGGGATATTGGAGCTTGAATTGTGTTTCCATATCCAGCCCCTTATAGTATATCTCCAATAACGCCAATTTGGAAATGCCATGATGTGGGCAATCCAGTAGTAAATCCTGAAATCTTTCCCAAGACTGGAACAAACTTTCATTAGATCTCATAGAAAATGCATTAATCTTACCTCTCAACTCCGCCGTCTTGGATGGCGGTAAGAATTTGGTGAGGAACTCCGAAGAAAGATCCTCCCATGTATTGAGTCTCCCATTTGGAAGAACTTGATACCAAGATAAAGCTTTCCCTTTCAAAGAGAAGAAGAATGGCTTGATCTTGTAATTGTTGGTAGTTCCATTCTTTGGCTTCATTATCTCCATCAAGATCTCAAAATTCTGTAAATGTTGATGTGGAGATTCAGTACTCGTTCCTCCAAACTGACTTTGGCGAACGATGGTAATAACTTGTGGGTTGCTGAATTGGATCCATCCTTTGCCCAAGAGTTCTTGACTATTCTTCTATACGAGCGGCTCTCGCACCCCCAGCCGTGACACGATAATTGGCAGCCGGTCTTGGATTATATTGATTCATATTGATCGTCGGATTAATGTCCTCTAGCGGTGGCATGGAAGAGTCGCTATCCTCACCGGATGAGTTGGTTCTAACCGATCTTGCCGGTTTTCTCCTCTTCTTCTTCTTGGAATTGCTCAATTCCAGCCTCATTTGAAACATCATGTCCTTGAGCTCATCAATTTGCAATTGATGACGGTCCGATTCTTCCTTGTGAGTCTTCTCGCTCCATCTAAGTTGAGCTTCGGATTCCTCCAACTCTGCTTGAAGATCCCGCTCCTTGTTTTCAGCCATCTTTCTTTCTTTGAGCTTCTTCCTCAAAGTCTTCTCAAGTTCATGATCAAGAGGAAAGAGATCTTTGTTGTTCCTAGACCTGCGCATATACCTAAGGTAACCTGCAAATATCACTCAAAGGAGATATCAAATAACAAGGGCAAGCTCCCAAGCTTGACAACCGATAACCAAATTCGGCCTAGACCAAATCCCCGGCAACGGCGCCAAAAACTTGTTCGCCTCTAAGCGTGCGTGCAAATAAGCTTTAAATTTATAAAACTAGAATCAAGCAAGCGAACCCGCAGTGTACGGATCGGTGTAGTAAAGCAAGAATTCCAAAGTATCGAACACAGGCATTTGGGGGGAACAAATTCAGTTTGCAAATTGTCAAGCAAGTCAATGTAATAAGCTTTCCAAATATTGGGAAAACAGCAACCCTAAAGATCCAGGTATCTAATTGTGGCAATCGATTCAAGATATACTAAAGAATTAAGGACAGAGTTAAGTGTTGCAAAGGTATACTAAGGTAAAGCAATGTACGGTGAAGTTCCAAAACCTTATATGTCTAACCAAAGACTCTCTCTATAAAGATTGTTGAGGCTTCAGTATAGAAAGGATCTAAAGGCAAGAATTAATCTCAAATACCCAAACTTGTAACCCAAGGATCAAGACTAACTAAACCAATTAAGGTTGTGACACTCGAAATCGAAGTAGAGGTTGTTGAGGCTTCACTACTATCTAGAAAAGGATGAACCTAGACTAGATTAAAGCTAATCTTTAACCTTTGATCAAAGTAAAAGCAAAGTTCATAAACTAGGGTAAATCACGGGCAGATCTTGAGTTCCACGGCCGTGGAATCTCAAAAACAAACCGTGATTTTGGTTCGTCGACAAAATCTCTCTAACTCTCAAGGTCCAATCTGTTACGATCGATCTATCATCATCTAAGCGACAACTATCAACCCTTCACCTTAGAATTGCTAAAGGGTTTTATCCAATTACTGTCATTATAATATCAAAATCAAGTTTAAGAAGAATGAAAGATGAAAACCTTCGGAAACCTTCAATAAAACTCAAATCAATCTCAAATCCACACACAAAAGGAATAATGTATATCGGATTCGGAAGCAAACACAAACCAATAACAATCCTTGATAAGAACGAAGAAAGGGATGTCAATCCGTCTTCTAATCAAACCTAAGGACAAAAGGCGTAACTTCCGCCACAAGCAACTCCCAAATCTTCAAACCCTCGCGAATCCCATTTGCAAGTGCAAATCTCCGGACGTCTAATGCAGCCCTAAGCATGTATGTCAAATTCTCTCCTCTCCAGCCTTTTTACAAGGAGAAACAAAATAACCGTCTCGGCCCATTGCGTAAATGACGTGGCAATACTTGATTCGTCAAAAGATCGCCTAAATCACGGTCTAAAGGGGTTCCACGACCGTGGTTTAGAGCGTGGAAATAGATTACAGTTTCATATGATTTCCACGACCGTACTTTATACCGTGTAACTCTCAGGAATACTCCACGTTCATGATGCCAAGATCCACGGCCGTGGTTTAGAGCGTGGACTTCTCTACCACCGTATTTTAGATCGTGGAAGTGTAAATTGCTGGTGGTTTCCTTTGTGTCGTGTCATTCCTCATCCTAGCATCTCCTTTGACATCTTTGATATGTTCCTAATCCTTGGATGTGCTCAAATCTTCTCCCATCTCTCTCAAATGGTTCGGTTTTAGCTCTTATTCACCTATAATCAACACAAAACTAATGTAGACCTCCATATCGAAAATATAGACAAACTAGCTAACAAATGTTTCAATGCCTTGTCAATGGACACTATAATGGATGAAAAACAATTAGAAAAAGTGCCTAGAATATCGCAATATTTCAGGCTAACACTTACTATTTGGTAACAACTAAGACCTTACACGTGCGGGTTAACTAATGGTGACTGGTTGGTAGATAAGAAGAATAACCACAGATTTATAAAAGAATACTATTGACATCTGGAGAAATCCTTCAAGAGTTCACCGACGACAATTGTGAAGTAAATTGATACAAGTACTAGCACCCTTGAAAGTAACATGGAATGAGTTCAAGTCAGTAACTCTGGCTAAGAATTTAAGGACAAGATTTGACGGCCGGACCTGACCCCTTAGGTCATTAAAGAGAGATAAGAAATGGTTGTGAGTGGTTACATACCTACTGGCTAAGGAAAATTTTATAGATCACAATTAGTATATATGTATTCGTAAAAGAAGAACTAGAGAAGTAAGAAGAATCATGTGATTTCGATTAGATCCTATATCAATTCAGACATAGGGTACTTAGCATTCTACGCAAATGAGATTGATGGTGCTCTTTCAAGAAAAAGTGGGGGTAAATTTTCTAGATTGATAGAGGAAGCCGTTTTGACTAAAGATGTGACACAGAATAATTGGAATTATTGAGGCGGCACAAACATTGAAAGTATGATTTAAGGCCTTGATGAAACGTCTTATCGAGTTGTGAGGTGATTGTAGATTGATTATACATCTTTGCTGGAACAATGTGAGAAAGAGTAAAGTTTAAAGACTAAAGGTTGTTATACGGATCCGTAGCATCCCATAAGATGATTACCGAACAGTGTTAATATAAGAGCTTACTGAGAAATAGTAGCGTTCCAACCAACCAATCTTAATAAACGGTCATGGGGGGAGGGCGGAGTCGTTTTGGAACCGCGTGCAAATGGTATGCCTTGGAGTCTTGTATCGATTGATGAAAACATCAAATCTACTCAACATAATCCATAAAGGTTGTACGAGAAAGCTTTAGGAAATTTAGTTACCATACTGGTGGTAAGGATTTAGAAGATGGTAAAGCGACATGAGTGTAAGAACGACATAATAAATGCGAGTCGAGGAATGTGATTTTTGAGAAAAATCATATGCATCGGAGGTTTCTTATCCAAATGGTACCGGTAGAGGTAATAAAAGTCATACTATCGGGCCGATAACACTATGATTGGTAAAGAGTAAACCAAGCGAATAGCTTAACTAGTGAGAAGGAAATTCCGGTATCAAAATTTAAATCAAGTGTTGAGATGAGGATGCCTTTATGAATCGGTGACAGAGTACAACGTAATTGAGGTTCCAACATGGAATGGGTAGTAATGATCAACTAACAGTTACAGACTGATTCAGAGAAGGAAAACGTTATAGGATGAGTCACCTAGTAGAAGAGTTAACAAGAGAAACATGAGAGTCCATCATGTGGTTGGCATCATTGGCTCAATGTAGACTTATTACCGCACCCCAAGAACTTGGAACTAGGTAGAAAATTTCATGTCAAGATTGTAAATAGAACAAGGTAAGCAATTGTAGGTCGACGTGATGTGCCCTACATTTGAGGTCAAAGGGATTGTGGAAGGATAACCACATTGAGTAGACCTGACGAGTAGTAAGTAGAGTACCGATGAGACCCGAGTGAATTCGAGGAAATCCTAAGACCGCATGTTCTAATCCCTCCAAGGAGACTTAACTAGTGAGTTATTTTGGTGAGGAGTTTTAGACCAATTGTGAACTCAATGGGGATCGAAGACCATAGTTTGACAAATACGGACGGTTTATCTTGAGATGTGGATAACCGGTACACACGGCTTAGAGTACGAGCTTTTACTTTAACTTAAGGAATCACCCTTAGAATGACGGTCGGTTTGAGAGAACCCTACTGATTAGAAAGGAATTTACGGGCTAAAGTTTGGTAAATCATCTTGACTCACGGAGGACGCCATTATGATTAACTGTGACAATATATTGACCTCAAGTTAAAGAAGTAAAGATTTTTTGAAAACCTCCACTAGGAGTGCGACTTTGGATTTCAGCAAGTTGAAAGCCTGACAAGATGTAGGTGTTGAGTCAGTTTGAGGAACGGTCCGACTGAGTCATATTAGAGAGACAGGTCCAATTGAGTAATCTTACAAAGAAAATTAGGTACTTAGTAAAGTGCCGGGAGATGTCTTAGATCATTATTTCAGAATTAAGAATCGGGATCTTCCGAAAGGTCATGAGCATGTGGATTCCACAAAAGTAATAAAGTTTTACGGTTATTGTAGTCGAGTCCTTGGAATAGCGGAAAGTAAGTAGAAAGGCAACCATTGAGATCTTAAAACAGATTGAGAAGTTAGTTATCGACTAGCACCACTGCCCATACTAGAAGGAGTGCACCCAGTGTTCTAAATGTCTCAAGTTGAGGGAATACCTAGCAGATCCGAGACACGTCATCAGCTTGAGAATCGGGTAGTTGGACCTGAGCAGACTTTTGTAGAATACCTAGAGGCCATCAAAGAGCATAGTACTAGACGTCTGCAGCCTAAAGATATACATATATTGCAGATCTAATGGTATAGACGAGGAGTTGATGAAGCTACATGGGAAACAGAGTAGAGCATTAGACGAAGTTATCCCTAGTTCTTTGCGGAGTTAGCCGCTACTCCTGTACCGACGAGTTAGTACTCGGATTTTGTCCTGTGTTACTTACATGACTATATATTTATTTTAGTAATTGAGTTTATATGTTGCTTGACTATGAGGATTAAGTGGTTCTTGCATGTTAGAAAGTGAGAGTTAGATATTTCGACTCTATCTATGGAAATCCATCTCAGTAGATATTCCTTATTCTAAGTGTCGGGACGAAACTTAGTTTAAGGGGGCACTGTTGTAATATCCCAAAAAAATTTTTGTTTATTTCCGAGTCAAATCGGATTCCGACCTGTTGACATTTTCATGATACCAAGCTTCATCACAAATTCTATCATTTTATGTGAGTCTTTTTCCCACATAAAATGATATAAATATACCTAAACCCTAAATTACAATCTTCTAATTCATGTCCTTAGACAAGATTATGACAAGACCATGACGACGCCATCCGACAAATATTGACAAGGCCATGACGAGGCCATGACAACGTCATCGACAAGCTCGACAAAGCCACGACAAGACTCTAGCACATGCTGATCCCAACTTTGTTCCCAACCTCTTAAGGTGCCAACTGAGTCTTGTGACAACCCATACACTCAGCCCTTGCTCCCCCCAGCCCAACAACGTACCACCTCTCGAACGGGCCATCCCAACAGTGAAGACCCCAATCTGTAGCCTCCACATCAGTGTCCACATCAGCCCCTACATTACGTAACAGCTTCGAACCTTCCATTTCTCTTGAGCGGTTTCCGGATATCCCGCCTCACCTCCCTCTTTGATCGCCCAACACAAACGCGACAATGATTCCTCTTCCTTCAAACGCCTACTGCAACACCATCGAGAGCCCACCATCGTCGACTCACGACCCAAGGCCTATCCTTCACAACGGCGCCCAAGGAGCCAGTCTGCACGAGTAACCCATCACCGCTCAAGCAATCAGCGTGCGCCTTCATCTCCTGCACTGCATGAATACTGTAGATCCTGACTAGTCGGCGCCACCCAGATGCTCAGCACCATCCTCGATGCCTAGCCTGGTGGATCTGAGAGTTGATCGAGAAGGACATTGTTGGGCGTCCTCAAACCTTTGCACAACCATTGTGTTCTACTGTCGGAACCAAGATGAGCCTCTTCCCTTCGCTAACTATGTGTGCCCTGTGAAGAGCAACAACATGCCTCCACTCCTCCTTTCTAGTGGCCGTCGCTCTCTATCTGTATCCAAGCGGGATAGCAGTAGGGTGAGTCCTTCTTTCCCCTCCTCCTATCCCTTCTTCTGTCACCTGTTTTTAGCCTCGCCTTTTTGTTTCACAACCACCTGACAGGAAGAAGGCACACATGAGCATCATAACTGTGCAAGCACAACTCTGCTCCCGCCTAAACTGCCTGCACACAGTGGTAAGAGCCGTCTCTCCCTTGTTCTATCCAGATTTTTGCACAGGAACTCTGGATGATCCCCATCCTTGTAATAATAGTAGTAGTGTTTAATTAGGAGGTTTCTGGGTCACTTGCATTACACTCCAGAAGAGACGAAGGGGACTCCCTCCATAGTTGATCACAGAACCTTAGGTAAGAAGCAGAACTTCCCTCTCGATCGATGGTAACCCCTGTCACTCGCTGAATGTGTGTTTTGCATTAGGTGAAGTGTTACTTCAGAAAAGCCTCAAATAGGAGACATCTTGCAGCCCTTCCTTTGTCCTTGAGTCACAGCTGGTGAGTTTCGATCCCAAAACCGCTTGCAGATCCGTAGCTTTTGATTTCCAGAAACTATGTTGAGCATTCGACTTTGAGCCTATTTTTCTATGCTTTCGATTTATTATCCACTGTTCAATTTTTAGTATGATATAGACGGATATGAATAGTATGATGTATTAGAATTTTAATCCGATCCAACGGTCGGATCTAGATTCATTAGAGTTCAAAGTAGGCTAGTGGTGCAGTTTGATATTCTGCAGATTTTTGGATAAGGATGGGGGAATTGGTGTTGAGCAGCCCACTTGGGATTTTTGTGTGAGACTAGTTTTTGATTCTTTCTGAGATTTAATTCTTCCAGTGAGTAGAGTGCTTTGCATATAAGGATTAGATATTTCATTTTAGATTTTTAAATTTTTATATGAACGTTCTAAGTTATGTCAAAGTGAGCTCGTTAGTGAATTTTCTTGGCAGTTAAGAAGTTGGAAAATATCTTCCAACTTAACTAGATCTTTCTGGTGAGTGTTAGATTATGGTTTTGGGATTCATATGAAGTTTTAGAAATATTCCAAGAATACTTCTAGGGTTTAGGACACTAGGGGCGAATTAGTCATTTTCCATTTTGAGGGTATTTTGGTAATTTATCTAGTGATAGAGTTAAATATCTTAAAAGTTGGAAACTTCTAATAAAGTGGGTTACATTATTGATCCACTTGCCTTTTATAAAAGGCGGTTGAGTTCCTACGGTTGCAGACCGAGTCGAGATAACGGGATTATGATTTGATTCAGGCAAGTCCTTTGGGCTTACTTAGCTAGCTTCTAGATATGAGTGTGTATAATGATAGAGGTGTGTGAATGATGTGTTTATAGTTAGTAGTAACTATCTAACGACCTATACATTGACCTAAGAGTAACGGGCGGGGGAATTCTGCTCAGTTAGCCTAAGGGCGTTGGGGGTTTCTGTAGGGACTAGTCAACACTCGGTTTGTAGTGAAGCTACCGGCGGAGGTAAGCTAGACTTACACCCAATTGGATAAGGAATGGAGGCGAGAACTCTTAAGATTTCTCGGGCCACAATGGTAAAATGGAATAAGGTGAATCGCGTAAATACTAGATAATAACCGGTTTGTGTGACATCATGATGATTGTTTTATGTTATCTTGGTTGTGTTTGTGCTATCTTTATTCTATTTATGTTTAGATTGTTAGCTAACGGTTTATCTGTGTTGTAGATTTTGTAGAGGTAAACAGTTGCAGAGAGATTGGGGCGGATGGTCAGCCGGGTCCACGTACTCATTAGATGGGGACGGGGGAGTCTTCCTTTCGGCATGTATGATATATATATATATATATATAGGTTTTGTAAGGCTATCACGTGTGTGCATTCATACAGTAAATTAGTATGTTTTGAAATTGTTTTAAATACATTTGTGCCTTGTTGTAAGATCCTAGTAAAGTTGTTGTTAAATCAAAGTCGGGACCCATTGTGAGGTCCTAACCAGTAGCTCCCCGAGTTCCGAGAGCTTGGGGTGTTACAACATGGTATCAAAGCTGTTGGTTGGCAATAGTAGCATGTTAATACCCTAACGGATACGATATCCTTTCGTTGAAGTATCATAATGTGAGAATCGCCGCACGATAAAGCGTTAGTAGATCTTATAGAGTATCTATATGAAGATAGGGTACACAAAATCGGATTTAAACAATACGTTCTCGAGGGTACCCGGTGATTCCTGCAATTTTTCGAAGAACGAGTGGACAGATGGTGAAGACTATGGGATGATTCTTGAGAACAAGAACAATCGGATGAGAAAGAATATCAAATCCACTTAGCTAGAAGTAATAGGAAGTTGTACAAGGAATGTAGCAGTATGAAGACGAGAGATGAAACTCAAGGAATGCATATAAGGATTGATAAGAGCATAAATTGAAGAAGACAATATCATAACACAAATCGAGCAGGGTAAAATACAATTACACTTGGCGGGTTAAATGACGTTACAACCAAGGTAGATGCCGCCATAGGCAAGTATGGGCATGAGATTCCAGAGAAGATAAGGTGTTGAACCAAATATGAAGGACCAAAGGAGTACAAAGACATACATTTACAATCAAATTTAAAGATGAAAAGTAAATTTCATAACCATGGAACATGTGGACTTCTTCATAGATATGATAATTTTGAAAGGAATCAAGACGCAAGTATCAAACAGTGTAGAAGTCTATAATTGAGACAACGTATTGCCATAATAGAAATGTTACAAAACAACGCTAACGAAGGGAGAAAAACGAATGAGTATGACCCATGTAGACTTAAGTGTCCACAATGACCTCTCACTCAACTGGAACTTAAATTAACACTAACGGTTCATACCAAAGAACTGCAAATAAACCAGGACTAGGGTAAAAATAATGACGTAGACGCACCCACAAGTTATCGTGGAAGTTTTGATAAGCCTGTTGATGGAGGAGAAAGGATACCGTTGGACTCGTAAGAGAGTAGCGATCTTATAGAGAGAAAGAGAAGTGTGGATTGTAGAAGGAGCTTAAGAAGTATAAATGGAGAAACTGGAGGCGATAGATTTTCACCAGGTATACCAAGGGTAGAAGTAAGTCCATGATCTTGTAGAAGGTCAACTACTGACTAATTGGTAACAACTAAGACCTTACACGTGCGGGTTAACTAGTGGTGACTGGTTGGTAGATAAGAAGAATAACCTTAGATTTATAAAAGAATGCTATTGACATCTGGAGAAATCCTTCAAGAGATCACCGACGAAAATTGTGAAGTAAATCGATACAAGTACTAGCACCCTTGAAAGTAACATGGAATGAATTCAAGTCAGTAACTGTGGCTAAGAATTTAAGGACAAAATTTTGACGGCCGGACCTGACCCCCATAGGTCATTAAAGAGAGATAAGAAATGGTTCTGACTGGTTACATACCTACTAGCTAAGGAAAATTTTATAGATCACAGTTAGTATATATGGATTCGTATAAGAAGAACTAGAGAAGTAAGAAGAAGCATATGATTTCGATTAGATCCTACGTCAATCTAGACATAGGGTACTTAGCATTCTACGCAAATGAGATTGATGGTGCTCTTTCAAGAAAAAGTGGGGGTAAATTTTCTAGATTGACAGAGGAAGCCGTTGTGACTAAAGATGTGACACATAATAATTGGAATTATATAGGCAGCACAAACATCGAAAGTATGATTTAATGCCTTGATGAAACGTCTTATCGAGTTGTGAGGTGATTGTAGATTGGTTATTCATCTTTGCTGGAACAATGTGAGAAAATGTAAAGTTGAAAGACTAAAGGTTGTTATACGGATCCGTATCACCCCATAAGATGATTACCGAACAGTGTTAATATAAGAGTTTACTGAGAAATGGTAGCGTTCCAACCAACCAATCTTGATAAACGGTCATGGGGGGAGGGCGGAGTTGATTTGGAACCGCGTACAAATGGTATGCCTTGGAGTCTTCTCTCGATTTGTGAGAGAAGAATTGATGAAAACATCAAATTTACTCAACATAATCCATAAAGGTTGTACGAGAAAGCTTAAGGAAATATAGTTACCATAATGGTGGTAAGGATTTAGAAGATGGTAACGCGACATGAGTGTAAGGACGACATAATAAATGTGAGTCGAGGAATGTGATTTTTGAGAAAAATCATATGCATCGGAGGTTTCTTATCCAAATGGTACCGATAGAGGTAATAAAAGTCATACTATCGGGCCGATAACACTATGATTGGTAAAGAGTAAACCAAGTGAATAGCTTAACCAGTGAGAAGGAAATTCCGGTATCAAAAGAGCGGGTTATACTAAATTTAAATAAAGTGTTGAGATGAGGATGCCTTTATGGAATCGGTAAAAGAGTACAACGTAATTGAGGTTCCAACATGGAATGGGTAGTAATGATCAACTTGACAGTTAGAGACTGATTCAGAGAAAGAAAACGTTATAGGATGAGTCACCTAGTAGAAGAGTTAACAAGAGAAACATGGGAGTCCATCTTGTGGTTGGCATCATTGTCTTAGTGTAGACTTATTACCGCACCCCAAGAACTTGGAATTAGGTAGAAAAATTCATGTCAAGATTGTAAATAGATGAAGGTAAGGAATTGTAGGTCACGTGATTTGTCCTACATTTGAGGTCAAAGGGATTGTGGAAGGATAACCATAATTGAGTAGACATGACGAGTAGTAAGTAGAGTTCCGATGAGACCCGAGTGAATTCGAGGAAATCCTAAGACCGGATGTTTTAATCCCTCCAAGGAGACATAACTAGTGATTTATTTTGCTGAGGAGTTTTAGACCAATTGTGAACTCAATGGGGATCGAAGACCATAGTTTGACAAATACGGACGGTTTATCTTGAGATGTGGATAACCGGTACACACGACTTAGAGTATGAGCTTTCACTGTAACTTAAGGAATCACCCTTAGAATGACGGTCGGTTTGAGAGAACCCTACTGATTAGAAAGGAATTTATGGGCTAAAGTTTGGTAAATCATCTTAACTCATGGAGGACGCCATTATGATTAACCGTGACAATATATTGACCTCAAGTTAATGAAGTAGAGATTTTATGAAAACCTCCACTAGGAGTGTGACTTTTGATTTCAGCAAGTTGAAAGGCTGACAAGATGTAGGTGTTCAGTCAGTTTGAGGAACGGTCCAACTGAGTCATATTAGAGAGACAAGTCCAATTGAGTAATCTTACAAAGAAAATTAGGTACTTTGTAAAGTGCCGGGAGATGTCTTAGATCATTATTTCAGAATTGAGAATCGGGATCTTCCGAAAGGTCATGAGCAAGTGGATTCCACAAAAGTAATAAAGTTTTACGGTTATTGCAGTCGAGTCCTTGGATTAGCGAAAAGTAAGTAGAAAGGCAACCATTGAGATCTTAAAATGGATTGAGAAGTTGGTTATCGACTAGCACCACTACCCATACTAGAAGGAGTGCACCCAGTGTTCTAAATGTCTCAAGTTGAGGGAATACCTAGCAGATCCGAGAAACGTCATCAGCTATGAGAATCGGGTAGTTGGACCTGAGCAGACTTTTGTAGAATACCTAGTGGCCATCAAAGAGCATAGTACTAGACGTCTGCAGCCTAAAGATATACATATATTGCAGATCTAATGGTATAGACGAGGAGTTGATGAGGCTACATGGGAAACAGAGTAGAGCATTAGACGAAGTTATCCGTAGTTCTTTGATGAGTTAGCCGCTACTCCTGTACCGGCGAGTTAGTACTCGGATTTTGTCCTGTGTAACTTACATGACTATCTATTTATTTTAGTAATTGAGTTTATATGTTGCTTGACTATGGGGATTGAGTGGTTCTTGCATGTTAGAAAGTGAGAGTGGGATATTTCGACTCTATTTATGGAAATCCATCTGAGTAGATATTCCTTATTCTAAGTGTCGGGACGAAACTTATTTTAAGGGGGCATTGTTGTAATATCCAGAATTTTTTTTTTGTTTATTTCCGAGTCAAATCAGATTCCGACCCGTTGACCTTTTCATGATACCAAGCTTCATCACAATTTCAATCATTTTATATGAGTCTTTTTCCCACATAAAATGATACAAATATACCTAAACCCTATATTACAACCTTCTAATTCATGTCCTTAGAAAAGATTATGACGAGACCATGACGACACCATCCGACAAATTTTGACAAGGCCATGACGAGGCCATGACAACGTCATCGACAAGCTCGACAAAGCCACGACAAGACTCTAGCACATGCTGATCCCAACTTTGTTCCCAACCTCTTAAAGTGCCAGCTGAGTCTTCTAACATCCCATACACTCAGCCCTTGCTCCTCCCACCCCAGGAACGTACCACAGCTCGGACGGGCCAGCCCAGTAGTGAAGGCCCTAATCTATAGCATCCACATCAGTGTCCACACCAGCCCCTACATTACGTAAAAGCTTCACACCTTTCATTTCTCTTGAGCGGTTACAGGATATCCCGCCTCACCTCCCTATCGCCTAGCACAAATGCAACAATGATTCCTCTTCCTTCAAACGCCTACTGCAACACCAGCAAGAGCCCGCCATCGTCGACTAACGACCCAAGGCCTCTCCTTCACAATCCTCCAGTGAGCCAGTTTGCACGAGTAACCCATCACCGCTCAAGCAATCAGCATGCGCCTTCATCTCCTACACTACATGCATACTACAGATCCTGACTAGTTGGCGCCATCCAGACTGCTCAGCACCATCCTCGATGCCTAGCCTGGTGGTAAGAGCCGTCTCTCCCTCGTTCTATCCAGATTTCTACACAGGAACTCTGGATGATCCCCATCCTTGTAATAACAGTAGTAGTGTTTAATTAGGAGGTTTTTGGGTCACTTGCATTACACTCCAGAAGAGACGAAGGGGACTCCCTCCATAGTTGATCACAGAACCTTAGGTAAGAAGCAGAACTTCCCTCTCGATCGATGGTAACCCCTGTCACTCGCTGAATGTGTGTTTTGCATTAGGTGAAGTGTTACTTCAGAAAAGCCTCAAATAGGAGACATCTTGCAGCCCTTCCTTTGTCCTTGAGTCACAGCTGGTCACTTTCGATCCCAAAACCGCTTGCAAATCCGTAGCTTTTGATTTCCAGAAACTGTGTTGAGCATTTGACTTTGAGCGTGTTTTTCTATGCTTTCGATTTATTATCCACTGTTCAATTCTTAGTATGATATAGAGGGATATGCATAGTATGATGTATTAAAATTTTAATCCGATCCAATGATCGGATCTAGATTCATTAGAGTTCAAAGTAGGCTAGTGGTGCAGTTTGATATTCTGCAATTTTTGGATAAGGATGGGGGAATTGGTGTTGAGCAGCCCACTTGGGATTTTTGTGTGAGACTAGTTTTTGATTCTTTCTGAGATTTAATTCTTCTAGTGAGTAGAGTGCTTTGCATATAAGGATTAGATATTTTATTTTAGATTTTTAGATTTTTATATGAACGTTCTAAGTTATGTCAAAGTGAGCTCGTTAGTGAATTTTCTTGGCAGTTAAGAAGTTGGAAAATATCTTCCAACTTAGCTAGATCTCTCTGGTGAGTGTTATATTATGGTTTTGGGATTCATATGAAGTTTTAGAAATATTCCAAGAATACTTCTAGGGTTTAGGGCACTAGGGGCGAATTAGTCTTTTTCCATTTCGAGGGTATTTTGGTAATTTATCTGGTGATAGAGTTAAATATCTTAGAAGTTGGAAAATTCTAATAAAGTGGGATACATTATTGATCCACTTGCCTTTTATAACAAGCGGTTGAGTTCCTGCGGTTGCGGACCGAGTCGAGGTAACGGGATTATGATTTGATTCAAGTATGTCCTTTGGACTTACTTAGCTAGCTTCTAGATATGAGTGTGAATAATGATAGTGGTGTGTGAAAGATGTGTTTATAGTTAGTAGTAAATATCTACCGACCTATGCATTGGCCTAAGAGTAACGGGCGATGGCATTTTGCTCTTGTAGCCTGAGGGCGCTGGGGATTTCTGTAGGGACTAGTCCACACTCGGTTTGTAGTGATGCTACCGGCGAAGGTAAGCTAGACCTACACCCAGTTAGATAAGGAACGGAGGCGAGAACTTTTATGATTTCTTGTGCCACAACGGTAGAATGGAATAAGGTGAATCGCGTAACTACTAGAAAATAACCGGTTTGTGTGACATCATGATGATTGTTTTATGTTATCTTGGTTGTGTTTGTGCTATCTTTATTCTATTAATGTTTAGATTGTTAGCTAACGGTTTATCCGTGTTGTAGATTTTGTAGAGGTAAACAGTTGCAAAGAGATTGGGACGGATGGTCAGCCGGGTCCACGTACTCATTAGATGAGGACGGGGGAGTCTTCCTTTTAGCATGTATGTTATATATATATAGGTTTTGTAAGGATGTCACGTGTGTGCATTCATACAATAAATTAATATGTTTTAAAATTGTTTTAAATACATTTGTGCCTTGTTGTAAGATCCTAGTAAAATTGTTGTTAAATCAAGGTCGGGACCCATTGTGAGGTCCTAACCAGTAGCTCCCCGAGTTCCTACAACTTGGGGTGTTACACTTAGTATTAATGCATCACAAGAAAAGATGACAACATGAATTTATAAAGTTTACACCACGGTTTGGTTTGGTAAGAGCCAAGGCCAATGGTGTATATTGGAAATTCTACCGTCTTTTTTGGAAACGATGAAGTAGAAGCAAGATAAAAATACTGCATTGAGAAGTATCCGAGAAGAAGGTTGAGCCCTCATTATATGGGAATCTTTGGCATATTGAGTGATATTTTTTCCATCCATGAGTCAAGTTCATAATGTCTTCCATATATCCTAGTTGAGGAAGTATGTTTCGTATCCAAAGAATGTGCTCACACACAAAGATATTGAGTTTAAAGAATGAAGAACTTAATAGGTGAATAATAAGAATATAAATACTCTAGACGGGGGGTTGAATAGAGTATAGAAACTTTTTTCAATATCGTATATAATGGATTTGAAACTAATCTCAAGGACTTGAAGCCGATCTCTGCGCTTAGTGACAAAACGCGTTCCATGGCCTTGAAATTTAAAATGAAGAAAATTTTGAAGCGCATGTCATGGCCTTGACATCCAGTTTCAAGGCCTTGAATTCGTTTTTAAGGCTTTAAAATCAATTTCTGGTACCACTTGAAGTTTCAATGCCCTCTTCCTTGGATATCATCATAAAACTTCTGCCTCCATCTTGTATGTGCTTCATCCAATGTTCTCATCTTTTTGTACTCGTCAACCCTGCGTTAATCGACAACATTCCTATATTTTTTCACCACACTAAACTTTTAAACAGTCAGAACGTCGGGCTCCTCAGAAGGTGGTTGACAAATTGGTCGATTCTTGGCATTTTTGTAACACTAAAGCAACACGTCTGAAGCTTTTTCCCTCATTTTCTATGCATCATCATTATTCAAAAGCATTATGTTCCTGCGGTTGTGTAGGTAAGAGCATTCAAATGAAACATTTGATATACGTTTGAGTGCATAATCACCAAGAGGTCCTGAGTAGCATCTAGTATGTCACTCATCTCAAACCTAAAATCAACCATATACCGTCGTAAAGTTTCCAAACTAAATTCCACAGCAGCCAACCTTTTAGAAGCAGAAGATGAGCTTATATTTGTGTCCTTTAGAGTTCACTCTTCTGTCAAAGTCTTTTCAATACGTAGACTTTCAAAACAATCCTCATCTATCTTTCTAGAGGCCACTTGTGTGTCCTCATTCAAAGTGTCGATTGAGAAGTACTTGATTTTTGGAAGGAGATTAGCATAAGGAAGGGGAATTTTGTTGGTGGAGTTAATGGTGTGAAGCATATGGTTGAGAATGAAATTTGGGAGATCAACATCTAAGCCGTTCAAGACCGAATACAACAACTCAAAAGCTTGGGCAGTCAATAGATCTCTATAGTTGGATCTAGGTATAACACATCTCACAAGCACATTAAACACTATTTTTGCTTCAAGGGTGCGAGATGAATGATAAAGCTGTCAAGAGGAGGAGTTTGGGAGAAGATATTGTTCTTTAGTCAATCGGACGCTTTCGGCTCTAGGAGGGTTATGATAGATGGTAGAAGTGGGAAGCCCTAAAATTTGAGCAATCATTCTAGAGGTAAGGGTGATCGATTTACTTTTCACGATGGATTCTAGGGTTAGCTCTCCCCTTTCTCTTCTAGCTGTAAGATTCACAAAAAATAACCTTGTGAGCCTTGTGAATTCTGTCTCTCCTAGGTTTAAAATCTTCCAGATTGAGCAACCTTTGAGCAATGTAATGCATAGTAAGTGTAGAGATTGTAGAAACTCCAGATCGACAGACTGCACATCCAGAGTGGACGGTTGTGAAATCCATTGAGCCAGGTTTCTATAGCTTTGTGATTTTTGAACTAGTTTGTCAGCATTCCAATCTGAGCACAAATTTTGATGTTTTTCAGAGGAGATGGTGTAGCCGAGTTTGAGGAAATCTGAACCACCGTGTCCCTTAGATGGTCTTAGTCGCAGGGTTCTAGACTTCTTTGCTGTTGGTGAAAAGGCATCACGATTTGATGAAATTTTGGGAGCCATGGATGAGCATTTGTGAGAGAGAGCGTTTTGAATTTTGAAAGAGTAAAGAACAACAGGCTTTCCATAAAGGTTTTGAACGAAGAAAATAAGAGATAAGTTGGAAAGGTGGATTGCTTTAAAAGGATATGTCAAATCAATTTAAAGCATATCAAGATCTTGATAGAATCAAGGTCTGGATAACTGAATTTTGCTTTGCATGCTTCCCTAATAAATCACAATCAATTTTGAAAAAAAATATTTGAATTTTAAAAACAAAATCTTGGTGAAAATTTTGAAATCATTTTAAAAATACTTGTTCATCCAAAAAGATAAAAATCATAAATCCGATCCGTGGTTATCACCTTTGTCGTTGAAATCCGTTTCAAAACCTTTTATTGCATTTCAAGGCCTTGAAATGGAAAAGTGGATTGCATGATAAGGAGAAAATAAAATGATTTACTCCCCCTAAAATAATGCTTTCTTGTTCAACATACCAAGCCACAATCTAATAAAATTTAATCAATCTTCAAGTAGAGACTTTATGAATATGTCTGCAAGCTGCAAGTTAGTTGAAATAAAAGATATCGATACGTCAAAATTTTCAACGTGATTGTAACACCCCAAATCCGTGGGACTTGGAGTATCACATTGGGCTAGGATCTCAGAGGGGATCCTGACCCTAGCCTGACAACAAGTTCACTGGACCTTACAACATGACACTAACAAATATATAAAAAAGACATAAAGTTGTATAAAACTGTACAACCAAAAAGGGTAAACAAGATCATAGCCGAGTATAAAACAGCATCCTCACACTGGAGGTAAACAAAACATCATCCTTACGCATGAGGTAAACAAAACATCATTTTCACGTAGGAGGGAAACATAAACAACCCCAAAAGCCACAACCATCATATGTACGAGAGGTCCTCGGCCAGCCACCTTGCCAGATCACTCAGCAACACGCCTATCTTGTAAACCATCTACAACTTGATATGAAACCATTAGCTAACCATACATATATAAGGTAATGCATAAGCACAAGCACAATCATGAAAGATAAACACATCAACATGCTATCACACATTTACCCATTTATTATCTTTATATAGTCATTCAATCAAATCGTATATATATAGATAGATGAAACTATGTGACACGAGGACCGATACATCCCCGTATATATATAGATAGATGAAACTCATGCAAGCACCCAATATAAGAATCGAAGCTAAGTAAGTCCTACGGACTTACCTCAACCTCGTATAACACTCAACCATGATCAACCTCCAATCTTGAGAGGCGCACTACCCAATAACAAGGCATAGAGATATGTAAATCTCCTATCAATCAAAGGGGTCACACCTAGACCCAAGGGATCCATAGGATCATCCTCAACCTAAGCCTCACAACCTAGAAATCCTCAAAAGCCACACAAGGCATGACATGGTCATAACATCATCCAAACACTCTCATCTACACCTAGCATGGTACTACACTCTCATCTAGCAAAGGAAGAGGCAATGCCAACCATAGGCAAGCCTAGAAGCAAGACACACCTGCAAAACAAAGAGCAAAGCAAGGTTGGTGCAGGTGGCTGCAAGGGCGGCTAGGAGTTGGCACATGACAGCTCACAACCGGCGTTGGAGGCGGTCCAAAGGGGCGCAGGGGCGGCTGGTGTGCAGAAGGTGCACTTCCGGCTGTCCTTTTCTTTTTCACTCGATCTTCTTCACTCCTTCATCCAGCAACCATACACATACATATACATACATATATACATCAATTGAAGCCAATGAGGGCTGCAACAAGATCAAACTTGTGGAACCTAAGCTAGGATTGAGGGAAAGAAGGAAAGAAGCAAGAAAGAAGAAAGATAGGAAGAGATAGAAGACAAACCTACCAAGATGAACCTATATAGAGGCAGAACCTCTCAACATAACCTCCAATCTAGCTCAACAAGGCACATCAACAACAACCATCAACAATCAACAACAAAGCCAAGCTCACAAAGGAAGGAAAAGGGTAAAGCACGGGTCAAGAGATCCAAGGGAGAAGGAAGAAGAAGATGAACGTGAGGAAGGAGATGAAGCTTTAAATGAGGAACCCTCATCAAGAAGGAGAGAAAAGAAGCTTATAAAGGAAGGAAAAGGGTAAAGCACGGGTCAAGAGTCAACAAAAGCGGCTGCAACACACCTTAAACCACAGGGGCGGCTCAGGGAGGCACAGGTGCGGCCTAGGCAAACCGCAGGGGCGGCCTCTAGGTCACGCAGGGGTGGTTTAGGCATATTTTGTGCCCTCAGCACTCACTCTCAACAACTCAACAACTAGGCTCTTACATCTCACCCCCCTAAAAACAAGTTTCGTCCCGAAACTTGCAAAATCCCAAATCCTCTAGGACCCATAAGCCGGGGTATAGCTCTCTCTCTATCGGAGGTATCACCTTTCCATTCAAAAGATGACAACCTATATCGATCTATAATCTCAAACACCAACATGGAGGAATCATCAACTCTAGCAAGCATGGTAATAACGCTACCCAAAGGCATGGAGGAATCACATCTCTTGCCATACTCACATCACAAGGCATAGAGGAAGTACATCTCTAGACAAATCATACTCATATAAAACGCATGGAAGAATAACATCTCCAATGAACTATGTCCATCAAGGTAGCATGGAGGAAAGAACCATCTCCATCTATAATCATGCATCACGCTAGCATATCAAGAACTAATAAGATCACATATCACATCAGAGCTAGCATGTAATAAATATATAAAGGCATGTAAGCACATAAGCAATTAATCACATACTAACCAAGATAACACTAAGATCTACTCCTCGACCCTAGGTGCATCTATCTCAGCATTAAACTCTGGATAGTTCCTCTGGATACTATCCTCAGTCTCCCATGTAGCCTCATCAGGTCCTCGTCTAGACCAATGTATCCTCAACATAGGAATGTCCTTCGAACGTAGGCGTCTCACACCTCGCTCTAGGACAACAATAGGATGCTCAACAAAGGTGTGGTCCAGCTCAACCACCAAGTCATCATAACTCACAATGTGCCTCGGATCTCGTATATACTCTCTCAACTGAGACACAGGGAACACAAGGTGAACACCCATTAACCTCGAAGGCAAGGCTAATCTGTAGGCTGTCCTCCCGACTCTATCTAGTATCTTAAAATGACCGACATATCAGGGACTCAGCTTCCCCTTTATGCCACAACGTCTGACGCCTCGTGTCAGAGATACTCTCAACCAGACATGAGCTATCACTCTGAACTCTAAAGTTCGACGCCTCTTGTCTGCATACGACTTCTGGCAACTCTGTGCAGCCAATATCCTTTCTCTAATCAGCGCTACTCGAGCCATATCATCTTGAATCTGCTTTGGAGATATCCCACTGATACTGCTAGGCTCATCCCAACATAATGGTGTACGTCACCTACGTCCATACATTGCCTCATATAGAGCTATCCCAATAAATGCATGCCAACTGTTGTTGTATGAGAACTCAACCAATTGGGGAAATCAGACCATCCTTGTCCCCAATCCAACACACAAGCTCGCAGCATATCCTCAAGGGTCTGGATGGTCCTCTCGGACTGACCATTTGTCTGGGGGTGAAATGCAGTCATGAAGTGTAGACTCGTCTCCAAAGCAGTCTGAATATGCTGCCAAAACCTCGAGGTAAACCGTCCATCTTGATCAAAGACGATCATCCTCGGTACAGGCTCAACCTTTCAGGGTAAAGGCTCGAGCTTTCAGGGTCCGATGGGGTTAAGATCATTCTATCATCGTCTTTCCCACAACTTTTAGCCAATCACCCTAAAATTGCATAAGAAACTTAGCCAACAATCATCATGATAACAATAATCAAATTTATAAGAAAGGAATCAATATTCAAACAAGTAAACCTTAACTCAAAGGTCTCAATAACTGAATCAAACAAACAACAAATAAGCGATCTCCAATCACAAATCAAAAAAGACAACAAAACCAAAAGCCAACTAAGAAGATCTTACAAACTCCTTCAAAGCCAACTTCAACTACATTCCTTCCTTCCTTGAACTTCAGCCTTCAAAACTTCCTTCAACTCTTCCTTCGAACTCTTCAGAAAATCCTCCAGAAAATCCTTGAACCGAAGATGGCTGAATTGTAGAAAATCAGCCCATATGTATATATAAGAGAATTATCTTCCAAAGATAAAATATCTTATTAAGATAATTTCCTAGAAAATATAACCCTATCTCTCAAAATAAATCATCCAAATATAATATATTGCTTCCAGAAATCCAGCAAAAAATATGTGATATTCTCTTTCCAAAAATAGAAGATCTAAGCCAAAAATAAAGATCTTATCGGCGGTAAGGTGTTCGCCTCGGTCAGAACGCTCCTGAAGATCACCTCAGTCGAGGTGGTATTGTAACTGACTGAGGTGAGTCTCAGCTGAATGTAAATCATCTCGAATCTGGTCCAAAATCAATCCTCTAAATCATTTCCATACTTCCTGAGATCTTCTAAATGCTCTAGAATGTAACTCCAATGACTCCTTAGCTTCCTTAGCTCTATTTCGGTCAAAAACGTGCCATTTTCCCTACAATTACAACGAAACTAGGTGTAGACCTCGATTTCCGCAAAGGTAGATAAAACAACAATATAGTTAAAGAATAGACATCCATACATGCAGATTTATGAAGATAAAACGTCTAAACAAATCCCAAAATATAGACAATAATACATGCTATCAAAATACCCCATACTTGTCCCTTGCTTGTCCCCAAGCAAGTTCCAAATCTTATATACAAGATAGAATGGATTATAAGTCATAAAGATCAATGAAAATGTTTCAAAACCTTTTGTGGTGTGCTCCACTCATAGATCACCCTAAGAGAATACTTCATGGCAAATAAAATCAAGACATGATCAAAACATTTTATAAATATAAGAAAGTTGTTCATCTTTGCATAAAATCATATAATGCATAATAAATCATATTTATCGAAATGAATCATGTATAATCCAATTTAAACCACCAAGTCAATCAACAAGTTCGAGGTCTCAAGGGCTTCCAAAAGAGGTCAAGAAACGTGTAAGGGTTGCATGTATATAGGGTATGTGGTGCTAGAATCCGGGAATAGGATCTTTCTTCACTTTCTTTGAATCACAACATCTTCCACCAATAAGCTTTGCTTATTTATTTTTTTTACTTTACTTTACTTTTTGGGATGCATGGACAGAGGTGCACAATAACCGAAGCCTAGGAGATCAGCAATCATCAATTTCAAAACCAGTCTGCAAACAAAATCATCATCGAGGTCATATCCCGAGAAGAAGCACAAAAATTATTTTGAAAATTTCTCAGTTAAGCCATCTCGGTCGAGGTGTTCAGGCGTCATCCGAGGTGTTCATCCTCGATCGGCCATGAACGTCCCGGTCAAGGTCATAAAAAAAAATTCAAACCAGCTTCCGACGTTTTTCCCAAACAGAAACATGTATGTATGCATGTAATGACACATAAATACATAAATCCAAGTAAATAATAATATCCAAGGGAGTCATAACAACATACACATAAGTCACATCCATATACCCCATACTTGGGACACATTGTCCCAATGGGTCATATATAAGTGTAAGGAAATAAAGTACTCACCGGACCTACCTGAACTGCATAATTAATAAATGAAAACCTTGAAGCTCCAGTCCTCGTCAGCTGGCGGTGGTGGATGTGGAATGTAAGGGTGTTGGATCAGGTCGAATGGGTAGCCCATCATCTACTAGAACTGGATCTCCATCATTTGTCGCTGGTAATGCTGGCTCTCCCCTTTTTGATGCATCCATCTATCAGTGTGTCTACGCTCATCAACAAAGCGTTGCGACATGTCTACCGTCATAGCCGCATAAGAGTCAATCATCTGCTCAGTATGCTAATCAATCCATCGGTGAGCCTCGGAATCTCTACGTCTGCACGATCTGCGCTGTGGTGGATGTGGTGGTGGTGTTGCTCTCTCCTCCTCTGTCGCCTGACCATCAAGGTCTACAACTGGAACGCTAGGGCCGCCGGTATTAATAACGGTCTCCATAACAGCTCCTCCATCAACCGCTCATCATCATCAGCTGCAGGTGTATCTCCAACATCCTGTATCTATGGAACCCAAGCAACAGACCAGAACCGACGGTCAAAGACAGAGAACTAGGATGACCACATAATCCCTTATGGAGCCGTCTTCTCCCACGGCATGGAAACGTAGAGCGTGCCAAGGCCACGAGGGACAAGAATGCGTCTTGTGATAATCTTGAAGTCCCAGCGGCTTTGCAGCCGCGATAAGTATACAACTAGAAAGATCCAAACCCATAGTAGTGGCGATATGGGTCACCAACCCACCACAACATATATCGTCCTTCGACTTGCCCTTGATCCTGTGCAAGTTCTGTGCCAGCATATCAACAAAATCAGGAACTCCTCCAATCACCATGCAAAACATACCTAGCAACTCCCCCTATCGGACCTTTTGGGGTATCTTAGTACGCGCCAAAAGAGTCTAACTAAGAATCCTATGAGCAAGGCGGAAAAAAAGACGAAAAATAATACGCTCCCGAGAATCCCCGGGTCTCCACCTGTCACTATACTCTGTCACATGGGCTATCTCACCCCAAAAATCTCGAGCTACAGCTCGGGAAGGATAATCAGAAACTATGGGAGTAGGGAAGCCGAAAATCTCCCTAAATTGGTCCATAGGAACTACATAGTTCCTTTTTAGTAGTCGGTACTTGATTCTATTGTGCTCCGGCACATAAGTAACTGAGCTCACAAACTCCATCGTCGACTTCAGGTAAGCCGGCGCTCTAACATCCATAAACTCTTCCATCCCTACCATGGAGATCATCTTCCTCAAGTCCTCCGCCACATGGAGGCACTCGAAGGCAAAAATGTCTAGAAACCGCAGGGCAACGATCGGGCACCTGCATATACGATCAAAGTCCTTTTGGTGACGCTCATGGATCACCGAAATCAATAACTAAGAGGAAGAAGAAGGAGAAGACTGATGAGAACTGCTAGGCCTGTCCCTCAAGGCCAACTAGCGATCAAATCTGTTACTTATATTTTCTAACAAGGTCAACTCGGTTGCCCCAATAACACCTCGGCCGAGACACAACCGACTGGACCGAGGCGAAGCACTGTTCGTACGCACTCTTCAAATTTGTAAGTTATTTTCCCCCAAATCACTACCAAAGGCTTCCTAAGGGGTACTTATATCCTTTTTAACAACAAACAATGGCAACCAAAGCCAGATCTGCTCGAAATCTATAAAAGAAGAAGAAGTTAGGGTTTTGGAACGAAGTACCCAGATTCTGCAGATTTGGAGCATTTTCCTTGTTGTTTGATGCTTAGAAACTGATCCTCTCGCTTCCTTTGGTATAATGGAGCCAAGAATCGTGGGAAACGGGAAAAAACTGAGAATTTGAGAGTTAGGGTCGCCTCGGTCGAGGTCTTCGCTTGGGAGGGAAAAGGTGAAGAGAGAGAAACCGTCTCGCCTTTTATACCCCTCGCTGATTTTGATTCCACATCAGTCGAGGTGGTCCCGACCGGACCGAGGTGTCTGACTGGATGTCAGACCTACTTGCCTCGGTTGACCAAGAACATCTCGGTTGGAGCGCTGTGACAGAAACGGAGATGTGTCTCAGTCAAGCTCCGTCTTCACAATTTCTCGAACTTTTGTCCTTCTAGTGTAGCTTCTGAGTTGTTATCTTTCTTTAGAAAGTACCTGGTTCCTGTCTAGAGGACGCAAAAACAAAGTGAAGCAAACTATCTAAAAACTAAGCTAGAAAAAGGAAAAAGAAAGCAATACCTTGGGTTGCCTCCCAATAAGCGCTTGATTTAAGGTCACTAGCTGGACCGTACATCATCCTCAAACATGCTGAAAGGTGTCCTCACCCCATACTTCATCTTCATCATGGGGTGAGACAAAGGAATCTATCCAATGTTCCAACAAATGCAAGTGCTCATCGGGAAATGAATCATTTATGGGTAGGTCGTCCTTTTCGAGCGAGGAAGGAGGTAGCCGGCTGAGGTGATCCGCAACAGAATTCATGGATCCCTTCTTATCGCGAATCTCTAAGTCAAACTCTTGAAGCAAGAGAATCCAATGAATAAGACGCGGCTTTGCATCCTTCTTGGCGAGCAAGTAACAAAAACTTGCATGGTCAGTGTAAACAATAACTTTCGCTCCCACTAGGTAAGAGCAAAACTTCTCAAAAGCATATACAACCGCCAAGAGCTCCTTTTCGGTGGTGGTGTAGTTCAGTTGAGCTTCGTCTAGTGTCTTGCTAGCATAGTAAATGGCGTTGGTCCAACCATCCTTCTTTTGTTCAAGTACTACTCCTACGGCCACATCACTAGCATCGCACATGATCTCAAAGGGAAGGTCCAATCGGGAGGTTGAATGATGGGACATGTGATCAACGCTTCCTTTATCCTGTGAAAAGCATCAAGGCATTCCTGCAAAAACTCAAAAACAGCATCCTCATTCAAGAGATTAGTGAGTGGTTTAGAGATTTTAGAAAAGTCCTTGATGAACCTCCTGTAGAAACCTGCATGCCAGAGAAAACTCTGCACACCCTTAACAGAACAAGGGGGAGGAAGTTTCTCAATAGTCTCGATCTTAGCTCGATCGACTTTAATACCTCGGTTGGAAACGAGGTGTCCCAGAACAATTCCTTCAATAACCATAAAGTGACACTTCTCCCAATTCAGAACAAGATTAGTGTCTTCACAACGTTGTAGCACTAGAGAAAGGTTAGCCAAACAATTATCAAAAGAGGAACCATATACCGAAAAGTCATCCATGAATACCTCCATGATCTCCTCAATGTACTCGGAAAAGATAGCCATCATACAACGCTAGAAGGTAGCAGGCGCGTTACACAATCCGAATATTATCCTCCTATAAGAGAATGTCCCCCATGGACAAGTGAAAGTGGTCTTCTCTTGATCATCCGGATGGAAAGGAATCTGAAAGAAGCCACTATTACCATCTAGATAGCAAAAATGGGAGTGTTGAGTTAACCGTTCGAGCATTTGGTCGATGAAGGGAAGCGGAAATGGTCCTTCCGAGTGGCCACATTCAGCTTCCTATAATCAATACACATCCTCTAGCCCATAATGGTCCTAGTTGGAATCAACTTGTTATTCTTATTCGTCACAATGGTCATCCCTTCTTTCATCGGAACTACATGCACCGGGCTCACCCACTTGTTGTCCGATATGGGAAATACGATACCTACATCCAATAACTTAAGAATCTCCTTCTTCAAAACCTCTTTCATGATCGGATTTAACCGTCTTTGAGGTTCTCGTGAAGTCTTATGATCATCTTCCATTAGTATCTTATGCATGCAAAAAGAAGGCTAAATACCAACACGATCATCAATAGTATAACCCTAAGGCTTTCGATGTTTCCTCAGAACCGGCATCAGTTTTGACAATTCAGTTTCAGAAAGAGAAGCACTAACAATAACAGGATAAGTAGAATCCGGACCAAGGAAAGCATACCTCAAGTGACTCGGAAGTGGTTTAAGCACCACGACCAGGGGTGCTTTTTGAGGTGGATCTGTACCTTATCCTTCCAGTGAAGTGGAATTAGATCGAAGAACTGGACTTTATGAAGTCTCAGTTGACATCATCTCGCTTGCGACCTCGGTCGAGTCCCAAGGTGGGTGACCGAAATGTTCTTCAGATAAGAACACCTCGCTTGGTCCAGGAAGTGCCTCGGTCAAGAGATTGGAACTGGGACCGAAACCTAACGTGTTTTTCTTCTCTTGAAGCAGTCTATCAAATCTAGCTCCTGGATCTGCTTCCGATGCTTTTAAGCTCCATATATGTGCATCACAAGAGACATCTATACCTTCCTCCATTAAACTAAAACTAAGAACTCTTTCAAGAGGATCGTTAATAAGGATAGATCTCGCCAATTCTCTTGATTGTTCTTCATCATAGATGTTTAAAATGTCATCTTACAGCGGCTCTCCCTTCATTGCAGCAAGCAATGCAAACTCCACATGATCGCCGCCAATGTTGAATTTCAACTTGGCGATCTTACAATCCACATTGCAACCCGAAGTTGCTAGAAATGGCCTCCCGAGAATGATAGGAATGGGATAATCTGCGGGAATTTCAAGAACAACAAAGTCTATAGGTATGTAGAAATTACCTAACTTGATGGGAACGTCTTCCAAAATACCCACATGACAGGTAATAGAGCGATCCGCCATGTATAGCGTCATCTTCACCGGCTTGGGCTCTCCAAGGTCGACTTTCTCACATAGCTCCAACGGAATGATGCTCACACTGGCTCCTAGATCACACAATGCATCATAGGTTACATCCCCAACTTGAATAGGAATGCAAAATGAACCGGGATCCCTTAATTTAGGTGGCATCTTCTCCTTCATGATTTGAATGAGCTCCCAAGACTTAGATGTCATCCTCACTTCCCCAATATCCTCCAGCTTCCTCTTCCTTGAGAGAATCTCTTTTAGAAACTTACCATAGGCGGGCATCCCTAGAATGGCATCAAGGAAAGGGATGTTAATATGTAGTTTATTCATTAGGTCTAGAAACTTACCAAAATGCTTGTCTAGATGTGCCCTCGCCCTTGACTGAGGGAATGGAAGTGGTGGTTTATAAGCAGGAGGTGGAACATAAACTTCCGATTTTTCTTTCGCTTTCTGGGGCTCCGCCTTGGTTTGCACCTCGACGGAAGTGTTCGTCTGGTCGTGGCTCGATAGAGGTACTGGATCTGCAGTTTTCAATCCACTGCGTGTTGTTATTGCCATAATCTATCCTTTAGGGTTGCTCTCTGTCCTTGCTAGGAGCTTCCCTGGATCTCTTGGCGCTTCATTTGCCTTGTTGAAGAATTGTTGCTCTAAGGCTTTTTTTGCCTTCAAAAATGAATTCATTGTTGTCTCCATAGCGTTGAGCTTGATCAGAATTGCCTCCAACACAACATCGTTCTTTTCTGGCTGAGACAAACTTGATGCATGCTCCTGGCTTCACAATGGAGTAGAAGAAGAGGAGGGGGCGTTAAGAACATTATTAGCATGAGAATAAGGGTTACCGGAATTTTGTTGTTTAGATCTCCAATTGTTGTTGTTGGAGTTTCTATTGTTGTTGTAATTGTTGTTCCGTGGCCCTTGATAGTTGTTCCTTCCTTGGTAGCCACCGTCTTGCTCCTTCTTTGTTTGAGCTACTAAAAGCTCCTTTAATGGTTTTACTTCACTGCTAAGCGAGGTGAGTTGAGCTCCATTTGATGATGTGTCTTTGAAGCTAACTCTCCTTGCTCCATTTTCAGTTACTTGATGGGAGTACTTCTCCATGTGTAAAGCTTGATTTTCAATAAAATCCCAAGCTTCATTTATTTGCATATCTATGAATGTGACGGCAGAAAGTAATTGGAGCTTGAATTGAGTATCTCCATCCAAACACTTGAAGTATATTTCCAGCAACTCGATCTTTGGAATCACATGATGTGGGCAATCAAACAGAAGATCCTTGAATCTCTCCCATGACTTGGAAAAACTCTCTTTGTCCTTCATAATAAAAGCATTGATCTTTCCCCTCAATTCAGCGCTCTTAGAAGGGGGAAAGAAAATAGTAAGAAACTCCGTCGTCATCTCTTCCCAAGTGTTGATTTTTCCGGCCGGAAGAGATTGATACCAAGCAAGTGCCTTGTCTTTTAAAGAGAAATAGAAAGGCCTCAACTTGTAGTTGTTATTCTCCACTCTTGAAGGTCTCAAAGTCTCAGAATCTCATAGTTTTGCAAATGCTGATGCGGAGACTCTCTCTCCAAACCTCCAAATTGACATTGTCGAATCATGGTTAGAACTTGCGGTCGAAGTTCATAATCATTCTCAGCTAGATCTCCTAGGTTAACTCCTGGACGCATGACTTGCTGATTGGGGTCCATCCTCTGTCCTAGGGTTTGTGGAACTCCAGCAAAAACAACATCTCGGATAGGGATCCGAGGTGGTAAGTGTATCTCGGCCGGGGAAACTTGAACTGAGTCTTGCCTCGGTCGAGGATTTGGGATCGGTCGAGGCAGAAATTGGGCCCTTAGAGCGGCCATATCTGCTTCAATTCCTTTTGTTCTTGCGCGAGTCTCGTCTTTCTCTCGCTGTAGTTCTTCCTTACAGAGGCGTAATTGTTCCAATGCCTCCTTCAATTCGGCTTCAAGATCGCGATTGTCTTGATTAGCCATCTTAGCTTCTTTCAATCTTCTCTTGTAAGTCTTTTTCTGGTTCTGGATCGTAGGGAACGATTTCCTTTCCAGCACGAGTTCTTCGCATAAACATAAGGAAAGATCCTGCGAAAATACTCAAGTAAAGTGGTTAAATGCAACAAGGGCAATAGCCCCGAAAGACAACCGAAACCGAAGTTGGTCTAGACCAAGTCCTCGGCAACGGCGCCAAAAACTTGTTCGCTCCAAAAGGTTTGTGCAAGCTTTAATATTTATAACCCAAGAAGTATGCTTGAACAATATTCGAACCCGCAGTGTACTGATCAATCTATATATATTACTAAAGCAGCACCCATTTTGTCCACATGTCAACCTCTAAGGCTGTCCACGTCAGCATTTTTCCAATTTATTTACAGATTTGCCACAATGTATTTACAGATTTGCCATTAATTATTTTATAAGAAATTTTTTTATTATAATTTGTAAACAGTCATCATGCCACGTCAATTTTGTTAAAATTAAAACAAAATAGATCTACTTATCTACCAATCAAAATTAACAAACTGATATATTATAATTCGATTTTGTTGAAAAATTTTCACGCAAATCTTCTAACAAGATTTGACACATTTTTTAAATTTAAGAAATAAAGCAAAATTTAAAGCAAAAGTGATAATATATTGAGATATAAATATAATACTCGAACAATAATATTTGTAATAGATTTTTAATTATTTTCTTTTATTTATTAAAAAATATAATTAATCCTCACATGTTTTCACATTAATTAATAAAAAAATAATTTTTTAATAGATTAATATCAAATAAATGATGCATGGAAGTGAAAATATAATATTTTTTATTTAGGCAAACCCGCACAAGGTGCGGGCACTAAACTAGTTGTAATAAAAGCAAGAATTCCGGGGGTCGATCATGGTCAAACAAAGTTCGGTAGATAGGTTGTCAATCAACAAATCACGCAACAAATCAAAGATGATGTAATAGTCAAGTAAAGGGAATGTGGATTCTAGAGATTAAAACCTCTAGTTGTGGTTCCGACTCAAGATCTCAAAAGATAGCGTGGACAAAGCTGAGGTTTGCAAAGGGAAGGTGTTTCTAAGGTGGGAATAGATTACCGGGTAAGTCTCACTACTCACTATCCAAACCAAAGATCCTATCACTGGGTAAGTCTCAAGGTACTAAGGAAAGGAACTATAATCTCAAACCAACACACTACCCAAGGGAATAGAATCAACCTTTGCCGGGTAAGTCTCAGGCTAACTCACAAAGATGGGATAAAGACACACTCAAACCTCAATAAAGGATAAACCTTTATTACCTACACTCATGATCTTGGGTAAACAAGCAAAGGAATCACCGGGTAGTCTCATCCTAGGCTTGCGTTGAACAAGGAAAGGTATAATAAGAATAGGATTTGGCAAACTGGAATCTTAACTTCGAATAAGGTTCAGGAAAGGTTCACCTCGTTCGGTTATATTCCATCCCGCCCGAGATGTTCAATGACTAGTCGAGGTGTTCTACGGTTAAGGTAAAGGCTCGAGCTTTCAGGTACCGCTGGGGTTAAGATCATTCTGTCAACGTCTATCCCACAACTTTCAGCCAATCACCCTAGAATCGCATAAGAAACTTAGCCAACAATCATCATGATAACAATAATCAAATTTGTAAGAAAGTAATCAATATTCAAACAAGAAAACCTTAACGCAAACGTCTCAATAACTGAATCAAACAAACAACAAATTAGCGTTCCTCAATCACAAATCAAAAATGACAACAAAACCAAAAGCCAACTAAGAAGATCTTACAAACTCCTCCAAAGCCAACTTCAACTAGATTCCTTCCTTCCTTGAACTTCAACCTTCAAAACTTCCTTCAACTCTTCCTTCGAACTCTTTAGAAATCCTCCAAAAAATCCTTGATCCGAAGATGGCTGAATTGTAGAAAATCAGCCCATATATATAGGAGAATTATCTTCCAAAGATAAAATATCTTAAAAAGATAATTTCCTAGAAAATATATCCATATCTTTCAAAGTAAATCAGCCAAATATAATATCTTCCTTCCAGAAATCCACCAAAAAATATGTGATATTCTCTTTCCAAAAATAGAAGATCTCAGCCAAAAATAAAGATCTTGTCGGCGGTAAGGTGTTCGCCTCGGTCGGGACGCTCTTGAAGATCACCTCGGTCGAGGTGGTACTGTAGCTGACCGAGGTGAGTCTCAGCTGAATTTAAATCATCTAGAATCTGGTCCAAAATCTATCCTCTAAATCATTTCCATACTTCCTGAGATGTTCTCAAAGCTCCATAATGTAGCTCCAATGACTCCTTAGCTTCCTTAGCTCCATTTCTGTCCAAAACGTTTCATTTTCCCTACAATTACAACGAAACTAAGTGTAGACCTCAATTCCCGCAAAGGTAGATAAAACAACAATATAATCAAAGAATACACATCTATATATGCAGATTTATGAAGATAAAATGTCTAAACCAATCCCAAAATATAGACTATAATACATGCTATCATCCCCAATCCAACACACAAGCTCGTAGCATATCCTCAAGGGTCTGGATGTTCCTCTCGGACTGACCATCTGTCTTGGGGTGAAATGCAGTCGTGAAGTGAAGACTCGTACCCAAAGCAATCTGAATCTGCTGCCAAAATCTCGAGGTAAACCGTCCATCTTGATCAGAGACGATCGTCATCGGTACACCATTGAGTCTCACTATCTGTCTAGTGTACTCCTCAGCCAATCTGCTCACTGGCCACACCTCTCTGATAGGAATGAAACGTGCCGTCTTTGTGAATCTATCAACAACAACCCAGATAGCATCAAAAGCTCTATTCGGCCTCAATCCGGTCACAAAGTCCATGGAGACGTCCTCCTACTTCCAATGCGGTACTGGCAGTGGATGGAGCTCACCTCCAGGTCTGCAATGCTCTATCTTGACCTTCTGACAGGTCGCGCACTGTGCCACAAATCTGGCTACATTGGGCTTCAGCCCTCCCCATCAATATGAGCGTCTCACATCATCGTACATCTTACTCGTATCTGGATGTACTGAGTTAGGTGTACAGTGAGCTTCTTGTAAGATCCTCTACTCATCTTTGCATCAACAAGTACAGAGACGCGGTCATGGCGCCTCATCACTCCATCTGCTCCAATGGAGAACTATGGTGCCTCACCACGAGACATCATCTCTCTGATCCTCATCAAAATCGGGTAAGTACCCTGGTTCCGTTGGACCTCATCCAACAGACCAGGTAGAACCTCTAAAGCAAACAACTGGGCATTCTCATCAGTAAATTGGATGTCCATCTCTCGCCAAGCTAGATCCCTCTGAAGCTGAGGCTGAAATGTCAGTCTCGCAATCGCCTTCCCTCGATGCGTCTTCCTGCTCAGGGCGTCAGCTACAACATTCTCCTTCCCTAGATGATATACAATCTCAAGGTCAAAGTCCTTGATCAACTCAAGCAATCGACGCTGGCGGTTATTCAACTCCCGCTGCGTGAAAATATACTTCAGACTGTTACGGTTTGTGAAGATCTGACAAGTAGTACCATATAGGTAATGTCTCCACATCTTCAAAGCATGAACTACTACCGCTACTAACACCAAATCATAAGTCGGGTAGTTCTCCTCATACATCTTCAACTGTTGAGATGTATTTGCAATCAGTCTTCCCCTCTGCATCAACACACATACCAAGCCTAGCTTGGATGCATCACTGTAGACCACAAAATCCTCAGAACCCTCTAGATGTGCCAAGCAAGGAGCAAAAGTTAAACGCCTCTTCAACTCCTCAAAACTCTAGGCAAACTGGTCAGTCCATACAAATCTGGTAGTCTTCCTCAGAAGACTCGTAAGTGGACGGGAAATCACAGAAAATCCCTCCACGAAGCGTCGGTAATAACCGGCTAGGCCAAGAAAGCTGCGCACTTCCTTGATGTTCGTCGGTGTCGTCCATGCAGCAACAGTCTCAATCATCACTGGATCAACCAAGATCCCACTAGTGGAGACAATATGGCCTAAAAAGGCTACCTCTGACATCCAGAACTCGTACTTAGAGACCTTGACATACAACTCTCTATCCCTCAAAATCTGCAAAACTGTCCTCAAATGACCGGCATGCTCCTCTCTGCTACGAGAGTATACCAAAATGTCATCAATGAAGACCACTACAAACTGATCATGGAAGTCGATGAAAATATTGTTCATCAAAGATTTGCTTCTTGGAGTATCAACTGGTTAGGGATGACCCTAAGAATTGGCAACATCCAAAAGTGCTCTTTCTATCAACCTTATAGCCTGCAAAGTCTACATCTGAATAGCCAACGAGGTAAAATGAGTTTTGACGTGGATACCATAACCCTAAATCCTTAGTGCCATTGAGATATTGAAATATCCTTTTCATAGCTATCAAGTGTGACCCTTTTGGATCAGCTTGAAATCTAGCACATATGCATACACTAAACATAATGTCAGGTCGACTAGCGGTTAGATATAACAAAGAACCGATCATACCTCGATACTCCTTTTGTACGACACTCTTACCTTTCTTGTTTTGATCTAATGAAAGAGTAGAACTCATCGGAGTTTTAACTATCTTGGATTGATCCATTTTTTATTTCTTGAGCAAATCCTTGGTATACTTGCTTTGGTTAAGAAAGATTCCTTTCTTAGCTTGAGTATCTTGAAGTCCAAGAAGGAAATTCAACTCTCCCATCAAGATCATTTCAAATTCTCTACACATAATATCTGAAAATTCCTTGCATAGAGAATCGTTATTAGCACCAAATAATATGTCATCAACATACATTTGTACTATTAATAAATCTTTGCCTTTGGTTTTGACAAACAAATTTTTGTCAATCAAACCTCTTTTTAAATCATTTTCAAGGAGATACTTGAACAATCTTTCATATGAAGCTCGAGGAGCTTACTTAAGACCATAAAGAACTTTGTCCAATTTAAAAACATGATCCGGAAAATCATCATTTTTAAAACCAAGAGGTTGAGCAACATAGACTTCTTCTAAGAAGCCATTAAGAAAAGCACACTTAACATCCATTTGAAAAAGCTTTATGTTCATGAAGGATGCAAATGCAAATAGCATACGTATGACTTATAACCTAGCAACCGGAGCAAAAGTCTCCTCATAATCAATACCTTCTTCTTTGTTATAGCCTTGAGCTACAAGTCGTACTTTGTTTCGAATGACTTTACCATTTTCATCCAACTTGTTTCAAAACACCCATTTTGTTCCTATGACGGATTGCTGCTTGGGTCTAGGCGTGAGGGTCCAGACTTTGTTTTTCTCGAATTCATTTAGCTCATTTTGCATGGCAATGATCCAATCAGGTTCTTGAAGTGCTTGAACATATTTTTTGGGCTCTAAAAGAGATACCAACACAAAAAAAAGCACACAAATTGTTTACCCTAAATCGGATTTGCACACTTTCTTTTAGATCGGAGATCACGTTCTCTTGTGGATGATATGAAGAATGTTGGAACTTTCTTCTTTTGAAGAGTGGAACAGATTCTGATGATTGAGGCTCAATTACTTGACTTGATTCAGGTACCGCTAGAGTAGTGCCCTTGGTTTCGATGTAAAGGCCTTAAAGTTTGGTTTCAAGGCCTTGAAATTGACTTTCAGCACTGTTGTTGTTTGTCTCATCGTCTTGAAGATGCGTTCAAGGTCTTGAGGTTGTTTTTTGGTATCTTGAATGAGCCTTAGGGTCTTCTTCTCCATCAATATTTTGATCTACATGTTGATTCAGATTCAGATCTGTAAAACTATCACTCAAAGTCCCATCATTGCTTTCATCAAAAATAACATGAATACTTTCCTCGACAATTTTGGTATGCTTTTTGTAAACCCGATAAGCTTTAATATTTGAAGCATATCCTATAAAGATAGCTTCATCACTACGTGCATCCAATTTTCCAAGGTTGTCTTTGCCATTATTATGGACAAAACATGTACATCCAAAGGATTTAAAATAGGAAATATTAGGTTTTCATCCTTTAAAGAGTTCGTAAGGAGTCTTCTTCAAAATGGGGTGTATTAACATCTATTTAAGATGTGATTACCCGTGTTAACAGCTTCAGCCCAAAAGCTTTTTGGCAAACTATTTTCTAAAAGCATAGTCCTAGACATGTCCTCCAAGGTGCGGTTCTTACGTTATACAATCCCGTTTTGTTAAGGTGTTCTACGAGTTGAAAAGTTGTGTGAAATACCATATTTTGCACAAAACAAATCAAACTTAAGTTGGTCAAACTCTCTACCATGATCACTTCTAATAGAAACGATAGGTAGGTTTTTCAAAGTCCAACTCCTTACAAAGTTTTGAAAACTTGTACAAAGCTTCCGATTTTCCCCGTAAGAATGAGATCCATGTAAAACGAGAAAAATCATCCACAATGACAAGGAAGTACTGTTTTCCCTTGGGAGATTTGACACGCATAGGACAACATAAATCCATATATAAAAGTCCAATAGGTCGAGAAGAACTTATAACCTTCTTTGGTTTGAATGAACCTCTTGTTTGTTTACCTTGTGTACAAGCCTTACATAGTTCATCTACCTTGAAGTTCACGTTTGGTAAACCACGTACCAAATCCTTTGAAATAAGTTTCTTAATCGTATGCATGCTTACATGACATAGTCGTCTATGTCAAAGCCCTAGATCGTCAGTGAATGCCTTGAGACACGTTAATCTTGTTCCTAAAACTTGGTTAGTGATCATTGAATATACGTTATTAGATCTAGGAGCTTTAAGCACGACATCACCAGATAATTTATCTTGAACTTCACATTTTTTTGAATCAAAGATCACTTTGTTACCTTTGTCACATATTTGAGAGATGCTAAATAGATTAAATTTTAAGTTGTCAACAAGATAAACATCATCAATAAAGTTAGATGAATTATAACCAATTTTACCATTGCCAATTATGTTACACTTCCCTTTATCACCGAGAGTAATGGTTCCAGATGATTGCTTCTTTAAATCTGAAAACAGTGAGCTTTTTCCACTCACATGTCTTGAGCAACCACTATCTAATATCCATTTAAGCTTCTTAACCATGGTGATATCCTACAAAACAGCAAACTTCAACCTTTCCGGGTAGACCAAATGATTTACATTGTGTAACACCCCGAATCCGCGGGACTCAAGGCGTCACTAGGCTAAAATCTCATAGTGGATCCTGACCCTAACCTCACAACAAGTTCACTTGATCTTACAACAAGGCACAAATAGATTAAAACCAAAACATCAAACTGTATAAATATATACAACAAAGGTTTATGAAAGCACCGTTGAGTACAAAACAACAATCCATACATATACAAAATATCCCATATTCCCTCGCATTATCCTAGTGTACAGAAGCCCTAAGCGGATCACCCATTTGGCTCACTCTGCAGTCCTTCTAGCCTGCACATTATCTACAACACGGTATAAACCGTTAGCTAACCATTCATATAAAAGATAATACATAAGCACAACCACAAGTCATGGAATCATAAACACATAATCATGCTATCACACATTTACCCGTTTAATTATCTTTATAACGTCATGCACTCAAGGTATAATATATATAGATGAAAATATGTGACACGAGGAATATATAATCCTTGCCTCTGGGTACCATATCCATCTGGAGTAGTATCGGCACACTTCCCGTGTACCCTAAGGGAGTGGTGAAGTGTCCATTCCATATACCAGTAATGGTTTGACCACAAAGAACCTCCTAGACTCCTTACAAGATTAAAGGGAAAGGTTATCACTGCACTGTAAGGGGGCTATGCAATAAACCATAGGTCGGTAATAATCAATATCGCATGATATCAAGCATATAACAAACACCACTCGTGCATACATCCAATATAGGGATGGTAGCTAAGTAAGTCCTACGGACTTACCTCAACCTCAAGATAACCTCAACCACGATCAACTCCGATCCGGAGGATAGAACTACGTAATAACAAGGCATAAAGATAAATCAAATCTCCTATCAAGCCAAGGGGTCAGACCTAGACCAAGGGATCCATAAGGATCATAATCAACCTATAAGCCTCATAACCAACTAAACTTCAATCTCTCAACATAACTCACAATTCCTCAAATCTCAAGGTACCATCTAATCAACATTCCTCAATATCAATTCTAATCCTAATTTAATTAATTAACCTTTAATTAACTAATTAAATTTTGCCCGCATGCAATTTCTAAACCCACCTATCATCAGATTTCATCAAACAAACAACCCATAAACACCAGAATAATATAACGAATATAATGGAATTTCCAATTATCCATTTTGACAAGCCTAAGGTCAATTTAGGTCAAATCGCATTACGGAAAATGAATAAATTCATAACTTATTTGTTACTAACCCGATTGACGATCTGAAAGAAGATTCGGAATCACAACGATGCAGGCTACGCATGGACACAATGAAATTCACCGGAATCTGAGTGACGGAACCATCCTGGTGACATATACGTTCGACCAGATCTTCATATGCTCGGAAATGCAGAAACTCGGTATTGATATGAATAGAATGAACAAAGGAATCCAGAAACTCAAACGGAGTTAAATCGGATTAGAAATGGAGAGTAGATCTGAGTTTGAAGGTTGAGAGAAATCAGAGCTTTTACAAGGAAACGTGAAAGGAAATGAATTAATAAACGATTTTCCGCACTTTATAGCGAAGACAATAATTATCCTTTAGCGAAGTCGATACTTATCCTTTAACAGATCCAAAGGCAGGTTGAACCCCCTTCTCCAAACTTCTCGAAATTGGAATAATAAATCTGGAAAATTATAGGGATAATTATTCCACAATTGCATCGGAAAACGTGTATTACTACTCCGTATTTCTTAGCCGCTAAGAGACGATATAGCGACTCTTTTGGCCGTTTTGTCTTTCCATGTTATTTCATATCTAGGACATGTCCGATGACCTGATCATTTCTCTCAATTGCATTTTAATTAATTGGAGCTCCCAAATGCTCTAAATAACACCGGAGGGTAAAAATAATTACGCGGGGAAAAAAGTGAAAAACTCCCCATAAGCCCAAAATTACGCCAGGAACATAACGGTGGGACTCATACTTATCACTTACGAAATTTCACGAGTTATGAGTCAATTACAATCAATGATTAAGTTAATCAACATTAATTAGAATTCGGAAATCCTAACTATTACATCACACACACCCTTAAGAAAAAGTTTCGTCCCGAAGCTTGAACAATTCCCAAATCCTCTTGGACCCATAAGCCGATGTATAAACACGCTCTTTATTGGAGGTATCACATTTCCGTTCAAAGGTATCAACCTATAACAGTTTATAACCTCAAAACACAACATGGAGGAATCACCAACTCCAACAACAAGATCATAACGCTATCCAAAGTCATAGAGGAAAACCATCTCTAGCCAACCTATAACCACATCACAAGGCATGGAGGAAAACTATCTCCATCCAAACTGTACACAGAATGCGGGGCATGGAGGAAAACCATCTCCACTCAAACTATATCCATAAACAATAGCATGGAGGAATAACCATCTCCAACTAAACCCTAATCACAGCTCAGTAGCATGGAGGAAGAAGCATATCCAGCTATAAACACAACTCGTGCTAGCAAACAAGATCTAATAAGATCATATGCATACATCACATCTAGCATGAAAGCACAACAAAGCACATAAGAACATAATCATAACACTCACCAAAATAGCACTAATATCTACTCATCGATCCTACAGGTGCATCTATCTCGGCATAGAACTCTGGATAGTTCCTCTAGATACTATCCTATGTCTCCCATGTGGCCTCATCAGATTCTCATCTCGACCATTGTATCCTCAACATAGGAATGTCCTTCGAAGGCAGGCATCTCATAGGTTCTAATTTCGACCACTGTCCCAGTCCAACACACAAGCTCGCAACATATCCTCCAACGTTTGGATGGTCCTCTCCGACTGACCATCCGTCTGAGGATGAAATGTAGTCGTGAAGTGCAGACTCGTCCCTAGGGCAATCTGAATCTGTTGCCAAAACCTCGAGGTGAATTTTCCAACTTGATCAGAGACGATCGTCCTCGGTACACCATGGAGTCTCATTATCTGTCTAGTGAACTCCTAAGCCAACCGACATACTAGCCACGTCTCCCGTATAGGGATGAAACGTGTAGTCTTCGTCAGTCTGCCAACTACAACCCAGATGGCATCGAAGCTGCTACTCGACCTAAATCCTATGACAAAGTCCATGAAGATGTCCTCCCACTTCCACTACGGTACTGACAATGGGTGGAGCTCTCCTCTTGGTCTGCAATGGTCTATCTTGACTTGTTGACAGGTCGGACACTGAGATACAAATCTGGCCACATCGGGCTTCAGCCCTCCCACTAGTATGAACGTCTCACATCTTGATACATCTTACTCGCACCTGGGTGCATTGAGTAAGTGTATAGTGAGCCTACTGTAAAATCCTCGGTCTCAGCTCCGCATCAGCGGGTACACAAATGTGGTCGCGGCATCTCATCACTCCATCTACTCCTATGGAGAACTGTGGTGCCTCACCACGAGACATCCTATCTCGTATCCTCGTCAGCGTCGGGCAGGTCCCCTGATTCTGTTGGATCACTCCCAACTCATCAGGTCTAACCTCTAAGGTACTAAACTGGGCATCCTCATCTGGAAACTGCATGTTCATCTCTAGCCAGGCTAGATCTCTCTACAATTGAGGTTGAATTGTTAGTCTCGTAATCGCCTTCTCTCAAGGCGTCTTCCTGCTCAAGGCGTCGACGACAACGTTCACCTTCCCTGGATGGTACAAAAATAAGGTCAAAATCCTTGATCAACTCAAGCCACTTACGTTGGCGGTTATTCAATTCCCGCTGCGTGAAAATATACTTCACACTCTTATGGTTTGTGAAGATCTAGCATGTAGCGCCATACAAGTAATATCTCCAAATCTTCAAAGCATGAACTACCGATGTCAACTCCAGATCATGAGTTGGGTAGTTCCCCTTATACGTCTTCAAATGTCTAGATGCATAAGCAATCACTCTACCACGCTGCATCTGAACACATCCCAAGCCTATCTTGGATGTGTCACTGTAGACTACAAAGTCCTTTGTGCCCTCCAGCTGCGCTAAGATGGGAGCGGAAATCAGACGTCTCTTCACCTCCTCAAAACTCTGAATACACGGCTCGGACCATACAAATCGGGTAGTCTTCCTCAACAGCCTGGTGAGTGGACGGGCAATCATAGAGAATCCCTCCACAAACCATCGGTAGTAACCGGCTAGGCCAAGGAAGTTGGGCACTTCCTCGTTGTTCGTCGGTGTCGTCCACGTTGCTACATACTCAATCTTCTCCGGATCAACCTTGATCCCTTCGGTGGAGACAACATGACCCAGAAATGCTACCTTTGGCATCTAGAAATAACACTTAGAGAACTCGGCGTACAGCTCTCTATCCCGTAAAACTCGCAACAATGTCCTCAGATGTCCTGCATGTTCCTCTCTACTACGAGAGTACATCAGGATATTGTCTATGAAGACTACCATAAACTGATCTAGGAAGTCGATGAATATGCCATTCATCAACTCCATAATGACGGTGGGTGTATTCGTGAGCCCGAATGACATCACTACAAATTCTTAGTGGTCATACCGAGTTCGAAATTCCGTCTTATACACATCTTGCTCTCTCACCCTCAACTAGTGATATCCCGAGCGCAAGTCGATCCTGGAGAGCACAGTCGCTCCCTGAAGCGGATCTAACAAGTCATCGATATGAGCTAATGGATACTTGTTCATGATGGTCACCTTGTTCAGCTCTTTGTATGTAACACCCCAAATCTAGAGGACTCGGAATGCTACCAGCAAGGACCTCACAATGGGTCCTGGCCTTAGCCTGGCAACAACTTCATCGGACCTTACAACACGACACAAATACAAAGGCGAAACGAAAAAGTTTCAATGCATGAACGAAAACAAAATACAATCCCAAAACAATCCAACCGAGTTCTAAAATCTGGAAATACAACATAAGCCTTCAAAAAAAGAGATAGCCAATTCCGTCCTATATTGCACGGAACCCCGGCTGCCTACTACCGCCGGATCACTCGACTGCCTCCCTAACCTGCAAGGCATTTACAAGGTGGTATAATACCGTTATCTAACATTCTACGCATAAGCATAAAGGTAATAGCACATACAAACACCACATATACAATCAACATGCAACACTCAAGTCCGTTTATTATCTTCAGTTAGGTGATAAGCCGTTACTAATGATACTTATTTTGTGACACGAGGGATTCCCAAACCTCGCCCCTGTCCCCGTTTACCAGCGAGGAATGGTGCTAATCCATCTGACCGTCTACCTGTCTGGGCTAGTCGCTGGGAACCACTTAGCTCTCGCAAGGGCTAAGCAGTGATGTCACGACCCGTTATCATACACTTGGGTCGATTATGTAATATAATTAAGTCGGCCTAATCCAGTTTCATTGTTTATCATAACTAACAAACACCACTCATACACAATACACTTATACAAGAAGTCAACAAAGTAAGTACGTGGACTTACTAGTCTCCAAGCGCAACCGATCACCACAGTCTCAAGTTCCCTCGGGAAAACACGCAACGCCTGTTCAAGATAAGGCACACGTATCAAACCACACTCTAGTCCACTAGAAGTCCTTAGACTTTTAGGCTCAACCTCCTCGCCAAAATATAATACAAGATGGATACACTCTCAGTCCACAACTTTTCCAACTCTCAACATAAAATCCTCACTCAAGGATTGCTCCCATAAGGATCTAATCGAACGCATCAACATGCCACAATCGAGACGTACACAACTCACACAAGGCATCTAAGGGTCCAGTCACTATATGGCATTCCAGTTCAACTACCCTAAGCCATCCTAGCATGCCACTAAGATAGATCAAATCTAAGGAACGGAAGGAGGATAAGAAAGAACACAAGGTCCTAGCCTATCTGGGTCCGCCCCTGCACCTATCTGGGTCCGCCCCTGCTGCTGATGTCCAGAACGTCCGTCGGTTGAGTTCTTCGACTGTGAAGCCGGCCTGTTCGAATCTCCTTTGGTGCTATGGACGTCTTCCCACCTCCAACACAAGGTCCTAGCCTCCCTCCAAGGTCTAGGTTCATCACCATACAATCAAGACAATGATAGGTCGTTGGGCATAAATCCATGAAGATCTTCCATACAAGCAATGGAAAGAGGAAGGATGTAAGAAGAAGAAGAAGAAGAAGAAGAAGAAGAAGAAGAAGAAGAGAGGGAGGAAGAAGGCTTACCCCTGTCACGTCACTACAGTCCCGTACTGAAGGAAGATGGATCGAAGCTGGAGCAAGAAAGGAGAAGAATGGAGAAGAAGAGAGGAAGAGGGAGATGTCTTGGAAGAAGAAAACAAGTAACGTGAATGAAAATGAGAGGGAGATGAAAGGTGGTTGCATAAAGGAGTGGAAGGCCAAAGGATCCTCGGCCATGAACTCCCCCAACATTAATAAGGCAGAATATAAAGATAAGAAGGCGAGAGGTTGGCAGAAAACGCTAATACCCTGCCCTAGCGTGTCACCGCCCCTACGGGACTACTAGCCGCACATGTGGCCTGCTCGACTGCACACACTAAGCCGCAAGAGCGTGAGCGCTTGCACACGGCTTCCAATACTACTCTAAAACTATCGAAAACGGAACGAAAATTGCGGTCGTTATATCATATCCCCCTCAAAATAAGTTTCGTCCCGAAACTTAGGGAGTACTAACCGAGGTCATAAGATGTACGCAATCTCCATGACTAAACAAGTTACCACATCAAGACCACCTAAGGGTCACACAAAAGCAAATCAGACATACCACATACACAATCACTGAAAGCAACCAAGGCATGGATGTAGAACTACCGTGACAATCCTATAGACGTCTCTAGATCTGCGTAAAACTTGGGATAGTTCCGCCGGATACTATTCTCCGTCTCCCAAGTGGACTCATCGATTCTCATCATGGGTATTACCTTCGATCGAAGGCGTCTCGTACTCCTCTCCCAAACTGCTATCAGGTGCTCTACAAACGTATGGTCCGGCTCGACCATTAGGTCGTCGTGGCTCACTATGTGTCTCGGGTCATGAACGTACTCTCTCAGCTGAGACACATGAAAAACTGGATGGACTCCCTCCATTCGGGGTGGCAATGCCAATCTATATGGTACCTCTCCTATCCGTTCAAGGGTCTCAAAACGCCACTCAGCTTCCCTTTATTGTTGAAGCGTCGAACGCCCCTCGTCGTTGACACCCTCAACCATTCGTGGGCTCCAACTCTGAACTCTAGAGGTATGCGTCTCTTATCAGCATAAGATTTCAAGCGGCTTTATGCAGCCAAAATCCGCTCTCGAATCAACGCTACCCGAGCCATATCATCCTGCACCTGCTCGGGTGCCAGACTACTCATCCTCCTCAGCTCATCCAAACCCAAGGGTGTACGGCACCTCCGTCCATACAATGCCTCATAAGGAGCCATCCTAATAGTCACATGCTAACTAATGTTGTAAGAGAACTCCACCAAGGGAAGGTGGACGGGTTATACTTGCCCCCAGTCAAGAACACATGCCCTCAACATATCCTCAAGGATTTGTATAGTTCTCTCCGACTAACCGTCCTTCTAAGGATGGTACGCCGTGGTAAACTGTAAACTCGTGCCTAGGGCGGTGTGTAGCAGCTGCCAGAACCTCGAGGTAAAACGCCCATCCCTATCTGAAATGATCGTCCTTGACACCCCATGGAACCTCACTATCTGACGGGTGAACTCCTCGGTTAAGCAAAACACTGGCAACATTTCCTTAATAGGAATAAATTGTGTCATCTTCTTCAGCCGATCCACCACCACCCATATCGCATCAAAGCCTCTACTCAACCTCAAGCCAGTAACAAAATCCATAGAAATGTCCTCCCACTTCCATTGTGGAATCGGACATGGTTGGAGCTCTTCTTCGGGCCTGTGGTCCTCGATCTTGACCTGCTGACAGGTCGCACACTAGGCTACATATTTAGCCACGTCAGGCTTAAGCCATCCCCACCAATTAGATCGCCGTATATCCTGATACATCTTACTCGCGCCCGGGTGTACGGAGTAAGGTGTAGAATGGGCCTCCTGCAGTATACATTGCCTCAACTCTCTATCAGATGGTACACATATGTGATCTTGGCGCCTCAGAATCTAGTATGCACCCACCAAAAACTGTGGTGCTTCACCTCGGGACATCCTATCTCTGATCTTCGTCAGTGCGGGACAACCCTCCTGTTTCTGCCGGATCTCCTCCGACAGATCCGGTAAAACCTCTAACGCTCACAAGTGGCCATCAGTATCCAGGTACTGGATGTCTACCTCCAACCAGATCAAATTCCTTTGCAACTGTGTTTGAACGGTCAATCTAGCTATCGCAGCCTCGTAGGGTGCCCTCCTACTAAGGGCATCGGCGACCACATTCTCCTTCCCCGGGTGATAAAGGATCTCCAACTCAAAATCCTTAAGGATTGGCGTAGATAAGCAAGTATTCGAGAGTATCGAACTCAGAGAATTGGTGAAACAAAATCAGTTTCCAGTAATCGAGCAATCAAAAGTGTAGAAGCTTTGCAAATATTGGGGATAACAGCAACCCTAAAGATCCAAGTATCTAATTGTGGCAATCGATTCAAGATATACTATAGATGTAAGGACAGAGTTGAGAATTGCAAAGGTATAACTAAAGTAAGGTAATGTATGGTGAAGTTCCAAACCCTATATATCTAACCAAAAGACTCTCTCTATAAAGGTTGTTGAGGTTGCAGTATAGAAGGATCTAAATGAAAGAATTAATCTCAAATACCCATGCCGAAACCCAAGGAATCAAAGACAAGCCAAACGGTTAAGGTTGTGACACTCGAAACCGAAATAGAGGATGTTGAGTCTCACTACTACCTAGGAAAGGCAAGCCAAGGCTAGGTTAAAGAAAATCTTTAACTTTGAATTTAAGCAAAAGCAAAGTTCATAAACCAGGGAAAATCACGGCTAGATCTTGAGAACCACGGCCGTGGAACTCAAGAACAGCCCGTGATTTAGGGGGTCGACGATGTTTCTCATAGTCTCAGGGTCCAATCAAATTACGATCGATCTATCATTATCTAAGGCACAACTATCAACCATTCACCTTAGAATTACTAAAAGGTTTTAGCCAATAATCATCATTATGATATCAACAATCAAATTAAGAAGAATGAAAGATAAAAACCTTCAAAAACTCAAATAAAACTCAAAGTCAATCTCGAAATCCAAACACAAAGTAGTATGTTTATGAATTTAGAAGAATAAGAATAGAAACCTCACAAAGATCTAGAGAAACCTCAAAGAACGGGATGTCAAACCGTCCTTCGATGAAAACCCTAAGATATCTCGAAAAGTACACAATCTCCAAATACGTCCTTCACGAATCTCCAATTCTTAAGGTTGAAATGAAACCTGAAGCTCGTCTCCAAACTCTAGGCGGCGCTAAACAGGGATAAGTGAGGATCCCGAAAACTCCTTTCTCAAGCCTTTTTATAGGGCGAGGTAGGGTTACGTGAAAGCTCAATGACGTGGCTAACGTGGAAAATATGACACGTCACAGGATCACAAAAATCACGGTCATGAACAACTTTCCACGACCGTAATTCAGGGCGTGGAACTAGATTACGGCACCATATGATTTCGACGGCCGTGGTTTAGACCGTGTAACTCTCTGTTGTGTTCCAAACTCTCTTCCACGATCATGTTGCCAGATCCACGGCCGTAATTTAGAGCGTGGACTTCAAAATCCTCTTCCACGGCCGTAATTCAGGGCGTGGATCTTCTAACTACTTGTTTTTGCCTTAGTTTCGTGACATCCTTCATCCATGCTCCTTCCTTGGCCTCTCCAATGCATCTCTTTGCCATCAAGAATGATCAAACACTCCTTTCCTTCCATATTTTGCTCCAATCCAAGCCTTTATTCACCTAGAAACAAAACGAAGCTAGTGTAGATCTCTATATCGGCAAAGTGGGTGAACTAGCTCACAATTGCTTCAAACTCATATCTAAGAACACTATAAAGAGGGAAAACCAACTAAAATAAGTGCCTAAAATATAGTCATATTTCATGCTAACAAAATAGCCCATATTTGCCACTTGCTTGTCCCCAAGCAAGGTTTTTAAAAGCTTAGAACATAAGGTAGAATTAAATATGAATGCAAAACAAAGCAAAACAATCTTTTTGGTTAATGTGCTTCTAGTTAATAGATCATCCTCAAACCTTGCTTCATTCATCCTTGAAAACCCTCATATTTATAAACCAAAGTATGCAAAGTAAAGAAACTTCATAAATTGCAAATACTTCAAGACAAACATCATAACCTTCAAGCATTGTCAAAATCAAGCATGTGAAACTTCAATTTAGATGACCAAGTCAAATAACACTCTTACGATCTCAAGGACTTTCAAATAAGGCCAAGAATGCGGAAAAGGTGGGAAACTTGCAAAGGAATGTGGTGTATGAATCCGGGAAGAAGGGACAACAGATACTCTTTTCTTTTTACCATTTGAACTTCCACCAATTTAGAGCTTTGCTCTAGACTTTTTTGCATATAATTTTTCGACTTTACTTTTGGAGTTATGGACAGCGGTGCACAATAACCGAAGCCTAGGAGATTGGTGTTTCTCAATTTCGAGATGCCTCAAAACCTTGATGCACATACCATAATCCGTTAGGAATATCGCTCAATCCGACTTTGGCAAGACACAAACACCCGGCTATGTGAATGGTGCCGAGTTACTCATCGTCATGATTGACTTCCCCAAACCTAGAATTTTCCTACACTTTGAAAACGATTACTTTCATGGCTCTCCCACATCAAACATGCCAAAATCAACTCTTCCTAAATCCCGGATAGGTAAAGGAGGCAATTATTTCATTGAGGGGCTAAATGAGCAAAGAAAGAAGTAAGAAAATCGAGGTGCCTTAATCATTTCATAAAGAAGTATAAGAACTTATATTGTGATTTCAACCTTTGTTTCTCATTATGATTTAGATAAAACTGATAACACGATTTATAGCATAGTTTTAGGTGCACATTTAGGTAGAATTCTCGCTCAATCATGCATTATCTAGCACTAGTCCAATACGTTTTGCACTCAAAACATGTATTTTGTCGAGATAGACGTCTACACGGACTTGTGTGCATTTTGTAGGTATTTTCGGGAGGTTTCGAGCCAAAACGACGCGTTTGAGGGTCGCTCATTCAGAGGACACGTTTCCAAACTCATTAGAACGCAAGGCAAGGGCTGAGAAGGACTCAAGGAACCTTGCCAACACAGGCCATGCACCAAACCACAGCCTAATGATCCAAGGCGAAGTTTCTGCACAGAATCACGGTTCTCTGAAGAACCACGGCCGTGGAAATGACCATGGATTTTGCCAGATTCTCGTGACAGCTGTGCCATGACTCTCATGGCCAGCTCATGAAGAATTGGTTATAAAAGTGGTCCTTGATAGTTGTTAGAGGCAGCTGGGATTTGGGTAGTTTGAGAGCAGCTCACATATTCTCCATTTTTCTTTGACAAAATATATTCCAAGAAGAAGAAGGACTTTTTCTAGGAAGGAAAGTGCAAGAAGAAGAAGAAAGGAGCCATTGCCATTGAAGAGGAGAGGAGAAGACACACTTAGCTCTTGTATTTTCGGATTTATTTCTAGAAGTTTTTGAACTCTTGAACCTTCCTTTGGAAGGGTTGTAAGTCGTTCTAATTTCATCTTCAGATTTAGATTGTGTTTGAAGTTCATTTGTTCATCTTCTTTCTCTCATTTTCTTGCAATGGAGGTTATGAATCTATGCTTGTTTGTTTTGATTAACAATATGAATGTTGTAGGCTAGATTGATGTGATTCTAGGGTAAGGAAAGGATGGTTATGGCTAGATCTATGATAGGACGAACTTAGATTTACCTTGGGATGATTTTTGTTTATGAACGTAGCTACTGTTAGGAATCACGGGTAGTTCTTGAAGAACCACGGTCGTGGTTTCTGTAGAACAAACCGTGGTTCTTCCTGGTTCGAAGGATCTTACCTTAGGTTCATAAAATTGTTGAAACCCTAAGTTTTTGCTGAGTTTAACCTACCCTAGGGTGTCCTAGTGTAGCGACTAAGTGTTAGGAGAGACTTACCCGGTAATCCTTGCCCTTAGAATCTAAAATAGCAAAACCTTAGGTAATGGTGAGCCTAATAAGCCGCCATTGGATTAAATGTGCTAGGATAGTTGATTAGGACTCCCCTTTCCGAGACTTACCCGGTGAGGATAGGTTAGATCCCTAATTAAACAATCCGGTTTGTGTTAAATTCCTACCCTTAGGTTCTTAGAGACTTAACCGGTAATGAGACCTTAGGTGTGGATTAGTTGGATCATGAGACTTACCCGGTAATGAGACCTTAGGTGTGGATTAGTTGGATCATGAGACTTACCCGGTAATTGATCCCATTTTAGGAACACTTAATCCCAACATATCATAATCAATCCAAAGAATGAATAGATAACTTGAGTTTTATGCCATAACCGGAATTTCCAACCCCTAGAATCCGTCTTCCCTTTCTCTTGATCAACATCTTGTTCGATTTGTTTATTTGTGCCAATTTTCCGACTTAGTTTGATTGATTGTTTGCATGCATTTGATCTTCGAAGTGATCACCTAAAAACAACCAAAACAATTGAGATTTTCTTCCTTTATTTGCATCCTTTTCTTTAGACTTAGATCTTGCTAAATTCAATCACAACTTAATTCGATTTCACCTTAGTCCTTGTGTTCGACCTTGGAATACTTATCTTGCTACATACGTCCCGTACACTGCGGGTGCGCTAGAAGTAGGATAATTATAACGAGTATAAATTTAAGGCTTATTGCGTACACACTTTTTAGCGTAACAAGTTTTTGGCGCCGTTGCCGGGGACTAGGTCTAGATTGAGTCTATTTTGTGATTGTTTCTAGTGTAGATCCTTCTTGTTTCTTTTGATCTCTTTTTGGTTTTTGTCTTTGCTTTTCAGGACATCTATTTCTCTATAGGTGTATGCGAAGATCTCGTGGCAAGGATTTAGCTCCATTCGATCCCGAACCGGAGAAAACCCTTCGATCTAGATCTAAGAACATTCGAAAGGAGAAAGAGATGGCCGGTAGAAATCTTCAAGCTGAATTGGATGAAGCCTTAGAACAAATAAGGCTAAGAGATGAACTCTTGGAGGAAGAAAGGAGACTTGCCAATGAGAGGCAAGAGGAAACTAGAAGGGAGATTGAAGAGATTAGGCAAGCTCTTGTTCAAGGAGAGCTTAATCGCCGACAACCTCCACCACCTCCACCACAACCGCAGCCGGCGGCCAATGTTAGGGTTGTTCCCATTGCTATTGAGGAGCCGCAAACCCTAGGGAGACGTATGGATCCGGCACAAAGAGCACACCGACCGGGTGTGAATCTAGGAGATCCCGCAACCCACAACTATGAGCTCCGCCCTCAAGTTCTTCAAATGATCCGGCATAATCAATTTGGAGGGATGGAAGGAGAGTCTCCTCACCAACATTTGATGAACTATGAGATTTTGATGGAGACTCTTAGACCACCAAGATTGGAGAGCAACAACCATAAGCTAAGGGCCTTTTCCTTCTCTCTTAAGGACAAAGCCTTGGCTTGGTATCAATCTATTCCACAAGGGAGAGTTGGTACTTGGGAGGAGATGACAACCGAGTTCTTGACCAAGTTCTTCCCACCTTCCAAGACCACCGAGTTAAGGGGAAAGATCAATGCCTTTGTGATGAGGGATAGAGAAAGTTTGTTCAAATCTTGGGAGAGATTTAAGGACCTTCTCCTAGATTGTCCGCACCATGGCATACCAAAGATTGAGCTATTAGAGATCTATTTCAAGGGGCTTGATGAAGATAGCCAATTCAAGCTTCAATCTCTTTCCGGTGGGACCTTTATGGAGAAGCATGTGGATGATGCTTGGGAGTTTGTGGAGAAGCAAGCTCTAGTGATTGAGAAGTACTCTCATAGGAAGAGTGAGGGAAGAAAGGCGGGAGCATATGAGGTGAGTGAAGTCACCATGAGCAATTTCAAGCTTGACGCCATCAACAATGAGTTGAAGTCCTTGAGAGAGTTGTGCACTACCACCTTGAAGAGCCAAGCAACTCCTCAAGCACCTCCACGAGCCAACTTGTCTTCCAAGGAGGAAGATGTGAATTACATGGGAAGGGGCAACTTCAACAATTACCAAGGCCCAAGAAATTTCAACAACAACCGGCAATTCAACAATTACCGGCCAAACCACAACCATCCCGGATTTTCTTACTCTAATCCGGATGGAGCCTTGAACCCTCCCGCCTCCACAAGCACAACTCCACCACAAAGAGCTTCACAAGAACCTCCACCCGGTTTTACTCAACCTTCAAAGGATAGAACCGAAGTCATGTTTGAACAATTGCTAGGAAGGTTGAGTGGACTTGAGAGCACCGTCACTTCAATTTCTAAGGCTCAAAAGGTCTTGGAAGCACAAGTCTTTCAAAAGGCGGGTGAGGCACATAGAGATCCGGGAAAGCTTCCCGGAAGAACCGAAGACAACCCAAGAGGCCAAGTTTTGGCTATCACAACAAGGAGTGGGTTGAGTATGAAGGATCCTTTGCCCAAGGACCAAGCTAAGGGGAGTCAAGTAGTGGTAGAAGAGAGAAGAAAGCAAGATGATGGAGGCAAGAGCAAGGATGTAGAGCCAACTTATGTAGCACCGCCTCCATACAAGCCACCACTACCGTTCCCACAATCAAGAGCAAGAGCTCGTTTGGACAATCACTTTGGTAAGTTCCTTGAACTAATGTCCAAGTTACATATTAACATTCCGTTCATGGATGCCATCTTAGGAATGCCGGCATACGGAAAATTCTTGAAGGAAATACTCTCCAACAAAAGGAAGTTGGAGGAGTATGGGGAGATTAGGATGACCAAGAGATCCTCGGAATTAATCCAAACAATGAAGGAAGCAATGCCTCCCAAGCTAAGGGATCCGGGCTCTTTTTGCGTCCCAATAGGAGTGGGAGATGTGAAATACGAGGCCCTTTGTGATCTTGGAGCAAGTGTAAGCATCATACCGCTTGCACTTAGCAACAAGGTCGGGTTAGGAGAGCCAAAGCCGGTCAAGATGACCCTCTATATGGCGGACCGTTCTATCACTCATCCAGTTGGGATTCTTGAGGACATTCCGGTGCAATTGGGAGGATTCTATGTGCCTATTGACTTTGTAGTGTTGGACATTCCGGCGGATTACCCGGTTCCCATCATCCTAGGAAGACCTTTCTTAGCTACCTCCGGATGTTTAGTGGATTGCAAGAACGGGACTCTCTCCTTCAACATTGGAGAGGAGAACATCAAGTTCAAGCTATCCACAATGATGAAAGGGCCAACCCTTGATGAAGATATCTTCAACATAGTCGAGCAAGAAGAATCTAGAGAAATGGTGAGCTCGATCTTGATCAAGGACCCCTTGGAAAAGGTTCTTACCTTGAGTATGATGGAGGAAGACATTGAGGAGAATTGCAATGAAGAGATCAAAGCCTTGGAGGCATTGGAAGAGGAGCCAAGAGTTGGATTTGAGAGCCACGAAGAAATTGTGAACAACTGCAAGTTCCACGGTCGAGATTCAGGAACCACGGCCGTCAAACTCTCTGGACAACTCCGAGAAGCAAGCCTGGAAGGAACCACGGTCGTGGAAGTTGAGCAACCCGTGATTCCAGCCGTGGTTTTCCCTGAATCAGCTCTTGATGATGATCAAGTTTCTAGGAGCCAAGGGGAATCCTCATTTGCTTTGGATTCATCTCATCCAACCTTGTTTGGATCGTCTTCAACCGATAAAGGTCCTCCCTCACTTGAACTCAAACCCCTCCCCTCTCATTTAAAGTATGCATTCCTTGGTGATAATTCTACATATCCGGTGATTGTTAATGCATGCTTGAGTGATGATGAACTTGCTAAATTGCTGCATGAACTAAGATTGCATAGGAAAGCCATTGGTTATACTATTGATGATTTGGTTGGCATTAAGCCATCTTTGTGCATGCATAAGATAATGATGGAAGATAACCACAAACCCTCTATTGAACATCAAAGGAGATTGAATCCCATAATGAAAGAAGTGGTCAAAAAGGAAATCATTAAGTTGCTAGATGCGGGAATTATCTACCCTATCTCGGATAGTAAGTGGGTTAGCCCCGTTCATGTAGTACCTAAGAAGGGTGGAATGACGGTAGTAACTAATGAGAACAATGAACTAATACCAACTAGGACGGTCACGGGATGGAGAATGTGTATAGATTATAGGAAATTGAACATGGCCTCTAGGAAAGATCACTTTCCCCTCCCCTTCATTGACCAAATGCTAGAAAGATTAGCTCAACACTCTCACTTTTGCTATCTAGATGGGTATAGTGGATTCTTCCAAATCCCTATCCACCCCGATGACCAAGAGAAAACAACTTTTACATGTCCATGGGGTACATTTGCATATAGGAGAATGCCATTTGGGTTGTGTAATGCACCCACCACCTTTCAAAGGTGTATGATGGCTATCTTTTCGGAATACATAGAAAATATCATGGAAGTGTTCATGGATGATTTCTCTGTTTACGGTTCTTCTTTCGATGATTGCTTAGCTAATTTGTCATTGGTGTTGCAAAGATGTGAGGAAACAAATCTTGTCTTAAATTGCGAAAAATGCCACTTCATGGTAAGTGAAGGGATTGTGTTAGGACACTTGGTGTCTAACCGTGGCATTGAGGTTGATAGGGCTAAGATTGAAACAATAGAGAAGTTGCCACCACCTACCTCGGTGAAGGGGGTAAGGAGTTTCTTAGGGCATGCCGGTTTTTACCGGAGGTTCATCCAAGATTTCTCTAAAATTTCTAAGCCTCTCACTAACCTACTAATGAAAGATGTTGATTTTGTATTTTCCAAAGATTGTCTTGAAGCGTTTTGTAGGTTGAAGAACGCCTTGATCTCCGCACCTATCATGCAACCTCCGGATTGGAGTCTACCATTTGAGATTATGTGCGATGCAAGTGATGTGGCCGTTGGGGCCGTTTTGGGGCAAAGGAAAGAAGGGCGCACTCATGCTATTTACTATGCTAGCAAGACGCTAGATGATGCCCAACTCAATTATGCTACTACCGAGAAGGAGTTGTTAGCGGTAGTGTATGCATTTGAGAAGTTCCGCTCGTACCTTGTTGGAGCGAAGGTCATAGTTTACACGGATCATGCGGCGATCTGTTATCTACTTACAAAGAAGGATGCCAAGCCAAGGTTGATTCGGTGGATCCTTCTTCTTCAAGAGTTTGATTTGGAGATAAGAGATAAGAAGGGATCCGAGAACTCGGTGGCGGATCACCTTAGTAGACTCCCACCATTAGAGCTTGGGAAAGACAACATCCCGATAGATGACTCGTTCCGGGATGAACAATTGCAAATGGTGGAAGAATGCTTATTCCAAGTGGCTAGGGGAAGTGAGCCATGGTATGCCGACATTGTGAATTACTTGGTGTGTGAGGAAGTGCCTCCCGGATTATCATATTCACAAAGGAAGAGGTTCTTCAACGATGTAAGGCATTACTATTGGAGCGAGCCACTTCTATTCAAAAGAGGCCCGGATGGGGTGCTTAGAAGATGCATACCGGAAGATGAAATGGAGAGTGTGATCCGGCATTGTCACTCCCTACCATGTGGAGGCCATGCTAGCTCACACAAAACGTGTGCCAAGGTATTGCAATCCGGTATTTATTGGCCTAACTTGTTTAGAGATGTGCAAGGTTTTGTAGCGGCATGTGATGCTTGCCAAAGAACGGGAAACATCTCAAGGAGGAATGAAATGCCCTTGAACAACATCCAAGAAGTTGAGATTTTTGATGTGTGGGGTGTAGACTTCATGGGACCATTCCCTTCTTCATGTGGCAATCTATTCATCCTATTGGCGGTGGACTATGTGTCAAGATGGGTAGAGGCAATCGCCTCTCCTACGAATGATGCCAAGGTGGTGGTGCGGTTCTTCAACCGAGTGATCTTCCCTAGGTTTGGAACACCAAGGGTGATCATTAGTGATGGAAGGAAGCACTTCACAAATAGGAACTTTGGAGCACTTTTGGCCAAGTATGGGGTGACTCATAAAGTGGCCACACCCTACCACCCCCAAACTAGTGGTCAAGTGGAGATCTCCAACCGTGAGATCAAGGCCATACTCGAGAAGACGGTGTCTAGAACAAGGAAGGATTGGGCCATGAAGCTCAATGACGTACTATGGGCATACAGAACCGCCTTCAAGACACCTATTGGCACCACTCCCTACAAATTGGTTTATGGCAAGTCTTGCCACCTTCCGGTGGAAATGGAGCATAGAGCTTATTGGGCCATTAAGTGGCTAAATTTTGACCTCAAGGAGGCGGGAGAGAAGAGATTGCTTGATATCAATGCCCTTGAGGAGCTCCGGTTGGAAGCTTATGAGAATGCCCGGATTTACAAGGAGAGAACCAAAAGGTGGCATGACAAGAGGATCATTCCAAAGGAGTTGAGTGAAGGAGATCTTGTCCTTCTCTTCAACTCGAGGCTAAGGCTTTTCCCCGGAAAGCTCAAATCGAGATGGACCGGGCCGTATGTGGTAAAGAAGATCTTTCCCCATGGAGCTATTGAGATAGGAGGGGAGCATTGTGGAGATTTCAAAGTGAATGGGCATCGCTTGAAGAAGTACATTCCGGGAGCCCCAATAGACATGATCGCCCCGCTTCACCTTGCATAAACGCTCCCGAGTTTGGTCAAGCTAATGACCTTAAAGAAGCGCTTGGTGGGAGGCAACCCATCGGTAACATTTTTCCTTCATTTTAGCTTAGATTTTTCTGTTTTTGTGTGCTTTGTGTGTTTTGTCTATTTTATGTGTGATAGAACATTAGTGGCATTGGAAGCCTTTCTCGGAAATGATGATGATGAAACCCTCACCAATTATGGGTGGAGCGGACGCGGAACTTGGACGGCTAGCGGTGCCTAGCGCGGGTTTCAAAGCTTGAAGGATGCTTAGAGCTCCCTACCATGGTTGAAAGGATCATCCAACATCAATCCTCTTGAGAATTCCCAAATACCGAAGAAAACCATTTTACATTGTGAGAACCTTCTTTCACTCTCTTTACTTGAATACCACATTGGGGACAATGTGTTTCTAAGTATGGGGTGGGGTTTGCATGATCCTTTGCATGATGAGCATCTAGGATAGTTTAATATTTGCACATGTCTTGCATTGTACATACTTAAAGCGAAAATTCCATAAAAATCAGAAAATTTAAAAAAATTTTGTGCTTTCTAGGCTTGGATATGATCCTAATGATGAAAACTTGTCTTGTGATTGGCTATGAATGGCCTTATGTGTTGAATTGATAAATGCATATGTGGACTTGAACTACTTCTCTTGAATTCCATGAATGAACTGAGATCATGATGATTGCCTAGAATGGATTGAGTATTGAAAATCGAAATTACATGATAGTTCTTGCATACCATCTAGGAATGAATAAGGCATTTCATTTTTCTCTACTTCTCATCTTGATCATGATTGCTTGAGCACCTCAATTGATATAAAATTTGACCTCCTTTTAAACCCATCCGGGAATAGGAGCATGCTAGTGTGTTTGAATGTGTAAAAAGCAAGTGCGGGGTGAAGATGTAATGAAAAGAATGTCGTGAATGGAATGCTGAAATTATTGTGGAAGTGTAGCCAAAATAGGTTTGGGGGCGTTGGTTTAAATGACAAGTAACTCGGTACACTTCACATAATCGGGTGTTGGTGCCTTGCCAAAGTCAAACGAGCCAATAGCCCTAACGAGCTTTGGTATGTGTGCCCGGTGTGGATGCACCTCGAAAAAGAGAAAAAGCCCGAGGATGGCTAATCAACGAGGTTTCGGCTATTGTACACCAATGCCATTGTCTCAAAAATGAGTTAAAGAAAAAGAAAAGAAAGTAAGATAGGGAAAAATATGCACTTGGGGGAAGTTGATCGAGGACAAGGAAGTGAAGTTAGTTCCATTCCCGGATTAGCATCACATACCTAGAAAATTCCCCTCCCCAATTGAAACGTTTCTTAGCCTTTTATGTCACAAGCCCTTATGACCTACTTGCATGTTTGTAAGACTTAGTAATCTAGATTGGATAGACTCTTGATCTTCTTGACATCTCCGTCCTCCCAACTCATGCATGTTTTTGAGTTAAGTACAATTGTCTTTCCATGACTTTATTGTTTGATACATAATTGCTTATTCAATTGCCATTGATCATGACTATGAAGGTGATCCAATAGTAGAAGCACAAAACCAAAAAGATTTTTGCCATTTTTCTGCATACATAAATCATGTCATCTCTTAGTCTATAGTTGGGAATTTGCTCGGGGACGAGCAAACCTTAAGTATGGGGTATTTTGATAACACGATTTATAGCATAGTTTTAGGTGCACATTTAGGTAGAATTCTCGCTCAATCATGCATTATCTAGCACTAGTCCAATACGTTTTGCACTCAAAACATGTATTTTGTCGAGATAGACGTCTACACGGACTTGTGTGCGTTTTGTAGGTATTTTCGGGAGGTTTCGAGCCAAAACGACGCGTTTGAGGGTCGCTCATTCAGAGGACACGTTTCCAAACTCATTAGAACGCAAGGCAAGGGCTGAGAAGGACTCAAGGAACCTTGCCAACACAGGCCATGCACCAAACCACAGCCTAATGATCCAAGGCGAAGTTTCTGCACAGAATCACGGTTCTTTGAAGAACCACGGCCGTGGAAATGACCATGGATTTTGCCAGATTCTCGTGACAGCTGTGCCACGACTCTCATGGCCAGCAAATGAAGAATTGGTTATAAAAGTGGTCCTTGATAGTTGTTAGAGGCAGCTGGGATTTGGGTAGTTTGAGAGCAGCTCACATATTCTCCATTTTTCTTTGACAAAATATATTCCAAGAAGAAGAAGGACTTTTTCTAGGAAGGAAAGTGCAAGAAGAAGAAGAAAGGAGCCATTGCCATTGAAGAGGAGAGGAGAAGACACACTCAGCTCTTGTATTTTCGGATTTATTTCTAGAAGTTTTTGAACTCTTGAACCTTCCTTTGGAAGGGTTGTAAGTCGTTCTAATTTCATCTTCAGATTTAGATTGTGTTTGAAGTTCATTTGTTCATCTTCTTTCTCTCATTTTCTTGCAATGGAGGTTATGAATCTATGCTTGTTTGTTTTGATTAACAATATGAATGTTGTAGGCTAGATTGATGTGATTCTAGGGTAAGGAAAGGATGGTTATGGCTAGATCTATGATAGGACGAACTTAGATTTACCTTGGGATGATTTTTGTTTATGAACGTAGCTACTGTTAGGAATCACGGGTAGTTCTTGAAGAACCACGGTCGTGGTTTCTGTAGAACAAACCGTGGTTCTTCCTGGTTCGAAGGATCTTACCTTAGGTTCATAAAATTGTTGAAACCCTAAGTTTTTGCTGAGTTTAACCTACCCTAGGGTGTCCTAGTGTAGTGACTAAGTATTAGGAGAGACTTACCCGGTAATCCTTGCCCTTAGAATCTAAAATAGCAAAACCTTAGGTAATGGTGAGCCTAATAAGCCGCCATTGGATTAAATGTGCTAGGATAGTTGATTAGGACTCCCCTTTCCGAGACTTACCCGGTGAGGATAGGTTAGATCCCTAATTAAACAATCCGGTTTGTGTTAAATTCCTACCCTTAGGTTCTTAGAGACTTAACCGGTAATGAGACCTTAGGTGTGGATTAGTTGGATCATGAGACTTACCCGGTAATTGATCCCATTTTAGGAACACTTAATCCCAACATATCATAATCAATCCAAAGAATGAATAGATAACTTGAGTTTTATGCCATAACCGGAATTTCCAACCCCTAGAATCCGTCTTCCCTTTCTCTTGATCAACATCTTGTTCGATTTGTTTATTTGTGCCAATTTTCCGACTTAGTTTGATTGATTGTTTGCATGCATTTGATCTTCGAAGTGATCACCTAAAAACAACCAAAACAATTGAGATTTTCTTCCTTTATTTGCATCCTTTTCTTTAGACTTAGATCTTGCTAAATTCAATCACAACTTAATTCGATTTCACCTTAGTCCTTGTGTTCAACCTTGGAATACTTATCTTGCTACATACGTCCCGTACACTGCGGGTGCGCTAGAAGTAGGATAATTATAACGAGTATAAATTTAAGGCTTATTGCGTACACACTTTTTAGCGTAACAAAAACCTTCACATTATGAAATTTGCAAGAAAGGATAAACAACATACTCAATCTCTTCACAATTCATAATTTAATTCAAGCATACAATTGTCATCAAAAACTCATTCTACAAGTAGTTTTCATCATAGAAATCATCTCTAATCTTAGAAGCACAAACGTTTTCAAATTTTTCAAATTTTTATGGGTTTTTCAAAGCCTTTTTCATGCAATGCGATAATGAAACGTGTGACAATGAAAGGAAACATGCAAGTGTTCATAGTCATGCAAAGCAAAGTGAGTAGAGTTATTACAAACAATAGTCACACCCCACCCCATACTTGAAACATACATTGTCCTCAATGTTCAAAAGAAATAAAGAAAAGAAAGAAAAGCAAAAGGTACTCACTAATGGCAGTGTGATGGCTCAAATGGGCGGTCAATCAACGTCATCACTGTGGAGGAGGCGGTGGTAGATATGGAAAGAAATCCGAGCTAAAAGGCCGTCCAAACTGCTGGCGGTAGATGTCCCTCAAGATGCGATCGTGTTCCTAGCTTCGGGTGTCATGAGTCTCGTGTCGGATCTCTAGATCTCCCACTCTCCCGGATAGATGGCTGGCCCACTCCGGAAGCTACGAGTACCAATCCGGCGGTTGTCCATACCAAGTTGGAGCGTCCTGAGGTGGAGGAGTCGGTGCTACCGGTGCCTGCTCATACCATGGTGGAGGAGCTCTCATCCAATCCGGCTGCGCTCCATACCAAGTGGGTGGAGCGTCCATCCAAGTCGGCCTCTCACTCACGCTAGCCCTGCGTGAAGAAGAGGCACCAGAAGGTCTAGAAGGGCGGGGAGAACGTCTAGGTAGGTCCGGGAAGGCGTCCGGATGATCTGGGAATGTACCAAAAGTGTGCTCATCACCTCCTATATCATGGTCATCACCCCATCTCATCTCCTCATCATCATCCCCAGCTGGGATATCATCTGGCACATACCGAGGAGCTACGAGTCTATTGGCATGCATAGCCGCAAAGGTTGCCTTCCAATTCTGGCGTCCGGCCATAATGGAGTACTCGGGAAGCCAAGGGATACCTCTACCACCTCTCTCCTCCCATGGCATGGCTGCAATAGGTGGAGCTTGGTGGCGGGGAAAGATAATGCCTCTTGTCATGAGCCCGTTGAGACCCAAGGGTCTCGCCGCTATCCTAGTGCAAGCGGAGTAATCTATCCCTAGTTGGTTGGCTATATGAGTCACCATGCCACCATAACCAATGTTCCCGGATTTCTTGTTCTTCAACTTACTCATGGTGGAGGCAAGGAGGGTAGCACAATCGGCGGACCTACCATTAAGCATGCAATAAAGGAGGAAGAGCTCATCGGTCTTAATCTTTTGTGGGGTCTCGGTCCTAGGGAAGAGACACTCGGAAAGGACCCTATGAGCTATCTTCAAGGCTAAGTGGTAGATGAGCTTAGCCTTGGTGTTGGCCGGTTGCCAACGATCCTCACTAGCATATATCAAGGGGATCTCCTCCCAAAAGTCCTTAGCATACACACCACTAGGAAACCTACCAATGAAGCTCTCATGGAACCCAAAGAAGGTTCCAAACTGAACAATGGAGAACTCATAGTCTTGCTCCATTAGCCTAAAGGATACCGTTCGGTTCATATGGCTATGCTCAAGGAGGTGACAAACTCCCTTGTGATCTCATCATAGGCATCCTCTCTAATAGCGGAGAAGACGATCAATCTAGCTTTATCCAAGAGCCATGTCAAATCATTCACAACGTTGAGCAGCTCAAGCTCTTCAAGGACTAGGTACCGAGGTCCTATGACCGGCCTCTTGTCGATCCTTTCTAAGGCTCCTAGGTAGTCTTCATGGATAGTTGGGATTCTAGGAGGTGGTGGTGATGGTGGTTCACTAGGGGGAGGTTGGGAAGAGGAGGAACTATCATCCTTTCTCTTCTTGTTCCTACTAGACTTTCTCCTAAACATTTTTCCCTTCGACAGAAAAAATTACGGCCTATTCTTGGAAAACCACGGCCGTGGAACGTACAAAGTCCGTGGTTTTGGTCTGTTTCTCTCAAATCACAGCAAATCAACACCAAACTCAGCAATCACTGTCCTAGGCTAATTCCAATTCCAATTCTATTCAGTTCTCTTAAATTCATGCGAAAATAGAGCCAAATTGACAAACTAGAGAAAAGGGAGAAAAACCTAGGGTTTGGATCTTTCAAATCCAAATTCCGTCTCCTGCGTGGATTGTTCACTTGGTTTGTTGCTTGGATCGTGTAGATGATCTAAAATCCTCCACTTTAGGCTCAAGAATCGAATGAATCGGACTCCGAACGAAGAAATGCGAGATGAAGAAGGGTGTCGGCGATTTGGGCGTGGAATTGGGTTTTTGTGGTGTTGTTGTGAAGGAAGGTGGTTTATATAGTGCCCGTAAAATTTTTGAAAATCACGGTCACTCGGGGCAAACCACGGCCGTGGAAATGTACGGAACCCGTGGTTTTGGTGAATTTTGCTTGATTTTGGGGAATTACGGTCACCTGTTACTTCCACGTCTGTGGTTTAGGGCGTGGAAGATTCTGTTGCGTGCCAACATCCAAGTTTCGTCAATTCCTTCCAACTTTTGCATCTTTCCTTTGCCCAATCCTTTTTCCTACATCCAAAAAAATAACATACCGGGAGGTATCGAGGGAAAAACAAAACAAAAACAACTAAACTAAACTACTCTTAAGAAAGAAAAACAAAAATGTAAGTGCAATACCTTGGGTTGCCTCCCAAGAAGCGCTTGTTTTGGGTCCGTAGCTAGACCATTCCTGTGTTTATTCGAGGACAAACGGAGCGATTTCCTCAACAGGGAGCTTTGGTGAATAATTCTTAAAACGTTGGCCATTCACCTTAAAACTTCCGCTCTTTTCACCCTATACTTCAACTGCGCCATGGGGAAAAACACGTTTGATTAGATAAGGTCCAGTTCAACGAGATTTAAGCTTCCTTGGAAAGAGACAAAGTCTCGAATTGAAGAGGAGAACTTGATCTCCTTCTTTGAGATCCTTTGGAATGATATGCTTACCGTGCCAACGCTTCGCCCTTTCTTTGTAAATCTTGGCGTTTTCATAAGCGTTCAAGCGGAGTTCTTCAAGCTCATTAAAGTCTAAAAGACGCTTCTCGCCCGCTTCCGTCATGCCGAAGTTCAACCACTTCACAGCCCAGTACGCCTTGTGTTCTAACTCAACCGGGAGATGACAAGACTTCCCATACACAAGGTTGTATGGTGTTGTACCTAATGGAGTCTTGCATGCAGTCCTATATGCCCATAATGCATCATCCAACTTCAAAGACCAATCCTTCCTTGTCTTTGAGACCGTCTTTTCAAGGATGCCCTTGATCTCTCTATTCGAAATCTCCACTTGTCCACTTGTTTATGGATGATAGGGGGTGGTGTTAGCATGAAATATTGTGATGTTTTAGGCACGTTTTCTAAGTGTATTTCATCCATATTGATAGTCATTGATTAAGCATTGATGCATTTGTGAGCTAGTTTGTCTATAATATCGTTATAGAGATCTACACAATTATGTTGATTGTAGGCAATTAAGAGCTATTTCCGAACGGATTGTGCGAGAATGGAGTTTGATTGAGCATGTCTAAGGATTGAGGACATCTCTAGAAGCTAAGGAAGGTGCTAACTTGAAGAATGGCACGAGACTAAGGAAAACCACGAACTAGCTCTAAACCACGCTCTAAAATACGGCCGTACTACATTCCACGTTCTAGTCCACGGCCGTGGAACTTGGCTAGAGAGGCGTGGACCATTCCAGCAACTTACACGGCCGTGGAGGGTTGTGTCAAACCGTGACCAACTTCCACGCTCTAAATTACGGGCGTGGAACCCTTCCACGACCGTGATCTTAACGATCTTTTACGCAATATTTTAAGCCACGATCTTCTACGCAATTGGGCCGGGCTTATATTTTATCTTAAACTATAAAAGGACGGAAGAAGAGAGATTCCGTCACCTCTGCTTAGACGCACCTTCGCTTACGCTTGGACTTACCCTAGTGCGCGCTTTTGCGGAGATTGTGATTGAGAGATTTGCGCTTTGCTATTGAGATTTCCGGATTGACGGAAAAGTTGGAAGATTTGGAAGATTGTTCGCAAGAAGGTTACGCTTCATCTTTATGTTAGATTAGAAGACGGATTGACATCCCGTTCTTCGTTCTTATCAAGGATTGTGATTGTTTGTGTTATTCTGAATCTACTTACATCATTGTTCTTGTTTGTGGATTTGAGATTGATTTGAGATTTATTCAAGGCTTTCGAAGGTTTTCATCTTTCATTCTTTTAAATCTTGAAATTGATATCAATATGACTGTTGTTGGCTAAAACCCTTTAGCAATTCTAAGGTGAAGGGTTAATAGTTGTGGCTTAGATGATGATAGATCGATCGTAAACAGATTGGACTCTGAGAGTTAGAGAGAATCGCCGACTAACCTAATCCACGGTCTGTTCTTGAGCTTCCACGGCCGTGGAACTCAAGAACTACCCGTAATTTTGTGTCAGTTTACGAACTTGCTTTTACTTTAATCCAAAGTTAAAGATTTGCTTTAACTTAGTCTTGGCTTGCCCTTTTCTAGGTGGTAGTGAAGCCTCAACAACCTCTACCTCGATTCTGAGTGTCATAACCTTAATCGGTTTAGTTAGTCTTGATCCTTGGATTACAAGTTTGGGTATTTGACGTTAATTCTTACCTTTAGAATCTTTCTATACTGAAGCCTCAACAACCTTTATAGAGAGTGTCTTTTAGGTGAGTCATATAAGGTTTTTGAAACTTCACCGTACGATTACCTTACATTCGTATACCTTTGCATACCTTAATTCTGTCCTTATATTTTTAGTATATCTTGAATCGATTGCCACAGCTGGATTCCTGGATCTTTAAGATTGTTGTTTTCCCAATAATTACAAAAGCTCTTACATTTACTTGCTTGACAATTCTTAACTGGATTTAACCCCCCAAATCCCTATGTTCGATACTCTGGAATACTTGCTAATCTACGCCGATCCATACACTGCGGGTTCGCTTGCTTGATTCTAGTTTCATAAATTTAAAGCTTATTTGCACGCACGCTAAGTGGCGAACAGGTGGCGATCTTGTGAGTCACCCCATACTTAGCTAGTAGAGCTTCGAATCTTCGGGCAATGAAGTGTGAACCTCCATTACTAATGATGGTCCGTGGTGTCCCAAACCTTGGGAAAATAGTTCTATTAAAGAACTTAACAACAACCATGGCATCATTAGTTGGAGAGGAAATGGCTTCAACCCATCTCGAAACATAATCTACAGCTAGAAGTATGTATTGGTTTCCACAAGATGATGGGAAGGTCCCATGAAGTCTACTCCCCAAACATCAAAGATTTCCACCTCTTGAATGTTATTGAGAGGCATCTTGTTTCTCTTAGAGATGTTTTCTGTTCTTTGACAAGCATCGCAACACGAAACAAAGGTTTGCACATCCTTAAATAAAGTAGGCCAAACGAATTCAGCTTGTAATACATTAGCGCTAGTTTTATTGGAACTAGAGTGTCCTCCACAAGGTAGTGAATGACAATGACGAATGACACTTTTCATTTTGTCTTCCAGCACACATCTCCTAATGATGCCGTCTGGACCTCTCTTGAAGAGTAGAGGTTCATTCCAAAAGTATTGCCGGACATCCCTAAAGAACTTCTTCTTTTGTGCATAGGATAATTCGGGAGGTATTTCTTGACAAACCAAGTAATTTACAAAATCAGCAAACCAAGGTTCGTTACCTCTAGATATCTTGTCGATGCACTCCTCTATGATGTGTAAGTGCTCATCCGGAAAGGAGTGATCTATGGGTAGATCGTCGTCTTCAATGTGTGGTAGACGATTCAAATGATCCGCAACAGAATTTTCTGAGCCTTTCTTGTCACGGATCTCTAGATCGAATTCTTGTAGGAGAAGAATCCATCTAATCAGTCTTGGTTTCGTGTCCTTCTTGGTGAGTAAATACCGGATCGCTGAGTGGTCCGTGTATACAATCACCTTCGCTCCTACAAGATAAGAACGAAACTTTTCAAAAGCATATACAATAGCTAAGAATTCCTTTTCAATTCTGGCGTAGTTGAGCTGCGCTTCATCTAGCGTCTTGCTAGCATAATAGATAGCATGGGTTCGGCCCTCCTTCTTTTGTCCTAGCACAGCTCCAACAACTACGTCACTTGCATCACACATAACCTCGAATGGGAGATTCCAGTCCGGAGGTTGGATAATCGGGGCTGAGATGAGAGCTTCCCGGATCTTGTAGAAAGCATCTAAACAATCCTGTGAGAAATCAAAAACTGCATCCTTCATCGATAGATTAGTAAGCGATTTCGATATCTTAGAAAAGTATTTGATAAAACGTCTATAAAATCCAACATGTCTTAGAAAACTTCTTATCCCCTTCACAGAAGATGGAGGAGGAAGTTTCTCTATGGTGTCTATCTTAGCCTTGTCTACCTGAATCCCTCTACTAGAGATTAAGTGTCCTAGCACAATGCCTTCCTTTACCATGAATTGACACTTCTCCCAATTAAGAACTAGGTTAGTGTCTTCACACCTTTGCAACACAAGAGAGAGGTTAGAAAGACAATTTTCAAATGAAGAACCATAAACAGAAAAATCGTTCATAAAAACCTCCATTATCTCCTCAATGTACTCCGAGAAGATGGCCATTATGCACCTTTGAAAGGTGGCTGGGGCGTTGCAAAGCCCGAATGGCATCCTTCTATAGGCGAACGTTCGGATGGATCGGAATCTGGAAGAAACCACTAGAACCGTCAAGATAGCAAAAATAGGAGTGTTGTGCTAACCTCTCAAGCATTTGATCAATGAATGGTAGTGGGAAGTGATCCTTCCTAGTTGCATTGTTCAGCTTGTGGTAATCAATGCACATCCTCCATCCCGTCACGGTTCTTGTAGGAATTAGCTCATTGTTCTTGTCATTCCTCCTTTCTTCGAGACAACTTGAACGGGGCTCACCCACTTGTTATCCGAGATAGGATAGATGATACACGCGTCAAGTAACTTAAGAATTTCCTTCTTAACAACCTCCTTCATGATCGGTTTTAACCGTCTTTGAGGTTGTTGCGAAGGCTTAAAATCTTCCTCCATTAGAATCTTGTGCATGCATAATGATGTTTTTAATTCCTACAAGATCCTCTATAGTATAACCTAAGGCTTTCCTATGTTCCCTTAGAATAGCCATTAGTTTCTCATGTTCATCTTCACTTAATTCGGAACTAATAATTACGGGAAAAGTAGAATTAGTTCCAAGAAATGTATACCGAAGATGTGTGGGAAGTGGCTTCAATTCCATAGCTATTGATGCCTTTGATTGGTCTTGAGATGTGTCCGACGATTCCTTAGAAGTCTCTAAGGGTGTGGGAGTGATGGAAGAAGACTCAAGAGTATTTGTGGAAAGAACTGAATTGTTCTCAGAAATACCCAAAATTACGGCACCACCGTTACTTCCACGGCCGTGGTTTAGGGCGTGGAAGTCAATTACGGCATCACTAGTGGTTCCACGGCCGTGGTTTTGGCCGTGTAACTTATTGGTGCTCTACGAATAGCTGGTTACGGTCTTCTTGGGGGAAACCACGGCCGTGGAATAGCACGGCTGGCCGTGGTTCCTCACGTTTTCTGACCCATCATAGAGTTTTTCAAACTCTTCCTCTTGCACTTCTTTTAGCGCCTCCAAGGCTTCAATCTCCTCATTGCAATCCTCCTTCTCTCCTTTTTCCATGATGCTCATGGTAATGACCTTTTGTAATGGATCTTTGAATAGAATCGAGCTTACTTCTTCTCTAGACGCTTCTTCGTCATAGATATTGAACATGTCCTCTCCAAGAGCTGGCTCTTTTACCAAAGTTGAGAGAACAAACTCAACCTTCTCTTCACCTATGTCAAAAGCCAATCTAGCATTCTTGCAATCCACTATACAACCGGATGTTGCAAGGAACGGTCTTCCGAGTATGATCGGAACCGGACAATCTGCAGGAAGGTCAAGCACAACAAAATCAATTGGAATGTAAAACTTACCGAGCTTGACTGGGACGTCCTCAATTATACAGACGGGACGAGTTATGGATCGATCCGCCATGTATAACGTCATCTTCACCGGCTTAGGTTCACCTAAACCGATCTTCCTACACAAAGCAAGCGGAATAATGCTTACGCTTGCTCCCAAGTCACATAGGGCGTCACATGTGACTTCTCCTACTCTAATTGGAATGCAAAATGACCCCGGATCTCTCAGCTTTGGGGGCATATTTTCAGTCATCGTTTTGATGAGCTCCGAAGATTCCGAACTCATCTTGACTTCTCCAAAGTCTTCTAGCTTCCTCTTGTTAGAGAGGAGCTCTTTCAAGAACTTCCCATAAGCGGGCATACCTACAATTGCATCAATGAAAGGTATATTAATATGTAGTTTGCTCATGAGTTCAATGAACTTACCGAATTGCTTGTCTAGGTGCGCTCTTGCTCTAGACTGCGGGAATGGTAAGGGAGGTTTATAAGCTGGAGGAAGAACGTAGACATCTTCCTTCTCCTTCCCCTTATCTTTCTCCTTCTCAGCTGGGACTTCCACAAACTTGGGCTGCGGGTCGGTGGTTGTCACACCACTCCTAGTGGTGATAGCCATCACCCTTCCTTTTGGATTGTCCTCCGTTTTCCCGGGAAGCTTTCCTTGATCTCTAGGAACTTCTTCGGCCTTGCTGAACATATGGTTTTCTGAAGATTTTTGAGCTTTATCAACCTTAGTTATGTAACTCTCTAGTCCTTGAAGCTTTCCCAAGATCGTTTCCAACATAGGATTGGGCTTCTCCTTCTCCTTATTGTTTGAACCATTTGATGTATGCCCCTGGCTTTTCAAAGGGGTAGAAGAAGAGGGAGATGTTAGTGAATTTCCAGAATTTTAATAGGGATTACCGGAATTTTGTTGTTGGTTGGAACGCCAATTGTTGTTGGAATTTCGGTTATTGTTGTTATTCCATTTGTTGTTGTTCCAATTGTTGTTCCGGTTGTTGTTCCTATTCCTTTGGTGGTTGTTGTTGTTGCCTAAGTAGCCAACATCTTGCTCCTTTGGCTTTTGAAGGCCACCTCTAACAATTTCCTTCAACTCCTTGATTTCGGTGTTGAGGGAGAATATTTGAGTTTGTGCAGCTTGTGTTAGCTTGACTCCCGGCTCTACCTTCCAGTGGGAATACTTCTCAATCACTTGGGCTTGCTTCTCAATGAAGTCCCAAAGGTTATCCTCTCTCATGTCTCTGAATGTACCACAAGAGAGAGATTGGAGGTTGAATTGTGTGTCCACATGCAACCCCTTTTAGTAAATCTCTAATAACTCCAACTTTCAAATGACATGGTGTGGGCAATCCAATAAGAGGTCCTGAAATCTTTCCCATGATTGAAACAAACTGTCGTTAGCTTTCATAGAAAATGCATTAATGTTACCTCTCAATTCCGCCATCTTGGATGACGGAAAGAAATTGGTGAGGAACTCCGAAGATAGATCATCCCATGTGGCAAGCTTTCCGGCTGGAAGAGCTTGATACCAAGCCAAAGCTTTGTCTTTCAAAGAGAAGAAGAACGACTCGATCGTGTAGTTGTTGTTTGTAGCCCTTTTCGGCTTCAATGTCTCCATGAGAATCTCAAAATTCTGCAAATGTTAGTGTGGAGATTGAGCACTAGTTCCACCAAATTGACTTTGGCGAACCATGGTGATAACTTGCGGGCTAAAACTGAATTCCTGGATGTCCTCAGCTCCGAAATTCACACCTAGACGGCGCGGTTGTTGAATTGGATCCATCCTTTGCCCGAGAGTTCGTGGTTCATCCCCTCCATTAGCAACTCTCACATCTCCAGCGGGAATACGAGGAACAACCGGTGGTCTTGGGTTGTTGCGAACGGGGTGAATCACCAGATCAATATCCTCAAGTGGTGGCATATCTTCATCCTCATCGTCGGATGATTCAACTCTAATGGACTTAGTTGGTTTCTTAACCTTCTTCTTCTTGGCGTCATTCAACTCCAACTTCATGTCCAGCATTATAGCTTTGAATTCATCAATTTGGAATTGATGACTCGTTAACTCATCCAAACGATATTTCTCACTCAACTTAAGTTGAAGTTAAGCTTCATCCAACTCAGCTTGGATGTTTCTTTCATTGTTTTTGGCCATCTTTTTCTCTTTCAACTTTCTTCTTAAAGTTCTCTCAAGTTCTGGATCGAAAGGAACTACAACTTTGGTAGATCTAGTCTTTTGCATATACCTAAAGAATCTGCAAAAATCACTCACAAAGAGATATCAAATAACAAGAGCAAAAGCTCTCAAGCTCGACAATCGAAAACCGGAATTGGTCTTGACCAACTCCCCGGCAACGGCCCCAAAAACTTGTTCGCCCCTAAACATGCGTTCAAATAAGTTTTAATTATAAAACTAGAATAAAAGCAAGTGAACCCGCAGTGTACGAATCGGCGTAGATAAGCAAGAATTTTAGAGTATCGAACCCATGGAATTGGCGAAACAAAATCAGTTTCAAGTAATCGAGCAATCAAAACTGTAGAAGCTTTGCAAATATTGGGGAAAATAGCAGCCCTAAAGATCCAGGTATCTAATTGGGCAATCGATTCAAGATATACTATAGATGTAAGGACAGAGTTGAGAATTGCAAAGGTATAACTAAAGTAAAGTAATGTACGGTGAAGTTCCAAATCCTATATATCTAACCAAAAGACTCTCTCTATAAAGGTTGTTGAGGTTGCAGTATAGAAGGATCTAAATGAAAGAATTAATCTCAAATACCCATGCCCAAACCCAAGGAATCAAAGACAAGCCAAACGGTTAAGGTTGTGACACTCGAAACCGAAATAGAGGATGTTGAGTCTCACTACTACCTAGGAAAGGCAAGCCAAGGCTAGGTTAAAGCAAATCTTTAACTTTGAATTTAAGCAAAAGCAAAGTTCATAAACCAGGGAAAATCACGGCTAGATCTTGAGAACCACGGCCGTGGAACTCAAGAACAGCCCGTGATTTAGGGTGTCGACGATGTTTCTCACACTCTCAGGGTCCAATCAAATTACGATCGATCTATCATTATCTAAGGTACAACTATCAACCCTTCACCATAGAATTACTAAAGGGTTTTAGCCAATAATCATCATTATGATATCAATAATCAAATTAAGAAGAATGAAAGATGAAAACCTTCAAAAACTCAAATAAAACTCAAAGTCAATCTCGAAATCCAAACACAAAGTAGTATGTTTATGAATTTAGAAGAATAAGAAACCTCACAAAGATCTAGAGAAACCTCAAAGAACGGGATGTCAAACTGTCCTTCGATGAAAACCCTAAGATATCTCAAAAAGTACACAATCTCCAAATACTTCCTTCACGAATCTCCAATTCTTAAGGTTGAAATGAAACCTTAAGCTCGTCTCCAAACTCTAGGCGGCGCTAAACAGGGATGAGTGAGGATCCCGAAAACTCCTTTGTCAAGCCTTTTTATAGGGCGAGGTAGGGTTACGAGAAAGCTCAATGACGTGGCTGACGTGGAAAATATGACACGTCACAGGATCACCAAAATCACGGTCATGAACAACTTTCCACGACCGTAATTCATGGCGTGCAACTAGATTACGGCACCATATGATTTCGACGGCCGTAGTTTAGACCGTGTAACTCTCTGTTGTGTTCCAAACTCTCTTCCATGATCATGTTGCCAGATCCACGGCCGTAATTTAGAGCGTGGACTTCAAAATCCTCTTCCACGGCCGTAATTCAGGGCGTGGATCTTCTAACTCCTTGTTTTTGCCTTAGTTTCGTGACATCCTTCATCCATGCTCCTTCCTTGGCCTCTCCAATGCATCTCTTTGCCATCAAGAATGATCAAACACTCCTTTCCTTCCACATTTTGCTCCAATCCAAGCCTTTATTCACCTAGAAACAAAACGAAGCTAGTGTAGATCTCTATATCGGCAAAGTGGGTGAACTAGCTCACAATTGCATCTATACCTTCCTCCATTAAGCTAAAGCTAATAACTTTTTCAAGTGGATCTTTAATAAGGATAGAGCTCACCAATTCTCTTGATTCTTCTTCGTCATAGATGTTGAAGATAGCATCTCCTAGATGCTCTCCCTTCATTGCCGCAAGTAGTGCAAACTCCACTTCATCTCCGCCAATCTTGAATTTCAACTTGGCGTTCTCACAATCCACATTGCAACCCGAAGTTTCTAGAAATGGCCTCCCGAGAATGATAGGAACGGGATAATCTGCGGGAATGTCAAGTACAACAAAGTCTATAGGTAAGTAGAAGTTACCTAACTTGACCGGAACGTCTTCAAAAATGCCCACGGGATGGGTAATGGAGCGGTCTGCCATGTATAACTGTATCTTCACCGGCTTGGGCTCTCCAAGTCCGATCTTAACACATAGCTCCAGCGGAATGATGCTCACGTTGGCTCCTAGATCACATAAGGCTTCACAAGTGACAACCCCAACTTGAATGGGAATGCAAAATGAGCCGGGATCTCTCAATTTAGGTGGCATCTTCTCCTTCATGATTTGAATGAGCTCCGAGGATTTAGATGTCATCCTTACTTCACCAAAGTCTTCCAGCTTCCTCTTCCTTGATAGGATATCTTTCAAGAACTTCCCATAGGCGGGCATCCCTAGAATAGCATCAAGGAAAGGGATATTAATGTGTAGTTTATTTATTAAGTCAAGGAACTTACCAAAATACTTGTCTAGATGTGCTCTGGCCCTTGACTGGGGGAATGGAAGTTGTGGTTTATATGCAGGAGGTGGAATATAAACTTCAGCTTTCTCCTCCGCTTTCTGTGGCTCTACCTCGGTTGGCATCTCGGCCGTAGTGTTCTTCGACTGCACCTGGACCGAGGTGGTTTTCGTCTGGACTGGCATCGGTCGAGGCACTGGATCTGCAGTCTTCAGTCCACTCCTCGTCGTTATGGCCATAATCTGGCCCTTAGGGTTGCTTTCCGTCCTTGTTGGAAGCTTCCCTGGATCTCTTGGCGTTTCATTCGCCCTATTAGCAAGTTGTTGTTCAAAGGCTTTTTGTGCCTTTGAAAATGAAGTCATGGATGTCTCCATAGCACTAAGCTTTATCAAGATAGCCTCCAGCATTGCGTCCAATTATTTCTATTGGATCCTCTATTGTTGTTGTAGTTGTTGTTCCGGGAACCGTTGTTGTTGTTACGGTATCCATTGTTGTTCCTTGATCCTTGATCTTCCTTCTTGGTTTGAGCAACTAAGAGTTCCTTCAATTGTTTCACATCATTCTTCAAAGAGATGAGTTGATTAGTGTTTGATGGCTCCTCTTGAAAGTTGACTTTTTTAACTCCACCTTCAGCTCCTTGGTGGGAATATTTCTCCATGTGCAAAGCTTGCTTCTCTATGAACTCCCAAGCTTCGCCAATCGCCATGTCCATGAATGTACCGGCGGATAGTAGTTGAAGGTTGAACTGGGTATTGCCGTCTAGTCCCTTAAAGTATATCTCCAACAACTCTATCTTTAGAATCCCATGATGTGGGCAATCCAAAAGAATGTCTTTAAACCTCTCCCATGACTTGGACAAGCTCTCCTTGTCCTTCATGATGAATGCATTAATCTTCCCTCTCATTTCAGCATTTTTAGAGGGGGGAAAGAATTTAGTCAAAAATTCCGTCGTCATCTCCTCCCAAGTACTAATTTTTCCTGGAGGAAGAGATTGATACCAAGTAAGAGCTCTATCTTTCAAAGTGAAGTAGAAAGGCCTTATCTTGTAGTTGTTGTTTTCTATTCTTGAAGGTCTCAAGGTCTCCATCAAGATCTCATAGTTTTGTAGATGTTGATGCGGAGATTCCTTCTCTAGCCCTCCAAACTGACATTGGCGAATCATGGAAAGAACTTACGGTCGAAGTTCATAATCATGGTCCGCTGGATCTCCTAGGTTGACTCCTGGAAGCCTCAGTTGTTGATTGGGGTCCATCCTCTGCCCTAGGGTTTGTGGAATACCTGGAAAAAGAACGTCTCGGACTGGCATCCGAGGTGGAAGTATCTCGGCCGGGGCGACAGGTACTGGATTCTGCCTCGGTCGAGGGTTTGGAACAGGGTCTTGCCTCGGTCGAGGATCTGGGTTCAGTCGAGGTAGATACAGGTCTCGTAAAGCTGCCATATCTTCTTCGATCACCTCAGTCCTTGTGCAAGTTTTCTCCTTTTCCAGTCTCAGCTCTTCCTTGCTGAGGTGTAGTTGTTCCAACGCCTCCTTCAATTCGACCTCAACATCGCGATTGTCTTGGTTGGCCATCTTCACTTCTTTCAAGCGTCTTTTGTATGTCTTTTCTGGTTCGGGATCGTAGGGAACGATTTCCTTCCCAGTACAGGTTCTTCGCATAAACCTAAGAAAAAGAACCTGCGAAAGTCACTCAAGTAGAGTGGTTAGTAGAAACAGGGGCAAGTGCCCCGAAAGCAAACCGCAACCGGCTCGGTCTAGACCAAGTCCCCGGCAACGGCGTCAAAAACTTGTTTGCTCCAAACGGTGTGTGCAAGCTTTAAATTTATAACCCTAGATGTAAGCTTAAAACAAGGATGCGAACCCGCAGTGTACGGGTCAATCGTAGTAAAAAGCAAGAAATTCCAGGGGTCGATCATAGGGACTTAGTGAAACAAAGCAAGTAACGATGAGCTATGTAATTACTAACCACAAAAGTAATTAAAGCAATCAAAGATGATAAAAAGTCAATTTTGGAAATATGTAATTCTAGGGATTAAATCATCTAGTTGTGGTTCCAACTCAAGATCTAAGGGTTAAGAGGACAAAGCTGAGATTTTGCATGGGGAAGGTGTTACTAAAGTGGAATAGATCACCGGGTAAGTCTCACTACTCACTAATCCCAAACCGTCACTCCTATTACCGGGTAAGTCTCAAGGAATCAGGGAAAAGAACTATAATCTCAAACTAACACTCCAACTAAGGGAATAGAATCAACCATTACCGGGTAAGTCTCAGGCTAACTCACAAAGATGGAATGAAAGCACACTCAAACCCCAATAAAGGATAAACCTTTATTACCTACACTTATGATCTTGGGTAAACAAACAAAGAAATCACCGGGTAAGTCTCATCCTAGGCTTGCATTGAACCAGGGAAGGTGTAATAAGAATAGGATTTGGCAAACTCTAACACTTAACTCTCAGTTACGGATCAGATAAGTCACCTCGGTCAGAAGAATTCCACCCCGGCCGAAATGTTCATCGACTGAGCGAGATACTTAGGGTTAAGGTTAAAGACTCGAACTTTCAGGGTTCTACTGTGATTAAGATTATTATATCATTGTTTTTCCCACAACCTTCAGCCAATCACCCTAGAATCACACAAAGAAATTAGCCACTCATCATCATGAAAGCAATAATCAAGTGTATGAGAAGAAGGTGAATAATTGAACAAGAAGAACTTAATGAAAAGACTTCAATAACTTAATCAATTATCAAACAAACAAGCGTTCCTTGGATCACAATCCAACAAGACAATCAACAAAGAAGGGAATCTAAGGGAATCTTACAAAACCCTTCACAAAGCTATAAAAGCTATCAACTTCCTTCCTTCAATCTTCCTTCAACCTTCAAAAAGGTTCTTCAAATCTTCAAAAAGCGTTCCTTGGATCACGTGCTGGTAGTGTAGTCTCTCCTGCATCTCTCTGATCTCCAGGGACATGGCAGCGTAGGAGTCTATCATCCGATCCGTCAGATCGCCGATCCGACGGTGAGCATCTGGATCCCTCTGCCTACGTACCCTGCGCCTAGCAGGACGTGCTGGTGCTGCAGCCGGCTCCTCCTCAGTCTCGTCATCATCCAAATCGATGACCGGCGCACTAGTCCCAGTTGTATCTATGCCCGTGTCCATAGGAACACCACCATCCTCATCATCATCAGCCTCCTCAGCCTCATCCTCCTCAACTAGCCCCTGAGCTGCTGTAGTTGTCGCCTCTCTAGCATCCTCCTTCAATGGGATCCATGCAGTCTGCCAGTAATGTGGATCAAACACGGAAAACTGAGCTAACCATCTGATCCCCTGTGGTGCAGTCGGCTCCAATGGCATCGCCACATATGGCGTAGTAAGTCCTCGGGGAACCAGTATAATACCGTTAGCTAATACAGGATCACTCGACCGCCTCCCTAACCTGCAAGGCATCTACAAGGCGGTATAATACCGTTAGCTAACATTCTACGCATAAGCATAAAGGTAAAAGCACACACACACACAGCATATACAATCAACATGCAACACTCAAGTCCGTTTATTATCTTCTGTTAGGTGATAAGCCGTTACTAATGATACTTATTTTGTGACACGAGGAATTCCCGAACCTCACCCCTGTCCTCGTTTACCATCGAAGAATGGTGTTAATGCATCTGACCGTCTACCTGTCTGGTCTAGTCGCAGGGAACCTCCTAGTCTCGCAAGAGCTAAGCAGTGATGTCACGACCCATTATCATACACTTGGGTTGATTACGTAATATAATTAAGTTGGCCTAATCTAGTTCCATTGTTTATCATAAATAACAAACACCAATCATACACATTACACTCATAAAAAGAAGCCAACTAAGTAAGTCTGTGGACTTACCAGTCCCCAAGCGCAACTGATCACCACACTCTCATGTTCCCTCGGAAAAACACACAACGCCTGTTCAAGATAAGGCACACGAATCAAACCACACTCTAGTCCACTAGAAGTCCTTAGACTTATAGGCTCAACCTCCTCACCAAAATATAATACAAAATGGCTACACTCTCAGTCCAAAAGTTTTCCAACTCTCAACATAAAATCCTCACACAAGGATTGCTCCCATAAGGATCTAATCGAACACATCAACATGCCACAATCAAGACGTACACAACTCATACAAGGCCTCTAAGGGTCCAGTCACTATATGGCATTCCTATTCAACTACCCTAAGCCAGCCTAGCATGCCACTAAGATAGATCAAATCTAAGGAACGCAAGGAGGAGAAGAAAGGACAAGATTCTGGACTCACTAGTGCAAAACCGTCCCCGTGCCTCACTGAGCCGCACCTGCGCCTATCTAGGTCCGCTCCTACGCCTATCTGGGTCCGCCCCTGCGGCTGATGTCGAGAACGTCAAACGGTTGAGTTCTTTGACTGTGCAGCCAGCCTCTTCGAGTCTCCTTTGGTGATATGGACGTCTTCCCACCTCCGACACAAAGTCCTATCCTCCCTCCAAGGTCTAGCTTCATCACCATACAATCAAGACAATGATAGGTCATTGAGCATAATTCCATGAAGATCTTCCATATAAGCCATGGAAAGAGGAAGGAGGTAAGAAGAAGAAGAATATAGAGGGAGGAAGAAGGCTTACCCTTGTCACATCACTGTAGTCCTGGCTTCAAGGAAGATGGATCAAAACTGGAGCAAGAAAGGAGAAGAATGGAGAAGAAGAGAGCTATAGGGTGATGTCTTGGAAGAGGAAAACAAGTAACGTGAATGAAAATGAGAGGGAGAGGAAAGTTGGTTGCATAAAGGAGTGGAAGGCCAAAGGATCCTTGTTAGCATGAAATATTGTGATATTTTAGGCACGTTTTCTAAGCGTATTTCATCTACTTTTGTATTCATTGATAAAGCATTGAAGCAATTGTGAGTTAGTTTATCTATTTTGTCGATATAGAGGTCTACATAAGCTTTGTGTTGATTGTAGGCAATTAAGAGCTAATTCCGAATGGATTAAGAGAGAATGGAGATAGATTGAGCATGTTCAAGGATTGAGGACATCTCTAGGAGCTAAGGATGATGCTAAGATGAAGAATGACACAAAAACAAAGGAAATTACGAGCTATGTACGTTCCACGCTCTAAAGTACGACCGTACTAGGTTCCACGTTCTATTCCACGGCCCTGGAACCTTGGCAAGACAAGCGTGGAGCATTCCATCAACTTACACGGCCGTGGAGAGTTGTGACAAACTGTGACCCAATTCCACGCTCTAAATTACGGGCGTGGAACCCTTCCACGACCGTGATCTTGAAGATCTTTTACGCAATATTTTAAGCCACGATTTTCTACGCACATGGGCCGAAGACGCATTTTATTTGGGCCTATATAAGGACGGAAGGAAGGAGATTCCGTCACCTCCGCTTACCCTAGTTTTACGCCTTTGCTTAGATCGTCGTTGAGAGATTTGCGCTTTGCCCTATTGAGATTTCCGGATTGACGGAAAGAGTGAAGATTTGGAAGATTGTTCGTAAGGAGATTACGCTTTATCCTTAGGTTTGATTAGAAGACGGATTGACATCCCGTTCTTCGTTCTTATCTAAGATTGTGATTGTTTGTGTTATTCGGAATCTATTGACATTATTGTTCTTGATTTGTTGATTTGAGATTGATTTGAGATTTATCCAAGGTTTTCGAAGGTTTTCATCTTTAATTCTTTTAAATCTTGAATTTGATATCATAATGACTGTTGTTGGCTAAAACCCTTTAGCAATTCTAAGGTGAAGGGTTGATAGTTGTGGCTTAGATGATGATAGATCGATCGTAAACAGATTGGACCTTGAGAGTTAGAGAGAATCGCCGACGAACCTAATCCACGGTCTGTTCTTGAGCTTCCACGGCCGTGGAACTCAAGAACTACCCGTAATTTTGTGTCAGTTACGAACCTTGCTTTTACTTTAATCCAAAGTTAAAGATTTGCTTTAACTTAGTCTTGGCTTGCCTTTTCTAGGTGGTAGTGAAGCCTCAACAACCTCTACCTCGATTCTGAGTATCACAACCTTAATCGGTTTAGTTAGTCTTGATCCTTGGATTATAAGTTTGGGTATTTGACGTTAATTCTTGCCTTTAGATTCTTTCTATACTGAAGCCTCAACAACCTTTATAGAGAGTGTCTTTAGGTGGGTCATATAAGGTTTTTGGAACTTCACCGTACAATTACTTTACATTCGTATACCTTTGCAAACCTCAACTCTGTCCTTATATCTTTAGTATATCTTGAATCAATTGCCACAGCTGGATTCCTGGATCTTTAGGATTGTTGTTTTCCCAATAATTTGAAGAGCTTCATACATTTACTTGCTTGATAATCTATAACTGGATTTAACCCCCCAAATCCCACAAGAAAGGTTCAGAAAATTCTGTTGCGGATCATTTGAGTCGTCTAACACATATAGAGGACGACCATCTACCTATAGATGACTCCTTCCCGGACGAACATTTACACATCATAGAGGAGTGCATCGATGTGATCTCCAAAGGTAACGAACCATGGTTTGCTGATTTTGTTAACTATTTGGTTTGTCGGGAAATACCACCCGGATTATCCTACGCACAAAGAAAGAAGTTCATTAAGGATGTTCGGGAATACTTTTGGAATGAACCTCTCCTTTTTAAGAGAGGTCCGGATGGCATTATTCGGCGATGTGTGCCGGAAGATGAGATGCAAAGTGTCATCCTCCATTGTCATTCACTACCATGTGGAGGACACGCTAGTTCGAACAAGACTAGCGCTAAGGTATTGCAATCTGGATTCTTTTGGCCTACTCTATTCAAAGATGTGCAAACCTTTGTTTCTTGTTGCGATGCTTGTCAAAGAACAGGAAATATCTCTAGGAGGAATGAGATGCCTCTCAACAACAACCAAGAGGTGGAGATCTTTGACGTTTGGGGAGTAGACTTCATGCGACCATTCCCATCATCTTGTGGTAACCAATACATACTTTTAGCGGTTGATTATGTTTCAAGATGGGTTGAAGCGATTGCCTCTCCCACCAATGATGCCATGGTAGTGGTTAAGTTCTTTAACAAGACCATTTTCCTGCGATTTGGGACACCACGGACCATCATTAGTGATGGAGGCTCTCATTTCATTGCCCGGCGTTTTGAAGCTCTCTTAGCTAAGTATGGGGTGACTCACAAGATCGCCACCCCTTATCATCCACAAACTAGTGGACAAGTTGAGATCTCAAACCGGGAGATCAAAGGAATCCTAGAGAAGACGGTTTCAAGGACAAGGAAGGATTGGTCCTTGAAGTTAGATGATGCATTGTGGGCATACCGGACTACATACAAGACTCCCATCGGAACTACACCATACAACCTTGTGTATGGGAAGTCTTGTCACTTACCGGTAGAGTTGGAGCACAAGGCGTTTTGGGCAATCAAGTGGTTGAATTTCAGCATGAAGGAAGCGGGAGAGAAGCGTCTATTGGACCTAAATGAGCTTGAAGAACTTCGCTTGAACGCTTACGAAAACGCCAAGATTTACAAAGAAAGAGCAAAGCGTTGGCATGATAAGCATATCATTCCAAAGGACTTCAAAGAAGGAGATCAAGTTCTCCTCTTCAATTCAAGGCTTCTTCTCTTTCCAGGTAAGCTTAAATCTCGTTGGACCGGACCTTTTCTAATCAAACGTATTTTCCCCCATGGTGCAGTTGAAGTATGGGGTGAAACGGGCGGAAGCTTTAAGGTGAATGGTCAACGACTCAAGAAGTATACACCGGAACTCCAAGCTGAAGAGTTCGCGCCCACCGCACTCGAATAAGTGTGAATTTGGTCTAGCTACGGACCTTAAACAAAGCGCTTCTTGGGAGGCAACCCAAGGTATTGCATTTACGTTTTTGTTTTTGATTCATAGATTAGCTTAGTTTAGACGTTTTTGCTTTGTTTTGCCTTCGATACCTTCCGGTATGTTCGTGTTTTTGGATGTAGGAACAGTGGAAAAGGAAAGGGGAAGAGAAAGTTTGAAGAAAAGTGACGAAACTTGGACTTTGGAGCATTACAGAGAGTTCCACGGCCGTGGTTTAGACCGTGACAGCAACAGTGACCGTAATTTCCAAAAGCCTGAGAAAAATCACCAAAACCACGGTTCCGTACTTTTCCACGGCCGTGGAACCCCCCGACAGACCGTGATTTTCAAAAATTTTTACGGCCACTATATAAACCACGTTTCTTCACAAAACACAACACAAACACCCAAAACTACGCCAAGAACACTGATTCCACGCCCTTCCTCTCAAATCCTCATTCGTTAATCGTGTTCGACGATTCTTTGGCCTAAACTGAAGCAAATCCAAACACCTACAAGATCCAAGCAACAATTTGAGCGGCAATTCACCGGAGAAGCCACAATTCGGATTACAAAATCCGAAAACCTAGGTTTTTGGCTCTTTCTCTCCCTTTGTCGATTCGGCTTTGTTTTTGATAGAATTTGTAGGAGAACTGATTGGAATTGGAAGAAAATTAGTCTAGGACTGTTTGCTGCTGAGTTTGGTGTGATTTTGTTGGATTTTGAGAATTTTCGAGAGAAACCACGGTTCTTGGACGTTCCACGGCCGTGGAATCTGAAGAACAAACTGTGGTTTTTGACAGATTATGGATTTTGTGAGGAGAGTGTCCGGTAGGAACAAGGACAAGAATAAGGATAAGGATAAGAACAAGAAAAGGAATGGCAACCCCTCTTCCTCTTCTAGAGCACCATCCCCTTCATCCCCTTCATCTCCTTCACCTCCATCATCACAATCACCACCTCGCCCTAGGATCCCTACCATCCATGAGGATCATCTCGATGCCTTAGAGAAGATCCATAAGAGAACGGTCATAGGACCTAGGTACCTATTGCTTGAGGAGCTAGAGCCTCTACATGTGGTAGGAGACATCACTTGGCTCTTAGATAGAGCCGGTCTAGTCATCTTCTCCGCTATTCGGGAAGATGCTTATGAGGAGATCACGAGGGAGTTTGTGGTTTCCTTCGAGCATAGTCATGTGGATAGGACTGTCTCTTTCCGGTTGATGGAAAGAGATTATGAGTTTTCGATTAGAGAGTTTGGAGCCTTCTTCGGGTTCCACGAGACCTTCAATGGTCGTTTCCCTAGTGGCGTGTACGCCAAGGATTTCTGGGAAGAGATCGCTATGATCTACGCCAGCGAGGACCGCTGACAGCCAGCTGATACCAAGGCTAAGTTGATGTATCACTTAGCCTTAAAGATTGCTCACAAGGTACTTTCTGAGTGTCTCTTCCCTAGGACGGAGACGCCTCAGAAGATCAAGACAGATGAGCTCTTCCTTCTCTACTGTATGCTATACGGTAGACCTGCAGATTGTGCCACCCTCTTAGCTACTACCATGAGCAAGCTAAAGAATAAGAGGGATGGCAACATTGGATATGGTGAGATGGTCACCCACCTTGCTCGACAGTTAGGGGTAGATTTCTCTGCTTGCACACGTATTGCTGCTACACCCCTAAGACTACATAGCCTCATGACTAGAGGCATCATCTTCCCCACCCATAGAGTGGCTCCCCGAGTATTCCATTATGGCTGGACGCCATAACAGGAAGGCGACGTTCGCTGCCATGCATGCGAACAGATTGGTAGCCCCTCCTTATGTTCCACCACCACCAGTTGTAGAGGAGGAGATGGGAGGTGGAGATGATTATGAGGGAGGAGGAGGAGCTGAGCAGGACTTTGGTACATTCCCGGATCAGCCGTATGCAGTTCCCGACATGCCTAGACATTCTCCCCGCCCCACTAGAGCTTCAGGATCATCCTCTCACCGTGCTAGTGTGAGCGAGAGGCCGACTTGGATGGCAGATCCTCCTACTTGGTACAGCACTCAGCCAGATTGGATGGGAGCTCCACCGCCTTGGCATGCACAGCCGCCACCTGCACCAGCACCTTCAGATGCACCGGCGTGGTACAGCCAGCCGCCTGGTTGGTACGAGTAGCTGCCAAAGTGGGCTACCGACCTTTCCAGCCGGGTTGGAGCTTTGGAGATCCGTGCAGATGCTAGGGATGCACGAGTGGACGATCTAGACCACATGATGAGAGACGTTTACCGCCAGTAGTTTGGGCGGTACTACGATCCCAGCTTCTCTCCGTTTCCACCACCGCCTCCACCACAGTGATGATTGATGATCGACAGTTTAGCCGCTCCACCACCATTTTGTGAGTTCTTTTTCTTTCTTTCTTTTCTTCTTTTTCTTTTCTTTGAACATTAGGGACAATGTTTGTTCCAAGTATAGGGTGGGGTGTGACTAATAGTTGTAATAACTCTTACTCACTTTTGTATGCTTCTATCGAGACTACCTTGCATGTTTCATTCTATCGCTACACGTTTCATTATTGCATTGCATGAAAAAGAGTTTGAAAAAACCATAAAAATTGAAAAATTTTGAAAATTTTGTGCTTCTAAGGATAGAGATGATGTCTATGATAATCACCACTTGTGAATTGAGTTTTGATAACAATCGCATGCTTAAACAATTAGTGAATTGAAAAGAAATTGAATGAGTTGATTATTCTGCTTTTGCAAGTTTCATAATGTGATGAATGTTACTTAAATCATGTTGAGAAGTTAAGGTTGAAATCACATAATAAGTTCTTATGCTTCTTTTTGGATGATTAAGGCAATTCGATTTTCTTTCTTCTTTCTTTGATCATTTAGCCCCTCATTGAAATAATGACCTCCTTTACCTATCCGGGAATTTGGAGGAGTTGAATGAAAAAGGCATGTTTGATGTGGGAGGGTCATGAAAGCAATATTTTGCATTCAAAAGAATAGAAAGAAATCATAGGTTTGGGGAAGTTAATCATGACGATGAGTAACTTGGCACCATTCACATAGTCGGGTGTTTGTGTCTTGCCAAAGTCGGATTGAGCGATATTCCTAGCAGATTATGGTATGTGCATCAAAGGTTTGAGGCATCTCGTAAAAATGAGATGCGCCAATCTCCTAGGCTTCGGTTTTTGTGCACCTCTATCCATAACTCCAAAAGTAAAGTCGAAAAATGAATTGAAAAGAAGAGAGAGAAGCTCTAAGTTGAAAGTGCTGCGGACACCGCAAGAAGAAAAAGAAAAGAGTAGTTATCCACTTTCCCGGATTCTTGCACCACATTCCTTAAAGTTTTCCTTCCCTTTCCGCATTCTAGACCTTGTTTGAAAGTCCTTAAGATCAAGAGAGTGTTATATGACTTGGTGATCTAAATTGAAGTTTCTTATGATTGATTTTGATAATGTTTGAAGGTTATGATGTTTACATGGAAGTTTGATTGATTCATGAGCTTTCTTTACTCTTTACTCTTTGATTATGCGTATGAAAGTCTTATAAGCGAATGAAGCAAGATTTGAGAATGATCTATTGATTAGAAGGCACATTCATCTAAAAGAAGTTTTGCTTTGAGAAGGTACACATACTTCATCCTAACTTGTGTTTTAAAGCTTTTGAAAGACCTTGCTTAGGGACAAGCAAGTGGCAAGTATGGGGTTATTTGTTAGCATGAAATATTGTGATATTTTAGGCACGTTTCCTAAGCGTATTTCATCTACTTTGGTATTCATTGATAAAGCATTAAAGCAATTGTGAGTTAGTTTATCTATTTTGTCGATATAGAGGTCTACATAAGATGTGTTGATTGTAGGCAATTAAGAGCTAATTCCGAACGGATTAAGAGAGAATGGAGATAGATTGAGCATGTTCAAGGATTGAGGACATATCTAGGAGCTAAGGATGATGCTAAGATGAAGAATGACACAAAAAATAAGGAAATTACGAGCTATGTACGTTCCACGCTCTAAAGTACGACCGTACTAGGTTCCACGTTCTATTCCACGGCCGTGGAACCTTGGCAAGACAAGCGTGGAGCATTCCAGCAACTTACACGACCGTGGAGAGTTGTGACAAACCGTGACCCAATTCCACGCTCTAAATTACGGGCATGGAACCCTTCCACGACCGTGATCTTGACGATCTTTTACGCAATATTTTAAGCCACGATTTTCTACGCACATGGGCCGAAGACGCATTTTATTTGGGCCTATATAAGGACGGAAGGAAGGAGATTCTGTCACCTCTGCTTACCCTAGTTTTACGCCTTCGCTTAGATCGTCGTTGAGAGATTTTCGCTTTGCCCTATTGAGATTTCCGGATTGACGGAAAGAGTGAAAATTTGGAAGATTGTTCGTAAGGAGATTACGCTTTATCCTTAGGTTTGATTAGAAGACGGATTGACATCCCGTTCTTCGTTCTTATCTAAGATTGTGATTGTTTGTGTTATTCCGAATCTATTGACATTATTGTTCTTGATTTGTGGATTTGAGATTGTTTTGAGATTTATCCAAGGTTTTCGAAGGATCCTCAGCCATGAACTCCCCCAACATTAATAAGGCGGAATATAAAGATAGCAAGGCGAGAGGTTGGCAGAAAACGCTAATACCCTGCCCTAGCGTGTCACCACCCTTGCGGGACTCCTAGCCGCACCTACGGCCTGCTCGACTGCGCACACTAAGCCGCAAGGGCGTGAGCCCTTGCGGACGGCTTCCAATACTCCTCTAAAACTATCGAAAACGTAATGAAAATTCCAGTCGTTACATTGTAGTCTATGCACAATCTTAACGATCCGTCCTTCTTCCGCACGAAGAGGACATGTGCTCCCCACGGGGATACTCTAGGGCGGATGAAGCCCTTCTCAGCCAACTACTCGAGTTGCTTCTTCGGCTCTAACAACTTAACAGGTGTCATACAGTATGGGGCCTTCGAGATCGGTCTCGTACCAGGCTCCAAATCTATTCCGAAATCCACGCTCCTTTGAGGCGGCAAACTAGAGTCTCGCTCTCCTTCATGGCATAACACTAGAAGGCTTTGAAGCTTGTGCAATCAAACTCGCTGTTCGGACTGAGCTGATAACCATACCCGTCTTTCCAAGGTCCCAACCTCAGAAAATCTCAATCTAACTAACTCGGTAGAGTCCGCACGGTCCTACTACCTACATCTAACACAGCACTATGTCTATCCATCAAATCCATACCTAGAATGACTTCCTCACGTACTAGCAGCATGACAAAGAAGTCCACAAGGAAATCACAAGTCCCTAATGACTAGGACAAACATGTATTTCGCGGATACCTCTGACCCTACTATCATCGGATAACCTTATAATAAAGGTATCCCTTCTATCGTATCTAACACCAAACGCTCTACACATAAGACAAAAATCAATAAGTGCATAGCACTTGTATCACAAAAATCTCTGATAGGTAAACCATTAATTCGAATGGTACCTACAGTAGCTGATGATATTGGCTCTTCAGCTCCAACGCTCACAAGTGAATTTCTTAGGTATTCACGATACTATTCACACGTCTATTATCAAAACTTTGTCTCGGTACATGATCCCACGAAAGAAGATACCATATACTGGAATAACCCGTTCGTTTCTATATCGAACCTCGTCATTATCATGAGCTCCACTCTTAATATTTGTATACTCTAATCACTGCCACTTCTTTGGCTTATTAGACCGAACAAACCCTCCAATCAGGTTCACCTCAGCTCAAACCGTCTATCCCTTGAATGACATATTGACTCCAATGATGTCTCTATATTTTTATACCAATACTCTCTAGTAATTGTAAATCTTCAATCATACATCTAGCGTTGGTGTTCTTGGCTTCTCTTGAACCTTAATAACCTTAGTCATCCACTTTAGTGTAACTAACACCGAAATCACCTTTTTCAACCCCTCAATGGATCTAGTGATGTCGAAGGATATGGAACGCATCTTTCCTTCTTTGCCACTTTTGTCACATGATAGACGTCTTCTCAAGCTTGTTACTTCATCGAGGCGCAACTTGAATCTTCCACTTGGGTACAATACAATCTAAGTAGGGTAATTGTAACACCCCAAATCCATGGGACTTGGAGTGTCACATTGGGCTAGGATCTCACAATGGATCCTGAACCTAGCCTGACAACAAGTTCACTGTATCATACAACAAGGCACAGGTAGATTAAAACCAAATACATAAAAGCTATATATGATACACCAAAAGAGTTTACAAACTCAGAGCCGAGTACAAAACATCAAACCACAACATATGATACAAAAGATCCCATATCCCGCGCATCCTAATGTACAGAAATCTTGGCTGGCCACACCATCTGTCTCACCTTGCAGTCTTCCTAACCTGCAGATCATCTACAACACGGAATGAAACCGTTAGCTACAACAATGAAAAGCATGAAGGTAATAGCACAACCACACATCAACATCTCATACATGCAATGCCACACACATTCATTTATTATCTTTCATTACGTTATTCCATTACTAATTCAACTTCTTTTGTAACACGAGGAACCTAAAGAACCTCGTCTCTTTCCCCGTTAACACAGGGGTTTGCATTGGGGGTGATCATCACTCGTCCCCCTCTGTATTACTGGCTTCCAAGCACCTCCTCCTAACCAGTAGGCGGAGACCGGTGGTTACCGCCCGTTATAATACACTTGGGCCAAATATATGTAATAAATGGTCATCCTAGTCAAGTTTAGGTTATAAATGCACAATCATATGAACACACACAACCATCACAATCATACAATCCACAATTGCACGCTAAGTAAGTCCTATGGACTTACCTGATATACTCGTAACCTGTACCACGTCACAGCTTCCCCTTGAGGAAGTAATCAACGCCTGAAATAGCAAGGCACACACAATCACATATTGTAAAGGTTAGGAGACTCGTCTCACTAACCACAACCAACCTATATCTCAAATCTATACCTCAGATCATCAACACATTCATAAATGCCTAAGGCATATCCTCAACATAACATCTCATCATACTCGTACACATACTAATTCTTAAAGCCATAACCAATATCAATAACATCATCATGATCCTCAAATCATTCTAGCATCTAGCATGCATCTAATCAGTATTCCTCAATCTCAAATTTAATCCTAATATAATTAATTAACCTTTAATTAATTAATTAAATTTCACCAGAATAACGTTTTGCCCGCAGGCCATTTCTAAACCCACCTATCATCAGATTTCATCAACAAACAACCCATAAACACTAGAATAATATAATGATCATAATGAAATTTCTAATTATCCATTTTGAAAAGCCTAAGGTCGATTTAGGCCAATCGCAATACGGAAAACGAATAAATTCATAATTTATTCATTACTAACCCGATTGACGATCTGAAAGAAGATTCGGAATCACAACGATGCAGGCTACGCATGTACAACATCAAATTCACCGGAATCTGAGTGACGGAACTGTCCTTGTGACATATATGCTCGACCAGGTCTTCATCTGCTCGGAAATGCAGAAACTCGGTACCGATATGAAGAGAATGAAGAGAGGAATCCAAAAACTCAAACGGAATTGAAATCGGATTAGAAACGGAGAGTAGATTTGTGTTTGAAGTTTGAGAGAAATCAAAGCTTTTACGAGGAAACGTGAAAGGAAATGAATTAATAAACGATTTTCCGCTATTTATAGTGAAGTCGATAATTATCTTTTAGCGAAGTCGATAATTACCCTTTTGTCGATCCAATGGCGGGTTGAACCCCCTTCTCTAAATTTCTCGAAATTGGAATAAGAAATCTTGAATATTGTAGAGATAATTATTCCATAATTGCCTCGGAGAACGTGTATTCCTAAGCCGTCTTTCTTAGCCAATAAGAAACGAAATAGCGACTCTTTTGGCCGTTTTGCCTTGCCATGTTATTTCATATGTAGGACATGTCCGATGTCCTGATCATTTCTCTCAACTACATTTTTATTCATTGGAGCTCCCAAATACTGCAAATAATACCGGAGGGTAAAAATAATTACCCGGGGGAAAAAATTAAAAATTTCACCAAAAGCCCAAAATTACGCAAGGAACATAACGGTGGGACTTATACTCGTCACTTACGAAATCTTCGCGAGTTATATGTCAATTACTATCAATGATTAAGTTAATCAACATTAATTAGAATTCGGAAATCCTAGCTATTACATCATACACCCTTAGAAACTTGAACAATTCCCAAATCCTCTCGAACCCATACGTCGAGGTATAGACACTCTCTCTATCGGAGGTATCACATCTCCGTTCAAAAGTATCAACCTATAACACTCTATAACCTCAAAACACAGCATGGATGTAACACCCCAAATCCACGGGACTTGGAGTGTCACATTGGGCTAGGATCTCACAATGGATCTAGACCCTAGCCTGACAACAAGTTCACTAGATCTTACAACAAGGCACAGGTAGATTAAAATCAAAAACATAAAAGCTGAGTATGATACATCAAAAGAGTTTATAAACTCATAGCCGAGTACAAAACAACATAAACCACAACCACAAAAGATCCCACATCCCCCGCATCCTAATGTACAGAAGTCCTCGGCTTGTCACACCATCTAGCTCACTCTGCAGTCTTCTGAACCTGTAGATCATCTACAACACGATATACACCGTTAGCTACAGCAATAGATAAGCATGATAGTAATAGTACAAAAACACCACAACATCTCATACATGCAATGTCACACACATTTATTTATTATCTTTAATTACGTTATACCATTACTAATTCAACTTCTTTTGTAACACGAGGAGCCTCAAGAATCCCGTTCCATCCAACATAACACAGGAGTTTTGCATGGGTGTGACTGTCACTCGTCCCCTCCTGTGAGATCATCTTCAAGGCATCTCCTCCTAACCCAGCAAGCGGAGACCGGTGGTTACCGCCCGTTATAATACACTTGGACCATATAAATGTAATGAATGGTCATCCTAGTCCAGTTTAAGTTATAAATGCACAACCATATGAACACACACAACCACTACAATCATACAATCCACAACCGTACGCTAAGTAACTCCTATGGACTTACCTGATATACTCGTAACATGTACCACGTCACAGCTTCCCCTTGGGAAAGTAATCAACGCCTACAATAGCAAGGCACACACAATCACATATTGCAAAGGTTAGGAGACTCGTCTCACTAACCACAACCAACCTATATCTCAAATCTATACCTCAAATCATCAACACATTCATGAATGCCTAAGGCATATCCTCAACATAACATCTCATCATACTCGTACACATACTAATTCTTAAAGCCATAACCGATATCCATAACATCATCATGATCCTCAAATCATTCTGACATCTAGCATGCATCTAATCACTATTCCTCAATCTCAAATTTAATCCTAATTTAATTAATTAACCTTTAATTAATTAATTAAATTTCACCAGAATAACGTTTTGCCCGCATGCCATTTGTAAACCCACCTATCATCAGATTTCATCAACAAACAACCCATAAACACTAGAATATTATAATGATCATAATGGAATTTCTAATTATCCATTTTGAAAAGCCTAAGGTCGATTTAGGCCAAACCGCAATACGGAAAACGAATAAATTCATAACTTATTCGTTACTAACCCGATTGATGATCTGAAAGAAGATTCGGAATCACAACGACGCAGGCTACGCATGTACAACATCAAATTCACCGGAATCTGAGCGACGGAACTGTTTTGGTGACATATATGCTCGACCAGGTCTTCATCTGCTCGGAAATTCAGAAACTTGGTACCGATATGAAGAGAATGAAGAGAGGAATCCAGAAACTCAAACGGAATTGAAATCGGATTAGAAACGGAGGGTAGATATGAGTTTGAAGTTTGAGAGAAATCAGAGCTTTTACGAGGAAACGTGAAAGGAAATGAATTAATAAACAATTTTCCGCATAGTGAAGTCGATAATCATCCTTTAGCGAAGTCGATAATTATCCTTTAACCGATCCAATGGCGGTTGAACCCCCTTCTCCAAACTTCTCGAAATTGGAACAATAAATCTTGAATATTTTAGGGATAATTATTCCACAATTGCCTCGGAGAACGTGTATTCCTAAGCCGTCTTTCTTAGCCGTTAAGAAACGAAATAGCGACTCTTTTGGCCGTTTTGCCTTTCCATGTTATTTCATATCTAGGACATGTCCGATGTCCTGATCATTTCTCTCAACTACATTTTTATTCATTGGAGCTCCCAAATGCTGCAAATAATACCGGAGGGTAAAAATAATTACCCGGGGGAAAAAATTAAAAATTTCACCATAAGCCCAAAATTACGCAAGGAACATAACGGTGGGACTTATACTCGTCACTTATGAAATCTTCGCGAGTTATATGTCAACTACTATCAATGATTAAGTTAATCAACATTAATTAGAATTCGGAAATCCTTGCTATTACATCACACACCCTTAGAAACTTGAACAATTTCCAAATCCTCTCAGACCCATACGTCGCGGTATAGACACTCTCTCTATCGGAGGTATCACATCTCTGTTCAAAAGTATCAACCTATAACACTCTATAACCTCAAAACACAGCATGAATGTAACACCCCAAATCCGCTGGACTTGAAGTGTCATATTGGGCTAGGATCTCACAATGGATCCAGACCCTAGCTTGACAACAAGTTCACTCGATCTTACAACAAGGCACGGGTAGATTAAAATCAAAAACATAAAAGATGAGTATGATACATCAAAAGAGTTTACAAACTCATAGCCGAGTACAAAACAACAACATAAACCACAACCACAAAAGATCCCACATCCCACGCATCCTAATGTACAAAAGTCCTCGGCTTGTCACACCATATGGCTCACTCTGAGTCTTCCTAACCGATATCCATAACATCATCATGATTCTCAAATCATTCTGACCACAACCAACCTACAATAGCAAGGCACACACAATCAAATATTGCAAAGGTTAGGAGACTCGTCTCACTAACCACAACCAACCTATATCTCAAATCTATACCTCATATCATCAACACATTCATAAATGCCTAAGGCATATCCTCAACATAACATCTCATCATACTCGTACACATACTAATTCTTAAAGCCATAACCGATATCCATAACATCATCATGATCCTCAAATCATTCTGACATCTAGCATGCATCTAATCAGTATTCCTCAATCTCAAATTTAATCCTAATTTAATTAATTAACCTTTAATTAATTAATTAAATTTCACTAGAATAACGTTTTGCCCGCATGCCATTTGTAAACCCACCTATCATCCGATTTCATCAACAAACAACCCATAAACACTAGAATAATATAATGATCATAGTGGAATTTCTAATTATCCATTTCGAAAAGCCTAAGGTCGATTTAGGCCAAATCGCAATACGGAAAACGAATAAATTCATAACTTATTCGTTACTAACCCGATTGACGATCCGAAAGAAGATTCGGAATCACAACGACGCAGGCTACACATGTACAACATCAAATTCACCGGAATCTGAGGGACGGAACTGTCCTTGTTACATATATGCTCGACCAGGTCTTCATCTGCTCGGAAATGCAGAAACTCGGTACCGATATGAAGAGAATGAAGAGAGGAATCCAAAAACTCAAACGGAATTGAAATCGGATTAGAAACGGAGAGTAGATTTGTGTTTGAAGTTTGAGAGAAATCAGAGCTTTTACAAGGAAACGTGAAAGAAAATGAATTAATAAACGATTTTCCGCTATTTATAGTGAAGTCGATAATTATCTTTTAGCGAAGTCGATAATTATCCTTTTATCGATCCAATGGCGGGTTGAACCCCCTTCTCTAAATTTCTCGAAATTGGAATAATAGATCTTGAATATTGTAGGGATAATTATTCCACAATTGCCTTTGAAAACATGTATTCCTAAGCCGTCTTTCTTAGCCGTTAAGAAACGAAATAACGACTCTTTTGTCCGTTTTGTCTTTCCATGTTATTTCATATCTATGACATGTCCGATGTCCTGATCATTTCTCTCAACTACATTTTTATTAATTGGAGCTCCCAAATGCTCCAAATAATACCGGAGGGTAAAAATAATTACTTGGGGAAAAAGTGAAAATTTCACCATAAGCCCAAAATTACGCCAGGAACATAACGGTGGGACTTATACTTAACACTTACGCAATCTTCGCAAGTTATATGTCAATTACTATCACTGATTAAGTTAATCAACATTAATTAGAATTCAGAAATCCTAGCTATTACAATGGAGGAATCACCATCTCCAGCAACAAGATCATAACGCTATCCAAAGGCATAGAGGAAAACCCTCTCCACTCACACTATGTCCATCAATAATAGCATGGAGGAAAGAACCATCTCCAGCTAATCCTAAACATATTACAATAGCATGGAGGAAAGAACCATCTCCAGCTATACCTATATCATGCTATCAAACAAGATCTAACAGATCAGATGCACATATCAAAGCTAGCACGAAAACACATCATATCACATAAGCACATAGCATATAAGCACTCACCAAAAAGGCACAAAGATCTACTTGTGGATCCTACGGGTGCCTCTAACTCCGCATAGAACTCTGGATAGTTCCTCTGGATACTATCCTCTGTCTCCTATGTAGCCATTCGGTCCTCGTCTCGACCAATGTATCCTCATCATAGGAATATCCTTCGAATGCAAGGCATCTCACACCTCTCTTTCTAGAACTGCAAGAGGTTGTTCTAAAAAAGTGTGGTCCGGCTCAACCACTAGATCATCATAACTCACATTGTGCCTTAGGTCTGGTATGTACTCCCTCACCTGAGACACATGAAACATAGGGTGAACACCCTCTAACTTCGGTGGCAAAGCCAATCTGTGCACTACTCTCCCAACTCTATCCTATATCTAGAAAGGACTGACATATCGGAGACTCAACTTCCCCTTTATGCCATAACGTTTGATGCCTCGCGTGAGAGTTACTCTCAACCAGACATGAACTCCTACCCTGAACTCTAGAGGTCGACGCCTCCTATCTGCATACAACTTCTGGCGACTCTGTGCAGCCAGCATCCTCTCTCTAATCAGCGTTACTCGAGCCATATCATCCTGAATCTGTTCTGGCGCTATCCCACTAGTACTGCTAGGCTCCTCCCAACATAAAGGTGTATGACACCTATGTCTACACAACGCCTCATAGGGGTCATCCCTATAGATGCATACCAATGGTCGTGGTATACGAACTCAACGAGTGGGAGATAAACAGATCGTCCTTGTTCCCAATCCATCCCACAAGCTCACAGCATGTCCTCTACGGTCAAGAGGGTCCTCTTAGACTGACCGTCTGTATGAGGTAAAATTCAATCATGATATGTGGACGTGTTCCCCAAGCAGTCTGAATCTACTATCAAAACCTCAAAGTAAACCGTCTACTACAATCATAGTCGATCGTCCTCGGTACACTTATGGAGTCCCACCACCGTCCTCGGTCTTGATGAGAAGAAACACTACCTTGCTGACAAAAAGGGGCCAGATGGCCTAGTTCACCACAAGTGAAGCAAGCTATCGGTGCCATGGGGCACTCAAAACGCACATGATTTGGATAACCACAGTTGAGACATATATGTCTCATCCCTGTCACTAGTACGGGTGGCTCCTCTGCACTGCCCAACTTAAGGGCTCTACCTTGAGCTCTTCTAGTATCCGTGGTACTCCTACCACGACCCTTACCTCAACTCAGCCTGTGAACGGATTTTTGAGTAGGCGAATGATCTGGGACCCTCTGTTGCGCCCGCGTCTGCTGCTGAGGTGTCTTCTGACCACCTCCCGTCACACTAGTAGAAACAATCTTAACGATCCGTCCTTACATTGTAGTCTATGCACAATCTTAACGATCCGTCCTTCTTCCGCACGAAGAGGACCTGTGCTCCCCACGGGGATACCGTAGGGCGGATGAAGCCTTTCTCAGCCAACTCCTCGAGTGGCTTCTTCGGCTCTAACAACTTAACATGTGTCATACAGTATGGGGCCTTTGAGATCGGTCTCGTACCAGGCGCTAAATCTATTCCGAAATCCACGCTCCTTTGAGGCGGCAAACTAGAGTCTCGCTCTCCTTCATGGCATAACACTATAAGGCTTTGAAGCTTGTGCAATCAACCTCACTGCTCGGACTGAGCTGATAACCATACCCGTCTTTCTAAGGTCCCAACCTCAGAAAATCTCAATCTAACCTAACTCGGTAGAGTCCGCACTGTCCTACTACCTACATCTAACACAACACTATGTCTATCCATCAAATCCATACCTAGAATGACTTCCTCACGTACTAGCAGCATGACAAAGAAGTCCGCAAGGAAATCACAAGTCCCTAATGACTAGGAAAAAACACGTATTTCGCGGATACCTCTGACCCTACTATCATCGGACAACCTTGTAATAAAGGTATCCCTTCTATCGTATCTAACACCAAACGCTCAACACATAAAACAAAAATCAATAAGTGCATAGCACTCGTATCACAAAAATCTCTGATAGGTAAACCATTAATTCGAATGGTACCTACAGTAGCTGATGATGTTGGCTCTTCAACTCCAACGCTCACAAGTGAATTTCTTAGGTATTCACGATACTATTCACACGTCTATTATCAAAACTTTGTCTCGGTACATGATCCCACGAAGGAAGATACCATATACTGGAATAACCCGTTCGTTTCTATATCGAACCTCGTCATTATCATGTGCTCCACTCTTAATATTGGTATACCTTAATCACTGCCACTTCTTTGGCTTATTAGACCGAATAAACCCTCCAATCAAGTTCACCTCAGCTCAAACCGTCTATCCCTTGAATGACATATTGACTCCAATGATGTCTCTATATTTTCATACCAATACTCTCTAGTAATTGTAAATCTTCAATCATACATCTAGCGTTGGTGTTCTTGGCTTCTCTTGAACCTTAATAACCTTAGCCATCCACTTTAGTGTAACTAACACCGAAATCACCTTTTTCAACCCCTCAATGGATCTAGTGATGTCGAAGGATATGGAACGCATCTTTCCTTCTTCGCCACTTTTGTCACATGATAGACGTCTTCTCAAGCTTGTTACTTCATCGAGGCACAACTTGAATCTTCCACTTGGGTACAATACAATCTAAGTAGGGTAATTGTAACACCCCAAATCCATGGGACTTGGAGTGTCACATTGGGCTAGGATCTCACAATGGATCCTGAACCTAGCCTGAGAGCAAGTTCACTGTATCATACAACAAGGCACAGGTAGATTAAAACCAAATACATAAAAGCTGTATATGATACACCAAAAGAGTTTACAAACTCAGAGCCGAGGACAAAACATCAAACCACAACATATGATACAAAAGATCCCATATCCCGCGTAGCCTAATGTACAGAAATCTTGGCTGGCCACACCATTTGTCTCACCTTGTAGTCTTCCTAACCTGCAGATCATCTACAACACGGTATGAAACCGTTAGCTACAACAATGAAAAGCATGAAGGTAATAGCACAACCACACATCAACATCTCATACATGCAATGCCACACACATTCATTTATTATCTTTCATTATGTTATTCCATTACTAATTCAACTTCTTTTGTAACACGAGTAACCTAAAGAACCTCGTCCCTTTCCCCGTTAACACAAGGGTTTGCATTGGTGGTGATCGTCACTCGTCCCCCCTGTGTTACTGGCTTCCAGGCACCTCCTCCTAACCAGCAGGCGCAGACCGGTGGTTACCGCCCATTATAATACACTTAGGCCAAATAAATGTAATAAATGGTCACCCTAGTCCAGTTTAGGTTATAAATGCACAATCATATGAACACACACAACCATCACAATCATACAATCCACAACTGCACGCTAAGTAAGTCCTATGGACTTACCTGATATACTCGTAACTTGTACCACGTCACAGCTTCCCCTTGGGGAAGTAATCAATGCCTGCAATAGCAAGGCACACACAATCACATACTACAAAGGCTAGGAGACTCGTCTCACTAACCACAACCAACCTATATCTCAAATCTAAACCTTAGATCCTCAACACATTCATAAATGCCTAAGGCATATCCTCGATATAAGATCTCATCATACTCGTACACATACTAAACCTTAAAGTCATAACCGATATCCAGAACATCATCATGATCCTCAACTCATTCTAACACCTAGCATGCATCTAATCAGTATTCTTGAATCTCAAATTTAATCCTAATTTAATTAATTAACCTTCAATTAATTAATTAAATTTCACCAGAATAACGTTTTGCCCGCATGCCATTTGTAAACCCACCTATCATCAGATTTCATCAACAAACAACCCATAAACACTAGAATAATATAATGATCATAATGGAATTTCTAATTATCCATTTTGAAAAGTCTAAGGTCGATTTAGGCCAAATCGCAATACGGAAAACGAATAAATTCATAACTTATTCGTTACTAACCCGATTGACGATCTGAAAGAAGATTCGGAATCACAACGACGCAGGCTACGCATGTACAACATCAAATTCACCGGAATCTGAGCGACGGAACTGTCTTGGTGACATATATGCTCGACCAGGTCTTCATCTGCTCGGAAATTCAGAAACTTGGTACCGATATGAAGAGAATGAAGAGAGGAATCCAGAAACTCAAACGGAATTGAAATCGGATTAGAAACGAAGGGTAGATATGAGTTTGAAGTTTGAGAGAAATCAGAGCTTTTACGAGGAAACGTGAAAGGAAATGAATTAATAAACAATTTTCCTCTATTTATAGTGAAGTCGATAATCATCCTTTAGCGAAGTCGATAATTATCCTTTAACCGATCCAATGGCGGGTTGAACCCCCTTCTCCAAACTTCTCGAAATTGGAACAATAAATCTTGAATATTTTAGGGATAATTATTTCACAATTGCCTCGTAGAACGTGTATTCCTAAGCCGTCTTTCTTAGCCGTTAAGAAACGAAATAGCGACTCTTTTGGCCGTTTTGTCTTTCCATGTTATTTCATATCTAGGACATGTCCGATGTACTAATCATTTCTCTCAACTACATTTTTATTAATTGGAGCTCCCAAATGCTGCAAATAATACCGGAGGGTAAAAATAATTACCAGGGGGAAAAAAGTGAAAATTTTACCATAAGCCCAAAATTACGCAAGAAACATAACGGTGGGACTTATACTCATCACTTACGAAATCTTCGCGAGTTATATGTCAATTACTATCAATGATTAAGTTAATCAACATTAATTAGAATTCGGAAATCCTATCTATTACATCACACACCCTTAGAAACTTGAACAATTTCCAAATCCTCTCAGACCCATACGTCGAGGTATAGACACTCTCTCTATCGGAGGTATCACATCTCTGTTTAAAAGTATTAACCTATAACACTCTATAACCTCAAAACACAGCATGAATGTAACACCCCAAATCCGCGGGACTTGGAGTGTCATATTGGGCTAGGATCTCACAATGGATCCAGACCCTAGCCTGACAACAAGTTCACTGGATCTTACAACAAGGCACAGGTAGATTAAAATCAAAAACATAAAAGTTGAGTATGAGCCATCAAAAGAGTTTACAAACTCATAGCCGAGTACAAAACAACAACATAAACCACAACCACAAAAGATCCCACATCCCACGCATCCTAATGTACAGAAGTCCTCGGCTTGTCACACCATCTGGCTCACTCTGTAGTCTTCCTAACCGATATCCATAACATCATCATGATCCTCAAATCATTTTGACCACAACCAACCTACAATAGCAAGGCACACACAATCACATATTGCAAAGGTTAGGAGACTCGTCTAACTAACCACAACCAACCTATATCTCAAAACTATACCTCATATCATCAACACATTCATAAATGCCTAAGGCATATCCTCAACATAACATCTCATCATACTCGTACACATACTAATTCTTAAAGCCATAACCGATATCCATAACATCATCATGATCCTCAAATCATTCTGACATCTAGCATGCATCTAATCAGTATTCCTCAATCTCAAATTTAATCCAAATTTAATTAATTAACCTTTAATTAATAAATTAAATTTCACCATAATAACGTTTTGCCCGCAGGCCATTTCTAAACCCACCTATCATCAGATTTCATCAACAAACAACCCATAAACACTAGAATAATATAATGATCATAATGGAATTTCTTATTATCCATTTTGAAAAGCCTAAGGTCGATTTAGGCCAAATCGCAATACGGAAAACGAATAAATTCATAACTTATTCGTTATTAACCCGATTGACGATCTGAAAGAAGATTCGGAATAACAACGACGCAGGCTACGCATGTACAACATCAAATTCACCGGAATCTGAGCGACGGAACTGTCCTTGTGACATATATGCTCGACCAGGTCTTCATCTGCTCGGAAATGCAAAAACTCGGTACCGATATGAAGAGAATGAAGAGAGGAATCCAAAACCTCAAACGGAATTGAAATCGGATTAGAAACGGAGAGTAGATCTGTGTTTGAAGTTTGAGAGAAATCAGAGCTTTTACGAGGAAACGTGAAAGGAAATGAATTAATAAACGATTTTCCGCTATTTATAGTGAAGTCGATAATTATCTTTTAGCGAAGTCGATAATTATCCTTTTATCGATCCAATGGCGGGTTGAACCCCCTTCTCTAAATTTCTCGAAATTGGAATAATAGATCTTGAATGATGTAGGGATAATTATTCCACAATTGCCTTTGAAAACATGTATTCCTAAGCCGTCTTTCTTAGCCGTTAAGAAACGAAATAACGACTCTTTTGTCCGTTTTGCCTTTCCATGTTATTTCATATCTATGACATGTCCGATGTCCTGATCATTTCTCTCAACTACATTTTTATTAATTGGAGCTCCCAAATGCTCCAAATAATACCGGAGGGTAAAAATAATTACGTGGGGAAAAAGTGAAAATTTCACCATAAGCCCAAAATTACGCCAGGAACATAACGGTGAGACTTATACTTAACACTTACGCAATCTTAGCAAGTTATATGTCAATTACTATCACTGATTAAGTTAATCAACATTAATTAGAATTCAGAAATCCTAGCTATTACAATGGAGGAATCACCAACTCCAGCAACAAGATCATAACGCTATCCAAAGGCATAGAGGAAAACCCTCTCCACTCACACTATGTCCATCAATAATAGCATGGAGGAAAGAACCATCTCCAGCTAATCCTAAACATATTACAATAGCATGGAGGAAAGAACCATCTCCAGCTATACCTATATCGTGCTAGCAAAGAAGATCTAACAGATCAGATGCACATATCAAAGCTAGCACGAAAACACATCATATCACATAAGCACATAACATATAATCACTCACCAAAAAGGCACAAAGATCTACTTGTGGATCCTACGGGTACCTCTAACTCCGCATAGAACTCTGGATAGTTCCTTTGGATACTATCCTCTGTCTCCTATGTAGCCTCATCCGGTCCTCGTCTCGACCACTATATCATCATCATAGGAATATCCTTCGAATGCAGGCATCTCACACCTCTCTTTTTAGAACTGCAAAAGGTTGTTCTAAAAAAGTGTGGTCCGGCTCAACCACTAGATCATCATAACTCACAATGTGCCTCAGGTCTGGTATGTACTCCCTCACCTGAGACACATGAAACATAGGGTGAACACCCTCTAACTTCGGTGGCACAGCCAATCTGTGCACTACTCTCCCAACTCTATCCTATATCTAGAAAGGACTGACATATGGGAGACTCAGCTTGTCCTTTATGCCATAACGTTTGACGCCTCGCGTGAGAGTTACTCTCAACCAGACATGAGCTCCTACCCTGAACTCTAGAGGTCGACGCCTCCTATCTGCATACAACTTCTGGCGACTCTGTGCAGCCAGCATCCTCTCTTTAATCAGCGTTACTCGAACCATATCATCCTGAATCTGTTCTGGCGCTATCCCACTGGTACTTCTAGGCTCCTCCCAACATAAAGGTGTATGACACCTATGTCTACACAACGCCTCATAGGGGTCATCCCTATAGATGCATACCAATGGTCGTGGTATACGAACTCAACGAGTGGGAGATAAATAGATCGTCCTTGTTCCCAATCCATCCAACAAGCTCACAACATGTCCTCTACAGTCAAGAGGGTCCTCTTAGACTGACCGTCTGTATGAGGTAAAATTCAATCATGATATGTGGACGTGTTCCCCAAGCAATCTGAATCTGTTATCAAAACCTCAAAGTAAACCGTCTACTAGAATCATAGTCGATCGTCCAAGGTACACTTATGGAGTCCCACCATCTGTCTAGTGTACTCCTTTGTTACTTCATTCACTGGCCACGTCTCTCTGTAGAGATGAAACGTGTTGCCTTCGTAAATCTGTTACTAATAATCTGGATAACACCAAAACTCTTACTGGGTCTCAATCCCATCACAAGTCCACAGAAAAGTCCTCTCACTTCCCCTACAGCACTATTAGTGAATGAGCTCATCTCCAGGTCAGTGACACTTTAACCTGATTTACTACTTCGTGGTACCTCTTATTCGTACATGGATGTACTAAAGAAGGTGTACTATGCGTGTACTGTAATCTTCTCCACTCGATTCCGCATAAGGGGTTCTACTAACGAAGTTGTGGCGCCTCATACTCCTTTTGTTCCATTAAAGGATTGTGGTGCCTCGCCATGAGGCATCCTTCCATCAAGTTCCCTCAAGGTCAGGCAGGTCCCCTGTTTTTGTTGGACCTCATCCAACAAACCAGGTAAAATCCTTAAACATGGGACTAACGTCCTTATCAGCAGTTGTAGGTCTACCTCTAACCAAGCTAGATCATTTTGAAACCGAGACTGTACAGCAATTCCAACAATCGCCTTATCTCGAGGCATCTTCTTATTCAAGGCATCAGTGACCACATTCTCCTTGCCAGAATGGTTCAAATCTCAAGGTCAGCGTCCTTGATCAACTCAAACCATCGACACTGACAGTTATTCAACCTTTATTGCATAAAAATATGCTTCAACCTCCTATGATCTGTGAAACTCTAACACGAAATGTCACACAGGTATTGTCTTCAAATCTTGGAACTTGAACTACCACCACTAACTCGAAATCATGAGTCGGTAGTTCTCCTCATACGTTCTCAACACCGTAGTCACGTGATTCCCAGAATCTTCTGATTATCACCGAATAGAAGCAGAGTTCAAATGCTTCCTCTACTCTTTAGAGCTTCGAAATACTACTTCAACCACACAATTATGGTGGTCTTCCTCAGAAGACTCGTAAATGGATGCACAATCACATAGAATCCTTCCTCAAAGCGTTGGTGTTAGCATAAAATATTGTGATAATTTAGGCACGTTTTCTAAGTGTATTTCATCCATATTGGTATTCATTGATAAAGCATAGAAGTAATTGTGAGTTAGTTTATCTATATTGTCGATATAGAGGTCTACATAAGCTTTGTGTTGATTGTAGGCGAATAAGAGCTAAAACCGGACGAATCAAGGCAGAATGGAGATAGATTGAGCATGTCCAAGGATTGAGGACATCACTAGGAGCTAAGGAAGATGCTAGGACAAAGAATGACACAAGACAAAGGAGATTTACGAGCACTTGACGTTCCACGCTCTAGAATACGGCCGTATTAGAGTCCACGCTCTAAACCACGGCCGTGGAACCTTGGCAAGACAAGCGTGGAGCATTCCAGCAAGTTACACGGTCGTGGAAGTTGTGACAAACCGTGATGAGTTTTCACGCTCTAAACCACGCTCTAAACCACGGGCGTGGAATCTTAGGAAACCGTGATTCTGACGATCTTTTAACGTACACTTTGAAGCCATGATCTTTTACGCAATGGGCTGGGCTCATATTTTACCTTGCCCTATAAAAGGACGGAAAGAGAGAGATTCCGTCACCTTCGCTTACACCTCCGTGGAGAGACTACGTTTAGCCCTATTGAGATTTCCGAATTGACGGAAAGGCTTACGGAAAGAGTGAAGATTTGGAAGATTGTTCGTACGGAGATTGCATCTTTGTCCCTAGGTTTGATTAGAAGACGGATTGACATCCCGTTCTTCGTTCTTATCAAGAATTGTGATTGTTTGTGTTATTCTGAATCTACTTACATCATTGTTCTTGTTTGTGGATTTGAGATTGATTTGAGATTTATTCAAGGCTTTCGAAGGTTTTCATCTTTCATTCTTTTAAATCTTGAATTTGATATCAATATGACTGTTGTTGGCTAAAACCCTTTAGCAATTCTAAGGTGAAGGGTTGATAGTTGTGGCTTAGATGATGATAGATCGATCGTAAACATATTGGACCCTGAGAGTTAGAGAGAATCGCCGACGAACCTAATCCACGGTCTGTTCTTGAGCTTCCACGGCCGTGGAACTCAAGAACTACCCATAATTTTGTGTCAGTTACGAACCTTGCTTTTACTTTAATCCAAAGTTAAAGATTTGCGTTAACTTAGTCTTGGCTTGCCTTTTCTAGGTGGTAGTGAAGCCTCAACAACCTCTACCTCGATTTCGAGTGTCACAACCTTAATCGGTTTAGTTAGTCTTGATCCTTGGATTACAAGTTTGGGTATTTGACGTTAATATTTACCTTTAGAACCTTTCTATACTGAAGCTTCAACAACCTTTATAGAGAGTGCCTTTGGGTGAATCATATAAAGCCTTGGAACTTCACCGTACACTGCTTTACATTCGTATTCCTTTGCAAACCTAAACTCTGTCCTTATATCTTTAGTATATCTTGAATCAATTGCCACAATTAGATACCTGGATCTTTAGAATTGTTGTTTTCCCAATATTTACAAAAAGCTCATACATTTACTCGCTTGACAATTCTATAATTGGATTTAACCCCCCAAATCCCTGTGTTCGATACTCTGGAATTCTTGCTTAACTATATCGATCCGTACACTGCGGGTTCGCTTGCTTGATTCTAGTTTTATAAATTTAAGACTTATTTGCACGCACGCTAAGTGGCGAACAAGTTTTTGGCGCCGTTGTCGGGGATTTGGTCTAGGCCGAATTAGGTTATCGGTTGTCAAGCTTGGGAGCTTCTCCCTTGTTATTTGATATCTTTTCAAGTGTATACGCAGATCTAGGAATAACGAAGACCTCTTACCTCTTGATCAAGAGCTTGAGAGGACTTTGAGCAGAAAGCTTAAGGAAAGAAAAATGGCTGAAGAAAGAGAACGTGATTACCAAACGGAGTTAGCGGAGAAAGAAGCTCAACTCCAATGGAGTGAGAAGACTCATAGGGAAGAGATGGATCGTCATCAAACAAAGGTTGATGATCTATCGGACATGATGTTCCAAATGAGGTTGGAAATAAACAACCTCAAGGAGAAAAAGAGAAGAAGGAGACCGAGAAGATCGGTTAGAGCTAACTCATCCAATGAGGATAGCGACTCCTCCATGCCACCACTAGAGGAAATTGATCCGACGATCAATGTGAATCCATTCTTTCCATGGCCAGCTGCAAATCACCGTGTTCCACCTAGAGGTGCGAGAGTCGAACGTGTAGATGAGGAGCCAAGAACTCTTGGCCAAAGGATGGATCCAACGCAGCAACCACGCCGTTTAGGTGTGAACTTTGATGCTGATGATGCACAAGGGTTTAGCTTCAACCCTCAAGTAATTACCATTGTTCGCCAAAATCAATTTGGTGGAACAAGCGTTGAATCTCCACATCAACATCTACAAAACTTTGAGATTATGATAGAGACAATGAAGCCGAAGAACGCAACTACCAACAGCTACAAACTCAAGCCTTTCTTCTTCTCCTTGAAAGGGAAAGCATTGTCTTGGTATCAAGCTCTTCCAAGTGGGAAGCTTGAAACAGGGGAGGATCTTTCTTCGGAATTCCTCACTAAGTTCTTTCTGCCATCCAAAACGGCGGAGCTAAGTGGTAAGATTAATGCATTTTCTATGAGATCTAACGAAAGTTTGTTTCAATCTTGGGAAAGATTTCAGGATTTGCTATTGGATTGCCCTCATCATGGCATATCCAAACTTGCACTATTGGAGATATATACTATAAGGGGCTGGATGAGGAGACACAATTCAAGCTCCAATCCCTTTCATGTGGTACATTCATGGACATGAGGGAAGATGACGCTTGGGACTTCATTGAGAAGCAAGCGCGGGTTATAGAGAAGTATTCTCATCGGAAAGCGGAGGCGAATCATGTGGATCAAGGAGCAAAGCTATCACAAGCAGCTCAAACTCAAATCTTTTCTCTCAATACGGAGATTAAAGAGTTGAAGGAAGCCATCAAAACCAACTTTCCGAAGCACAAGGAGCAAGATGTGGGTTATTTAGGCAACAACAATAACCACAACGGTAATGAGAATACCAATCGCAACAACCGGAACAATTGGAACAACAACAACAACCGGAACAACACTTGGAACAACAATAGGGGTTCAAACAACAACAATTGGCGTCCCAATCAACAAAATTCCGGTAATTCTTATCCTTCCAATTCAGGAAATTCACTAACTCTACCTTCCTCTTCTTCAACTCCTTTGAAAAGCCAGGGGCAAACATCTAATGGTGGAAGTACTTCGGGGAAAGAGAAGCCCGATCCCATGTTGGAAACAATTTTAGGCAAGCTTCAAGGGTTGGAGACTCGCATCATCAAGGTTGATGATCACATTACTAAGGTTGATAAAGCCCAAAAGGTTTTAGAAAACCAAATGTTTAGTCATGTGGAGGAAGTTCCTAGGAATCAAGGGAAACTTCCAGGAAAGACGGAGGACAACCCAAAAGGAAGGGTGATGGCAATCACAACTAGGAGCGGAGTAACAACTACCGACACGCAGCCTAAGTTTGTAGAAGTCCCCGTTGAGAAAGAGAAAGAAAAGGGGAAGGAGAAGGAAGATGTCTATGTTCCTCCTCCAGCTTACAAACCTCCCCTACCATTCCCGCAATCTAGAGCAAGAGCGCGTCTAGACAAGCAATTCGGTAAGTTTATAGAACTCATGAGCAAATTGCATATTAATATACCTTTCATTGACGCTATTGTAGGTATGCCGGCTTATGGAAAGTTCTTAAAGGAAATCCTCTCTAACAAGAGAAAGCTAGAGGATTTTGGAGAGGTTAAGATGAGTTTGGATTCTTTGGATCTCATCAAGACCATGAAAGAGAAGATGCCCCCAAAGCTAAAGGATTTGGGGTCATTTTGTATTCCCATAGGAGTGGGAGATGTCACATATGATGCACTATGTGATTTAGGAGCAAGTGTGAGCATCATCCCACTTGCATTATGTAGGAAGATCGGTTTAGGCGATCCTAAACCGGTGAAGATGACGTTGTACATGGCGGATCGATCCATAACTCGTCCCGTTGGTATAGTTGAAGACGTCCCGGTCAAGCTAGGTAAATTCTATGTTCCTATAGATTTTGTTGTGCTTGACATTCCTGCAGATAGTCCGGTCCCGATCATTCTCGGAAGACCGTTTCTTGCAACGTCCGGCTCCATAGTCGATTGCAAGAATGCTAGACTCGCCTTTGACATAGGAGAAGAGAAGGTAGAGTTCGTTCTTTCCACTCTAGTGAAGGAACCAATCTTTGATGAGGATATATTCAATATCCAAGATGAAGAAGGGCTATCTAGAGAGGAGGTAAGTGCTATTCTCTTCAAAGATCCTTTGCAAAAGGTTATTTCTATGAGCCTAACGGATATAGGGGAAGAAGAGGAGTGCAATGAGGCAATTCAAGCCTTAGAAGCACAAGAAGAAGTGTGTGAAAAAGAGTTTGAAAAACTCCACGATGAGGCAGAAAACGTACGGATCCACGGTCATACACTCTATTCCACGGCCGTGGATTTCACCAACAAAAGCGTGGAGCACTCCAGAGGCTTACACGGTCGTGGAGAGAACAGAACAACCGTAAATATTTTCCACGCCCAAAATCACGGCCGTGGAGGATGCAGAGAGGCCGTAATTTTGGGTGATTCCGAAGGCAATTGTGTCTCTTCCTCAACTTCTCTTGATTCTTCCCCAACACCTTCTACTTCCTTAGACGCTTCTAAGGAGCCATCGGATATTCCTCAAGAGCCATTGGAGACTCCGACAGTGATGGAACTAAAGCCACTCCCTACACATCTAAGGTACGCATTTCTTGGACCTAATTCTACCTTTCCGGTAATTATTAGTTCCGATCTAAGCATAGATGAACATAGTAAGCTTATGGTTGTCCTTAGGAAACATAGAAAAGCTTTAGGATACACTATAGAAGAATTAGTAGGAATCAAACCTTCCCTATGCATGCATAAGATCTTAATGGAAGAGGACTTTAGAACTTCGCGACAACCTCAAAGGCGGTTGAATCCGACCATGAAGGAGGTTGTCAAGAAGGAAATTCTTAAACTTCTTGATGTAGGTATCATCTACCCTATCTCCGATAGCAAGTGGGTGAGTCCCGTACAAGTGGTTCCAAAGAAGGGAGGAATGACGGTCATCACCAACAAAAATAACGAACTCATTCCTACTCGAACCGTAACAGGATGACGGATGTGCATAGACTACCGCAAGCTAAACAACGCGACGAGGAAGGATCACTTCCCACTACCCTTCATCGATCAAATGCTTGAAAGGTTAGCACAACATTCACACTTTTGCTATCTTGACGGTTATAGTGGTTTCTTTCAGATTCCGATACACCCAGATGATCAAGAGAAGACCACATTCACGTGCCCGTGGGGTACGTTTGCCTATAGGAGGATGCCGTTCGGGCTTTGCAACGCCCCAGCCACCTTTCAAAGGTGCATGATGGCCATCTTCTCGGAATACATAGAGGAAATCATGGAGGTTTTTATGGATGACTTCTCCGTTTATGGTTCCTCTTTTGACAATTGCCTTTCTAACCTTGATCTTGTGTTACAAAGGTGTGAAGACACTAACCTAGTTCTTAATTGGGCGAAGTGTCAATTTATGGTGAAAGAAGGCATTATATTAGGACACTTAATCTCTAGTAGAGGGATTGAGGTGGATAAAGCTAAAATAGAGACAATAGAAAAGCTTCCTCACCCAACTTCGGTGAAAGGGATAAGAAGTTTTCTAGGACATGCTGGATTTTATAGACGCTTCATAAAAGACTTCTCTAAAATATCAAAACCGCTTACTAATCTATTGATGAAGGATACAGTTTTTGAGTTTTCGCAGGAATGCTTAGATGCGTTTAATATGATTCGGGAAGCTCTAATTTCAGCCCCGATTATCCAACCTCCGGATTGGAATCTTCCCTTTGAGGTTATGTGTGACGCAAGTGACATAGCTATAGGAGCTGTCCTTGGACAAAGAAAGGAAGGACGAACCCATGCTATCTACTACGCTAGCAAAATGCTAGATGAAGCGCAGCTCAACTACGCCACTACGGAGAAAGAATTTCTAGCTATTTTATATGCAATTGACAAATTTCGCTCTTATCTTGTAGGTGCAAAGGTGATTGTATACACGGATCATGCTGCGATCCGGTACCTCCTTGCAAAGAAGGATGCAAAGCCAAGGCTAATTAGATGGATTCTTCTCCTACAAGAATTCGATCTAGAGATCCGCGACAAGAAGGGTTCGGAAAATTCTGTTGCGGATCATTTGAGTCGTCTAACACATCTAGAAGACGACCATCTACCTATAGATGACTCCTTTCCGGACGAGCATTTACACATCATAGAGGAGTGCATCGATGTGATCTCAAAAGGTAACGAACCATGGTTTGCTGATTTTGTTAACTATTTGGTTTGTCAGGAATTACCGCCCGGATTATCCTACGCACAAAGAAAGAAGTTCTTTAAGGATGTTCGGGAATACTTTTGGAATGAACCTCTCCTCTTTAAGAGAGGTCCGGATGGCATAATTCGGCGATGTGTGCCGGAAGATGAGATGCAAAGTGTCATCCGCCATTGTCATTCACTACCATGTGGAGGACACGCTAGTTCGAACAAGACTAGCGCTAAGGTATTGCAATCTTGATTCTTTTGGCCTACTCTATTTAAAGATGTGCAAACCTTTGTTTCCTGCTGCGATGCTTGTCAAAGAACAGGAAATATATCTAGGAGGAATGAGATGCCTCTCAACAACATCCAAGAGGTGGAGATCTTTGACGTTTGGGGAGTAGACTTCATGGGACCTTTCCCATCATCTTGTGGTAACCAATACATACTTTTAGCGGTTGATTATGTTTCAAGATGGGTTGAAGCGATTGCTTCCCCCACCAATGATGCCATGGTAGTGGTTAAGTTCTTTAACAAGACCATCTTCCCACAATTTGGGACACCACGGACCATCATTAGTGATGGAGGCTCTCACTTCATTGCCCGGCGCTTTGAAGCTCTCTTAGCTAAGTATGGGGTGACTCACAAGATCGCCACCCCTTATCATCCACAAACTAGTGGACAAGTTGAGATCTCAAACCGGGAGATCAAAGGAATCTTAGAGAAGACGGTTTCAAGGACAAGGAAGGATTGGTCCTTGAAGCTAGATGATGCATTGTGGGCGTACCGGACTGCATATAAGACTCCCATCGGAACTACACCATATAACGTTGTGTATGGGAAGTCTTGTCACTTACCGGTAGAGTTGGAGCACAAGGTGTTTTGGGCAATCAAGTGGTTGAATTTTAGCATGAAGGAAGCGGGAGAGAAGCGTCTCTTGGACCTAAATGAGCTTGAAGAACTTCGCTTGAACGCTTACGAAAACGCCAAGATTTACAAAGAAAGAGCAAAGCGTTGGCATGATAAGCATATCATTCCAAAGGACTTCAAAGAAGGAGATCAAGTTCTCCTCTTCAATTCAAGGCTTCGTCTCTTTCCAGGTAAGCTTAAATCTCGTTCGACCGGACCTTTTCTAATCAAACGTATTTTTCCCCATGGTACAGTTGAAGTATGGGGTGAAACGGGCGGAAGCTTTAAAGTGAACGGTCAACGACTCAAGAAGTATAAACCGGAACTCCAAACTAAAGAGTTCGCGCCCACCGCACTCGAATAAGTGCGAATTTGGTCTAGCTACGTACCTTAAACAAAGCGCTTCTTGGGAGGCAACCCAAGGTATTGCATTTATGTTTTTGCTTTCGATTCATAAATTAGTTAAGTTTAGATGTTTTGCTTTGTTTTGCCTTCGATACCTTCCGGTATGTTCGTATTTTTGGATGTAGGAACAGTGGAAAAGGAAAGGGGAAGAGAAAGTTTGAAGAAAAGTGACGAAACTTGGACTTTGGAGCATTAGAGAGAGTTCCACGGCCTAAACCACGGCCGTGACAACTACAGTGACTGTAATTTTCAAAAACCTGAGAAAAATCACCAAAACAACGGTTCCGTACATTTCGACGGCCGTGGAACCCCCCGACAGACCGTGATTTTTAAAAATTTTTACGGCCACTATATAAACCACGTTTCTTCACAAAACACAAACCAAAAACCCAAAACCACGCCCTAATTGCCGATTCCACTCCTCCTCTCCCAAATCTTCGTTCGTTAATCGTTTTTGACGATTCTTTGACCAAAACTGAAGCAAATCCAATCACCAACAAGATCAAAGCAACAATTCGAGCGGCAAATTACCGGAGAAGGCGGAATTCGGATTACAAAATCCGAAAACCTAGGTTTTTGGTTCTTTCTCTCTCTTTGTCGATTCGGCTTTTTTTTTTATAGAATTTTTAGGAGAACTGATTGGAATTGGAAGGAAATTAGTCTAGGACTGTTTGCTGTTGAGTTTGGTGTGATTTTGTTGAGATTTGCGAAATGACGTGCCGAACCACGGTCCCTGAACGTTCCACGGCCGTGGAAATCCAAGAACAGACCGTGGTTTTCGACAGAACATGGATTTTGTGAGAAGAGTGTCTGGTAGGAACAAGGATAAGAACAAAAAGAGGAAAGGCAATGATGCTTCCTCTTCTAGAGCACCACCCACTGAGCCTCCATCACCTCCTTCATCCCCATCACCACCTCGCCCTAAGATCCCTACCATCCATGAGGATCATCTCGATGCTTTAGAGAGGATCCATAAGAGAGCGGTCATAGGACCTAGGTACCTACTACTTGAGGAGTTAGAGCCTCTACATGTGATAGGAGACATTACTTGGCTTTTAGATAGAGCCGGTTTAGTCATCTTCTCCGCTATTCGGGAAGATGCTTATGAGGAGATCACGAGGGAGTTTGTGGTTTCCTTCCAGCACAGTCATGTAGATAGGACTGTTTCTTTCCGGCTGATGGAAAGAGACAATGAGTTCTCCATCAGGGAGTTTGGAGCCTTCTTTGGGTTCCACGAGACCTTCAATGGTCGTTTCCCCAGTGGCGTGTACGCCAAGGACTTCTGGGAGGAGATTGCGATGATCTACGCCAGCGAGGACCGCTGGCAGCCAGCTGATACCAAGGCTAGGTTGATGTATCACCTAGCCTTGAAGATTGCTCATAGGGTGCTTTCTGACTGTCTCTTCCCTAGGATGGAGACACCTCAGAAAATCAAGACAGACGAGCTTTTCCTTCTCTACTGTATGCTATACGGTAGACCTGCTGACTACGCCACCCTCTTAGCTGCTACTATGAGCAAGCTAAAGAATAAGAGGGCTGGTAACATTGGATACGGTGGGATGGTGACCCACCTTGCTAGACAGTTAGGGGTTGATTTCTCGGCCTGTACACGTATTGCTGCTACACCCCTAGGACTACATAGCCTCATGACTAGAGGCATCATCTTCCCCACCCATAGAGGTCCACCATATGCTGCTATGCCTTGGGAGAGTAGGACAGGGAGAGGGATAGAGTGGCTCCCCGAGTATTCCATTATGGCTGGACGCCATAACTGGAAGGCGACGTTCGCTGCCATGCATGCGAACAGATTAGTAGCCCCTCCTTACGTCCCACCACCACCAATTGTAGAGGAGGAGGAGATGAGAGGAGGAGATGATTATGAGGGAGGAGGAGGAGCTGATCACGACTTTGGTACATTCCCGGATCAGCCGGATACAGTTCCCGACATGCCTAGACATTCTCCCCGTCCCGCTAGAGCTTCAGGATCATCCTCTCGCCGTGCTAGTGTGAGCGAGAGGCCTACTTGGATGGCGGATCCCCCTGCTTGGTATAGGACGCAGCTGGATTGGATGGGAGCTCCACCACCTTGGCATGCACAGCCGCCACCTGCACCAGCACCTTCAGATGCACCGGCGTGGTACAGCCAGCCGCCTGGTTGGTACGAGCAGCTGCCACAGTGGGCTACCGATCTTTCCGATAGGGTTGGAGCTTTGGAGATTCGTGCTGATGCTAGGGATGCACGAGCCGACGATCTTGACCATATGATGAGAGATGTTTACCGCCAGCAGTTCGGGCGGTACTATGATCCCAACTTCTCCCCGTTCCCACCACCGCCTCCACCGCAGTGATGACGCTTGATGATCGACTGTTTTAGCCGCTCCACCACCATTTTGTGAGTTCTTTTTCTTTCTTTCTTTTCTTCTTTTTCTTTTTGAACATTAGGGACAATGTTTGTTCCAAGTATGGGGTGGGGTGTGACTAATAGTTGTAATAACTCTTACTCACTTTTGTATGCTTTTATCGAGACTGCCTTGCATGTTCATTCTATTGATACACGTTTCATTATTGCATTGCATGAAAAAGCTTTTGAAAAACCCATAAAAATTGAAAAATTTTGAAAATTTTGTCCTTCTAAGGATAGAGATGATTTCTATGATAATCACCACTTGTGAATTGAGTTTTGATGACAATCGCATGCTTAAACAATTAGTGAATTGAAAAGAAATTGAATGAGTTGATTATTCCTCTTTTGCAAGTTTCATAATGTGATGAATGTTACTTAAATCATGTTGAGAAGTTAAGGTTGAAATCACATAATAAGTTCTTATGCTTCTTTTGGGATGATTAAGGCAATTCGATTTTCTTTCTTCTTTCTTTGATCATTTAGCCCCTCATTGAAATAATGACCTCCTGTACCTATCCGGGAATTTGGAGGAGTTGAATGAAAAAGGCATGTTTGATGTGGGAGGGCCATGAAAGCAATATTTTGCATTCAAAAGAATAGAAAGAAATTATAGGTTTGGGGAAGTCAATCATGATGATGAGTAACTCGGCACCATTCACATAGCCGGGTGTTTGTGTCTTGCCAAAGTCGGATTGAGCGATATTCCTAGCGGATTATGGTATGTGCATCAAGGGTTTGAGGCATCTCGTAAAAATGAGAAACGCCAATCTCCTAGGCTTCGGTTTTTGTGCACCTCTATCCATAACTCCAAAAGTAAAGTCGAAAAATGAAGTGAAAAGAAGAGAGCAAAGCTCTAAGTTGAAAGTGCTGCGGAAACCGCAAGAGAAAAAGAAAAGAGTAGTTATCCACTTTCCCGGATTCGTGCAACACATTCCTTAAAGTTCTCCTTCCCTTTCCGCATTCTAGACCTTGTTTGAAAGTCCTTAAGATCAAGAGAACGATATATGACTTGGTGATCTAAATTGAAGTTTCTTATGATTGATTTTGATAATGTTTGAAGGTTATGATGTTTACATGGAAGTTTGATTAATTTATGAGCTTTCTTTACTCCTTACTCTTTGATTATGTGTATGAAAGTCTTATAAACGAATGAAGCAAGATTTGAGAATGATCTATAGATTAGAAAGCACATTCATCTAAAAGAAGTTTTGCTTTGAGAGTATATCCATATTTCATCCTAACTTGAAGGTTTAAAGCTTTTGAAAGACCTTGCTTAGGGACAAGCAAGTGGAAAGTATGGGGTTATTTGTTATCATGAAATATTGTGATATTTTAGGCACATTTTCTAAGTGTATTTCATCCATATTGATATTCATTGATAAAGCATAGAAGTAATTGTGAGTTAGTTTATCTATATTGTCGATATAGAGGTCTACATAAGCTTTGTGTTGATTGTAGGCGAATAAGAGCTAAAACCGGACGAATCAAGGGAGAATGGAGATAGATTGAGCATGTCCAAGGATTGAGGACATCACTAGGAGCTAAGGAAGATGCTAGGACGAAGAATGACACAAGACAAAGGAGATTTACGAGCACTTGACGTTCCAATACGGCCGTATTAGAGTCCACGCTCTAAACCACGGCCGTGGAACCTTGGCAACACAAGCGTGGAGCATTCCAGCAAGTTACACGGTCGTGGAAGTTGTGACAAACCGTGATGAGTTTTCACGCTCTAAACCACGCTCTAAACCACGGGTGTGGAATCTTAGGAAACCGTGATTCTGACGATCTTTTAACGTACACTTTGAAGCCATGATCTTTTACGCAATGGGCTGGGCTCATATTTTACCTTGCCCTATAAAAGGACGGAAAGAGAGAGATTCCGTCACCTTCGCTTACACCTCCGTGGAGAGACTGCGTTTAGCCCTATTGAGATTTCCGAATTGACGGAAAGGCTTACGGAAAGAGCGAAGATCTGGAAGATTGTTCGTACGGAGATTGCATCTTTGTCCCTAGGTTTGATTAGAAGACGGATTGACATCCCGTTCTTCGTTCTTATCAAGGATTATGATTGTTTGTGTTATTCTGAATCTACTTACATCATTGTTCTTGTTTGTGGATTTGAGATTGATTTGAGATTTATTCAAGGCTTTCGAAGGTTTTCATCTTTCATTCTTTTAAATCTTGAATTTGATATCAATATGACTATTGTTGGCTAAAACCCTTTAGCAATTATAAGGTGAAGGGTTGATAGTTGTGGCTTAGATGATGATAGATCGATCGTAAACATATTGGACCCTGAGAGTTAGAGAGAATCGCCGACGAACCTAATCCACGGTCTGTTCTTGAGCTTCCACGGCCGTGGAACTCAAGAACTACCCATAATTTTGTGTCAGTTACGAAACTTGCTTTTACTTTAATCCAAAGTTAAAGATTTGCTTTAACTTAGTCTTGGCTTGCCTTTTCTAGGTGGTAGTGAAGCCTCAACAACCTCTACCTCGATTTCGAGTGTCACAACCTTAATCGGTTTAGTTAGTCTTGATCCTTGGATTACAAGTTTGGGTATTTGACGTTAATATTTACCTTTAGAACCTTTCTATACTGAAGCCTCAACAACCTTTATAGAGAGTGCCTTTGGGTGAATCATATAAAGCCTTGGAACTTCACCGTACACTGCTTTATATTCGTATACCTTTACAAACCTCAACTCTGTCCTTATATCTTTAGTATATCTTGAATCGATTGCCACTATTAGATACCTGGATCTTTAGGATTGTTGTTTTCCCAATATTTACAAAAAGCTCATACATATACTCGCTTGACAATTCTATAATTGGATTTAACCCCCCCAAATCCCTGTGTTCGATACTCTGGAATTCTTGCTTAACTATATCGATCCGTACACTGCGGGTTCGCTTGCTTGATTCTAATTTTATAAATTTAAGACTTATTTGCACGCACGCTAAGTGGCGAACAGTTGGTAGCAATCGGTTGGACCGAGAACTACGCATTCCCTTAACGTTCATCAGTATCATCCATAAGACTTCATACTTACTCCTCGTCGCATCAATCATGATCCTACTGGCAGAACAACATGACCTTGAAGGTTATTTCTGGCATCTCAATTCACATTTAGGGAGCATAGCACGATAGCTTCTATCCCTCGGATTTTGCAAAACCGTCCTCAAATAACCAATACGTTCCTCTCCGTTGTGAGAGTACACCAAACGTCATCAATAAGGTCTACCACTAACTGATCAAGGAAGTAGATGAAGACATTGTTCATCAACTCCTATAACGACTACTAGGACGTTCCTCAACTCAGATGACAGCACTACAACTCGTAGTTTCCATAACGGGTATGGAATGTATTCCTATGCCCACACTGCTCTCTCATCCTTAGCTGATGATATCCTAAGCATACGGCAATCTTAAAAACACAATTGCTTCTCTTAGCTGATCCAACAAGTCGTCCATACGTAGCAATGAACGTGCTAGGGCGAACGGAGCCCGTCTTAAACCACTCTTCCAATTGCTTCTTCAATTTCAAACAACTCAACAAGTCATATACCTCATAGGCCTTCTCCCAACGAGTCACGTACCATACTTTAACGCAATATCAAAGTCCTCATTCCGTTGAGGCGATAGATTAGACGGTTCAGTAACACGTTTATAAGATCATATACCACTGGAATACTCTTCAGCGTGGAACTATCTCTTTCCTTCATGGCACAACATTATAAAAAACATCACCCTCTAATGTTATCAACCTCGCTGCTCATACGGCACTAAAGACAATTCACCTCCTCAAAGGTCATAACCTCGGAAAACCTCTACTTAGTCGATCTCAGTAGTGACTATAATAGTCCTCCTACTGCTATCTAAACCAACATGATATCTATTCGTCCACCACACATATAAAGACCTTCTCATGCACCTAAGGCATGACAAAGAAGTCTTCAAGCCATACACAAGTCCCTTAACGAAGGGAACAACCACATTTCTCGCGGGTACCTAAGACCCGTAACTCGTAATCCTATAAAGGAAGATCTATCTTCTAGTGTATCCACAATTAACTATTAACACATGCATCAAAAGACAAGAGGTGCATAGCACTCCCAACAAACAAAACTCCACTAGGTAAACCATTAACAAGAATGGTACCTGTAACAGCTACCGCCCGAAGCTCTACTGCATATCATTACTCAATCTCAGACCTATGCTCCTCAGGTATCACTGAGGTCATCGCCATAGCCTCCACATTCACTCTTTCTGCATCGGAAAGAGGAAGGTCTTGATGAGAAGAAACACTACCTTGCTGATAAAAAGGGGCCAGATGGCCTAGTTCACCACAGGTGAAGCAAGCTATCGGTGCCATGGGGCACTCAAAGCGCACATAATTTGGATAACCACAGTTGAGACATATATGTCTCATCCCTGTCACTAGTACAGGTGGCTCCTCTGCACTGCCTAGCTCAAGGGCTCTACCTTGAGCTCTTCTAGTATTCGTGGTACTCCTACCACGACCCTTACCTCTACTCAGCCAGGGAACGGATTCCTGAGTAGGTGAATGATCTGGGACTCTCTGTTGCCCCCGCGTCTGCTGCTGAGGTGTCTTCTGACCACCTCCCGTCACACTAGTAGAAACAAAACCCTGTCGTGATGCCACTCCAGTTTGCTTACAGAAAACATCTATATGACCTTGTCTACCACAGGTAAAGCAAATCACTCGTGATCTTGGACACTTGGTCGTACATGTCCAGGCTTCCCACAATTGTAACAAGTCCTCGTTTCACCAGAAGTCCGTGTGAATGAGAAGTACTCAAACGTTAACAAGTCGGGCTCGGTTTGCAACCCGGATATCCAAACTCATCTTTCATTGATTCAACCCGTTGTTTCTTCTCTAATCCAGAAGCTTCAGTCGATCTCACAGATGTTGGTAAATCCGGTGTAGATCTACCCGTTTTTCCACCTCATATACTTGCTGCATATACTCTTGAAACTCGAATCTACTCATGGAGACACGATCAGCCTTTTCAAACTTGTTCTCTTCCATAGGCAACACAACAGCGGATACTGGTCCCTGACTTAACGCTACTGGAGGAAGAGGGGGTGTACCCCTATCTCGTTCCACTACAGATAGTGCTCTAGTCTGAGCCATCTGTAGAATATACGCTCCTAACTTATAAGGCTATATATGCCATATGTATCGATATATATATATAATACTCATTATTACATGCATACACATCAGCACATAAAAGATATCTATATATATATATATACACTATCGAGATCCTCAGATGAGTGACGACTTCTGTACATACTATCCCAAAACATTTGTACTCGCTTTAAAACCAAAATCCTTTAAAAAGTCAGACCCCATGTGGGTTCTGTTTATTTATCCACTCTACCTTTATTGCAGATAGCAAGTGTCATTGTTGTCAACCTAAGCTCTGATACCAACTCTGTAACACCCCAAATCCACGGGACTTGGAGTGTTACAATGAGCTAGAATCTCACAATGGATCTTGACCCTAGCCTGACAACAAGTTCACTGGATCTTACAACAAGGCACAGGTAGATTAAAACCAAATACATAAAAGCTATATATGATACACCAAAAGAGTTTACCAACTCAGAGCCGAGTACAAAACATCAAAACAACAACATCTTATACAAAAGATCTCATATCCCGTGCATCCTAATGTACACAAGTCCTCGGCTGGCCACACCATCTGTCTCACCCTGTAGTCTTCCTAACCTATAGATCATCTACAACACGGTATGAAACCGTTAGCTACAACAATGAAAAGCATGAAGGTAATAGCACAACCACACATCAACATCTCATACATGCAATGCCACACACATTCATTTATTATCTTTCATTACGTTATTCCATTACTAATTCAACTTCTTTTGTAACACGAGTAACCTAAAGAACCTCGTCCCTTTCCCCGTTAACACAAGGGTTTGCATTGGTGGTGATCGTCACTCGTCCCCCCTGTGTTACTGGCTTCCAGGCACCTCCTCCTAACCAGCAGGCGGAGACCGGTGGTTACCGCCCGTTATAATACACTTAGGCCAAATAAATGTAATAAATGGTCATTCTAGTCCAGTTTAGGTTATAAATGCACAATCATTTGAACACACACAACCATCACAATCATACAATCCACAACTGCACGCTAAGTAAGTCCTATGGACTTACCTGATATACTCGTAACCTGTACCACGTCACAGCTTCCCCTTGGGGAAGTAATCAACGCCTGCAATAGCAAGGCACACAAAATCACATACTGCAAAGGTTAGGAGACTCGTCTCACTAACCACAACCAACCTATATCTCAAATCTAAACTTTAGATCCTCAACACATTCATAAATGCCTAAGGCATATCCTCAATATAACATCTCATCATACTCGTACACATACTAAACCTTAAAGTCATAACCGATATCCATAACATCATCATGATCCTCAACTCATTCTGATACCTAGCATGCATCTAATTCACTGGAATCTGAGCGACGAAACTGTCTTGGTGAAATATATGCTCGACCAGGCCTTCATCTGCTCGGAAATGCAGAAACTTGGTACCGATATGAAGAGAATGAAGAGAGGAATCCAGAAACTCAAACAGAATTAAAATCGGATTAGAAACGGAGGGTAGATATGAGTTTGAAGTTTGAGAGAAATCAAAGCTTTTACGAGAAAACGTGAAAGGAAATCAATTAATAAACAATTTTCCGCTATTTATAGTGAAGTCGATAATCATCCTTTAGCGAAGTCGATAATTATCCTTTAACCGATCCAATGGTGGGTTGAACCCGCTTCTCCAAACTTCTCGAAATTGGAACAATAAATCTTGAATATTGTAGGGATAATTATTCCACAATTGCCTCGAAAAACGTGTATCTCAAAGCCGTCTTTCTTAGCTGTTAAGAAACGAAATAGCGACTCTTTTGGCGGTTTTGCCTTTCCATGTTATTTCATATCTATGACATGTCCGAAGTCCTGATCATTTCTCTCAACTGCATTTTTATTAACTGGAGCTCCCAAATACTCCAAATAATACCGGAGGGTAAAAAAAATTACATAGGGGAAAAAGTGAAAATTTCACCATAAGCCCAAAATTACGCCAGGAACATAACGGTGGTCTTCTGCCTCTGGCGAAACAGGAATGGGGACTTAACCCCGACTTGTCGCGACTGAAGGTCCAGCAACTCGTTCACGACTTACGATTACCGGAGATAGAGGTTGCCTACCTCTTCCCCGTCCTATTGCTAATGTTGCTCTATTATGAGCCATCAGCGGCAATATCATAGCTACGTAAAAGGCAATATAATGCCATATGTATATATATGTATAGAGTTTGGTTCCCATGTAAATAGCCCTTATAGTGTTCAATGAGAACGAATTATATTCGTTGGATCATTATAATGGATGGTTGTGATTAAGTGAAATTTTGAGGGAAAAAAATATTAAAAAAAACCGTATATTTGGAAGTAATAGGCGCGTGATACACACAACACACCATATCTACCCCAATATTAAAATTCCCTAAAATAAAATCCCTAAATCTTTTACAATTATCGGTGTCTTCCTCTTCTTCTACCTAATCAAGATCATGTGTTGTTCGTCCTCAAGTATACCATCGGCATCGTCCTCTTCTTCCGGTATCCGGTGTCGTTGGTCAAGCCGGTGTTGTGTTCCCCCTCCATTCTACATTAGGTACTGTGTTTGCCGGTGTTGTGTTCTTCCTCCTATCAGTGCCGATCGTCATTTAGATTAGTGTATTGTTCGGCTCGCCGCTCCCCTCCATCACTCGAGGTATTGTCGATGTCAATGAAATTTCTGGTTCATTGATTCCAATTAGGGTTTTGCGGATTAATGTAATATTCCCTAAAATAATACCCCTTAAATAAAACCCCTAAATCTTTACAGTTATCGGTGTCATCTTCTTCATCCGGTATTCGGCGCCGGTTGTCTCGCAGGTGTTGTGTTCGACCTCCAATCTACATTCGGTGTTGTGTGCGCCGGTATTCGGTGTTGTGTGCGCCGGTATTCGGCGCTCTGCCGCCTAATCACCATTTCAGTATCATTCGTCATTCAGATTAGGGTATTGTTCGTCTCGCCGCTCCCCTCCGTCACTCGAGGTATTGTCAATATCAATGTAATTTCTGGTGCATTGATTCTGATTATGGTTTTCGGATTTGTGTTAATGATTTTGAAATATGTTTGAAGAATTTGGTTTGGTTGTCCATTGTTGTTGAATGTTCGTCATGCCCTGTCGAATGCAAGTTAGGCTGCAGCCATTCAATATTTTTCTGTTCATAAATGATTGGTGTTAAGGGCTATGGGGTTTTTTTTCTAAACGCACTTGTGGATGCTTGGGCATCGTATCTGAACGCACTTGAGTGGTTTAGAGGCGAAAATTCACCAAAGATCTTTTGTGTGGGTTTAATGCACGGTAAAATGGAAATACAACTCGCTATTCGGTCCCCTTTTATTATTTATTTTCGATAGCATACTACTTTTTTATTCGTTAATAGCTCTTTTGTTTTTGTGTAGAAGATAACGTTAAAAATTGTTGCAGACTTATACGCAGCTACTTTCAATTGGTGACAAAGGGGGCGTTGAGTTTGAAGAAATGTACAACATTTTCAACTACGAACTGAACAAGTACATAATATCAACAAATCACATGGAAGATTTCATAAATCTTGACATGGTTAAACACAATGTTGCCAAAGATACCGCGTATAGTTGCTAGAGGGGCGTTGGAGACTGACAATGCTATGGATGATGAGGAATAGACGATTCAAGTTGTTATTTTGATATGTTGTTCCGGACAACTATTTTGCTACACTATGTCAAAACTATATGCTACAATTTCTTTCTCTTTTTGGATATTTGAATCACTTATGTAGGGATTAATGTGTTTGACAATCGTGTCATTATTAATGTCAAAGTTCTATGTTACAATGTCAAAACTCTTTTGATATGTTGTTTCGGACAACTCTTTTGCTACAGTGAGTATAACACAACACACATTGGAAGACGATCTTTATCTTGAATGCAAATACCGTTTACCATGCATAATATGATGGATTAGTAAGTGTACTCATTACTGAATATGAACGATGTAATTTCAGAATATACATGATATAGTTAATGGATGTTTCATATATTAGGTGTTGTATTTAAAGAGCACAATCTTTACACTTGAGGAAACATAGGAAGACGATCGTTATCTTGTATGCAAGCATCGTTTACCATAGATAATATGAAGGATTAGAAAATGTACTTTATACCGAATATGAACGATATATTTTACAAAATATACAACATATAGTTGCCGGATATAGAATATTTTAGTGTGTCATATGTTAATGAGCGCAACCTGTACACTTGGGTAATGGAGTTTACACTTTCTTATTTGGTGTTTCAATACTATAAAATGTAATTGTATTACAAACAAGATTACCGGAAATAATATTTCCATATTAACGAATATAGTTATAAATATTTCTATATTACTGTAAATAATATTTCTATCAATGGTTCCTTTTTTAATTATAGTTTGTCTTCACAAAAACAGTGAGAATAACACAACCAACATAGGAAGACAAAGGTTATCTTGTATGCAAACACCGATAACCATACAAAAATATGATAGATTAGTAAGTATTCTTCTTATCGTATATAAACGATATAAGTATGGAATATAAAGGATATAGTTGCCAAATATATTCGATATAAGTTCTGGATATTATATTGTCCGTGTACCGGATTCAGATGAACGAATTAAGTGCGTATGATCGAGTAAATATTACAAGTAACACCACAGTTGGTTATAGAGTTCATTATAGTAGTTCAACGGTTACGAAATATCACATTCATCTAAGACAATTTTCACAACGTACATGATATAAAGAGTGAAACTCTTTGACACTTTCCGGTAGTAAGTACACTTTTCGGTAGTGGGTACATTTTCCTTGAATCCTGAACGACTACACAATATGCGACAATGCAATAGAGTCCCGTCTTTTGTACATACACCGGAAGATGACAAACGAACATCAAAACCGACCTCCTTAGCATACGCCTTATAAAAATCGATACCTTCCTCCGGTGTGAAACACATTCCAATACATGGATGTATGGATTCATCGTACTGTGGAGTCCAATATTTTATTTTCTCCGGTGATTATGTCATGTCTATTGCATCGTTGAGCTCTTCATTTTCCGCTGCTTCATAAAATCATCCATACTCTCCATGTTAGCATTCATGCCGAATCCATCAACATCCCAATCCCTTTCATTTCCGGAATATGTAAAAAATTCACTACAGATTTATAATTTGATAATTGAAATATAACTAATGATTACGAGTATGTTTAATGTTTGATGAGTGGGTAAACCATAACCGGTGTCATATTTGTTTTCGTAACCATGTTATAGAATGTATTCGGCGGTATAGTCACATATATTCGTTAATATGAAACCATATATTTATTGATATATTAATGTCATCGTAAAAACACAATTCACATTCAATGACGTGTTTACCTTCTTGCATTGAAGTCGAAATGTTGTTTTTCCCTACACAAATCAACCGATAAATGTGGACCTATAATGATTAAAAAACGTGAGTCTAAAATTATAATATCCAAGAATGACACGAAGACTTTCGATATGTAACCCGATCATCAAACGACAATACATGTAACACATCGACCAAGAGACACCATTAAGATGAAGGCACAAGACGAAAAAAACGGTAGCATATATGGTTGATTTTATGGTTAATTTTCCGGCGACAAAGGTTAGAATGTAAAATGAATCAAAACGTTGAAGACAAAACGTGTGGTTGATGATGGTTAGAATATAAAATGAAAACGAATCACTTACTTTGAATTATTTCGGCGAAGATATGGTTGATTTTCCGGCAACACAGGAGACAAAACAGTAGCAACAAAACGTTGAAGACAAAACGGTAGCAGCAAAACGTGTGGTTGATGATGCTGAATAATCTGATATGGGTAGTGCAACTTTGAAGATATTCTTTATTATACATATCAAATAATTGGAAGATTCTGTAAATTGTAACTACCTAAAATAGTGGAAAAAGATATTATTTAGAATTATTAAAAAAATAAAGAAATTACCTTAACTGGGAGAGTGTTTTACACACTACAATTAGGAGAGTGGTTTGGCTTTTTCAGAGAATATTTGTGTAAAATATCAGCCATTGGATTAATCAGATCAAGGGTTATTATTTGTCTTCATTGAACACTATAAGGGTTGTTTACATATGAGTCAGTATCTATATATATATATATATATATATATATATATATATATATATATATATATATATATATATATATATATATATATATATATTTTCGAGATCCTCAGAAGGGTGATGGATTTCCGTACACACTATCCCAAAACAGTTGTACACTTTTTCAAACCAAAATCCTTTTGAAAAGTCAGACCTCTTTTGGGTTTTGTTTATTTATATATTCGACCTTTATCACAGATTGCAAGTGCCGTTGTTTTCAACCTAAGACTCTAATACCATCTTTGTAACACCCCGAATCCGCGGGACTCGAGGCATCACTAGGCTAGGATCTCACAATGGATCCTGACCCTAGTCTGACAACAAGCTCACTGGATCTTACAACAAGACACATATAGATTAAAACCAAAACATCAAACTGTATAAATATATACAAAAAAAAGTTTACAAAAGCATCACTAAGTACAAAACAACAATCCATACATATACAAAATATCCCATACTCCCTCGCATCATCCTAGTGTACGGAAGCCCTCAGCGGATCGCCCATCTGGCTCACTCTGCAGTCCTCCTAACCTGCAGATCATCTACAACACGGTATAAACTGTTAGCTAACCATTTATATATAAGATAATGCATAAGCACAAACACAGGTCATGGAATCATAAACAAATAATCATGTTATCACACATTTACCCGTTTAATTATCTTTATAGCATCATGCACTCAAGATATATATATGAAAATATGTGACACGAGGAATATATCATCCTTGCCTCTGGGTACCATATCTATCTGGAGTAGTATCGGAACACTTCATGTGTACCCTAAGGGACTGTTGAAGTGTCCATCCCATATACCAGTAATGGCCTGACCATAGAGAACCTCCTAGACTCCTTACAGTATTAAAGGGAAAGGTTATCACTGCCACTGCAAGGGGGCTATGTAACAAACGATAGGTCGGTAATAATTAATACCACATGCTATCAAGTATATAACAAACACCACTCATGCATACGTCCAATATAGGGATGGCAGCTAAGTAAGTCCTACGGACTTACCTCAACCTCAAGATAACCTCAACCACGATCAACTCCGATCCGGAGGATACCACTGCCTAATTACAAGGCATAAAGAGATATCAAATTTCCTACCAATCAAAGGGGTCACACCTAGAACCAAGGGATCCATAAGGATCATAATCAACCTATAAGCCTCACAACCAACTAAACCTCAATATCTCAACATAACTCACAATTCCTCAAATCTCAAGGTAGCATCTAATCAACATTCCTCAATCTCAATTCTAATCCTAATTTATTTAATTAACCTTTAATTAATTAATTAAAATTTGTCAAAATAACCTTTTGCCCGCAAGCAATTTCTAAACCCACCTGTCATCAGGTTTTATCTAATAAACAACCCATAAGCACCAGAATAATATAAAGACCATCATGGAATTTCCAGTAATCCATTTTGACAAGCCTAAGGTCAATTTATGTCAAATCGCAGTACGGAAACGAATAAATTCATAACTTATTCGTTACTAACCCGATTGACGATTTGAAAGAAGATTTGGAATCACAACGACGCAGGCTACGCATGGATACAATCAAATTCACCGGAATCTGAGCGATGAAACCGTCTAGGTGACATATATTAATGCATAAAATCGGTACTGATATGAAGAGAATGAAGAGAGGAATCCAGAAACAAAAACGGAGTTGAAATCGGATTAGAACCGGAGAGTAGATATGAGTTTGAAGGTTTAGAGAAATCAGAGCTTTTACGAGGAAAAGTGAAAGTAAATGAATTAATAAACAATTTTCCTTTATGTATAGCGAAGTCGATAATTATCCTTTAACCGATCCAAAGGCGGGTTGAACACCCTTCAACAAACTTCTCGAAATTGGAATAATAAATCTGGAAAGTTGTAGAGATAATTATTCCACAACTGCCTCGGAAAACGTGTTTTACTAAGCTATCTTTCTTAGCCATTAAGAAACGAAATAGCGACTATTTTGGCCGTTTTGCCTTTCCATGTTATTTCATATCTAGGATATGTCTGATGTCCTAATCATTTCTCTCAACTGCATTTTAATTAATTGGAGCTCCCAAATGCTGCAAATAACACCGGAGGGTAAAAATAATTACCCGGGGAAAAAGTGAAAAATTCCCCATAAGCCCAAAATTACGCCAGGAACATAACAGTGAGACTCTTACTCATTACTTAAGAAATCTTCGCGACTTATGGGTCATTTACTATCAAGATTAAGTTAATCAACATTAATTAGAATTCGGAAATCCTAGCTATTACACTTTGGTCCATATTCAAGTTCAATCATGTTTGGTGGTCTAGTACCTTTACAAACGTAGATTTGCTTAACTTGTTTCCTTAGACACAGATAAATAAGTGTTTCTAATGATCTAGGGATCATTTCTTCTACATGGACAAGTTGGTTTTACATGTCCCTTTTTACAACAATACCATGTGGGCATATGTGAACTCTCTTTAGCTTTAACAAAAGTGGTAGTTGTTTTTCTTGGAAAATTCATGTGATAACCAATACCACTCTTGTTAAGAGAGGACTGTTGTTCACCCATCATCCTTTCGAGATTAGCTTTTGAACGAGTGAATTGAATAAGTGCAGCCTTCTAGTCTCTACACGTCACAGTTAGATCAATATTCTCTTTCTCTAGATTAAAATAATCTTGATGTAGAGAAGAAAGATTGTCCTTAAGAATCACATTTTCCGATTCCAAGGCCTTGATACTGTCATCAAAGTCTAACTTTTCAGTGTTGAGATTTTCAACTTCTAGAGACAATTCACTTACTCGTTTCTCTTGTTTGATAAGCCTTTCTCTTAAGGCACTTATCCTAACTCTATGTTCCTTATCATATATGATAATATCTTTAAGGAATTTGGTAAGTCCTAGATTAGATTGTGACATTAGGGTACTTACCACTCCATCAGCATAGAAGTTTGGATCCTCTTCTTGATCAGCCATTAAAAATAAGTTTTCATGATCATTTTCGTTGTTTGACTCATTTGTTGAATCTGAGTCACTCCACGATGCTACCATAGCCTCCTTATTTTGATCATTCTTCCTAAAGTTGTTCCTCTTCTTTTGTGGACAATCCTTTACAAGATGATCTACTTCACCACATTCAAAACAAGTCAATACTTTAGTTTTCTTATTAGGGTTAGAAAACTTACCTTTGGGTCTTGATGATCGTGGAAATTCTTTTTTTGCGAATTGCTTCTTTATATGAATAATTCTTGCAAGACCTCTTGAAATCAAGGCGAATGGATCATTCTCCTCATCATCACTCTCTTCATCATCCGATGGAATGTTATGCTTCTTGGATCTTAAAGCAAGGTTCTTTGCGTTAGACGATGGCTCTCCATCTTCTTCACCAAGAACCATTTCATGGGCGATTAGCTTTCCAAGTAAGTCGTCAAGAGTTAATGTTGTGAGATTCTGAGCTTCTTCAACGGCGGTCACTTTTGGTCCCCACTTAGCTTTAGGCAAGCTTCTCAATACTTTCCTTACTTTTTCTTAATTTGTGAAGACCTTTCCAAGTGAATCAAGATTGTTCACAATCTCAGTGAATCGTGTGAACATCTCTTTGACCGTCTTGTTTTAAGTCATCTTGAATAATTCAAATTGCTTGAGGAAGATGCTTATCTTTGTCTCCTTGATTTGACTTGTTCCCTCATACGTAACTATAAGCTTGTCCCATATTTGCTTTGCCCTCTTGCATGATGAGACATGATTGAATTCATTTGCATCAAATCCACAATAGAGCAAGTTCATGGCCTTGTAGTTCTTTGATACACTATCCAAGTCCGTTTGAGTGAAATCAGCTTCCTTATTTTCGACTAGGACTCCTTCAACCGTGGTGGTTGGGATTTTTGGACCAGTTTGAATAATGCTCCATAGTTCCATGTCCTGATCAATAAGAAACATTTGCATTAGTGCTCTCTAATTGGCAAAGTTTTTACCGCAAAAGAGGGGTGGTCGAGATGTGGATCTTCCTTGAGTGAATCCTCCATCACTTACAAAGTTCACGATTAGTCTCACTGATGGTTAAATCAATATATGTGAGTCTAGCTTTGATACCAATTGAAGAACCGAATAGGTGAATAATAAGGATGTAAATACTCTAGAAGGGGGGTTGAATAGAGTATGGGAACTTTTTTCAATATCATATATCAAGGCTTTGAAACTAATCTCAAGGTCTTGAAATCGATCTGTGTGATTAGTGACAAAACTATTTCTCAAGGCTTTGAAGTGGATTTCAAGGCCTTGACTTTGGAACCTGCAGAAAGTTTTTAGTCACAATAAAACGCAATAATAAGTGCGGAATGTAAAAAATCGACGCAACAATATGTTTACGAAGTTCAGCCCTAACGACCTCCTCTCCGCCTAGGTTTTCCGACCCTAGGATTCTAATTATCTATTATCTGCTTTCGTGAGTCCTAGATACAACCTAGAAGAACTTCCCTTCATCTCTCAATGTAGCCTCAATGCTATGATCTAGTCAACTCTATTCTAGCAATAATAGCCTAGTTACTTCGCAAAGAAACACACTTGAGTATAACACTATATAAATATGCCAATGGAGCTCTTGTGTTTATCTCACTCTAAGGAAGTAAACTAATGTAAGCTTAAGAGGAAGATAACTTTTGGATCGATGAAGATGTTCTTGTATGATCGCTTGAAGACTTGGTTTCTTTCACTTGTTAGCTCTATCTTCATCTTCAATAAGCATCTTCATTTATAGTCTTCCATGGAGATCTTATTTTAGTCGTTGTCCCATAGCCGTTGTAAAGTCTTTATTTCTCCATAAAATTCGCTGCTTGGTTGAGCGAAATATTCTCACGTTGTTTGAGAAGTAGCCGTTGCAAGATCTTCATCTTCAAAATACTTAAAAGTTGATGGAGATCTTGAACCCTAAATCTTCTCTTCTTGGAAGTTGTTGTAGATCTTCAAGAATCTTTACCGAAATCTTCTTTCAAGCCATTGTAGATCTTCTCTTCAAACTTATTCAACCGAGATCTTCTCCTAGATCTTTGCGTTGGTTAGATCTTATCTTCGAATGCCTTCAGCCGAGATCTTCCAAGATCTTTTTGTTTGGTTAGTTGGCGTTCGAAGATCTTCTCCTATATCTTCTCTCTTAGTCGTTGTAGATGTTCACGTGTTGTAATAAAAAATTTTAGTCGAGATTTTCCCTTGTAATGCTATCCAAGACCTACACACTTAAACAAACCAAGACATGCAATCTAGAAATATAATTGATATTTGTTAGTTTATAAAACCGCATTTATATGTTAACTCTTCCATCATTTAAATAAAAACAATACATATCAAAGGTGGAGTTATCAAAGAAGAAGGCACTTATGAGGAGCACTCGGTGCAGATTCTCGTGTATGAGACTAAGAAATTGAGGAACAAAGTGTAACGCCCCCAAATGCAGGCAAAGCGTCACAACGCCAAGGAACCCGGACGAGGGTCCCCTAAGGCTTTTAAAGACAATAAGCCGAAATGATAACGATAAATGAATAAAGTACAACAAGCCCAACGGCCTTGACTTGCCAAAATAATAACAACATGAAAAATCCAAATGACGTCCCATGACATCAACCAAAAGGGTTCGAAAAACCCAATAATAAAATGACCATCAACGGTCAACAACAACCAAACTTACAAAAATGAACCGACCCAAAAGACATAAATTAAAGTTAGAAACAAGTCGTAACAGAAAAGACCACCCCAAACCCAATAGACACGACTCACGCTGGGGTCCATAACCTCTATGCTTTTGAACTGGTCATGTACGCGATTATGTTTAAAGCAAACATAACCAGTATCACCGTGGTGGTGTTAGTCTTCAACATAGACTTAAATTGTATATAAGAAATTTAATTATATAAACAAGACATGAGTGAAAAACATGAATAATGTAACATGATCTTTTAAATATCCAAGGAGATCTAAATGCTATTCATGCATTTAAAATCATCATTATTTCATAAATCAATGATAACATATATTGAATTCTCAAAACACAAACCATGCCTCACAATCCAAGTTTATTAAAACATAAACCTTATCAAAATACTCAAGTGTGAAAACAATATCTCATAAGTCCAAATCAAAATTCATCAACAAAAACAAGACTAGGACGACCATGTGTTTTATATTTTATATTTTTCTTTCGTAATCTAGAAAAGAAAGAACTAAGTTTTTCTACTCTATGAACTATATCTATTGCTTTTATGAACTAATTTCTACATTTTGTTATATTCTATCTATAATGTCTTGAAACGAACTAAATAAGACTACGTAAAGAACTAAATCCACTCGACTAGATGAACTAAATGTTTGCTGTACTAGGACTAGTTTCCTCAGTTTTTATTTTTATTTTTGAATAACCATTCATTAACATAAACAAACTTCAAAAACCATTCAAACGAACCACTTTTCTACTTCACATTTTAACAAACAGTTTGTGTTCATCGAATTCAGCAACAAAAAAATTGATTGACTAGGTCATGCAAAGTAATTTTTTGATTACCAAAAACATCACAAATTTTTATACTAAAGCGATGATGAAATGTTTTCATGCAAAACAACAACAATGCATTCAAATGCCTTACAACTCCCCAAAAAAAACACCTTTTCTCCCAAAATGAACGCGCTTACCACGCGCTTAGGAAGCCAAAGCGGTTCCGACCACCAACAAGAAAACCTAGACATCAAAGCCTCTTCTTCGCTGCCACTAAATGTGTCGGCTCTCTGCCTAGATCTCAAGCTCGGTTTTGAGAATAGACACAAGATATGGGAAGTAGCTCTAATACCATTAGAGCTACTAATTATCCTAAAACGTGAAATTTCAATACCCTTACTGAGAGTAATTCCACTGCTGACATTTGGGATAGAATCCCTCAAATCCCGCCAAAGTATGTAAATAAGGAAGCAATTAGAATAATCATTGAGGAGAACCAAGTTGGCAAGTTTGTCAAACTGGACTCTTTCTCTGAAAAAGGTAAGGGAAGCAACTTCACTAGAGTCTACATTAACCTAGATGTTGAGGGTGTGAGAAAGCAACTAGTATCTATCCCGGATGAAAATGATGAAGTTAAAGATTTTCCCATTTGGTATGAGGATTTCTCCCTAGGTTGCGGGTTCTGTGCAAGTGAAGAGCATACCTATGATTTGTGTCCCATGAGAGGAGTTAGAACATAGCCTTTTAGAAACCTAAAAGAAATCAATGCAAAGAAAGAAGGCACCGGTGGTGCAACTGATGGAAAACAATGGAACTTTGTGGGCTGAAACAAGCTCCCTAATGTCCGACATAATGAGGTGAGACCCTATCTCTCGACTCATTATGTTTGCAATAAGGAAAAGGAGGAAGATTCTTCCTCCAATTCCAAAACAAATAAAAAACAGACAGCTAAAGACAAGGAAACTGAGAATATTCAGAAAATAGAAAAGGTTAATGAGGAGACAAAAACAGAAGCCCCCAATGATCACAAAGAGAAGGAAGTCATGGAACAATCCGAACAAAATAAACCCGATGAAGAACAAACTAAGGGTGAAATCCCTAATGATGGAAAAGATGGAGAAGTAGCGGAGTCAATGCCCCCCCTTACGGTCCCGATGGAAGAGGATGACGAGTTCAACACCAAAGCTGTTGAGATTGAAAAGCATCTTAATGAGGAAAATGATCATGCTGAAATTTTGGAAGAGGAGCTGACAGTAGCCCAGTTTACTGCTTTGTTGTTAAAAAATGGGGCAATTCCTGAAGAGTTAAGGGCTACAGTTTCAGAAAATAGCTTTCACTCGGTGGAGACTAACAACACTGTCAACAAGCTTATGGATGCAATGGAAATAAACAAATCCGAAAACTCAGACTCAAGCCTAGGGAAGAGGCAGGCAGGAGGTGAAGACACGGCTTCCTCCAAGCTGAAGGGAACAAAGAAGCCAAAATTTAACTAGTCCAAATGGAACAAAATCTTTTGCAGAAACCCAGTGCACCACTGGATTTATCCAACCGGCGGAGTATTATTTCAATTCAGTTTTTATGTCTCTTATTTTCATGTTTTCCCAGAATTACTAGCATCTATATATGTCGTTTCGTGGCATGTAGTAGTACTTTCTATCTTATTAATACCCAGTGTATCATGGAGGTTTACCTCCAAATTTTCCAAGAATATGAATGGATGATGGGTCAGTTTATGTATGATACTAATCTCATTTTATTCAAATCTAAGAACAAATGGAACACCCAGCTAACTACCACATTTATTGTTGTCGAATTGCAGAAGTTTTCAAATGGAAATGTGTTTGAATGCGTTTTTGTTGTGATGCAGAGTAAACATGAGACTTGTACCTCTCCTTGGGGCAATAGATACCAACAACTGAGTAAGTTAGTAAGCAATAGCCCACAGTGGGCGTGGAATACTGATCTGAGATGGACCTTCCGTATTTTGTTTTTGAAATGGAATCTCAATTTTTTGGATTTGCAGAATCTTCTTTGTTATGCAGGTCCTTTGTTTGTAGTCGGTTGGCACTGGCTGCATCAATATTGTGATGTTGTGCGTTTCTGTTGCCTTGTACCAATTCATTTTGTTGGAATATTGATGATGTTTGAGAGATGGTTTGTTGATAATAGATTTAGAGTAAATAATAAGGTTAAAAGGAATTATAGAAAATATTTAGTGTCCTGGATACCCATTGAGTGGAATTTATATGCTGTTTGGATATGCAATACCCATTTTCTAGTAATTAATACACCTAATCAATATCTTTTTAACTGCTTTACTGCTAAGCGACGTGCCCACCATATGGGTGGTTATTCTTTGTTGTTTTGTTTTGTAGGGTTGTTTCCTTGCTATCTGGTTGGAAGTGACCTGCCCACCGTAAGGGTCGATTACTATGACCTACTCGATCACAAGCTTTACAAGGATCAAAACAGAAATAATGCTCTTTTCTCTTTGAATTTGCTAACTTTGAAAATTGATAATACAGGTCAATCACTGCAGGAAAAACAAGGGACAGAAGAACACGGCAGGAACAGAGTTGCGTGGCCTTTCGAATTGTTATTGATAGGTGACAAGAAGAATCAAATGATATGGACAACCTTGGTACGTGTTTGGGGCCAGGAATTTTACTACTGGCTAATAACAAAATCGGCCTCTTTAGGAGTAAAAAGTATTGTAATTATAAGAATAAAAGGGCGATGGTATGACTTGGATGCGAAATCCGATTTTCACATTTACACTCGAACAAATAAGCGACCGAATTCGATTGCTTGGTTTTGCAGAAGTGTTGAATGTAGAGTAGGTAAGTGGAAGATCGACGAGTTAGTAAAGTCGGAACAATTGAACAAAAAGCTCAAGAGTGATCAACTCATTAACAGAATATTATGGAGAAGTTTCTGTTCGGAATAGGAGATTCATAGTGGAAAGAATAGCAGGAAAGAAAATGAGTGTTGTATAAAAATGTATGCACAATGTATGGATCGAATTTCTTATAACCCAGATGAATTTGTCGGCTGTCATGTGTTTTCACTGGAATGGAATGTGAAGTCATTTAAGGTTAAAAAGGAACATATACTCCTTCAAAAGCATAATAGTCAAACAAGGGATGTAATAAGTAGACAAATGAAAATCTTTCAACGCAATATTAAAAAGAAATATGAAGAATCAAATTACAGGAACATACAATACACCACGAATTATTGGTCATACGAGCACCTCTGCGTAGCGGGTAGACACTTGAGCATAAACAAGACAGACCTAATCTCTTTCCAGATTAAATTTAAAAATGTACAAGGGGGAAATAATCACCTTGTACGAGTAATTATGTGGAACTTTCAAAGTGTTTCTTCTTCGTTTGAAAGTGGTAAAATAATTAGATGAATTAATGATAACATGGGATACAAATGTAAAACGAAATACATGTTCAGAATAGTGGGAAATGAACACCCAGTTTTTACCCCCATTTATAAATGAAAATTGCGTTATGGAATTGTCGGGGTACGAAGAAAAAAAACTTCTGGACCAACTTGAACCTGACATGTAAAAATGAACACATCCAAATAATCATGCTGGTTGAAACTAAAACTAAGGACAAACCGGAGGAAAGAATGTGGAAGAGCGCTGATTTTGATAAGATATGGTTTATTCCCGCCCAAGGTCTAGCTGGGGGATTGTGTCTCCTATGGAAAGAATACCAACTTAAAGGAGAAAAAGTAGAAATCATTAAAGCATCAGAAAGGTTTCTTTTAATGAAACATACCAACGCAAGTTCCAATTTTCAAGCAATGGTTATTTTCATATGCACCACCAAATGAACAAATGAAATCTGCTTTTTGGCTGCAGTTAAAAAACGAGATGAGGAGTATTAACATTCCGTTCTTCATAATTGGAGACTATAACGATTTGTTGGAGCCATCGGATAAAAAAGGTGGTGCTACAACCACGCTTAGTAGGTTCGACAGATTGACCCAGTTTTCCAACCAACTTAATCTAAGAGATCTACCAACCAAAGAGAATGAATTTACATGGAAGAAAAGGAAAGAAGGGGATAATAACACGTACAAAAAATTGGATAGAGTGATGACCTCGTTCGAAATCATTCAAGAATACCCAGGGATGCACACCAGGAATCATGCTTTCACAAATTCGGATCACTGCATGATTTCATTTATGTTCAAAAATGAACAGATAGGCCGGAAAAATAAGCCATTTAGATTTGAATCAATGTGGATGTTAAGGGATGATTGCGAAAACGTTGTGAAACAAGCATGGAGGACTCAATACCAGGGCGCAAATATGTTTAACCTGGCCAAAAAAACATGTCTGCTCAAACAACAACTAAAACAATGGAGTCGACAAAAGTTCGGCAACATAAAAAGACAACTGCTGAAAGTAGATGAGGAATTAGAAGAACTCCAAAAAATTAGTTTTTCCCAATTTGATCAAGATATCAATAACAGAATCAATAGACTGAGCCAGAAGAGAGAGTGTTTAGTAGATTTCCAACATAAGTATTGGATGCAACGAGCCAAGACGACAAATCTACAATTTGGAGATAGGAACACCAAGTTTTATCACAGAAAAGCAACGGGAAGAAGAAATAAAAAATTAATTACGACGATCACTAAAAATAATGGAGAGATCCTAGCAAATGATTTGGAAATTAACAAAGAATTTGTTATGGAGTACAAGACCAGATTTAAAGCTACATCAATTGATATGGTTAAATTGCGTAACCAACTTCAAGTTATACAAAATGAAGTATCCACTTCGGATAACATGAAGCTGGAAATGCCTTTTTCGACAACTGAAATTAAGGAAGCACTTTTTAACATAGGACCTGACAAATCTCCTGGCCCGGACGGGATGCCTGCTGGTTTTTACCAAAAATACTTGCACATCGTTGACCCAACAGTTACTACAGCGGTTACGAGTTTCTACAGAACTGGTAAAATTCTTACACAGCTAAATCATACTTTTATTGCACTCCTCCCAAAGGTTGATAACCCAACAACAACATCACACTACATACCCATTAGTCTACTTTCTACGGTATACAAAATTATCTCGAAGATTTTAGCTAAAAGGTTGAGTCTAATACTCCCAAAACTGATTCATCCGCTACAAAACGCTTTTGTAAAAAATAGAGCGATCCATGACAATGTGCTCATTGAGCACGAAATGTTTCATGGATTTAAAACACAAAGAGGAAAAGAAGGCTATATAGCCATAAAATTAGACATGGAAAAAGCCTATGATAAAGTGGAATGGGAATTCCTCAAAGCGATTATGTCCAAATTTGGATTTGGGGATAAATTCCGAAATTGGGTACAAGAATGTATTTCAACAGTTTCATATTCAATTCTAATAAACGACTCCCCTACTAATATATTTTGCCCGGAACGTGGACCTAGACAAGGTGACCCACTTTCCCCCATGTTGTTCAACTTGTGTGCGGAGGCAATTGGCTACCCAATCTCGAAAAATGGAACTAGAATCTCTTTTTTAGCTTTTGCGAACGATATAATAATTTTCACCAAAACGTCAATGCAAGCAAGTGATAGTACCCTTTTGGTACTAAAAGACTACTGCGACATCTAGGAATACAGGGCCATCTGGGAATCACTATGTCCACCAATCTAGAACAATATTTAGGATGTCCAATCATTAACGGACGAGTCAACAAAGAAATTTTTAATTCCGTGATCGTTAAAACCAAACAACAACTTACTAAACGGAAAGCGTCCTCCTTGTCTAAAGAAGGGAGAATAACGCTAATTATGGCAAATTTGAATGCAAAACCTAGCTATCTTATGCATGCATTTATGTTGCCGGGGAACATACATAGTGAATTAGACAAAATTAATAGACTTTTCTTTTAGAATAAGGGTCCAAATCACCATCCCATTATTAGTTGGGATAAGATCAGTAAACCCATAACCTTAGGTGGAACAGGAATACAAAAGGTGGAAGACATGAATAAAGCATTACAAATGAAACTATTGTGGAAAATTATGGCGGAACCGGAAAACATTTGGGTTAAAATTATAGAAGAAAAATATCTGAAAGGAACGTGCCTATGGGATTACGAATGTGGGAAAAATATGTCTTGGCAATGGAGGAACTTGACCAAACTATACAATAAAGGACTTGTCTGAGGGTCGGTGACGGAAAAACGATTAGATTTTGGAAGGATAAGTGGGTTTTGGACAAACCGCTCTAGGATGTCATAATAAATCCATAAATAAATAATAGGCCGAACTTAAGTCCGCATTCATCACCAATCATGAATGGGATCATCAAAAAGTAAATCAACTAAACACACACTTGCCAAGTACTATAATTGAGAAAATCAAGAAGTATAACCTCCCTAACAATGACATTCGAGACCGACTATACTAGGCGGGAAGCGAAGATGGCTGGTACTCCACGAAATCATCTATGGAATTTATTCAAAAAAGGAGAATAGGAGTCACCGCTGATAAAACCTGGATTTGGAAGATGGTCATCATGCCTAAAATTAAGAATTTTCTATGGAAATTAGCAATGGACGGACTACCCACTAAACAAAATCTTGACAGACAAAGGATTTCAATAGTCATGAATTGTGAATTCTGTAATCACCATACAGAGAGCGCAAAACATCTCTTTTTCCAATGTCCGAATATGATCCAAATTATCGATAATCGTAAGTTTGAAAACAATCTACAAAATATTGATATTCATAATCAAGGAATTGCAGAGGCCCTTATTGAGCTCAAGGGCCTAATCCCATCGAAGGATTTGAATCTTGTAGTGGTTATTTGGTGGAATATATGGATGGAGAGAAACCAGTTTGGATTTAATAAGACTAAACTCCCACAAAATATAAAAGCAACGGCAATTACGCAAATTGCGAGTTGGAATCAAGCAAAGTTAAAACAAAACCAAAACATCATAACGTCAAAATCAAATAGAAGAAAAAAGAAAAACATCAAGTGGCAACGACCTAAGGATGGATTTCATAAGCTTAATTTTGATGCCTCACAAAACTCAACAAATAAGAGTTCTTATGGTTTTATTATTAGGAACCAACATGCGATTCCTATTGCTTTAGGAAGTGGAAGCTATAATGCCGAGTCAGTGTTGGAAGAAGAAGCCATTGCTCTGCGGGTTGGCCTACAAAAGGCTAAGGAGATTGGAATTACAGCAATTGAGATTGAAGGGGATAATCTAATTCTCATCAATTTGATTAATTGAATTTGGAAACCCCCATGGGAACTCGAACTGATTTTAAATGACATTTCAATCATTATTTCAAGGTTCCAACATTTTACTGCTCATCATATCTTTAGGAAGATTAACACAGTTGCGGAAAAGATTGCGCTACATGGACATATTGAAGAGATACTAGTAGAGGCAATCCCGGAAGACGTCCAAGACCTCATCCGAAAGGATGCTTTAGGCCGATCAGTCTCTAGAAACTGATCTTCCTAAGTTTTTTACCATTGTATCAAAAAAAAAAAACAACAATGCATATAAATTCGACCATCAAAATCTACGAAATTAGTTCATCGAAAACTTACCTTCTTCATCTTCTCTCTTCCTTTGCTTCATTTTTCAGATGAAGTTGTGCGATAAACAACTTTTAGTTGGGATTTATTAGGGTTTCGTTGATATCTTTATATGGAGTAATGAGTAGTAGAGATTTGAGAGATAGAGAATAAAGGGGGAGTAAAGATTTTTGTGTTGCGGAGTGAGTAAACAATTTTCAGAACCCTAAAAGATGTGTGTATTACGGTAGCGTAATACAATGGCGTAGCAGAAGTGGCCCTTATCATTCATGAATAATATTTAATTGGTTGAATGAGTATTCTTGTTTTAGCAGTAGCTTACGTTTGCGTATGGAATAAGGAGTGTATGTAGAGTGACGGATAAGAATGCAAAGAATAGTTTCTCAACGGAAATGAGAATCTTGCTATCCCGTGTGACCCCCTCATTCTCCATGTTCAACCTTCCTTTTCTTAGCAGAAATGAGAACCTTGTCCTCACGTAAGCCTTCATTAACTGTATATTTGTTACATAACTATTAAGGAAATTACAAATGGGTTTTGTTAATTGTTTTAGAGGAAGTAGTGGTACAAGGGGGGGAAGGATGTGTCAGTCGCAGAGCCACCATTTCAAGGGCTTTGGTTTGCCGGAACGAGGGCTTCTCCGGTGGACGTTGCCGTGGATTCCGCCACCGTTGCTTCTGCACTAAGCTCTGCTCCCCAAATGACTCTTCCATTTCCATTTCCAATTCCAATTCTTCTTCTTCTTCATCTGGCTTGACGACTTGAGTCTTGCCTATATATGAATGTCCCTTCCGGCCGAGTTAAAAATTAAAAATAAACCACATCGCACTTGCAAAAATCGAACGCACCAAAACAAGCCTAATATTATTGTTTGTGTACCAAGTATAGTAGAGCAATGAGAAGATAAATAAGATAGCAATGATTAATGGGTGCTGCTCAGTGTTTTTGTTCCAAAACAGCCTTTGTTTTCACAGTACGTTTGGGTCCCTTGGTTGTCGATTTGAGTAATGGAATAACTTCGGAAGGCATGGAGGAATCTTAGACTCGTAGAAAAAAAGGTGAATAACAACACTTTCAAGAACACACTCCCAGGTTAGATGAATACTTGATAATCCTAAAGGAGATCATTCTGTAGGAGAGCCTGCTAGGTGTACGTGGAGAGTTCAAAAGGCTTTGTGGGTACAATGGAGATGTTATGGTTTCATTTCCTCTCCATAGAGATATGATGATAACATCTACCAAAAAAAAAAAAGATATGATGATAACAAGTGAAAGAAGGGATCTTTCGGTTCTTTTTAGTATGAGTTTCTTCCAATGTTTTATTGTAGTTGCCGGAGAATAGGGCATGTTCTCAAGGATTGCTCTTTTAAGTCAAAGGCCAAGAAGGAGAATCTGAATCATTGTGGAATGTCGTAATAAATCCAAAACCTACGTCTTTTTAAGTAATTATTTTCATGCATTTCATATCCTATTTGACATGATTTGTGTTCATATAGAGCATAAACCTTCTTATTGCAAATTGTGGCGTCTACTTCGATTTATTTTGTATTTAGGTGTTTGAGGCCAAATTTGAGAAGAAACGATGAAAGAATGCTAGAGTATGAGTTTTTATCCTCCATGAGGTCAAGCACATCATAAAAGACATCTATATGGATTGATAATCGAAATTCTGAGTCGATCTATGTTGGCAAAGAAGAATTGAAGAAAATAAGAGAAGAAGTCATCACAATGGACATATACGGTTTATGTACTAACCCATATACAACCTATATGTGAAAGCGAATGTGGTCTACAAACTGTATTTTTATTTGTTTACACATAAACCGTATTTTATACCCCATATCGTATTTGCTCTGTTGCCTCGAAATTATATGTTATCTTTTGTTTACGGGTTGGGCTTCTTATGTCCCTTAGGGTTTGATATAAACATTATAAATAGACTTTTTTAGGTCAGATTATATGATGAGGGACCATCCCCAACACCTCCTACTACACATGGACAAATCGCTAGAGCAAGGGCAAGAGCATTAAAGGAGCAAGAGTCTACATAATCTACAAGTCCTACCATGGAAGGATATATCTATCACTAGATCGACATCAAGAGCCATTCAAGAAGAGGTTTCTAACATGTAGGCATCATTAGCCTGTAAAGAGACCATTGGTGATCTGTTTGTGTTTAAGGCTTCCTTAGTCACATTGATGACAATTCCAGTCATGGAGACCAATGTGAAGGAGGCATACATGTGTGAACGGCAAGAGGAAGCCATGAAATGAAGCTTTAAAAGCTTCTAGTTAGGTATTTTATTTTAATACCTTTAAAGCTCTAAGCATTCTAAAGATATCTTTTAACTTATATTTTTTTAGGATTATTTTATTCTTTTATTGGAGGATTTTCGGCTACAAATACCTCCCTAGGTCGACAATTGTCATAAGATTTGATATATTATTTTCAGCTACATTATTTGTGAGACTCGTTCCTTCGTTTATGAGGAGTTCGTTTTATTCATTCCTATTCAATCAAAACGAGAGCATTTGGTTGAATCGTTGTGAGTCCTTGCTAGGTTGTGCTTGTGTGTGTTAATCTTCTTTCAGATTGGGTGCTCTTAGTCGATCTAGTCCCTCCTTGTGTTTGTCTCGATTGGAACACTTGTGTAAGGTTAAAGAAGGAAGGGTTGAGGTAATTCATTGTTCGGGTTTTGATCCAATTGATCAAGGTTCTTGAAAGTATATCTTGATTCTTTCATTCCTATATTAAATTCAATCCATAATTATCTTCTTAAATCTCGCCATATATCATACATATCTCGCCATTCTTTGTTCCTTTGTTTTTGTATTAATCTTGCCCCTCCAGTTATTGATTTTGCCCGGGATCAGTGCCGAGATTACCCAAGGTCGAAGCTTTATGGACTTGCAATCTTGATCCGTCAAATGTAGCCTCAACTCCGCATCAAAGTGGTATCAGAGTTAATCGGTTGAAGTTCAACTCAACTGAAGAACCATTAGATGAATAAAAAGGATAAGAGATACTCTAGAAGGGGGGTTGAATAGAGTATGGGAACTTTTCGCAAAAACCTATCTCAAGGCTATGAAACCAATTTCAAGGGCCTTGATGTCGATCTGAGCTCTTTGTGATACACTTTGATTTCAAGGGCTTTGAAACAACTTTCAAGGGCCTTGACTTTGTAATCCTGCAAAACAAAGTCAGTCACAACAAAGCAAGATAAAGTGCGGAATGTAAAAGATTGACACGAGGATATGTTTACAAAGTTCGGCTCAAATAGCCTACTCTCCATCCCAGGGTATAGCCTTAGGATCTAACTATCTATTATCAGCTTCAAAGAGTCCTAGATACAAACTAGAAGAAATCCCCTTCTTCTCTCACTGTAGCCAATGCTACGATCTAGCTTCAACTCTTCACCTTGCTATAATAACCTAGTTACTTCGCAGAGTAACACACACTCGAGTATAACACTTTTTAGATATACCAATGGAGCTCTCGAGTTTTATCTCTCTCTAGGGGATAACGCTTTTAGTGAAAGAGAGAAAGAAAAACTATTTGATCGAATGAAGATGTTTTGGTTCGCTTGAAGACTTTTGATATTTCCGTGAAAGCTTGTCTTTTTGTTCTTCAATCTCCATCTTCATTTATAGCTTTCTATGGAGAGGTCTTCTAGCCGTTGGAAAGATGACCGTTTTTAAGATGATTCTTCTTCTCCATGAAGATCGCTTCTTGGTTGAGATGAGATAGACGTTGTGGATCTTCATCTCACGAAAACACGTTGATCTATCTGCCCCTTAATCTTCTCGTATTTGTTGTGACGATAACAAATTCCTTGAGAGATGGGTCTTCGTGCTTTTCAGTTGTGGATCGTTGCAAGATCCTTTATTGGTCGGTTAAGATCTTCGTTCAATCATATCTTCTTGTTGAGCAAATCTTTCCTGGAAGATCTTCTTTGGCGCTTTGTTGGATAAGTGATTTGAATTCCTTTAGCGTGCAGCCTTGACATCTTTTGTTCCCTTGAAATGAATTTCAAGGCCCCCGTCTTTTAATCACTCTAAACTCCTTGTCTTTCCTTGCATCCGATTTCAAGGTTTTCCAAGGTCCTTTGAAGTGTCTTTCAAAACCTGCACTCAATCAATACAAACCACCAAACCCAAACCAAGCAACTCGATATATAATCAATAAATTGTTAGTGTATAAAACGACTCCATTTGTGTTTAAGTCTTCCATCATCATCACATATACACATATATAATCAAGGTGGAATTTCAATCTCCCCCTTGATGAAAGACAAAAAAAATGTTTCGTACCTGCATTGTAAAGTTAGCGATGCATATATGAATATCAAACTAACTTAAAATGCAGAATGCAGAAAATATCGAAAATGTCGGATCATTTATTTCTCCCCCTTTGTCTTTCAACAAGGGAGAAAAATAGTCAAAGCAAGGAAGTTTTAAAGGTTTACAACCCAGAAAAGTATGTCACAAAAACCACAAAAATAAATCAAGTTCCCTCAAACATCAAACTTAATCCTCCTCATAGAATCTCCTTTTTCCCTTAGATGAAGACTTTTTGTGACTCCAATCATCCATTTCACCTGCTAAGCGTCGTCTCTTTTCTTCAACTCTTCGTTTCTTAACCACCTCATATTCGATCACTGGCAGAATAGTTGGCTCAACATGAGTTGGATACAAAATAAAAGTATTCCGTACACGTCTTTTGCAATTCATCAGCACATTTTCAACTTTCTCTTGAGTATGTTGAGCTACATCTTCAGTCATGGGTAGGATCCTTCCCATAGTGGTCAGAGTAAGAGCATTCATCAAATACATTTCATTGACCTTAGCATTTATGGTAGATAATAGTTCATGATTGGCATTCATTCTTCTCTTAGTGTCAAATTGGAAATCAGACAGTTCACGATTCAGACAAACCAGTTCTTTTTCACATCCTTCTAACCTGATTTCGGGAGTAGGAGTAGAAGATGTTGGAGCTTCTTGAGTTGGAATTGGAATAGCTCCTTTTCCTTTTAAAGTCCATGTGCCTGCAAGAGTTTTCTCAATTCCTAGACGTTCTAAGCGTGTCTCATCAATCTTACCAGGAATTAACTATCGATCTTCAGAGGATGTATCAATTGTAAAATAGTCAAAGATCTTAGGAAACAAATTTTCATAAGGCAAAGGGATGGCTCACTTAGAGTTAACAAAGTGTATCATATGGTTGAGGATGAGGTTAGGTACATGTTCGCCCTAAAACGTGCGTGCAATCAAGTCTTAAATTTATAAAACTAGAATAAAAGCAAGAATCCGCAATGTACAGATCGATGTAGATTAGCAAATATTCCAGAGTATCGATCACAGGGATTTGGTGAAACAAAACCCAGTCTCAAGTTATCGAGCCAATAAAAGGTAAAGCTTTGCAAATATTGGGAAAAACAGCAACCCTAAAGATCCAGGTATCTAATTGTGGCAATCGATTCAAGATATACTAAAGAACTAAGGACAAAGTTAGGAATTGCAAAGGTATACTAAGGTAAAGTAATGTACGGTGAAGTTCCAAGACTTTATATGACCTATCTAAAGACACTCTCTATAAAGGTTGTTGAGGCTGCAGTATAGAAAGGATCTATGGACAAGAATTAAACTCAAATAACCAAACTTATAACCCAAGGATCAAAATAAACTAAAACGATTAAGGTTGTGACACTCGAAATCGAAATAGAGGATGACGAGTCTCACTACTACCTAGAAAAGGGTAAACCAAGACTAGATTAAAGCTAATCTTTAACCTTGGATCAAAGTAAAAGCAAAGCTCGTAAACTAGGGTAAACCACGGTCAGATCTTGAGAATCACGGCCGTGGAACCCCAAGAACAGGCCGTGATTTGGGTTCGTCGACGAGATCTCTCTAACTCTCAGGGTCCAATCAATTTACAATCAATCTATCATCATCTAAGCCACAACTATCAACCCTTCACCTTAGAATTGCTAAAGGGTTTTAGCCAGTAGCCATTGTCATAATATCAATATTAAAATTAAAGAGAATGAAAGATGAAAACCCTCGAATACTCATATTAACTTCAAAACCAATTCTCAAATCTGTAACACAAGAAGTAATGTTTGATGGATTCAGAATGTATAACACAAAACCTCACAAGATTTTAAGGCAAGTATGAAGAACACGTTGGCAATCCGTCTTCAATCTCAAAACCTAAGAAAGAGGTTAAACCTTCGGCGATCTTCAATCAACCCTAGGCAAGAATGCTTCAAGCAAGGTAAGCGGCCGTCAGCGTCCGTCGGCGTCTCCGCGGGATCAAACGCAAATGTTGCGAGATTTAGCGGGCATAAGCGCATATCCCCAAAACTCTCTTTTCCGACCTTTTTATAAGACGGGAAAGAAATAGCCATCCAAGCCCATTACGTAAATAACGTGGCAAATAAAGACTCGTCGAAAGATCGCCTAAATCACGGTCTCAAGGGTTTCCACGACCATGCTTTAGGGCGTGGAAATGGATTACGGTCTCTTGTGACTTCCACGACCGTACTTTAGGCCGTATAAATTACTGGAATGCTCCACGCTCATGATGCCAAGATCCACGGCCGTGGTTTAGAGCGTGGACTCTTCTACGACCGTAATTCAGGGCGTGGAAGTGTAGAATACTTGTAGTTTCCTTTGTGTCGTGACATTCTTCATCTTAGCTCCTTCCTTAGCTTCCTTGATGTGTTCCTAATCCTCGAATATGATTGATTACTCTCTTTTCTCTCTCAATAGCTCCTATTTAGCTCCTTTTCGCCTACAATCAACACAAAGCTAGTGTAGACATCCATATCGACAATAATAGAGGAACAAACTAACAATTGCTTCTAAACTTCATCCATGTACACAATAATGAGGGAAAAGCAACCAAAAGAATGTTATTTGACAAATGTGCTTAGAACACAAGTTTGAATGAAATATGCATGCAAATTCAAAACAAACCATCCTTTAGACAAATGTGCTTCTAATCAATAGATCATCCTCAAACCTTGCTTCATTCATCCGTGAAAACGCTCATATACATAAACCAAATAATGTAAAGCAAAGAAACATCATAAATCGCTTAAACTTCAAGACAAACATCATAACCTTCAAGTATTTTCAAAATCAAGCATGTGAAACTTCAATTTAGATCACCAAGTCAAATAACATTCTTTTTATCTTAAGGACTTTCAAGTAAGGTCTAGAATGCGGAAAGGAGGGAAACATATAAGGGTGTGGTGCATGAATCCGGGAAAAGGAACAACCCATTCTTTTTATTTTGATTTGCAACACCATCAACTTAGAGCTTTTCTCTTTTCTTTTTCACATTATTTTTCGACTTTACTTTTGGAAATATGGATAGAGGTGCACAAAAACCGAAGCCTGGGAGATTGGCGTTTCTCAATTTCGAGATGCCTCAAACCCTTGATGCACATACCATAATTCGTTAGGAATATCGCTCAATCCGACTTTGACAAGACACAAACACCCGGCTATGTGAATGGTGCCGAGTTACTCATCGTCATGATTGACTTCCCCAAACCTATTAATTCTATTCTTTGAATGCAAAAATTTTCTTTCATGGCCCTCCCACATCAAACATGTCAAATATCAACTCCTCCAAATTCCTGGAGAGGTAAGGGAGGCAATTACTTTCATTGTGGGGCTAAGTGATCAAAGAAAGAAGAAAGAAAATCGAATTGCCTTAATCATTTCATAAAGAAGTATAAGAACTCATCATGTGATTTCCACCTCAATTTCTCAATATGATTTAGATAGAACTTTCACATTATGAAACTTGCAAGAAAGGATAAACAACACATTCAATTTCTTTTCAATTCATTATTCCGTTTAAGCATAGAATTGTCATCAAAACTCATTTCACAAGTAAGAACTATCATAGAAGTCATCTCTAATCTTAGAAGCACAAGAACTCTTTCAAAATTTTCCAAAATTTTCAAATTTTTATGGGTTTTTCAAACTTTTTCATGCAATGCAATAATGAAATATGTGACTATGAAAATGAAACATGCAAAGTGTTATGGATAGAAGCAAGCAAGCAAATGTAGTAGAGTTATTACAACACATAGTCACACCCCACCCCATACTTAGAACATACATTGTCCTCAATGTTCGAAAAAGACATAAAGAAAAGAAGAAAAGAAAAATGAACTCACTAAAAACGATGGTGGGGCGGCTGAACTGTCAATCCTCGAGGATCATCACTGTGGTGGTGGCGGTGGTGGGAATGGGCGGAAGTCATGGCGTAGTACCACCCAAACTGCTGGCGGTAGATATCACTCATCATCTCGTCATGCTCCCCGCTCCTAGTCGCCTGCGCCTCTCTATGGATCTCCAAGTCACCGACTCGCCTAGAAAGGTCGGTAGCCCACTCCGGTAGCTGCTCATAGCAAGACGATGGCTGGCCGTACCATGCCGGTGCGTCTGGTGGAGTCGATGCTGCTGGTGCTGTTGGTGCCTGACTATACCAAGGTGGTGGAGCTCCCATCTACTCCGGCTGTGCTCCGTACCAAGTGGGCGGAGTGTCCATCCATGTCGGCCTCTCACTCACGCTAGCACGGCGAGAGGAAGAGGCTCCTGAAGGTCCAACTAGTCGTGGTGAATGCCTGGGAGGGTCAGGGAAGTGTGCCGGCTAATCCGGGAAAGTGCCAAAGTCCTGCTCATCACCTCCTCCCTCGAAATCATCACCTCCTCCTATCTCCTCCTCAACATCTACAGCCAGTACCTCATCGGGGACGTAGGGAGGTGCTACTAGCCTATTCGCATGCATAGCAGCGAAGGTTTGCTTCCAATTATGGCGTCAAGTCATAATGGAATACTCAAGGAGCCACGGGATGCCTCTACCTCCTCACTAGGGGGTACTTGGGAGGAGGAGGAAGTGTCTCTTTTCCTCTTCTTGTTCCTATTTGACTTACGCCTAGGTTTTGGATTCTTAAAATCCAAATTCCATCTTCTGCAGGGATTGTTCGCTTGATTTGTTAATTGGATCTTGTAGATGGTTGAATTTGCTTCACTTTAGGCTCAAGAATCGTTCGAATCGGACTCCGTACGAAGATTTGAGAGAGGGGGATTGGTTTCGGCGTTTAGGGCGTGGAATAGGGTTGTGGTTTGGAAATTTTGTGTTGTTTTTGTGAAGAAGGTGGTTTATATAGTGACCGTAAATTTTTTGGAAAATCACGGTCACTTGGGGTGTTCCACGGCCGTGGTTTTGTACGGAACCGTGGTTTTGGTGATTTTTCTCAGATTTTTGCAAATGACGGTCACTGTAGCTTCCACGACCGTGGTTTAAGGCGTGGAACTCTCTGTAATGTGCCAAAATCCAAGTTTTTCGTCAATTCCTTCTAACTTTTTCCTTTCCATTGCCTATCCCATTGTTCCTACATCCAAAAACACGACATACCGGGAGGTATCAAGGGCAAAAACAAAGCAAAAACGACTAAACTAATCTAATCTAAGAATGATAAACAAAAGCATAAGTGCAATACCTTGGGTTGCCTCCCAAGAAGCGCTTGTTTAAGGTCCGTAGCTAGACCGTACTTGCATTTATTCGAGTGGTAGGTGCAAACTCCTCAGCTTGGAGCTCCGGTGTATACTTCTTGAGTCGTTGACCGTTCACCTTAAAACTTCTGCTCTTTTTACCCCATACTTCAACTGCACCATGGGGAAAAACATGTTTGATTAGATAAGGTCCAGTCCAACGAGATTTAAGCTTACCTGGAAAGAGCCGAAGTCTCGAATTGAAGAGGAGAACTTGATCTCCTTCTTTGAGGTCCTTTGGAATGATATGCTTATCATGCCAATGATTTGCTCTCTCCTTATAGATCTTGGCGTTCTCATAAGCGTTTAAGCGAAGTTCTTCAAGCTCATTAAGGTCCAAAAGGTGCTTCTTGCCCGCTTCCTTTATGCTGAAGTTTAACCACTTAACTGCCCAATACGCTTTATGTTCCAGCTCCACCGGTAAGTGACAAGACTTCCCATACACAAGGTTGTATGGTGTTGTTCCTATGGGAGTCTTGTATGCAGTCCTATACGCCCATAATGCATCATCTAGTTTCAAAGACCAATCCTTCCTTGTCTTCAAAACTGTTTTCTCTAGGATTCCTATGATCTCCCTATTCAAAATCTCCACTTGTCCACTCATTTGTGGATGATAAGGGGTGGCGATCTTGTGAGTCACCCCATACTTAGCTAGTAGAGCTTTGAATCGCCGGGCAATGAAGTGAGAGCCTCCATCACTAATGATAGTCCGTGGTGTCCCAAACCTTGGGAAGATAGTTCTATTAAAGAACTTAACCACAACCATAGCATCATTAGTTGGAGAGGCAATCGCTTCAACCCATCTCGAAACATAATCTACAGCTAGAAGTATGTATTGGTTTCCACAAGATGATGGGAAAGGTCCCATGAAGTCTACTCCCCAAACGTCAAAGATCTCTACCTCCTGAATGTTGTTAAGAGGCATTTCGTTTCTCCTAGATATATTCCATGTTCTTTGATAAGCATCGCAACAGGAAACAAAGGTTTGCACATCTTTAAATAAAGTAGGCCAAAAGAATCCACATTGCAATACCTTAGCGCTAGTCTTGTTTGAGCTAGCGTGTCCTCCACAAGGTAGTGAATGACAATGACGGATGACGCTTTGCATCTCGTCTTCCGGCACACATATTCGAATGATGCCGTCTGGACCTCTCTTGAAGAGTAGAGGTTGATTCCAAAAGTATTCCCGGACATCCTTAAAGAACTTCTTCCTTTGCGCATAGGATAGTCCGGGTGGTATTTCCTGACAAACCAAATAGTTAACAAAATCAGCAAACCATGGTTCGTTACCTTTAGTTATCTTGTCGATGCACTCCTCTATGATGTGTAAATGCTCGTCCGGAAAGGAGTCATCTATAGGTAGGTTGTCGTCTTCTAGATGTGGTAGACGACTCAAATGATCCGCAACAGAATTTTCCGAACCCTTCTTGTCACGGATCTCTAGATCAAATTCTTGTAGGAGAAGAATCCATCTAATCAGTCTTGGTTTCGCATCCTTCTTTACAAGTAGATACCGGATCGCAGCATGATCCGTGTATACAGTCACCTTTGCACCTACAAGATAAGAACGAAACTTTTCAAAGGCATAAACAATAGCTAGAAGTTCTTTTTCAGTAGTGGCGTAGTTAAGCTGCACTTCATCTAGCGTCTTGCTAGCGTAATAGATAGCATGGGTTCCCGCCTTCCTTCTTTTGCTCAAGCACAGCTCCTATAGCTACGTCACTTGCATCACACATAACCTAGAATGGAAGATTCCAATCCGGAGGTTGGATGATCGGGGCTGAGATTAGAGCTTCCCGAATCTTATGAAATGCATCTAAACAATCCTGCGAAAAATAAAAAACTGCATCCTTCATCAATAGATTAGTAAGCGGTTTTGATATCTTAGAGAAATCCTATATAAAACGTCTATAAAATCCAGCATGTCCTAGAAAGCTTCATATCCCCTTCACCGAAGATGGAGGAGGGAGCTTTTCTATGGTTTCTATCTTAGCCTTATCTACCTCAATCCCTCTACTAGAGATCAAGTGTCCGAGTACAATGCCTTCCTTCACCATAAAGTGACACTTCTCCCAATTAAGAACTAGCTTAGTGTCTTCACACCTTTGTAGCACAAGAGAAAGGTTAGAGAGACAGTTATCGAAAGAGGAACCATAAATAGAAAAGTCATCCATGAAAACCTCCATGATCTCCTCTATGTACTCCGAGAAGATAGCCATCATGCACCTTTGGAAGGTGGCTGGGGCGTTGCAAATCCCGAACAACATTCTACTATAAGCTAGCGTACCCCATTGGCACGTGAATGTGGTCTTCTCTTGATCGTCTGGATGAATCGGAATCTGAAAGAAGCCATTATAACTGTCAAGATAGCAAAAATGAGAGTGTTGTGCTAACCTTTCAAGCATTTGATCAATGAAGGGTAATGGGAAGTGATCTTTTCTAGTTGTGTTGTTTAGCTTTCGGTAATCAATGCTCATTCTCCATCCAGTTACGGTCCTTGTAAGAATGAGCTCATTGTTCTTATTGGTGATAACCGTCATTTCTCCCTTCTTTGGAACAACCTGTACGGGACTCACCCACTTGCTATCGGAGATAGGGTAGATGATACCTGCATCAAGTAGTTTAGGAATTTCCTTCTTGACAACCTCCTTCATGATCGGATTTAACCGTCTTTGAGGTTGTCGTGAAGGTCTAAAGTCTTCTTCTATTAGGATCTTATGCATGCATAATGAAGGCTTAATTCCTACTAGATCCTCTATAGTGTAGCCTAAGGCTTTCCTATGTTTCCTTAGAACAACCATAAGCTTACTATGTTCATCTTCACTTAGATCGGAACTAACAATTACCGGAAAAGTAGAATTAGTTTCTAGAAATGCGTACCTTAGATGTATGGGAAGCGATTTCAATTCCATCACTATTGGAGTCTCTAGTGGCTCTTGAGGAGTATCCAATGCTTCCTTAGAAGTCTCTAAGGGTATAGAATATGTTGAAGAAGACTCAAGAGCATTGGTAGAAAGAATGTAATTGTTCTCAGATTTTCCCAAAATTACGGCACCTCTGTTTCTTCCACGGTCGTGGTTTAGGGCGTGGAAGTCAATTACGGCACCTCTGATAGTTCCACGGCCGTGGTTTTGTCCGTGTAACTTACTGGAGTCCTCTGAATAGCTAATTACGGTCATGTTGGTGGGAACCACGGCCGTGGAATAGCACGACTGGCCGTGATTCCTCACGTTTTCTGACCCATCGTAGAGTTTTTCAAACTCTTCTTCATGCACTTCCTTTAGCTCCTCTAAAGCTTCAATTTCCTTATTGCATTCCTCTTCCTCTCCTTTCTCCATAATGCTCATAGTGATCACCTTTTGCAATGGATCCTTGAATAGAATCGAGCTTACTTCCTCTATAGATGCCTCTTCATCATGGATGTTGAACATATCTTCTCCAAGAGTTGGCTCTTTCATCATAGTGGAAAGAACAAACTCTACTTTTTCCTCTCCTATGTCGAAGGCGAGTCTAGCATTCTTGCAATCCACCATACAACCGGATGTTGCAAGAAACGGTCTTCCGAGTATGATCGGGACCGGACTATCTGCAGGAATGTCAAGCACAACAAAATCTATTGGAACATAGAACTTACCAAGCTTGATCGGGACGTCTTCAATGATACCGACGGGACGAGTTATGGATCGATCCGCCATGTATAATGTCATCTTCACTAGTTTAGGTTTTCCTAAACCGATCTTCCTGCATAAGGCAAGCGGAATGATGCTAAAGCTTGCTTCTAAATCACATAATGCATCATATGTGACATCTCCTACTCCGATTGGAACACAAAATGACCCCGGATCCTTCAGCTTTGGGGGCATCTTTTCCTTCATCATTTTGATGAGATCCGACAATTCCGAACTCATCTTGACTTCTCCAAAGTCTTCCAGTTTCCGCTTGTTAGAGAGGATCTCCTTTAAGAACTTTCCATAAGTTGGCATACCTACAATTGGATCAATGAAAGGTATATTAATTTGCAGTTTGCTCATGAGTTCAATGAACTTACCGAATTGCTTGTCTAGACGCGCTCTTGCTCTAGATTGTGGGAATGGTAGTGGAGGTTTGTAAGCTAGAGGAGGAATGTAGATGTCTTTCTTCTCCTTCCCCTTTTCTTTCTCCTTTTCGACGGGAACTTCAACAAACTTAGGTTGCGGGTCGGTGGTTTTTGCTCCGCTCCTAGTTGTGATAGCCATCACCCTTCCTTTCGGGTTATCCTCCGTCTTTCCTGGAAGTTTTCCTTGGTTTCTAGGAACTTCCTCAGCATTGCTGAACATTTGGTTTTCTAAAACCTTTTGAGCTTTATCAACCTTAGTGATGTGACTCTCTAGCCCTTGAAGCTTTCCCAAGATCGTTTCCAGCATGGGATCGGGCTTCTCTTTCCCTGAAGTACTTCCACTATTAGATGTTTGCCCATGGCTTTTCAAAGGAATGGAAGAAGAAGAAGAAGATGGTGGAGTTAGTGAATTTCCAGAATTGGGATAAGAATTACCGGAATTTTGTTGTTGGTTGGAACGCCAATTGTTGTTGTTTGAATTCCTATTGTTGTTCCAATTATTATTCCGATTGTTGTTGTTCCAATTGTTCCGGCTGTTGCGATTGGTGTTCTCATTCCCATTATGGTTATTGTTGTTTCCTAAATAACCAACATCTTGCTCTTTAGGCTTTTGAAAGCTAGCTTTGATGACTTCCTTCAATTCTTTAATCTCGGTGTTGAGGGAAAAGATTTGAGTTTGAGCAGCTTGTGTTAGCTTTGCTCCTTTCTCTACTCGATTAGCTTCCGCCTTCCGGTGAGAGTACTTCTCAATGACTCGGGCTTGCTTCTCAATGAAGTCTCAAGTGTCCTCTTCCCTCATGTCCATGAATGTGCCACATGAAAGGGATTGGAGCTTGAATTGTGTTTCCACATCCAACCCCTTATAGTATATTTCCAATAACTCCAATTTAGAAATGCCATGGTGTGGGCAATCCAATTGTAAATCCTGAAATCTTTCCCAAGACTGAAACAAAGTTTCATTAGATCTCATTGAAAAAGCATTGATTTTACCTCTCAACTCCGCCGTCTTGGATGGCGGAAAGAAATTGGTTAGGAACTCCGAAGATAGATCATCCCATGTGTTGAGTCTTCCATTAGGAAGAGTTTGATACCAAGATAAAGCTTTCCCTTTTAAAGAGAAGAAGAACGGATTGATCTTGTAATTGTTGGTGGTTGCATTCTTTGGCTTCATTGTCTCCATCAAGATCTCAAAATTCTGTAAATGTTGATGTGGAGATTCAACACTCGTTCCTCCAAACTAGCTTTGGCGAACGATGGTAATAACTTGTGGGTTAAAATTAAACCCCTGAATATCGTCAGCATCAAAATTCACACCTAGGCTACGTGGTTGCTGAATCGGATCCATCCTTTGGCCAAGAGTTCTTGGCTCTTCATCTACACGAGCGGCTCTCGCACCCCCAGCTGGGGTATGAGGAATAGCGGTTGGTAATGGACCAACCCGGACTGGATTGATCGTTGGATCAATCTCCTCTAGTGCTAGCATATCCGGATCGAATTCCTCATCATTGGATGATTCCACTCTAATGGACTTAGTTGGCTTCTTGACCTTCTTCTTCTTTTTAGAATCATTCAGCTCCAACTTCATGTCCAACATCATAGCCCTGAGTTCATCAATTTGGAATTGATGACTCGTTTCCGCATCTAAACGAGCTTTATCACTCAACTTAAGTTGATGTTGAGATTCGTCTAATTCCGCATGTAAATCTCTCTCTTTATTTTCAGCCATCTTTCTTTCCTTGGCTTTCTTCCTAAGAGTTTTCTCAAGTTCCGGATCAAAAGGTACGAGGTCTTTGTTGGATCTAGACATGCGCATATACCTAAAAGAGCCTGCAAATGACACTCACAGGAGATATCAAATAACAAGAGCAAAGCTCCCAAGCTCGACAACCGAAAACCGAAGTTTGGTTTAGACCAAATCCCCGGCAACGACGCCAAAAACTTGTTCGCCCTAAAACGTGCGTGCAATCAAGTCTTAAATTTATAAAAATAGAATAAAAGCAAGCAAACCCGCAGTGTACGGATCGACGTAGATTAGCAAATATTCCAGAGTATCAATCACAGAGATTTGGTGAAACAAAACCTAGTCTGAAGTTATCGAGCAAATAAAAGGTAAAGCTTTGCAAATATTGGGAAAACAGCACCTAAAGATCCAGGTATCTAATTGTGGCAATCGATTCAAGATATACTAAAGAACTAAGGACAAAGTTAGGAATTGCAAAGGAATGCTAAGGTAAAGTAATGTAAGGTGAAGTTCCAAGACTTTATGTGACCTATCTAAAGACACTCTCTATAAAAGTTGTTGAGGCTGCAGTATAGAAATGATCTATGGACAAGAATTAAACTCAAATACCCAAACTTGTAACCCAAGGATCAAGATAAACTAAAACGGTTAAGGTTGTGACACTCGAAATCGAAATAGAGGATGATGAGTCTCACTACTCAATAGAAAAGGGTAAACCAAGACTAGATTAAAGCTAATCTTTAACCTTGGATCAAAGTAAAAGCAAAGCTCGTAAACTAGGGTAAATCACGGTCAAATCTTGAGAACCACGGCCGTGGAACCCCAAGAACAGGCCGTGACTTGGGGTCGTCGACGAGATCTCTCTAACTCTCAAGGTCCAATCAATTTACGATCGATCTATCATCATCTAAGCCACAACTATCAACCCTTCACCTTAGAATTGCTAAAGGGTTTTAGCCAGTAACCATTGTCATAATATCAATATTCAAATAAAAGAGAATGAAAGATGAAAACCCTTGAATACTCAATAAAACTTCAAAACCAATTCTCAAATCCGTAACACAAGAAGCAATGTTTGATGGATTCAAAATGTATAACACAAAACCTCACAAGATTCTAAGGCAAGTATGAAGAACAGGTTGTCAATCCGTCTTCAATGTCAAAACCTAAGAAAGTGGTTAAACCTTTGGCGATCTTCAATCAACCCTAGGCAAGAATGCTCCAAGCAAGGTAAGCGGCTGTCAGCGTCCGTCGGCGTCTCCGCGGGATCAAATGCAAATGGTGCAAGATTTAGCGGGCGTAAGCGCGGATCCCCAAAACTCTCTTTTCCGACCTTTTTATAAGACGGGAAAGAAATAACCGTCCAGGCCCATTACGTAAATAACGTGGCAAATAAAGACTCGTCAAAAGATCGCCTAAATCACGGTCTCAAGGGTTTCCACGACTGTGGTTTAGGGCGTGGAAATGGATTATAGTCTCTTATGACTTCCACGACCGTACTTTAGGCCGTGTAACTTACTGGAATGCTCCACGCTCATGATGCCAAGATCCACGGCCGTGGTTTACAGCGTGGACTCTTCTACGGCCGTAATTCAGGGCGTGGAAGTGTAGAATACTTGTAGTTTCCTTTGTGTCGTGACATTGTTCATCCTAGCTCCTTCCTTAGCTTCCTTGATGTGTTCCTAATCCTCGAATATGATCGATTACTCTCTTTTCTCTCTCAATAGCTCCTATTTAGCTCCTTTTCGCCTACAATCAACACAAAGCTAGTGTAGACATCCATATCGACAATAATAGAGGAACAAACTAACAATTGCTTCTAAACTTCATCCATGTACACAATAATAAGGGAAAAGCAACCAAAATAAGTGCCTAGAATATCGCAATATTTCATGCTAACAGTACATCAATGTCTAACCCAGACATAATCAAATGAATTAGCTCTAGGGGTTGATCAGTCAAAAGTTCTCTTGAGTTTGCACTAGGAACAACACATCAAACCAGAATGGTAAACACAATTTTAGCATCTAGGGTTAGAGAAGTATGAGTAAGCTGGCGTGAGGTTGAATTGGGAAGTAGAAACTTCTCCTTAGCAAGACAAACACTCTCTGATCGTGAGGGATGATTAAAACAATATTTGTAGGAATTTCAAATATCTCACTTAAAACAGAAGAAGTGAGTGAAATTAAGGTACCTTTGACAGAAGATTCAAGAGTGACAACTCCTTTGTCCCGTTTTGTGACGAGATTGAAATAGAACATCCTTGTGAGCCTTGGGAAAGCGAAATCTCCAGGGTTTAGGATTTTCCAAACTATTGAACTCTTGAGCTTGTTAATGCACGGGATCTGAACAGTTTCGAGAAATGCAGTATCCACCAGATCACATATACAAAGAGGTCTATTGTGAAAGCCATCAAGCCAAGATCCTGAGGCTTGAAAATTGATGAACCAAGATGTGGGAAGACCGGTCCTCTGAGAGATGTCCAAATCCTCAGAAGGTGTTTCTTCTTTTGCAATCGAGAAGATTTGAACAAATTTCTTTTTAAGGGCCTGAGGAGCAGATTTCTTACTTCTGGGAGCCATGGATGATGTTGAGAGAGAAAACAAGGGGTTTTTGAAAAAGGGTTTCCGTAAAGGAGGAGAATGAAAAAGATAGGAGATTCTGGTCTTTTAAAAGAATGCAAATAATAACTAGATTTTGAAAAGATCAGCTCTTTAAAGACGAAAAAAAAACTTTTCCAATAAAAACTCAACAAATCTTTTTCAATCCTTTGAATAAAAAATTTGAAAACATAAAAACAATTTAAGGATTAAAAATTTAAGAGATATTAACCCTTAAATAGATTCGTATTTCTTAATTTACCCTTGAGTCTCATTTCAAGGTCCTTGAATTGTTTTTCAAGGCCCTTGAAAAAGATAATTGGGCTGCATACGAAGGAGAAAATAAAATAATTTACTCCCCCTACGTTAATGCTTTCTTCTTCAACATACCAAGCTCCAATCTAATAAAATTAAATTGCTCTTCAGGAAGAGGCTTGGTATAGATATCTGCAAGCTGCAAGTTAGTAGATATAAAAGAGATCGAAACATCACATTTCTCAACATGATCACGTATGAAGTGATGCCTTACATCGATATGCTTAGTCCTTGAATGATGCACAAGATTTTGGGTTATAGAAATAGCACTAGTATTATCACATTTTATAGGAATACCTTTCAACTCAAAGCCAAGATCACGAAGTTGTTGAGCAATCCATAGAATTTGTGCACAACAGGCTCCCGCAGCTATATATTCAGCTTCGGCTGTGGATAGGGCGACAAAACTTTGCTTCTTGAAGTTCCAACTAATTAGGGATGACCCTAAGAAATGAAAACATCCAGAAGTGCTTTTCCTATCGACCTTATAACCTGCAAAGTCTGCATCTAAATAGCCAACAAGGTGAAACGAGCTTTGAATTGGGTACCATAACCCTAGATCCTTAGTGCCATTGAGATACCAAAAAACTCTTTTTCACGGCTATCAAGTGTGACTCTTTAGGATCAGCTTGAAATCTTGCACACATGCTCACGCTAAACATAATGTCAGGTCGACTAGCAGTTAAATACAACAATGAACCGATCATACCTCGATACTCCTTTTGTACTACACTTTTGCCATCTTTGTCATGGTCAAGCGAAAGTGTTGACCTCATAGGAGTCTTTGCGACCTTAGATTGATCCATTTTATACTTCTTAAGCAAGTCCTTTCTTTGCTTGTGTAACTTAAAGTCCAAGAAAGAAATTTATTTTGTATGATTTTGCCACTTTCATACCTCGATACTCCTTTTGTACTATACTTGCTTTGATTGAGAAATTTTTCCTTTCTTTGCTTGTGTAACTTAAAGTCCAAAAAAGAAATTTAGCTCACACATTAAGCTCGTTTCAAATTCTCTGCACATAATATCTGAAAATTCCTTGCAAAGGGAATCATTAGTAGCACCGAATAATATATCATCAACATAGATTTGTACTACTAATATATCGTTGCCTCTAGTTTTGATAAATAAAGTTTTATCAATCAAACCTCTTTTGAATTTGTTTTCAAGAAGATACTTGGACAATCTTTCATACCAAGCTCGAGGAGCTTGCTTAAGACCATAAAGAGCTTTGTCCAGTTTAAAAACATGATCAGGAAATTCATCATTTCAAAACAAGGGGGTTGGGCAACATAGACTTCTTCTTCTAAGAAGTCGTTTAAGAAAGCATATTTTACATCCATTTGCAATAGTTTTATACTCATGAAAGATGGAAACGCGAGTAGCATACTATGGATTCTAACCTAGCAACCGGAGCAAAAGTCTCCTCATAATCAATACCTTCTTCTTGGTTATAGCCTTGTGCTACAATTCGTGCTTTATTTTGTATGATTTTGCCACTTTCATCCAACTTATTTCGAAAGACCCATTTTGTGCCGATGACGGATTGATGTTTTGGTCTTGTAGTAAGAGTCCAAACCTTGTTTCTCTCAAACTCATTTAGTTCATTTTGCATGGCAATGATCCAGTCGGGTTCTTGAAGAGCTTGAACATAATTCTTTGGCTCAATAAGAGACACGAACGCAGAGAAAGCACATAGATTGTTTGCTTTAGATCGAGTTTGAACTCCTGCGTTTGGATGTGAGATCACATTCTCTTGTGGATGGTATGAAGAGTGTTGAAATTTTCTTTGTTTGTAAGATGGAGAAGATCCTAAAGGTTGAGCCTCATATGTTTGACTAGATTCAGGTACCGTTGATGTATTGCCCTTGGATCCTATCTCAAGGCCTTAAAGTTGGGTTTTAAGCCCTTGAAACGGAATTCTGACATCGCAGTTTTCTATTTCAAGGTCTTGAAGATGTGTTTCAAGGTTTTGAGGGTTTTCTTCTGTATCTTGAATCTTTACTTGCATATTCTTTTCTTGATCTTTAGGATCTTCATCTTCATCCGAATTTTGATCTTCTCGTTGATTCAGATTAAGATCTGCAAAACTTTCACTCAAATCACCATCATTGCTTTCATAAAAAATAACATGAATACTTTCCTCAACAATTTTGGTATGTTTGTTATAAACACGATACGCTTTGCTATTTGAAGTATATCCAATGAATATAGCTTCATCACTATGTGCATCAAATTTCCCAAGATTATCTTTGTCATTGTTATGAACAAAACAAGTACATCCAAAAGGTTCGAAATATAAAATATTAGGTTTTCTTCCTTTAAATAGTTCATAAGGAGTCTTCTTTGAAATAGGGCGAATTAAACATCTTCTTAAAATGTAATTAGCATTGTTTAATACTTCAGCCCAAAAACTTTTTGGCAAACTGTTTTCTAAAAGCATAGTCCTAGACATATCCTTAAGAGTGCGGTTTTTACGTTCCAAAACTCCATTCTGTTGAGGAGTTCTAGGAGCTGAAAAGTTATGTGAAATACCATATTTTACACAAAACAAATCAAATTTTAGTTGATCAAATTCTCTACCATGATCACTTCTTATACAAACGATTGGTAGGTTTTTCAAAGTTTGCAACTCCTTACATAATTTTGAAAACTCAAACAATGCTTCAAAATTTTCTCGTAGGAACGAAATCCATGTGAAACGAGAGAAATCATCCATAATAACAAGGATGTACTACTTGCCTTTGGGAGATTTGACACGCATAGGTCCACAAAGATCCATATGTAAGAGTTCAATGGATCGAGAAGAACTTACAACTTTCTTAGGTTTGAATGAACCTCTTGTTTGTTTACCTTGTGTACAAAGTATTGTTTGATTCAGAAAAATGTGAAGTTCAAGACAAAACTACGGGTGACATTGTGTACAAGCTTTACATAGTTCATCTACCTTGAAATTTAGGTTTGGCAAATTGCGTACCAAATCTTTTGAAAGTAGCTTATGCATTGTGTGCATACTTGCGTGACCAAATCTTCTATACCAAAGCCTTGGATCATCAGTCAAGGACTTGAGACATTTTAGCTTAGTTCCTGAAACTTGGTTAGTACTCATAGAATAAACATTGTTACATCTAGGAGCAGTAAGCACAATGTCACCCATCGTTTTGTCTTGAACTTCACATTTTTCTGAATCAAACAATACTTTGTTGCCCTTATCACATATTTAAGAGATGTTAAGCAGATTATACTTTAAGCCATCAACCCAATATACATCATCAATGAAGTTAAATGAATTATAACAATTTTACCAATGCCAATAATATCACACTTTCCTTTATCACCAAGCGTAATAGTTCCAGATGATTGCTTCTTTAAATCTGAGAATAGTGAGTTTTTTCCAATCATGTGTCTTGAGCAACCACTATCTAATATCCATTTATGCTCCTTTACCTTGGTGATATACTGCAAAACAAAAAACATCAACCTTTCCGGGTCGACCAAATGGCATATTTTGGTCCATATTCAGTTTCGATCATGTTTGGTGGTCTAGTACTCTTAGGAACCCAAATTTGTTTGACCTGTTTTCTTAAACATAGAGGATATGCGTTTCTAATATTATAAGGGTCATTTCTTCTATATGGACATGTAGATTTAACATGACCCTTTTTACAATAGTAGAAGCAAATAGTCATATGAATACTTCATTTGGCTTTGACGAAAGTGGTAGTTGGTTTTCTAGGAACGCTCCTATGATAACCTATACCATTTTTGTTAAGTGATTATTGTTGTTCACCCATCATTCTCTCAAGATTAGCTTTTGAAAGAGTAAATTTAACAAGTGCGGCCTTCTGGTCTTGACACGTCAAAGTTAGATCAACTTTCTCTTTCTCTAGATCGATATAGTTTCGATGAAGAGAGGAGAGGTTGTCCTTGAGAATCGCATTTTCCGATTCCAAAGCCTTGATATTGTCATCAAGGTCTACCTTTTCTGTGTTAAGATTTTCAATCTCCAAAGACATCTCACTTAGTTGTTTTTCTTGTTCAAAAAGCTTTTCTTTTAGAGAATTTATCCTTATTCTATGTTTCTTATTACATATAATAATATCTTTAAGGAATTGTTTTAGGTCAGATTCAGGTTGAGACATGATAGTACTTACCACATTATCAACGTAGAGATTTGAATCTTCTTCATGATCGGTCATGAGACACAAGTTTGCTTGTTCTTTTTTGTCTTCAAATTCATTTGAGGATTCTTCATCACTCCATGAAGTTACCATTGATTTCTTCTTTTGATCATTCTTCTTGAAGTTGGTCCTCTTCTTTTGTGGACAGTCCTTGACAAGATGATCAGTTTCACTACATTCAAAACAAGTCAGCACTCTAGTTTTCTTGTTAGAGTTAGAAAACTTACCTCGGGGTTTTGATGTTCGTGGATATTCTCTATTGTTTGTAGATTGTTTCTTTATCTTGAGAATTCTCGCGAGACCCTTAGAGATCATGGCTATTGCATCTTCTTTATCATCACCATCACTATCTTTCTCTTCTGATGGTAATTCATCCTTTCTTGATTTTAATGCCAAATTCTTAGTGTTGGATGGGAGCTCTCCATCTTCTTCACCAAGAACCATTTCGTGAGTGACGAGTTTTCCAAGGAGGTCATCAAGAGGAAGAGTTGAGAGATTCTGAGCTTCTTCGATGGCAGACATCTTTGGTCCCCACTTGGCTTTAGGTAAGCTCCTTAGAACCTTCCTAACTTTTTCTTCATTTGTGAAGACCTTTCCTAGTGAGTCCAAGTTGTTCACGATCTCAGTGAATCTTGTGAACATTTCTTTGACTGGTTCATTTGGATTCATCTTGAATAGCTCGTATTGTCTGAGGAAGATGCTAATCTTTTTTCCCTTAACTTGACTTGTTCCTTCGTATGTGACAACTAGTTTGTCCTATATTTCCTTTGCACGCTCGCATGATGAGATGCGGTTGAATTCGTTGGCATCTAATCCACAGCAGAGTAAGTTCATAGCTTTGTAGTTCTTTGACACACTGTCCAAGTCCGCTTATGTGAAGTTAGCTTCCTTCTTTGGGACTTGGACACCTTCAACTGTCGTAGTTGGGACTTTGGGGCCATTCTGAATGATGCTCAATAGTTCCATGTCCTAATCAATAATGAACATACGCATGAGTGCTCTCCAATGGGCAAAGTTGTTGCCACGGAAGAGTGGTGGTCGAGATGAGGATCTTCCTTGAGCAAAATCCTCCATCACCTACAGGATTCATGATTAGTCTCACTGATGGTTAAATCGGTATACATGAGTCTAGCTCTTATACCAATTGAAGAACCGTTAGGTGAATAACAAGGATAAAAGATACTCTAAAAGGGGGGTTGAATAGAATATGAGAACTTTTTGCAAAAACCAATCTCAAGGCTTTGAAACCAATTTCAAGGGCCTTGATGTCGATCTGAGCTCTTTGTGATACACTTTGATTTAAAGGGCTTTAAAACAACTTTCAAGGGCCTTGACTTTGTAATCCTGCAAAAAAAAGTTAGTCACAACAAAGCAAGATAAAGTGTGGAATGTAAAAGATCGGCATGAGGATATGTTTACGAAGTTCGGCTCAAATAGCCTACTCTTTGTCCCAAAGTATAGCCTTAAGATCTAACTATCTATTATCAGCTTCAAAGAGTCCTAGATACAAACTAGAAAAAATCTCCTTCTTCTCTCACTGTAGTCAATGCTACGATCTAGCTTCAAATCTTCACCTTCCTATAATAGCCTAGTTACTTCGTAGAGTAACACACAATCGAGTATAACACTTTTGAGATATACCAATGGAGCTCTTGAGTTTTTTCTCTCTAGGGGATAACACTTTTAGTGAAAGAGAGAAAGAAAAACTATTTGATCGAATGAAGATGTTTTGGATCGCTTGAAGACTTTTGATGTTTCCATGAAAGCTTGTCTTTTTGTTCTTCAATCGCCATCTTCATTTATAGCCTTCTATGGAGAGGTCTTCTAGTCGTTGGAAAGATAACCGTTTGAAGATGATTCTTCTTCTCCATGAAGATCGCTTCTTGGTTGAGATGAGATAGACGTTGTGGATCTTCATCTCCTGAAAACACGTTGATCTCTCTGCCCCTTAATCTTCTCGTATTTGTTGTAAAGATAACAAATTCCTTGAGAGAGGATCTTCGTGCTTTTTGGATGTGGATCGTTGCAAGATCATTTATTAGTCGGTTGAGATCTTCGTTCAATCATATCTTCTTGTTGAGCAAATCTTTCCTGGAAGATCTTCTTTGGCGCTTTGTTGGATAAGTGATTTGAATTCCTTTAGCGTGCAGCCTTGACGTTTTTTGTTCCCTTGAAATGAATTTCAAGGCCTCCGTCTTTTAATCACTTTAAACTCCTTGTATTTCCTTGCATCCTATTTCAAGGTCTTCCAAGGTTCTTTGAAGTGTCTTTCAAAACCTGCACTCATTCAATAAAAACCACCAAACCCAAACCAAGCAACTCGATATATAATCAATAAATTGTTAGTGTATAAAACCACTCCATTTGTGTTTAAGTCTTCCATCATCATCACCTATACACATATATAATCAAGGTGGAGCTTCATCAACCATACATCACGGTTTGAGTATTTTTATTTTAAGTCTTCTTTGAGTCTAGTAACAATTGAGTCATTTTCGTTTTCCCTCTTTTGTTAAGAGTCTATTGAGTTAAATTTGCTTTGTTCTTGTGTCCATTGGAGAAGAGAGAACAATCATAGCAAAACACAAGCCAACCACACCTTCGTTCAACAAACCCTAACGCTGAGATCATCCTTCGCTCAATATCTCGCAGTGAGATACTCAAGGATTGTGCCGAGATTTTGCTTGGCCGCCAAGTTTTCAATTATTCTTCAAATCCAGACGAATCGAGCAAGATATTTCACCCATATATTGTCAAATATATCTATATGCAGCTTCTATATCAAGGAGGAAAGAGATCTACAAAGAATTATTATTATAAGATCTTATCTAGTTTGTAAGCTCTTGCCAAATCTATCCAAATCTCTCAAATATTTTTGGATATCTCCCTCTATTTTGAAAGCCTAGATCTCGCCATCAGTTGACTCTCACTCCACCATAAGAAAGCCACAACACAAATATCCTCCCTTTTGTTCTAGCCTACACTTTATATCATAAATTATAACCAATGTTTTGATGAAGCTAGTCCAACAAGAGTTTTTGCAATCCAAGTGTGAAAATAGCAAGAAGGTAGTAAGGAAGAAGCTTACCCCAAGCCCCAACTAGTTTCCATAGCCAAAAATTTGCCTTTTCGACAATCTCTCCCACAATGAATATCTCGGGCCGAGATTTAGACCAAGATTTTCCCCTGTCGAGATCAATACCCAACTGGCTATCTCTCTCTCTAATTGCTCAAGTGCAAGGTAAGTAAAGCACTCTTGTTAGTCTCTTGTGTGCCTATTTCTTACCTCTTTCTACTCTAAACACATTGAATCATTTCTTTGGGTGTGTTAGTTTGTTTTATTTGCTTTCTATCACACTAGTTGAGTCTACTTGCTATTTTACTTCCACTTTGTGTCAAATGTGTAAAGAAAACTCCAACAATGATTCCTTAATCATCTTTCAACACAAGAACCTTCATCCAAGCCAAGTTTACATCTTGATTCAACCAAGGAGTGTTCTAGTTGAGATAGTTATCGAATTTAAAGGAGTATTAATCCATCCAAGGCAGGTACATCAAATTAACTTGAGATATCACAACAAGATTGTGAGTGTGAGAGAAACACAAGTGAGGAGCTTTTGATTTCACTAACTTTACAAGTTTGTGGTTACTTTGCTTGTTTCTGTAGATGTCAAGGTCTAATAGTCCTAGAAGGTCACAAAAGAGTGAATCATCAAGTCTAGAAGCCATGGACCTGTTGAAGAAACTCTTTTCCTCAATTGCCACCTTGACCGAAAGGGTATGCACGCTCGAATCTCGCCCCAACGCTGAATCTCTCCCCTAGCCCCAACCGAAATTAGTGTATGAAGTTGGTGAAAGTTCACGTAATCCAACTAAAATTCCATCCCTCCTCAAAAATAGCCTCAAGGGAAAGGTATGAGATATTCAAATCCTCTTTTTAATGCATCTAATATGCCAATGCACTGCAACTAAGGAAGAGGAAGCAAAGGAAAGGAATGAGGTACACCCAAGTCCAAAACCGAAACCACCTATGTTGCCTCCTACAAATCCTATTTTTAGTTCATCTTCGTCACCCTCAAACCATAATAATTGGGTTTACTGCAACCCCAATACAAAGTGATTCTAACCTTCTATCTCAAAATTAGATGAACCAATTTATAATGACCAAGAGTTAGTTGTAAAAGAATTTTGTGAGTTAAAGGCTAAATTAAATGAGGAGCATGTGATACATGATGAGTTTGTGATTGAGAAAATTATTGGAACATCTTTTGATCATATATTGCCTATTGTTTATTTTAAAGAGCCTTTCATGGAGCACATTGATGCTATTTTTATCATGATTTAATTGCCTCCGTTGATGAGCACATTGATGATGTTAAACCTCTTAATGTACATGCTACATTTTTAGAGGTTAATATTGAAAATGCGCTTCGTTTTGAATTTACGAGACATTTTGTTAATGGTTTTGATAATATTGTACATATTGATAAGTATGTTGATTCTATTGAGCCTATTACCATGAATGCCGAGCCTATTAATCATGATCATAAACTTATTTAATTTACGAGACATTTTGTTAATGGTTTTGATAATATTGATAATGTTACATCCCTTGTTTTACATGCTGAATTTAATGAATGGGATGCTGAAATTTTTAGATCCTCATATAGTGAATACCGAATCTCGGATGTTCATTGATGAGCATGCTAAATTTATTGATCCTAGTCATATACATTTCCAATACGATGAGTTCATGGATGTTAATAATGATCATGTAGCTATCAAAAGAACTCTAAATACTTCTCCTATATTCATTATTACATATGAGCTTATGTGTGGAGATAAACATGTGCTTTATGATGATCTTGATCCTACTTGTGATTATGAACTTGAATTATTTAAGTTTAAACATCACACTACTAAAAAACCCTACCTCATTCAATTGAATCTATGAACAAATGTCTAAGTATGATTCAAATTAATGGAAAATCACAAGTCTGGAATTTCATTCACTATACCGTCTTTGGCCGTCTTTATGGCGTCTCGACAACACAGTGAAAGGAAATCATATCTTTCGATCTTGTCTTTGGAATGATATATTTTGTATAACCCTAGACTTTGAGATTTTCCTCTATATAAGCATATGTCAGTCTTAGGGTTAGATATCCGATCTCGCTCAGCACTTTGTTGCCCTGATTCCCATAGCCGTCAAGTAGCTTTATAATAGAAGGTTCACCTCGTTGTGCTGGAACCAAACACTTGTGAGTTTATGTCCTTTATGATTTCATATAATGACTTTGCTTTATATTTGATCATGTTTGGCTAATCTTCATTCTAATATAAGGATTGCATGATCCCTATAACAGTTTCATTTATTATTGCATATATGTTTGTGAATTGAAATTCTTCTATTGCTTCTTTCAAAGAACTTCATTTTCACCTTTTATTTACCTTTGAAAACGTTGGTGTTTATAATTGGTTTAGATAAAAGAGTTTGTGCCACAAGCGAGGTTGTTTTATTGGATATATTGAAAAACACTTGGATTAAGGTATTGGATCCTACCTTTTGTTGGTCGGATTGAGGGCGCAATCAAGTTGGAAGTCACGGTCTTTGTTTGTCTATGCCAAATTCTATATTAGATAGTTACCTAAAATGTTCACATATCAATGTTCATGAATGATATATGCAATATTACTTTAGTTCATTGTACTGGGGATTTTTGTTTCCTTAGATCAACCTTCTTCCATATATTTGTCAACAATCAATCAATGTTTTTTTCCCTGTTTCTACCTTTTCAACAAAAGACATATTTTTCTTCTTCCCTTCTTTTTCTCTCTCTTTTACTTAGAATAATTAATTATTAGTATTTACCAAATTAAACGCAGTTCTTCGCTCTCAGACGTGTGTGAAAAATGAACGAATATAAGCTTTAAATTTATACTTGAAATAAAAGCCAAAGAAAATAAGCGAACTCGCAGTGTACGGATCAATCGCATATTCCAAGATCGATCACAGAGAGTATGGTGAAACCAAATGATGACAATCAAAATAGAATAGATTTTTTCAATTTCTAAAGACGAAAAAGACAAAAAGCAATAGAGATGAATATATGTAATAATCAAGAAAATGCGTATTCTAGACATCAAAGTATCTAGTTTTGGTTTTCGATTAAAGACTTCTAAAGAACTTATGGACAGAGTTGGGATCTCTAAGGAAAGGTGTTTCTAAGGTAGGAAAGATCACAGTGGAGGTCTCACTATCCACTATCCCAAATCAAATCTCCTATCACCGGGTAAGTCTCAAGGATCTAAGGAAATGAACTATAATCTCAAACCGACAACTCAACCTAAGGGTCAAGAACTAACATTCATTGGGTAAGTCTCTATTGCCTAGTACTTAGGCAAGAAGAAGGAACACACAAACCTAATAAAGGCTAAACCTTTATTACCTAGAACTCATCATCTTTGACAACCAAGAAAGGGAATCACCGGGTAGGTCTCTTTCCAAGCTTAGATGTAAGCTTGAAAGGCTAAACAAGGGTAGGATTTAGGCAATCTATAACCTAATCAAAAAGATATAGTATGGACAAGTCAACAGAAGAAATCTCGGGTTGTTCATATGGAAATCTCGGCCGAGATTCTTGCAAGAACAAACCAAGATTCCAACTGCGAAGGTTAAACCAACTCTCAAGGTCCAATCTAAACTTAAACGCTCAATCCATCATCATCTAAACCACAAACATCAGCCAATCACCCTAGAATCGTAAGGGTTTTAGACAACAACACACATATTCAAATAAAGAAAGATATATGAAATCAAGAAATTCATAAACCAAAAAGAAAAGAATGAATAACTCAACTAGATGTCTTCAACATCCAAAACTATAGCAAAAGCAATAACAAAGATTGAATAACTCAACTAGATGTCTTCAACATCTAAAATCTAAGAATTTCTCTCCAAGAATATTCACACATCTCTCTCAATCCAAAGTGTTGTTGCTAACTTGATGTTGTATCTCTCTAAGAACTCTAATTCCGAACTTGTGTCTGCAAGAGCCTTAGTCTGGAGGTGCTATGAGAGAGTGCTAAGTGTGCATGATTGGCGTAAACCGTCCCTGCGGTTTGCAAAGGCCCGCCCCTGCAGTTGCCTGGTCCGCCCCTACGGCCACCATGATCCGCCCTTGCGGTTTATGGTATGTTGCAACTGGCTTTGTTGACTCTTGACCCGTGCTTTACCTCTTCCTTCCTTTATAAGCTTCCTTCTTACCTACTGATGAGGGTTTCACCTTTCTTACAGCTCTCTCTTCTCCCTCACGTTCTTCTTCTTCCCTTCTTCTCCTTTGAATCTTCATCTTGTTTTCTTTGATCTTGTGAGAGTTTGAAGAGTTTTTTGTGTGGCTTTGGATGAGATTGATGATTGTTGATGTTGATGTGCCTTATTGAGCTAGCCTTGAAGTTGTGGTGAGGATTCTCCCTCTAATAGGTTCAACTTGGTGAGTTCTTCATTCCTTCCTTCATATCTTTCTTCTTTCTTTCTTCTTTCTTCTTTTCCTTCTCCTTAGCTTAGGATTCCACAAGATTGATCTTGTGACAGCCTTCATAGGCTTTGTTTGATGTATATATGTATGTATATGTATGTATGGGTTGTTGGCTGAAGAAGGCATGAAGAGGATCGAGTGAAGAAGCGAAGAGAAGCAAGAAGTGTGCATTCTGCACACCAGCCGCCCCTGTGCCACCTTGGGACCGCCCCAGCACCGGCCAGTCGCCGCCCCTGTGCCATCTCAGGGCCGCCAATACGCCTCCCTACACTCCAGCCTTATTCTGCTCTTGGTTTGCATGTGTGTCTTGCTTCTGGGCTTGCCTTAGGATGGCATTTCCCCTTCCTTTCCTAGTATGAGTGTGTAGTATCATGCTAGGTATAGATGAGAGTGATGATAATGTTATGATCATGTTATGCCAGTTATGGCTTTTAGGATTAGTAGGTTGTGAGGCTTAGGTTGAGGATGATCCTATGGATCCCTTGGGTCTAGGTGTTACCCCTTGATTGATAGGAGATTGATATATCTCTATGCCTTGTTATTAAGCAGTGTCCCTCTCTGGATTGGAGGTTGATTGTGGTTGTGATTGTACAAGGTTTCTCGCAAAGGTATAGATCTAAGGTAGGGAATTGTACGGTGAAGTTCCAAAACCCATAAATCTCACCCAAAGGATCTCTAAATAAAGGATGATGAGTCTCGTTATGAAGAGGTTCTAAAGACAAGATTAAACTCTCAAATACTCATGCCCAAACCCAAGGGAATCAAAGGTAAGCCAAACAGGTTAAGGTTGTGACACTCGTAACCTAAGTAGAGGGTGTTGAGTCTCACTACTACTTAGGAAAGGTGAACACGGGCTAGGTTAGCGCCAATCTTTAACTTTGGATCAAAGCAAAAGCAAAGCACATCAAATAGGCAAAACCCCACGGTCAGTTCTTGAGAAACCACGGCCGTGGAACTCAAGAACAAGCCGTGGAAAGGTACGATGGCGAGGTTTCTCGCAACTCTTAGGGTCCAATCTGTTTTGGTTCAATCTATCATTATCTAAGTCACAACTATCAACCCTTAACCCTAGAATCGCAAGGGTGCTAAGCCAATAACAATCATCATAATGAAATCAATCATCAAATTAAGAGAGAAAAAGAATAGAACTTAGAAAACTCACTGATATCCACCAATCAATCTCCAAATATCAAAACGTTCTTGTGTTCAATGAATGTAAATCAAAGGAACAGAAAACCTCACAAAATCTCTAAATGCAACCAAAGAACGAGTTGTCAATCCGTCTTTCGAAAGTGCGTCATTTCTCCTTCCTTGAACTCCAAGTAACCCTTCCTTCCAAAAGTCCTATGATCTAAAGATCCACGTTGTTGGGATTGAAAGCCACCTTCCATGGGAGATATTGGTGCCAGCCGTCGCACCTTCCGTGGGCTGAAAAGAAATTGAGTCCGCTAGTATCAGGGCCCACTCTGGTGCGCGGTATCAGAGAATACTCTGGCGTGTCAGAGGGTATCAGAAAATACTCTGGCGCATCAGACGGTATTAGAAGTTACTTTGGCTCCTTCCTAGCTCTCTTTTATGCTCCTTTATTCTCCACATCAAGGTTTAATCCTTAAATGTATCTTTTTGCTCCATAATTCGCCCTTTTATCTACAAATGCAATAAAACTCTGTGTATATCTCGATTCTAACAATATAGGTAAATATAACCATAAGTGCTATGAATGTATGTCTATGCATGCAAAATAAGGGGAAATCTATATAAATACATGCCTAAATATAGGTCATAATTCATGTCATCAATCAGCTTCAAAGAGCGATAGTGTTCTCCCGGATCGACCAACGCTCACGATACCACCAATTGAGGGTGAGGGAGAAGGATATGCATCAGATGGTATTTCGTACCCGCTATGGATACTACGAGTTTGTAGTAATGTCATTTGGGCTTACGAATGCCGCAACAGTTTTCATGGAGTTGATGAACAACATCTTCATCGACTTCCTTGATCAGTTTGTGGTGGTCTTCATTGATTACATCCTGGTGTACTCTCGTAGCAGAGAGGAGCATGCCGGTCATCTGAGGACGGTTTTGCAGATTTTGCGGGATAGAGAGTTGTATGCTAAGCTCTCTAAGTGCGAGTTCTGGATGTCAGAAGTAGCCTTCTTAGGCCATATTGTCTCCGCCGATGGGATCATGGTTGATCCGGCGAAGATCGAGTCTATTGCTGTATGGACGACACCGACGAACGTCAAGGAAGTGCGTAGCTTTCTTGGCCTAGACGGTTATTACTAACGCTTTATGGAGGGATTTTCTGTGATTGCCAATCCACTAACGAGTCTATTGAGAAAGATTACCAGATCTGTGTGGTTTGAGTAGTGTGCCCAGAGTTTTGAGGAGTTGAAAAGGCATGATAACACGATTTATGACGTTAGTTTAGGCATCCATTTAGATAGTTTTTCCCGCTATTCGTGCATAGTTTGGCATTAGTTCGTGACGATTTGCACTTATTTCATGTATGTTGTCGAGATAGATGTCTACACGGACTTTTGCATGTTTTATAGGTATTTTGGCAGCTTTTGGAGCTTAATCGATACATTCGAGGATCGTTCCTCGTAATGACACATTCCCGGACTCATTAGGGAGCAAGTTAGGAGCTAAGGAGAACACATAGGACCATGTTGGTGCATGCCTTGCACCAACTCATGGCTCAACAATCAAAAGAGGGCTGAAACACCAAAATAACGGCCACTAGCACTTCCACGGCCGTTGAATGGACCGTGATTCCCTCTGGACAGCTGGGACAGCTGTCCCACGATCTCCATAACCGAGCCTTGCAAATGGTGAAGGCTATAAGTACTCTTGTAGGCTGATTCTAAAGGGGGACCTCTCCTCTCTCCACACGCACCTTCTCCCACATTCTCTCATTTTGGGATTGGAGCTACTCTTGGATGGAAAGAAACACTCTCATTTGGAGGAGGACAAGAAGCACACTAGTTTTCATAGTTTTCATAGTTTTTTAGAGTTTTGAGTGAGTTTTGTTGAAGATATTTGCTAGGGTTATAAGAAAAGATTCAAACCTTCTTTTGAAGGATTGTAAGTCCTTCTTAACTTTTATTCAGCTTGTTTTCTTGTTCTACTTGTTTCATATCTCTTTTATTTCATTATTTTGGTATGGAAGCCATGAATGTATGCTTGTTAAGTTTGATTGTTAAGATGCCTGTTGTTGGCTAAATAGATGCGATTCTAGGGTAAGGAAATGATGGTTATGGTTTGGACTATGATAGGATAGACTTAAACGTACCTTTGGATGATTTGTTTGCTCGAACCTAGCTACTTTTGTAAATCACGGTTTGTTCTTGCAAGACCACGGTCGTGGAAGTGGATGAACTACCCGTGATTTTGTCTGACTTGCTTGTATTGATAAATCTGAATGTTAGGATGTTAGATTGTTGAAATCCTAGTGTTTGTTAAGCTTAATCTAGCCTAGGGTGACCTAATGCTAGCAATCTAAGTGAGGGAAGAGACCTACCCGGTAAGGAGAGGTTATATCCCTAGATAGCAATCAAGTTTGTGTAGAATTCCTAACCTTAGGCTCTAGAGACTTACCCGGTAATAGGACCTTAGTTGCGGGATTAGTGGATCATGAGACCTACCCGGTGATTGGTTCCATTAGAGAAACACCCAATCCCAACATACCATAGTTGATCCAAGGAATGATTAGAAGCTTGAGTCCAATGCCATAACTGGAATTTCTAACCCCTAGAATCAGCTTTTTACCTATCTCGTGTTTGTGTTTGTTTATTTGTGTCGCTAGTTTAGTTGTTTGTTAATCTTGCATGATTTGTGATCCTTGATTGATCATCACAAAACCATTCCAAAAACATTGAGATTTTCATTTCTTTATTCCTTTCTCTTTTCTTAACCTAGATTTACACTATCCTTAGTCACAACTTGATTCAATTTCACCTTAGTCTTTGTGTTCGACCTCAGAATACTATCCTTACTACAAAATGACCCATACACTGTGGGTTCGCTAGGAGTTAGGAAAAATATACCGAGTTATAAATTTAAGACTTTTGCGTGCATACAATTCTAGCGTGACAAGGCATTTGACTTCTGCTCCTATCTTGGCACAACCAGAGGGTTCTGAGGATTTTGTGGTTTACAGTGATGCATCTAAGCTAGGATTAGGATGTGTGTTGATGCAGAGGGGTAGAGTGATTGCATATGCGTCTCGACAATTAAAGACGTATGAGGAGAACTACCCGACTCACGATTTGTAGTTGGCAGCGGTAGTTCGTGCTTTGAAGATCTAGAGACATTACTTGTATGGTGCTAAATGTCAAATCTTCATAGACCAGAAGAGTCTAAAGTACATTTTCACGCAACGGGAGTTGAATAACCGCCAGCGTCGATGGCTAGAGTTGATCAAGGACTTTAACCTTGAGATTCTGTATCATCCAGGGAAGGCAAACGTTGTCTCCGACGCCTTGAGTAGGAAGACGCCACGAGAGAATGTGATTGCGAGACTGACAGTTCAGCCTCAGCTTCAAAGGGATCTAGCTTGGCTAGAGATGGACATCCAGTTCCCTGATAAGGATGCCCAGTTGTACACTCTAGAGGTTCTACCTGGTCTGTTGGATGAGATCCAACAGAAGCAAGGGACTTGCCCGACCCTGATGAGGATTAGAGAGAGGATGTCTCGTGGTGAGGCACCACAGTACTCCATAGGAGCAGATGGAGTGATGAGACGCTATGACCGCATCTGTGTACCTGCTGATGCAGAGTTGAGGCGGAGGATTTTACAAGAGGCTCATTGTACACCTTACTCAGTACATCCAAGTACGAGTAAGATGTACCATGATGTGAGACGATCATATTAGTGAGAGGGCTGAAGCCCGATGTAACCAGATTTGTGGCACAATGTGCGACTTGTGAGCAGGTCAAGATAGAGCATTGCAGACCTAGAGGTGAGCTTCATCCACTGCTAGTACCGCAGTGGAAGTGGGAGGATGTCTCCATGGATTTTGTGACTGGATTGAGACTCAGTAGGAGTTTTGATGCTATATGGGTTGTTGTTGATAGACTAACAAAGACTGCACGTTTCATTTCTATTAGAGAGACGTGATCAGTGAGTAGATTAGCTGAGGAGTACACTGGGCAGATAGTGAGACTCTATGGTGTACCGAGGACGATCGTCTTTGCTCGAGATGGGCGATTTACCTCGAGGTTTTGGCAGCAGATTCAAACTGCTTTGGGGACGAGTCTACACTTTACGACTGCGTTTCACCCCCAGACTGATGGTCAGTTAAAGAGGACCATCCAGACCCTTGAGGACATGCTGCGAGCTTGTGTGTTGGATTAGGGACAGGGATGGTCTGATTACCTCCCATTGGTTGAGTTCTCATACAACAACAACTGGCATGCATCGATTGGGATGGATCTATATAAGGCACTGTATTGGCATAGATGTCATACACCTTTATGTTGGGATGAGCCTAGCAGTATCAGTGGTATAGCACCCGAGCAGATTCAGGATGATATGGCTTGAGTAGTGCTGATCAGAGAGAGGATGTTGGCTGCACATAGTCGCTAGAAGTCGTACACAAACAAGAGGCGTCGACCTCTAGAGTTCAGAGTAGGAGCTCATGTTTGACTGAGAGTATCTCCGACACGAGGCGTCGGACATTTTGGTATAAAGGGGAAGTTGAGTTCCCGATATGTCGGTCCTTTTGAGATACTTGATAGACTACAGATTAGCTTTGCCTCCGAGATTAGAGGGTGTTCATCTTGTGTTCCACGTGTCTCAGCTGCGGAGTATATACCAGATCTGAGACACATTGTGAGTTATGATGATTTGGTGGTTGAGCCGGACCACACCTTTGTTGAGCACCCGATTGCAGTCCTAGAGCGAGGTATGAGACGCATGCGTTCGAAGGACATTCCCATGTTGAGGATACAGTGGTCGAGACGAGGACCTGACGAGGCTACATGGGAGACTGAGTAGGAGACTGAGGATAGTATCTAGAAGAAACTATCCAGAGTTTTATGCTGAGATAGATGCACCTAGGGTCAAAGAGTAGATCTTAGTGCTATCTTGGTGCATATGTGATTATGTGATTATGTGCTTATATGCCTTGATGTGTTTATTTTCGTGCTAGCTATGATGTGATATATGATCTTATTAGATCTTGATGTGCTAGCGGGATTCATGATTATAGATGGAGATGGTTCTTTCCTCCATGCTATCTGAGTTTCATTAGGATTTAGCTAGAAATGGTTCTTTCCTCCACGCTACCTTGATGGACATAGTCTCGTTAAAGATGTTTTTTCCTCCATGCTTTGTATATACGTATGATCTAGCTAGAGATGTGCTTCCTCTATGCCGTGTGATGTGAGTATGGCAAGATATGTGATTCCTCTATGCCTTTGGGGTAGCGTTATGGCCTTGATATCTGGAGTTGATGATTCCTCCATGTTTATTTTTGAGGTTATAGATTGATATACGTTGTGACCTGTTGAACGGAGATGTGATGCCTCCGATAGAGAAAGTTATACCTCAGCATATGGGTTTGAGAGGATTTCGGATTTTGCAAGTTTCGGGACGAAACTTGTTTTTAGGGGGGTGAGATGTAAGAGCCTTAGTCTGAAGATACTGTGAGAGAGTACTGAGTGTGCAGGATTGACCTAAACCGCCCCTGCAGTTTGTAGAGGCCGCCCCTGCGGTTGCCTGGTGTGCCCCTACGGCCACCATGATCCGCCCCTGCGGTTTATGGTGTGTTGCAGCCGGCTTTGTTGACTCTTGGCCCGTTCTTTACCTCTTCCTTCCTTTATAAGCTTCTTTCTTACCTCCTGATGAGGGTTTCACCTTTCTTACAACTCTATCTTCTCCCTCACGTTCTAATTCTTCTTCCCTTTTTGACCTTTAAATCTTCTTTTTTTCTTTGATCTTGTGAGAGTTTGAAGATTGTTTTGTGTGGCTTTGGATGAGATTGATGATTGTTGATGTTGTTGTGCCTTGTAGAGCCATCCTTGAAGTTGTGGTGAGGATTCTCCCTCTGATAGGTTCCCCTTGGGGAGTTCATCGTTCCTTCCTTCCTATCTTTCTTCTTTCTTCTTTTCCTTCTCCTTAGCTTAGGATTCCACAAGATTGATCTTGTGGCAGCCTTCTTAGGCTTTATTTGATGTGTATATGTATATTTATGTATGTATGGGGCTGCTGGCTGAAGAAGGTGTGAAGAGGATCGAGTGAAGAAGCAAAGAGAAGCTAGAAGTGTGCATTCTGCACACCAGCCGCCTTTACGCCACCTTGGCACCGCCCCAACGCCGGCCAATCGCCGTCCCTGTGCCCCCTCAGGGCTGCCCCTGTGTCCCCTCAGGGCCGCCCCTGCGCCTCCCTACACTCTAGCCTTGTTTTGCTCTTGGTTTGCAGGTGTGTCTTGCTTCCAAGATTGCCTTAGGATGGCATTGCCCCTTCCTTTCCTATTATGAGTGTGTAGTATCATGTTAGGTATAGATGAGAGTGTGATGATGATGTTATGATCATGTTATGTCAGTTATGGCTTTGAGTATTAGTAGGTTGTGAGGCTTAGGTTGAGGATGATCTTGTGGATCCCTTGGGTCTAGGTGTGACCCCTTTGATTGATCGGAGATTGATATATCTCAATGCCTTGTTATTAGGCAGTGTCCCTCTCATGATTGGAGGTTGATCGTGGTTGTGATTGTACGAGGTTGAGGTAAGTCCGTAGGACTTACTTAGCTACCATCCTTATATTGGGTGTTTGCATGAGTGGTATGTGTACTATATGGTTGATATGATACCATCTGATGTTGATTATTACAGACCTATATTTTATCGATAGCCCCATTGCGTGGCAGTGATAACCTTTCCCTTTCATCTTGTAAGGAGTTTGGGAGGTTCTTTGACGTTAGGCCAGACTGGTTTAAAGGAAGTGCGCAATCCTCTCCCATAGGATACGCGGGTTGTGTGACCGATACTACTTACAGATGGCTAGCAGTTCCAGAGGCGGGGAAGATATTGTCCTCGAGTCACATAGTTTCATCTATATATATATATATATATATATATATATATATATATATATATATATATATATGATTTGAGTGAATGACTATTATATAAAGATGATAAAATGGGTAAATGTGTGACAACATGATTATGTGTTTATCTTTCATGACGTGTGCTTGTGCTTATGCATTACCATATATATGTATGGTTAGCTAATGGATTCATACCATATTGTAGATGCCTTGCAGGATAGGAGAGGTGCTGAGTGATCTGGCAGGGTGATAGGCCGAGGACTCTCGTACATTTAGGTGGTTATGGTTTTGGGGATGTTTATGTTTCCCTCCTGCGTGAGGATGATGTTTTGTATACCTCTTGTGTGAGGATGATGTTTTATACTCGGCTATGATCTTGTATACCTTTTGATGTACAATTTTATACAGTTTTATGCATTTGTTTCATATTTGTCAGTGTCATGTTGTAAGGTCCAGTGAACTTGTTGTCAGGCTGGGGTCAAGATCCACTTTTAGATCCTAGCCCAATGTGGCATCCCGTGTCCCGTGGATTCGGGGTGTTACAGTGTCAACTTTCGAACTCCCTTTGTTGTTGCATCCCTCCTAACTTATAGAGAATCTAGGGTTTTAAAAGCTTGAGCCATGGGCCAAAAATACCAAAATCTCGGATGAAGAACAAATAAATCTCGACCGAGATTCTTCACAAATCCAGTCGAGATCCTTAATCTGCAACGTGTATCCTTGACTCTTTTCTTCTATCCTTTTGGCGATGTCCTAGCTTCTTTTTATGCTCCAATGTGATCCACCTTGATGCCTTGTCCTTACATGTTCCAATTTTGCTCCATAATCCACCAAATTTCCTACAATTGCAACAATAATCCGTGTAGACTTTTATTCTAGCAAAGTATGCATTTATGAGCTCAATTGTTATAGAATCATGTCTATGCATGCAAAATAAAGGGAAAACTACCTATATGCATGTCTATACTAAGGTCATACTTCATGTCATCAAAATACTTCATACTTGCCTCTTGCTTGTCCCCAAGCAATGTTCAAATTTAAGATACAAGATGTCATAAGTTATGCATATGCAAAAACAAGGAAAACCACAATATTTTTTTGGGTTGTGCTTTTGTTTATAGTCACCCTTAAAGTTATTCTTCATAGCTAATGATAGATCAATATATGTCAAATAGAAATATAGCATGGAAAGGATAATCACACTTTACCGGAAATCATAACATGCATAGAAAAATACAATTTATCAAAAACAATCGTGACGAATCCAATTTAAAACACTAAGTCAAAACACATGTGCTAAAAAGTCTTAAGGACTTAACAAAAAGAAGACCTAGAAACATGTCATGAGTGAGATGCATATAGGATATGTGGTGCAAATCCGGGAAAAAGGAACAAACTCCACAACAATAACAACTTAACAACACATCCACCAAAAATAGGCACTTATACACACTTTTCCTTTTTTTTACTTTTCACTTGAGAACATGGCATTGGTGCATAATGGCCGAAACCTTGGTGATCAGCAACCCTCGGAATTTATCGAGGTGCCTCACACCGGATGCACATACCAAGACTCGTAAGGACTATCATTCCAAAAAGATGTGTATGAACTTATCATGTGGTTTCAACCATCAACACTCAACATGATTTCGATAAAAGCAAATTACTATCTATGCATGAATTCTAGTAAAGTATTCAAATCCCACATATGTCATAAATCAATTCAAACATATAAAGTTCATCATAGCTAATCCACAAACATTATCATCAAAGAGATCATATCCATCCTAGAAGCACAAATTTTTCAAATTTTCAAATTTTCAAATTTTTAATTTTTTTTGAAAATATGATGCAAGACATAAGTATAAACATGTGACATAAAAAATAAAATGCAATGCAAGAGACATAAAGGAGCAATGTATCATAACCGAAACGTGTAACATCTATTATAGACATGTCCACCCCATATTTAAAATCTACATTGTCCCCAACATGAATAAAAGAAAAAGGAAGAAAAACTTACAATGTCTAACAAAAGGAAAATAAAGTGAAATCATGGAAGCAAGGCGATCACATCTCTGGTGGTGGTGGTGGCTGATGGAATGGATAGTAGGTTGGGTCAAACGGCTGACCGGACTACTATCGGTAAAGATCCTCCAACATTTGGTTATGTCTGATGCGTTGCGTCTCGAAAGTACTGAGGTGTTGATCGATGCGCCTAATATCATCTTGAATGGCCTTGACGGACGTCTCCATGGTCTTCATCCTCGTACCAAACCCCCTCATCAACCTTGGGAGCTCATCAAACTCATAGATGTATTGGGATTCGCGCCGAGGTAGATGGGAGATCAAATATCTTGCTCTCCTCACCGGCTCCTCATACCGTCCAAGTCCCATGTCAACTTCCCTAACGACGGGATCATCATCCTCGGTCTCCTCCTCATCATCATCATCATCAACAACAACACTAGGACCAGCAGCATCTGTCCCAATGTCCATGGCATCAGTACCATGATCCTCGACCTCATCGTCACTATCACTCTCTGTTGGTGCATTGTGCATCTCCTCAAAGTTGCTCTTCTAATTCTGTTGAGCTCTAACTGTTTAGGAGACTTCAAAGTGATTCCCCTAGGGTTCTTCTTCTCCCCAAGTCATGAATACATAAGGAGCACCACGACCTCGTGGAATCAGAATAACCTAGGAAATAAATTGTTGAAGCCCTAAACGTTGAGCCTCTACAGCTAGTGTGCAAGCTGAATAGTCTACTCCTAAGGTCCTAGCAGTTTTGTCCACTAGACCTCCAACACAAAGATCTCCCATAGACTTGTTGGCTATCTTTCTTAAGTTGTAAACCAATAATGTAGGAATATCCGGTGTATGGCCAGTAACCATGCACCACAACATAAAGAGTTCATCCGCCTTCATCTTTGGTGGAGTCTCCGTCCTAGAAAACATAGTTTCGCTCAAAATCCTATGAGAAAATAAATGACAAATTATATATGTTCTTCTCCTTAGAGTCACCAACAACCCATATATCAATAGCACACTCAACCAAAGCGATGCTTTCCCAAAAATCCCGAGCATGAATCTTCCTAGGGAACGTCCCAACACTAGCTTCTGGAAAGCCAAAGAAGCTTCCAAACATATCCATAGGCATTTCATAGTTCTTATTCATCAATCTAAGTTTCACCTTTCTAGTCCTAGGATTATGCTTGAAAGAACTTAAAAATTCCAATGTAATCTCCTCATAAGCATGCTCTCGGATTCCCACAAACACAACAAATCCAGCACGTTCAATCATCCATTCTAAATCCTCTCTAACGTTCATGCATTTTAGTTCTTTTGTTACCAAATAACGAGGAGCAATTATAGTGCGTTGTTGAATACGTTCATACCTCGTTTTGTTCTTTTCTTGGATAATTGGAAGTCTATGCGGTGTTCGAGATGGTGGATCTTGCCGAGAAGAGGAGTATTCCTTCCTAAGAATAATTTCCCTTGAAGATCTTCGAACGAAATCGATTCCAATAGAAATCTTGGCTTGTTCTTCGTGAAATCTCGGCCAATAATTTTTTCCAAAACCCGAGATTTTGATTGTTGTGGTCGAAGTTGGCAAATTTGTAAAGATTTTCCCAAATTGTTGCCACCGCTCGCTTTCTTTGCTTCTTTCTACCCTGAATAGCACTCCTCCTTAAACCAAACGAGCTTAAATCGATCTATTTGAAGGGGGAGAAATAGGTTTTGGATGAAAGAATCAAAATCTAGATCGATTGGTTGGTTTGTGGTGTTGTTTGAGCAAAGAATCTCGTATGTGAAGGAAAGAGTTTGAGTTTAGTAGGAAGAACGAACGAAATCGGTTAAGAAACGGGTATTTGAGGATTTCGGGTGAAGTTCGGCCGTGGAATCGGTTGAAGGAAGGGTTTAGGTGAGGTTGAAGATGAAGTTCCCGCTTATATGCCCCTCCTCAAACTTGAAAAATCTCGGTCGAGATTTTTGTTTGACCGAGATATTTATCGGCCCGAGATTTCCCTACCGATCATGACTTCTTAAAGAATCTCGGCCGGGAGTTTCTTCGACCCTAGATTTCAGTCGAAGTTGCTCTCGGCCTTGAAAATCTCGACTCAATTAATTCTTTTAATTAAAATCTCGGCCGAGATTTTGTGTTCTTGACCGAGATTTTTGCCATCATTCGTACCTTCACTTCTCTTGCTAATAGTTTCAACATCCCTTTTCCATCAAAATCTCGATCTCTCGGTAATCTCAACTTGATTCATGATTCATTTTCTTGAGAAAAACCTACGTTATGTCATCCAAAGACACAAAAAAACCCAAAACGTACCAAAGAAAAGAAAATCTTAACTAATCTAAAAGCTAAAGACAAGAGTTACCTTGGGTTGCCTCCCAAGAAGCGTTTTGTTTAAGGTCGCTAGTTGGACCAATGCTCTTGATGATTACTCAAGATAGAGGGGAGCAATGCCCTCAACCGTAAGTTTCGGCGTATACTTCTTCAACATATGTCCATTTACTTTGAAGGTTCCGCAATGTTCACCCCATACTTCAAATGCACCATGGGGAAAAACTTGTTTCATGATATAAGGTCCTGTCCATCTAGATTTAAGATCACCTGGAAAAAAGCGAAGTCTAGAGTTGAAGAGAAGGACAATATCCCCTTCTTTCAAATCCTTAGGAATGATGTACTTATCATGTCACCTCTTGGTCCTTTCCTTATAGATCCGTGCGTTCTCCTAAGCATTTGGGCGGATCTCCTCTAGCTCATTGATGTCCAAGAGGCGTTTCACTCCAATTTCTTTCATGTCAAAGTTGAGCCATTTGATTACCTAATGTGCTTTATGCTCTAACTCCACTAGAAGATGACAAGACTTCCCATAGACAAGATTATACGGTGTAGTTCCTATGGGAGTCTTGGAAGCTGTTCTGTAAGCCCATAGTGTGTCATCCAGCTTCATTGACCAATCCTTCCTTCTTCTAGAGATAGTTTTCTCTAGAATTCCCTTGATCTCTCTATTTGATATTTTCACTTGGCCACTTGTTTGAGGATGGTATGGTGTGGCTACCCTATGAGTTACCCCATACTTGGATAGAAGTGGTTCAAACTTTTGGGCGGTGAAGTGTGTTCTTCCATCCACTACTACAAAATTGGGTTTATATTCCATAACATATAATCCGGACGTGTAATATATGGATTATAAAATAAGAAATAGGATGAGTAAATAATTATAATCCGGATTTAATTATGATTCGGAATATAAACTTAGCTAAATTATGTCATAAACAGTACAAATACACCATAATATAAACGCCCGGATTATTTGATAAACCAAATAATCCGGTTTCCTGAAAACCGGATTATTTGATCTATATGTCTAGTGAGAATAGAAGTACGCCCGGATTAATACTCTCCCGCTTGGCTTTTCCCTGCACGCCCTAGCCCCTTTTTTCCCCCTTCCTCTCCAAATCACGATTTCTACTCTAACCCTAGGTTCCGAACTCCTCCTTCTCAATCGCCATCGCCGGCCTGTGGGACTTCTTCACGGATTCCTTCTATCTTTTCTGGCGAATTAATGGTACAACCAGAAGCAGCTATAAAACAACACCATCCCTGCACACTTACAGTCACAACCTCCAATCCAAAACAAAATTCAAATCTGCAGAGAGACAAAGACAAGAATCATGAATGGAGGGGAAGGAAGAAGACGTGAGGTTGGGAGCAAACAAGTTCCCTGAGAGACAACCACTTGGAACTTCCGCGCAAACCAAGGACTACAAGGAGCCATCGCCGGCGCCGCTCTTTGAGCCCCGCGAACTCAGCTCATGGTCTTTCTACAGAGCCGGCATCGCCGAGTTCGTCGCTACTTTCCTCTTCCTCTACATCTCCATCCTCACTGTTATGGGCCTTAAGCGGGCCCCCACCTTGTGTGCCTCTATGGGTATTCAGGGTGTTGCTTGGGCGTTTGGTGGTATGATCTTTGCCCTAGTTTACTGCACCGCCGGCATCTCAGGTCAGTTCTCCGTTTACTTCTTTTTATCTTGCTTCAAATTCATGACATAGTATTTTGAGATTTAGGGTTTTTGGTTGAGCAGGACACATAAACCCAACAGTTACCTTTGGGTTGCTATTAGCAAGGAAGTTGTCCTTAACAAGGGCAGTATTTTGCATAATAATGCAGTGTTGAGGAGCCATTTGTGGAGCTGGTGTTGTAAAGGGTTTTCAGCCTACACAGTATCAGGCTTTTGGTGGTGGGGCCAATGTGGTCAACAATGGCTACACTATTGGTGATGGCCTTGGTGCTGAGATTGTTGGCACCTTTGTTCTTGTTTACACTGTCTTCTCTACTACTGATGCCAAGAGAAGTGCCAGAGACTCACATGTCTCTGCTACTGATGCCAAGAGCTGGTGTTGTAAATTACCTGCCAGAAAATATCAGCCCAAGAATGAAAGCTAGAAGGTACGATTATTTTAATCTATTCAACTTAATTTTGTACATCTGTATAAATGTGTTTCAGCATCCCATGTGAAAAAAATATTGCAGGTGGCTTTTTTCAGCGACGATGAAGTTTAAGGTATTTTTTTAGGGGTGCAGCTTTAATCATCCCATGGTAAATGCAGCTTTAATCATCGGAAGACACAGCTGAGCTATTAAGAGGTGTTTGAAGTTTTATAAGGGATGCCATAAGTACACGTGAGTCAAGTGTCAAACCTCCTTTTGCAAGTTCAAACAGATCAACAAAATAAAGTGAACCTTAACCATCAACAAAACAATCAACAACAACAAAAATAATGGAAAAGCACAAAACCAAAAGCCACACAGTAATTGGCAGGTCCAATTTTATCAGCTCATAAGAAGTTTGTTGCAGAAGAAGATGAAGAAAAGAAGTTCTATGGTGAAGCCGAAAAAGAAAAAGAAATGGTACATCTCTTAACTTTTCACTTCTCAATTCCCATCTGTATTTGATTTTTATATTAAACTGTTTTGGACAATGAAAATTATTAGGCAACAGAAAAGGGATATGTCAAGCCTGAGACTTATTTGGATACGCAAGAAAAGTTCCTCATAGGTGTTGCTACCAAAGGAGGTACAATCTAGAATTCATAGCTTAATAGATCCTGTGATAGAACCGAATAACTTGAAGTATTAAATTTGAATAGATGTATTTTAAAAGTCAGAAACCAGACTAAATAGATGAAGGTAGAAGTTGATGAGTTGGTAGTTTATTAATCTTGCTCATCAGAAGCTATTCATAAAACATTCATGTTTCCATTATTGCTTTCATGTGTTGTTTGCGTCATTGTTGAGCTAAGTTTTTCATTCAAAGGGTTTTAGGTCATAAAAAGAAGAGAATACCCCGACATCATTGACACATCAAGAAATAATGTTATAAAAAATTTTTAGTATAAGCTTTGTTGTTAATAATGTAACATCAAGAAATAATGTTATAAAATTTTTTTAGTATAAGCTTTATTGTTAATAATGTAATCCGTTGACATCACCCATTATGTTAGAAGATCCACACAAAAATAAAGTGTTGCCTATAGTTATTTTTTAAATTATTTTGGCCATCAAATGTTAAATATGCTTTAGCAAGCAATTTTTCAGGCCTAGCTGCACATACTTATATATGTTTTGTTGCACCTCTCGTGATTGATAACTTGGATGAGCATATCTTATCTGGATCCAATGTTGTTAATAGTAGATCATTTTTGAGGTCAACCTATTTTATTAGATAACAACTTGACGATCAAGAGGACATTGGAGGAGGTGGTCAAGACTGTTCCAGTTCTACTCGAATGAAGAAGAACATTTCCGTATTGTGTTTGAACGGGAACGGGAGCTCCTGTCTGCCGTACTCACTCGAACGGGAAGGAGAGCTCTCTACTTATGTTTTGTGCTATCTTTTGTGCCTTCAGTTACTATGAACGATACGATTTTACGTTGTACATACATTGCAGCATATACATTGCAGCAGAACTTGTATTCTGCTACCTATATACATAGCAACCGCACGCGAAGCGTGCGGTGTTACCACTAGTCTGTATAAATGTGTTTCAGCATCCCATGTGAAAAAGAATATTGCAGGTGGCTTTTTTCAGCGACGATGAAAAAACACCAAGCACACCAAAAGCATATGTTGTTTTTGTTCCTAGAGAGAATCCAAGATCTTTGATTATGTACTTATCATTCTGTTGTAAACATAACTTTGGTGTGGATATGATGTTTAGTGTAATTTAATCAACTATTTTGAGTTAGAAGATGAAGCAATTCCTTTTCTTTTTCCTGGTGTGAAGAACAAGTTTTTTTTTTGAAAGCAATTCCAAATTATAATAATTCGGTTGTAAGTATCCGGTGTATATTAACCTCACCCAATGGCGCCACCACTAAACTTCTTAATCCGTTTCTCTTAGTCCGGATTATAAAACAACGAAATATTCCGGTGTTTTACACAACTATATAATCCGGATGTTCCTCCGGATTATAAACGTTGCATATAATCCGGATATTTGATCACTTATATAATCCGGATGTTCAACATCCGGATTATATGTAGTCCAATATCCGGATTATAAAATGTCAAATAATCCGGGCAAACAAACGATCCAAAAACAGGGCAAAATGAACCTAGCAAATACACCGGTGCTTGGCAAAAAAACGCCCGGATTATAAAACCTGGGGGCAAATACACCCCTAACCTTTAATCCGGTGCAGGTCCGGATTATAAACCCTCAACTAACCGGATTATAAAGTCCTTTTTGTAGTAGTGATCACTAATGATAACTCACGGCGTCCCAAATCTTGGGAAAATCGTTATATTGAAGAATTTCACAACCACCTTGGCGTCATTAGTAGGAGAAGCAATAGCTTCCACCCATTTGGAAATGTAATCTACTGCCAACAATATGTAAAGGCTCCCACAAGAAGATGGGAATGGTCCAATGAAGTCCACTCCCCATACGTCAAATATTTCTACTTCTTGGATGTTGTTTAAAGGCATCTCGTTCCTCCTAGATATGGTTCCTGTTCTTTGACAAGCATCGCATGAAGCAACAAAATTATGCACATATTTGAATAAAGTAGGCAAAAAGAAACCGGATTGATGTACCTTAGCATATGTCTTGTGGGAACTAGAATGTCCTCCACAAGGCAATGACTGACAATGTCTAATGGCGCTTTCCACTTCGTCTTCCGGAATGCATCTTCTGAACATCCCATTGGGACCTCTCTTGAAGAGAAGAGGCTCATTCCAATAGTAATGTCGCACATCTTTATAGAACTTCTTCTTTTGTGCGTAGGACAGACTTGGAGGTATATCTTGACAAACCAAATAATTAACAATATCTGCAAACCATGGTTCATTACCTTTTAAGATTTCGAGAAGGCAATCCTTGATTTCATGCAGTTGCTCATCCGGAAAGGAATCATCGATGGGTATGTCATCCTTCTCAATAGAAATAAGCGATAACCGGATAAGATGGTTTGTCACCGAGTCCTTCGATCCTTTCTTGTACCGGATCTCTAAATCAAACTCTTGTAGAAAGAGGATCCATCTAATGAGCCGTGGCTTTTGCATCCTTTGTGGTGAGAAAGTACCGGATTGCTGCGTGGTCGGTGTAGACAATGACTTTCGCTCCGACAAGGTAGGAACGAAATTTCTCAAAAGCATACTCCACCGCTAGCAAGTACCGGATTGCAGCAAGTACAGAAGGTGGAAGGATTGATAGAAGGAAGAACATCGAAGGGTTCAATATTTGCATTGATTTGCCTTGAGGTTTTGTGAGTTATTTTTGGAAGGATGTCTTAAGTTATTATTTTTTTATTTGATTGAAAGGTCGAACCTTTGTTATTGCTTTGGATTTGATTATTAAAGATTGTTGAGTTAAGTTTTATTTGGTTTTCTTGGTTTATGCCTTATTTGATATCATATAACTTCTTTGATTCAAATATGATGATTGTTGGCTAGAACTCTTACGATTCTAGGGTGATTAGCTGATGGTTGTGGTTTAGTTGATGATAGAATGACCCTTTAAGTTAGATTGGATCCTGAAGGTTGAATTTTACCTACTTAGTTGACGATCTCGGATGAGTCCAGGAATCTCGGCCGAGATTTGAGTATGATTCATCCGAGATTTGCTTCTATTTGCCCGACCATGTCTTATCCTTAAGCCTAGGTCATAGTTTGCCCAAATCCTAGTGTTGTGTTGAGAGCTTTATACCCTTAGATTCCTCTAAGGCTTACGCTTGAGGATATGAAGAGACTTACCAGGTGATTCCTTTCTTGAGTACCGACGATGACGTTTCTAGATAACAAAGGTTTATCCTTTGTTAGGTTTGAGTATGCCTTCATCCTACCTTTGTGAGTTAATCTGAAACTTACCCGGTGATGGTTAGTTATATTCCCTTAGGTCGAGTTGTTGGCTTGAGTTTATGTCCTTCCCCTAGTTCCTTGAGACTTACCCGGTAAAAGGATCTTTGGTTAGTGAGAGTGATAGTGAGACCTCCCCCGTAATCTATCCCACCAGAAAAACATCTTACCTTCGCAACCCCAGCTTTGTCCATGAATATTTAGAGTCTTGAATCGAAAACCACAACTTGATGCTATGATATCTAGAATCTACATTCTCCTTTATTGATTTATCTTCATTGATTGCTTTGATTTGTTCTTTGTTATTGCAAGAATCTTGTCTAGTTGACTTACCTGCTTGATTTCACCACAGTGCCTGTGATCGACCTTGAAATATTTGCCTTTATTGCGATTGATCCGTACACTACAGGTTCACTATTGCTTTTAAAGCTATTTTCGCTATTGCTTCCCCTTGACCATCGGTGGAAGGAAGCATACTTGTTTGTGAGATTTAAGTGCTTGATAGCATGAATTATTGTCTATATTTTGGGGCCTGTTTAGACATTTTATCTTCAATAATCTACATGTTTGGATGTATATTATGTGATTATATTGTCGTTTCCTCTACCTTTGCGAGAATCGAGGTCTACACCAAGTTTCGTTGTAATCGTAGGTAAAATGGCACATTTTGGACTAAAATGGAGCTAAAGGAGCTAAGGAGTCGTTGGAGCTACATTCAGGAGCTTAAGGAAGAATCCAAGAAGCATGAAAATGGATTCAAGATTCACTTTGGACCAGATTTGATGAGATTTCACATTCAGTTGAGTCACCTCGGTCAGCTATAGTACCATCTCGACCGAGGTGATCTAGAGGAGCTGCTCGACCGAGGCGAACACCTTGGACGCGGCGAGAGATATTTTATTCTTGGATGAGATCTTTTATTTTTGGAAAGAGGATCTTATATTTTTAGGCTGGATTCCTGGAGGGAAGAAGATAATTCAGTTGATATATTTTACCTATTTTATGGGAAAATATCTTTCTAAGATCTTTTATCTTTGGGAGGGAATTTTCCTATAAAAAGGGTCGGACTTTCCACAAATTCGGGATCCGCTTACATCCGTTTCACCCCACTACAGCTGGGAGATTTGAAGAACCTTTTTGGAAGGTTGAAGGAAGATTGAAGGAAGGAAGTTGATAGCTTTTATAGCTTTTGTGAAGGGTTTTGTAAGATTCTCTTAGATTCCCTTCTTGTTGATTGTCTTGTTGGAATGTGATCGAAGGAACGCTTGTTTGTTTGATAATTGATTCAGTATTGAAGCCTTTTTCTTAAGGTTATTGTGTTCAATTATTCACCTTCTTCCCTTATATTTGATTATTGCTTTCATGATGATGATTGGCTAATTTCCTTGTGTGATTCTAGGGTGATTGGCTGAAGGTTGTGGGAAAAATAATGATTGAATAAATCTTAAATTTCAGTAGGACCCTGAAAGTTCGAGTCTTTATCCTTAACCCTAGAACATCTCGTTCAATCGATGAACATCTCGGCCGGGGTGGAATTCGTCTGACCGAGGTGACTTTTCTGATCCGAAACTGAGAGTTAAGTGTTAGAGTTTACCAAATTCTATTTTTATTACACCTTTCCTGGTTCAATGCAAGCCTAGGATGAGACTTACCCGGTAATTCCTTTGTTTGTTTACCCAAGATCATAAGTGTAGGTAATAAAGGTTTATCCCTGAGACTTTCCCGGTAAAGGTTGATTCTATTCCCTTAGGTGGTGTGTTGGTTTGAGGTTATAGTTCTTTTCCTTAATTCCTTGAGACTTACACGGTAATAGGAGTTACGGTTTGGGATTAGTGAGTAGTGAGACTTACCCGGTGATCTATTCCACTTTAGTAACACCTTCCCTTTGCAAAAATCTCAGCTTTGTTCGTTTAATCTTTAGATCTTGAGTTGGAACCACAATTAGATGCTTTAATCCCTAGAATTGCATATTTCCTTAATTGACTTTTTATTATCTTTGACTGTTTTAATCGCTTTTGTGGTTAGGAATTACATAGACTACCAATACTTGCTTAGGTTTCACCTAAGTCCCTGAGATCGACACCCCGGAATTCTTGCTTTTTACTACGATTGACCCGTACACTGCGGGTTCGCATCCTTGTTTTAAGCTTACATCTAGGGTTATAAATTTAAAGCTTGCACACACCGTTTGGAGCGAACAAGTTTTTGGCGCCGTTGTCGGGGATTTGGTCTAGACCGAGCCGGTTGCGGTTGGCTTTTGGGGCGATTGCCCCTGTTTCTACTAACCAATCTACTTGAGTGACTTTCGCAGGTTCTTTTTCTTAGGTTTATGCGAAGAACCCGCACTGGGAAGGAAATCGTTCCTTACGATCACGAACCAGAAAAGACATACAAAAGACACTTGAAAGAAGGGAAGATGGCCAACCAAGACAATCACGATCTTGAGGCCGAATTGAAGGAGGCGTTAGAACAACTAGCCTCAGTAAGGAAGAACTGAGACTAGAAAGGGAAGAAACTCGCACAAGGATTGAGGCGATCGAAGCAGATATGGAGGCTTTACGAGACCAGTATCTACCTCGACCGAACCCAGATCCTCGACCGAGGCAAGACCCTGTTCCAGATCCTCGACCGAGGCAGAATCCAGTACCTGCTGCCCCGGCCGAGATACTTCCACCTCGGATGCCGGTCCGAGATGTTCTTTTTACAGGTATTCCACAGACCCTATGGCAAAGGATGGACCCCAATCAGCAACTGAGGCGTCCAGGAGTCAACCTAGGTGATCCAGCGGACCATGATTATGAGCTTCGACCACAAGTTCTTTCCATGATTCGCCAATGCCAATTTTGAGGGCTAGAGAGGGAATCTCCACATCAACATCTACAAAACTACGAGATCTTGATGGAGACCTTGAGACCTTCAAGAATAGAAAACAACTACAAGCTAAGGCCTTTCTACTTCTCTTTGAAAGATAGAGCACTTACTTGGTATCAATCTCTTCCTCCAGGAAAAATCAATACATGGGAGGAGATGACGACGGAGTTCTTAACTAAATTCTTTCCCCCCTCTAAAACTGTTAAAATGAGAGGGAAGATTAATGCATTTATCATGAAGGACAAGGAGAGCTTGTCCAAGTCATGGAAGAGATTTAAAGACATTTTTTTGGATTGTCCACATCATGGGATTCCAAAGATAGAGTTGTTAGAGATATACTTCAAGGGACTGGACGGAAACACCCAGTTCAACCTTCAACTACTATACGCCGGCACGTTCATGGACATGCCGATTGACGAAGCTTGGGAGTTCATAGAGAAGCAAACTTTGCACATGGAGAAATACTCCCACCAAGGAGCTGAAGGTGGAGTTAAAAGAGTCAACTTTCAAGATGCTCCACCTAACAATGATCAACTCACTTCTTTGAAGAATGATGTGAAATAATTGAAGGAACTTTTAGTTGCTCAAACCAAGAAGGAAGATCAAGGATCAAGGAACAACAATAGTTACCGGAACAACAACAACGGTTCCCGGAACAACAACTACAACAACAATAGAGGATCCAACAGCAATAATTGAAGGGCAAACAACCAAAATTCGGGTAACCCTTACTCTAACTCCAATTCGAATGACTCCTCTAATCCTTTCCTCTCTTCTTCTTCTTCTTCTACTCCATTGAAGAGCCAGAAGCAAGGATCGAGTTCATCCCAGCCGGAAAAGAAAGATGTGGTGTTGGAGGCCATCTTGATCAAGCTCAACTCTATGGAGACATCCATGACTTCATTTTCGAAGGCACAAAAAGCCTTAGAACAACAATTCTTTAACAAGGCGAATGAAGCGCCAAGAGATCCAGGGATACTTCCAGCAAGGACGGAAAGCAACCCTAAAGGACAGATCATGGTAATAACGACGAGAAGCGGACTGAAGATTGCAGATCCAGTGCCTCGGTCGATGCCAGTACAGACGAAGACCACCTCGGTCCAAGTACAATCGAAGAACACTTCGGCCGAGATGCCAACCGAGGTGGAGCCACAAAAAGCGGAGGAGAAAACTGAAGTTTATATTCCACCTCCTGCATATAAACCACCACTTTCATTCCCCCAGTCAAGGGCCAAAGCACATCTAGACAAGCATTTTGGTAAGTTCCTTGACTTGATGAATAAACTACACATTAATATCCCTTTCCTTGATGCTATTCTAGGGATGCCCGCCTATGGGAAGTTCTTGAAAGAGATTCTATCAAGGAAGAGGAAGTTGGAAGACTTTGGTGAAGTGAGGATGACATCTAAATCCTCGGAGCTTATTCAAATCATGAAGGATAAGATGCCGCCCAAGTTGAGAGATCCCGGCTCATTTTGCATTCCCATTCAAGTTGGGGATGTCACTTGTGAAGCTTTATGTGATCTAGGAGCCAACGTGAGCATCATTCCGCTGGAGCTATGTGTTAAGGTCGGACTTGGAGAGCCCAAGCCGGTGAAGATACGGTTATACATGGCGGACCGCTCCATTACCCATCCCGTGGGCATTTTGGAGGACGTTCTGGTCAAGTTAGGTAACTTCTATTTACCTATAGACTTTGTTGTACTTGACATTCCCGCAGATTATCCCGTTCCTATCATTCTCGGGAGACCATTTCTAGCAACTTCGGGTTGCAATGTGGATTGTAAGAACGCCAAGTTAAAATTCAACATTGGCGGAGATGAAGTGGAGTTTTCATTACTTGCGGAAATGAAGGGAGAGCAGCTAGGAGATGATATCTTCAACATCTATGATGAAGAAGAATCAAGAGAATTGGTGAGCTCTATCCTTATTAAAGATCCACTTGAAAAGGTTATTAGTTTTAGCTTAATGGAGGAAGGTATAGATGCTTCTTGTGATGCAGATATACGGAGCTTAAAGGCGATGGAAGAAGATCCAGGAGCTAAAACTGAAAGACTAATCCAAGAGAAGAAGATCTCTAGTTTCGGTTCCAGTTGCAGTACCTCGACCGAGGCACTTTCTGGACCAAGCGAGGTGACTGAAGAATATCTCGGTCAACCTCTCTGGACCTCGACCGAGGTCGAAAGCGAGATGATGTCAACTGAGGCTACTGAAAATAACAAACTTCTTACTCCCTTCTCTGACATTCATCCTCAGTTGGTGGAACATTCTCTCCACCAAATTTCTGATAATAAAGGACCTTGGTATGCTGATATTGTTAATTATCTTGTTTGCTAGGAAATACCACCCCGATTGACGTACGCTCAAAGGAAGAAATTCTTCAAGGATGTACGCCATTACTACTGGGATGAACCGCTGCTATTCAAGAGAGGGCCGGATCGGATGCTTCGAAGATGCATTCCGGAAGATAAAGTTAATAGTGTCATACGGCATTGTCACTCACTTCCTTGTGGAGGGCATGCTAGTGCCAATAAGACATGCGCTAAGGTATTACGTTCCGGTTTCTTTTGGCCTACATTGTTTAAGGATGTGCAAACGTTTGTTGTCTCTTGTGATGCATGCCAAAGAAACGGGAACTTATCTACAAGGAATGAGATGCCACTCAACAACATACAGGAGGTTGAGATCTTTGATGTATGGGGAGTAGATTTCATGGGACCTTTCCCATCATCCGGAGGAAACCTATACATTCTTCTAGCAGTTGACTACGTCTCTAGATGGGTTGAAGCCATTGCTTCTCCCACTAATGACGCCATGGTGGTTGTGAAGTTCTTTAACAGGACTATCTTTCCACGTTTCGGGACTCCACGCATCATCATCAGCGATGGAGGGACGCATTTCATCAACCGGAAGTTTAAGGCACTTTTATCAAAGTATGGGGTAACCCACAAGGTAGCAACCCCTTATCACCCTCAAACTAGTGGACAGGTCGAGATCTCAAATAGAGAAATTACAGAAATCTTGGAGAAGACCGTCTCTAGGACTAGGAAGGATTGGTCCATGAAGTTGGATGACGCTCTTTCAGCTTACAGGACCGCATTCAAGACTCCCATTGGTACCACCCCTTATAATTTGGTATATGGGAAGTCTTGTCATTTGCCTGTTGAGTTAGAACACAAGGCATATTGGGCGATCAAATGGTTGAACTTCGACATCAAGGAAGCCGGTGAGAAGCGGCTATTGGATATCAATGAGCTGGAGGAGCTGCGTTTGAACGCTTATGAGAATGCCAAAATCTATAAAGAAAGGACGAAGAAATGGCATGACAAGCGTATCATTCCTAAGGAGCTTAAGGAAGGAGACTTAGTTCTACTCTTCAACTCCCGCCTCCGCCTCTTTCTAGGTAAGTTGAAATCTAGATGGACCGGACCTTATGTTGTGAAACATGTTTTTCCTTATGGTGTAGTTGAGATTTGGGGAGAAACAAGTGGAAGCTTCAAGGTCAATGGTCATAGACTTAAGAAATACAAACCAGAAGCTCCGGTTGAGGAGGTTGCACCGCTATACCTTGTTTGAGAGATGCCGTACGGTCCAGCTAGCGACCTTAAATCAAGCGCTTCTTGGGAGGCAACCCAAGGTATTGCTTTCTTTTCCCTTTTTCTAGTCTAGCTTTAGATAGTTTGCTTTTTCTTTGTTTTGTTTTTGGCGTCCTAGACAGACAACAGGTGACATCTAAGGAAGGAATACAAACTAGGAGCAAAACTGAAAGGACAGAAGTTCGAGAATTTGAGAAGACGGAGTCTGACTGAGACAAATCTCGGTTGCTGTCATAGCACCTCGACCGAGATGATTCTTGAGCAACCGAGGCGACTAGGGTTTCTGAAGATCCACCTCGGTCCGTACCACCTCGGTCCAGTCAAAACCATCTCGACCGAGGTGACAACAGTTCCATAAAAGGGTATAAAAGGGGCTGAGATTTCTCTCTCCTCCCTTTATCCCTTTCTCGACCGAAACGGCAGATTCACCTCGTTTCTTTGTTTCTCGCTCGTTTTCGACGGTTCTCGCTTCTAAACTGAGAGGAAAGGATATAGGATCAAATTGCAAGCGCCAATCTGCAGAGAAAACGCACGAAATCGGCCAAATCTAGGTAAAATTCGAGAAAACCCTAACCTCCTCTTCTCCACTGATTTCTTTCGATTTGGGCTTTGGTTGCCCCTGCATTGTGCTGAAAAAGGACTAAGTACCCCATAGGAACCTTTGGTAGTGATTTTGGGGGAAAAGAACTGGATTTTGGAGAGTTGCGATCGAACAGCGCTTCGCCTCGGTCCAGTCGGCCTGCACCTCGGCCGAGGTGTTCCAGAGATTTGTCAGAGAGACCGAGGTTGTCTGAGAGATTGCAGAAAATGAGTTCTGACAGGCAGTTAGTGTTGAGAGACAGATCTTCTCCTTCTCCTTCTTCTTCTTCACGCCGTTCTAGACCGGTGATCCATGAGCGTCACCAAGTCGACTATGACCGCATAGCGACCCGTCCAGTGGTTGCACCACGGTTTTTGGACATCTCCGCTTTCGACTGCCTCTATGTTGATGATGATCTGAGGCGGATGATCTCCATGGTGGGCTTAGAGCAGTTCACTGAGATCCGAGCTCCGGCCTACCTAGAGCCGACCCTGGAGTTTGTCAGCTCCGTCACCTACTTGCCCACCGAGCGCGCCATCAAGTACCGGTTGATGAACCGGAACTATTTAGTTCCCATGGACCACTGGCAGGATATCTTTGGCTTCCCGGCCCCCACAGTAGCTGATTTTCCTTCTCGAGCTGTAGCTCGAGAATTCTGGGGCCAGATAGCTCACGTGGTTGAGCACGCTGACAGATGGAGACCTGGAGATTCCAGGGAGCAGATTATATTCCATCTGGCATTTAGACTTGCTCATCGGATCTTCAGCGAGACACTTTTGGCGTGTACTGAGACGCCCCAGAAGATCAGACAGGGTGAGCTTCTGAGTCTGTACTGCATGGTGACCGGAGGAGTTCCGGACTTTGGGATGATGCTAGCTGAGGATCTGCACAAGATCAAGGCGAAGGCGAAGGGAGACATCTGTTGCGGAGGAATAGTGACTCATATAGCGAGTTACATGGATCTTGACTTGAGTGCATGCACTATGGTGGCGGCTCCCAAGCCGCTCGGGCTTTAGGAGATGATCACCCGGAGGATACTGGTTCCTCGCGGTCTTACTACGCCGTATGTGGCGATGCCTTAGGAGTAGACTGCACCCCAGGGTATTAGGTGGTCAGCTCAATTCTCTGTGTATGATCCGCATTACTGGCAGACTGCATGGATTCCGTTGATGGAGGACGCTAGAGAGGCGGCAGCAGCAACAGCTCAGGGGCCAGCTGAGGAGGATGAGGCTGAGGAGCAGGAGGATGATGATGAGGATGGCGGTGCTGCCATGGACATAGGCACAGATACAGCTGGGACTAGTGCGCCGGTCATTGATTTAGATGACGACAAGACTGAGGAGGAGCCAGTTGCAGCACCAGCACGACCCGCTAGGCGTAGGGCACGCAGGCAGAGGGATCCAGTTGCTCACCGTCGGATCGATGATCTGACGGATCAGATGATAGATTCCTATGCTGCCCTGTCCTTGGATATCAGAGAGATGCTGGAGAGACTACATTACCAGCACACGATGGCTGAGATTCAGTTTCAGCATGTCATGGGCTATCCTTTTGACCCATCTAAGTACCCGTACGTGCCACCACCACCACCACCGGATCGGGATTATTGAGAGCTTGCAGGATTTTCTCTATTTATTTATTATGCAGCTCAGCTTTATCCGGTGAGTACTTTGTTTCTTTAGACTTATTTTGACTCATTGGGACAATGTGTCCCAAGTATGGGATATTTGGATGTATTATTTGACTTATGTGGATCTATGACTTGACTCGATGGATATTTATGTTTTATTTTGCTCTATATGCTTATCTGAGATTACTTGCATGCATACAGGTTATTTGATTGAGAAAAACGTCAAAAACTGGTTTAAGAAAAAAAAAAAAAATTGACCTCGACCGAAGTGATTCTGGCCGAACGAGGTACTTCACCTAGGTTGACTTAGAACATCTCGACCGAGGTGGTTTAACTGGAACAGTTTTCGAAACGATTTTTGTGCTCTTTATCTGGATATGACCTCAGTGATGATTTTGTTTGCTGACTAGTTTTGAAATCTTTTATGTTTGAAAGGTTTTATGATATGTTTAAGTTGCTAAATGCTTTGTTTGAAATTTGGCATGTTTAATACTTTGTTTTTATCCAAATTATGTTGAATTTGAAGGTTGACGCCACATGATGAGTTCTCTCACTTTCTTCCTGGGAAGACCAAGGCAATTCATTCTCTTCTCTTCTTCTTCTTGATCATGCTTAGCCCCTCATATACATATTTGCCTCCCTTTACCTATCCGGGAATTTGGAAGCAAGAAAGTGAAAAGCAAGTGAAAGAAAAGTTGAGATGTTGGCTGAAAGTTAGAAAGAAACAAATAGGTTTGGGGAAGTCAATCATGATGATGAGTAACTCGGCACCATTCACATAACCGGGTGTTTGTGTCTTGCCAAAGTCGGATTGAGCGATATTCCTAACGGGTCATGGTATGTACATCAAGGGTTTGAGGCATCTCGAGAAATTGATGATTGCTGATCTCCTAGGCTTCGGTTATTGTGCACCTCTGTCCATGCATCCCAAAAAGTAAAGTAAAAAGTAAATAAGCAAAGCTTATTGGTGAAAGATGTTGAAGTTCAAACGAAGTGAAGTAAAGATCCTTTTCCCGGATTCTAGCACCACATTCCCTATATACATCCCACCCCTACACGTTTCTTGACCTTTCTTTTGGGAAGCCCTTGAGACCTCGAGCTTGTTGATTGACTTAGTGGTTTAAACTGGATTATACATGATTAATTTCGATGATTATGATTTATTATGCATTCTATGATTTTATGCAAAGATGAACAACTTTCTTATATTTATAAAATGTTTTGATCATATTTTGATTTTATATTCCATGAAGCATTCTCTTAGAGTGATCTATGATTGTAGCACACCATTAAAATGTTTTGAAAGACTTTTTCATTGATCTTTATGACTTATAATCCATTCTATCTTGTATTTTATATTCGGAACTTGCTTAGGGACAAGCAAGGGCTAAGTATGGGGTATTTTGATAGCATGAATTATTGTCTATATTTTGGGGCCTGTTTAGACGTTTTATCTTCAATAATCTGCATGTTTGAATGTATATTATGTGATTATATTGTTGTTTCTTCTACCTTTGCGAGAATCGAGGTCTACACCAAGTTTCGTTGTAATCGTAGGTAAAATGGCACATTTTGGACTAAAATGGAGCTAAAGGAGCTAAGGAGTCGTTGGAGCTACATTCAGGAGCTTAAGGAAGAATCCAGGAAGCATGAAAATGGATTGAAGATTCACTTTGGACCAGATTTGATGAGATTTCACATTCAGTTGAGTCACCTCGGTCAGCTACAGTACCATCTCGACCGAGGTGATCCAGAGGAGCTGCTCGACCGAGGCGAACACCTTGGACGCGGCGAGAGATATTTTATTCTTGGCTGAGATCTTTTATTTTTGGAAAGATGATCTTATATTTTTAGGCTGGATTCCTGGAGGGAAGAAGATAATTCAATTGATATATTTTACCTATTTTATGGGAAAATATCTTTCTAAGATCTTTTATCTTTGGGAGGGAATTTTCCAATAAAAAGGGTCGGATTTTCCACAAATTCGGGATCCGCTTACAACCGTTTCACCCCACTACAGCTGGGAGATTTGAAGAACCTTTTTGGAAGGTTGAAGGAAGATTGAAGGAAGGAAGTTGATAGCTTTTATAGCTTTTGTGAAGGGTTTTATAAGATTCTCTTAGATTCCCTTCTTGTTGATTGTTTTGTTGGATTGTGATTCAAGGAACGCTTGTTTGTTTGATAATTGATTCGGTATTGAAGCCTTTTTCTTAAGGTTTTTGTGTTCAATTATTCATCTTCTTCCCTTATATTTGATTATTGCTTTCATGATGATGATTGGCTAATTTCCTTGTGTGATTCTAGGGTGATTGGCTGAAGGTTGTGGGAAAAATAATGATAGAATAAATCTTAAATTCCAGTAGGACTCTGAAAGTTTGAGTCTTTATCCTTAACCCTAGAACATCTCGTTCAGTCGATGAACATCTCGGCCGGGGTGGAATTCGTCTGACCGAGGTGACTTTTCTGATCCGAAACTAAGAGTTAAGTGTTAGAGTTTGCCAAATCTTATTCTTATTACACCTTTCCTGGTTCAATGCAAGCCTAGGATGAGACTTACCCGGTAATTCCTTTGTTTGTTTACCCAAGATCATAAGTGTAGGTAATAAAGGTTTATCGTTTATTGGGGTTTGAGTGTGCTTTCATTCCATCTTTGTGAGTTAGCTTGAGACTTACCCGGTAAAGGTTGATTCTATTCCCTTAGGCGGTGTGTTGGTTTGAGGTTATAGTTCTTTTCCTTAATTCCTTGAGACTTACCCGGTAATAGGAGTTACGGTTTGGGATTAGTGAGTAGTGAGACTTACCCGGTGATCTATTCCACTTTAGTAACACCTTCCCTTTGCAAAAATCTCAGCTTTGTCCGCTTAATCTTTAGATCTTGAGTTGGAACCACAATTAGATGCTTTAATCCCTAGAATTGCATATTTCCTTAATTGACTTTGTATCATCTTTGACTGTTTTAATCGCTTTTGTGGTTAGTAATTACATAGACTACCAATACTTGCTTAGGTTTCACCTAAGTCCCTGAGATCGACACCCCGGAATTCTTGCTTTTTACTACGATTGACCCGTACACTACGGGTTCGCATCCTTGTTTTAAGCTTACATCTAGGGTTATAAATTTAAAGCTTGCACACACCGTTTGGAGCGAACAATGCTAGCTAGTGTGAATGCGATTTCGCAGAAATTGTGTAATGATTTAGAGCTTGGAGAGATATCACCGGTGAAATTCACCTTTGTAAGAGCCTTAGTCTTTAGGTGCCTTGAGTCCTTGTGAGCCTTTGTTGGACCCTAGCAGCCACCCCTGTGGACCCTGTTAGCCGCCCTTGCGCCTCAGGAGGGCCGCCCCTGCGCCTTACCTGATCCGCCCCTGCGGGTTTGTGCGGCTGCAGCCACCTTTGTTGACCTCTTGACTTGCTTTTCGTTAGCTTCCTATATAAGCTTTCCAATGCTTCTGATGAAGGGTTTCTGTTACGCTAAGATCGTGATGCGCAATATGGGTTTTAAATTTATAACTCGAACTAAATCCTAACTACCTAGCGAAACCCGCAGTGTACGGGACGTTCGTAGTAGGGATAGTATTCCGAGGTCGAACACAAAGACTAAGGTGAAATTGACTCGATTTGTGATTGAGTTTAGTAAAGACCTAGGTTGAAAGAGAAGAAAGAAATAAAGAAATGAAAATCTCAAATGTTTTTGGTTGGTTTTTGGTGATCAATCAAATATCACAATACATGCAAGTAATCGATCAACTAAACTATAAATCAACACAAATAAATAACTAAACAAGATATAGATCAAAGAGAGGAAAAGACGGATTCTAGGGATTGGAAGTTCCGGTTATGGCATAGGACTCAAGCTATCTATTCATTCTTGGATTAACTATGTTGGTGTAATAGCTAGGATTTCCGAATTCTAATTAATGTTGATTAACTTAATCGTTGATAGTAATTGACATATAACTTGCGAAGATTTCCCAAGTGATGAGTATGAGTCCCACCGTTATGTTCCTCGCGTAATTTTGGACGTTTGGGGAAATTTTTACTTTTTCCCCCGGGTAATTATTTTTACCCTCCGGTGTTATTTGGAGCATTTGGGAGCTCCAATTAATAAAAATGCAGTTGAGCGAAATGATCAGGACATCGGATATGTCCTAGATATGAAATAACATGAAGAGGCAAAACGGCCAAAAGAGTCGCTATTTCGTTTCTTAACGGTTAAGAAAGGTGGCTTAGGAATGCACATTCTACAAGATAATTATGGGTTAATTATCCCGACAATATTCCGGATTTTATATTCCAGTTTCATAAAGTTTGGATACCGAAAAATATAATCGCGTTTAATTAAATATTCTAAATAAACTTTATATATAATATTATAAATAATTATTATATATATATAAGAGAGTGAGGCGGCTAGTAAGTGCATATATTATATTATATATATATATAATTCTATAAAGGTTACAGATAAAGATAAAGGCGGCTAGTGTATCCATTCTACTTTTCAATTTCATATATATACATACTAGAATAAAGAGAGACGGCAGCAGCTTTTCATCATCTTCCTTATATTTGCAACAATTACAGAGAGAGCGAACGGGAGCGAAGTATACGATACACCTTTCGACCTTTCACCAATCCTTCATTTTCAATCCTTTTTCAAATCCGATTGTACCATCGAGTCCCTTATCTTGTTCTCTTCAACGTGATACCAACTTATTTCCCGTTTGTTAGCTTTTTGGTAAAGCTTCCGTTTACCGCTATCGGAACGCCGACGGACCACCGTAAGTCATCAAATGTAAGGTTTCATACCGCGCTCTTACTCCCCGTATCGCTAGGAGTCTGGATCTTCTTCCGGTTCGTATATCGGGTTAGTAACGAATAAGTTATGAATTTATTCGTTTTCTGTATTGCGGGTTAGTATAAATTGACCTTGAGTTGGTTAAAATGGATAAGTGGAATTTCCACTTATGCTCGTTACATTATTCTGGTAATTATGGGATTTTATTTGGTGATGATATCATGAGTTGGATTTATGCCTGATGTTGCTTTTAGGTTTAGCATGTTATTCGAGGTTATAGGATATATGATCCCTATGGATCCCTTTGGGTCTAGGTGTGACCCTTTGTTTGATAAGAGATGTGACATCTCTTTATGCCTTGTCTATAGGTTGTGTTGTCCCTCCAGTGTTGAGGTGATCCAATTGTGGTTGAGCTTTATACGAGGTTGAGGTAAGTCCGTAGGACTTACTTAGCTACCATCCATATATTGGGTGTTTGTATGAGTGGTGTGTGCCTTATATGTTTGCTATGATAGCATGTGATGTCGTATTTACCGACCTATGTTTTATTAATTGCCCCACTGCGTGGCTGTGATAACCTTTCCCTTTCATCCCGCCGTGGAGTCTGGGAGGTTCTCTGATGTCAGGCCAGACCGGTTTACAGGAAGGGCGCAATCCACTCCCATAGGGTACACGGATTGTGTGACCGATACTAGTACGGCTGGCTAGCAGGCTCAGAGGCGAGGATGTATCGGTCCTCGTGTCACCTAGTTTCATATATATTATATCTATACGATTTGAGTGAATGACCATTATATTGAGATGAATAAATGGGTAAATGAGTGAAAGCATGTTGATATGTTTATCTTTCCCTATGTGTGATTGTGCTTATGCATTACCTCATATATGTATGGTTAGCTAACGGTTTCATACCGTGTTGTAGATGTTTACAGGTTAGGCACTGCTGAGTGATCTGACAGGGTGACAGGCCGAGGACTCTCGTACATTAGGTGGTTGGTTTGGGGTTGTTGTGTTTCCCCTCCTGCGTGACGATGATCTTTTGTACCTCCTATGCGAGGATGTCGTTTTATATACTCGGCTATATTGTTGTTTACTTTGGGTCGTACAGTTTATACTGTTTTATGTATTTGTTTTATATCTGTCAGTGCCATGTTGTAAGGTCCAGTGAACTTGTTGTCAGGCTAGGGTCAGGATCCATTGTGAGATCCTAGCCCAATGTGACCTCCCGAGTCCCGCGGATTCGGGGTGTTACAGAGTTGGTATCAGAGCCCAGGTTGACAACAATGGCACTTGCTACCTGCAATGAGGTTTGATAGGTAAAATAAACAGAGCTCACATGGGATCTGACGTTTTCAAAGGTTTTGGTTTTAAGTGTGGTTTTGGGATAGAATGTACGAGAAGTCGTCACCTCTGTCATGGATCTCTGCAGCGTAGATATGTATATATATATGTGTGTACTATGGATTATGTGGATTTATTATATACATATCGATACATATGGCATATATATAGCCTTATAAGATTAGGTGCGTATATCCTACAGATGACTCAGAGTAGAGTAGTATCTGTAGTGGGATGAGGTAGGGGTCACCCCCCCCCCCCTCTTCCTCCAGTGGTGATAAGTTAGGGACCAGTTTCCGCTGTTGTTTCGCCTATGGCAGAGAACGAGTTTGAAGAGGCTGATCGTGTCTCCATGAGAAGATCCGAGTTTCAAGACTATATGTAACAAGTATATGAAGCGGTGATAGCGGGTAGATCGACACCAGATTTACCAACAATTGTGAGATCAACTAAAGCTTCTGGATCCGGAAAGAAGCAATGGACTGAATCAGTTACTGGAGAAGCAAAGATGATGAATGGGGAACCAAGTCCGATATCAGGACAATCTAGTGATCCTTTGGCCATGAAGATGACTGACAAGGAACTATAGTGTTTTAATTGCGTGGAAGTTGGGACATTGGCGAGCTGTGTGTCCAAAGGCGCCCATCATATGCTTTACGTGTGGTAAAGCAGGGCATAGAGCAAAGTTTTGTCGACAGGGCAAGGCATTGCCTTTACAGGTTCCCTTCAAGAGTGAGATCATTCTAGGTGGACGACGAAGGTCGAGTTACCCTTCAGTTGCACAGGTTGCAAGGATGGGATGATTATGTTTCAGTTGTGGCTATCCAGATCATTTGCGTTCTGTGTGCCCTTTGGCACTGATAGCTTGTTTCACTTGTGGTGAGCTAGGCCATCTGGACCTTTCTGTCAGCACGGTGGTGTTTCTTCCCAGCAAGACCTTCCTCTTTCCGGTGCAGAAAGAGTGGAAGTGGAGGCTATAGTAATGACCTCAGTGATACCTGAGGAGCATGGATCTGACATTGAGTGATGATATGTAGTGGAGCTACGAGTGTTAGCCGTTATAGGTACCATTCTCGTTAATGGTTTACCTGGTGGAGTTTTGCTTGTTGTGAGTGCTATGCACTTCATGTCTTTCGATGCATGCGTTAATGGTTGACTTTTTGGTATATAGTAGAAGGTGGATTTTCCTTTACAAGATTACCTTTTTGGGTCTGAGATACCCGTGAGATGCGTGTTTTGTTCCCTTATTTCAGGGACCCATGTATGGTTGTATACTTCTTTGTCATGTCGTAGGTGCATGATGAAGTCATTATGTGTATGGTTTGGATGAATAGATATCATGTGGTGTTAGCTTTTAATAGTAAGACTATTATAGTCTTTACTGAGTTGAGTTAAATAGAGGTCTTCTGAGGTTAAGACCTTTGAAGAGACGGGTTTGTCATCAGGACTGTACGAGCAGCGAGTTGATAGCACAGGGATGTGACGTCTTCTAGTTTTATACCATAAAGGAGCGAGATAGTCCAACAATTGAAGGTATTCCAGTTGTTTATGAGTTTATAGACGTGTTACTGAACCGTCTAGTTGCCACCTCAGCGGAGTGTGGACATTGTTATCGAGTTGAAGTATGATACAAGATTGAATGGGAAAGCCACACTATATGGTGCTTGTTGAGATATTGTACTGATAACTTGAAAAGTTGATTGAAACGGGCTTCTTTTACCCTAGTGGGTTCCATGTTCCGTATTAACGACTTGATGAGTTAGCTTCAAGAAGCAATTATGTTTTCAAGATTCCTTTGTGCTCAAGATATCCCTAGTCATGGATGAGAGAGCAACATGTGTATGAGATAACATCCCATACCCGTTATGGACACTACGAGTTTGTAGTGATGTCATTTGGGTTGACGAATGTTTTAGTAGTTTTTATGGAGTTGATGAACAGTATCTTCATCGACTTCCTTGATTAGTTGGTGGTGGACTTCATTGATGACATGTCGGTATACTCTCATAGCAGAGAATAGTAGACCGATCGTCTGGGGACCGTTCTGCAGATTTCGAGAGATAGAGGGTTGTATGCTACGCTCTCTAAGTGTAAGTTGAGATGCCAGTGGTAGCCTTTTTAGGCCATGTTGTCTCCGCCAGTGGGATCATGGTTGACCTGGCGAGAATTAAGTGTGTTGTAACATGGGAGATACTAATGAACATTAAGGAATACGTAGTTTTCTCGGCTCAGCCGATTGCTACCAATGCTTTGACGAAGGATTTTATATGATTATGTATTCATTTGCGAGTCTTTTGAGAAGACCACCATAACTACGTGATGAAAGCAGTGTGTCTATGTTCTGAAGAGTTGAGGAGGCATTTGACCTCTGCTTCCATTCTGTTGTAGTTAGAAGATTTTTGGGATCCCGTGATTTACGGTGATACATCCCAGCTAAGTTTGAGATGTGTTTTACTACAAAGGAGTAGGGTTATTGATATGTGTGTTTACAGCTGAGAACGTATGATGAGAACTACTCGACTCATGATTTAGAGTTAGTAGTGGTAGTTCAAGCCTTTAAATTTTGAAGACCGTACCGATGTGATCTTCATGTCAGATTTCTATAGATCATAGAAATCTGAAGTATATTTTATGCAACAGGGGTTGAATAACCGCCAATGTTAAGAGCTTAAGTTGATTAAGCTTTGACTTGAAGATTCCATATCATTAAGAGAAGTTGAACGTTTTCGCCGATAACTTGAATGGAAAGACGCTCTAAGAGAAGATGATTGTGAGACTGATAGTTCAGCCTCAGCTTCATAGAGATCTAGCTTGGCTAGAGTTGGACAATCAGTTCCTTGATAAGGATACCCATTTATACCTCAGAGGTTCTACCTGGTCTGTTGGATGAGGTCCAACAGAAGCAGGAGACTTGCCGGGCCTTGACAAGGTTTAGATAAATGATGTCTCGTACTAAGGAACCATAGTTCTCCATAGGAGTAAATGGACTGATGAAGAGCCATGACCGCTTTTGTGTTCCTGCTGATGCAGATGGAGACAGAATATTACGTATACCCATTGTACGCCTTATTCAGTACATTCAGGTCCAGATAGAGTATTTCCGATCTAGAGATAAGCCCCCACCCACTACTAGTGCAGTAGTAGAATTTGGGAGGACATCTTTATGGACTTTGTTATGGGATTGTGACCCTGTAGAAGATTGATGTTATTTGGATTGTTGGTAACAGATTAATGAAACCGGCACGTTTCATTTCTATCAGAAGGACGTGGCTAGTGAATGAATTGGTTGAGGAGTACACTAGACAAATAGTGAGACTCCATGGTATACCGAGAACGATCATTTCTGATCGAGATGGATGTTTTTACTTTGAGATTGTGGGTAGCAGATTCAGACTGCTTTGGGGACGAGTCTATACCTCATGACTACACTTCACCCCCTGACAAATGGTCAGTTAGAGAGGATCATCTAGATCTTAAAGATCTATTATAAGTTGTAAGTCGAATGAGAAACGTGGATGGTTATATTACCTTCCATTAATGAGTTTATTATATAACAATGAAGGACGTGCATCTTTCTGGGATGGCCCTATGAGGCAATATATATAGACATAGATGTCGTATATCCTTATGCTAGAAGTGATCTAGCAATAGTAGTGGAATAACACATGACCAGATTCAGGATTTTATAGTTCAAGTAACGTTGATTGAAGGAAGAATGTTGGATGTACAGAGCCGCCAGATATTATATGTAGACAAGAGGCGTTAACCTCTAAAGTTCAAGCGAAAGTTCATGTCCGGCTGTAAGTATCTCAGCTGCGAGACGTTAGACGTGTTAATATGGAAAGGGAACTGAGTTTCCAATATGTCGGTTACTTGAGATCTTGATCAGTTTTGTGAAGGCAACATGATTTTTAGCTTTGCCTATGAGATTAGAGGATATTCACCCAGTGTTTCATATATCTCAACTGAGGAGGTATATACCAGACTCGAGACACCTTGTGAGTTACGATGATTGATGGTTGAGTCCAACCACACTTTTGTTGAGCATTCGATTACATTCTTGGAATGATATATGAAACGCTTGCATTCGAAAGACATTCCCATATTGAGGATATGATGGTCGAGATGAAGACCTGAAGAGGCTATGTGAGAGACTGAGGATAGTGTCCTGAGGAACTATCCAAAGTATATGTTAGGACATACCCATTTGTGGGAGCACGAGTAGATCTTAGTGCTATCTTGATGAATGTTGTGCTTATGTGCTTATATGCCTTGATATGTTATTCTATGCTAGTTGTGATGTGATTTATTATCTTAGTAGATCTTGATGTGCTAGCGTGATGTATGCTATAGCTGGAGATGATTACTTCCTCCACGCTACCCGAGTATGATCATATTTATAGCTGGAGATGGTTCTTTCCTCCACGCTATTTGAGTGGGATTAGGATTCAGCTGGAGATGGTTCTTTCCTCCATGCTACCTTGATGGACATAGTTTAGTGGAGATGTGATTCCTCCATGCGATGTATATGTTTATGGGTTGGCTAGAGACGTATTTCCTCTATGCATGTGATATGTTTTGGCTAGAGATGTGCTTCCTCTTTGCCTTGTGATGTGGCATGGCGAGAGACGTGATTCCTCTACGCCTGTGGGTAGCGTTATGGCCCTGTTTCCTGGAGTGATGATTCCTCCATGTTTATACTTGAGGTTATAGATTGTTATAGGTTGTGATCTTTTGAACGGAGATGTGATACCTCCGATAGAAAGAGTGAGAGTTATACCTCGGCGTATGGGTCCGAGAGGATTTGGGAATTGTTCAAGTTTCGGGACGAAACTTTTTTTTTAGGGGTGTGTGATGTAATAGCTAGGATTTCCGAATTCTAATTAATGTTGATTAACTTAATCGTTGATAGTAATTGACATATAACTTGCGAAGATTTCTCAAGTGATGAGTATGAGTCCCACCGTTATGTTCCTCGCGTAATTTTGGACGTTTGGGAAAATTTTTACTTTTTCCCCCGGGTAATTATTTTTACCCTCCGGTGTTATTTGGAGCATTTGGGAGCTCCAATTAATAAAAATGCAGTTGAGCGAAATGATCAGGACATCGGATATGTCCTAGATATGAAATAACATGAAGAGGCAAAACGGCCAAAAGAGTCGCTATTTCGTTTCTTAACGGTTAAGAAAGGTGGCTTAGGAATGCACATTCTACAAGATAATTATGGGTTAATTATCCCGACAATATTCCGGATTTTATATTCCAGTTTCATAAAGTTTGGATACCGAAAAATATAATCGCGTTTAATTAAATATTCTAAATAAATTTTATATATAATATTATAAATAATTATTATATATATATAAGAGAGTGAGGCGGCTAGTAAGTGCATATATTATATTATATATATATATAATTCTATAAAGGTTACAGATAAAGATAAAGGCTGCTAGTGTATCCATTCTACTTTTCAATTTCATATATATACATACTAGAATAAAGAGAGACGGCAGCAGCTTTTCATCATCTTCCTTATATTTGCAACAATTACAGAGAGAGCGAACGGGAGCGAAGTATACGATACACCTTTCGACCTTTCACCAATCCTTCATTTTCAATCCTTTTTCAAATCCGATTGTACCATCGAGTCCCTTATCTTGTTCTCTTCAACGTGATACCAACTTATTTCCCGTTTGTTAGCTTTTTGGTAAAGCTTCCGTTTACCGCTATCGGAACGCCGACGGACCACCGTAAGTCATCAAATGTAAGGTTTCATACCGCGCTCTTACTCCCCGTATCGCTAGGAGTCTGGATCTTCTTCCGGTTCGTATATCGGGTTAGTAACGAATAAGTTATGAATTTATTCGTTTTCTGTATTGCGGGTTAGTATAAATTGACCTTGAGTTGGTTAAAATGGATAAGTGGAATTTCCACTTATGCTCGTTACATTATTCTAGTAATTATGGGATTTTATTTGGTGATGATATCATGAGTTGGATTTATGCCTGATGTTGCTTTTAGGTTTAGCATGTTATTCGAGGTTATAGGATATATATGATCCCTATGGATCCCTTTGGGTCTATGTTCGCTCCAAACGGTGTGTGCAAGCTTTAAATTTGTAACCCTAGACTTAAGCTTAAAACAAGGATGCGAACCCGCAGTGTACGGGTCAATCGTAGTAAAAGCAAGAAAATTCCAGGGGTCGATCACAGGGACTCGGTGAAACAAAGTCAACACAGTATGCTACGTTAGTTCTAACCACAAGAGCGATTAACACAATCAAAGATGAATAAGATGTCAAATAAGGCAAGCATGTAATTCTAGGGATTAAAGCATCTAGTTGTGGTTCCAACTCAAGATCTATAGATAAGCGGACAAAGCTGAGATTTTTGCGTGGGGAAGGTGTTACTAAGTGGAGTAGATCACCGGGTAAGTCTCACTACACACTAATCCTAAACCGCAACTCCTATTACCGGGTAAGTCTCAAGGAATCAAGATAAAGAACTATAACCTCAAACTAACATACCATCTAAGGAAATAGAATCAACCTTTACCGGGTAAATATCAGGCTAACTCACAAAGATGGGATGAAAGCACACTCAAACCCCAATAAAGGATAAACCTTTATTACCTACACTTATGATCGTTAGTACACAAACTAAGGAATTACCGGGTAAGTCTCATCCTAAGCTTGCATTGAACCAGTAAGATGAAATAAGAATAGGATTTGGCAAACTCTAACACTTAACTCTCAGTTACGGGTCAAATAAGTCACCTCGGTCAGAAGAATTCCACCCCGGCCGAGATGTTCATCATCCGAACGAGATGCTTAAGGTTAAGGTTAAAGACTCGAACTTTCAGGATCCTACTGGAATCTATGATTATTCTATCATTGTTTTTCCCACAACCTTCAGCCAATCACCCTAGAATCACACAAGGAAATTAGCCACTCATCATCATTATGAAAGTATTAAATATATGGGAAGAAGATGAATATTTGAACAAAGAAGAATTTAATGAAAAGACTTCAATAACTGAATCAAATATCACAACAAAGCGTTCCTTGGATAGCAATCCAAAAAGACAAGACAACAATTGAGGGAATTGAAGACAATCTTACAAAACCCTTCAATAAAGCTATAAAAGCTATGGACTTCAATCTTCCTTCAACCTTCAAAAAGGTTCTTCAATTCTCTCCCAAATTGGGGTATGCGGTTGCTGCGTAATTTTCGGTGTAGGTGGATTCTTGCGCTGATAGCGGATGTTCGATTTGTAGAAAATCCAACCCTTTTTATAGGAAAATAACCCTCCAAAGATAACAAATCTTAGAAAGATATTTTCCCATAAATATAGGTAAAATATATGATTCTGCATATCTCCTTCCTTCCAGGAGCCAAGCCCAAAAATATAAGATCACTTTCCAATTTTAAAAGATCTCAGCCAAGAATAAAATATTCTCGCCGCGTCCTAGGTTTTCGCCTCGGTCGAGTCGGCTTCTCTGGATCACCTCGGTCGAGGTGAATCTGTGGTCAGCCGAGGTGAGTCACAACTGAATGCGAAATCTCTCAAAACTGGTTCCAAAGTAAATCTTTAATCCATGGCTATGCTCCCTGGATGTAGCTCCAAATGACTCATGACTCCTTTTGCTCCTTTTTGATGCAAAACGTACCATATTACCTGCAATTACAACGAAACTAGGTGTAGACCTCGATTCTCGCAAAGGTAGATGAAATGGTAGCAAAATCACATAATGTACATACAAACATGCAGATTATGAAAGATAAAACGTCCAAACAAACCCCAAAATATAGACTATAATTCATGCTATCAAAATACCCTATACTTAGCCCTTGCTTGTCCCTAAGCAAGTTCCTCATATAGAAGACAAGATAGAATGGATTATAAGTCAAGAAAATCAATGAAAAAGCTTTTCAAAAACATTTTATGGTGTGCAACTATCATAGATCACTCTAAGAGAATACTTCCTGGAATTTAAAAACTCAATATGCTCAAAACATTTTATAAATATAGGAAAGTTGTTCATCTTTGCACAAAATCATAGAATGCATAATAAATCACAATTATCAAAATTAATCATGTATAATCCAGTTTAAACCGCTAAGTCAATCAACAAGCTCAAGGTCTCAAGGGCTTCCCAAAAGAAAAGGTCAAGAAACGTGTAGGGTAGGGATGTATGTAAGGTAATGTGGTGCTAGAATCCGGGAAAAGGATGAACTTCACTTTTACTTTGACTTGCAACACCTTCCACCAATAAGCTTTGCTTATTTCACACTTTTTCTCTTTTACTTTACTTTTTGGGATGCATGGACAGAGGTGCACAATAACCGAAGCCTAGGAGATCCGCAATCATCAATTTCTCGAGATGCATCAAACCCTTGATGCACATACCATGACCCGATAGGAATATCGCTCAATCCGACTTTGGCAAGACACAAACACCCGGCTATGTGAATGGTGCCGAGTTACTCATCTTCATGATTGACTTCCCCAAACCTATTATTGCTTTCTAATACTTTCACTTCCAGCCCACTTCTCAATTTTGACTTGCTTTTACCACTTTGTTTGCTTCCAAATTCCCGGATAGGTAAAGGGAGGCAAAATGTATATGAGGGGCTAAGCATGATCAAGGAGAAGAAGAAGAAGAGAATGAATTGCCTTGGTCTTTCCAAGAAGAAAGTGAGAGAACTTAACCTACGGTGTCAACCTTCAAATTCAACATAATTTGGATAAAAACAAAGTATTAAACATGCCAATAATTTCAAACAAAGCATTTAGCAACTTAAACATATTATAAAACCTTTCAAACACATAAAGATTCCAAAACCAGTCAGTAAGCAAGATCTTCACTGAGATCACATCCAGATAAGAAGCACAAAAATCGTTTTCGAAAACTCTCAGATAACCCACCTCGGTCGAGGTGTTCTTGGTTCAACCGAGGTGAATCACCTCGTTCGGCCAGAATCTCCCCGGTCGAGGTCAAAATTTTTTTTTTTTTTTTTTTTTTTTTTTTCCAGTTTCGACGTTTCTCTTAATCAAATCACCTGTATGTATGCATGTAATATCAGATAATCATATAAAGGCAAATGAAGCATAAATATGAAAATATCCGATAAATATAATACATCAAAAGTAGCGAATACATCATGTAGTCAAATAGTCAAATAACAAACACTCCATACTTGAGACACACTGTCCCAGTGGGTATAAGAAAAGTCTAATCAAGAGAACTCACCGAATAAAAGCCGAACTGCATAAAAAAGATATAATAATAAAATCCTGCAGCTCCTCAGTAGTCTCGATCCGGTGGTGGAGGTGGTATGTAGGGGTACTGAGTCGGGTCATAGGGATAGCCCATGATACGCTCAAACTGTAGCTGAGCCATCATGTGCTGATGATGCTGCCGCTCCTGCATCTCGCGGATATCCAGCGAAAGTGCAGCATATGAGTCGATAACCTGATCCGTCAGGTCATCGATCCGTCGGTGTGCAGCTCTGTCCCTAACTCCACGCCTCCTGCGTCTAGCAGGTCTGACTGGAGACGCCTCAGCTGGCGCCGGCTCAGTGTCCTCCTCGTCATCATCCAAATCAATAATAGGTGGTGCGCTCGTCCCAGCTGTATCTGTACCTGTGTCCATCGGGACGCCACCTCCTCTCTCATCGACTGTGTCATCATCATCGTCGTCCTCCTCCTCAGCCTCCTCCTCAGCCTCAGCAGGGGCAGCTGCTCCCTCTTTGTAATCCTCCATAAGTGGACCCCAAGCAGTCTGCCAGAAATGTGGATCAAAGACAGAGAACTGTGCAGACCATCTGATGCCCTGAGGTGCAGTCAGCTCCCATGGCATAGCGACGTAGGGTGTAGTCAGTCCTCGGGGAACCAGAATCCTCCGAGTAATCATCTCCTGAAGTCCGAGCGGCTTGGCAGCCGCCACCATGGTACACCTACTCAGATTCATATCCTGATACCTAGCGATATGGGTCACTATCCCTCCGCAGCATATATCTCCCTTCCCTTTGGCCTTGATCCTGTGCAGATCCTCTGCCAGCATCAATCCAAAGTCAGGGTATCCACCTGTGACCATGCAGTATAAAGAGAAGAGCTCCCCCTGTCGGACCTTCTGGGGCGTCTCAGTACGCGCCAGAAGCGTCTCGCTGAAGATCCTGTGTACCAACCGAAAAGCTAGATGATAGATAAGCTTCGCCCTGGAATCACCAGGGCGCCACCTGTCTGCATGCCTCGTAATGTGGGCGATCTGACCCCAGAACTCTCTAGCTACAGCTCGGGTCGGGAAGTCTACAGCAGTGGGGGCAGGGAAGCCAAAAATGTCTCTCCAGTGGTCAAGAGGTACTAAGTAGTTCCGGTTCATCAACCGGTACTTCACAGCCCTCTCTGTGGGGAGGTAAGTGAAGGAACTGACAAACTCGAGGGTCGGCTCAAGGTAGGCTGGGGCTCGGATCTCAGTAAACTGATCCAGCCCGACGGTGGTGATCATCCTCCTAAGCTCTCCATCTACGTGGAGACAATCAAAGGCAGAAACGTCCAGAAATCTAGGAGCGATAACTGGACGACTAGCAATACGATCATAATCTACCCGGTGTCTCTCGTGGATCACCGGGATAGAAGGTCGGGATGAGGAAGAAGAAGGGGAAGGAGAGGATCTATCTCTAAGGGCTAACAATCTGTCAGAACTCATCTTCAAACTGTACTGTCAGACTACCTCGGTCGACTGACAAACTCCAAGAATCACCTCGACCGAGGTGCAGATCGACTGGACCGAGGCGAAGACAGTCGCGATTTCAACTCTCTGATTTTCAGTTCTTTTCCCCCAAAAATCACTACCGATGCTTCCTAAGGGGTACTTAAGGCTTTCCTCAACAGAATCAAGGGCAACCAAAGCCCAAATCGCAGTAAACGAACGAGTTTAGGGTTTCGGTCGTTTTTACCTCTTTCCGGCCGAGTCGCTCAAATTTCTCGCAGATCTGTAGTTGCAATCGACTCCTCTATCCTTCAATCTCGGTTTGGAAGTAGAAAACGTCGAAAACGAGCAAGAATCGAGAGTGAGCGAAGTGGATCTGTCGCCGCGGTCGAAATGGGTAAAAATGTGAAAAAGTAATTTTTCCCCTTTTTATACTGTTACTGGATCTGCTGTCACCTCGGTCGAGATGGTCTCGACTGGCCCGAGGTGGTACAGACCGAGGCGGTTCTGCAGAAACCCTAGTCGCCTCGGTTGCTCAAGAATCAACTCGGTCGAGGTGCTCTGACAGTGACCGAGGTGTTTCTGTCTTCTCAGAATCTCGAACTTCTGTCCTTCCAGATGTGCTCTTTCCTGATATTCCCTGTTGTCTGTCCAGAACGCCAAAAACAAAGCAAAGCAAAGCAAAAACGAAAACTATCTAAGCTAGACTAGAAAACGGGAAGGAAGAGCAATACCTTGGGTTGCCTCTCAAGAAGCGCTTGATTTAAGGTCGCTAGCTGGACCATGGTGCGTCTCAAACGAGGTAGGAGGTTCCCTCACCCCATACTTCGCCTCCATCGTGGGGTGAAGTAAGTAGATCCATCAAACGCTCCAAGACGTGTAAGTGCTCGTCGGGGAATGAATCGTCTATGGGTGGGCTATCCGTCTCGCGGGAGGATTCCGGTAGCCGGCTGAGGTGATCCGCAACTGAGTTCTCGGATCCCTTCTTATCGCGGATCTCTAGGTCAAACTCTTGAAGCAAGAGAATCCATCGAATAAGGCGCGGCTTTGCATCTTTCTTAGCCAACAAGTAACGAATGGCTGCATGGTCGGTGTAGACAATGACTTTCGCCCCTACTAGATAGGAACGAAACTTCTCGAAAGCATATACAACCGCCAATAACTCCTTTTCGGTGGTAGCGTAGTTGCGTTGTGCTTCATCCAGCGTCTTGCTAGCATAATAGATGGCGGTGGTCCGTCCATCTTTCTTCTGTCCAAGCACCGCTCCTACGGCTACATCACTAGCGTCACACATGACCTCAAAGGGCAAGGTCCAATCAGGAGGCTGGATAATGAGAGCGGAGATCAACGCTTCCTTAATCCTGTAGAAAGCATCAAGACACTCCTCCATGATCTCCTCTATGTACTCGGAAAAGATAGCCATCATGCATCGCTGGAAGGTAGCGGGTGCATTGCACAATCCGAATGGCATCCTCCGATAGGCAAACGTCCCCCATGGACAAGTGAAAGTGGTCTTCTCCTGATCATCCGGATGGATAGGAATCTGGAAAAATCCACTATAGCCGTCCAAGTAGCAAAAGTGTGAATGCTGGGCCAACCGTTCGAGCATTTGATCAATGAAGGGAAGCGGAAAATGATCCTTCCGAGTTGCCGTGTTCAGCTTCCTATAATCGATGCATACTCTCCAGCCCGTAACGGTTCTTGTTGGGATCAACTCGTTGTTCTTATTCATCACAACGGTCATCCCTCCTTTCTTCGGAACGACATGCACCGGGCTAACCCACTTGCTGTCCGAGATAGGATAAATAATACCTGCATCCAACAACTTAAGAACTTCCTTCTTCACAACCTCTTTCATGATCGGATTTAACCGTCTTTGAGGTTCTCGTGAAGTCTTATGATTATCTTCCATTAGAATTCTATGCATGCAGAAAGAAGGTTTAATGCCAATAAGATCATCCGTGGTGTAACCTATGGCTTTTCGATGCTTTCTCAGGACATGCATTAACTTAGATAATTCAGAATCGGAGAGGGAAGCACTAGCAATAACGGGGTAACTAGAATCCGGCCCAAGAAAGATATACCTCAAGTGACTAGGGAGTTGTTTAAGCTCCACTACTGGGGGTGCTTTCTGGGAGGGATCTTCGCTTCCTCTTTCCAGTGGAATGGTGTCAGAAACTGGACTCGATGCAGTCTCAGTTAGAGTCGTCTCGCTATCGACCTCGGTCGAGGCGCAAAGGCGTTGACCGAGGTGTTCTTTAGTCGCCTCGCTCAGTCCAGAAAGTGCCTCGGTCGAGGTACTGCTACTGGGTCCGAGGCTGGAGATCTTCGTCTCCTGGATCAGCTTCTCTGTTATAGCTCCTGGATCCTCTTCCAGTGCCTTCAAGCTCCGTATATCTGCATCACAAGAAGCATCTATACCTTCCTCCATTAAACTGAAGCATATAACTCTTTCGAGCGGATCGTTAATAAGGATAGAGCTCACCAATTCTCTTGATTCTTCTTCATCGTAGATGTTGAAGATATCATCAGTTAGTTGCTCCCCTTTCATGGCTGCAAGTAGTGCGAATTCCACCTCATCGCCACCAACGTTGAATTTCAACTTGGCGTTCTTGCAATCCACGTTGCAACCCGAAGTTGCTAGAAATGGCCTCCCGAGAATAATAGGTACTGGATAATCTGCGGGAATGTCAAGTACAACAAAATCTATAGGTAGATAGAAGTTACCTAACTTGACCGGAACGTCCTCCAAGATGCCCACGGGATGGGTAATGGAGCGATCCGCCATGTAGAGTCGAATCTTGACCGGCTTGGGCTCTCCAAGACCGATCTTCGTGCATAGCTCTAGCGGGATGATGCTCACGCTGGTTCCTAGATCACATAGGGCTTCACAAGTGACATCCCCAACTTGAATGGGAATGCAAAATGAGCCGGGATCTCTTAACTTAGGTGGCATCTTTTCCTTCATGATCTTGATAAGCTCCGAAGATTTAGATGTCATCCTAACTTCACCAACATCCTCCAGCTTCCTCTTCCTTGATAAGATTTCTTTTAAGAACTTCCCATAGGCGGGCATACCTAGAATGGCATCAAGGAAGGGAATGTTAATATGTAGCTTATTCATCAAGTCAAGAAACTTACCAAAGTGCTTGTCTAGATGTGCTCTGGCTCTGGACTGGGGGAATGGAAGTGGTGGTTTATATGCAGGAGGTGGTACATAAGTTTCTGACGTTCCTCCTGCTTTCTGTTGCGCCGCCTCGGTTGGCATCTCGGTCGAGGTGTTCTTCGACTGGGTTTGGACCGAGGTGGTCTGCATCGAGCGAGGTACTGGATCTGCAGTTTTGAGTTCACTCCTCGTCGTTATGGCCATGCACTGGCCCTTAGGGTTAGTTTCCGTCTTTGCTGGAAGCTTCCCTGGATCTCTTGGCGCTTCATTCGCCCTATTAGCAAGTTGTTGTTCGAAGGACTTTTGGGCCCTCGAAAATGAAGTCATAGAATTCTCCATAGCACTAAGCTTGATCAAGATTGCCTCCAGGACTGCGTCCTTCTTTTCCGGCTGAGACGAACTTGATCCTTGCCCTTGGCTCTTCAATGGAGTAGAAGAAGAAGAAGGAGAAGAGAGGAAAGGGTTAGAGGAATCATTAGAGTTGGAGTTTGAATGGTTGTTACCGTGGTTTTGGTTATTCGCCCTCCAGTTGTTGCTATTGGATCCTCTATTGTTGTTGTTGTAGTTGTTTCGGGGTCCGTTGTTGTTGTTACGGTACCCGTTATTGTTGTTGTTGTTCCTTTGCCCTTGCTCTTCCTTCTTAGTTTGAGCCATCAAGAGCTCCTTCAATTGCTTCACGTCGTTCTTCAAGGACGTGAGTTGATTGTTGTTGGGTTGAGTCTCTTGAAAGTTGACTCTTTTAACTCCACCTTCAGCTCCTTGGTGGGTGTACTTCTCCATGTGCAAGGCTTGCTTCTCAATGAAGTCCCAAGCCTCGTCAACCGCCATGTCCATGAATGTACCGGCGGAGAGTAGTTGGAGATTGAACTGGGTGCTTCCGTCCAGCCCTTTGAAGTAGATCTCCAACAACTCGATCTTTGGAATCCCATGATGTGGGCAATCCAAAAGGATATCCTTGAACCGCTCCCAAGATTTGGACAAGCTCTCCTTGTCCTTCATGATGAAAGCGTTGATCTTCCCTCTCATTTCAGCGGTCTTTGAGGGTGGAAAGAATTTGGTCAAGAATTCCGTAGTCATCTCCTCCCATGTGCTAATTTTTCCTGGGGGAAGAGATTGATACCAAGTAAGAGCTCTATCTTTTAAAGAAAAGTAAAAAGGTCTTAGCTTGTAGTTGTTGTTCTCAATTCTGGAAGGTCGCAAGGTTTCCATCAAGATCTCGTAGTTTTGAAGATGTTGATGCGGCGACTCCTTCTCTAGCCCTCCGAATTGGCACTGGCGAATCATGGCTAGAACTTGCGGTCAAAGTTCGTAGTCATGATCTGCTGGATCTCCTAGGTTCACTCCTGGACGCCTCAGTTGTTGGTTAGGGTCCATCCTTTGACCTAGGGTTTGTGGAATTCCTGCAAGAAGAACATCTCGGATTGGCATCCGAGGTGGAAGTACATCGGCCGGGGTGTCGGGTACTGGAATCTGCCTCGGTCGAGGATCAACTACTGGATCCTGCATCGGTCGAAGTAGAATCTGGTTCCGAATGGCAGCAATCTCAGCTTCGATTGCTGCAGTCCTGGTGCGATTCTCCTCTTTCTCTTGCATGAGTTCTTCCTTGCTGAGGCGCAGCAGCTCCTGCGTCTCTCTCAATTGGGCCGCAAGATCGCGATCGTCTTGTTGGGCCATCTTCGCTTCTCTCAAGTGTCTCTTGTATGTCTTTTCTGGTTCGGGATCGTAAGGAACGATTTCCTTCCCAGCGCGGGTTCTTCGCATATACCTAAGAAAGAACCTGCAAAAAGTCACTCAAGTAGAGTGGTTAGACAAAACGGGGCAAATGCCCCAAGAGCAAACCGTACCGGCTCGGTCTAGACCAAGTCCCCGGCAACGGCGCCAAAAACTTGTTCGCTCCAAACGGTGTGTGCAAGCTTTAAATTTGTAACCCTAGACTTAAGCTTAAAACAAGGATGCGAACCCGCAGTGTACGGGTCAATCGTAGTAAAAGCAAGAAAATTCCAATGGTCGATCACAGGGACTCGGTGAAACAAAGTCAACACAGTATGCTACGTTAGTTCTAACCACAAGAGCGATTAACACAATCAAAGATGAATAAGATGTCAAATAAAGCAAGCATGTAATTCTAGGGATTAAAGCATCTAGTTGTGGTTCCAACTCAAGATCTATAGATAAGCGGACAAAGCTGAGATTTTTGCGTGGGGAAGGTGTTACTAAGTGGAGTAGATCACCGGGTAAGTCTCACTACACACTAATCCTAAACCGCAACTCCTATTACCGGGTAAGTCTCAAGGAATCAAGATAAAGAACTATAACCTCAAACTAACATACCATCTAAGGGAATAGAATCAACCTTTACCGGGTAAATCTCAGGCTAACTCACAAAGATGGGATAAAAGCACACTCAAACCCCAATCAAGGATAAACCTTTATTACCTACACTTATGATCGTTAGTACACAAACTAAGGAATTACCGGGTAAGTCTCATCCTAAGCTTGCATTGAACCAGTAAGATGAAATAAGAATAGGATTTGGCAAACTCTAACACTTAACTCTCAGTTACGGGTCAAATAAGTCACCTCGGTCAGAAGAATTCCACCCCGGCCGAGATGTTCATCATCCGAACGAGATGCTTAGGGTTAAGGTTAAAGACTCGAACTTTCAGGATCCTACTGGAATCTATGATTATTCTATCATTGTTTTTCCCACAACCTTCAGCCAATCACCCTAGAATCACACAAGGAAATTAGCCACTCATCATCATTATGAAAGTATTAAATATATGGGAAGAAGATGAATATTTGAACAAAGAAGAATTTAATGAAAAGACTTCAATAACTGAATCAAATATCACAACAAAGCGTTCCTTGGATAGCAATCCAAAAAGACAAGACAACAATTGAGGGAATTGAAGACAATCTTACAAAACCCTTCAATAAAGCTATAAAAGCTATGGACTTCAATCTTCCTTCAACCTTCAAAAAGGTTCTTCAATTCTCTCCCAAATTGGGGTATGCGGTTGTTGCGTATTTTTCGGTGTAGGTGGATTCTTGCGCTGATAGCGGATGTTCGATTTGTAGAAAATCCAACCCTTTTTATAGGAAAATAACCCTCCAAAGATAACAAATCTTAGAAAGATATTTTCCCATAAATATAGGTAAAATATATGATTCTGCATATCTCCTTCCTTCCAGGAGCCAAGCCCAAAAATATAAGATCACTTTCCAATTTTAAAAGATCTCAGCCAAGAATAAAATATTCTCGCCGCGTCCTAGGTTTTCGCCTCGGTCGAGTCGGCTTCTCTGGATCACCTCGGTCGAGGTGAATCTGTGGTCAGCCGAGGTGAGTCACAACTGAATGCGAAATCTCTCAAAACTGGTTCCAAAGTAAATCTTTAATCCATGGCTATGCTCCCTGGATGTAGCTCCAAATGACTCATGACTCCTTTTGCTCCTTTTTGATGCAAAACGTACCATATTACCTGCAATTACAACGAAACTAGGTGTAGACCTCGATTCTCGCAAAGGTAGATGAAATGGTAGCAAAATCACATAATGTACATACAAACATGCAGATTATGAAAGATAAAACGTCCAAACAAATGCCAAAATATAGACTATAATTCATGCTATCAGTCTAGGTGTGACCCTTTGTTTGATAAGAGATGTGACATCTCTTTATGCCTTGTCTATAGGTTGTATTGTCCCTCCAATGTTGAGGTGATCTAGTTGTGGTTGAGCTTTATACGAGGTTGAGGTAAGTCCGTAGGACTTACTTAGCTACCATCCATATATTGGGTGTTTGTATGAGTGGTGTGTGCCTTATATGTTTGCTATGATAGCATGTGATGTCGTATTTACCGACCTATGTTTTATTAATTGCCCCACTGCGTGGCTGTGATAACCTTTCCCTTTCATCCCGCCGTGGAGTCTGGGAGGTTCTCTGATGTCAGGCCAGACCGGTTTACAGGAAGGGCGCAATCCACTCCCATAGGGTACACGGATTGTGTGACCGATACTAGTACGGCTGGCTAGCAGGCTCAGAGGCGAGGATGTATCGGTCCTCGTGTCACCTAGTTTCATATATATTATATCTATACGATTTGAGTGAATGACCATTATATTGAGATGAATAAATGGGTAAATGAGTGAAAGCATGCTGATATGTTTATCTTTCCCTATGTGTGATTGTGCTTATGCATTACCTCATATATGTATGGTTAGCTAACGGTTTCATACCGTGTTGTAGATGTTTACAGGTTAGGCACTGCTGAGTGATCTGACAGGGTGACAGGCCGAGGACTCTCGTACATTAGGTGGTTGGTTTGGGGTTGTTGTGTTTCCCCTCCTGCGTGAGGATGATCTTTTGTACCTCCTATGCGAGGATGTCGTTTTATATACTCGGCTATATTGTTGTTTACTTTGGGTCGTACAGTTTATACTGTTTTATGTATTTGTTTTATATCTGTCAGTGCCATGTTGTAAGGTCCAGTGAACTTGTTGTCAGGCTAGGGTCAGGATCCATTGTGAGATCCTAGCCCAATGTGACCTCCCGAGTCCCGCGGATTCGGGGTGTTACAGTTGGGGTTAAGTGTTTCTAGATTGGGATTAATTACCGGGTAGGTCTCATGATCCACTAGTTCATTCCCTAAGTCTCATTACCGGGTAAGTCTCTAAGAACCTAAGGGATGGAATTCTACTCGAACCGGATTTCTAACTTAAGATCCAACCTATCCTCACCGGGTAAGTCTCGGAAGGGCTAGTTTTAAGCTACTATCCAGCACACTAAATCCAATGGCGGCTTATTAGGCTCACCACTACCTAAGGTTTGTTATCTTCGAAATCTAAGAGTAAGGATTACCGGGTAAGTCTCTCCTAACACTTAGTTGCTAACACTAGGTCACCCTAGGATAGATTTAACTCAACAAACACTTAGGATTTCAACATTCTAACAGTCTAAGATTAGATCCATCGAACCAGGAAAATCACGGTTTGTTCTACCTAAACCACGGCCGTGGTTTGACAAGAACTGGCCGTGATTCCTAACAGAGGATACGTTCATACAAACAAGTCATCCAAAGATAAATCTAAGTCCATCCTATCATAGCCCTAGCCATAACCATCCTTTCCTTACCCTAGAACCACATCAATTTAGCCTACAACGTTCATAATGGAAATCGAAACAAACAAACATAAAATCATAACATTCATTGCAAGATAATGAAGGAAAAGAGATGCACAAGTGAACTCTAAAACAAACCAAGCTGAAAATAGAATTAGAACAACTTACAACCCTTCCAAAGAAGGTTCAAAGGTTCACAAAACTCTAGAAATAGAATCCGGAAATCTTCACTACAAAAAACTAGCAAGAATGGCAATGGTGTGTGTTCTTCTTCTCCTCTTCAATGGAATTCTTCTTCTTCTCTTTGACACTTTCCTTCCTAGAAAAACTTCTTGTTGAGAGAATATATTTTGTTAGAGAGAAATGGATAATGGATGAGCTGCTCCAAACTACTCCCAGCTGCCTCTCACACTCCATGAAGGACCACTTTTATAACAAACTTGCATGAGCTGGCCATGAGAGTCGTGGCACAGCTGTCACAAGAATCTGGCAAAATCCACGGTTGATTCCACGGCCGTGGAGTGTCAGATAACCGTGATTCTGTGCAGAAACTTTGCCTTGGATCATTAAGCTGTGATTTGGTGCATGGCTTGTGTTGGCAAGGCTCTATGAGTCCTCCTTAGCCTTTAGCTTGTGCCCTAATGAGTCCAAGGGTGTGTCATCTAGATGAACGATCCTCAAACGCATCGTTTTAGCTCCTAAATTTCTCGAATTACCTATAAAACACGCACAAGTCCGTGTAGACATCTATCTCGACAAAATACATGAATTGAGTGCAAAATGTCTCGAACCAATGCTAAACCATGCATGAATGAGTGAAAATTCTACCTAAATGATCACCTAAAACTAAGTCATAAATCGTGTTATCAGTTTCTTCATCTCTCTAGCTTCTCTCTTCCTTCTCACGTTCTTCTTCTTCCCTCTTCTTCCTTGATCTTCTTTGTTCTCTCTTTGATCTTGTGTGTGAGTTTTTGAGAGTTTGTTGTGGCTTTGGCTTTGGATGATCATGAGGATGATGATGAGAGTTGTTGATGTTGTGCTGAGGTTGTGAGGTGTGTTGGATGCTCCTAGTTGCTGCCTATGGCTTGCTGTGGTAAGATCTTCATCCCCATCTTATTTCCTTCTTCTTTCTTCCTTCTTTCTTTCTTCTTAGCTTAGGATCACAAGTTAGACTTGTGTTGGATCCTTTCCTGGCTATTCTGATGTTTATACATGTGTATATGTGTATGTGTGTTGTTGTGGTATGATGAAGAAGTGAGGAGAGTCGAGAAAGAGATCGAAGAGAAGTCGGGGCCAGCATTCTGCACAACCAGCCGCCCCTGCCCCTGAATTTGGCCGCCCCTACGCCTACTATGGACCGCCCCTACGCCTACTATAGACCGCCCCTGCGCCTGGAGTGAGCCGCCCCTACGCCTCGTTGGGTCAGCCTTGAGTTCTTTGCTTCTGTTGGTGCATTCAGGGCATACCTTGTTGGTATGTTTCCTTCCTTCCTTTCCTTTGGCCTTGGCTTAGATGTTGGCTAGGCTAGCTTGGTTAGGATGAGTCGTATGATAGAGATGTGCCTTAGGCACTTGTGTTTATGTTGAGGATATGCCTTAGGTATTTGTGAGTACGTTGTGATCTAGAGGTTTAGATTGAGGTTGTAGGTTAGTTATGGTTATGGAGATGAGTCTCCTAACACTTGCAGTATGTGATGTTGTGTGCCTTGCTATTGCAGGTGTTGATTACTTCCCCAAGGGGAAGCTGTGACGTGGTATTGGATACGAGTATTACAGGTAAGTCTATAAGACTTACTTAGCGTACAGTTGTGAGTTTGTGTGTTTGTGATGGTTGTGTATGTTCATATGATTGTGCATTTATAACCTAAACCGGACTAGGATGACCATTTATGATATTAAATGGCCCAAGTGTATTATAACGGGTCATGACCACTTGCCTCCGTCTGCGGGTAGGAGGAGGTGCCCTAAAGATGATCTCACAAGGGGGGACGAGTGATGATCACCCCCATGCAAAACCCTTGTTTTACGTTGGATGGGACGAGGTTCTTGAGGCTCCTCGTGATACAAAATAAGTTGAATTAGTAATGGAATAACGTAACTAAAAGATAATAAGTGAATGTGTGTGGCATTGCATGTATGAGTTGTGGATGTGTGTTTGTGCTATTACCTTCATACTTATTCATTATTGTAGCTAACGGTGTATACCGTGTTGTAGATGATTTGCAGGTTAGGAAGACTGCAGAGTGAGCCACATGGGGTGACCAACCGAGGACTTCTGTACATTAGGGTTGCGTGGGATATGTGATCTTTTGTATCTGATGTTTATGGATGTTGTTTTGTACACGGCTTTGTTGTTGTAAACCCTTTTGATGTATGTTATACAGTTTTATGTATTTTGGTTTTAATCTACATGTGTCTTGTTGTAAGATCCAGTGAACTTGTTGTCAGGCTAGGGTCAGGATCCATTGTGAGATCCTAGCCCAATGTGGCACTCCGAGTCCCGCGGATTCGGGGTGTTACAACCTTGACCTTGGCCGAAAAGTCCGTCATTAGACCGGTCGGCATGCTTGAGAACATTATTGAGAAAATTGATAAGCACAAGATGCTTATAGATTTTGTGGTTGATGATGTTGATGTAGGTACGAACGTCCCCATTATCGTTGGACGTCCCTTCCTCGCCATTGTAGGAGCTCTTATTGACGTTCGTGAATGATTCATCATATTTTGATTTAATGAAGAAATAGTGAAGTTTACCTTTCCTAACCTCCCTAAACGTTCTTTAATTGATGATGATATATGTGCAATCACTAACACAATTGATGATGATGAGTGTATGATCATCGAGGAATCCTCTTTAGATGTTTTTGTCTTACATGAAAACAAGAGAAGGAATTCCCGCATCATGGAGAAAAAACCTCAAGTAACTCCCATGAAGTTAATGATGAAAGAAGTTTTAAGAAGTCAAGCAACCATGAAGAAGACAATTCATGAATTACAAGAAATTGTGGCTGACCTTGTGGAGAATAATCCCACTTTGGAGAGAGACCTCGGAGAACTTCATGATAGCCATGAATGTTTAGAGTATCAAGTTGCGGACATGGAAGACACCCGGCAAGAGCTTATTGACCACTTAAAACATATCGAAGTTGCCTTGAATGATGTCATTGAGAAGCTGGATGCTCTAGAGTTTGTCCTTAAAAACTTGAAATTGGGTTGAATTTAAATTAATTCGCTAAACTATATGCAAAAAGCCGGATCCAGAGACGACATAAAGATGGCCAGATACAGCATCCGAGACGGTTTCCCAAACCGTCTTCATGCCGTCTCACAAGCCATTTGGGAAGACAAAGATGAATTTCCATAAATTAATTTAAAAAGTCGTAGCCAACAATTTCATTCAGACGGCATCAAGACGAGATCGGAGATGGCATCCCAAGCAATCTCCCATGTCGTGGCTTACGCTGTTTTTGAAAAACCTGATCGCGACGACATTGTGACGGCTTAGTAAGCCGTCTCACCCCGTCTCTCATCCCATTTCACCCCTACTGACGCCAAAAGCTAAAATTCCTAATTCTTTAATCAATGTCCATAACTTTGATAAGTCTTTTTCCCCTTCTTTTCACTCCACACACTACAACAAAGGTAGCTCCTCTTCCTTTGTCCTTCGATCAACAACAAGAGACTTCTCTCTCCACCTCCAAAATTTGTTCAATCCACCCGTCCTCAAAGATAAAAGAGACTTACGTTTACCCCAGCTCACTTCCCCTGTTCTAAGGATGTCTACCTCGCTTACACCTTCATTCTTGTTGGTGAAGGCTTCTCACTTGAATAAGTCAAATGGGTCGAGCTAATGACCAAAAACAAGCGTTATATGAGAGGGAATCCATGAGTTTGGACTTTCTTTTCCTTTTTCCTTTTTGTTTTTCCCCTTTTCTAGGTTGATGGCTATTGGTTATGCTTTATATAGGTCCAAATGAAGATTCAAAGGTTACAAGAAACGGACTTCAAGGGCTTTCATATCATTCCACCATTCTACCACCCTTCTTTCCTACCACCGTATGCATTGCATCGCTTTGTAAGTATACTATTCTCTTTACTTCTTTGTCACAGCGAGGACAATGTTTAGTATAAGTATGGGGTGATATACTCACATTCACATATCATGTTTCCCTTTTCTTAGCACACATTTACTTTGATGCATTTTCCCTTTTTCTTGAGTCTTTCCTTTTTCGCATGCATTCATAAAAATAAAATTACAAAATATTGCATTTAGTGTAGATTGAGTCAGTTCTCATCATTTTTACTTTTAGAATTGGAATATGTTATGCTATTACACTTGACTTGCCAACGATGAATTGCATTACTACTTCTTGATATTGTGTTATGCACATGAATTTTGGGATGATTATTGATGATTAGCTTGCGTAAACATAACCCTCGTAAGCGCTCTAACCCATGGACATGCATTTTCATGTGTCATTTCTTGCATTTTATTGTGTGAGATGCAACATGTTTAGTCTCTTCTAGAACTTGTGATTGGTTCTCTTTTAAAACTACATGCTCATTTGATTTTATATGCTTGATATTTAAATGATTGAGACCCTCTTTGATAAGCCAATATGACTTTTTCTACCCTTATATATGTTACCCTTCTATTAGCTACTTCTTGCCTTTATTTTTCCTTCTTTGATATTGACGAACCCGTCATCCTTGCGGGTAGGTTTTGGGACCATCATTTATTGCTTGTGCAATTTCTCGTGTAGCTTTTGGCGCGGAGTAGAGAACGAGTGACGTCTCGTTCGCTCCGTAATTTGGACTTGTTTGAGTTGTTATGCTTGGGTCTACAAGTTGGAATCTTCTCTCTAGGTTCACAAGCCTCCTTCAATTGTTATTGGTTGACGTTTCATTAATGTTGATTGTAGTGGAAGGGTTCTATGATCCCTTTGGTTATGTGTTAGGGCCTCCAATTCCCTATCATTCGGCCACTTCATAGCCTTCATCCGAGCCTCCCATTACCCCGTCACCAAATCTATCCCTTGTTTGTATGTCCCTTGTAAAAATGATCGAAAGATTCCATTGATATCGAAAGATCGGGACTCGTAACACGGCTAACCCGGTTTTATAGTTTCTCCTTGAATTCCAACACAAGTATTGGATGTAATGAGCCAAAACACGAAATCTAAAACTAGGCGACACCATAAGAAATCAACAAGCATGCGAAATAGGAAACAAATTGCTAATATAACTAATAATTATGGTACAATTGTGGCATTCAGAAAAGTCTTGGGACTTTTCCAACTCTAAGTCCCAAAAGCAAAAGAGTACAAAACAAGGACGAAGGACAAAGAACATCATATGGATCAAACAATCCGGGCTTTGTGAAACTTAATTTTGATGGATCTAAACCTCATAATGTGCGTATGGTTATAACATTCGTGACCACAATACTAACCTAATCATGTTCGATAATAGCAAATGTGATTCCACTTCCATCTTACACACCAAAGCATTTGCACTCAAAGCAAGTCTCAAAGGATATAAATAAGGAGTCAAAATGGTGGGGATTGAGTGTGATAATCTCGCTATTAACTCCGTAATCAACATGTGTAATCTACCATGGAAAATGGACATCATCATTTCAGACATTTTCCTTTTTATTTCTAAGTTTGAGCATATATGTACCCACCATATTTTTAGTGAAATCAATGACATCGCGGACAAACTCTCAAAGATGGGCTACGATTCTCCTTTTGACGGTGGATCTTTACAAACAAAAGTTATTAGGATGGTCGACCACAGGTAGTGACTAGTCATTTCTTCTTACCTTTCATGTGTGAAAAAAAAGGTCGTTTTAAGATTATGCTCCTACTATGATTCGAAAGTCGTCTCGAAAGTCGTCTTTCTTTTGTTTACTTTGGTGATTGTTCCTAGTCCTACTTAATGTAGTAGTTATTTACATCTGGATAATCTTTTTTTTTATATGGGATATGATCTCCTCGAATTCGTATTTCACTTTTTCAAGATATCATGTATTATTGACTTATTGTACCTTCTTTTTGATGGTATTAATATATTATTGATTGCCGCATAATTTAGCCACTTCTTCTTTTGGAAAAACCTTTTTAATTCTAGTGCATCGAACCACATTTAAAAATAATCTATTATACATACTAAAACAGAGCACGAGTTCATGACATGTCGTGCTGTGAAAGCAGGATTTTTGAAATGGAGCTCCCACAATTAAAGCAATAAATCATTATTTTTTAAACTATTTTGTAAGCCATAAAATCTTTTAATGTTAAATTAACGATTTTATAGGAACCAATTCACATTAGTTCCAATGAATCTATTTTGTGGAACAATTATTTTATAATAAAATTTTGAATAAAAAAATATATTAACCAAATCAACTTAACAACCAAATCACCTTTTCAAAAGATATCCGAATTTGATTTTACTATAATTTGTTTCAAAAGATTACTGGGCTTTGTACAATTTTACTATAATGGTGTTTCAAAGGATTACTGGACTTACCACTCTTCGTACTATTTCACATTCAAAATATTACAATAATTTCCAATTTTTATTGAATTTAGTAATTAAAACCTTTTAAATACAAAATATCGATTAGCAAGTCCCTTGTACTTGCTTATCGTAAATTTTTATTACAAAATATCGATTAGCAAGTCCGTTTTATTATATTCGATTCTGTTTCTTTATTCGTACATATTGAATCCATCTAAAAAATCTATTTCTGTATTTTTTAAATTATTTTCAAAATCAGATATTTTCAAATTATAAGAATCTTATTATTGCTTATATTTTTTATAAAATAAATTTTCTGTTATGTTTTGTATTCGATTAGGTATAAATTTTAAAACCAAACTATTTTTTTTAAAATCGGTTGAACGATTATACGTTATTCATTTTTTTTGTTTCCCCAATATATTTTTACATTTAAAAGATTTTTTCCGATTTAGTTAGAATTTTTTCGATTTTATTTTAATGAATTATCTTCTTTTTTTTACCTATTTTTTTGGGATTTTGTTTTCCTTAATTTTTTTTCCAATAATTTTTTTTAGTTAATTCAATGGTTTTATGTACTTCAAATATAACAAATTTCGACAAATCAGTACTTCTCGATTTTTACAAAAATTTTGATTATTTAAATTAATTGTTTTACTTAATTCAACAATTCTATTTACTTTAGAATCTAACAAATTTCGATTTTAATTAAACAAAAATTTGGGAAATTAAAAGATTTCACGATTAGTTTTACTTGATTATTTTAACTTTTATTTTTAAATTATAGATTACAATTTTGAAAATTGTAAATCTTTTGTTGAATCTCACCGATCTCGCTTCTTCCAGTAATCCTTATCAACAACAATAACAATACATCGTACATTAGTTTTATCTTTGAAGATGCAGATTTTGTGTATCACGTTTAATATAAAGTTGGGTTAGATATTAATAGTCGTGTATCCCTTATTAGTCCTCTACCTTCTCCCAACTTTCCCCTCCTTCACTATAATTTCTTCTCCGACAGTCTATTTAAATGTATCATCTCATATCTTTGAGCTTCATGTTTAGTTAGTATGTGATGTATTCGATCAGATAAACATGTGGTGACAGTGATCAGAAAAGGCGGTCGCGGTGAAAGAGGAGTACGCGGGAGAGAGAATCGTGTCGGTGTAGGGCGTTATTTTGATCTAACCGACTTTTGAGTACTACCACTGTTACCTATAACATCATAGTCTTGATCTTTGTTACTTTTTTTTCCTAACGTGCTTCTTAGCAATTTATTTTTTGAAATCTCTTCTTTAATATTAGGAGGACTAAATTGTAGGATGAATTGTGTAAATATATCAAAAAAATTTTCTACATAAAGATAAGTAATTCATACATGCAAAATCGATTTTGTGATTGGTGTGGTGGTTTCCACGTTTTTCAATTTGTTTTTCCCAAAATTTTTTAAAATCTTATGAGCTAACAAAATTGTTTATGCTAACAAAATTTTGTTAGTGATAAATTAAAAGAAATATTTAATTTAATTTTTATAAATATATCATTAGTTTTCACGTACACAAATTAATTGATGACATTTTATTTAAAAAACATCAAATATATAAATATACCCGCACCCGGGACATGAAAGAGTTTAAAACAAAACCCAAACGCGGGGTTTGAGTAATTGAGTTCACTTCTCGTTCATCAGAATGGCTGTCACGAACATTCAAATGATGACGAATCTCTTACCCAAACCACCGCCCTCCTCCTTGTGCTCCATACACACTTCAAACCCCCCTAAATTTTCTTCGTCAAACGCCTCCATTTTCAACCTCCATGGCTTACGCTCGACTTCCCATCTCAAATTCAACCCCAGCTTCACTCCTTCTAAGCTGCTACTTTCTCCCCATCAAAACCCTAAATCTCACAAAATCACCCTCCGCCCGCTCCTAGTTAAGTCCCTCTTCACCGGGATCGTCGAAGAAATGGGACAAGTTAAGCAGTTAGGGTACGCCAAAGACGGTGGATTTGATCTCAGAATCCATGCCACAACGGTGCTTCAAGATGTGAAGCTTGGCGATAGCATTGCTGTTAACGGGACTTGTCTTACCGTAACTGACTTCGATCTTGATTCCTCGGAATTCATGGTTGGATTGGCGCCTGAGACGCTGAGAAAGACGTCCTTGGTTGAGCTTCAATCCGGTTCCCTTGTCAACTTGGAGAGAGCTCTTCTTCCTTCTACCAGGATGGGTGGCCATTTCGTGCAAGTAAGGGGTTTCATCATTTGTCCAACTCTGTTGGTCAACTTGCTACAAACATTATCTCTCTATTCTCAACTTTCAGCTGTCACATATTAGTTGAAGTTCAATCATGTGAATTTAGACTCTACCTGACACAATACATGTTCTTCAAATAAAGTTATCCTAATATCTCTGAGTAGCAATGATACAAGTTGTGCAGAAAATTGAAATTTTGTTATGAACTTGGTGTAAATTTGAGTATTATTTGATGCTTTGCATTCTCTTGGACAATTAGGGGCATGTTGATGGGACAGGCGAGATTGTGTCGCTTGATCCAGAGAATGATTCCTTGTGGGTGAAAGTGAAGACGACACCCGAGTTATTAAAATACATTGTGCCGAAAGGCTTCATAGCTGTGGATGGGACTAGTTTGACAGTGGTGGACGTGTTTGATAAGGAAGATTGCTTTAACTTCATGCTGGTTTCCTACACTCAGGGGAAGGTAGTGATACCTTTGAAAAAAGTCGGCCATAAGGTGAATTTGGAGGTGGATATACTAGGGAAATACGTGGAAAGACTCCTTAGTAGTGGCTTTGTTGGTGCTGTTAATTCGTCGTGACGCAAGGTCTTCAAGCTTGTGGTATGTGCTTCTTCTTTTCATGCATTTGCAAGTTTAATTCATGGGGCTTATTGACTTGGATTTGCCCCTCACTTTTGAGCATGAACATAATGCAGATTGCTTATAGTTTTCTATCTTAGCATGTTTCTACGTTGATTGTGATCAACTTGTGAATGATTGTGATCAGTGTGATATTTTGAAATAGGAGAATTATATGCTAAACTAGAACTAGAGCATATTAGCAGCCTTAAAGCTCTCAGTTAACCTATTATTTCACACACCCTTGCAAAACCTGATTGCGAATGTTAATGTGAATATATTAGGTTTCATTTTTCTTTTAGCCTCTGATAAGTACATTTTTCTGACATTTGTGCTTGCTTTCATGTATCTGCCTGTAGCTGGTACTATTCTTTTCTATTTGTCAATCTGATGTAATTATTTTGCAAAGACGAGATTGCATGAGTCTATGCCTATCTGTTGTTTTTTCTATTGGAACCTATCCAAAGTGTACTTGTTTCTATTTATTTGACGGTAAACCCGTTCGATCAAAGACATGAGTATGTTCATTCTCTCATTCTCTCTCTGTGCTATCAAACAGTTGGGATGCTGAGTTCCTTGTTGCAACTGAGGTGGGAGCTGAGAGCAATGCTAAGTTGCTAACAAATGCTATGTCTAATGTTTACTTATCGTCATGTATGTAAAAGATTAAACTATTTTGAGTGATTGATTCATGGTCATTACAAAAGCTCGGGTAGTTTTGAATATTCTTCTACTTACTGTCATTATTCAGATATACCGAGCTGTTGCTTGATCATAAGTTTCTCCACAAAACATTTAAACACGAGATTTTTGACATCATTGCACTCATCACTTTCATGATCATAGTCTGCTCTAATGGTTGATAGCCGGTTTTCAACATTCCTAGATGTAAATAGGTATAACAGAAAGTGAGAATATTCTCATATATTTCCATATCATAAGATGAGCCTATTTATACTGTAGAGGACAGTCAGTTAGACTTATCCTATTATTACAAATGTGTCTCACTTATTCTACATATTACATATAGTAGCATTACCCCCCCCCCCCCCCCCTCTTCAAGCTACGATGGGGAGAACCAAACCTAGCTTGTGAGTGAGAAAACGATGTTGAGTTTCTCCTAACGCCTTGGTGAAAATATCATCCAGTTGCAAAGAAGAAGGAACGTGCACAGTAGAGATGAAACCACGCTGGACTTCATCTCGGACGAAGTGGCAATCAACACGGATGTGTTTAGTACGTTCATGGAATACGGGGTTGGCCGCAAGATGCTGTGCAGCTTTATTATCGCAATGAAGTGAGAAGGGGCGAGGCAGAGAAATGGAAAGATCATGAAGCAATCCATCAAGCCAAATAACCTCACTAGTGGTCATAGACATTGCTCTATACTCACTTTCTGCAGAAGATTTACTCACAGTCTTCTGCTTCTTTGTTTTCCACGAAACCAGTGCCTTGCCAAGAAATAGACAATAGCCAGTTATAGAGCGACAAGACTATGTACATGAGCCCCAATCGGCGTCACTATAGGTAGTGAGGTTGAGGGAAGCTTGTGAAGGATAGAAAAGAGCAAGATCTAGTGTGCCTTTAAGATCGCGGAGTAGGTGAACAGCAGCATGCATATAGGGAGTACGAGGATGAGCCAGAAATTGACTCAACTGCTGAATGGTAAAAGCAATATCAGGTCGTGTTAATGAAAGATACAACAAACGACCAACAAGGCGTTGATAGGCCTCTGGATCAGGTATGAGATCACCCTCATCTGGAGTAAGATGCAAGTTCCTTTGCATGGGGAAAGAAGCAGCTTTGCAATCAGTCAGTTTCGAATCAACAATAATATCGAGTATATACTTTCTTTGGTTGATGAAGATCCCATTAGAAGTAGGAGCAATCTCCATACCAAGAAAGAAACGGGCAAGACCTAAGTCTTTGATTGTGAATGCAACATCAAGAGCAGTCTTAAGAGAGGCAATATCAGCTGGAACGTCGCCAGTAATAAGAACATCATCAACGTAAACGAGCACTATGATGATGCGTGATGAGGAATGCTTTGTGAACAATGAATAATCATGACGAGACTGGACATACTGAAGAGTAGTAAGGAGTTTTGTGAAATCAATATTCCACTGTCGGCTAGCTTGTTTTAACCCATAAAGGGATTTCTTGAGGCGGCAAACAAAGCCAGGAGGAGCTTTGGTATAGCCAAGGGGAGATAGCATGTAAACCTCTTCATCCAGATAACTATGAAGGAATGTGTTGTTGATGTCTAACTGATGAAGAGGCCAACTTCGAGCAACAGCCATAGCCAAAACAACTCGGATAGTAGTGAATTTGGGTACAGGAGAGAACATGTGCTTGTAGTCTTTGTGTTTAATTTGATTGTAGCCTTTAGCTACCAATCGGACCTTACAACGTTCTATAGAACCATCCGGTCGATGCTTAAGTTTGTAGACCCATTTAGATCCAATTGCACACTTGCCAGGTGGGAGAGGAAGAATGTCCCAAGTATCATTAGCATCAAGGGCACAAAGTTCTTTGTTTATAGCATCAACCCATTCAGGGTGATTTTGGCTTGATTATAATGAGTTGGTTCAATGGAAGCAAGTACAGTAGAGAGAGCATGACCGAACTCAGGAGTATGGCCTGATAAATCAAAGTGTTGGAAGGAAAATGATGAATTACAAGTGTAATCTTGTAGGTATGCAGGCCGATGAGTAACACGGGAAGGTCGAGTATGAGTAGAGGGTATAATTACTGGAGGAGAAATAATTAAAGGTGATGGTGAAGGTGAGGCAAAGGGAACAAGAATAGGTTGAGAGAACTCATTAGTGGAGGTAGATGAAGAGGATTGAGGAGAAGTGATAGGAGGAGACTGAGGTGATGAAGAAAAAGGTATGAGAGGAGGTGAATGAAGGGATTCAGTGGGAAAAGCAAAATCATCTGAGGCGGATGAAACAAGTGGGAAAGAATGGTCACAAGGTAAGGTAGAGGGCATAGGTTTCTTAAATGGAAAAATATGTTCATGGAAAACCATATGGCGACTGGTGATAAGTTTTTGTGACTCAAGATGAAAAAGACGATAGGCTTTTTGTCCAGGGGATAGCCAACAAGGACACAAGGAGATGAAACTGGTGTAAGCTTGTCCTTATGAGGCTTGAGGCTAAAACATAAGCAGCCAATAACACGTAGGTGACTATAATCCACCTTAGTATGATGCAGTTTTTCAAAAGGAATGTTCCAATCCAGGACAGGAGTAGGCATTAATTTAATGAGATATGTTGTTGTGAGGATGCACTCACCCCACAAAGCAAGGGGAAGTCCAGAATGAATACGAAGTGCACGAGTAGTCTCGAGGAGATGTCGATGCTTACGCTCAACACGAGCGTTCGTTGAGGTACATAGGGAGTGGAGCGTTGGTGAAGGATTCCTGAAGCAAGGAAGAAATCTTGTAGTTGATGTTGCATGAACTCTGCGCCATTATCAGAACAAATAACCTGGACTTTTGTATGAAACTGAGTCACCACATAAGCACAAAAATCAGTGAGTAGCTTAAATACTTGTTGCTTGTTAGCCATCAGGAAAGTCCATGTAAAGCGAGTACAATCATCGACAATAGTTAGAAAGTACTTAGCACCACACAATGCAATTGTGTGATACGGGCCCCAGATATCAACATGTATTAGAGCAAAAGCAGTAGTACACTACAAAAAAAAAATACTTTTGCGACGGTTTTTGCGACGGGAAAAAGGCCTTTTGCGACGGCCCTAACCTTTTGCGACGGCGTTGCGTCGGCAGCTACGCCGACGCAAACTCGTCCGTCGCAAAAGGTATTTACGACGGTAAGTACCCGCCGCTAAAGTTCTTGCGACGGTATTACGTCGGTGCTAGCCGTCGCGAAAAATTGGTGTCGTCAGCGCTTATTTTAATATTTGCGAAGGGGATTGCGACGGTAACTCCCGTCGCAAAAACGGTGATGTGTAATTTCCAGCTATTTGCGACGGTAAGTCACCGTCGCAATGAAAAAATTGTAACTTTTAATTCTTTCATTGTGACGGCTATTCCCTGTCACAAAACGTTTAACGGCTACATTATTCAAAATTTGCGACGGCTTGATGTCGACTCAAAAGTTCCCCCTGAATTGGATATTGATAATTGTCCTCACAAAGCTAATTAAAGTTACCATCGTAATTGATACATACTTCATATAGTTTCTAAACAAAAGTACCTAATTGACACATTTTATAGCATATTATATTAGTTTCAAGTCATTGTGAACAATCCCCCAAAAAAGTGCTAGTATCTTTGGGAACAACACAAAATGAAACATATTTAAAAGTTGTCACTTGGTTTTCTTCTTGTGGGACTTCTTCAGCGGCGGAATCTCTTTGACCTTCTCCAATAGACTCGTTTTGATGAACACTTGTTCCACCCTACAAAACCAAATATCTCTACATTAACATCAAAATATGATATTCAAGCATTTGTCAGCAACAATATTAACAACACTACACATTAATATCATTATCACTAAACCAAGTACCAACTATCCACAAGTACACGGAAGTTTCTGTGTACGAGAGACGCTACTAAGCATTAGACAAACCACAAAACCCAATTAGACAAATCATGACACCACAAAACCCAATCAATTTCAGTCATTCTGTTTCCTATCATACTAACGTGGCCCTTTCTTGTTCATGGTCGAATATTCTACTTTGTTCACTTGAAACCATTTCATCCTATTTCTAGATGCATATATTTACTCACCCTAGCCATAAACAATATGAATACTTTTGTAACCAAATGCCAAAATGTCAAAACAAAAAAGGCCTGTAAATGCCAAAACATTAATATATTTTTTATACAGTGGAGACACAATAATAGCTTGGCCCAAATGTAAAATTGGAAGTAAATGGTGAAGAGAAAGGCAATAAACTTTTGTAACCAATAGTAATATAATCAGAGAGGAGATATTTATTCTACAACAATGTTTGGTCACAGAAAATAAGAACACATATCAAGAGGAAAGCAAGAAGTTATGGATCCTATGCCAAGAAAGAGGAAAGCTAGAAGATATGGAATCCTATGTCAACCCATCCCATAAGTCTTCTAAGAAGCAATTAGTGTACATTTACCATTCTTGCTAGATTATTGGAACGTGAAATTTGTCTTAGAATGGTTGATAGAGCTCATCAATCTAAAGCAGATCTACTGTCTCAAGTGAAATTGGCTGATAAACATATTTTTATACAATGGAGACACAATTGCATCAATGATAAAAGCAAAAAAAAACTTCATTGGTCAGGAAGTATGTAATGAAGGATAGATATATCAATTGTCTGTTATGGCTGTCTTTGCTTTCTTATGTTGTTCACAGATTTTATCTAAGCAATGAAAGGCCATATATTTTCCAAAATGAAAACATACATAGAAATTGCTAGCAATCATTTATCGTAACAAATATGCAAGTTCACTCAAGGACATACCAATTAATGAAATAAGCCTCAAAGCCTCAGTAAGACAATACTCTAACTTCTTGCTTCTCTCTTTGCCTTCTTCTGCAAACGAAGATGAAAAAAGATCATTGTCTAATAATGCTTTTCAGCCTAGAAGAACGAAAGACTACATATAGATCCAATCCTCTAGAAAACAGTTAAACAAAACATGTTTTCAATTCTAAAATTTTCTTAGTTATTTGAGTGAAGACAATCTGCCAGCATTTACCACAATAGAAGACAATGATTACTGAATAAGAAGTATTTCCTTCGCCAGATTTTATTTGATTCCAAAACTTTTACTTTCAGGTGAAAAAATATGTAATACCAATATTCTAGATTAAGATATGTTTTGTTAAGAAAAGAAAAGTGCAAATAAAACTGTCATGTAACGAAGCAAACAAACACATTGTTCTCTACTACTACATACAATCACAAGAGATAGAAACTAACCTGAAGCATATCCAGCAAATGCAGCATATGAACTTTCTTCGAAAGGAAGAAATACCAACCTGACCACTAAGCTCCCTGAGATGTATAAAAGTAGTTGAGCATATGATGAACATACATTTATTACTACGAAAAATCCATTGTGTGGACTTCTACATTCATTGTCTATCTCTAAGTGCATCAAATTAGGTAACGCAGAAGCGTATTTATTATTTTACTTAATTTATCAACAACTCCATATACGGCTTGGTTATAGGGTGTATCTATCCATACAAGCACCAATTTCTCTCCTTCTTGAAGTATAAACTTGCCAAAGGATTGAAAAGTAAACAATGTACACATCGATGAAAGCTGTCTATCATAGTCCATTAGACGATCTACTCTGAGGATGCAACAGTAGCATGTCAAACGAAAGCTAGGGTACCATCAAGCATATACAATGATGTAAATCATGCCCATATACCCATTAATATAGTCATCAAAAAAATCCAGTAAACTGAAGAGAAGTTTTTACAATCTATACCTGCCCAAAATAAAAATACCCAATATATTTGAGGAGATTAAAAAGATGTCGTAAGCTGAGCAAAAGGCAGGCCCAGCTTTTTGTAGTGGCATAAATCTATAAAGCATCGTGACTTAGGATTTAGGAAAACTGACCCCTTGAAAGTAGGATTTTCAAATCTAGCCATCGTGACTTAGGATTTAGAACATTTCTACTGCACATCTTCACAAACAATGCCAAAACAGCTTCTCAGACAAAAGCAATGTCCTGCTGAAGATATTATTTCATTGTAAATATACTAAAATTTAGGCTTGTTGTAGTTTATCTAAACTAGAATACTATACCTGAAAGAAAAAAGCACTGAACTCCGAAATTGTGAACAACAAAGAAAATAGCCCGAATAACAAAGGAAAATGCAGCCTCCGTATGATAGTTGTGATAATCCAAACACACCCGCCTTGTCCTGCAAGCAATCATCCCAAGATGATTCAGTGAATACCATAGTAAATAAATACATCAAGCAAAAGTATATTCTCATATACATGAACTTCAAATGTTTTTTTTTCCTTTGGTTTCAGCTTAAATATTAAGTCCATTCCAGTTGATCCAAAACTGTTAAACTCCGGAATAGCGATAAGCATCTTCATCTAGCTATGTTTATATAAAAAAACTCCCATCTTGTTTTGTGGTAAACATCAATGTTGTACCAACTGTCCTTTGCACAAGTTTGGCAGAATCAAAAGGCCATATCTTGTCTATCACTTGGCTACATTCCCAAGACATTGTGCTAATTCCATTTTAGTCAGTTGCGGTACTTTTTTCCAACATAAAGTACTTTTAAATATTATCCCTAGTTTATGTGCAGAAAGCATATCGTGAATGGAGGACCTTGAAAGGGGTACAACCTCAAACTCCCCATTTTTATGTGTACCTGATTTCAAGTGACTATAAAGGCCTTGAAGTATTATCTCATACCGACCAAACTGTTTCATGATTGGAGTAAGATGATACTGATATGAGAATTAACAAAAACAAAATGAGGAAGTTCATCAACCATCAAAGAAAAGCAGGCAAGTTTTTTTTAATCTCATTATGTTGTGTGAATTGTGCAAAATTTTATCAAGAAATAAGGGACAATTGTTGCTCAAAAAAATGGGTCGCAATAAATAGTGGCAATCATCAATTTGGTGATCATTTTGTCTGCGCTGTGGAGCCAATGATTAAACAGATGTAACTTTCTCATCTGCACTCCATGAGATCAGCAAGTATGGCAGTGGATGAATGGAATACCATAAAAACTCAATAACTGATCTTTCAAGGCAAATTTACATACAAGGTATATATAAAGGTCCGTAACAAATTCTCAAAACGATGTTCCCTTACCATTTTACTACTTCCAACTATAAAAGTGTATGTTGTTAGGCAACGAAAAAGTGTAGCAGCAGTTTCAATCATAATGCTCAGTCTGAGAAGAGATAAATTCTCAGAAAGGATATAAAATGGTTATGCCAATAGCTCTAGCAAGCATGCAACACCTACATCTCAAAATTAAGGCCATGCTAAGACATGATATCATATTTTTGCATCTTTCAAAGTTAACCCATGTCCCCGATGCACTAACCATTTTAACCTTCGAGTAAAATAGATTTGAACCCAGAGAAGAAAAGTTCTGAAATTAGTTGGAACTTCTCTTTATGGTGTACTGAAGTCCCAACACTAGTTGTGCTTTTTATGAAATGTTGCAGTTTACTAAATAAAAATGAAGTTCTCTTATCTCTGACAAGAAATTCAGTGATGTTATGGGATTCACTTCACTCCCTGCATTCACATAAGCCACATAGACCACTAAAAGATCCCAAGGAAATACTGGCAATCAACTAACTGCAATCGTGTAGTCCAATAAGCGGCAAGGGGGCAATCTCCAGTATACAAACTAGAGTAGAGGTTGTTTGCATATCACAACGGCTTCCAATCCTAATCATAGCTCACAAACAGATCAATAAAACCAACAATCTTCCATGTGAAATTGCCCAACATGACATCAAGGTTAAAACTCACATAAAAAGAAAGGGGTCACCCTTCCCAAGAGATTATTAATTGACTCGAAAGAAAATGCTGATTATGATCTAGCTGTACTTTCATAGCCAAAAGTCACAAGGGTTCACCTTCGTTTAACAGTTCATTGGATTCGAAATCATGAAACTTCATACATGGTTTTGGATGTCATATCAAATTTAAGAATTATATTAAGGTGTTGATAATTGATTTTTATCTTGAGTTTGGGCAGCATTCATTCAAATACGCCCAAATAAAACTCACTTTTATTGTGCATTACTAACAGGATCAAATTTAATACCACCTAAAAAGGGAATATACTATCCTGGAAGATCATCAATCTATTAACCAACCATAAGCTTAGCTGCGCTTCAGCAATTGTATAAACCACCACATCAATAATTATTCGACACAAGCAAAAACATCTTCTGATTGGAGCAATAGCAGTGCAATTGGAGTAACAGCAGTGCCACACATACAGTAATTGCAAACAAAAATCATCACTTGTCAATATATTGTCAAGTGAAACTTAACTACATTGGAGTAATAGCAGTGCCACCTAGCAAGGTAAAGTGTCAGCAAAGTGATCAAAATGGAACCATCACACCATCAGACAAGCAAAATTATTTTTCTTACTCAGCAAATATTTGTAGATATTCATTTGTCAAGAGGAAAAAAACAGTAATGCAAATTAAGATAAACCAATGGCAAATAAAAATAAGTATAATCCACTTTAATCATGTTAAGAGTTGAACTTACTACTAGCTAAAGGATTTCCCATGCAAGTATATGTGTGGAAGAAAGAGATGATGAATCTATTCTAAACTAAATGCATCTAATACAATGTAAGTACGTTTATGATAGATGTGAAGAAGATATAACAGTTGAACTTACTACTAGCTAAAGGATTTCCACAAGACGGTATATATCAAGCCCATTTTAATGCTATGAATTTTGTTTTGTTTATCCTTCGTGTTGTGAAAGTGTATTGGTTTTTCACAAAGCTTATACGATTTCTACAAGACGAAATCAACCTTCGTTTCTTCCCCCTTCCTTTCCAGCGCAGTTCAATAACAAAACAAAAGTACATATATTATTGGGACTGGCCGGAATCAAGAACAACAAAAATCACAAATAAAACAAGAAAGAGGCGAAGGAGAAACGAAGACGAGTACCTTCGATCTAGGAGCAGCAATGGTGGAAGGAGCCCTGTGGAAGAGGCGTGGAAGAGGCGAAGACCGAGTATCGTTATCCGATTAGGGCTAATATCAATTTTTCACACTACATAAAAAAAGAAAATAAAAGTACAAATATTATTTTCGGATTTTTAATTTGAGCGCTTGGACTTTGCGACGGTAATTAAGAGCCGACGCGCTGCCGTCGCAAACATTGTTTATTGTCGTCGGTAAACCCTTCCCGACGCAAATCTCCGTCGCAAAATTATTTCTTCGCGACGGTGATTATACCGCCGTCGCAAAATAAACGACCATACCTATCGCCGTCGTCATGCCGTCGCAAACATTGCTCATTGGCGTCGGTAAACCCTTCCCGACGCAAACCTCCGTCGCAAAGCTAATTATTTTTTGTAGTGGTAGCATCAGAAGTACTAGGGGAAAAAGGTAAACGATGTTGCTTTGCTAGTATACATGTGTTGCAATCTAATTTTGAAATTGAAGAAGTAGGACAAGCATGTGTATGAGTAAGTTTGGACAGAGATAAATGTCCTAAGCGGGCATGAAATAAATGCACATCAACAAGCATTTTATTAGAGGTAGAAGTTGCATATGCCAAAGGTAGAGGAGTAGACAAGCCAAGTTTGTAAAGGCCACCATCTCTAGATCAGTTAGCAGGGATGGAGTTACTGGTAAGGTCTTGAAACAAGCATACAGAGTCGGTGAAGATGGCCTTCATGTGTAAATCATGAATTACACGAGATACAGAGAGCAGATTATGCTGGAAATGAGGCATGTAGAGGACATCATGTAGTGTAATAGTGGGAGACACTATGATAGTCCCTTGATAATGAACCTCTTTCATTGAGCCATCAGGCAGGCCAATTAAAATAAGAGTTGAGAGCTCCTGTAATTGAGAAAAATAATCCTTGCAAAATGTAATATGATCAGTGGCTCCAGAATCAACTATCCATGTGCAAACATTGACAGCATTATGCACCAGATTGTTGACAATACCTGCAAAATTAGTAGAGGCAGTAGTAGATTGCTTATCTAGCATCAATTTAAGAACCTCTTGATAAACAACATTCACCATAGCAGGGTCCATAGAAGAAGATGAAGAATTTGTGCATTCTAGGGGATTATCTTTGACAGAAGATTCCATTGCATTGACAGAAGATTTAGCAGGATAAGGAGAAGCAGATGGCTTCTCATCTTTAGCCTTGAACTCTTTATACCAGTCAGGCACGCCAGTAAGCTTAAAGCAAGCCTCTCTTAAGTGACCACTTTCTTTACAATAGGAGCATTGTCTGTCCAGCTTCTCCTTCTTAAAATCTCGTCGACTCCCTCCAGCCTGACGATAAGGCACAGATCGAGACCCTGCTAGAGCATCATGAACAGGTATATTGTGACATGTAATTTCTTTTTGTTTTTCTACCTGCACTACCATATGGAAAACACGATTCATGGTAGGCAGAACATCCAGAGACAAAATATGACTTCGAACATGTTCGAATTGGTCATTCAGCCCCATGATAAACTGCATTATTCGCAGTTTAGCCTCCCTGTCTGCAATTTTCTTAAGAATGTCACATGTACAATGTGTAATACCTTTGCACAGGCAAGAAGGAACTGAATCAACAACCATCAGTTCATCCCACAACTTCAATTTTCCATAATAGACAGTAACAGAATAATTGTCTTGTTTTAAAGAGGCGAGATCCTTATGGATTTGGTAAATCAAGGGAGCGTTTGATACCTCAAAGTGTTCCACCAAATCATCCCACAGTTCCTTGGACGATTCAGCATAGGTGAAGAGTTCCGCAATGTCTGATTTCATTGAATGTAAGATCCAACAACGGATCATGAAATCGGCACGAATCCAGCGAGTGAGCTGATCGACCTCTCCTATTGCCGGTTTCTTGCAAGTGCCATCCACAAAACCGAGCTTCTGCTTAGCTCCAAGGGCCATATGGATACTCCTTTGCCAAGAGATGAAATTAGAGCCATTAAACAAAATCAAAACTAGTTGCATAGCAGGATTATCAGAGTTTGCCAAATAGAGGGGATCGTTGATGTTCACAGCAGTGGTGCGAGGCATATTTGGATCTATAGAAGAATCTTCCGATCCCGAATTGTGTGTAGTCGCCATGAAAATCGAGGAAGGAATTAGAAAATGAAAGAGATAAATGAAGAAGGTGACAATGCACCAGAATCAAGCGATGAAAAAGGGAAGTAGATCTGAAAAAAATCAGATGAGCATCATGGCTCTGATACCATGTAAACAGGTATAACAGAAAGTGAGAATATTCTCATATATTTCCATATCATACATATGAGCCTATTTATACTCTAGAGGATAGTCAGTTAGACTTATCCTATTATTACGAATGTGTCTCACTTATTCTACATATTACATATAGTAGCTATACTAGCTGTTTTAGAGTAGGGATGGAAACGCGTTGGTCAACTAATATGTCACCTACCAACGCACCCACCTGGTCACACACCAGGTGCTCGAATGGGTCTGGTGAAATGTATAGGTGTTAAGTTTTTATTATTATTTTTTTATTTGGAATTTGTAAAATAGAGTTAGATTAAAATAGCACGAAGTTGCTAGTTCACATAACACTATCAGCGGTAAAATTCAGTTGATATTTAATTAGAACCGTCAAAAGTTGAGCTGACCCGTAAAACGTACCCGACGAACCCGAATCCTTCTTAGCCTTGGAAATTTTGAAATTAGAGAATATTCGATACTGATCCATTTGAAACCGATATAACTCGAAGTAATATATGTCCGAAGTACCCGACCTAAATGACCCGATTAACCCGACCAGTTATGCCCCGATAATCCGAAGTAACCCGACTGAAATGACCCGATATTGTAACCTAATATAAGTCTCGTTTAATATGAGATATTTAACAAACGAATGAAACGATATTGCAAACTAATATAAGTCTCGTTTATAAATGAAACGATCTTGTAACCTAATATTAGTCTCATTTAATATGATATTTAACAACCGAATGAAAAGATACTGCAAACTGATATAAGTTTCATTTATGATAACTAGGAAAAATAGGGAAAATATAATTGTATTATCCAAATTAAATAGATCTAGATCAAATGAATAAGTCGGATATCCGGATTAAATGGACCAATTAATATGAGTTCAATTAAAGTCAAATTCAATCAAACGGATTTGGCTAAAGTCATTCTTAGCGGATAATTATCCGATCGGGAAAATTTGGTTCCGATATCAATATCATGTTCTAGAATTCAGATCAAACGATAATTATGGGTATATAGGATCGGATCCAATAATTCAGATCGTATATGGATAGGTGTTTCTACAACTTTGAATATAGGTATCCGGATTAGGTTAATATCTTTGCATAAATTTTAATTAAAAAAGTGTATATTTAAAAGCTACCCGGCCTGAATGGGTAACCCAGAATTCAACTTGACCAATTGTCCGACCCAAAACTGAATCAAGATGTTAAGCAATCAAACCGGTTTTTACCCAACCCGACATAAACCCGAACATAAATTGGCTCGAGTTTGAACTTGATTGATCCACATTAATGGCACTACTACCCGAATTCATTAAAAACCCGAAGTAAATCGGCCCAAATGACTCAGGAACCGAACTAAACCGATTCGTGCGTTATGACCTGAGATCCCGTTTTAACCCAAAGAATCGATCCTTGACCCAAACCCGCCCGATCCGAAATAGACTGCTTAATAATCAAGCTTGTTTTTTATCGACCCGAAACCAACCTGAACCTGATGTGACCTAACCCGAACCCAACCCGTTGGCCTTGTTTAACACCCTTGTATAATACAACTATTCAAATCAAACAAATTTTAATTATAACCAACAACATTAATAGAACAATTCTTACGTGCAAAGAGTGGCACTGAGACGATGACTTTTAGGGGAACAGCTACGGAGAGAAATCTAAATTCTTAGCGCATGAAAGAATGAACTATAATTCGGATGGCAATTAGGATAGGACTGTGCATACGATCCGGACTGTAAACCCTTCCAACCCAAGACATACCCGCGGACAGGACAGTCAGACCGTTTTGGGGAAATGCGATGGTAAATTGGTAATGCCGTTGCTACTAGCCTATTAGGGAGTTGTTTGTTGCTTCATTTACACTATTATTCACAAAAACCAAATCAAGAACAAATTAAAACCAATTCAGAAACAGCACAGATTAAAACAAATTCAAGCATTTAAAGATTAAAACCAATTTTTAATATTATTAGCAACAAAACCAAATAACAAAACCAATTCAGAAACAAATTTTACACAACAATTCAGAAACAAATTTTACACACAAATTTAAAGCAATTCAAGCATTCAAAGATTACAACCAATTTTTAATGTTATTAGAAACACATATTCAACATTCACCAACACAGAAACAACAAAACAAATTTTGAAACAAAATCAAAGCAATTGTAATTGCAAACATGAAGACAATAAGAGTGCTTAATAACTCTAATTATGACAATAAGTGATCAGAAGATGGTAATAAGCCCATATCCCCATACTTAAAACTTAAGTATTCAAAAGAAGACAGTAAGAAGTATCCATCAAAGTAGTTTTTCTTCCTCAATCCATCTTTGAGGCAGCAGATGCGCGAGTTGTTTGATACCGCGGGTGTGCGCGAGATTTGTGATGTCGCGGTCGCGGGTAATTATGCATGCGCATGCGCGGTCACGAATTCTGGGCGATTGCAAAATCGATACGAACAACGGTGGGAGGTGGAAATTGAAACCTTTGTGAGGCCGTGCTAGGGTGGCAGAGTCGGAAGCAGTTGGAGCAGAGTGGAAACAGGTGGTGGCGCCGGTGATTGGTGGTGGCGAAACAAACAAGTGGTGGTGATTGAGAGTTAAGTGGTGGCTTGAAGTGGTGGCAAGGTGATAAGTCGGAGGTGGAGGAAGCAAGTGGTGATTGTGGTGGCGGGGAGTACGTTGGGGAGTGTAGAAGGTAAGTCGGCGGTCGCGGTAGTGTGTAGCCGGTGGTCATTATGGTGTTCAACCGGTGGTCGCGGTGTTTAGGCGATGGTGGGTGCGGGGTGTGTTTGTGAGAAAATGGTGAAGGGTGGGAGTTAGGGTTTAGAAGAGGGATTTTTTTTACCCGAGGTTATATTGCCGTTGCCCGTTTTGACAACGGAAGCGGAATTCCGCGGTCGCGGTCAATCATGGTCATGGGGGCGGTGTCCGCCTCTTGATTTCTACTTCTATTCCCTCGGGTTACCTCTCGAGCAATGCCTTTGTTTTACGTCATTGGCTCGACATAGCTACTTGATCATGGCGTGTTTGGTTCTTTCAAATCATCTCCTCTATTGGATTGTTGGAGATTCCTTCATGGTATATCTTGAGTCTTTGTTCATTCACCTTGAAGATCTTATGGGATAGTGGATCATATGGATCCACAACACCGCATGGATACACCTCGACAATGACAAAGGGACTTGTCCACTTTGAACGGAGTTTCCCTACAAAAAGTTTTAGTCGAAATTGAAAGAGAGGTACCTTGTTACTTGATTGGAAATCCTTTGCCAAGCCTTCGTTTTTTGCTTTTCGTATGCATCAAGGCGTAATTCTTCCAACTCTTGGAGTTGCAACACTCTGAATTTCCCTACTTCATTCATTTGCATATTGCACTTCTTCACCGTCCACCAAGTTGTATGCTCTAGCTCCACGGAAAGATGACAAGCTTTGCCAAATATGAGCTTGAATTGTGACATGCTGATGAGTGTCTTATAGGCTACACGGTACGCCCATAAATACAAGAGTCATAGTTTTCTCAAAGATGATCTTTATCTCCTTATTAGACACTTTCGCTTGTCCATATTTTTGAGGATGGTACGTTGTTGATTCTCTTTGGTTGACATGATATTTCTTGAGTATGTCGTTTATGGTCTTGTTGTAGAAGTGCGTTCATGTATCGCTGATCAACGCCTTGGAAATCCCAAATCTCACAAAAATGTTATCTTTAAGAAAACCTGCCACCACTTTAGAATCATCAGTTTGAGTGGTATTTGCTTCCATCCACTTGGAACATAGTCCACTACAAGAAATATATAAGTATTACACAAGGAATTAGGAAAAAACCCATAAAATTAATTTCCAAACATAAAAAATTTCACAGAAAATAAGGGATGATATTCATGATAACTTGCAACCTAGTTGTAGTCCATGATCATACTCCCTAAAGGTCATATTAACAAGATTGAGAGGTGTATCCATACCATGATTAAAGGTATGAGTATGGGTATCACCTATATATACCCATATCTCATGTTTGGTATTTGACGGTATTGGTATCAAAATGATACCTGATACCTATATACCCCCATTTTGATATACCTATTTTTTTTACCGTATCAAATTTCTGCTAACCCAATCCTACTGCCGAGCCTGCTGCTTCTCTCGACCGGAGCAAAAAGCCGTCGAGCCTGGTACTGTTAAGGGGTCGTTTTACATTTTGAGGGAATTGAAATCGATTGTTTCACTTGTTTTGGGGCTGTTTGAATTGATCGTCCCTGTTCTGACCTAATTGATCGCCCTTCCTTGTCCCTGTCATGATCTAATCTGGTGTGTGTTGATTAATAGTCTTTGTGCATGTCATGACCTAATATGGAAATTGGGGCTATTTGATACCCATATCCTCATGCCAAATAAGGATATCAAATATCGATTTGATACTCATATCTTGATATTCATATCTCATACTCATGCCTGATACCTTTAATAAGTATAAAGATACCAAACGACCCTTTAAAGAATTGACAAAGCAAAGTTCTAACCATTTCCGCTTGCCTTAGATTCGAGCAACATTTTGTGAGATTTAGGACGTGTAGATTAGCGAGTCTTTAAAGATCCCAACAATCCTAGGATTAACATGAATAGTTACATAAGCATTAGGATTATGATTAAGGGTGTGTTTGGCACGCATGAAACACTAGTGTTTTTGCGTGTTACGGAATGTTTTTGTATTTAAAGGGTGTTTGGCCCGTTGGAAAACACTAGTGATACGTGTTTCTCCCTCCATTTTTAAAATTGTCCCTCCTGCAAGGGTTTCTTGCCAACAATAGTGTTTATGTCCTGTAAATTACAATGTTGTCCTTAGTTTTAAAAGTTATTTACAATATTAACAAGTATATATTTACGTTATTCTGACCTTTCGTCCGCCATTCACTAGCTTAGATAGAAGACTGTGTGAAGTGCGAAACCCTAACGGTGATTCAACAACGATTGAGAGTCTACGATCTTGTTCGACCTGCATCCGCGTTCGTCTAGCATTCAATCGGTGGTAAGCAACCCTTCTCTTCTTTTGTTTGCTTCTTTTGGGTGTTTGAGCTTGTTTCTTATACTCGACTGTTTGCCGGTTGTCTGAGCTTTATACTCGATTGTCGCCGGTTGAGCTTGTTGTTTCTATCCGCCTTCTGACCTTGTTTCTTATACTTGTTGATTCTTGCTAGTTGTGTTCTCGTGATATTGCAAAAGTCTAATTTGCATATTGGTTCAATTAATATATTCATTGTTTCTTATACTTGAGTGTTGTTGTACATCAAACTCATTGTTCATGTGAACTTTGGATCACTAATACGAGCTACTGCAAAGTCATTGTCAATATGAATTGCGAACTGTGAACTGTGATTGAGATTTTAAGAAGGGTGTTATACTCGGTGGTTTCATATACTCAATGTGCCGATTATTTTAGTGTGTTCATAAGTCAGTGGGTTCATAAACTCAGTGTGTTATACTTTTTACAGTGTACTCAGTGTTGATTTTTAAGTGTACTCAGTGCTCAAAACTCAGTGGTTACATGTACTCAGTGCTAATTTTTAATTGTTCATATATATAATCAGTGTCTACTTGTGCTGATTTTATTGTTCATATACTCGGTGCTGATTTTTAATTCTTCATATACTCAAATGATGAATTTTGGGATCTTTGGTAGGTTTCATATGTTTACTCGGTGATGATTTGTAATTGTTCATATATACTCAGTGTGTAGTTGTGTTGGTATTTTATTGTTCATATACTCAGTATTGATTTGTAATTGTTCATATACTGAAATGATGAATTTTGGGTACTTTGGTAGGTTTCATATGATTACTTAGTGCTGATTTTAAATGTTCATATACTCATATACTCGGTGCTGATTTTATTGTTTATATACTCAATGTTGAATTTTAATTGTTCATATACTCAAATCATCAATTTTGGGATATTTGGTGGGTTTCATATGTTTACTCAGTGTTGATTTGTAATTGTTCATATGTACTCAGTGTGTACTTGTGCTGATTTTATTGTTCATATACTCAGTGTTGATTTGTAATTGTTCATATATTCAAATGATGAATTTTGGGATCTTTGGTAAGTTTCTTATGTTTACTCAGTGCTGATTTTAATTATTCATATACTCATATACTCATTGTTGATTATATTGTTCATATACTCTATACTAAACATACATTATATTGTTTTTAGTGTGTAGATGGATGATAATAATGTTTCACAAAGTCGATTTAGGGGTCCAAATTTTCTTTAGACATTTGAACTAAGTAAGAGTTCTAGTGTCAATTTTAATTGAATATCAAAAGAAAAACGGGAGCAAGCAAGCTTATAATCAGAAGGACATAACTACTACATTTACTAGTAAGACTAGGAAAACTAGAGTTAAGGATTTATGTAGAAATAAATTCGAAGCAATGAAAAAGGAATACAATGTCTGGAATTTGCTTAGGAATTCTGAGACCGGTCTAGGTTGCGATGACAAGACGCGGATGATTACGGCTTCTAATGAATGGTGGGATAGGAAGATAGATGTAATTCATAACTTTTTATTTTCTTTCTTAAATCTTGTAAAAATGTGAATATATGTTGTTTAATATTTTTTTTATAACTAGATGTGCTTTTAATGTATTGTAGAAAGATGCAAAATGTAAGAAGTATAAGAACAAGGGGATGGATATGGAGTATGAGGAATTGTTGACTTCATTGTTTGCTGAAAATGTAGCTACGGGTCGTCTTGCCATGTCATTTGAAATGGCTCGTGAAGTAACTCCAAAGCGTATCTCGCTTGCAAATGATGCGGAAATAGGTTTAGGTGAAGATGACGGTGAGGGTGGTGATTTTTCCGCAATTTTGTTGGCACTACCAATGAAGGTGGAGGTTCTAGCTACTCTGGAGTTCATGCAGACGTCAATGTTGAGTCAGTTCAATTTACAGAACCACCACCGGCAACTATGTGAAACAAAGAAAAGGGTCCGATGAAGAGGAAAAGAAGACAATCAATTGGGTCATCTAAGTTGGAAGCCTTTTTGGATCGTTCACAAGAGAACAGTGACAGATTGCTAGCAGTACTCCAGGAAGAGGTAAATTCTAAGGAAAGATATGAGAAGAGAGTGACTAAGAGAGGGTTGGATGTTGTTCGTGGGATGGTCCAGAATAATTTGATTGAGAGAGGAAGTCCACTGTGGTGTTACATCATTTCGAAGACTAATTCTAGGAAGGATATGAATATACTACTCAACTTGGATGATGATGATGAGGAAAGGCTGAATTGGTTGACGTGGGAGTATGAGCGGTCATTGATGTAGTTGTCCGATTGTTTGTTTACTTTTAATTTTTCATGTTGGATTGTGTATGTTTTGTTGGATTAGATGCATTGATTTTAAATTTCATGAAACTACTTTCTTATTAGTACTTGTTGGATTAAATGTTAACTTTCATTCATTCAACTTGATTTTCATTTTATCTTTTTTGACCTGCAATGTTATGTTATCTTGCACATTTTTTTTTTACAAGTTTTGCATATGAACTTTAAATATGTCAAGTTCTAGTACTGATAGCCGTGATAGTGAAGACAATGAGCGTAGACAAATTCGATGGTTCAACATTATTGAGTCTCATCAAGAGATGCAAAGACAATACGACATTGCAGCTGATCACTACTACAAGAACATATACAAGGAGCCGTGTTACACTGGGTATGATTGAGGGAGACTTTGGATGGAGGAGATCTTGAACGAGCATCATATTCGGACAGTGAACATGTTCAGAATGGATGTTGAAGTTTTCCTACGTTTATGTAACGAGTTGGAGCAGAATTATGACCTCACTTCTTCTACAGAAGCCTCGGTAATTGAGAAAGTGGGTTTGTTCTTATACACTCTTGAACAAGGGTGCTCGGTTCGTATTGTTGTTGAACACTTTCAAAGGTCAACCGAAACTGTACATCGCTCGTTTCATAATGTATTGAACTCTATTACCGGACATGGACATGAAGGGTGTGGACTAGCAGGTGATGTCATCCGATACCAGAACCCAAATTTTCCTAGAACACCATCACACATTGTTGTTGACCCGAGATACAAGGATTAGTTTAAGGTAAACACAAAACACAATTTTGGATATGGTATAATTCTTTTGTTCAATTTTATTTGTTCGTAAGTGGACTTGTTGTTTTTTTTGCAATTCAGGATTGCATTGGTTATCTGGATGGTACTCACATTAGTGCATGCATTGAAGAAGTTTTTCAAGTTCCGTTCGTCGGTCGGAAACATACAATGACTTTCAACGTCCTCGTCATATGTGATTTTAAAATGTTGTTCACTTTTGTCTTGTCTGGTTGGGAAGGGTGGCTAATGCGCGAAGGTTCTCAAAAATGCAATTTGCAACCCCGATCTCAACTTCCCACTTCCACCTCCAGATAAGTACTATCTTTGTGACAAGGGTTATATATGCAGATAGAACGGGGTTCCTAGTTCCATATTCAAAGACCCGGTATCACTTAAATCAATTTGACAATGAGCCTCCAAGAAACAAAAAGGAAGCGTTTAACAAGGCAGACTCTTCTCTAAGAAGCTGCATTGAACGTTGTTTTAGAATACTAAAGAAGAAATGGAAGTTGTTATCTGCTATGCCTTGTTACCCGGACTACACCCAAGTTGACATCCATCTTACTTGCTTTGCGTTACACAACTTTATTCGTATATACTCAAGGTGTGATGACTTGTCAGAAGATGAGGATGAGTTGTCAACGACAAGCCAAGACGAGGTAGAAGAGGTAGAGGAGAACAATGACAATGGAAGAGGAATGGGTCATATTCGTGATCGTATTGCTACAACAATTTGAAATGCAAGAAAGAATGTGTAATTTGTTTGATTATTAGTGACATTGTGTCCGACTATTATATGTACACTTTTATGATGTAGGTGACATATTATTGTTTCTCACTATTATTATGGAGTTATGTTTGAGTGTGTAAGCATGCATTGTCAAGTATACACTATCAAAAACAAGGTTATGCGCAGTTAGCTGCAAGAGTATACACTGTAGTTGCAAAAAACTTATTTAAAAGCTATACTTCTTAGTTTTAATCATACAGAATATAAGTTTGAGCAAACAAGTACTTCTTAGTTTTAATAATTAACAGAAATTGCAAAAATCTGTTAATAAGCAGCAGATCTGTTAATAAGTTTGAGCAAACAAGGTTATGCTCAATGAGAAATTCATTATCCTGCACTAGAGTTTCAAAAAATTTATTTAAGCTACACTTATGGATGGGTTGATCAAAGATTGTGTAAATTTTTACTCCACTTATGCAAAGCAACTTCATTATGTTGGTAAATAACCAAATCTGTATTATAGACATACCATCAAGTTTGAGTCTTGCACTGTAGTTTCCATCAAGTTTGAGTCCTCAACATTGCAAAATTTATAGCTAAACATATTTCAGGCCTACAACTTACAAGCAACAAAGACAGTCAATAGCAGTATGCATTGATCAACTTGCAAATTATCATTACTGGTTTTGCAAATTATCAGTAAACTGAATCATGGATCAATAGCAGTAGAGACAAAAACTATAAACACCATAATAGTCTCAGACAAATTCCCAAATAATACATATATAATCACTTCTCATACAGACAGAAGATAGAGGCATCGATCAATTACCCACAGAAAAACAAGTAGTCAAATTATCATTACTTGTTTTGCAATTACTCACATGAACTAATTACCCACAGAGTCCAAACAACATCATCAACAGATTGCATATGAATTGATATTTGGTAAAAGATGCAATTAGACAAAGTAAAGATATATGCAAACCATGGTACTATGGTAGTAACAACATATAGCATATACTAGCATCACACAACCAGTATAAACGCCATAATCACAAATAAGTGTTTGCTCACAACCCGTATAAAACACCATAATCACACAACATATAGCATAAACTTACATAGCAAAGATATATGCAAAGAAATTCTATCCAAGATTAGTGTTTGCTCACAAACCCGAGTTAGGAATCGGGTTGGAACTAGAATCACACAACCTGTGTAAACACCATGGATCAATAGCAGTAGAGACAAAACTCATCCAAACCAGATGATAAGGCAACAACCCACCTTAAACCTCATCCAAACCAGATGATAGGGCAACAAATCGCTACAAAGATAGGGCAAGGGTGTGTCGGCCTAACCTTTGTTGATGACGAAAAAGGAGAACGGCGGACGGAGGATGACGGCCGGAGGAAGAGCTTCAATTTCGTTCACTATCGCCAAATCGCCTAGAATGGAATCATGAACTATCGGTTTCCTTGTTCTGAGGCGTTTACAACACACCACCTCCCAGCATAGCCTAGAAACACTTGTGTTTTTGCCAAACACTGTTTATTGTTGAATAATACTAAACACTAGTGTAATTCAAAAACAGTCTCTATTTACACTAGTGTTTTCTAACACTAGTATTTTGTTAGATGTGCCAACCACACCCTAAGAGGGGATTAGGATGGTTTAAGGAAAGTTAAGAAACTTAACTTTCCTTATGGACTTAAAACATGTTTATTCTATCATAAATCTTTTAAAACCATTATTTAACTTAATTAAAACCTAAAATAAATTTAGGGGTTGTTTGATTTGAAATCTGTAGGGGTTGTTTAGTTGGTATAAAATCGTGAAAAATAGGTTGTTCTCATAGTTTAAAGCATTAAAACACCAAACCACTTTAAGGGATTATATATAACAAACCCCCAAATATTTTTAGGATATTTAAAATATTAAAAGATGATGGGCAAAACCCACTAAGGGATTGTTTGGTTCTGTTTACAACTTTTAAAAAAGGGTACATGTTTATAACTTTTAAGAGTTAAGGATGTTTTGAACATCCTAAATTTATGAGAACACTTAAACATCATTTGTTTGGGTCTCTAAACACATTTGTAGTCATAAAATTCCAAGAGAAGGGAAAGATAAGTTAAACTCATATTTCTTGTAAGATTACCAACCACAATGTTAGAATCCCTTTTATTACACTTGGGTTTTAACTGAAAAAGGATAATACTTTTGCTAACAACACAATATTATATCTTCTAAAAGAGGATTCTTAAATGAATGAGTTTTGAATTAGGTGAAGATCTTAAACAAGTTATGGAAGCTTGAATCTCAACATCATTGGTGTATGCATTAATCTTTCTCAAAACATATTCAAATCAAGCAAGAAATATTGTGGGTTTTCAACTAGGTGAAGATCTTAAACAAACTATGAAAGCTTAGATCTCAACACCACTAGTACTTCAACAAATCCTTTCTTAAAACAAGGATAAAATTAACTCAAGTAACGAGAGAGTATTTTTGAAAATTAGAAAGCGGATTAGGAAGAAGATATCACACTTGGTTTGGGTTTTATCAAGCTAAAGTCAAAACTCATTAGTGCTTCAACAATGATTCCTTAGAATAAAAAAAATCAATTTGATGAAAACATATGTTGTGCTCGAAAATAGAGGATTGAGGTAGGTGGAAGAAGATGATCTTAGATCTTAATAAAAGAATAACAATAACTTAAATAATAAGCTCAAGATGAAAAACATAAGGTTGGATTCCTACCTTAATTTTGGACTTGAATTGATCTTGACCTTCCTTGATCTTGATTGCTAGATTATGTTTATCTTTTAAGAAGGTAATCTTAAGAGATAGAAGATAGTAGGAATATAAGAGTTTATGATCAAACTCTTAAGCTACTACCTTGTCATTACTAACAAAATTTTCTTTTACTTTGAAGAGATGTTTTTGGTGAAATGGAGAGAGAGAAATTTGTTATGGTGAAAGCCAAGGAAGAAGATAGTCAAGGTGAAGTCAAAGGGGTTTATAAAGAGACTAAGGTGAATTTTTCACCCTAGATTAAAATATAGGCTTTAGCTTTAAGCCTTGATTGAACCATCTATTCATAGAAGACTAAATGGACAAATGATAAGTCTTTGAATGGTCAACCTCCCGAAGGAGTAAGTTGACAATGTTGTTTTACCTTGTACTCATCAAAATGGTTAAGCACAAAGCATGAGATTTTTTGTGTGGAGAGTGAACTTCTAGCTTGTTTCCTAGTGTATATGGTCGGCCACATGGGTGTGTAAGGTCTGGATTTTAGCTCCTAGTGTGTCGAACAACATTATCATGTGTTATGTTAAAGATGTTACACCTCCTTGGATGGGTGCATTTTAGTTACACATCTTTAAGTAACATTGTAATGTATGACTTTCACTTGGAAAGTATTGTAAAAAAATTTAATCATTGTTTGTGAATTCTTACCGACATTCTAATGATTAATATTAACGTTAAGATGGAAATTGATAATGGGTAAAATCCTGAAATCGTAAATTCATAGTTAAGCTTGTTTATGTACTTTGCATGACAGTTCCATTTCGCATGCACACAGAACCTTTGCACGAGAATTGAACGGAATGAACTTTATTAATTTATGAGTATTATTTGTATGGGACTTTAAGCTATGCTTAATACATGAGAAGGAAAATTTTAATTTCTAACGAAATTTCCTAAACAAGAAACACATGAATTTTCGTGGTGTTACAACCCTCCAGCTGAAACTTCTATTAAAAATACTTGGAGAATCGGGCAATATGCGGGTTAAAGTGTTCTTTGAAAAAAAAAACCTGAAAGGCTTAACCATTCTAGACTAAATGCAAAGGGTAAGAAAATCTTGGCAACGAAAAAAAACAACTAAGAGAAACTTGCAAAAAAGGCAACTTAGATGACAAGTTGGTGAAGAGAAGAGGGTCAAATTTTAGGACGAAATATGGATTGCAGACAAGTCACCATCCGAAGTAATTGGACAAAATGAAAATACAACCCTAATCTAAAAATGGGTTACTTCATCACACCAACTAAAAAGTGGAACATGGAGAAGCTGAACAAAGCATATTTTACGTGATCAAATCCTTGAATATTTAACTTAATCGTTATCCCTAGTAATGATATCAAAGACTATATTGAGAACTACACGATGAAATATTCTCGGCTTAGGGTGTATTTGGTATTAGATGAGAGAGGATTCATTTAGATTAAATGAAGGAGATTATTTATGGTGCGGTCTTGGATATTAGTTGAAGTTTATAGATTAATTATTAAAATAGTTTATATGTGTGGAACTAATCCCAAAAAGTAATATTCTCTAACCAAAATTATTGGAGATTGATCTCCTACAATCTCTATCTTGTTAAATGAAAATCACCATCCAACACCAAGCAAACCCTGATATTACGTTGATTTGTTATACTCTAAAAAATAATTGACTCAATCCAACTGTTTTATTCTATAAAAAATTGGCATCTCACTAACATATCAAAACACATTTTGTAAAAAGCAAAGAGTTTAATTGACGCTTTAGCTACAATTGGACACAACTCTAATAGTTGGAGCTCATAAGGACATGTTTATCAAGGAATGTTTGGGAAGATCCTGAAATTTTTTTATAAAAAAAAAAAGTAACAAATAACAATTGAAAAAGTTAAAGCATCTTAATTTAATTTAAAGATACTTCCCAAGCATTCCAGAACATCTCAAAAAGAAATATTTGAGGCTAAAATAAGAAAGGGTCGTATAAAAATATAACATGACGTGATTTAATTGCATGCGTGAAAATTTTATAGAAAGTATTTTGATAAAGTGGATAAAGAGTGATGTTATTCGGAAGCAGAAAACGACACGGCGACTCCGCCGTGTCTGGGGCGTATTGCAAATCCGCCCCAATGGGGCGCAGGCAGAGTTCTCCTGCGCGCCAAATGGGCCATATGTCATCAACAATCTTGGTCACTGCAGGGAATTAGAGATGATCTGAGCAGGTGTTTGTTGGTGGTTTTCATGGCCTGTTTGAGGCAACTAGAGATGATCTCAGCAATGCGACACCTTGAGCCTAAAGTCCCAACAATCTTGGTCATTGAAGGGAAAAAACTCTGCCAAAAGATTCATGACCTAATTAGTACTAATCAAACACAGTAGAAGAAAGAAAAATAAAGGCTGATCTCCCAACAGAATTAACAAAGATTCCAAAACCCAACACCAAGCACATACAATAATCATTCATTTGTCCCCTCGATTTCCCCTATCCCTCAATATTTTTGAGATTTCTCCTCCCCGCCATCTTGATGGGTTCTTCTAGAAACAAAGAGGAATGCATTTTGGATGATCAGGACTTGTATTTGGAGTTTGATTCAGAAGAGAAGTGAGTGAGTTTCAGATTTTGTATAAGATTGCATATTTTTATATTGTGATAAATAATGTAATATCCGGAATTTTTATTCCGTCTAGTTCTGTTATAAACTCGATCTCAATCAGTTTATGCTTATCCGTCTACTTAGTTAGACATATTATCATAGGATTTATCATTTTATGTAGATTCCGTCACATAAAATGATAGAATCTTTTGAATAATTTATCATCTTATGCAAACTACTTCCGCATAAAATGATAGAATTCTTAACCGATCTTAATCTATAATAGACTCCATATCCGCCTAGTCCGTATATTTATGTGTCGGAATCTTGTCCAGCCAGAAACTCGCTAAATTAAGGAGCCCAGTCGCAGCCCAGTTTAGCCCATCTGTTAACCGATATTTCAGCTCCAACGGATCCAGTTCTGCAGCCAGCTAGCCCAGCCCAGCAGCCCACTGTTTGCCTTGACTTCTCCAACTCAGCAACGCTAGCCCAGCAACTCAGAAACTTGCCCAACAGCTTGCCAAGGAGCCCAACTTCTCAGCCCAGCAGCCGCCTGCTGCTTCTTCCAGTCCAATGTCCATTCCAGCCCAGATGAGATGTTGTTTCGCCTTCTCCAGCTCAGCAACGCAGGCCAGTTACATGAAGATCTCAGCAGCCGTTACACGAGATTAATGCAGACAATCAAGGCTCCACAAACTCAGCAGTAACGCTTCATCCCTATCTTCATACCTCCATTCCGATTCTGAAAATCTTATCGCTCCAGCCATCTGCTGATCTCCTTCCTTCTCAGCGCAGTTCCTTCTCTTCTGTCTACGGATTTCAACAGCAACACGTAATCCTTACCTTTCTCTCCTGCTGAGATCGAACGATTGATACACTAGGTAAGCACCAGCACTTCCCTCTTTTGTTCCTATCGACTGAGTGTAATCAACCTTCCTGGATTGTTCTGGGCACGAACAGGAAGTACGTACAGCCTCCTTCATCGACTTCCCTACTGCAGTGCCAAGTAAGTGTAGCCGAACCATCATCCTCCCAAGTACATACCTAAACAGCCGAGTTTGACTTGTCCTAAACAAACTGCAGGGTCGGATTACTCACGGGTAACTTAGATCACCTTCTGAGATCCGGGTAGCAAGGTCTGGGGAGTTTGTGAGCACAATAGCACTCCTAACCCACTGCAGCAAGGTAAGCCATGTGCAGTAGAGTTTTGTTGCTTCCTTTACAACTAGGTTGTAGTGCCTCTAGCTCTCTTGATTCATAGTATTGTTTAGGTTTGCTGTAGTTCGACCTTGAGCATTGTTAAGGTAGTGATAGGTAGCTGCGGAAATTTATAAATAAAATGATAAACATAAGGGGCTGCTGTAAAATCCAATTTTGTTTCCTTTCAGCTTTTAGGTTATAAACTGCCTATCTTGTCGACCAATGATTGAACGTTTGGATAAAGATCCACCGTTGAATTTTGGATATGTTGTAGATAGATATATGTAGTTTAGCATATTAAAATTTGAGAAGAAATGAACGGTCGGATTAGAAATTATGAGCTCCCGAAGTTAGGTAGTTGAGCAGTTTTGGTAAACTTAAATTTTTGGTTAAGTATAAGAATAATAAGTGTAGTAGTCAACTTTGTGAATTTTTATAAAAATATCGGCTGAACAGTTTTGAGGAATTCTTCCTCCTAAGGTTAGATAGAACCTCATAGATGATCTAGAGATTTAATTCGGAATTATTATAAGCCGTTACGAATTTTATATTTAGAACCGAAGATAGACCTTTACGATCTTCCGGAAAATAGAAACATAGGAAAAATGTCAGTTTGGAACCAAACAAAATTTTAGGAGTTAGAATATGATTTTAGAACCTCAAATAGGAGTTTAGACTTGAATTTTAGATTTTTCGGGAATTTCGGGACCAAGGGTAAAATGGTCATTTTACCCTAAATTAACACTGTAACTAGTTATGTCTTAATACATTATTTAATCTTAGAAGTCTTAGACTTCTAACTACGTGAGAGTGTGCTAATGCACGTATCGTCTTTGGCAGGCAACTGAGTTGCTACAGTTTACAGAGCGAGTGGTTTACAAAGAGTCGAGCTTTATATCAGGTAAGTCCTTTGGGCTTACTTAGCTGACTTCTAAATATGAGTATAAATGATGATGGTGGTGTGTGATTGAAATGTTTAGAGAGATAGGTTGTGATATATAATTACCGACCGATATTTTGGCCTAAGAGTAACGGGCGGTGGCATTCTGCTCAGTAGCTTGCGAGCGCTGGGGGTTTCTTTAGGGACTAGTCCACACTTGGTTTGTAGTGATGCTACCAGTGGAAGCCAGCTAGACCTACACCAGTTGGATAAGGAACGGAGGCGAGAACTAATAATAATTCTCGTGCCACAACTTAAATTGAATAATGTGAATCACTTAAATAATAGATAATAAACGGTTGAGTGCCAGCATGATGTTTGTTTATTTTGTTTCTGCTTGTGTTTGTGCTGTTATCATTTTTGCTTATATTTGGATAGTTAGCTAACTGTTGATATGTTGTTTAGATTTGCCACAGGTTAGAGCAGATGCCGAGTGATCCAGACGGTAGTGGTCAGCCGGGGTGTCGTACTTTAGGATGTTTTACCGTTTCTTCATTTGTGGGTTTTACAGTTGAACTTTGTTTCCTTTCGTACTTTGTTATATTACGTTTTCCGGCTGTAGTTGATCTGGTCACATTCATGCATTGTTAAGAACTATTTTATGATTTCTGGTTTTCCTTGTCTGTGCCTTGTTGTAAGATCTTGTTAAGTTGTTGTCAAACTAAGGTCGGGACCCACTGTGCGGTCCTAACCAGTAACCCCTAAGTTGAAAAATTTGGGGTGTTACAACATGGTATCAGAGCTCTAGGTTGGCAACAATGACACTAGAAATCTTCAAAAAAGGTCATATAAGTAAATAAACAGAACCCGAAAGGGGTCTGAGTTTTCCAAAGAGAATTTTGGTTTTAAAATGCATATAGAGTCGGGTTGGGATAGAAAGTACGGATGACCACCACTACCTCTGCGGATCTCGGTATTCTTAGAATAATTATAGACTTTTACTGTTATGATAGATTAGCTAGTTTATAACTGTAGTGTTACTATTCGTGCAGATGGCACGTACTAGGGCTGCACAGGTGACTGGCCGAGGTAGGGGTCGCCCCCCCTTCCCCCAGTCAGACAGGATCGAGCTGATAGCACCCCTGTTGTTAGAGGGCGTGGTCGTGGGGGTAGACCTCCACTAGGGAGAGGTCGAGGACGAGTTCCTCGAGAGGACCCACCTGCAACAAGCATACCAGAGGCTGTTGTAGAAGAAGTAGCTGAGAGTGTAGGCCCCGAGGTCAGGCCTGAGACCGCCGCTAGGTCTGGAGCGCAAGGAGCACGTTCTACTGAGTCGGGACGTGTTTCTAATGGAGCATCGGAGTATAGGGAGTACAGAGCCTACGTCGAGCGCATGGAAGAAGCTGCCAGAGTTGAGAGGCGTACCCATGTACCATCAGTGGTACCGGCTAGGTCAGCTCAGGTGACACAGGGAGTGTCTCAGGTGCCGGCTGTATCTGAGAGGAGAGCTGATGCTGATAGAGCGCCTACTGGGTCTAGAGCACCGAGACCGGATGAGTGGTTGAAAGCTTTCAACTCTCAGAAGGTTCCCTCATTCAGTGGAGAGATAGGGCTAGAGGTGGAGCACTGGATAGGGAAGATAGAGACTGCTTTGGAGGCAATACGTTGCCCCGAGGATCGACAGGTGGATTTGGTGCAGACCTGTTTCACAGATGATGCCCATTCATGGTGGCGTACCATTCGTGGCCGAGTCACCAGCTGGGAGCAGATGAGGAACATTGTTAGAGATAGGTACTGCCCTGTTTCGCTGAGGAGGGAGAGATTCCAGGATTTCATTGAGGCGGGATTTGAGGATATCCCGATTGCTGCAGCCATAAAGAAGTTTCAGAAAGAGTTGACTTTGCTTGGACCATCTGCACCTCCAGAAGAGCAGCATGTTTACCTTTTCTTCAGGAGGTTGAGAGAGAGTACCCGATCCTATCTGGTTGGATTCTGCTGTGAGACCTTGTCTGATTATCAGGATAGGGCCTCTGCTTATGAGAGAGATAGGCCAGCTTCTAGGAAAGCAGCTCAGTCTAGTGGGCCGGATAAGCGGCAGAGGACGGGACATGCTGGTAGCAGTGCAGCAGTAGCAGGTTATGGTCGAGGACAGACTCAAGGGAGGTCCAGCTACCACTCTACAGTTCAGACCCCCGGTGGAGGTCGACAGTGCTTTAACTGTGGTGGCCGTGATCACATTAAGACAGACTGCCAGAAACCACCTATCACTTGCTTCACTTGTGGGAAGCCGGGACACAAAGCTACTTTCTGCCGTCAGGGTAAGGCTCCTTCACAGCAGGGATCTTCTCCTGCAGGTGCTGAGAGGAGTGTACAGAGACCACCTCAGTACCGAGCTCCGAGTCAGCAGCAGCCATAGTACCGGGCTCCAGGACATCCTGCTTCATACAGTACGGCACAGGGATCAGGTCGTGGCAGGGGACGTGGTGGTACCACTGACACCAGAGGAGGACCATCGAGAGTGTTCGAGCTGAGGAACACTGAGCAGCCTGCAGCACCTGCAACCACAGGTACTATTTGGATCCATGACTTACCTGTGAGAGTTTTATTTGATACGGGTGCTACGCACTCCTTTATATCAGATGCATGTGTAGATAGGTTGTCCTTAGCCACAGTAGAGGGCGTACCTTTTGTGGTTGGGTTACCAGATGGGGGTAAGGTTAGAGGATCTCGAGAGATTTATGACTGCCCTATTCACCTGGGAGGCCGGATTTGGTTAGTAAATTTTCTAGTCATGCCCTTAGCACATGAGGACGTGATATTGGGGATAGATTGGATGACTAGACATGGAGCAGTTTTGGATATTGGTAGGAGGACTGTGACTGTCGCCACTGAGGAGGGTCACAGAGTGATATTCCGAGGTTGGGACCTCGGAAAGTCCGGCACAGTTATCAGCGCAGTGAGAGCAGCCAGATTGATAGCACAGGGTTGCGAGGCCTTCTGGTGTTATGCCATGAAGGAGCGCAAGAGCCTGACAGTAGAGGAGATACCAATTGCCTGCGAGTTTGCAGAGGTATTCAGTGACGACTTACCAGGGCTACCTCCACAGAGGAGTGTTGACTTTAGCATCGAGTTAGAGCCGGGCACGAGACCGATCTCGAAGGCCCCGTACCGCATGGCCCCGATAGAGTTGCTTGAGCTGAAGAATCAGTTAGAGGAGTTAGTAGAGAAGGGCTTCATACGCCCTAGTGTTTCTCCCTGGGGCGCACCAGTGTTATTTGTGAGGAAGAAAGATGGATCGATGAGGCTGTGTATCGACTACAGGGAGCTGAACAAGGTCACCATCAAGAATAAGTACCCACTGCCTCGCATAGATGATCTGTTGGACCAGCTGCATGGAGCGTCAGTATTCTCGAGGATAGATTTGAGATCGGGGTATCACCAGCTGAGGGTGAGAGACCAGGACATACCTAAGACGGCATTCTGGACTAGGTATGGTCACTATGAGTTTGTAGTGATGCCATTCGGGCTCACTAATGCGCCAGTAGTATTTATGGAGTTGATGAATGGGATTTTCATTGACTTCTTAGACCAGTTTGTAGTGGTCTTCATTGACGACATTCTAGTTTACTCTAGAAGTCGAGAGGAGCATGCCGGACACTTGAGGACAGTGTTACAGATTCTACAGGATAGCCAGCTATATGCTAAGCTATCCAAGTGTGAGTTCTAGATGTCAGAGGTGGCTTTCCTAGGCCATGTAGTGACTGCTGAGGGGATTAAGGTCGACCCAGCGAAGATTGAGTCAGTGTCCTCTTGGCAACCTCCGAAGAATGTTAAGGAGGTTCGCAGCTTCCTTGGATTGGCAGGTTATTACTGTCGGTTTGTGGAAGGGTTTTCTCTGATCGCCCGACCACTTACTTCTCTCCTAAGAAAGACTACTCGGTTCGTCTGGTCTGAGCCGTGTTAGCAGAGTTTTGAGGAGCTGAAGAGGAGATTGACGTCTGCTCCGATCTTAGCACAGCCTGAGGGTACAGAGGACTTTGTAGTGTACAGTGACGCATCCAAGCTGGGCTTGGGGTGTGTCTTGATGCAGAGGGGTAAGGTCATAGCGTATGCGTCTCGACAGCTGAAGACGTATGAGGAGAACTACCCCACTCATGACCTAGAGTTAGTTGTTGTAGTACATGCTCTTAAGATCTGGCGTCATTATCTCTATGGAGCGACCTGTCAGATCTTCACAGACCATAAGAGTCTGAAATACATATTCACTCAGCGGGAGTTGAATAACCGCCAGAGGCGGTGGCTAGAGTTGATCAAGGATTTTGACCTTGAGATTCTCTACCACCCCGGAAAGGCGAATGTAGTTGCTGACGCTTTGAGTCGGAAGACGCCTCGGGAGAAGGCAATAGCTCGGTTGACAGTACAGCCACAGTTACAGAGAGACTTAGCTTGGTCGGAGGTAGAGATCCAGTTCCCCGATACAGCCCATCAGTTAGCCACCTTAGAGTTACTTCCTGACCTGTTGGGTGAGATCCGACAGAAGCAGGAGACCTGTCCGACTTTGACCCGGATCCGAGACCGGATGTCACGAGATGAGGCACCTCAGTTCACTATCGGTGCCGATGGAGCGATGAGACGACAGGACCGTGTCTGTGTGCCATCGGACAGTGAGCTGAGACAGAGGATACTAGGTGAGGCTCGTGCTACCCCTTACTCCGTACACCCAGGAGCGAGTAAGATGTATAAGGACGTGAGACGTTCCTTCTGGTGGGGTGGTTTGAAGCCTGATGTGGCCCGATATGTAGCCCAGTGTACGACTTGTCAGCAGGTCAAGATTGAGCATCGTAGATCCGGAGGAGAGCTACACCCACTTCCAGTACCACATTGGAAGTGGGAAGATATTTCTATGGATTTTGTTACCGGATTGAGGCTCAGCAGAGGTTTTGATGCCATTTGGGTAGTGGTAGACCGTTTGACGAAGACCGCACGTTTTATTCCGATTAAGGAAACATGGCCGGTAAGTCGTCTAGCAGAGGAGTTCACCAGGCACATAGTGAGACTCCATGGAGTACCGAGGACTATCGTCTCCGACAGGGATGGACGTTTTACCTCGAGATTTTGGCAGCAGGTACATACTGCTCTGGGGACGAGTCTCCACTTTACCACTGCCTACCACCCACAAACAGACGGTCAGTCCGAGAGGACCATCCAGACATTAGAGGACATGTTGCGGGCATGTGTGCTAGATTGGGGACAGGTATGGCCAGATCATCTCCCACTAGTAGAGTTTTCATATAATAACAGCTGGCATGCGTCTATTGGGATGGCACCTTATGAGGCTTTGTACGGACGGAGATGTCGTACACCGTTGTGCTGGGATGAGCCTAGCAAGGCTGATGGAGTAGTACCAGATCAGATACAGGATGACATCGCCCGGATTGCCTTAGTCCGGGAGAGGATGTTAGCAGCTCAGAGTCGTCAGAAGTCCTACGCCGACAAAAGGCGTCGACCTTTGGAATTCAGAGTAGGTGCACAGGTGTGGTTGAGAGTGTCACCTACGAGAGGAGTAAGACGTTTCGGCATTAAGGGGAAGCTGAGTCCCTGATACGTCGGTCCATTTGAGATCGTAGAGAGAGTCGGAGAGGTTGCCTACCGACTAGCACTGCCACCGAGATTGGAGGGAGTACACCCAGTTTTTCATGTATCTCAGCTGCGAGAGTACATACCGGATCCTAGACACGTCATCAGTCATGAGGATCTGATAGTCGAGCCAGACCACACTTTTGTGGAGTATCCAGTAGCCGTCCTAGAGCGTAGCATTAGGCGCCTGCGTTCTAAGGAGATACCGATGCTGAGGATTCAGTGGTCTAGACGAGGAGTTGATGAGGCTACCTGGGAGACAGAGGAGAGTATTAGACGTAATTACCCTGAGTTCTTTGCGGAGTTAGCCGCTACCTCAGTACCGACGGGTTAGCACCGAAACGATACCTTATAGGACTTCTGTGATTATATGTTTACATAATTGTTTATGTCTATGTGCTTGATGACGTGAGTAGTTGCTTGCTAGAATATAATTCTTGAGGGGAAAGGTATGGGGTAGGTACCTTATCCTAAGTTTCGGGACGAAACTTATTTTAAGGGGGTACTGATGTAATATCCGGAATTTTTATTCCGTCTAGTTCTGTTATAAACTCGATCTCAATCAGTTTATGCTTATCCGTCTACTTAGTTAGACATATTATCATAGGATTTATCATTTTATGTAGATTCCGTCACATAAAATGATAGAATCTTTTGAATAATTTATCATCTTATGCAAACTACTTCCGCATAAAATGATAGAATTCTTAACCGATCTTAATCTATAATAGACTCCATATCCGCCTAGTCCGTATATTTATGTGTCGGAATCTTGTCCAGCCAGAAACTCGCTAAATTAAGGAGCCCAGTCGCAGCCCAGTTTAGCCCATCTGTTAACCGATATTTCAGCTCCAACGGATCCAGTTCTGCAGCCAGCTAGCCCAGCCTAGCAGCCCACTGTTTGCCTTGACTTCTCCAACTCAGCAACGCTAGCCCAGCAACTCAGAAACTTGCCCAACAGCTTGCCAGGGAGCCCAACTTCTCAGCCCAGCAGCCGCCTGCTGCTTCTTCCAGTCCAGCGTCCATTCCAGCCCAGAAGAGATGCTGTTTCGCCTTCTCCAGCTCAGCAACGCAGGCCAGTTACATGAAGATCTCAACAGCCGTTACACGAGATTAATGCAGACAATCAAGGCTCCACAAACTCAGCAGTAACGCTTCATCCCTATCTTCATACCTCCATTCCGATTCTGAAAATCTTATCGCTCCAGCCATCTGCTGATCTCCTTCCTTCTCAGCGCAGTTCCTTCTCTTCTGTCTACGGATTTCAACAGCAACACGTAATCCTTACCTTTCTCTCCTGCTGAGATCGAACGATTGATACACTAGGTAAGCACCAGCACTTCCCTCTTTTGTTCCTATCGACTGAGTGTAATCAACCTTCCTGGATTGTTCTGGGCACGAACAGGAAGTACGTACAGCCTCCTTCATCGACTTCCCTACTGCAGTGCCAAGTAAGTGTAGCCGAACCATCATCCTCCCAAGTACATACCTAAACAGCCGAGTTTGACTTGTCCTAAACAAACTGCAGGGTCGGATTACTCACGGGTAACTTAGATCACCTTCTGAGATCCGGGTAGCAAGGTCTGGGGAGTTTGTGAGCACAATAGCACTCCTAACCCACTGCAGCAAGGTAAGCCATGTGCAGTAGAGTTTTGTTGCTTCCTTTACAACTAGGTTGTAGTGCCTCTAGCTCTCTTGATTCATAGTATTGTTTAGGTTTGTTGTAGTTCGACCTTGAGCATTGTTAAGGTAGTGATAGGTAGCTGCGGAAATTTATAAATAAAATGATAAACATAAGGGGCTGCTGTAAAATCCAATTTTGTTTCCTTTCAGCTTTTAGGTTATAAACTGCCTATCTTGTCGACCAATGATTGAACGTTTGGATAAAGATCCACCGTTGAATTTTGGATATGTTGTAGATAGATATATGTAGTTTAGCATATTAAAATTTGAGAAGAAATGAACGGTCGGATTAGAAATTATGAGCTCCCGAAGTTAGGTAGTTGAGCAGTTTTGGTAAACTTAAATTTTTGGTTAAGTATAAGAATAATAAGTGTAGTAGTCAACTTTGTGAATTTTTATAAAAATATCGGCTGAACAGTTTTGAGGAATTCTTCCTCCTAAGGTTAGATAGAACCTCATAGATGATCTAGAGATTTAATTCGGAATTATTATAAGCCGTTACGAATTTTATATTTAGAACCGAAGATAGACCTTTACGATCTTCCGGAAAATAGAAACATAGGAAAAATGTCAGTTTGGAACCAAACAAAATTTTAGGAGTTAGAATATGATTTTAGAACCTCAAATAGGAGTTTAGACTTGAATTTTAGATTTTTCGGGAATTTCGGGACCAAGGGTAAAATGGTCATTTTACCCTAAATTAACACTGTAACTAGTTATGTCTTAATACATTATTTAATCTTAGAAGTCTTAGACTTCTAACTACGTGAGAGTGTGCTAATGCACGTATCGCCTTTGGCAGGCAACTGAGTTGCTACAGTTTACAGAGCGAGTGGTTTACAAAGAGTCGAGCTTTATATCAGGTAAGTCCTTTGGGCTTACTTAGCTGACTTCTAAATATGAGTATAAATGATGATGGTGGTGTGTGATTGAAATGTTTAGAGAGATAGGTTGTGATATATAATTACCGACCGATATTTTGGCCTAAGAGTAACGGGCGGTGGCATTCTGCTCAGTAGCTTGCGAGCGCTGGGGGTTTCTTTAGGGACTAGTCCAAACTTGGTTTGTAGTGATGCTACCAGTGGAAGCCAGCTAGACCTACACCAGTTGGATAAGGAACGGAGGCGAGAACTAATAATAATTCTCGTGCCACAACTTAAATTGAATAATGTGAATCACTTAAATAATAGATAATAAACGGTTGAGTGCCAGCATGATGTTTGTTTATTTTGTTTCTGCTTGTGTTTGTGCTGTTATCATTTTTGCTTATATTTGGATAGTTAGCTAACTGTTGATATGTTGTTTAGATTTGCCACAGGTTAGAGCAGATGCCGAGTGATCCAGACGGTAGTGGTCAGCCGGGGTGTCGTACTTTAGGATGTTTTACCGTTTCTTCATTTGTGGGTTTTACAGTTAAACTTTGTTTCCTTTCGTACTTTGTTATATTACGTTTTCCGGCTGTAGTTGATCTGGTCACATTCATGCATTGTTAAGAACTATTTTATGATTTCTAGTTTTCCTTGTCTGTGCCTTGTTGTAAGATCTTGTTAAGTTGTTGTCAAACTAAGGTCGGGACCCACTGTGCGGTCCTAACCAGTAACCCCTAAGTTGAAAATTTTGGGGTGTTACAACATGGTATCAGAGCTCTAGGTTGGCAACAATGACACTAGAAATCTTCAAAAAAGGTCATATAAGTAAATAAACAGAACCCGAAAGGGGTCTGAGTTTTCCAAAGAGAATTTTGGTTTTAAAATGCATACAAAGTCGGGTTGGGATAGAAAGTACGGATGACCACCACTACCTCTGCGGATCTCGGTATTCTTAGAATAATTATAGACTTTTACTGTTATGATAGATTAGCTAGTTTATAACTGTAGTGTTACTATTCGTGCAGATGGCACGTACTAGGGCTGCACAGGTGACTGGCCGAGGTAGGGGTCGCCCCCCCTTCCCCCAGTCAGACAGGATCGAGCTGATAGCACCCCTGTTGTTAGAGGGCGTGGTCGTGGGGGTAGACCTCCACTAGGGAGAGGTCGAGGACGAGTTCCTCGAGAGGACCCACCTGCAGCAAGCATACCAGAGGCTGTTGTAGAAGAAGTAGCTGAGAGTGTAGGCCCCGAGGTCAGGCCTGAGACCGCCGCTAGGTCTGGAGCGCAAGGAGCACGTTCTACTGAGTCGGGACGTGTTTCTAATGGAGCATCGGAGTATAGGGAGTACAGAGCCTACGTCGAGCGCATGGAAGAAGCTGCCAGAGTTGAGAGGCGTACCCATGTACCATCAGTGGTACCGGCTAGGTCAGCTCAGGTGACACAGGGAGTGTCTCAGGTGCCGGCTGTATCTGAGAGGAGAGCTGATGCTGATAGAGCGCCTACTGGGTCTAGAGCACCGAGACCGGATGAGTGGTTGAAAGATTTCAACTCTCAGAAGGTTCCCTCATTCAGTGGAGAGATAGGGCTAGAGGTGGAGCACTGGATAGGGAAGATAGAGACTGCTTTGGAGGCAATACGTTGCCCCGAGGATCGACAGGTGGATTTGGTGCAGACCTGTTTCACAGATGATGCCCATTCATGGTGGCGTACCATTCGTGGCCGAGTCACCAGCTGGGAGCAGATGAGGAACATTGTTAGAGATAGGTACTGCCCTGTTTCGCTGAGGAGGGAGAGATTCCAGGATTTCATTGAGGCGGGATTTGAGGATATCCCGATTGCTGCAGCCATAAAGAAGTTTCAGAAAGAGTTGACTTTGCTTGGACCATCTGCACCTCCAGAAGAGCAGCATGTTTACCTTTTCTTCAGGAGGTTGAGAGAGAGTACCCGATCCTATCTGGCTGGATTCTGCTGTGAGACCTTGTCTGATTATCAGGATAGGGCCTCTGCTTATGAGAGAGATAGGCCAGCTTCTAGGAAAGCAGCTCAGTCTAGTGGGCCGGATAAGCGGCAGAGGACGGGACATGCTGGTAGCAGTGCAGCAGTAGCAGGTTATGGTCGAGGACAGACTCAAGGGAGGTCCAGCTACCACTCTACAGTTCAGACCCCCGGTGGAGGTCGACAGTGCTTTAACTGTGGTGGCCGTGATCACATTAAGACAGACTGCCAGAAACCACCTATCACTTGCTTCACTTGTGGGAAGCCGGGACACAAAGCTACTTTCTGCCGTCAGGGTAAGGCTCCTTCACAGCAGGGATCTTCTCCTGCAGGTGCTGAGAGGAGTGTACAGAGACCACCTCAGTACCGAGCTCCGAGTCAGCAGCAGCCATAGTACCGGGCTCCAGGACATCCTGCTTCATACAGTACGGCACAGGGATCAGGTCGTGGCAGGGGACGTGGTGGTACCACTGACACCAGAGGAGGACCATCGAGAGTGTTCGAGCTGAGGAACACTGAGCAGCCTGCAGCACCTGCAACCACAGGTACTATTTGGATCCATGACTTACCTGTGAGAGTTTTATTTGATACGGGTGCTACGCACTCCTTTATATCAGATGCATGTGTAGATAGGTTGTCCTTAGCCACAGTAGAGGGCGTACCTTTTGTGGTTGGGTTACCAGATGGAGGTAAGGTTAGAGGATCTCGAGAGATTTATGACTGCCCTATTCACCTGGGAGGCCGGATTTGGTTAGTAAATTTTCTAGTCATGCCCTTAGCACATGAGGACGTGATATTGGGGATAGATTGGATGACTAGACATGGAGCAGTTTTGGATATTGGTAGGAGGACTGTGACTGTCGCCACTGAGGAGGGTCACAGAGTGATATTCCGAGGTTGGGACCTCGGAAAGTCCGGCACAGTTATCAGCGCAGTGAGAGCAGCCAGATTGATAGCACAGGGTTGCGAGGCCTTCTGGTGTTATGCCATGAAGGAGCGCAAGAGCCTGACAGTAGAGGAGATACCAGTTGCCTGCGAGTTTGCAGAGGTATTCAGTGACGACTTACCAGGGCTACCTCCACAGAGGAGTGTTGACTTTAGCATCGAGTTAGAGCCGGGCACGAGACCGATCTCGAAGGCCCCGTACCGCATGGCCCCGATAGAGTTGCTTGAGCTGAAGAATCAGTTAGAGGAGTTAGTAGAGAAGGGCTTCATACGCCCTAGTGTTTCTCCCTGGGGCGCACCAGTGTTATTTGTGAGGAAGAAAGATGGATCGATGAGGCTGTGTATCGACTACAGGGAGCTAAACAAGGTCACCATCAAGAATAAGTACCCACTGCCTCGCATAGATGATCTGTTGGACCAGCTGCATGGAGCGTCAGTATTCTCGAGGATAGATTTGAGATCGGGGTATCACCAGCTGAGGGTGAGAGACCAGGACATACCTAAGACGGCATTCTGGACTAGGTATGGTCACTATGAGTTTGTAGTGATGCCATTCGGGCTCACTAATGTGCCAGCAGTATTTATGGAGTTGATGAATGGGATTTTCATTGACTTCTTAGACCAGTTTGTAGTGGTCTTCATTGACGACATTCTAGTTTACTCTAGAAGTCGAGAGGAGCATGCCGGACACTTGAGGACAGTGTTACAGATTCTACAGGATAGCCAGCTATATGCTAAGCTATCCAAGTGTGAGTTCTAGATGTCAGAGGTGGCTTTCCTAGGCCATGTAGTGACTGCTGAGGGGATTAAGGTCGACCCAGCGAAGATTGAGTCAGTGTCCTCTTGGCAACCTCCGAAGAATGTTAAGGAGGTTCGCAGCTTCCTTGGATTGGCAGGTTATTACCGTCGGTTTGTGGAAGGGTTTTCTCTGATCGCCCGACCACTTACTTCTCTCCTAAGAAAGACTACTCGGTTCGTCTGGTCTGAGCCGTGTCAGCAGAGTTTTGAGGAGCTGAAGAGGAGATTGACGTCTGCTCCGATCTTAGCACAGCCTGAGGGTACAGAGGACTTTGTAGTGTACAGTGACGCATCCAAGCTGGGCTTGGGGTGTGTCTTGATGCAGAGGGGTAAGGTCATAGCGTATGCGTCTCGACAGCTGAAAACGTATGAGGAGAACTACCCCACTCATGACCTAGAGTTAGTTGTTGTAGTACATGCTCTTAAGATCTGGCGTCATTATCTCTATGGAGCGACCTGTCAGATCTTCACAGACCATAAGAGTCTGAAATACATATTCACTCAGCGGGAGTTGAATAACCGCCAGAGGCGGTGGCTAGAGTTGATCAAGGATTTTGACCTTGAGATTCTCTACCACCCCGGAAAGGCGAATGTAGTTGCTGACGCTTTGAGTCGGAAGACGCCTCGGGAGAAGGCAATAGCTCGGTTGACAATACAGCCACAGTTACAGAGAGACTTAGCTTGGTCGGAGGTAGAGATCCAGTTCCCCGATACAGCCCATCAGTTAGCCACCTTAGAGTTACTTCCTGACCTGTTGGGTGAGATCCGACAGAAGCAGGAGACCTGTCCGACTTTGACCCGGATCCGAGACCGGATGTCACGAGATGAGGCACCTCAGTTCACTATCGGTGCCGATGGAGCGATGAGACGACAGGACCGTGTCTGTGTGCCATCGGACAGTGAGCTGAGACAGAGGATACTAGGTGAGGCTCGTACTACCCCTTACTCCGTACACCCAGGAGCGAGTAAGATGTATAAGGACGTGAGACGTTCCTTCTGGTGGGGTGGTTTGAAGCCTGATGTGGCCCGATATGTAGCCCAGTGTGTGACTTGTCAGCAGGTCAAGATTGAGCATCGTAGATCCGGAGGAGAGCTACACCCACTTCCAGTACCACATTGGAAGTGGGAAGATATTTCTATGGATTTTGTTACCGGATTGAGGCTCAGCAGAGGTTTTGATGCCATTTGGGTAGTGGTAGACCGTTTGACGAAGACCGCACGTTTCATTCCGATTAAGGAAACGTGGCCGGTAAGTCGTCTAGCAGAGGAGTTCACCAGGCACATAGTGAGACTCCATGGAGTACCGAGGACTATCGTCTCCGACAGGGATGGACGTTTTACCTCGAGATTTTGGCAGCAGGTACATACTGCTCTGGGGACGAGTCTCCACTTTACCACTGCCTACCACCCACAAACAGACGGTCAGTCCGAGAGGACCATCCAGACATTAGAGGACATGTTGCGGGCATGTGTGCTAGATTGGGGACAGGTATGGCCAGATCATCTCCCACTAGTAGAGTTTCCATATAATAACAGCTGGCATGCGTCTATTGGGATGGCACCTTATGAGGCTTTGTACGGACGGAGATGTCGTACACCGTTGTGCTGGGATGAGCCTAGCAAGGCTGATGGAGTAGTACCAGATCAGATACAGGATGACATCGCCCGGATTGCCTTAGTCCGGGAGAGGATGTTAGCAGCTCAGAGTCGTCAGAAGTCCTACGCCGACAAAAGGCGTCGACCTTTGGAATTCAGAGTAGGTGCACAGGTGTGGTTGAGAGTGTCACCTACGAGAGGAGTAAGACGTTTCGGCATTAAGGGGAAGCTGAGTCCCCGATACGTCGGTCCATTTGAGATCGTAGAGAGAGTCGGAGAGGTTGCCTACCGACTAGCACTGCCACCGAGATTGGAGGGAGTACACCCAGTTTTTCATGTATCTCAGCTGCGAGAGTACATACCGGATCCTAGACACGTCATCAGTCATGAGGATCTGATAGTCGAGCCAGACCACACTTTTGTGGAGTATCCAGTAGCCGTCCTAGAGCGTAGCATTAGGCGCCTGCGTTCTAAGGAGATACCGATGCTGAGGATTCAGTGGTCTAGACGAGGAGTTGATGAGGCTACCTGGGAGACAGAGGAGAGTATTAGACGTAATTACCCTGAGTTCTTTGCGGAGTTAGCTGCTACCTCAGTACCGACGGGTTAGCACCGAAACGATACCTTATAGGACTTCTGTGATTATATGTTTACATAATTGTTTATGTCTATGTGCTTGATGACGTGAGTAGTTGCTTGCTAGAATATAATTCTTGAGGGGAAAGGTATGGGGTAGGTACCTTATCCTAAGTTTCGGGACGAAACTTATTTTAAGGGGAAATAATGTAATATCCGGAATTTTTATTCCGTCTAGTTCTGTTATAAACTCGATCTCAATCAGTTTATGCTTATCCGTCTACTTAGTTAGACATATTATCATAGGATTTATCATTTTATGTAGATTCCGTCACATAAAATGATAGAATCTTTTGAATAATTTATCATCTTATGCAAACTACTTCCACATAAAATGATAGAATTCTTAACCGATCTTAATCTATAATAGACTCCATATCCGCCTAGTCCGTATATTTATGTGTCGGAATCTTGTCCAGCCAGAAACTCGCTAAATTAAGGAGCCCAGTCGCATCCCAGTTTAGCCCATCTGTTAACCGATATTTCAGCTCCAACGGATCCAGTTCTGCAGCCAGCTAGCCCAGCCCAACATCCCACTGTTTGCCTTGACTTCTCCAACTCAGCAACGCTAGCCCAGCAACTCAGAAACTTGCCCAACAGCTTGCCAGGGAGCCCAACTTCTCAGCCCAACAGCCGCCTGCTGCTTCTTCCAGTCCAGCGTCCATTCCAGCCCAGAAGAGATGTTGTTTCGCCTTCTCCAGCTCAGCAACGCAGGCCAGTTACATGAAGATCTCAGCAGCCGTTACACGAGATTAATGCAGACAATCAAGGCTCCACAAACTCAGCAGTAACGCTTCATCCCTATCTTCATACCTCCATTCCGATTCTGAAAATCTTATCGCTCCAGCCATCTGCTGATCTCCTTCCTTCTCAGCGCAGTTCCTTCTCTTCTGTCTACGGATTTCAACAGCAACACGTAATCCTTACCTTTCTCTCCTGCTGAGATCGAACGATTGATACACTAGGTAAGCACCAGCACTTCCCTCTTTTGTTCCTATCGACTGAGTGTAATCAACCTTCCTGGATTGTTTTGGGCACGAACAGGAAGTACGTACAGCCTCCTTCATCGACTTCCCTACTGCAGTGCCAAGTAAGTGTAGCCGAACCATCATCCTCCCAAGTACATCCTAAACAAACTGCAGGGTCGGATTACTCACGGGTAACTTAGATCACCTTCTGAGATCCGGGTAGCAAGGTCTGGGGAGTTTGTGAGCACAATAGCACTCCTAACCCACTGCAGCAAGGTAAGCCATGTGCAGTAGAGTTTTGTTGCTTCCTTTACAACTAGGTTGTAGTGCCTCTAGCTCTCTTGATTCATAGTATTGTTTAGGTTTGCTGTAGTTCGACCTTGAGCATTGTTAAGGTAGTGATAGGTAGCTGCGGAAATTTATAAATAAAATGATAAACATAAGGGGCTGCTGTAAAATCCAATTTTGTTTCCTTTCAGCTTTTAGGTTATAAACTGCCTATCTTGTCGACCAATGATTGAACGTTTGGATAAAGATCCACCGTTGAATTTTGGATATGTTGTAGATAGATATATGTAGTTTAGCATATTAAAATTTGAGAAGAAATGAACGGTCGGATTAGAAATTATGAGCTCCCGAAGTTAGGTAGTTGAGCAGTTTTGGTAAACTTAAATTTTTGGTTAAGTATAAGAATAATAAGTGTAGTAGTCAACTTTGTGAATTTTTATAAAAATATCGGCTGAACAGTTTTGATGAATTCTTCCTCCTAAGGTTAGATAGAACCTCATAGATGATCTAGAGATTTAATTCGGAATTATTATAAGCCGTTACGAATTTTATATTTAGAACCGAAGTTAGACCTTTACGATCTTCCGGAAAATAGAAACATAGGAAAAATGTCAGTTTGGAACCAAACAAAATTTTAGGAGTTAGAATATGATTTTAGAACCTCAAATAGGAGTTTAGACTTGAATTCTAGATTTTTCGGGAATTTCGGGACCAAGGGTAAAATGGTCATTTTACCCTAAATTAACACTGTAACTAGTTATGTCTTAATACATTATTTAATCTTAGAAGTCTTAGACTTCTAACTACGTGAGAGTGTGCTAATGCACGTATCGCCTTTGGCAGGCAACTGAGTTGCTACAGTTTACAGAGCGAGTGGTTTACAAAGAGTCGAGCTTTATATCAGGTAAGTCCTTTGGGCTTACTTAGCTGACTTCTAAATATGAGTATAAATGATGATGGTGGTGTGTGATTGAAATGTTTAGAGAGATAGGTTGTGATATATAATTACCGACCGATATTTTGGCATAAGAGTAACGGGCGGTGGCATTCTGCTCAGTAGCTTGCGAGCGCTGGGGGTTTCTTTAGGGACTAGTCCACACTTGGTTTGTAGTGATGCTACCAGTGGAAGCCAGCTAGACCTACACCAGTTGGATAAGGAACGGAGGCGAGAACTAATAATAATTCTCGTGCCACAACTTAAATTGAATAATGTGAATCACTTAAATAATAGATAATAAACGGTTGAGTGCCAGCATGATGTTTGTTTATTTTGTTTCTGCTTGTGTTTGTGCTGTTATCATTTTTGCTTATATTTGGATAGTTAGCTAACTGTTGATATGTTGTTTAGATTTGCCACAGGTTAGAGCAGATGCCGAGTGATCCAGACGGTAGTGGTCAGCCGGGGTGTCGTACTTTAGGATGTTTTACCGTTTCTTCATTTGTGGGTTTTACAGTTGAACTTTGTTTCCTTTCGTACTTTGTTATATTACGTTTTCCGGCTGTAGTTGATCTGGTCACATTCATGCATTGTTAAGAACTATTTTATGATTTCTGGTTTTCCTTGTCTGTGCCTTGTTGTAAGATCTTGTTAAGTTGTTGTCAAACTAAGGTCGGGACCCACTGTGCGGTCCTAACCAGTAACCCCTAAGTTGAAAAATTTGGGGTGTTACAAATAAAGAAGGAGACATTAATTGATATTTTTCATTAGAAGCCTCTTGGAGATGATCAAGGAGACGGGGAGGAGAAACTGAAGGTATTAATGGAACCAACCTTGCAGCAAAATTGTCCAATAGAAATTGTCATGGTAATGGTGAAGTTGACACAAAAGTGTGTGAAAAAGGAGTCAGGTCATCCACATACGCAGGTGGACCGCACATGCGCCCCAGGCTGACGCGGGGCGGACTCCGCAGGTGGATAAATTATTGAGGATATTTTAGTAGAACCTCAATTTATTTTTCTTTGTTTAAAACAATTATAAATGGGAAGGAGAGAGTAGGTGGATCTTCGGTTTCAGTCGAGCCCAGTCTAACCTTCCCAAGGTACGGCCCATACAGTGTCATTTCCATTACTTTGAGAAGTGGATCACTCCTCCTACGTGTCAGGATAATGGAAAATAACTAAAACACCAAAAGTAATTATTAAAAAATACGGAGTAGTTAAAAAGAAAATGGCAGTCATCTTTCACATTTGACTTGCGACTCGGTTGCCCAAGTTACACTTTCTGCTCATACTCTCCAATTCACCGATCAACTCGACAATTCCAATGGCGTCCTTGCTTCGCTGTTCGATCCGAAGCTTTGTCAGGACATCTTCTTGCTTTTATAGCTCATCCAGATCAGCGGGAACCGCTATCGGCGCCGTTGGTGGTGGTTCGATCTCCTCGCCCATTAGCGTTCCAGTCGACGGAGCATTCAAAGGCGATCAATGTGATGAAAGGTCGTTTTCAACTTCGGCTTCTTCGTATAATGTGGCTGGTGGATCTTCTTACATGAGAGGACTTGTGTATTCCCAGACGAATTCGCCTCTAACCATTGAAGATTTCCACATGCCTCGTCCTAAAGCAAATGAAGTTCTCATCAAAACTAAGGGTAATAGTTTGGTTTCGGGATCATTTTTAAGTTCAGATTTGGTTTTTGTGTTGCATCCAAGTGTGATTCAAATGACCGCTATGGGATCTGTCTTATATGGATTTATCATACGATTAGTTTATTTTTCGAAAGCTTATTGATGGTATCTCTAGTGTTTCTTGTCGTTTGAGCCTGGATAATCCTCGTTCCTCAGACATTATGTTTGTGAACCACTTCTATTTCATGGTTTCATTTTTAGTTTTGGACCTGTAAGCTTAGTTAAACCCTTAGTTTTCAACTTTTGTTCAGATTCAACTCTTTACTTAATGCTAGAAGTTTTGATTAGCATTCAAGATGTCTATAAGTTTCGACTTCTGATGTTTGGCAACAAATGGATCCGTTGATGCAGCCTGTGGTGTATGTCACTCTGATCTACATGTGATTAAAGGGGAGATTCCTTTTTCAAGTCCTTGTGTTATTGGCCATGAGATAACTGGGGAAGTGGTAGAACATGGCCCACTAACTGATAGAAGAGTTGTTGAAAGGTTATAATTTGGTTATGCTATATCTTTGCTTCTACAAAATATGATGATTTATCTTTCCAGGAGATACAACCTGTGATAGTTTTGTTTTTTGACTTGCAGGTATCCTGTTGGATCTCATGTTGTTGGAGCTTTTATAATGCCCTGTGGTAGCTGCTCTTTTTGTTCAAAGGTTGATACCTGTGTTATTAATATCTGCTAACATCATGTTGATTGTCAATTGATGCTAATTCCTTTGAGTAATCATGAAATAGGGCCAAGACGATCTATGTGAGGATTTCTTTGCGTATAATCGAGCTAAAGGAACTCTTTATGATGGTGAAACTCGACTTTTCCTTAAAAAGAACGGTAATTTGTATCCCTGATTATTTATGGAGTTTAAGGCTTAATTACAGTCTTACAGTTGGAGGATTACCAGCATTAAAGTGTAGCCTGCTCGCTATACCAGTGACTAGTTATTACTCATTCTAGGTTTGAATAATTCAAGAGTCAAAATTCTTTTGGAGTGGCCACGAATTGACGCCCAACATTGTTTTTAATATACTCAACCAGCTTCTTCGGCTTTTCGTTCATTATTCTGCAGGGAAGCCTGTCTACATGTACAGCATGGGAGGCCTAGCTGAATACTGTGTTGTCCCTGCCCATGGCTTAGCTGTTCTACCAGACTCGTTGCCATACGCTGAGTCCGCAATCCTGGGGTGTGCGGTATTTACTGCATATGGTGCCATGGTTCATGCAGCTGAGGTGCGTGGTGGGGACACTGTTGCTGTTATTGGTATTGGAGGTGTTGGCTCCAGGTATGATACAAACCGTTGGTGACCTTGTGCCTTTGATTATGAATACTGATTATATGGTTGTTCTACTGTATGCAAATGAAAAACCTGTTATACCTTTTGAATTGAGATAGATAATGACAATGGCCTGTTGCGTTTCGAACTTGTACTATTGGAAGTTGGTGCTTAAAAACTAGTATAATTGATTTGTAGGTCTGGTATTATTCATCAATTTGAAAAGTGTTTCACGCTGGGTTAAGTATAAGCTAGGTAATGATGACAAGGCATCTTCCTTTTTGTGTTTGATTACACTTATTGGAACATGTATTCTAGATAGCTTTTTCTTGCATGAATGTGATAAGATCCACACTCCAGTTGTTTGCAGATAGCAAAAGCTTTTGGTGCCTCTGCTGTTATTGCAGTGGATATCAGCGACGAAAAGCTGCAAAAAGCGAAGGCAACGGGAGCCACTCATACTGTAAACGCAATGCAAGAAGATGCGGTGGAGAAAATTAAAGTAGTATACCAATCAATTTTCAACAAATTTTCCATCTTATCCCTTTGCATCACAAGCCTCATTTCCTCTTTGGGTTTCAACAGGAGATAACTGGAGGAACAGGTGTTGACATTGCTGTTGAGGCACTAGGTAAACCAAGAACATTTCTCCAATGCACCCAAAGCGTGCGTGATGGAGGGAAAGCTGTAATGATTGGACTTGCTGATGCTAGTGCCAGGGGCGAGGTGGATATAAATCGTCTAGTTCGTAGACAGGTGCACATGAGTTCATTGTGACATACCTTTAGAAATACTCCTACATATGCTCCTGCTTGATAACGGCATTCCTATAAAAATTCCAATCCTGGCTCTTATACAGCTTTTTTGGTTGAACTATTCAGTTTCTAGTTTGTTAAAGAAGTAGATTAGATTTTGGAAACACCTTTTTAATGCTTTCGGTTTCTAGTTGCTAGTTTTGTGAATTAAGGTAATAGTTATGCATTAAAAATCCTTAAAACTAAAAATAAAAAACCGATAGGAATGTCAAACATGCAAGTATAGAATGATGTTTGTGTTGAATCAACATCCGCTTGATGGTTTTTGTTTGTGCTTTTGGTGAATAGGTGAAAATCATTGGTTCATATGGAGCAAGGGCGAGGCAAGATCTTCCCAAGATAGTCAAACTGGCAGAATCTGGCACATTTGATCTTAGTGCAGCAGTTTCAAGGACATACAATTTCGAGGACGCAGGCAAAGCATACGATGATCTAAACCAAGGTAAAATTATCGGTCGAGCTGTGGTTAACATAGCATAGGCTTGTTTGTCCTTCCTGGCTGGACTTCCATGTAAAGAGATGGTGAAAATAAAGAGCTGATTTGCCTTTGATAATCCAAGTGGGTTTGTTTAACCATTTCCATTCCGTGATGTGACTTGTAACTCCTGTCAGTTGTAGTAGCCACAGGTTTCCTTTGTTGCAATTAGGAAATGCAAATCTGTCTGTTAATGCTAATGGAAAGGCATACTTTGTTGTTACAGCATCAAGACTTTCATATAAATTGCTTTGCAGTGTTTCATATATTCACAATCAAATTTAAATTTCTTGAGGAACAAAGAAAACAAGAAGCACCAGAGAGGTGTACTTAAAGAACAGAACTTGGAAGCATGCGACTGCCATTCTGATTCTACAACCTAATAACTCAAAAATAAGATATCTGAGGAGGAGAGATTGACAAATTTGCTTATCCTTCAAGGTTGGAATTGCTTGCCCTCGAAAGTTTGTCCAAAATCCCAAGTTTTAGGAGCAACATTGTAAGATATGAGTGAAACCCCATCGCTAGTTGTAACCTCGAATGAGAGAGGTTGCTTCCTCAGATCTGCACTAATAATCCAACTCTGACCCCAATTCCTTCCCATGGGAAGCCAGCCGGTTTCTGAGCCCTTGATCTTGACGTCAACAATATCTCCTACCCCTGCAACATTGCTGATAAGCACGGACAGGAAGAATTCAGAGCCATCGATGGCAAAATGGATCCCCCCTTCTCTTCTGCACTTCACCCTGCTCGCATTTAACAATGATATTAGTCATTATTTAGTAGTTTCATTCATAGGTCAGGGGAACCGTAAAGCCGGACTACAAATGATCACAAATGTGGACAAGTGATTTTACGTGAACCATCATCCAAAAAAAGGCTCACAGGATAGGGTCCCTTTTGCTTAAAGATAGTGCAACAATCAAGTCAAATAAGAGAAAGAATACCCTATTCAACATGGAAGATATATGATTGAAGAGTCAATATGCACCAAACCAAGACTCAATGTTCACATTCCTAGAATCTATATACAAATTACACAAAGCTTCCTTACGGATCATTGTTACCAAAATCAATTATCTTGTCACATACACGCTACAGACGCACATAAGCAGTCAAATCTCACTTCAATGCAGCTCCTACAATGAAGACATGAAAATTATGATACGTTGAAATGACAGCTCCATTTTTGCACCAGATCTCATTCTACTGGCGTTTCGATTTCAAAGAAATGCTAAGATTAAAAAAAATAGTTGAAATCCAGAAGCAACAAGAGCATAACAACAAAACATTCAAGTAATTAATCATTTTCTTTATCAGTTAAACAAAGGGAAACTCCAACCGCGAATTCACCTTCAAAAATCTGACTAGAGGATGAAGAAGAAGAAGAGAGGGAGATGCGGACCTTCGATACTGAATCGCCATGTTACCGGCCTTCCAGAGAGCGATCTTCTCAAAAGCCTCGATCGGAAGAACGAAGTGCTTATTTGGAGGATTACATCGGCCACCAGCATCAGCAGAGAAGCCGAAGTTGGGAGCACAGAAATTGGTAGCGGTGACGGTGATAGAGGTTCCAGGGATACAATTGCGGAGATCGTCGACGCATCGGATCTCGAAGCAGGCACCGCAGATCTGACCCCTTTCGAAGATTGAAGTGCTGAGGCCTACCGCTGCCTTTCCGTAGCCGGCCTTCTCGAGGTCTCCATAGCCGCATGCGCCACCGACGGTGTCCCGAGGGTCGGATGAGGCGTAGTAGGTAGCTCTGGCGAGCTGCCAATCGGAGACGAAGGAACCAGAGGAGGAGGGAGGTGGCGGATTGTAGTGGGAGGTGGTGCAAGGAAGGAGAGAGAGGAAGGTAGTGGAGTAGGAGAGCGCTGCTAGTAGGAGCGGGAGTGGCATCTCTCTGTAATTCTCCTTCCAGAGAGAATCCAGTGAAATAGAGAATGGTAAGATTTTGAAGTGAGCTGTTATGAAGAGCTATGAGTAGCTAGCTGGGTTTAAGAGATCAACAATTCACGGAACTCTTCAAAATAGATGTAAAAGTATTGCCTCTATTGCAATTCCAGTAAAATTAGGGGTCAAATTGTGCACAACGTATTGCCTCTTTTGCAAGTCATTTTTCCGATCCTATTTATATTTTTGAGTAAATTACACAAAACCACCTCTTATTCAACCCTCTTTTCACTTAACCACCTATTATAAAAACATTTTCAATTAACCACCTCCTATTTTAACTCTGTCAACACAACACCACCCCTTGTCCTTTTCGTTAGAAATACCGTACAATAATTTAATAAGTTAGTTAATTATAATTTTTTGATTAAAATATGTCTTAAGGTAATTTTAATTTAGTGATTAAAATATATCATTTTGTTTTTACTGTGAAACGAGTACTGCAAACACAAACAAAAATATCCCCTCCATTGTTGATAGAAGTGAAGAATGATTTTGTTTGACCAGAAGAACGAGTTTGTGGAAGGAATTGCAGAAAGTGGTTGCAATTTTTTACGAGGATTTGAACTTGTGTTGTAGGTAAAGACTTCTATCAAGCCCTCTCTGTTTTTGCCCTATTCTCCTAGTAATTGTCCATGTGAGTCATTCTCCTTCCTCTTTTCCACCACCACCACAATAGACAGAAAATCCGTCTTTAATACTTCAATGATTAAGCACGAATTTCTTGCAGGGGTGTTCTCTTCTTGTAATTTCAAAGGATTAAGCACGAATTTCTCCCTTCCGTCGATGTGACTTCAATGAACGAAGTTTCTGAGCTTCAATACTTCAATGATCTTGTTGATTTACACTTTTTTTGCTCATTTCATGCTTTGGAGGTGACTAAACACGGTTCCGCCGGATTTGAATTGTGAGTTGTCGGCGGCTAGGGTTTCACTTTGGATTTTGCTCTTCATCAGTTGTTCTCGGCTAGGGTTTCGCTTTGGATTTTGCTCTTCATCAGTCGTTAATAATCAATCTATCGTTTGGAAGCGATGTAGGGAGTATAATCGATGTGCAGGAAAAGGAAATTGAAGCCAAGATGTGCAATAAGAGGAAGAATTTGCTTATATCTTCAATTTGTTAAACAAATCTTCAATTTGTTAAAAAATCCTGATATTCTCTTTTAAGTTATAAATCTTGATAATTTGCACTTCTAATTATTATTATTATTATAAAATAAATTTAACTTTTTGTGGGACCCATTGACGGAATAGATAACAAAGAACAAATTTGGTGGTGTTTTGTTAACGGAGTTAAATAGAAGGTGGTTAAATGAAAATGTTTTTATAAGAGGTGGTTAAGTGAAAATAGGGGTAAATAAGTGGTGGTTTTGTGTAATTTACTCTATATTTTTAGAGGAAATTACCGAAAACCACATGCTAAATTGGTCATATTGTAAATATCACCCGCTCTATCACTATTTACCGGAAACCACCCGCTATAAATACTCCGTTATCAAAATACCACCTCGTGTATATATATACCGTCAGTTTAGGGCCCCACATTATAATAAAATATTAATTTCCAATTTTTTTGTGAAAATTTATTATTTCCCACTTTATAATAAAATATTAATTTCCCTTGTAAACCAAGTTGGGAGCTTTTTCGCCACTCTCGGAAACAATGAATTCGGGACTGAAGCCATTAGTTGCAGCTTTAAGGTGTGCAAAAGAGAACTCAGTGAAGGCGGGTACACTTGATTCTCCCGCGGATGGTGGATGGACTTTCGGAGGCCGGGTTAAGAGCCTCGCAACTCGATCCGAGTTTGTCATCGTCGATATCATCGCACAGGGTAAGGATACCCTGCTTGCCTCGGATCTTGATTCTAGTAATTTGAGCGCCAATAGTGTTGGTTCTACCTGATACAGTAGGGCCGATGCTCAGTTGCAAGCGATTCAGTGTGATGCCAACACCTATGTTGATGATCCTAAGGATGTTGATGATTACAACAAGTGGAATTAGGATTTCATTTGGGGACAAGGGTGAGGAAATTGAGGATTTGATGAGAGATAATGGGGCTTTAGGTGGAATTTATAAGAGGGTGGTACCTGATAAGGTGGACCACGAGGGGTTTTGGTGCAGGTACTGTTACACGGTTCATAGGCTTCATCAAGCTGAAACTGTTAGGGCTAATCTCGTTAAGAGGGCAATTTCGATCGAGGATGAGGAGGAACTGAGCTGGGATGTTAATGATGATGATGAGGAGGAAAAGGTTATCGATTCATCAAATAATGCCACTGATTTACCTCTAAATAAGGATGAGGGTGGCCATGATTCTGCAGAAAGTGTGAAGGAGGCGGTTTCGGGTAATGTGAATGCTGATGGAAAGGTAGAACAATCATCTACAGTGTGCTGGATGAGAAGAAGGCGATGGATGTGATTGAATCTACTAGAGAGGAATTGCACAGTCTTGAGAAATCTGATAAGGAAAAAAGAAACAAAAATTGGAAATAGAAAAACAGAAAAATAAGAGAAAATTATTATTTAATTACAAAGTGGGGCCCACAAGACGATATACATAAGGTGGTATTCTTGTAACGGAGTATTTATAACGGGTGGTTTCCGGTAAATAGTGATAGAGCGGTTGGTTATTTGCAATATGACCTTTAGCGGCTGATTTTCGATAATTTCCTCTATTTTTAAACATGTTTTTTGGAATGGAATTTCTATTAGTAATATAAATTGTGATCATGTGCAAAACAAAGTGATAAGAATAACTGAAATTGAATAAAAGAGTTTGCTCGATCAATATAATTTACTAAGATTTCTTTAGTAAAATAATACAGTGTATTAATTATCGGCATAAACAAACAAAATTATAAAAAGTTTTCAAGTTAACTAACTGTCGATACAAAAAAAATAACAATAACGAATAAATCTTATAGACAAAAAACCATATTTTTTGTTCAAAAACAAAAGGTTATTTCTCTTCTTCCAAAAGGCAAACACCAATACTCCATCTTCGCTCGTCCTCCTCGTTTCGGAAGACCATACATCAACCCTCAGTCTCGTTATTGGAAACCACCAATGGTGCCTGCCGGACTTGAATGTCTCCCTTCTTCACCATCTTTATGCTCCACCTTCACTCTTTCGGATCCCATCCATAAACTTTCCATTATTCGATTTGGATTCTCCATTAAATTTTGTTTGATTTTACAATGGATCTCAACAACCATTTATGCCTTCAAAGTAGCTAAAAAAAATCTTGTGTATATTGGTTTATGCCTGCTAATTTCAAATTTTATTGTCTTAAATTACTAATGCATTAGATTATGTTTTGTCTCGCTAAAAATTGTTAGGATTTTTTTTTCTTATACAAGTTGTTTATGAATAAAGGGAAGTTTCTTGGTAAATTATTTTGGATCAGTACGAATCTTCATCGAACTAACACGAATTCTACTTCTTGGTTTCATTTTAACACCCATTGTTTTACAGGGAGTGATGTTATTTGTGCTGAATCATTTAATAAAAATACATACATGTACACCATAGATAGAAGATTCTTATAAAAGAGGGCAACCACTTTGGGGTTTTCTTTGCACTATATTTCTCCTTGTATAGGTGCTGGAAATTACAAATGTTTTACAAGCATATGCTAATTCCTCTACTCACATACCTTATACTACACGATATCTTGAGTTATTTTGGGTTGCTAGTGGTGATTATAACCGATTGTTACTCCACTTCTTCAAGAATTTTCTCGGACTACAATCCAAATTACCCTAAGTTAACAATCTCTATTAAAGAACAATGTTAGAGTGGATTATTCATCACATGAAGGAGATATGAAAAAACTCATTTTGGACTCTCGTGTTTAGAATGAAATATAATCCATCGGGTACGACCATGTTTTCTAAGATAATGTTGTGTGTGTTCTCTAAATCATAAAACAAAAATAAAGAAACCAACATTGTTGATCGTTTTTTCTTCTTAGATCAATATTTGAAACACACAAAACAAAATCTCTTCAAATAACGATGTTTATTTTATGAACAATTTGTCTCCTTATAAATCTTTAAGCTTTAATTGTCAAAGTTATAAACTTTTATATGTTAAGATTCCTGTATTTTGTAGTGTCGTCTTCTAAGTTTGATGCATGTGTTTGGTGGCGTTTTGAGTGGCTTGTCTAGGAGGGGGCGTTGTTTTGTGACCGAATCTTGATGGCTATGATGTGAGTCCAAATTGAAGGTGTCAATAGTTGTCTCCCGTGCTTCCTACTTGTGTACTTCCTTCGACGACAAACATTGTGCTCGCCGCTACCCGTTGACTGGATCACCCTCCATTCCTTGGAAGATATCTTTGCTTTCGGGATTCCTCAATGTATTTTTGTGTGTTTCTTTTTGTTTATTTTTTTGTGGTTCTTCATGTCAGTTAGTCCGTCTACCGATTTTTTTGACATTTCGATCCACTAGACGACTCGTCGTCTACTGTTTTTGATCCGCTTTACATTATGGAAAAAATAAAGGTTTTTGTACATTTCGTTCAAATTTTTTGTTTTGTTATTTCAAATTATATCTACTAATTGTTCATACATTTTACAACTTCTTTTGTAAGTTCAACATAATGCATGAACTAATAATATAAAATGTTTGAAGTTATATCACACTTTCTTTGAACTAATAGTATAAATAACTTTGAACTTTTTTTACCTTCTAGTTTTTTACCTTTTTTTTTTCTAACGGACACTAATTTTGTTAAAAAATTTTGTACAATACGTTCAAATTATTTGTTTTGTTAGTTCAGTTTATATTGTACTAATAGTTAATACATTTTTATAAGAAAGTTCATAACCTTAAAATAATGCATGAACTAATAATATAAAATGTTGAACTAATAGAACACTCGATTTGAGGTAACAAATATTATAATAAAGTATTATAATAACCATAAATATAAAATTTTGAAAGTTTATAATATTAGTTCAAATTTTGGGTATCCATGGTTCGCACATTGTGTTATAAACATTGTGTTTTATTAGTTGAAACATGTACAAGTAAAACAATACATAAAAACATAACTAATAAATTAACAAAACAATACATGAACTAACTACAGAAAATATCATAACTGATATTATATAAGTTAGAATGAACTGAACTAAAATTATGAAATGAGATAATAACTATTATTGTCTTTCTCATGAAATTTACAAAAAATTCACTACATCCCCCTTTTTTAAATCAAAATTTCAAAAATGCAAAGTTATCTTCGTACCTTCTAAAAATTAAAAAATCGTCAGTGCGCCTCTCCTAAATCATTAAATGACGTGGATGAATTTAGACCATTGGATGAAGTCCATCAACTTCCCAATTACTCCGTAATTCCGAATTGTAGCACCTCTTTGTTCGCTCCAAAACGTGTATACCAAGAATAAAAGCAAATAGCAAACCCGTAGTGTACGGATCAATCACAGTAATAACAAGTATTTCAGGATCAAACACAAAGACTATGGTAAAACCAATAAATAAAGTAATCTAGTTAGACAAGTTTTGCAAATAAAAGGCAATGGCAAGATTAAATGTAAATGTTGGGAAAGAGCAGATTCTAGAGATCAATGTATCCAATTTTAATTTTTGATTCAAGACTTCTAAAGATCTATGGACAGAGTTGGGATTGCAAAGGAAAAGTATTTCTTAGGTGAGATAGATCACGGGGGAGGTCTCACTATCCGCTATCCAAACCAAAGGTTCTATCACCGGCTAAGTCTCAAGGATCTAAGAAAAGAAACTATAATCTCAAACCAACCACTCAACCTAAGGGAATATTACTAAACATCACCAGGCAAGTCTCATTCTAACTCTCAAAGGCAAGGAGAAGACACACTCAAACCTAATAAAGGGTTTTGAGTCCTCTATTATCTAAAACTCATCATCTTTGGCAACCAAGAAAGGGAATACTGGGTGAGTCTCTTCCCAAACTTGGATATAGGTTAGAAAGGTTCAACAAGGCTAGGGTTTAAGCAATCTTTAACCTAGGCTTAAGGATATTACAACAAAGGTACGGCAGAAAGAAAATCGGGTTGTTCTTGTATAAAAATTGCCCGAATTTTTACCAAGAATATGTCGATTTTTCTTCTCTGCAAAGGTAAAAGCAACTCTCAGGATCCAATCTCAACGTGATGATCAGCCTATCATCATCTAAACCACAACCTTCAACCAATCACCCTAGAATCGCAAAAGGTTTCAGCCAACACCACACATCATTAAATCAAGATTGAAATATGAATCAAGAAAATAAAGAAACTGAAAAACTCAAATAAAAGCAAGAAGTCCTTTAGCAAAGTTTTTTCAATATGAAAAACTAACTAAAATCAAATAGAATATCCAAATCTTGTATTCTAAAAGCAAAAGAAACTAAAACTAAGAATTTCTCAAAGAACTTCACTATGAATCCCAAATCTTGAATCTCGAAAGTGAATGTTGTTTCTTTTCCGCTTGTCTTCTTACGGTTTCTTGAATAAACTGGATGCCTTAAGTGTTGCTAGACGTCCCTTCTTTATAGAAGAAAGATAGGGTCTCAAAACTTTATCTTTTGATGAAATCTTGATAAAAACCGGATGAGATTTATAAAAATCGAGCGATATAGATAAAATCAGTCGATTTCCTTTGAATGTTGATCCGATTTTTCTCTTCTGCAGCGTGTTATCTTTTAGCTCCGTCTTCTATCCTTATTTATGGTATCTTATCCAATCTTTTCCTATCTTGTAGGCTCCTCCTTTGATTGAACTTTGTGCATATGTAATCTAGTATTACCTATATTATCGATATGGATGTCTACACTAGTTCTATGTTGATTATAGGTGATTTGGAGCTATTTCCGAACGGAATCGAGCAAAGGAGAGTTGATTTGATATGTCCATAGATTGAGGACATTCTTTGGAAGCAAATTGGAGTTTTAGCTTGAGGAATGCACGAGGCTAGGGAAGAATCACGTTCTTGCCCTAAACCACGCTCTAAAATACGGCCGTACTACGAACCACGTTCAGTTCCACGGCCGTGGAACTTTGCAAGAGAGGCGTGATGCATTCCAGTAACTATTACGGCCGTGGAATATATGGTACAAACCGTGACCTAATCCACGCCCTAAATTACGGTCGTGAAAACTTCCACGACCGTGATCTTGGCGAATCTTTTGCCACACTTTGAAGCCACGATCTTTTGAAGATTGGGCCGGGCCGATATTTTATCTTGCCCTATAAAAAGACGGACGAAGGAAGATTCCGTCATCTTCGCTTAGCGGCATTTATCGACGCTTGGGATCGTTCATCTCCGTTTAGAGAATTTCAACGCCGTTTGGCCTTCGCTTGGAAGTATTGATCATCTCATTGGAGATTGAAGTTCGCATCTGGGAATTGTCCTAATCTCGCACTTTTGGTGGAGATTGCTGTTGAGATCTCCGGATTGGCGAAAGATCGAAGCTTTTGGAAGATTTTGCAAGAAGATCTCTCTTCTTGTTTAGGTTTGATTTGGAAAACGGATTGACATCCCGTTTTCCCTTCTTTCCTAAGGTTGTGATTGTTTGTTTTATTCTGAATCCTTTGACAATACTTGTTCTCATTGTGACTTTGAGATTGGTTTGAAGATTATTGAAAGTTCTTGAAAGTTTTCATCTTTTTATCTTTTAAATTCTTGAATTGATATCAACATGACTGTTATTGGCTTAAAACCCTTAACAATTCTAAGGTGAAGGGTTGATAGTTGTGGCTTAGATGATGATAGATCGTTCGTAAACAGATTAGACCCTGAGAGTTAGAGAGAATCGCCGACAACCCTAAATTACGGCCTGTTCTTGAGTCCACGGCCGTGGAACCTCAAGAACTAACCGTGATTTCCCTTAAGTCCACGAACTTGCTTTTACTTTAATCCAAAGTTAAAGATCTGCTTTAACTTAGTTTAGACTTGTCTTTTCTAGGTGGTAGTGAAGCCTCAACAACCTCTACCTCGATTGTGAGTGTCACAACCTCAATCAGTTTAGTTAGTCTTGATCCTTGGGTTACAAGTTTGGGTATTTGATATAAATTCTCATCTTTAGAATCTTTCTATATTGAGCCTCAACAACCTGTATAGAGAGTGCCTTGTATAAGGTTTTTAGAACTTCACCGTACGATTACCTTACATTAGTATACCTTTGCATATCTCAACTCTGTCTTTATATCATTAAGTATATCTTGAATCGATTGCCACAGCTGGATACTTGTATCTTTAGGATTGTTGTTTTCCCAATATTTGCAAAACTCTCATATTTACTCACTTGATAATCTGCAATCGAATTTGTTCCCACCCAAATCCCTGTGTTCGATACTCTGGAATTCTTGCTTAGCTACGTCGATCCGTACATTGCGGGTTCGCTGCTTGATTCTAGTTTTATAAATTTAAAACTTATTTGCACACACCTCTAGGGGCGAACAAGTTTTTGGCGCCGTTGCCGGGGATTTGATTTCGGCCGAATCCGGTTGCCGGTTGTCAAGCTTGGGAGCTTGCTCTCGTTGTTTGATATTTCTTTCAGTGCATGCGCAGGTCTAGGAACACCGAAGATCTCTTACCTCTTGATCAAGAGCTAGAGAAAACCTTGAGGCAAAAGCGCAAGGAAAAGAAGATGGCCGAAGAACACGAACGTGATCTTCAAACGGAGTTGGCAGAAAAGGAAGCTCAACTCCAGTGGAACGAGAACCTCCGCCAGGATGAAATGGATCGTCATCAATCTGAAGTTAGCAAACTACAAGATGCGATGTTCCAAATGAGGATGGATTTAAGCGACCTTAAGAATAAAGGAAGCAAGAAATCCTCAAGGAGGGGATCAAGAACTAGAAGAAGAAGCCACTCGTCCGCTGATGATAGTGACTCTTCCATGCAACTGTTAGAGGAGATTGATCTCGCGATCAATATGAATCCTTTCCATCCACAAGGAGCTGCTAATCGCCGCATTCCACCTAGGAATGTGAGGATCGAACGTGTGGATAATAAGCCAAGAACTCTTGGCCAGCGGATGGATCCAACACAACAACCACGCCGCTTGGGCGTGAAATTTGATGTTGAAGATGTGCAAGGGTTTAGCTTTAACCCTCAAGTTATTACTCTTGTTCGCCAAAACCAATTCGACGGTACAAGCGCTGAATCTCCACACCAACACTTGCAAAACTTTGAGTGTATGATGGAGACGATGAGACCGAAGAATGCTACCACCAACAGCTACAAGCTCAAGCCTTTCTTCTTCTCCTTGAAGGGGAAAGCGTTATCTTGGTATCAAGCTCTTCCTAATGGGAAACTAGATACGTGGGAAGACCTTTCCGCGGAGTTCCACACCAAATTCTTTCCGCCTTCCAAAACGGCGGAACTTAGAGGTAAGATTAATGCTTTTTCAATGAGACCTAACGAAAGTTTGTTTCAATCTTGGGAAAGGTTTTAGGATTTGCTCTTGGATTGCCCTCATCATGGCATATCCAAGCTTGCCTTGCTAGAGATCTACTACAAGGGGCTGGATGCGGGAACGCAATTCAACCTCCAATCCCTCTCATGTGGAACGTTCATGGACATGAGAGAAGATGACGCTTGGGACTTCATCGAGAAGCAAGCAAGAGTCATAGAGAAGTATTCCCACCGGAAAGTGGAGGGAAATCGTGTGGAGCAGGGAGCAAAGCTCACACAAGAAGCTCAAAATCAAATTTTCTCCCTCAACAATGAGATCAAAGAGTTGAAGGAGACTATCAAGACCAACTTCCCAAAGCAACAAGGGAAAGATGTTGGTTATTTGGGCAACAACAATGGCGGCAACAACAATAACCGGAACAACAACCGGAATAATAACTGGAATGGAAACAACAACAACCGGAACAACGATTGGAACAACAATAAGGGTTCAAACAACAACAATTGGCACTCCAATCAACAAAATTCCGGTAACTCTTATCCTTCCAATTCTAATTCACTAACTCCACCTTCCTCTTCCTCTACTCCTTTGAAAAGCCAGGGGAAATCATCTAATGGAGGAAACACTTCGGAGAAGGAGAAGCCCGATCCCATGTTGGAAACGATCTTGGGAAAGCTTCAAGGGTTGGAGAACCGCCTCATCAAAGTTGATGATCAAGTCTCTAAGGTTGACAAAGCTCAAAAGGTTTTGGAAAACCAAATGTTCAACCACGCGGAGGAAGTTCCTAGAAATCAAGGGAAACTTCCAGGAAAGACGGAGGACAACCCTAAGGGAAGGGTGATGGCGATTACAACTAGGAGCGGAGTGACTACCACCGATCCGCAGCCTACGTTCGTTGAAGTCCCCGTAGAAAAGGACAAGGAAAAGGGGAAGGAGAAGGAAGATGTCTATGTTCCTCCTCCAGCTTACAAACCTCCCCTACCATTTCCTCAATCTAGAGCGCGAGCGCGCCTAGACAAACAATTCGGTAAGTTCATAGAACTCATGAGTAAGCTGCATATTAATATACCCTTCATTGATGCTATTGTAGGTATGCCAGCTTATGGCAAGTTCTTGAAGGAGCTCCTCTCCAACAAGAGGAAGCTAGAAGATTTTGGTGAGGTCAAGATGAGTTCGGATTCTTCGGATCTCATCAAGACCATGAAGGAGAAAATGCCCCCAAAGTTGAAGGATCCGGGGTCATTTTGCATTCCCATTGGAGTGGGAGATGTCACATATGACGCTTTATGTGACTTAGGAGCAAGTGTGAGCATCATACCACTTGCATTGTGCAGGAAGATCGGTTTAGGCGACCCTAAACCAGTGAAGATGACGTTGTACATGGCGGATCGATCCATCACTCGCCCCGTCGGTATTGTAGAAGATGTCCCGGTCAAGCTAGGTAAATTCTTTGTCCCCATTGATTTTGTCGTGCTTGACATTCCTGCAGATAGTCCGGTCCCGATCATACTCGGAAGACCGTTTCTTGCAACTTCCGGCTGCATGGTCGATTGCAAGAATGGTAGACTCGCTTTTGATATTGGAGAAGAGAAAGTAGAATTCGTTCTTTCCACTCTAGTGAAGGAGCCGACCTTCGACGAGGATATTTACGATGTCCAAGATGAAGAAGGTTTATCTAGGGAAGAGGTAAGTGCGATTCTCTTTAACGATCCTTTACAAAAAGTCATTACCATGAGTCTAACAGATATAGGGGAAGAAGGAGAGTGCAAAGAGGAAATTGAAGCCTTAGAAGCACAAGAAGAGATGCATGAAGTGGAGTTTGAGAAACTCCACGATGAGGCTGAGAATGTTAGAATCCACGGTCATACCCTGTATTCCACGACCGTGGATTTCACAACCAAAATCGACCTCCATTCCAGTGGATTACACGGCCGTGGAACATATGGAGAACCCGTAATTCTGACCGTGGAAGAGGGTGATCGGCATACTTCTTCAACTTCTTTTGATTCTTCTCCAACTCACTCAACACCCTTAGAAACTTCTAAGGAAACGTCGGATGCTCCTCAAGGATCATTGGAAACTCCGAAAGTGATGGAACTCAAACCACTTCCTACTCATCTAAGGTACGCTTTTCTTGGATCTAATTCTACCTTTCCGGTTATTGTTAGCTCCGAATTAAGCATAGATGAACATGAGCAGCTCATGATTGTCCTTAGGAAACATAGAAAAGCCATAGGCTATACTATTGAGGACTTAGTAGGAATTAAACCCTCCCTATGTATGCATAAGATACTAATGGAGGAGGACTTTAGAACTTCAAGACAACCTCAAAGGCGGTTGAATCCGACCATGAAGGAGGTTGTCAAGAAGGAAATTCTTAAACTTCTTGATGCAGGTATCATCTATCCTATCTACGATAGCAAGTGGGTGCGCGTCGTTCAATTAGTTCCGAAGAAGGGAGGAATGACGGTCATCACCAACAAGAACAACGAACTCATTCCTACCCGAACCGTGACTGGATGGCGGATGTGCATAGACTACCGCAAGCTCAACAACGCAACGCGGAAGGATCACTTTCCATTGCCATTCATCGATCAAATGCTTGAAAGGTTAGCACAACATTCACATTTTTGCTACCTTGACGGTTATAGTGGTTTCTTTCAGATTCCGATACATCCGGATGATCAAGAGAAGACCACATTCACGTGCCCTTGGGGTACGTTCGCCTATAGGAGAATGCCGTTCGGGCTTTGCAACGCCCCAGCCACCTTCCAACGATGCATGATGGCCATCTTCTCCGAATATGTAGAGGAAATCATGGAAATCTTCATGGACGACTTCTCCGTATAAGGTTCCTCTTTTAACGATTGCCTTTCTAACCTTTCTCTTGTTTTGCAAAGATGTGAAGACACTAACCTAGTTCTTAATTGGGAGAAGTGTCAATTCATGGTTAAGGAAGGAATTGTATTAGGTCACTTAGTCTCTAGTAGAGGGATAGAGGTAGACAAGGCTAAGATAGAGACCATAGAGAAACTTCCTCCCCCAATTTCGGTGAAAGGGATAAGAAGTTTCCTAGGACATGCTAGATTTTATAGACGTTTCATTAAGGACTTTTCTAAGATATCAAAACCTCTCACTAATCTATTGATGAAGGATGCGGTTTTTGAGTTTTCGCAGGAATGTTTGGATGCGTTTAACACCATTCGGCAAGCTCTAATTTCAGCACCTATTATCCAACCTCCGGATTGGACTCTCCCCTTCGAGATTATGTGCGATGCTAGTGACGTAGCTATTGGAGCTGTTCTTGGACAACGAAAGGAAGGGCGAACCCATGCCATATACTATGCTAGCAAGACGCTAGACGAAGCGCAGCTCAACTACGCCACTACAGAGAAAGAGTTTCTAGCCATTGTCTACGCTATTGACAAGTTTCGCTCTTATCTTGTAGGTGCAAAGGTGATTGTCTACACGGATCATGCTGCGATCCGGTACCTCCTTGCGAAGAAAGACGCGAAGCCAAGGCTAATTAGATGGATTCTTCTCCTACAAGAATTCGATCTTGAGATCCGCGACAAGAAAGGTTCAGAAAATTCTGTTGCGGATCATTTGAGTCGTCTAACACATCTAGGGGACGACCATCTACCCATTGATGACTCCTTTCCGGACGAACACCTACACATCATAGAGGAGTGCATCAACGTGATCTCCAAAGGTAACGAACCATGGTTTGCTGATTTTGTTAACTATTTGGTATGCCAGGAGATACCGCCCGGACTATCCTACGCACAAAGGAAGAATTTCTTTAAGGACGTCCGGGAATACTATTGGAACGAGCCTCTCCTCTTTAAGAGAGGTCCGGATGGCATCATTCGGCGCTGTGTGCCGGAAGATGAGATGCAAAGTGTCATCCGCCATTGTCATTCACTACCTTGTGGAGGACACGCTAGTTCGAACAAGACTAGCGCAAAGATATTGCAATCTGGATTCTATTGGCCTAGTTTATTTAGAGATGTGCAATCCTTTGTTTCTTGCTGCGATGCTTGTCAAAGAACAGGCAATATTTCTAGAAGGAACGAGATGCCCCTCAACAACATCCAAGAGGTAGAGATTTTCGATGTTTGGGGAGTTGACTTCATGGGACCATTCCCATCTTCTTGTGGAAACCAATACATACTATTGGCGGTAGACTACGTTTCTAGATGGGTGGAAGCAATTGCCTCTCCCACAAATGATGCCATGGTAGTGGTTAAGTTCTTCAACAAGACCATCTTTCCGCGATTTGGAACACCAAGGACGATCATTAGTGATGGAGGTTCTCACTTCATAGCCCGTCGCTTTGAAGCTCTTCTAGCTAAGTATGGGGTTACTCACAAGATCGCTACCCCCTATCATCCACAAACTAGTGGACAAGTTGAGATCTCTAATAGGGAGATCAAAGGAATTCTAGAAAAGACGGTTTCAAGGACTAGGAAGGATTGGTCCTTGAAGCTAGATGATGCATTATGGGCGTACCGGACTGCGTACAAGACTCCCATAGGAACCACACCATACAACCTTGTGTATGGGAAGTCTTGTCACTTGCCGGTGGAGCTGGAGCACAAAGCGTTTTGGGCTATCAAGTGGCTGAATTTCGGCATGAAGGAAGCGGGAGAGAAGCGTCTCCTAGACATCAATAAGCTGGATGAACTTCGCTTAAACGCCTATGAAAACGCCAAGATCTACAAGGAAAGAGCAAAGCGTTGGCATGATAAGCATATCATTCCAAAGGACTTCAGAGAAGGAGATCAAGTTCTCCTCTTCAATTCGAGACTTCGCCTCTTTCCAGGTAAGCTTAAATCCCGTTGGACCGGACCTTTTCTAATTAAACGTATTTTCCCCCATGGTGCAGTTGAAGTATGGGGTGAAGCTAGCGGAAGTTTTAAGGTGAACGGCCAACGACTCAAGAAGTATACGCCGGAACTCCAAGCTGAGGAGTTTGCGCCTACCGCACTCGAATAAGTGCGAGATTGGTCTAGCTACGGACCTTAAACAAAGCGCTTCTTGGGAGGCAACCCAAGGTATTGCATTTTCGTTTTTGTTTTCGATTCATAGTTTAGCTTAGAATAGACGCTTTGGCTTTATTTTGCCTCGATTTCTTCCGGTATGTTCGTGTTTTTGGTTGTAGGATCAATGAAAAAAGGAAAAGAGGAGGATGATGTCGAAGAGAAGTGACGAAATTTGGACTTTGAAGCTTTACAGAAGGTTCCATGGTCTAAATTACGGTCGTCATAGCTACAGTGGCCGTAATTTCCAAAAGCCTTTGAAAAATCACCAAAACCACGGTTCCGTACACTTCCACGGCCGTGGAACACCCCGACAGACCGTGATTTTCAAAATTTTGCCTGCCACTATATAAGCCACGTTCTTCACAAACTCATCCCAAAAACCCCTCTTTCCACGACCTAATTGCCGGAATTCCACGACCTCCTCAAAATCCTCGTTTCTTAATCGTTTCTAACGATTCTTCTTCCTAAACTGCAGCAAATTCAACCACAAACAATATCCAAGCGACGAATCGAACGGAAATTCATCAACAAACGCGCATTTCGGATTTTTCAATCCGAAAAAGAGGTTTATTCTTTCTTCTTGATTCTCGCCAATTTGGTTCGTTTTTGCTATAGATTTTTAGGAAGAACTGATAGAGACTGGAAGGAATTAGACTAGGACTGTTTGTTGTGGTGATTGCTTGTGAATTTGCTGAGATTCGTGAAATTCTGGGACGAACCACGGCCTCTGGGTAAACCACGGCCGTAATTCTTGAAGAACATACCGTAATTTTCCTGCAGAATGGATTTTGTAAGGAGAGTGTCGGGAAGGATAAAAGAGAAGAAGGGTGAGCAGAATAAGAAAAGGAAAGGCAATCCCTCCACCTCCTCATCCTCTAGGGCACCACCACCCTCATCTCCTTCACCTCCATCTTCACCTTCACCTCCATCCTCACCTCCTCACCCTAGAATCCCGACCATACATGAGAACCACCTTGCTGCATTCGAGAAGATCACGAAGAGGCCAGTGATTGGCCCTAGATATTTGTTGTTGGAGGATCTACATCCTCTCAACATAGTTGATGATCTTACTTGGCTCTTGGATAGAGCCGGATTAGTTATCTTCTCGGCTATCCAAGAAGACGCCTATGAGGAGATCACCCGGGAGGTTGTGACGTCTTTCGAGCACAGCCACGTAGATAGGACCGTCTCTTTCCGTCTCATGGAAAGAGACTACCATTTGAGTATCGTTGAGTTTGGGACTATTTTTGGGTTTCATGAGACCTATAATGGTCGATTTCCGAGTGGTGTTTACCCCAAGGATTGTTGGGAGGAAGTTGCAATGATTTACGCCGACGAAGACCGTTGGCAACCCGCTGATACCAAGGCTAGATTGATGTACCATCTAGCCTTGAAGATAGCTCACCGCGTTCTTTCGGAGTGTCTCTTTCCTAGGACGGAGACGCCCCAAAAGATCAAGACGGATGAGCTATTCTTGCTCTATTGCATGCTTTATGGACGCCGTGCAGATTGTGCTACTCTCTTGGCTGCTACGATGAGCAAGCTCAAGAACAAATAGAAGGGAAACATCGGATATGGTGGAATAGTTACCCACATTGCTAGGAGTTTTGGTGTAGATTTTTCTGCTTGCACCCGCATACCGGCCGTTCCTTTAGGGCTACATGCATTCATGGTTAGGGGTCTCATTTTCCCCACACATGGAGGTCCGCCTTATGCGGGCATGCCTTGGGAGACTAGGACAGGCAGGGGTATAGAGTGGCTGCCGGAGTATTCCATTATGGCGGGACGCCATAATTGGAAGGAGACGTTCGCTGCGATGCATGCGAACAGGATAGTAGCTCCCCCTTACGTCCCACCACCGGTTGTCGAGGAGGAGGATATGGGAGATCAGTTTGAGAGTGGAGGAGGAGCGGAGCAGGAGTTTGGCACGTTTCCGGACCAGCCGGAGGCGGTCCCAGATGTACCTAGACGCTCTCCACGTCCAGCTAGAGCCTCAGGCTCGTCATCTCGCCGCGCTAGCGTGAGTGAGAGGCCCACGTGGATGACCACACCTCCCACATGGTATGGCATTCCCTCTCCTTGGTCCACGGAGCAGCCAGCAGCAGCACCACCACCACCAGCACCATCCGACGCCCCAGCATGGTACAGTCACGCCCCGGGATGGTACGAGCAGATGCCGGATTGGGCTACCGGACTTTCAGAGAGAGTTGGAGCGTTGGAGATCCGGGCCGACGCTAGAGACGGACGCCTCGACGACCTCGACCACATGATGAGGGACGTCTACCGCCAGCAGTTTGGGCGGCCCTACGACTCCAGCTTCTCCCCATTCCCGCCTCCGCCAGCACCGTAGTGATTTGATGCATGACTGTTCGTTTTAGACATTCCCGCCACCACTTTGTGAGTTTCTTTTTTCTTTTCTTTCTTTTCCTTCTTTCTTCTGAACATTAGGGACAATGTTCGTCCTAAGTATGGGGTGAGATGTACTAAAAAGTTTGTAATAACTCTACTTACTATGTTCGCTTTCATTTGAGACTATCGTTGCATGTTCATTATGTGTTGCACGTTTCCTTATTGCATTGCATGAAAAATAACTTGAAAAACCCATAAAAATTGAAAAATTTTGAAAATTTTGAGCTTCTAATGAATTGAGATGATTTCCATGATAATCACTACTTGTGAATTGAGTTTGATGACAATTGCATGCTTAAAAAGATTGTGAATTGAAAGGAACTTGAATGAATGAATTTTACCTCTTTTGCAAGTTTTATAATGTGAAAATGTTACCTAAATCATGCTAGGAAATTGAAGTTGAAATCACATTATAAGTTCCTATACTTCTTGTTGAAATGATTAAGGCAATTCGATACTTTCTTTCTTCTTTCTTTGATCATCTAGCTCCTCATTGAAATATTAGCCTCCTTTACCTATCCGGGAATTTGGAGAAGTGAATGAGAAAAAGGCATGTTTGATGTGGGAGGGCCATGAGAGCAATTATTTGCAATCAAATGAATAGAAAGAAGTTATAGGTTTGGGGAAGTCAATCATGACGATGAGTAACTCGGCACCATTCACATAGCCGGGTGTTTGTGTCTTGCCAAAGTCGGATTGAGCGATATTCCTAGCGGATTATGGTATGTGCGCTAAGGGTTTGAGGCATCTCTTGAAAAATTGAGAAACGCCGATCTCCTAGGCTTCGGTTTTTGTGCACCTCTGTCCATAACTCCAAAAGTAAAGTCGAAAAATAAAGAGAAGAGAGCGAAGCTCTAAGTGAAGTGTTGCGGGAACCGCATAAGAAGAAGAAGGTAGTTGTCCACTTTCCCGGATTTATGCACCACATCCCTTAAAAGTTTTCCCTTCCCTTCCATATTCTAGACCTTTTCTTTGAAAGTCCTTAAGATCAAAAGAATGTTATATGACTTGGTGATCTAAATTGAAGTTTCTTATGATTGATTTTGATAATGTTTGAAGGTTATAATGCTTGTTTAGAAGTTAAATTTATTCATGAATTTTCTTTGCTTTTTACTCTTTAATTGAGCGTGTGAAAGTTTGATGAACGATTGAAGCAAGGTTTGAGAATGATCTATTCTTTAGAAATCACATTCACCCAAAAATAAGGTACACATATTTCATCCTAACTCTTGTTTAAAGCTTTTTGAAAGACCTTGCTTAGGGACAAGCAAGTGTTAAGTATGGGGTTATTTGTTAGCATGAAATATTGTGATATTTTAGGCACGTTTTCTAAACGTATTTGATTCATATTGATAGTCTTTGATTGAACTTTGTGCATATGTAAGCTAGTATTACCTATATTATCGATATGGATGTCTACACTAGTTCTATGTTGATTATAGGTGATTTGGAGCTATTTCCGAACGGAATCGAGCAAAGGAGAGTTGATTTGATATGTCCATAGATTGAGGACATTCTTTGGAAGCAAATTGGAGTTTTAGCTTGAGGAATGCACGAGGCTAGGGAAGAATCATGTTCTTGCCCTAAACCACGCTCTAAAATACGGCCGTACTACGAACCACGTTCAGTTCCACGGCCGTGGAACTTTGCAAGAGAGGTGTGATGCATTCCAGTAACTATTACGGCCGTGGAATATATGGTACAAACCGTGACCTAATCCACGCCCTAAATTACGGTCGTGAAAACTTCCACGACCGTGATCTTGGCGAATCTTTTCGCCACACTTTGAAGCCACGATCTTTTGAAGATTGGGCCGGGCCGATATTTTATCTTGCCCTATAAAAAGACGGACGAAGGAAGATTCCGTCATCTTCGCTTAGCGGCATTTATCGACGCTTGGGATCGTTCATCTCCGTTTAGAGAATTTCAACGCCGTTTGGCCTTCGCTTGGAAGTATTGATCATCTCATTGGAGATTGAAGTTTGCATCTGGGAATTGTCCTAATCTCGCACTTTTGGTGGAGATTGCTGTTGAGATCTCCGGATTGGCGAAAGATCGAAGCTTTTGGAAGATTTTGCAAGAAGATCTCTCTTCTTGTTTAGGTTTGATTTGGAAAACGGATTGACATCCCGTTTTCCCTTCTTTCCTAAGGTTGTGATTGTTTGTTTTATTCTGAATCCTTTGACAATACTTGTTCTCATTGTGACTTTGAGATTGGTTTGAAGATTATTGAAAGTTTTCATCTTTTTATCTTTTAAATTCTTGAATTGATATCAACATGACTGTTATTGGCTAAAAACCCTTAACAATTCTAAGGTGAAGGGTTGATAGTTGTGGCTTAGATGATGATAGATCGTTCGTAAACAGATTAGACCCTGAGAGTTAGAGAGAATCGCCGACAACCCTAAATTACGGCCTGTTCTTGAGTCCACGGCCGTGGAACCTCAAGAACTAACCGTGATTTCCCTTAAGTCCACGAACTTGCTTTTACTTTAATCCAAAGTTAAAGATCTGCTTTAACTTAGTTTAGACTTGTCTTTTCTAGGTGGTAGTGAAGCCTCAACAACCTCTACCTCGATTGTGAGTGTCACAACCTCAATCGGTTTAGTTAGTCTTGATCCTTGGGTTACAAGTTTGGGTATTTGATATAAATTCTCATCTTTAGAATCTTTCTATATTGAGCCTCAACAACCTGTATAGAGAGTGCCTTGTAGGTGAGTTACATAAGGTTTTTGGAACTTCGCCGTACGATTACCTTACATTAGTATACCTTTGCATATCTCAACTCTGTCTTTATATCATTAAGTATATCTTGAATCGATTGCCACAGCTGAATACTTGGATCTTTAGGATTGTTGTTTTCCCAATATTTGCAAAACTCTCATATTTACTCACTTGATAATCTGCAATCGAATTTGTTCCCACCCGAATCCCTGTGTTCGATACTCTGGAATTCTTGCTTAGCTACGTCGATCCGTACACTGCGGGTTCGCTGCTTGATTCTAGTTTTATAAATTTAAAACTTATTTGCACACACCTCTAGGGGCGAACAATTATGTAATGCTCAAAAACAAAAACTCGTTTTGGAATGTGTTTTTAATTATGGATCACCCTCAAAGTGATGTTTCAAGGCATAAAAGAATCAATGTATGTATCAATAGAATCATAACATGAAAAGACAATAACACTTTATCCAAGAGCATATATGATAGGTATGGTAAAGATGTCAAAATAACCAAGAGAAAACAAATCTAAACCATTAAGCCTTAAGCACGTGCATAAAGGTCTACAAGATTTTCAACGTAAAGAGACCAAAAAAACGTGTTAAGGGTGGAAATGTATAGGATATGTGGTGCAAAATCCGAGAAAGAGGAATAAACTCCACAACATTAACTTCAAACCACATCCACCAAACACTAAGCAAACTTCACTTCATAATTTTTTCATTCATTTTTTTTACTTTTACTTGAGAACATGGACAGAGGTGCACAAAAACCGAAGCCTTGGAGATTAGCGAGTCTCATTTTTACGAGGTGCCTGAAACCGGATGCACATACCATGACTCGTTAGGACTATTGATCAATCAAACTTTGACAAGACACAAATATCCGGCTATGTGAATGGTACCGAGTTGCTCAATCATCAAGATCAATGCCCTATTTTTCTATATAACATATCCCTTCACTTTTCAACTTCAACATAACTTTGATTTTCTCACTTCAACACACTAGCATGCTTCCTAGTTTCCGGATAGGTAAAAGGGAAGGCAAATAATATACACGAGGTGCTAAACGTGAATAAGAAGAAGAAGAAAGAAAAGAAAATTTGAATTGCCTTAATCATTCCAATATGATGTATAAGACCTTATTAAGTTTGACCATTATTTCTCAATCTCATTAAAACATCAATAGCATATAAATCATACATAGTTTCAAATCAAGTATTAAAGTCCACATATGCCATCATTTAATCTCAACATACAACTCATATTTTTGCCAATTCACATACACAATTATCATCATTGAGATCATATCCTTTTTAAAATCACAAAATTTTCATTTTTTTTCAATTTTTTTTCGGAATAAATGCAATGCAATAAATATACGTGTGACCAATGTTATTACAAACCAAAAGTGCAAATGCAAATAAAAGGAAACGTGTGCATAAGAAATAATATTTTAAGTACCTTCACCCCGTACTTAAAACTCACATTGTCCCCAATGTGAAGAATCAAGTACAAGATGGAGAAAAATACTTACAATGTAAAACGGCGAGTCTAGCAAATCAATCACTCCTCTGGTGGGGAGGGTGCTGGATGGCGTGGATATCGTGGAGCATGTGGATCATAGTATGTCCCAAAAGTGTGATAGTACAAGTCGTCCCATCTCCCCTTTAACACGGAATGACGTGCATCTACCTCGCTACAGAAAGCTCAAAAAGCGTTGCGCATGCCATCAACGTTGGTGGTCAAAGTTGCTAGTTGTGTAGAGATCTCAAAATAATCAACTCTACGCCGGCTCCCGGGCCGAGGTGCGTGTGAAATCGAATGTCTCGGTGGTCTCATCGGCACCTTCTGCCGTCCAGGGCATCAATATCATGAGCACCATACAGATTACTATCAATCTCTAAAGTGGCATATCGCCACAACCTCATCATCAGCATCAGAATCATCCTCAGCAGCCTCCTTTGAACTATCCGATTCCTCAAACCCCTACTTCTAGTAGTGTTGATTTCTGATCGTGTACTCGCCCTTCCAAACTATCTCTCTCGGTTGCCACTTCCTCTTTTTTTATTTTTCTTGGATGACCGGGAGTCTAGGAAGAGGTGGTGGACCAGACTGAGAAGATTGAGAGGAAGAACCACTCCTTGGAAGCAAAGATCGTGCAAACCTACGGAGGGATTCAATTACATAAGCAAAAAATAGGATTGTTCTTCAACAAAAATCGATCGATTTTTTTGGGCAGGGGTCGATTTTTTCCATGTTTTGATCAATCCGTCCATTCTATAAAGATCTTGCCCAGAAATAGCTTCCACTAGCTTCCTTTGGTTGTTTCTACTCTAGATAGCACATTATTCCCAACCAAACAACTCCAAATATCTCAAGTCTAAAGAAAGCAAGTCTTGTTAGGGTTTGGAATAAAAAACCTAAAATCCGAGTGATGTAGCGATTTATGGTGTTGTTTATGCCTTGAATCTTCAATGTCGTGCGGAGAGCTTCAGTTTAAGCTCAAGAATGAGCAAAAACGTTTAGAAAGGAAGGATTTGAGAGGTTAGAGTCCTTGTCGGCCGACTTGTCTGGTGGGAGAGAAGTGTTTAGGGTTGAAGATGAAGAAATGAGGGTTTTATACCCTCCCGGAATTAAAAAAAAATCGGCCGATTTTTGGGGTCGATTTTTTTATCGGCCCGATTTTTCTTCCTTCTCGTCCATTAACACTAAAAATCGACCGATTTTTTCAAGGGGGTCGATATTTTGGTCGATCTTGCTCCCGACTTTTAAAAAATCGGGTGAATTAAATAATTTAATTCCTAAAAATCGACCGAAATTTCTGTGTGTTGGTCGATTTTTATTCTATCTTCCGTTCTTCACTTCTTTTCTTATCAAAATCTCGATCCTATGTCCTTCTCATCTCGTCATTGATCCTTCTTTGAGAGAATATCCTAGTTTCTGTAATTAAAGACACAAGAAAACCGGAAACGTACCAACGAAAAACAAAAAAAAACTAATCTAATCCATCTAAGAAAAAGAGAAAAGACATAGAAATACCTTGGGTTGCCTCCCAAGAAGCTCTTGGTTTAAGGTCGCTAGCTGGACCTATCTCCCTCAATGATCATTTAAGAAGGAGAGGAGCAACGCCTTCAACCAGAACTTCCGACGTGTATTTCTTCAACCTATAGCCGTTAACCTTGAAACTTCCGCAATGTTCACCCCATACTTCAACTGCACCATGGGGAAAAACATGTTTTATAGTATATGGTCCTGCCTCCCTAGTTGGCTTGGTCGTCCCTAAGCTTCCACCACAAGATCACAACCATTATCCGTAGCCTAAGCAAGCTAAGCACACATGCAACACAAGAAAGGCCATCTAATGAGTCTTGCTCCATAGCTCACACACAAGGATGGAGGAAGGAGAGAGAAGAAGAAGAAGAAGAAGAAGAAGAAGAAGAAGTTAAGTAAAAATGTACACAAATTTACAAAACACATTTTATGTTTTATTCGAATACAAATTTACAAAACACATTTTATTTATTTTTTTATTTGAGTTTGACCCTCTCTTTTTGGCCTTTTGATTCTAAGTTATATAAATACCGATATTTGGTTAGTTTTGGTGATTTGGGCTACACCCATTTTTTGACGGATTGCCTATGTACCTCGTTAAAGAGGATGAAGCCTCACGTAGTTCAGTGTAGTGCTTTCATGCATCAAATAATCAAATTCCAAACCCACCTTCTAGGAAGGGTTGCCTAGACGATGATCCCACTATCATTTGCATGACATTTATATCTCGACCATGCATCAAAGGATTAAATTAAACCCACCTTCTAGGAAGGGTTGGTTAATTTATCCCGCTATCACACACATGATCAAGATTAGTGAGAGATTGTTTATTGTTTTATTTTATTTTTTTTTGACTTAATTTGGTTCTTAGCTTACAAATTTTCCTACGTATCCTTTATTAGGAATCAAATCGTACGTAGTTCTTAATTGATTGGAATTTTTGTGGTTAAACTCGACGAGCGGATGCTTTATATCGAGTTCATGAATATTTGAGAATTTGGGTTTAACTCCAAAATTTATTTTTACAATTGATTTTATTTAGACGGTGCGACTGAATCCAATATTGAATTTCCTACGTAGCTCGGAAAAAACATCAAGTCATAACGTAGTTCTGGAGGAAAAGATTTATATTTTGGATTTTTGTGAGGTTAAACTCGATGAGCGGGTGCTATGCATCGAGTTAAAAATAATTGACATTTATAATATTTGAATTTGATTTGCGGCTGTACCCGATAATAGTTTAAACTTAATATCGAGCTACCTACGTAGCCTTTTAAAATGGCGCAAGTCCTTTCGTAGTTCTACATAAAAGATGTATGGTTTGGATTTTTGATTTGTGGTTAAACTCGATGAGTGTATGCTTTATATCGAGTTTCGAAATTTTGGTGTCTTTTGATTTTATGTCCAAGGTTTAATTCAAAATTTATTTTACTCGGACGGGTTGACTGAATCCAATTTAATTTAATATCGGATTTCCTACGTAATTCGGAAAGAGCATCAAGTCATAACGTAGAGTCATATTCAAATTAATCATAATTTGAAAGAATAACCTATATTTACAACATGCAAATTATAGCATTATTCTTCTTTCATTTGAAATATGATATAGAGTTATTTAATCATAATTTGAAAGAATAATCTATATTTACAACATGCAAATTACAGCATTATTCTTTTTTCATTTGAATGTGACATAGAGTCATTTACGTAAACCATGCATGATTTTAATAGACTTAATCATGTGTTATTTTTGTTTATATTAGCAATAGGTTTAATAAATTGATATGTCACCCCAATTTAAAAAACGGAGAGCAACATAAATTCATTTTGAAGATTTTGAATATGTTACTGGGGTTTATTATTTATTTTTTGTAAAATGTTAGCCCCACCATATTTTAGATGATTTCAATAGAGATTCACCTTCAAATTTTAAAACACTCTATTATTTCATGGGTTATCGTTTATATATTTAGAAATATACTATTCTCGGTTAGAGAATTGTATACGTCTCCATGTCTTTAGAATTTGTAGAAATAAGTTTAAAACATAACTTATTCCACTAATTTAATGGTTTGAATTCCAATCCCATAGGATAAAGATCTATTTGATTTGTGAAGCTATTTCAAAATTTGCAATAACTTTTAAGCCTGCAAAGAAACTGTTTTGACTCGTATAATTTTCTTTATACGGGTGTAGGAATTGTGAATTCATGAACTCAAAGGAAGTGGTTTAAATTTAGAGTAGCGGTAGAAAGTATATACTTTCAGACCAACTACGGCGTAAATTCTAAAAATTTCTTGTTAGCTATTTGGAAGATAAAATAAGAATTCTTCATTATTCATCATTTTCATGGCCCCCCGTCATTTGCTTTGGGTTGATAAAGTACGATAACAGTGTATTTGAATATAAATGGAGAAGAAAGGAATGAAAGTATAGCAAAGAATACTCTATTTTAAGAAGCCAAATCAAACTTGATGGCTACTGTCACTTTCCTTAGTTTTAAAAGAAGTAAAACAATGAAGAGGACCATAACTCAAAAGGAAAAATTGGATCATAAAAGCCAATATCTCAATTAGAGAGGACATGAGAGAAAGAAAACAAAGTCTCAGCAAATCAACTTTTTCCTCAAAATTAGATTATGAAAACAAACTGACCTTTAACTTTCTTCGCCGAGTGAGCCACAATTCCTTTAGAAACCAAACTGTTTTGCACGGTAATTTATTGTAGTCAAAACACAATCGAGAATCAAAGTGACACTTTTATCTACATCCATATCTCAATCTTTTGTGTTTAACAAAACTGGGGTCAAATGACTTGTTTATAGCGGTGGAATCAATCGAATCCAACAAAATACGGAATTGCAGCGGAGGAATCATTCGATTCCAACCAACTGCGAGTGGTTTGTGTAGTGACCGAGTGTGATTACTTTCGAACCAACAACCATTTGCGATTCATGTAGCAGCGAAGTCTATCCCTTACTCAATCATCTTGCATTTGAATAAGCAGTTGATTTGTGCATCAACAAATAACATAGATAGTATTTGAAAAGGAGGATAGCAAGTAGATAAGTATGATTACTGTTGAGTCTTGATCATCAAATGAAAGAGCAAGTAAGTGTTTTGTTTTAGTTTCCAACTCTTCCTGCTTCTATTTCTCTTAACTTTCTTCAATTCACTTACTTTCAGTATCTCCCTCCGTTGCACTACAATATTGTATTTTTATAGATTGAATGTTAGGGGAGTTACAAAGTTATCTCCCACTAACCTCATTAACACAACAATAATGGCATTTATTATCCATTTATTTTTTTATGTGTCCACCAAACCAACGTAATTAGAAGAAACCAATCCCATAATTTTAGCTTCTTTTTAATTACCAATTAGTTAATTTGATATTGAATGAGCTAAATTACTTTTGTATTTTTTTAAGCTCTTAATCAATATATTTAGCTTTTTTTTTAATCAACACTTTGTGCTTTTTGATTGAAGCTTTAAAATTTTAAAATATAGTTATAAGAAATTAACTATATCAAAACATTTATAGTTAATTTCATGAGATTTATATAATTTCATAAATAATTAAATTTATGAAATTTCATTCCCGAACAGAAGAAGAAGAAGAAGAAGAAGAAGAAGACACTTACTCAGCTCGGATTTGGGTCCACACTCTTGTTGGGCAACTCACAAGAAGAAAGCGGTGGGAGAGTATGGAGGAGAAGGAGAGAAGGAGGAAAGAGGGAGAAGAGGAAACACGTGAATGAGAATGGGGAAAAGGGAAAAGCTGTTCAACTGGGAAATCAAAAGGTCAAGGCAGCCAAGGGTCATCTAGGGTCAACGGGTCGAGGGGTCAAAGCCTAAAAGAAAGAACGAGAGGTTGGAAAGAAGACGGGACTAAAATCCTGTTTTGACCGATCACCACGTCTGCGGCACGATTGAGCCGCGACTACGGGTCTCCTAGGCCGCAGGGGCGGTGGCTACCACTAATGACTACTAAACCTCCCTCCTACCGGAACTAAAATTTTGGGTGTTACAACAATCACCTTTATGTCTTAAGCTGATGAACCGACAATAGAGCTTTCCTATCACTTATGTTGTACATCATAGTTTCACCTTCACTTGGATCTACTGTGTTGACAAGAACATGTCCATTGCTTATTTAAACTTCTTCTTGTTGTCTAACGGGACCAACATGTCGGGTTTGGGTCGGATCACAACAAGTTCGGATTGAAACGGGTCGGGTCAAAAACGGCTTGGTTAACAACTAGATTGTTTCGGGTCGGTTTGGGTGGGTATCGATTGTTTGGGTTATAACGGGTTATCGTATTGCCTCTTGTTCTCGGGTCATAACGGACTGGTTTAGCTCGGTTCTTGTAGAAGTGTCAAACAGGGCCAACGGGTTAGTTCGGGTCAGCCACAACAAGCTCGGTTAAACGGGTCGGGTCAAAACAATCTCTCTTTTTAGCGGTTTGTTTTGGGTTGGGTCGGTTTGGATTGGATATCATTGTTCGGGTTCAAACGGGTCGGGTCAAAACAATCTCTCTTTTTAGTGGTTTGTTTCGGGTCGGGTCGGTTTAGATCGGGTTTCAATTGTTCACGTTAATACCGCTTTCGATCGTGTATCAATTAATATGATTATGATCAATAACATGTCATATCGTTAATTTAATTTTATATTAATCAACTATTACTTTCTTAAAATAGAGGGAAACACAATATAAATTATTTGACACTTTATTTGAAAGTGACATTTTATTTGAATGTAACTATTTATTACTTTTCACCGAATCAGATAATAATCCGTGGATATTTGGTTGATCTATTTGATCCAAATTATAAAATATGGTATGTGAAAACGATTTTTCGGATCGGACAATTATCCGCGAATACTTGGGTGATTTGTTTGATCGGAATGATTTTAGCCTTATCCGTTTGATTGAAAATGACTTTAACCGGATTTGGATATCCGACTGATCTATTTGATATATATATCTAATGTGACTGATCCATTTGATCCATATATTTTTTTTCCCTATTTTGTTTCTTATAAACTAATATAAAGTGTAAAATAAAATGTATCATAGTCAATTAATCATATAAGTTAATCCAAATGAAAGTGAAAAATGTATAATTGGTACAAGTTTTTTTAAAGAAACTTATTTTTAACACTTTAACACATATCTTTTCTCTAACAAGGTAGAAAAAATTAATACTTTAAAAACATCATCATACATACTTATACAATTATACTATGCACTATGTAATATGTATACTTCAATACTTGTATAGGCAATCAGAAACTAAAGTTGGAAAATATATTTAATAAGTAATTAGTAAACCCTAAGTTAAAATCAAAAGTTATTTTGATGAGTTAAAATCATCGTTACCTTACATTTATCATGTCGGAATTTAAAGATGTCATTATAGACTTATAGTTACAATATGGATTATGTAATATGTATTTATGTATATATAGACAACATAGTAAATTATAAAAATTATCTTTAAAATGTCTATTCTTAAATAATTATAGAATGACTTATGTATTTATGTGAAAACGATTTTAGTCCGTTTGGATAAATATCCGTAAATATTTGGGTGACTTGTTCGATCGAAATGAACTTTAACTAGATATGGATATCTGGCATATAGAATGGATTGTGTAATATGTATCTAATTTGTCATTATAGACTTATAATATAAACTTATAGTAAGGATTATGACATTATAGACTTATCGGGATACTTCGGGTCGGGTTACTTCGGGTTATCGGGTCACTTCGGGTCGGGTTACTTCGGGCTATCGGGTCACTCGGGTCAGTCCACTTTGGTTAATCGGGTTACTTCGGGACGGGTTATTCGGTCATTCGGATCGGGTTACTTTGGGTCATTTATTACTTCGGGTTAAATCGGTTTCAACTTTTGACAGGCCAGTTTCACGGGTCAGGTCAACTTTTGACAACTCTATGCTGAGGTGAGCAGTCCATTGGAGTGAACTCGAAAGCCTCCTCCTCATCCTACGCGGTGATAGTAGTCAATGGTGCTACAAGATGAGCTCCATCTTCTATGCCTACGTCAAAGGTTCCACAAGCCACCCATCCATCTCATATTGTTGGATAATCTTGGGCTATGCCCTTAAACTTCAATCCATCAAACTTTTCGAGCTTTTCTCCAACACGTTTCATCCATATAGTTTGTGGTCCATGATAGGTTTCTCCGGCCTACCGACCTCGGACCAACCAAATGTATATGCATCTTCACATATACCACATTATACGCAATATAAGGATCATGTTGCACATAATAATCCAGGTGAATCAAATGTTCCAATCCCACGATCCTTATTGTTGATGTTTCAACATCCAGAGGAAAGAGGAGAGGCGGAGGAGATAGGAGAAGAGATATTAGAAGAAAGAAGACTACGTGAGAAATGAGAATCTTCTAGAAACAACTTATCAATGTATTTTTACCGAAACAAGAAGTTTATTTGTCGTACTTTGATCAGGTACAATATTTTTTTATTTGTCAGCCTTGGATCCTTCTTCATGTAAGCATATCCAACGCACGTAAACTAACAAAACCAGCTTATCCGACTCACATAAACTAACAAGACCAAAGCCGAAATCGAGCGATAATTGTCCACCAAAACTGTGGGTTCAAACCTCGATTTTAATTTAAAAAAAAATAAAAAAACAGGCATTAAAATCTCGTTTTAAATTTAAAAACTGTATGCTAAAACTTAGAACCACGATTTTAATGTTTTAAAAATTATATAAATTGACAAAACCTTAATATTAATCTACAGTTTATGCTATTAAAAAAACGCTCAGGTTCTTCATAAAAGCCGAACCTAGGAGACTTGTGATTTGTGGAAAGAACTTTCTATCGTACCTAATCTCAAAATTATTTCACTTATTTTGATTATACTTCCGGTTGGAATTAAAAAAAGAAAAGGATATTAATTATGGAGTTTTGATTCAGATAATGATATATGCATATAATTACATAATCTTCAACTTTCCGTAATAGATTACGTATTTGATTGGTGGGCACACGACAAACACAAACGTCACATACACAGCTGAGAAGACCTGCATTGCCGTTGCTGCTGAAAACAGCATAAAAGCGGTAGGCATTGGTTGTTCATGTAGAATACAAGGTTCGTTCACACACATGAGGTTGAACCCTTTCATTTCCTGGTAGCGACCCCTAGTTGCATTCCAACACGTACTAGTGTCTCCAGTGACCTCGTACTGTTTTCCAGCAGATCATCGTCCACCTTGATTGCACCCTACAACAGATTCACCATGTCGTCGTCGTTTATCACCCAATAGAATTAATCATTTAATGCAGCAGATGACTCAATGTGACAATACCTTCTCAAAGACGCAAATTACCGTGCTTCCACCAAATGAGAAGTATCCAAACTGCAAAACATCGATCTTTATGGATGACACTAAAACCTAATATATAAGACATTGGTCTCATTAAACTACTCTGTTACCTCATCTCCTTTTTGAACATGATCCCCTTCCTTCTTGGTGAAAGTAATGCTGCCTACCATGGTTGCTCCAATAGCCACAAACGCAACCTGCATAGTGCATACACCATAACTTAATGGTCTACCACTTAATATTGTGCAATAACGTAAGGTCCATAACAAATAAAACGGCAAACCTTTCCAAAGTGCTCAGTAGAAATTATAGATACAACTCGCTTATTCTCGGTAAAGACATTACAGTACTTGCTGTTGACAGCAATTGGGTTTACCTACAATGAAAAAGGTTTAAAAAACAAAGATATCCAGGATAGTTTTTCATAGATTTTGCGGGCTTATTAAACATCCCCTTATTAGAAGTAGACAAAAGGATATATATTCATACAGTGTATAAGCACCCAGGTACTTCAACAAATTTCTCCACTACTCCAGAAACTGGAAAATGAAAGCGGTGATAGTCCTGCCACATTTATAAATACAAGGAAGATATAGGCATTAAATTGGGTCCCAAAAGGTGCCACGGAATCATCAGAGATGGAAACTACTGCAACCTGTGGCGCCAATCGGAATATGACCAAGGTTCCATCTATAAAAGCATCAGAGGGAACTCCATTAGTCAGCAGTCCTTGAATTGAAAATTTCCTACCCTGCATGGTATCAAAGGGATACATTCATAGCCTTGTATACAAAAGAACTGTTCCACTTTCTTTGACTGCTGGACACTAAATGCTTGAACCAATGCCTGTTACTGTTATGTTAACTCGTTATGGAGTTAGCTTCCCAAGTTAGCATAAACAAGTTGGAAATTAATATTGAGGGTGGTACAACTGGTGCTTCTCAGTTAATAAATGGTTTATGAAGTTCAACATACAAAGAGTCCCCAATGAATATACAAACGTATTAGCGTATATATATCACAACATATTAGGTAACGTGATCAAACCATGCACGTCAAAAATATGCCAGTAACCAGTAAGGATACCTTGATCCAGAATCTGATACTCTTGTCAATTGTACTGAAAGCCATCAAACGGCAATCAGCTGCACATACTGCAACATCATCATGTTCCATAGAGGCAATGGGTCTGACACCTGGCATCAATTCTCTAATGAAGAACTGATTAAATGTCTGCAAAAAATGCATAGATACACTTCATGAAATCAATCGATGTGTTATAAGAGAGACAACTGAAATTAAATAGTATCAGTACACATTAGCATTTGATCATACAAATTTGTAGATGAGTATTTCCTAACAACTCTTTCTAGTCCTCTATCAACCAACAAATTTGATTATCAATGGTGTGCTGTGGGTCCAATTAATTTTATTTCAAGCTTCTCACAGAATAAGAAATTTACATAAATAAGTCAGACTCGTCATCTACCATCCTTATTCTCTATCAACCAACAAATTTATCTTATTATTATTATATTAATTATTAGTCTTGTAAGTTGTGTAGGCATGCTATATTTATTATTATTATGTGTTGTAGTTATTGTTTTCTTCCTTTCCTAGGTGCTGTTATTATTTCTTTTCTTTCCTAGGTTCATCTCTCTCCAACTAAACTCTCTTGTATTTATACCCTAATTCTCTATAAAGCATAATTGATCTCTTCTTTTTTCATTTTTTTTCCTGTTGTAGTCTTCATTGCTAATCTTTCTCAGCCTTAATCGCCAACTCTCAATTTGTCTTTCCTCATGGCTGATTTCACCAAAACTCAGAAAACTGATTTGGTTAACATTCAGCCGGCTTACAAGTTCACAGGAATAAATGAACACCCTCATACGCAAGCAATTATCATGGAATCTTCTTGTGCAAGTACTTTTAATGCTTCTTCCCTCGGTTCAGCCGACATTTCTTTGCTGCAAGGTCTTCTTTGTTCCCTTGAGAAACCTGCGGGTAATCCTCCCATCAACTCTTTACTGCCTTTAGCTAATGTTTCCATTCTTTGTTTCCATTCGAGCTATAAATCCAGAACTCATTGTTGGATCCTTGACTTGGGTGCTACGAATCATATGACACCATTTATCCTTTTTTCATAATTATTTTCCTTGCACCTCAAATAACAGTGTCCAAATTGCTTATGACTCTTCTGCAAGTATTATTGGACAAGGGAGTGTTAATCTATCATTAGATTTACAATTGTCTAATGTCCTCTATGTGCCTACATTATCTGGCCAACTTGTTAATTGATGAAAGACCTTAATTGTCATGTTCTATTTTCTATTACTTGTGTTATTCAGGAACAGGATTTGGGAAAGATGATTGGGTGTGCCAATAAACGTGATGGATTGTTCTTCCTGGACACACGCACTCAACTCCATTCCAACCCTCCTCACGTTGCAGCCATGTTAAGCACCACAAATCAGTCCAGTATTTGATTACATCATAATTGTTTAAGGCACCCTTTTTTCCTGTTTTAAAACAGTTGTTTTCATCTCTTTTCAAAGGTTTAAAATTCTCAGATCTTCATTGTGAAATGTGTAAAAGCCAAGTTTTTCCTCATGGCAATCAAAGGTGTCAGAGGCCATCTTCTTTAGAAAGTATTAGTGGTGCTCGTTGGTTTTATCATTAACTAGTAATATGTCATCGTGAAAGTAAATTACCCTAATTATGTCCGTGCATATTAATTTTGTTGCCAACAAATTGAGGCACTACAAACGAGTAAGGCGCTAAAAGTTTGAGGGAATATTTAAACTTCAAATATGAAAATTTAAAATAATATTTAAGATTAGTAAAATAATGATTGAGTAAGTTATAATTACGAAACTATCAGTAAAAATTAGTTAAGATTTCTTAAATAAGTTACAAATTACCTATATTATACAAAATTAATTTGGATATTTAACATTCAACCAAATTTAAGCATATAATATAAAAACCGGAATCTTAACAAAGTTGATTACTCGAATGAGTTTACGCTTGTGGATGATTAAAAAAATAAAAATAAAATTATACAAAAATATAAAAAAAAAAACCGTAACCATTTTGTTTAGTCGAATTTGAATTAAAAAAATGAATAAGAAATTTTTAACAGTAACGAATATGAATAAAAAAAAGAAATAAAAACTTATAAATAACGAATATGAAAAATAAAAAGCAGATTATATTTTAAATAATAAATATGTATAATAAAAAACTAATCTGAATGAAATTTTTTTAACAATAACGAAAGATTTTGCACTCCAATATGAATAAAAACCGAATAAGAAAATTTTAACAATAACGAACCTGAATCAAAATATTAAAAAATTGTAAAAAAATGAACCTGAATATAAAAAAAAGAAAATATTTTTAAAAAATATACTAAAAAGATACGATTCCGAGAATTTTTTTAAAAAAGCAATATAAGATTTGCAATCAATTTTTTTTTAAAAAAAACGAATAAGAAAATTTCCCCTGAAATTAAAGAACTTTCTTTTGAAAGCTAAAAAATTTGAAATCCATGTATAGGTCAAAATAAATTCTTAGTTTAGTATTTCTAATTAAGTTTTTAGCTAATAAACAAACCCGCACCTAAAGGGTCTATTTTAATTAATATAGTATTTTCAATTAAGTTGTTAGTTAGTAAAATTTATACTCCAATATAATATTTTTAAAATAAAATTAATTAGGAATAAGTAGAAGATTGTTTTTGATTAAAAAAGATAATACATAAAATTAATAATGAAAGGACATAATTAAAAATATATTAAAAAGATTATTGTTAGAATAAATTGTAAAATATATTGATGTGATCTGAGTTGTTATAGATGGTTGTAGATTTGGTAACAAACAAAAATCGTATTGTTATAACCGTAAGTTTCTGGTCATCATGAGATGGAATTTTTTTTGTTGAAGTGGCTGATGAGATGGAAAGCATTTTAATTTTGAATTAAGATTATAATTAAAATACGGCATATCTGTAATTAAAATATGACAAATCCGTAATTATTTGTCAAAAAATCCTAGGTGACATGGCTAATGTGTTGACATGTGGACTAAGAGGGTTATATTTTAGTAGTATATATAGATTGATAATTGTATTCGCGTTATGTGGCTTTTCCTCCCCAAGAATAAATCTAAAGTCCACACTATTATTGCAAACTTTATCTCCATGGTTCACCCTCAATTCCACACTTATGTTCAAAAATGCAGAACCGACAATATAAGGGTTAGTTCACCCAATCTCTTGGTTATTTTCTTCTCTTCCAAAGGTATCATACATAATCTTCATGTGTCTATACACCACAACAAAATGGTGTTGCTGAACATAAAAATGGATATTTACTTATGTCACCCGTGCCCTTCTTCTCCATCACAATGTTCCTAAAACTTTGTTGGGTGAATCTGTTCTACCTATGTGATAAACCACCTCCCTCTAAGGTCCTTATCATACTCCTAGAGTTTTTGGATGTGTTGTTTTTGCCCATAATTATACACCTTCAGTCCTTTGCGTGGAAATCTTGATTCAAGGGCTCAAAAATGTGTTTTTATTGGCTATTCTCCAACTCAAAAGGGATACAAGGGTTATCATCCTCCCACTAAGAAGATTTTCATCAGTGCAAATGTCACATTCATTGAGACTCAATCCTATTTTTCTGCATCTCCAACCAACGTTTGATATGTATCTCAGGATAATTGTATACAACCGATGTTACCCCTATACCAGCTCTTGATTTATTCTCTACTTCAACACCATAAACTGCCTCAAATCTTACTCTTTCCAATTCTGATAGCACCACAACTATTCCACCAAGATTGGTGCCTTTGCAAGTGTACTCCAGGAGGACAGCTCCTTCTCTTCCAGAATGCACCCTCGATTCTTATCCGGATGTTGTTCATGTTGATACAACACCACCACCCATTGATCTCAGTCCACCTATTACTCTCAGGAAAAGTATTAGGTCCTGCACAAAGCAACCTCTCTATCCCATGTCCAATTATATTCTATGTCTTGTTTCTCACCCTCCCACTAGCAGTTTCTCTCTACCCTTCAGCAAGTTTCAATTCTTTAGAGTGTTAAGGAGGCCTTCGCTAGCAAATAATGGAGGATGGCTATGGAAGAAGAAATGAAATGTTGTTGCTAAATATAACACATGGATTGTTGCGGAATGGCCCAAAGCCAAAGGTACAAATGTTGTGGGTTACAAGTGGGCATTTACCGTCAAATAGAGGGTTGATGGTTCTCTCGAGCACTACAAAGCCAGGTTGGCTACTAAGGGTTTTACTCGGTCTTATGAGATTGATTATCAAGAGACGTTTGTCCCGGTTGCTAAAGTGAATATTGTTCGTGCTCTTTTGTACTGGCCGCACACTTCAGTTGGAATTTACTTTAAATTGACGTTAAGAATGAATGCATTTCTTAACGGCTATTTGGATGAAGTTATTTATATAGATATTCCTCCCGGATTTTCTTCATGTTCTTCCAACCAGGTGAGCAAATTACATAAAGCCCTTTATGGCCTTAAGGGGTCTCCTAGAGTCCTAGGGTGTGGTTTGGACGATTTAGTAGTGTTATGAAGTTTGTTGGATATTCACAGAGTCAGGGTAATCACACTTAATTTGTGCGACACTTTGCCTCACCCAAGCATACTTGATCTACTGAATTTGAAATTTAGGAATTGGGAAGACTCAAATACTTCCTTGGCATCACAGTGGCTCATTCCAAGGAGGGTATCTTTATATGTCAGCAGGAGTATATTACAGATTTACTCAAAGAAGTTGGGAAGAGTGGTTGCAAGCTTGCTAGTACTCCTATAGATCCTAATTGCAAGATTGGTGAAGCTAAAGATGACCAGGCGGTTGACAAAACTCATTCCGACATTGCTTTTTCAGTTAGTGTTATGAGTCAATTTATGCATGATCCAACGGAACTTCATCTACAAGTGATTTTCAGTAATTTCATGTTTAACAGGAGGTTTTACGCAACTCTGCCTATTTTACAGGTGATTTTCAGCAGTTTTCACAGCACTGGTAGTTTATTCCTGAATTCAGCTATCTGAAGTTTGCAGCAAGATATAAAGCAAGCAGAAAATGCATTAAAAAAAACACGTTTTTTGCTTAAAAAGGTGTCCTTATAGGACCAACAAAGCATACCTTGAAATGGTCCGACGGGTATTTTACTTCAGACAAGTTAATTTGGTCCTGGAGGTCATGTAAAACATTAGTCAATTAAGTATTCAGTTTTTGCATAAGAATATATTGAAGGATCATACACATACTAGCTGATATTATTTCTCTTCTATTAACTGGATCAAGTACAAAGATGATAAAGAAGCAACAGCAAGCAAAGCACAAAATTGTCTAAACAAGTACCAGACTACTTTGCACCATGTACGCCCACTTAATGGTAAAACACTCATACAAACTAGAATCATAATGGAGAACTATACATAATATAGACAAGTTACAGGTGATCTGCTTTTAGTTTAAAAATCTATAATTATCCCAAATAAAATTGTCTCAGTTGAAGAAGAAGAGTTACTCTGAAAAGCTCAATGAACTTTGGTATATCTTTTGCAGATTCAAGTGAACTCATTTTCTTTCCCTGCTTTTCAGATAGCTCCTGCAGAATGTCTTTTACCCCTGCATCATTATGAACAACAGACATGGCATTAAAGAACAATCAAATGCAAGGAATTTGGATAATTGGAAGTATAACAAAACAAGCCAAATCAGTAGAATAATCTGATGTGGTATAGGAAACATCTCTACAGGCGGTTCGCTACAAATTTCGTGTTTTATACTTCCATTGTTTAAGGCAACCGCACCACACGAAAATTTCCACATGAGGCTCTTTAGTAATTGATGTTTCACTACAGAAATAATAGTTCTAGGAGCAGATGGGCACATAGTAGGTATGAATAAATATACACATCATGGAGGTTTGTACACACAGAACTAGGGGAGAGCACAAATCCCGCCAATCCCGATCCCGACGCGATTTCATCCAAAATTAGAAAAAACTATTTGGATCGGGATATGAACCTTTAACTTTTTTATCCCGCTAGGCCCGTCTCGTATCGTATATGACTAAGTTTTTAGTTTACAAGAATATATATATATATATAGGGTGTGGTTTCCATGAGAAAACCCTAACGTGAAAACATGAGAACAATCGTACACCGTTGGATGGTGAGTATTAAGGGTAGAGATTTAGAGTAGATATCATAATTAATAATAACTACGAATAATAATAATAATAATTAGGAATCCAACAATAACTACGAATAATCCACTCAACCAACAATAACTACGAATAATACATTAAACGATATGGCACCTTCGTAACAAAACTAATAATAATTACGAATCTGTTCTCATGTTAGGGGTGTTCTCATAGGATCTATACTCTACATATATATATATATATATATATATATATATATATATATATATATATATATAATCCTCGAGCATTAGTGTTACATAGTTCTTTATATAGTTATGCTTATATATTTTTAAAAATAAACCATGTTGGTCAAACCGTCAAAATTGACAAATGCCCAAATTCATTTAGGTGTGTAATATGTTCTTGCAAATATTTGGAAAGTTTAATGTAAAATTTAAACACAATAAACAAATTAATGGGCAAGCGACATTTGACTTGTCTCGTCGCAACGGGATAGGACCCGGTGGGATTCAATCTAAAACCCAAGGCCCGTCCCGATCTCGTCTCATTTAAAATAGACGGGACGAGACTGGGATGACCTCAATCTCATCCAATCACATCCCGTGCCCACCCCTACACAGAACACACATGATAAGTGGAATTTTCACAAATCATAATGGGATCCCATAGAATTATATGACCTTACCTCTTCCAAGAAGGTTGATTCCGATCTTAGATTGGTAAATAGCTCTCATTGACAAAATAATCTTCCCATCAATTATTTCTTCCACTAGCCTCTTTGTCGTCCGATCATAAACCTAGATGTGAAACATAATTGAAGAAAAGTGCGAGCATTGCTCTAAAATACTAACATGAGTTTGTTTTCACTCAAAAGTAGGTCATAGCTCGATGGTGTACAGTCTCCAACGCATAAATCTACCCAAACTGACACCTTAACTTGATGGTGCAATTTATAATGTCTCACAACTAAATTCATAAATTTGTGTAAAACAGTATTGATATTAACCAAAATTAACTAAATGCAGTTTGAAAACGAAATATGGGAAAGCTTCCTCTTTGACAAGATTTGTTCAGTTTCCCGCATTTATAATCAACATTAGACAAGATATACCAGAGAAAAACTGAAATCGACAAATCTACTCTGGGGCAATGCTATTCCTAGAGCTATAAAAATTAAAGCTCAAGACCGAACATATCATCTTATAAAGTTTGGGAAAGAACTCAATCTGAGCTAAATGAGATTCCTTTATACCAGAATGTGTGATGCGCTTGATCCTGACCGCAAGCCAACTTCATAGGACGAGAAATGAGCCCATTCACTAAGCTTAAACATCCACCTGGAAAGCATGGATGGAAACATTTATTATGGATGATACAAATACTCAATATAGCACACTCATCAGAGGCACTGCATAGGTTATTAGTAGAATGGACTGAAAATAGAACATATATCTCACCCATATGAAGCCTCCTGATCAGTCAAGAACCCACCAGTCATAGACTGGTGTCCAGTGCCTTCATTAAAACACATAGTCATGTGAATCATACCACTCAGCTTATCAGATGCTATAAGATTCTCACCACATACAGGGCAGCAAGTTATTAGTGGATCCCTACAGCATATAAATCCAGAACTTCAGATACACAAAGCTACACATATGATATAGGTTGCAGAAAAAGTAAATTATTTCTGTTTACACTCAGTGGTAGAAAACCAGAAATATATAATCTGCATATACTTGAATCAAAAGCAAAGAGGAAACTTGATGGTGTGAGTAACAAAACTATGCAAGTGGAATGAAAGGTTACTTCAACTCTAGTGATCTTTTCTTATAGAGATCTCAAATAATATTACTTGTCCTGTTGAAGAGCTAGAAGAACAGCCAACTCATCCATGCTAACAACACCATCCCCATTATTGTCTGCTGCTTTAAAAAGCTCTTCTTTCTGGAGAAAATCCCCATACAGAACTGCAGATGTCTTAGATAAGCCAGCAGCAGTAAATTACATAAGAAAGAAAATTATTATAAAATAGCTGCCAAACCTTGTCTTCTGCCAATTTATTGCCAAAGGCATCGACTAGGTCAGAGAACTCGGGGAATGAAAGCTTGCCATCTTGGTCATAGTCCTGTAAATATATTTTCTAAGCATATTAACCAGCACCACACAGGAAGGAGACTGACAGAAAAGTAGCTAAAAACATTCATTACTTTATGGAAAAATGAAAAGCAACTCAATAGCGGATAAGGAAAACAATTCATTATTGGCAAATAACTGTATACTTGTGTTTCCTTATACAACTTGAACCATTACTAATTAGAAAGCAAATAAGAACTACAATTGCTTCAGAAAATGACAGATACATGAATAGATTCAAGTACAAATGTTTGACAAATGTGAAGCCACCCATAAGATGATAGGAATTTAGGAAGTACCACTATGGACAATAGCCGCCTGACAAAACCTTTTTCTGTTTCATCAGGATCCTGCAGAAGAAGCCAACATGGAACCATCAGGTTCATGAGAGAGATCCTCAATCATCAAATTCTCACAGCTAAAGAAGCGCACCTCAACATAGCATGAAAAAGATAGTTTGCCAACAGTGATGCTAGGAGAAGAAGGATCTAAAAGGTCGATTACTTCTGAATCAGCATCCTGCAAAATGTTGGTTTATTAACCTTGCAAGCCATTATGAATATAAATAATAGCATGACCAATATGATATGTTTTCAGACTAGTGTAATGGCAATATGATACATGACTTACCACAGTGAGATGGTCTAATAGATCAATATCAGAAAAGCCTACGAGATTGTTCTTGGAGAGTCTGTTAGTCTGCATCACAAAAACATGATCATGGAGTTAGTCAAAAGTCGTAAATGATTACTAGAAAAAAAAACAGGGGAAAAAAAGGGAATGGCCGTCTTTAGATGTTCAAAGATTTGAGGCTGTATTTGAGTCAAATTCTCTACAGCTTCTCAACCTTCTGTATTAAGCACTTGGGGCCTGTTTGGTAGAACGAGATTTTTGGGTAGTTTAAGATTTTAAGTAGCTTTAGCTTTTCTTGGTAGATTTTTTGGTAGAGTTTCAAAAAGTTTTGTAAATTATGAAAATCTAACGAAAAATCTAATAATTATTTGATCGGGATAGATTTGTGGGTAGATTTGCATGGTGAATTTTCCAAAAATTCAAAAAGGACAAAAGAGTTAAAGCTATGGGCAAAATTGTAAAAAATATTTGATTATCTACCCAAAAAGTTAGTGAAAGCTATCATCTAAAGCTTTTCAAAATCGGACCAATAAGCTTCCAAAAATCTAATCTACCAAATAAGCTACTATAATAAACACCCATTAGCTTTCATTATTTTTTTAAAGTTCCACAAATAGCTCCATCGAACAGGCTCTTAATCTCACTGTTTGGTTAAAAAGGATTTCGATTAAAACGGCTTTCGATTAAATTACAATTAACTTAATTTTTTAAGTTACCAATTACCTGTTTCATTCAACCAATGTTCTAAAAGACACAAGACGGAGACGGGATGGAGGCGCACCACCGTCTACCGTCTAGACGGCCGTCTACACGTCTAGACGGATTCTAGACAGACAAGACGTTTTTCGTTTATTTTCATGTATTTTACCCTAAATTATGTAGAATATATAGTTAGAGAATACTGACACATGCCACACATTCAGATTTCACTATTTCAAAAACAGAGGGGGAGAGGGAGGCAAGACATTCACTATGTCAACAATGAACTCAGGGAGGTGAGAAAGACAGTAGACTACTCCAGCGGGGGGGCATTGTCCTCACGTTGACCACTCGTTTTGCTAAGTACCCAAGCCTCTCAGGAGAAATCGAGAATGACCCGGGCTCCTGACTGAGAAGCAAACCGATTTTACTCATTTTAGAAATTATGGTTTTTGAACCCGTGCAGGCCGTCTAAGCCATATTGAATCGATCCAAACTGTCTAAACCTGAATATTCACGTCTTGAACTGTCCAGTGCCCGAACCCGTCCAGGAAGGGCTGTCTAGCACTAAGACGGAACGGCCACCAGCCGTCTACCGTCTAGACGCTTCTTTTAGAACACTACATTCAACTCATTTTTCCTTTTTTTTACAGATACAGTACAGCCACCATCTGCTTCCATTTCAATACATTTTGTGCACAACCATTGCTATAGTTGAAGGAAACACCACATTGACACGACTTTCAAGATAGACATCAAGCATAGCTGCATCATATGACACAATCAGCCAATCAATTCAAGATTAACTAGATTGGATTCTTTTGTGGTGTCGTGCTAAATGTGCTGCATGGGCATGAAAACCCATGGTTATGCACACACCATGAGAATAAAAACTAAAAGTTTGTGAGTTAAAATTTATCATCTGAGAAGCATTAGAAGTGTATGTAAATTTGAAGGAACACACACACCTCATACACTGAGATTCTTACAACATGAGGTCCATTACTTTCTAGAAGGAATTTCTTCTCCTGATTTCAAAAAAGGTCAAAGTTAGTAGAGATGCAATCACATCCTCTGAGTATGAAAACAAGAAAACATTAAAGTGAGCAGAAAAGACAACTAATTGGCTAATTGCTAATAACTTTCACAAAGAACTTATGACTATTCAACAAGCATGATAAAGCTGAAACTCTGATTAAGATAACTTTATTGTCAATTTGTCATTAATAAAATAAGATTAGGCTGCCTTTTGTTAATAAGGACAGAGACAGACATCAATCCAGAGATATAGCACACATGAATGCACTTCTTATCAAAATATGTTTGTAACAGCTTAAATCCTTCAAACAGAAGGAAAAGAACTAAGGGTGTTTATCAATTATCACTGAAACCATGTGAAATGTAAACATGTTTGTGATATTAACAAAGTCAGCCCCTGGTCCTTCTTCTGTTTGATTTTATTTAGTGAAATAAAATAGAGGATGAAAAACTATGGCGTTGCTATGTCAAAACTTCACAAAATGTAAAAGCAAGTTTCCCAACAGAAAGAGTATAGCCTAAAACATCACACAGATGCAATCTTCTGCAAACATATTTTAAAAAAAAACAATATATGAGCAACTTGACGTTCTCAAAATGGCATCTAATTCCATTAAAGACTAAACAACAAACACTCCAACAGTAAATATGAGCAGGAAGAGGCATAACAGAAGTGTTCAAATCCACTTACAGAATTCCAAACTGGTTTGTCTGTTCTGCAAAGGAAATGTAACCCGGTCAAATAGTTATATCACCGGAAAGTAGAAGAGGAAGTTAAGATAGTAGTGTATTAAAAAGATCATAAAAACAGACACTGTATGAATAACTATTGAGTTTATGTACAACTTGAACTAGCAGAGCAGACAGCCCAAATAAACAACAGAGGATAGCCATCTTCCAAACATAGCAATTTTGTGATATTATAATAGAGATTGAAAAGGCAAAAGTTATAAAATTGGTTGGAAAAAATTATGAGATCATTCTGGATGCTATAGGATTTGCCATATCTGTATCATTTCCACAGAGCTAGGAAATTTCAAAGGAAATCTACACGAGCACTATTTCTGTTACATGCTGCAAAAGGTAATTGAAATTTGGAAGTATATTGTGCACAAATCATATTCCAAAACCAATTCAATAACAATTTTATTAAGCGTGCCAAAGTGTGATATCAACTGCTGAACTGATTTTTCAAAAAAACGGCTCAGACCAGGCCAAATTGATATCCAACAAATTATTTCCATGGTTTCGCCGCCTATCAAGACGTGGCAATTTTCAAGAGATACATTTTAAACCTTGGCACGAATTTGACTTCTCAAACGCAATAAAAGAAACAATTTGGCAAATAATCTTAACTGATGAAAAAAAACAAGGCTATAAGGCTCAGTTGAACAAGATTCACAAGCCGGAGAGATGTCTATTTCACCGGTATCCAACATTTGATGATCAAAAGAACGAATAAAGACAATAACATCGAATATATCGTTCATCATCAAAGAGAGTGGAGACTTACTGGCCAGAGATGTTAGTACGAAAGGTCTGCTCACCCAACGATACACACGCTAACCATCTATCACTGAAATTCATCTCAGCCTATAAAACAGCATCTAAAATTCATTTAATGTTCCGAAAATTAGATAGTGAGAAGGAAAAAAAATAATAAAAAAAGATAGAGAAGATTACGGAGAGAAGAGTGAGCAAAGCGATCCCGGTGAAATGTTCGGCGGAGACAAGCTTAAAGCAGCCTTGAGCGGGCTTGGAACTCCGGCAGCGGTGGACTCGGCGTAGGCGTTGACGGAACCTTGACATCTTAGAGGAACCGGAGGAGGACTCATCATCGTCAGCAGACGCGGAAGATCTAGAGCTTGCATGCCCCATCTGCTATCGCTCTCCTCTCTCTTGTGTGCCGCAGAAACGGAAGCGAACGAAGAAGACGATCATAAATATCAGAAAGTAAATTGTCTTTTTGGAAACTTTCTTCTTCTTTTCTTCTTTTTTTTTTTTTGACAAAGGACGTGACAAAACTCGACTCCATCCGTGACCCGACGAACCGAAATCGACCAGATCAAAAATTTTAATTAAAGAAAAGCGCATATCTTGAACATGACCGCTTAAAACCGATTTACCAATCTGATCTAAAAACGACCGAATCTATGATACCCGAAGAGAATAATCTCATAACCTCTAATGAGGTTGAAGTGTTAGCCTCAAATCTTGCTAATACTTCAAATTAAATAAGAAACCTAATGATAGAAATAAATAAAACTAAATATGTACGTACAGTAAGATTTGAAGATATTTGTGAACCGAAAGCTTATTCCATTGATCAAACATGTTGAAGCTCAGATCATATTGCGGAAAGAGAGAATGTATATTGTGTATTCTGATGTAAAAAAAAAACTAAATGAATCAATACAATGAGGGATTGGTATTTATAGAGTTTGTCTAACAGATTCCTAACAAACTCTTAACAGTTGTTTAACACTCCCCTCAAGTGAGGAGTTAGAGTTTTGAAAAGCATTCACTACTTCTAACTTGCCCATATTGCTCACGTACTGCTCATATGAGATGGCCTTTGTGAAGACATCTGCTGGTAATTTCTTTGTAGGAATATATGCTAAAACAACTTCTTTCTTCAACACTTTGTCCCTCACTAAGTGACAATCTCCTTCAATGCGTTTAGTCCTCTCATTAAACACTGGATTCTTTGCTATATACATTGTTAATTAATTATCACATGAGAGACTGACTGGTTCAGAAAGCTGTATATTTGGATCATTCAACAGCTTAATTATCCAAGTGATTTCACAACATGTTGTAGCCATTGCCCTGTATTCTGATTCAGCTGATGACAGTGCTACATATGTTTGTTTCTTAGTTCTCCAAGAAATTAGAGAATTCCCTACCAGAATACAAAACCCTGTAAGAGATTTTCTGGTCATGGGACAACTCTGCCAGTCTGCATCACAGTATGCATGTACCTTAAGCTCAGATTTGCTTGACAGTAATAATCCTTTACTTGGGACCTATTTTAAGTATCTCAGAACATGTTTGGCTGCTCTCCAATGTTGATCCTTTGCTTTGTGCATAAACTGACTCAAAACTTGCACTGTATAACAGATATCAGGTCTAGTGATTGTTAGATAGATTAGTTTTCCAAGCAATCTCCTATATGCAATCTCATCCACTTCATCACTAGATCCCTTAACATCTAGCTTCTCCTTTGGATCAATAAGTGTGTTTACAGGCTTGGAATCAGACATTCCAGCTTCTTCAAGTAGTTCCAATGCATATTTTCTTTGATTTAAGAAAATACCATATGCATTTCTATCTACTTCAATTCCTAGAAAGTACCTCAATTCTCCAATGTCTTTCATCTAAAAATTCTTGTGAAGATGATCTTTGAGTTTCTCAATCTCCCTCGGATTATCTCCTGTGATTACATATCATCTACATAGACAAGTAGGGCAGTGAATGACTGATTTGTTTTCTTGACAAACAAAGAGTAGTCTGCCATAGACTGAATGTAGCCAGCTGATTTCACTACTTAAGAGAATTTAGCAAACCACTGTCTTGGCGCCTATTTGAGACCATACAGTGATTTATTCAGCTTGCACACACTCTTGCACTTACCTCCATAATTCTCCCCCTGAGTGCCTGGGAAAATTTAGATCAAAGTACACTAGTGGCAACTCCGTATACACTTCCTCTTCTAATTCACCATGCAAGAAAGCATTGGTTACATCCAATTGAGAGATGTGCCCGCCTTTAGCTGCTGCAACAAAGATCAATGTCCTTATAGAGGTCATTTAGCCACTAGTGCAAATGTCTCACTATAATCAATTCCTTCCAACTGTGGGAACCCCTTGCTACTAATCTTGCTTTGTATCTGTCAATGCTGCTATCAGACTTCAGTTTAATCTTGTATAACCATTTGCAAGTGACAATAGACTTATCAACAGGCCTGTCAACAATGTCCCATGTGTGATTTCTTTCCAGTGCTTCTAGCTCAGTGTTCATAGCTTGACACTAGTCAGGATGATGTAGAGCTTCTAGGACACTTTTTGGTCTAGCCAAGGAAGTAACATTGTTTATGAAGGCATGATAAAAAGGAGAGCAATTTTTGTAAGATACAAAGGCAGAAATAGGGTAAGGAGTGGACTTACTTGTCGAAGAGAGTGTTGTTGTTGTTCTCTTTTGAGATGTACACACATAATCTTTCATCCAGGTGGGTTGTTTGGATATTTGGGATGATTTTCTTGTGGTGGTAGGTTGAGGAGAGGTATTGGTAGTATCAGGGATATAATCAAAGGATGGTGGGATGGGTGATGGAGAATAATCAGCAAGGGAATCTGTCTGACGGTGAGGATTTAGAGAAGAGTGAGATAAGTTAGAAGTACAATGTATAGGTATGAAGTCATCATAAAGATGATTTTGAGTATTTTGTGACTGAGCTGAGTATTTTGAGATGTAGTTGAAGAGAGACTAGAATAAGGAAATATAGATTCATGAAAGATTACATCTCTAGTAACTTGGCATTTTTGTGTGACAAGATTATAGACTTTATACCCTTTAAAACCATAAGGATAACCAAGGAAGATGCAATGATTTGACCTTGGATCAAATTTCTTTCTTGAGGTAGTGACAATAGAGTTGTAGCAAAGACAACCAAATACTTTGAGAAGTTTATAGTTTGGTGGAGTACCATATAGAGTTTCATATGGTGAGAGATTTTTGAGAAGAGGTATGGGCAGTCTATTTAGAATATATGTGGCTGTCAAAACACAATCTCCCTAGAATTTGATGGGTAAAGAAGATTGAAATCTTAGGGCTTGAGCTACCTCTAGAATATGCCTATGTTTCCTTTTTACCCTCCCATTTTGTTGAGGTGTGGCAGTACAAGAACTTTCATGCTTTATCCCTTTAGATTTGAAAAAGATGATGGTTTTTGAATTAAAAAATTCAGTACCCTGGTCAGTTCTTACTATCGTAACATAGCCATTGAATTGTCTTTCAACAAGAAGAATGAATCCTGAAGAATTTGTTTGGTTTCAGTCTTGGATTTCATAAGATAGGCATAGACACTTCTTGTGTTATCATCACTATGGTGAGAAAGTATTTATGACCATCATATCTTGGAGTCTCATATGGGCCCTATAGATCAGAATGAATAAGATCAAAAGGTTTTGAAGCATGAGATGAGCTAGAATGGAAAAGATTTCTGGTTTGTTTGGCCATAGGACATATAGTGCACAAGTAATTTGCCTCTTTATTGGCATTGCCAAGATTATGAACAAGTTTCATTTTGGCTATAGGAGCATGTCCTAACCTCATATGCCACATTGCATGAGAGTCAATGTTACATTTCAGGTTTGGAACAAAAAGGGGCAACATACTAGAATTTATATATCATTTGAAATGTATTCATGCATCTTATCTTCCGGAACAAGGTAGGATAACCCTACAAACTCTTTACCAACAGCCATCACTCTCTTCCTTGAATGGTTCTGAACAAAAACTTTGTCATTAGAGATTATGACATGACAGGACAAATCATGGATTAATTTGCTGATGAAAATGAGATTGAATTTGAAGCCTGGAACATGAAAGGCATTTTGTAAGGCCAGGTGTGGTGAAAGATGTACATTGCTAGAATAGGTGCTTTTGTTAGAATTTCCATCAAGAAGATGAATCAAAGTGGGTTTTGACACAGGTGAAGGCGAATTAAGGAGAGAAAGATCACATGTAAGATGATTAGTGGCACCACTATCAAGAATCCACAGTTTACTGTTTTGAAATATGTTGCAGCATAGGAATTTACCTGTAAGATTGATATTGACAGCATTATCACCTTGTTGTTTCAAAAAGTGAAAGAAAGTAGTCATCATCTGTTGATTTTCAGTAGACATTTCTTTTGTCTTGTTGGGTTGTTCACTTTAAGCTAAATTGACCTTCTTGGATTTATTTGTACCCTTGCCTTTGTTTGATTGTTCATTAGCAGTTGCCTTTCCCTTTGGATGCCATGAAGGATACCCAAACTTTTCCCAACATCTTTCTGCCTTGTGATTTCCATTGCAATGAATGCATTTCTCAATCTATGACTTGTCAGCCATAAGAGACATTGCATCTGGAGTGACTTCAGCTTCAAATAGCTTTCTATTGAGTTCATCTTGCAGAAGTAGAGAATGAGCAACACTAGCAGTTGGCAGTGGAGATTGCAATAGAAATTGCCTTCGAACTGCACCATATTTTTCACTCAGGCCCATGAGAAATTTCATTAACTTGTCTTCTTGCTCATAACTATCGAGTCGTTTTTTAACTTGACACTCACATTTTCCACATGTGCATCTAATCGGAGCTTCAAGTCCTGTCAACTGTTGCCAGAGACCTTTCAGTTTGGTGAAGAAATTCAGTGATTGACATATTTTCTTGCTTGCAATCCTGTATTTCGTTCTTTATTTGAAAGATGAGAGGGCCATTTTTATGACCAAAGCTTTCTTCCAAATCTTGCCACATCTTTCTAGCAGAGTCAAATTCGTCAATTGTAGCATATATGTCCTTGGATACGGTATTGAAAATCCAAGAACATATCATATTATTGCTCCGATTCCACATGGCAGAATTCTCCATTGTTTCTTTCAATGTTCCTTCAACTATATCGATTTTATTCTTGACAGATACGTTCTTCATCATAGCTCGTTTCCACCTTCGATAGTTGTCACTAGTCAATTGGATGGAGGTAAGGATCATACCAGAGTTGTCAATGGGATGAATGAATAGCGGATTTTGCAAATCGACGATTGTGATGTGTTCAGACCTGTGATGCTCTTTGTCACCAGATCGGGTCATCGCTTGTGGTTCTTTCTTCGGTATTCGCCATTGAAGAACCAGAGAGTTGCCAAGAGATTTAGAGAATCGCTTCACAGGTTGAAGATGATAGCGAGAAGACTCAAAGATTGAGATAATATTATGAGAAAATAGGACTTTTAGATGATCAAGATGATCTTTTGGAGAGAAAATGAAATTTTGAGATGATCTGAGGAGTGCTCTAATATTATGTTGCAGTTCAGATCATATTGCAAAAAGAGAGAATGTATATTGTGTATTCTGATGTAGAAAAAAACTGAATCAATCAATACAATGAGAGATTGGTATTTATAGAGTTTGTCTAATAGATTCCTAACAAACTCTTAACAACTGTTTAACAAAACAATGTTTATATAGGCAAATACAACGAGATAAAATAATAAAATAATAACAAAAGATAAGCCCAATAATAACAACAGATAAGCCCAATGCTCTAAGAAATAAAAGCAATACTCTAACACCCCCCCAAGCGGGAGGTGGAGAAGAAACAACTCCAAGCTTGAATGGTAGAAACTTGCAGATGTATCTCCATTCCTTCATTGGTCTTTGTTTTGTTGGCGGTCTTTGTTTTGTTGGCGGGGCTTAGGATGCAGGTTGATTAGCCTCCTAGAGTAAATTTTGATTCCTAGGACGAACGTTGATTAACGTCCTAAAGTAAGATATGGGGCCCTAGGACGCAGGTAATGTAGCGTTCTAGGGTATGTTTCTTGGTCCTAGACGCAAGTAATTTAGCTTCCTAGAGTAAGTTTTTGGGCCTAGGACGCAGGTCTTTTAGTGTCCTAGGGTAAAGTTGGTTATAAAACTATATAATGAAAGAAAGTAAAAAATAATAAAATATTTTGCTAAAATGTATGCAAAAAGATATTTTAAAAAAGATAGGTAGCTTACATAAATTTTTAATAAAAAAGATCTATAAATAAAAATGCACAAAAAACGACATGTAGCTAAATACACAAAAAACGACATTGAGGTTAAGGACTTTTTGTTTAATATTAATATGTATAATAAATTTTAATATAAAAATATACATAACAATTAGTGGTTTATGTATTTCTATACTATTATCCATCTAATTATAAAATAAAGATATTTGATGTATTAGAAAAGTAATGTGAGTTAGATGAAAATATAATAGAAAAAGGTAAAATATAATAGAAGAATTTGTTAAATATATATAAAAATGCATCTTATAAAAAGTAAGATAGCTAGTTTACATAAATTTTAACATAATTAGTGTAATATTTATTATATATAAATAAATGATTATTATTATTATATACAAAATTTTAACTTTTTTATTCATACAAATTATTAATAAGTAAGTTTGGTAAGTAGTTATTATTATGTATTGTGTAATTTTATTATTTTAGTATGTAAGATGTCAATTATATATAGATATTTAGAAAAATCATAATTATATAAAGATGACATGTGACATCGAATATGTAAGAGAGTGACACGTGACAAGAATTGTTTTGACTTTAATAATATTATATAGATGAATTGTTGAATTGAGATCATCAAGAATTTACTCCCTTTGTTTTATATACATTGAGAAGTGATGTTAATTTTGAGAATTTAAATAGAGTCAGTCTATTGCGAGAGCATGTTGGTTTTATTGGATATGCTAAGTTGAACTTGGTTTTGGGAATGATACCTACCTTTTACATCAAGGAGTCCTAAGTATCATAGATTCATCGGTTTTTATACCTTTTTTGGATCTTCCACGAGAGTGTGGCTTGATCTAGATCACCCTTGTTTCTATTATTTTAACTGCTTTTTGCTAAAGCTTGGGAACCTCATGTCATACTGGAGGTGTAAATTTCTCTAGAAATTAATCAAAATGTTGATGCAAGCTTAATTAGCTGCCGGAAATATTAGTGATTGACAACTAACTATGATTCCACAAACAGTTATTGCTATGGTCCATCTAAAGGAGGAGTTGTAAACACAAAGTAAAGAGAAGAAAGTTCTGGAAGCGAGAGGTGATGAAGCTCGACATGATTCAATTTGATTTTTAGTTTGAAGTAGTTTGGACACTTAGTAATATTGCATCTTTGTTTTCAATGCTTAATCTAATCTTCTAGCCGTCTTTTTTCTTTTTCTCATAGGCCTTCTGGCCCGCTTTGGTGATGAAAAAATGGTTGAACATGAAGCGCCTAGGGTGCATGATTTCAGTGAGGATGACTTTGATACTGAGATTGAGAGTGAATACGATGGTATCTTATTAATGTGATTTACTTAGTACATTCATGTAAACGTTCATTTTGCTTCTGTTATGCCTTAGTTTTCCCTCCTCCTTTTACAGTGAAGACGATGGTATCGTCCATGTTCACATGCCATATTAGATCGTATATTTTGTTTTTAAACTCTTAGAACCTAGAGCCATGTTGTTTTTACTGATCAACTTATATTTGCTGTTACTATTTTTTAGCCTTTCTTGTGCATTCTTGATGATAGTATTTTCCCTTTCATGTTCAGATGTTTATTCTAGAGGCTACCAACTGAGACACAAAAGAGGAAAATTTGAGATTATCCGTGTCAACATACCTCCCCACCATAGTGTAAGGGAGCTCAAGGCACTTGACTTTAATCTATTGGCATGTCGCTCTACTGAGGTTAGTTATTGCTTTTCATTTGTTTTATTTGATTTGTCTACTTGTTTGTTGAAGAACGGTGTGTAAATTTATCTTGCTAAATGTACTTATTATGTTGTATATGAGGTTGACTTGTATCTCTTATATAATTAGCTGCCTTATTTTGGTATACAAAAATCTGAAAACAAGATTTGTTTATGCCGAACTCATTATCAAATTTCAAATACTTAAACTTGGCATCCGATGAGTTCTCTGGGGTTTTTTATGATGAGCTGAAATGTGGAATTGAGGCTGGATTTGTGGACTTTTATAACAACAAATTGATTGGTGAACTGCCCTCTTGCTTAGAAACAACTTTGGCTAAAAGAATCGTCAAATACGGCAGGAATTGCTTGTTTGTTGGTGTACAAAACCAACACTAAAGATCAACATGTATGATGCAAGGGTTAGTTTATCAGTGCTTGTTTAAAGAAGAAAAGATTGGGGAGGTATGAAGTTGATAGATGAAGCGTTTCTCATTTTTGAGTCAATGACATTCTCATCTACAACAATGAAAATTGAGGACTGCTTGTTTGAGATTGTTGGATCTGTAAAGCAGAATCTTGTCTTGAAGAATGCTCTGTTTGCTTAGGTTGTTGATGAATGATTGAGTGGTTTAAGCTTTGGAAAAATTCTGATACTTGCTAGACAAATTTAACACAGATTGTACTTTGTTATAGAAAAAAATCATAGTTAGTATAATAGTTATGAAGCACCATTACAGGTGGAGAAGTTAAATAGAAATGCCATGAGTCGTTAACAACATTCCTTTTAAGGATACATAAACCTCCAAGTGTAATAATCCAGAGGCGACCAACATTCTTCTTAAATCCAAGATTCAGCAAAGTTATACTATAGTGACGGAAACACCACCAAGACAACAAAACCGGATACGACTAGAGAGGGGTCACAAAAATAGGCATTGTAGACATACCAACAGTAGCAAATGGTAGAGAGATTCAACTTAGACTAGCAACAACTTTCAAGGGTAAGGTGTTATTGATTTGGTAAGAAAACCTAATCTCAAAGCAATTGTTGGCTTTATGGATGAACTGGAATTCTTCAAACACGAATCGCCATTCCTTGATTAGCTTCATTCTGATTTTGGCAAACACGAAAGGTTCACCGAAGACTCTTCCGATAAGGGATATTTCTTTCATCTTGAAAGCATTGTTCCGGACTTTATTGAGTTGTATTATGTACTCCTCTATTTCCAAAACATTCTCTTCATCATTATAATCAGATTAATCTTGGGTTTCAATGTAGAGCTAGGTAAGTATTCCAAGGTCTAACACAAGGACTATGGTGAATTTGTTTTATACTTTGATCAAGGAATTGTAAAGATCTAAAATAAGAAATGAGGGCGAGGAAGAAATGTCAGAACATCCATTTTAGTTGGGGTTTTTTTTGTTGCTTGTTTGATCAAGGGTCAATTTAAAACTTAGACAAGTGAAACAATAAAAAACACAAAGCAAATAAGGTAATAATAATTTGTGAAAAAAGGGATTCCATGGTTTAAAGATCGTTGGCTATGACAATAGAATCAAGTTAACTCATAGATGGTTTGGTTTGATTGCTAGATGGTGAGATGCTTCATCAATTGGATTTATCACTTGGGAGGTCTCAAAATCCTCTAGTTCCAATCATACTACCTACTACAAGGTAATATGGATGGAATTCAACATAAATTGATTTCTCTACCTAAGGATTAATCCAACCTTTACCGGGTAAGTCTCGGATTTAGCCTAGCTCAAGAAGTAAAACAACACATCTCATCCAATGGAGAATTTTTCACCTCTATTACCTAGTGTTCATCATCATCAATATCCTAGAAAGAAAATTATCGGATAAGTATCTAATCTAACTTGGTTTGCTAGTCTAGATAAACCATAGCCTAGATTCAGCTCAATCAATACAAGGTTTTTAACAATCTATCAACCAAATTTAACATGCAAAGTTAATCAATCATCATCCATGCTACAACCACACCTCTTTTCACACTAGAATCAATATAAATCTAGCCAACAATATGCATAATGTAATCAGAAAGTGAAGGGGGAAGAACACACTTACAATCCATAATATTAACATGCAAGGGAAAACAAAATCTAAGTTCGGCTAAGAGTCCTCTCGAATGGTTTAAAAGGTCTTATTTATACTAGGGGTCTAAAAGGCAAGGGTCAGGGATGATGAAAAGGTACTGAAAATGTGTCTGGAAGAATCTCGGCCCTATGTGTTGTCAATCTCGGGCCAATATATGTGCAATATCGGGGTCAAGATTCAAGAGTTGTTTGTGTTGATCTTTAGCTAATGTAAATCTCAGCCTTCATGTCCAAAATCTCGGCCTGAGATAGGTAACGAGACTACTCTTGACATGGGACATCTCGGCAGCAATTAATCTTGAAACCCTATCTCAGCCGAGATTGCCTTCTGCTCAGCCGAGATTTCTAAGGAATCAAAATTTGCTCCTTTTCTCGATATCTTGCCTTGCCTCCTTACTTGTGGGATTTTCCTTGGCCTTCTTATGTGTCCCGCCCGAGCTCTCATCATGCTCCACTCTGAGGCTTGATCCTCAAATGTTGTTGTTTAGGCCCAAGTTTCACCGTTTGTGACCTAAAAAACTAACCAAAATGTGTGTATACATCTTTACTTGCAAAGTAAACAATATCACGTGTAAATGACACAAACTTAGGGTTATTCGGGACAAACTAAATGGAAATATACCAAAATGCATGCCTAAACTATGGTACAAATCATGTTATCAAATACCGCATACTTGCTTTGTGTAATATCCGGAATTTTTATTCCGTTTGATTCTATAGCAAACCGGATTTCGATCTGTTGATCTTTCTCTGTCTACCTAGTCGTACACACTATCTCAAATTTTCATCATTTTATGTAACCTCACTTCACATAAAATGATAGAATTTTATATCTAACCCTAATCTATCAAACCCTAGTTTATATCATGACATATCCTTGACAAAGTCATGACGTCCTTTTGACGAGACCATGACGAGATTTGACGAGACCAAGACGAGATCATGACAAGGTCATGCATGGGCTTGGCAAGGCCATGACAAGTTTTGACAAGGCCTTGACAACATCAGCCCACTCTTATTCTTAACTTGTTTGCAGCCCATGTTTCTTGTTGGATTTACATGCCAACCCTTTGCTTCTCACTTGTTTGCACGGATCGGAGCAGCCCAGGAGGCCCAACTGGACGTGGCCCAAAGTACTCCTCTCTTGTGTGCTGGCCAGTGACGTGCAGCGGCCTTGAAGAAGAGGCAAACCGTCGACCCTCTCTCCCCCCATCTCCATGTAATGGCCAAGAATCACGCTGAGAATCATCCCACGCTGATCTCCTTCCCCTTTCAGTCACGTCTGGCTTCTGTCCAGATTCACGGAAGCAACCCTTCCCTTTCGTTTTTGCGTCGACGTACAGACTCTCAGCAGCCGACTCCATTGAACGATCCCTCTCACACAGATCAAGCTGCCGTCGTCTTCTGCATCTCGCACAGAAGGCTCCTCCTTTGTGCACTCGGACGCTAGGAACAGAAGCGCCGGACCACACCTTGCCCTCCTTCACGATGCGGTTGGTGAGTAGGAACCCTTCCCCTTATCTACACACCTCATTTGATTGCTCCCTCTTGGATCTAAACGTGCTGCCTGGACCTTCTTATCTACAGAAACACGCCCAAGTCTACGTAGCTGCAGCGATCTTCTGCCTCCCTCCTACACAAGAGAGACTCCTCCCTCCGCTAGACATACGACAAACCAAGAGGTGAGCCTATCTGTCTTCTTCCAGTCCCCTCACCTGAGTCACTGTGTTGATGCCTACGTGATGTAGGAGATAAGGACCTACGTCTGGATCGATCACACAACTAGAAGCGCCACCATCTCGAGCCTCATGTGCAGCCACTCTCTCGCGAGCCCTATAGGAACCAGGTGAGAGTTTTAAGCCTTCATTCTCCCTCCATAGCTGTGTGTACAGAAGATGTCTAAACCTTGAGTTATGCCCACCTCAGGAATCGAACTTGGGAGCTCTAGCCTTCCTGGACCTTGGCCTTAGATGCTGCAGGTGAGTCTCGAAACTAAGACCTTCTGCACTCTTAGTTTTGAATGTCCAGATACAGTGTTGAGCAAGCATGTTTGAACCTCTTTTTCGATATCTTAGACACGAAATCTACCTTTCAATTTTTAGTATGTTATAGGCTAATATGCATAGAATGATGTATCAAAATTTGGGACTTATCCAACGGTGAGATTTAGAGTTATAGAGGCTCAAAGTTGACTGGTTGTGTAGTTAGAAAATATACTCTAAATAGGCTAAGTATAGAATGTGAGTTGGGAACCAACTTTGGAGATTTTTGTAGAGATGGTTGTTAGGAATTTTGGAGAGATCTTTGCTCCTATGGTTAGTATGTATATCATAGATGACCTAGAGAATTATTCCGGAATTTTTACATTTTTCATCGGGCTTCATATCTGGAGGCAAAGTTGGACCCTAGTGACCTTTTTAGAAGGTTAAAGAAAACATGTAATGTTCTAGCCTTGACCTAAACTCAACTTTAAGAGTTATAATATGATAGTTAGTCTCAAGTAAGAATTTAAGTACATATTACGAGATTTTTTAGAAGATTCGGGTCCAAGGGTAAAATGGTCATTTTACCTTAGATGTGTATGTTAGTATTTTCTCTTCTGATAGGATCTTACATCTTAGATGTCCTAGACTTCTAAGTATATGGAAAATATGTTGATCCACTTGCCTTCTTTGACAGGCAACCGAGTTTCTACAGTTACAAATTGAGTTGTGATTAAGAGAGTCGAGATTTGATTCAGGTAAGTCCTTTGGGCTTACTTAGCTAGGTTCTAGATATGGGTGGATAATGATAGTAGTGTGTGAATGATATGTTTATAGTTGTACTTAGTAGTAATTATCTACCGACCTATACATTGGCCTAAGAGTAACGGACGGTGACATTTTGCTCAGTTAGCCTAAGGGCGCTGGGGGTTTCTTTAGGGACTAGTCCACACTCGGTTTGTAGTGATGCTACCGGCGGAGGTAAGCTAGACCTACACCCAGTTGGATAAGGAATGGAGGCGAGAACTCTTAAGATTTCTCGTGCCACAACTGTAAAATAGAATAAGGCGAATCACGAAATTAACAAATAATAACCGGTTTGTGTGCCAGCATGATGATTGTTTATGTTATCTTGAGTGTGTTTGTTCTATTCTTATTCTGCTTATATCTGGATAGTTAGCTAACAGTTGTATTTGTTGTTTAGACATATTGTAGGTTAGAGCAGATGCCGAGTGATCCGGATGGTAGTGGTCAGCCGGGGTGTCATACTTCATAGGATGGGTTGTAGTCCTTTCTTTATGTTGGTCCTTCGATTATGACTTTTTCATATTCTTAGATTGTGAGACATTGTTATTTCCGGCTGTTAGTATTTCTGGTCACATTCATGACTTTGTTAAACATACTTTATGATTTCTGGTTTTTCCTTATCTGTGCCTTGTTGTAAGATCGAGTTAAGTTGTTGTCAAACTAAGGTCGAGATCCATTGTGAGGTCCTAACCAGTAGCTCCCCGAGTTCTGAAAACTTGGGGTGCTACACTCTGGCTTGTCCCCAAGCAAGAGCTAAACCTAAGACGTAGGATGACATGATTTATGCATGTGAAAACAAAGGGAAAAGACAAAATATTTTTCTTAGTGCTTCTAGTCATAGATTACCCTCACATTGTTGTTTTCGTAGCCAAGGAGATATTTATTTAAGGTGAAATAAAGTTGGCACGAAAAGGATAACCACACATTGTATTGGAATTCATGTTTTATCAAATCAAGTTCAAGGTGTCTAAGCTTATCATGAGGAATTCAAATTTAGACTACTAAGTCAACCACATGTGCACATAGGTCCTAAGGTCTTAGCAAGAAGAAGGGCCGAGAAACGTAATATAGGTAGGATGATCTTAGATAACGTGATGTTAATCCGGGAATAAGAGAGCTACACATTTAGAATTCCGCTCAACATCCACCTTTTTCTTATTTGCTCAAGAGATTTTCTCTTTTTTTGGAGGAAAAATTATTGGTATACAATAGCCGAAACCTTGGCGATTAGCTAGCCTTATGGGTTTTCTAAGGGGCCTCACACCGGATGCACATATCACTCCCTCTTTGGGACACTAGTTAATCCGACTTTGGCAAATTTACAAACATCCGATTATGTGAATGCACCAAGTTACTCATATGCATAGCCAATGTCCAAATTCACTATTTTTTCAACATTTTCATCACATTTATTTTTCTTCCTTCTTTTTCTTTCTTTTCTTCAAATTCCTTGATATCCTTCACCCCATATTTGTATTCAACAAATCACTCAAACCAACACATATCCTAATTCCCGGATCGGTTAAAAGAGGCCATATTTTTGAATGTTTGAGAGGATAAATGCATGATCAAGATAAGGAAATAGAATGAATTCGAATTCCTTAATCTTTTCTATGCAATGTGCAAAAACTTGTAATATAATTTCGAAAATCATTACACAATTAAGCCTAATGTTACGCTAGAGTTGAGTGCGAGATAAATCTGAGGCAAGGGTGCCAAGAACTTGTTCGCCCAAAACATGCACACAAAAAGTCTTAAATTTATAACTCGATCTAATCTCCTAACTCCTAGCAAACCCACAATGTATGGGTCGTTTCGTAACAAGAAAAGTATTCCGAGGTCGAACACAAGGACTAACGTGAAACTAAATCATTCAATGATCATGGGTAGTGCAAATCTAGACTAAGATGAGAGAAAGGAATAAGGAAATGAAAATCACAATATTTTTGGTTTGTTTTGTGGTGATCAAACAAAGATCACAAGATATGCAAACAAGCAAACAAATAATACACAAACCAAGATAGGTGATAAGTGTAAGAAATGCGGATTCTATAGATCAAGATTTTCAGTTATGACATTGGACTCAAACTTCTAATCATCGAAGGATAAGTTGCGGTTGTTCGGGAAAGGGCGCTTCTCTAATGGGAACAACTACCGAGTAAGTCTCATGCTCCACTAGTCTAAAACCAAATTCCTTTTACCGGGTAAGTCTCAAGGAGCCAAGGTCGAGAATTCTACACAAACCGGGCCACTACCTAAGGGTCAAACCCCTCCTTACCGGGTAAGTCTTAGAAAAGGTAAGTCTTAAGCAACGATCCTAGCACACTCAATCCAATAACGGCTTTTTTGGATCAGTATTACCTAGAGTTCATCATCTTCTATACCTTAGAGCGGAAATTACTGGGTAACTCTCATTCCTCAATTAGTTTGCTAACATAGGTCACCCTAGCTAGATTGAGCTCAACAAACACTAGGATTTCAACAAATCTACATCCTTGTAACACCCCAAATCCACGGGACTTGGAAGGTCACGTTGGGCTAGGATATCACAATGGATCCTGACCCTAGCTTGACAACAAGTTCACTGGATCTTACAACAAGACACATGTAGATTAACACCAAATACATAGAAGTTGTATATGATACATAAAAAGAGTTTACAAACTCAGAGCCGAGTACAAAATATCAAACCACAATATCTGATACAAAAGATCTCATATCCCGCGCATCCTAATGTACAGAAGTCCTTGGCTGGCCACATCATCTGTCTCACCCTGCAGTCTTCCTAACCTACAGATCATCTACAACACGGTATGAAACCATTAACTACAACAATGAAAAGCATGAAGGTAATAGCACAACCACACATCAAAATCTCATACATGCAATGCCACACACATTCATTTATTATCTTTCATTACGTTATTCCATTACTAATTCAACTTCTTTTGTAACACGAGGAACCTAAAGAACCTCGTCCCTTTCCCCGTTAACACAGGGGTTTGCATTGGGGGTGATCGTCACTCGTCCCTCCCTGTGTTACTGGCTTCCAGGTACCTCCTCCTAACCAGCAGGCGGAGACCGGTGGTTACCGCCCGTTATAATACACTTGGGCCAAATAAATGTAATAAATGGTCATCCTAGTCCGGTTTAGGTTATAAATGCACAATCATATGAACACACACAACCATCACAATCATACAATCCACAACTACACGCTAAGTAAGTCCTATGGACTTACCTGATATACTCGTAACCTGTACCACGTCACAGGTTCCCCTTGGGGAAGTAATCAACGCCTACAATAGCAAGGCATACACAATCACATACTGCAAAGGTTAGGAGACTCGTCTCACTAACCACAACCAACCTATATCTCAAATCTAAACCTCAGATCCTCAACACATTCATAAATGCCTAAGGCATATCCTCAACATAACATCTCATCAAAATCGTACACATACTAAACCTTAAAGCCATAACCGATATCCATAACATCATCATGATCCTCAACTCATTCTGACACCTAGCATGCATCTAATCAGTATTCCTCAATCTCAAATTTAATCCTAATTTAATTAATTAACCTTTAATTAATTAATTAAATTTTACTAGAATAACGTTTTGCCCGCAGACCATTTCTAAACCACCTGTCATCAGATTTCATCAAACAAACAACCCACAAACACCAGAATAATATAATGATCATAATGGAATTTCTAATTATCTATTTTGAAAAGCCTAAGAGCAAATTTAGGCCAAATCGCAGTATGGAAAACGTATAAATTCATAACTTATTGTTACTAACCCGATTGACGATCTGAAAGAAGATTCGGAATCACAAAGACGCTGGCTACGCATGTACAACATCAAATTCACCGGAATCTGAGCGACGGAACTGTCCTAGTGACATATATGCTCGACCAGGTCCTTATCTGCTCGGAAATGTAGAAACTTGGTACCAATATGAAGAGAATGAAGAGAGAAATCCATAAACTCAAACGGAATTGAAATCGGATTAGAAACGGAGAGTAGATCTGAGTTTGAAGTTTGAGAGAAATCAGAGCTTTTATGAGGAAACGTGAAAGGAAATGAATTAATAAACGATTTTCCGCTATTTGTGGTGAAGTCGATAATTATCTTTTAGTGAAGTCAATAATTATCCTTTAACCGATCCAATGGCGGGTTGAACCCCCTTCTCCAAACTTCTCGAAATTGGAACAATAAATCTTGAATATTGTAGGGATAATTATTCCACAATTGCCTTGGAAACCGTGTATTCCTAAGCCGTTTTTCTTAGCCGTTAAGAAAAACAAAATAGCAACTCTTTTGGCCGTTTTGCCTTTCCATGTTATTTCATATCTAGGACATGTCTGATGTCCTGATCATTTCTTTCAACTGCATTTTTATTAATTGGAGCTCCCAAATGCTCCAAATAATACCGGAGGATAAAAATAATTACCCGAGGGAAAAAGTGAAAATTTCACCATAAGCCCAAAATTACGCCAGGAACATAACGGTGGGACTTTACTCAACACTTACGCAATCTTCGCGAGTTATATGTCAATTACTATCACTGATTAAGTTAATCAACATTCATTAGAATTCGGAAATCCTAGCTATTCATCACACACCCCTTAAAAAAAAGTTTCGTCCCGAAACTTGAACAATTCTCAAATCCTCTCGGACCCATACGCCGAGGTATAGACACTCTCTCTATCGGAGGTATCACATCTCCGTTCAAATGTATCAACCTATAACACTCTATAACCTCAAAACACAACATGGAGGAATCACACACTCCAGCAACAAGATCATAACGCTGTCCAAAGGCATAGAGGAAAAATCATCTCTAGCCAACTACTAACCACTTCACAAGGCATGGAGGAAAGCCGTCTCCAACCAATCGTACTCGTAATACAACTATGTGGAGGAAAACCGTCTCCACTCACACTATGTCCATCAATAATAACATGGAGGAAAGAACCATGTCCAACTAATCCTAAACATATTACAATAGCATGGAGGAAAGAACCATCTCCAACTATACCTATATCGTGCTAGACAACAAGATCTAACAGACCAGATGCACATTTCAAAGCTAGCACGAAAACACATCATATCACATAAGCACATAGCATACAAGCACTCACCAAAAAGGCACTAAGATCTACTCGTGGATCCTACGGGTGCCTCTAACTCCGCATAGAACTCTGGATAGTTCCTCTGGATACTATCCTTTGTCTCCCAGGTAGCCTCATCCGGTCCTCGTCTCGACCACTGTATCCTCATCATAGGAATATCCTTAGAATGCAGGCGTCTCACACCTCTCTTTCTAGAACTGCAAAAGGTTGTTCTGCAAAAGTATGGTCCGGCTCAACCACTAGATCATCATAACTCACAATGTGCCTCAAGTCTGGTATGTACTCCCACAGCTGAGACACATGAAACATAGGGTAAACACCCTCTATCTTCGGTGGAAAAGACAATATGTGCACTGCTCTCCCAACTCTATCCAGTATCTCGAAAGGACTGACATATCGGAGACTCAGCTTCCCCTTTATGCCATAACGTCTGACGCCTCGCGTCAGAGTTACTCTCAACCAGACATGAGCTCCTACCCTAAACTCTAGAGGTCGATGCCTCCTATCTGCATACAAGTTCTGGCGACTCTGTGCAACCAGCATCCTCTCTTTGATCAGCGTTACTCGAGCCATATCATCCTGAATCTGTTCTGACGCTATCCCATTGGTACTACTAGGCTCCTCCCAGCATAAAGGTGTATGTCACCTATGTCTACACAACGCCTCATAGGGACCATCCCTGTAGATGCATACCAACGGTCGTGGTATAAGGACTCAACGAGTTGGAGATAAACACATCGTCCCTGTTCCCAATCCATCCCACAAGCTCACAACATGTCCTCTACAGTCTGGAGGGTTCTCTCAGACTGACCGTCTGTCGGAGGTAAAACTCAATCATGATATGTGGACGCGTTCCCCAAGCAGTCTGAATCTGCTATCAAAACCTCAAAGTAAACCGTCTACTACAATCATAGTCGATCGTCCTCAGTACACTTATGGAGTCCCACCATCTGTTTAGTGTACTCCTTTGTTACTTCATTCACTAGCCACGTCTCTTTATTGAGATGGAACGTGTCGCCTTCGTAAATCTGTTACTAATAATCTCGAAAACACCAAAACTCTTACTGGGTCTCAATCCCATCACAAGTCCACAGAAAAATCCTCTCACTTCCCCTACAACACTAGTAGTGAATGAACTTATCACCAGGTCAGTGACACTTTAACCTGATTTACTACTTCGTGGTACCTCTTATTCGTTCATGGATGTACTAAAGAAGGTGTACTATGAGTGTACTGTAATCTTCTCCACTCGATTCCGCATAAGGGGTTCTACTAACGCAGTTGCGGCGCCTCATACTCCTTCTGTTCCATTAAAGGGTTGTGGTGCCTCGCCATGAGGCATCCTTCCATCAAGTTCCCTCAGGGTCAGGCAGGTCCCTTGTTTTTGTTGGACCTCATCCAATAAACCAGGTAAAATCCTTAAACATGAAACTAACGTCCTTATCAGCAGTTGTAGGTCTAACTCTAACCAAGCTAGATGATTTTGAAACCGAGACTGTACAACATTAAGACCTTCTGTACATACTATCCCAAAACATTTGTACTCGCTTTAAAACCAAAATCCTTTAAAAAGTCAGACCCCATGTGGGTTCTGTTTATTTATCCACTCTACCTTTATTGCAGATAGCAAGTGTCATTGTTGTCAACCTAAGGCTCCGATACCAACTCTGTAACAACCCAAATCCACGGGACTTGGAGTGTCACATTGGGCTAGGATCTCACAATGGATCTTGACTCTACCTTGACAACAAGTTCACTAGATCTTACAACAAGGCACATGTAGATTAAAACCAAATACATAAAAGCTGTATATGATACATCAAAAGAGTTTACAAACTTAGAGCCGAGTACAAAACATCAAACCACAACATCTGATACAAAAGATCCCATATCCCGTGCATCGTAATGTACAAAAGTCCTCGGCTGGCCACACCATCTATCTTACCCTGCTGTCTTCCTAATCTGCAGATCATCTACAACACGGTATGAAACCGTTAACTAGAGCAATGAAAAGCATGAAGGTAATAGCACAACCACACATCAACATCTCATACATGCAATGCCACACATCAACATCTCAACATCTGATACCAACTCTGTCACACAGGTATTGTCTTCAAATCTTGGAACTTGAACTCCCAAATGCTCCAAATAATACCCGAGGGTAAAAATAATTACCCGGGGAAAAAGTGAAAATTTCACCATAAGCCCAAAATTACGCCAGGAACATAACGGCGGGACTTATACTCAATACTTACGAAATCTTCGCGAGTTATATGTCAATTACTATCACGGATTAAGTTAATCAACATTAATTAGAATTCGAAAATCCTAGCTATTACATCACACACCCCTTAAGAAAAAGTTTCATCCCGAAACTTTAACAATTCTCAAATCCTCTCGGACCCATACGCCGAGGTATAAACACTCTCTCTATCGGAGGTATCACATCTCCGTTCAAACGTATCAACCTATAACACTCTATAACCTCAAAACACAGCAAGGAGGAATCACCAACTCCAGGAACAAGATCATAACGCTATCCAAAGGAGAGGAAAAAATCATCTCTAGCCAGCTACTAACCACGTCACAAGGCATGGAGAAAAGCCGTCTCCAGCCAATCGTACTCGTAACACAACTATGTGGAGGAAAACCGTCTCCACTCACACTATGTCCATCAATAATAGCATGGAGGAAAGAACCATCTCCAGCTAATCCTAAAATTATTACAATAGCATGGAGGAAAGAACCATCTCCAACTATACCTATATCGTGCTAGACAACAAGATCTAACAGACCAGATGCACATATCAAAGCTAGCACGAAAACATATCATATCACATAAGCACATAGCATACAAGCACTTACCAAAAAGGCACTAAGATCTACTCGTGGATCCTACGGGTGCCTCTAACTCCGCATAGAACTCTGGATAGTTCCTCTGGATACTATCCTCTGTCTCCCAGGTAGCCTCATCCGGTCCTCGTCTCAACCACTGTATCCTCATCATAGGAATACCCTTCGAATGCAGGCGTCTCACACATCTCTTTCTAGAACTGCAAAAGGTTGTTCTGCAAAAGTGTGGTCCGGCTCAACCACTACATCATCATAACTCACAATGTGCCTCAAGTCTGGTATGTACTCCCTCAGCTGAGACACATGAAACATAGGGTGAACACCCTCTAACTTCGGTGACAAAGCCAATCTGTGCACTGCTCTCCCAACTCTATCCAGTATCTCGAAAGGACTGACATATCGGAGACTCAACTTCCCCTTTATGCCATAACGTCTGACGCCTCGCGTCAGAGTTACTCTCAACCAGACATGAGCTCCTACCCTGAACTCTAGAGGTCGACGCCTCCTATCTGCATATAACTTCTGGCGACTCTGTGCAACCAGCATCCTCTCTCTGATCAGCGTTACTCGAGCCATATCATCCTGAATCTGTTTTGACGCTATCCCACTGGTACTACTAGGCTCCTCCCAGCATAAAGGTGTATGACACCTATGTCTACACAATGCCTCATAGGGACCATCCCTATAGATGCATACCAACGGTCGTGGTATAAGGACTCAACGAGTGGGAGATAAACAGACCGTCCCTGTTCCCAATCCATCCCACAAGCTCACAACATGATCTCTACGGTCTGGAGGGTTCTCTCAGACTGACCGTCTATCTGAGGTAAAATTCAATCATGATATGTGGACGCGTTCCCCAAGTAGTCTGAATCTGCTATCAAAACCTCAAAGTAAACCGTCTACTACAATCATAGTTGATCGTCCTTGGTACACTTATATAGTCCCACCATCTGTCTAGTGTACTCCTTTGTTACTTCATTCACTGGCCACGTCTCTCTGTAGAGATGGAACGTGTCGCCTTCGTAAATTTGTTACTAATAATCTGGATAACACCAAAATTCTTACTGGGTCTCAATCCCATCACAAGTCCACAGAAAAATCCTCTCACTGCCACTACAACACTGGTAGTGGATGAGCTCATCTCTAGGCCAATTACACTTTAACCTGATTTACTACTTCGTGGTACCTCTTATTCGTACATGGATGTACTAAAGAAGGTGTACTATGAGTGTACTGTAATCTTCTCCACTCGACACCGCATAAGAGGTTATACTGACGCAGTTGCGGCGCCTCATACTCCTTCTATTCCATTAAAGAACTGTGGTGCCTCGCCATGAGGCATCCTTCCATCAAGTTCCCTCAGGGTCAGGCAAGTCCCCTCTTTTTTTGGACCTCATCCATCAAACTAGGTAAAATCCCTAAACATGAAACTAACGTCCTTATCAGCAGTTGTAGGTCCAACTCTAACCAAGCTAGATCATTTTGAAGCCGAGACTGTACAACAATTCCAATAATCGCCTTCTCTCGAGGCGTCTTCTTATTCAAGGCATCAGTGACCACATTCTCCTTGCCTTAATGGTACAAATCTCAAGGTCAGCGTCCTTGTTCAACTCAAACCATCGACTCTGGCAGTTATTCAACCTTTATTGCATAAAAATATGCTTCAACCTTTATTGCATAAAAATATGCTTCAACCTCCTATGATCTGTGAAACCATCGACGCTGGCAGTTCTCCTCATACGTTCTCAGCACCGTAGTCACCTGATTCCCAAAATCTTCTGATTATCACCGAATCGAAGCAGAGGTCAAATGCTTCCTCTACTCTTCAGAGCTTCGACATACTACTTCAACCACACAATTATGGTGGTCTTCCTCAAAAGACTCGTAAATGGATGCACAATCACATAGAATCCTTCCTCAAAGCGTTGGTAGCAATCGGCTGGGCCGAGAACTACGCATTCCCTTAACGTTCATCAATATCATCCATAAGACTTCATACTTACTCCTCGTCAAATCAATCATGATCCTACTGGTGGAATAACATGACCTTGAAGGTTACTTATGGAATCTCAATTCACATTTAGGGAGCATAGCACACTGGCTTCTATCCCTCGGATTCTGCAAAACCGTCCTCAAATAACCGGTATGTTCCTCTCCGTTATGAGAGTACACCAAACATCATCAATAAGGTCTACCACCAACTGATCAAGGAAGTAGATGAAGACACTGCTCATCAACTCCTATAACGACTACTAGGACGTTTCTCAACTCAGATGACAACACTACAACTCGTAATGTCCATAACGGGTATGTAATGCTGTCCTATATCCACGCTGCTCTCTCATCCTTAGCTGATGATATCCTAAGCATACGAAAATCTTAAAAACACAATTGCTTCTCTTAGTTGATCCAACAAGTCGTCCATACGTAGCAATGAACGTGCTAAAGCGAACGGAGCCCGTCTCAAACCACTCTTCAAATTGCTTCTTCAATTTCTAAAAACTAAACAAGCCATATACCTCATAGGCCTTCTCCCAACCAGTCTCGTACCATACTTCAACACAATATTAAAGTCCTCATTCCGCTGAGGCGATAGATTAGACGGTTCAGTAACACGTCTATAAGATCATATACCACTGGAATACTCTTCAGCGTGGAACTATCTCTTTCCTTCATGGCACAATATTAAAAAAACATCACCCTCTGGTGTTATCAACCTCACAGCTCATACGACACTAAAGACAACTCACCTCCTCAAAGGTCATAACCTCAGAAAACCTCTACTTAGTCGATCTCAGTAGAGACTATAATAGTCCTCCTACTACTATCTAAACCAACATGATATCTATTCGTCCACCATACACATAAAGACCTTCTCATGCACCTAAGGCATGACAAAGAAGTATTCAAGCCATACACAAGTCCCTGAACAAAGGGAACAACCACATATCTCGCGGGTACCTAAGACCCGTAACTCGTAATCCTATAAAGGAAGATCTATCTTCTACTTTATCCACAGTTAACTATTAACACATGCATCGAAAGACAAGAGGTGCATAGAACTCACAACAAACAAAACTCCACTAGGTAAACCATTAAAAAGAATGGTACCTGTAAGAGCTAACGCCCGAAGCTCTACTGCATATCATTACTCAATCTCAGACCTATGCTCCTAGGTATCACTGAGGTCATCGCCATAGCCTCCACTTCCACTCTTTCTGCATCGGAAAGAGGAAGGTCTTGATGAGAAGAAACACTACCTTGCTGACAGAAAGGGGCCAGATGGCCTAGTTCACCACAGGTGAAGCAAGCTAACGGTGCCATGGGGCACTCAAAGCGCACATTATCTAGATAACCACAGTTGAGACATATACGTCCCATCCCTGCCACTAGTACATGTGGCTCCTCTACACTGCCCAGCTCAAAGGCTCTACCCTGAGTTCGTCTAGTGTCCGTGGTACTCCTACCACGACCCTTACCCCTACTCAGTCTAGGAACGGATCCCTGAGTTGAAGGATGATCCAGGACTCTCTGCTGTCCATGCATCTACTGCTGAGGTGTCTTTTGACCACCTCCCGTCACACTAGCAGAAGTAAAACCCTGTCGTGATGCCACTCCAGTTTGCTTACAAAAGACAGCTCTATGACCCTGTCTACCACAAGTAAAGCGAGTCACTGGCAATCTTGGACACTGTGGTCATACATGTCCAAGCTTCCCGCAGTTGTAACAGGTCCTCGTTTCACCAGAAGTCCGTGTGAAACGAGAAGTACTCAAACGTCCACAAGTCGAGCTCGGTTTGCAACCCGGATATCCAACCTCGTCTTTCACTGATTCAACCCGATGTTTCTTATTTAATCTAGAAGCTTCAGTTGATCTTACAGATGTTGGTAAATCCGGTGTAGGTGTACCCGCTATCACCGCCTTATGTACTTGCTGTATATACTCTTGAAACTCGAATCTACTCATGGAGACACGATCAGCCTCTTCAAACTCGTTCTCTGCCATAGGCAACACAACAGCGGATACTGGTCCCTGACTTGACGCTACTGGAGGAAGAGGGGGTGTACCCTTATCTCGTCCCACTACAGATACTGCTTTAGTATGAGCCATCTGTAGAATATACGCTCCTAACTTATAAGGTTATATATATATATATGCCATATGTATCGAGATATATATATATATATATATATATATATGCATATATATATATACATATATATATATATATAATACTCATTATTACATGCATACACATCAACACATAAAAGATATATATATATATATATATATATATATATATATATATATATATATATATATCTACACTGTCGAGATCTTCAAATGGGTGATGACTTTTGTACATACTATCCAAAAACATATTTACTCACTTTAAAACCAAAATCCTTTAAAAAGTCAGACCCCATGTGGGTTCTGTTTATTTATCCACTCTACCTTTATTGCAAATAGCAAGTGCCATTGTTGTCAATCTGATACCAACTCTGTAACACCCCAAATCCACGGGACTTGGAGTGTCACATTGGGCTAGGATCTCACAATGGATCTTGACCCTACCTTGACAACAAGTTCACTAGATCTTACAACAAGGCACATGTAGATTAAAACCAAATTCATAAAAGCTGTATATGATACATCAAAAGAGTTTACAAACTTAGAGCCGAGTACAAAACATCAAACCACAACATCTGATACAAAATATCCCATATCCCGTGCATCCTAATGTACAGAAGTCCTCGGCTGGCCACACCATCTGTCTCATCCTGCAGTCTTCCTAATCTGCAGATCATCTACAACACGGTATGAAACCGTTAACTAGAGCAATGAAAAGCATGAAGGTAATAGCACAACCACACATCAACATCTCATACATGCAATGCCACACACATTCATTTCTTATCTTTCATTACGTTATTCCATTACTAATTCAACTTCTTTTGTAACACGAGGAACCTAAAGAACCTCGTCCCTTTCCCCGTTAACACAGGGGTTTGCATTGGGGGTGATCGTCACTCGTCCCCCCCTGTGTTACTGACTTCCAGGCACCTCCTCCTAACCAGCAGACGAAGACCGGTGGTTACCGCCCGTTATAATACACTTGGGCCAAATAAATGTAATAAATGGTCATCCTAGTCCGGTTTAGGTTATAAATGCACAATTATATAAACACACACAACCATCACAATCATACAATCCATAACTGCACGCTAAGTAAGTCTTATTTACTTACCTGATATACTCGTAACCTATACCACGTAACAGCTTCCCCTTGGGGAAGTAATCAACGCCAACAATAGCAAGGCACACACAATCACATACTTCAAAGGTTAGGAGACTCTTCTCACTAACCACAACCAACCTATATCTCAAATCTAAACCTCAGATCCTCAACACATTCATAAATGCCTAAGGCATATCCTCAATATAACATCTCATCAAACTCGTACACATACTAAACCTTAAAGCCATAACCGATATCCATAACATCATTATGATCCTCAACTCATTCTGACACCTAGCATGCATCTAATCAATATTCCTCAATCTCAAATTTAATCCTAATTTAATTAATTAACCTTTAATTAATTAATTAAATTTCACCAGAATAACGTTTTGCCCGCAGGCCATTTCTAAACCCACCTGTCATCAGATTTCATCAAACAAACAACCCATAAACACCAGAATAATATAATGATCATAATGGAATTTCTAATTATCCATTTTGAAAAACGTAAGGTTAATTTAGGCCAAATCGCAGTACGGAAAACGAATAAATTCACAACTTATTCGTTACTAACCCAATTGACGATCTGAAAGAAGATTCGGAATCACAACGACGCAGGCTACGCATGTACAACATCAAATTCACCGGAATCTAAGCGACGGAAACGTCCTGGTGACACATATGCTCGACCAGGTCTTCATCTGCTCGGAAATGCAGAAACTCGGTACCGATATGAAGAGAATGAAGAGAGGAATCCAGAAACTGAAACGAAATTGAAATCGGATTAGAAACGGAGAGTAGATATGAGTTTGAAGTTTGAGAGAAATCAGAGCTTTTACGAGGAAACGTGAAAGGAAATGAATTAATAAACGATTTTCCGCTATTTATAGTGAAGTCGATAATTATCCTTTAGCGAAGTCGATAATTATCCTTTAACCGATCCAATGGCGGGTTGAACCACCTTCTCCAAACTTCTCGAAATTGGAACAATAAATCTTGAATATTGTAGGGATAATTATTCCACAATTGCCTCGGAAAACGTGTATTCCTAAGCCGTCTTTCTTAGCCGTTAAGAAACGAAATAGCGACTCTTTTGGCCGTTTTGCCTTTCCATGTTATTTCATATCTAGGACATGTCCGATATCCTGATCATTTCTTTCAACTGCATTTTTATTAATTGGAGCTCCCAAATGCTCCAAATAATACCCGAGGGTAAAAAAACTTACCCGGGGAAAAAATTGAAAATTTCACCATAAGCCCAAAATTACGCTAGAAACATAACGGTGGGACTTATTCTTAACACTTACGCAATCTTCGCGAGTTATATGTCAATTACTATCACTGATTAAGTTAATCAACATTAATTAGAATTCGGAAATCCTAGCTATTACAACCCTAACATTCAGATTCATCAACATAAGAACAACAAACAACAATCTCGGGTGAATCATGGAATCTCGACCGAAATAGCATGAAGAATAGGCCGAGATTTTGGTCTGTGCTAGGTTTACAAGAATACAATAAATAAACATGTGACATGCAATAAAAACTAACAATCTAATTGCAATGCAATGAAAATAAACATGCAAAACTAATTCAAATACCCCACTCCATACTTAAAAATCACATTGTCCCTAAAGTGAAAAATAAATAGAGAAGTGTAAAGATTGCTCACATTGTAAAATGGTATATCTCAGTAACTCGGTGCTCATTGATGTGGAGGTGGAACGAGGCGATGATCCGGGTCATAATGTCCACCAAAGAAGTGGTGTAATGGTTGAACATCATACACTCGGAAACAGAGTACTTAACATCCATTTGATCGAAGCGATCGGAAATGGTGCTAAATTGGGTGCCTTGTATCCTTTAAGTGGCATCAATGTTGTCGAGCCTAGTCAAAATCGCCATAAATATCTCATTTATGTATGTCTTAGATGAGGTGGCATGGGTGCTCCATTGAGTGCTCATATTATCAAACCAGTCTAAGAACTCTTGATAGTGTTTCGGCATCGAGAACCGCGTCGAGGTGCTGATGAAGTAGATGCTCTCGCACCCTCCATAGGCACCTCATACCGTCCAATCCCCATGTCTGCTCTCTCCTAGGTCTCGTAATTTTCATCATCCTCTCCTTTTATAGGGGCCCTATGATAACACGATTTATAGCATAGTTTTAGGGTAACATTTAGATAGAATTCCCGCTCAATCATGCATGATCTAGCACTAGTCCAATACGTTTTGCACTTAAAACATGTATTTTGGCGAGATAGACGTCTACACGGACTTGTGCGCGTTTTGTAGGTATTTCGGGAAGTTTAGAGCTAAAACGATGCGTCAAAGGATCGTTCATTTAGATGACACGTCCTCGGACTCATTACAACACAGACAAAGAGCTAGGAGGACTCATGGAACCTTGCCAACTCTAGCCATGCACCAAACCACAGCTCAATGATCCAAGGCGAAGTTTCTGCATAGAATCACGGGCTCTTGAAGAACCACGGCCGTGGAAATGACCGTGGATTTTGCCAGATTCTCGTGACAGCTGTGCCACGACTCTCATGGCCAGCTCATGAAGAATTTGTTATAAAAGTGGTCCAAGAAGGGTTGTTTAGAGGAAGCTGGCAGCTGGGAGCTGGGGTAGTTTGAGAGAGCTCACACATTATCCATTCCTTGAACAAAATATATTCCAAGAAGAAGAAGGATTTTTCTAGGAAGGAAAGTGCAAAGAAGAAGAAGGAAGGAGCCATTGAAGAAGAGAGGAGAAGACACACTTAGTTCTTGTAATTCGGGTTTATTGCTAGGGATTTATGAACTCTTGAACCTTCTTTTAGAAGGATTGTAAGTCGTTCTTATTTCATCTTCAGATTTGGATTGTATTTGAAGTTCATTTGTTCATCTTCTTTCTTTCATTTTCTTGCAATGGAGGTTGTGATTCTATATTTGTTTGCTTTGATTTCCATTATGAATGTTGTAGGCTAATTGGATGTGATTCTAGGGTAAAGAAAGGATGGTTATGGCTAGATCTATGATAGGACGGACTTAGATTTACTTTTGGATGATTTTCGTTTATGAACGTAGCTGCTGTTAGGAATCACGGGTAGTTCTTGAAGAACCACGGTTGTGGTTTCTGAAGAACAAACCGTGATTTTTCCTGTTCGAAGGATTTTACCTTAGATTCATAAAATTGTTGAAACCCTAAGTTTTTGCTGAGTTTAACCTACTCTAGGGTATCCTAGTGTAGTGACTAAGAGTTAGGAGAGACTTACCCGGTAATCCTTTCCCTTAGAATCTAAAATAGTGAAACCTTAGGTAGTGGTGAATCTAACAAGTCGCCATTGGATTAGATGTGCTAGGAATGTTGATTAAGACTTCCCTCTCCAAGACTTACCCGGTAAGGATAGGTTAGATCCCTAATTGACAATCCCGGTTTGTGAAAAAATTCCTAACCTTAGGTTCTTAGAGACTTACCCGGTAATAAGACCTTAGGTGTGGATTAGTTGGATCATGAGACTTACCCGGTAATTGCTCCCAATTTGGAAACACCTAATCCCAACATATCAAAATCAATCCAAAGTATGAATAGATAACTTGAGTTCTATGCCATAACCGGAATTTCCGACCCCTAGAATCCGTCTTTCTCTTTCCTTGATCAATATCTTGTTTGATTCGTTTATTTGTGCTGATTTTTGGTTTAGCTTTATTGGTTGCTTTGCGTGAGTTATGATCTTTGATGTGATCACTTAAAACCAACAAAAACAATTGAGATTTTCTTCCTTTGTTTCTCTCTTTTCTAACCTTAGATTTTCACTAAATTTAATCACAAAACCGAATCAATTTCACCTTAGTCTTTGCGTTCGACCTCGGAGTCCTATCCATACTACAAACGTCCCGTACACTGCGGGTGCGCTAGAAGTTAGGATAATTATAACGAGTATAAATTTAAGGCTTATTGCGTGCATACTCTTTTAGCGTGACACCCTATAATCGGTCCCGATATCCATTGGTTGATCCTCCTCCTATTCTTCTTCCTCCTCTTCACTTGAAATTTCTTGAAAAACTGACTTCCAATTTCTCTTATTGGTGGTTGTGTACTCCCTCTTCTATGAATGTTGTGGTCATTGTCCCAAGGCATGGACATGTTGAATCTATTCCCTTTGGATAAGAATGCCCTGAGATACTAGTTGTGGGATGCTTAGTGGTCGGGGTGAGCAACTAAGGTACACCCCTAGAAATCAACCGCCAATGCTTTGACGATGATAATGATAAACCCTCCCACACAAATTGTCCCGTTTATACTTGTTTCCAATCCTCTTCAAATTATCGGCTAATAAGGTGGATGGTGTCGGGGCAAGGACCGATGACCTTACACCATAATAGGAATAGCTCGTCGGCTTTAAATTTTTGGGTTGACTTGGGGCTGGAAATGAACAATTCACTCATCACCCTATACATTACCCGGAATGAAAGATTTTATATAAGCTTAGCCTTGTAATCTTCCACTACCCACACTTCATTGAGAGATTCCACTTGTGCAATTTCTTCCTAAAAGTCGTTAGGCATTATACTATTCTTAGGAAAGGTTGTATATTCACTTTCCGGGAATCCAAAGATGCTTCCAAACCTGCTCACATTCATTTCATAGTCTTATTCATTATTCTAAATTTAATGACCTTTTTCTTAGACGAATAATCATAGGAACTCAACAATTCTTGGGTTATTTCGTCATAAGCGGTCTCTCTAAGGATTATGAAACTCTCCCAACGACATTAGCAAGAAGTATCTCAATATCACCCCTATAATCAATGAATCACAAGCATCCAAGTCTAAATATCTAGAGGCGGTAATGGGAATGTTCTTAAGGCGATTGAATTTCACCTTATGCTTGGCTTGGATTGGTTGGGATTTTCCCTTGAGGTGGTGGAGGTGACGGTGGGAGCTGTTGGAAACCACGGGAGGGGATGGGGCGACTGTAGGTTGCATTAGTGCACCTAAGATGATCGGCCATTGGAAAACATTAGGAATCTCGGCTGAAGTGCTAAAAATCTCAATCCAAGATGTGGGAAGAACAGGCCGACATTGTAGAAAACTATTGCGGGCGAGATTCTAAACTTCTCCTAGCTTCTTAGTTTCCTCATTATGTTGAACAACCTTCCTCAACGCTTTTTTGTCTTCTCTTTGGATTTTTGAAGTCTTTTTGAAGTTTTGAGAAGTTGGGATTTTGGGGTTTAGGGTTTGAATTTGAAGAGGCATCCTTGGTATAACTTGAAAAGATTTGTTTGTGGAGAGGGGTTGGGAATTTGATTTATGAGCTTAAGAGACAAGATTGGAGAGATTTGATGGAGAAATGATAGAAATAGGGTGGAGGTGGCAAGATCGACAAGGGTTGTTGATAGAGGTAATGACAAGATTTGGTGAAGGAGAAGGTCGAGGTGCCATTTTGTCTTGGGAAATAAGAAAATATCGGCCTGAATTACTGTTAATCTCGGCCCGAGATTTGGATGGTCGAGGCCGAGATTTTCTAGTTTAATGTTGAATCTCGGAGCTTCAAAAATCTCGGGTTCAGGGCTCTTGAATCTTGCCCCGAGATAGGTACCAAGATACCTCTCGACTTCTGAAATCTCGCCCAATTAATTAAATTTATTCTGATCTAGGGCGATATTTCCTCTAGGACCCCGAGAAAGCTCCTATTTCCCTTCAATATCTCGAACAACTTGACATTTAGAACAAAACCCTTCTTGCATTGCTCCCTCGTTTGATACCTAAACCCTTGAATACAAAGACAAGAAACACACAGGAAAAAAAGAAACGTAAAATGTAAAAACAAAATGAAATCAAGGAAAGAAGTTTACTATGGGTTGTCTTCCAAGAAGTGCTTGATTTTAGGTTTCTAGCTAGACCTAATTCCATTGATGCCTTATTGGAAGTAGATAGGCAAAATCCGCCCAACCGAGATTTTTGATGTATACTTATTTAGCCTATGTCCATTTACCTTGAAAACTCCGGATTGCTCACCCCAAATTTCTAAAGCTCCATGAGGGTAGATCTTCTTCACAATGTAGGGTTTGGTCCACCAAGCCTTCAACTTTCCCGGAAATAAACGAAGTCTTGAATTGAAGAGAAAAACGATATCCCCTTCATTTAAGTTCATCGGGATGATGTACTTATCGTGTCATTTATTGGTTCTCTCTTTGTAGATCCAGGCATTCTCATATGCATCAAGCCAAGTTTCATCTAGCTTATTTAGCAACCGTTTCTCTCCGGCTTCTATCATGTCAAAGTTGATCCACTTGATTGCCCAATAAACTCTATGCTCCAACTCTACAGGTAAGTGGCAAGACTTCCCATTTACAAGTTTGTAAGGAGTGGTACCTATGAGAGTCTTGTAGGCCATCCTATATGCCCATAGGGCGTCATCATGTTTCATGGCCCAATCTTTCCGGGACGAAGAGACTGTCTTCTCGAGAATCCCCTTTATTTCCCTATTTGAGATATCCACTTGACCGCTTATTTAAGGATGGTATGGAGTTGCAACCATGTGGGTTACCCCATACTTGGACGATAGAGACTCAAAGCTCTTAGCGGTGAAAAGCTTGCCACCATCCCTTATTATGACTCAAGGTGTGCCGAATGTTGGGAAGATAATCCGATTGAAGAATCTCACAACCACCTTGGCCTCATTTGTAGGGGATGTTATGACCTCGACCTACCTTGATACATAGTCCACCGCCAAGAGGATGTAGAGATTACCACAAGAAGATGGGAATGGTCCCTGAAGTTCACTCCCACATATCAAAGATTTCAACTTCTTGAATGTTGTTCAAAGGCATTTTGTTCCTCTTTGATAAGTTTTCCAACCTTTGGCATGAGTGAAAAGATGCTATAAATCCGTGCACATCTTTAAACAGAGAGGGACAAAAGAACCCGAACTGTAGAATCTTGTCACAAGTCTTATGAGAGTTACCAAGTCCTCCACATGGAAAAGAGCGACAATGACGGATTACACTTTTTACTTTGTGATGCATCCTTGACCACCATGTCCCACGATGAAGAAGACGAGGCATTCCGGGTTCACTCTGATGGACCGCTCACCCGTTCCCGTGCTAAGGTCACCGCCCAAGCTACCGGCTCCATTATTGCCCGCACCGTTGCTTGTCACGGGACCGTTAGTAGCAAACCGTGTCTCTACGCCACCATGGCATGAATCTTACCAAGCCGGCACCGCTCCATCATATTTTTCGTATTTAGCGTTTTTGTAATAATAAGTGTTTTGATTTTCGGAATATTAATTCCGGAATTTATTTCCGAGATTTAATTTTCCGAATTTAAGAGTTGACTTTTGGTTTCAAAATTTAATTTGGAAACTTAAGTCCGAACTTAAATTCCAAACCTTTCACATTTTTAGGCTTTTCATTTTCGGAACTTTAATTCCGACTTTATTTCCGTCATTTACTTTTCCGACTCTTTGTATGACCACATCCACTATATAAGGGAATGCTTGGCTCATTTGTAAAGCATGTTCAATTTGATTAAGTATTTAAGAAGTATTTTCCTCCTAATAACTTGAGCATCAATCCCTCTTCCATCCTCTTTAAATTTTTCTTTTGGATCTTCGATCCAAACTCATCCACATTCGAGGATTCGTCAAGAATCAACTCAACCAACCCACTTCAAGGCTTGATGGATCAATCTAGATCGACTTAACCCATTAAATTCCGCCTCCATCTCTAAGCTTCCGCAACCCACATTCAAACCTTCAAACGCATCCACACTTCAACTAAGGAGTAGTTGACGCTTCAGCTTGATCTAGATCCAGAATCTTTCCTTGAACAAGAGTGGTTGATTTCATTAGTAGTGCCTCACATCCTTGAAGAACTTTTTCTTTTCAGTCAAAGACAAACCGGGAGGAACCTCATCCCATACAAGGTAGTTGAAAATGCCCACAAATCATGGCTCTTTCCGTCTTGAGATTCGAAGGAGATACTCTTACATCAGATAGAGTTTCCGACCCCTTCTTATCCCGGATCTCTAAGTCAAACTCTTGAAGGAGAAGGATCCAACGGATAAGGTGAGTTTGGCATCCTTTTTGGTAAGGAGATATCGGATCACCGCACAATCGGTGTATACTATTACCTTAGCTCCCAAAATATAGGAACAAAACTTCTTGAATGCATGTACAATCGTTATGAGCTCTTTGTCGGTGGTTGCATAATTCACTTGTACCTCATCTAGCATCTTGCTTACATAGTAGATGGCATGTGTGAGCCCTTCCTTCTTTTTGCCTAGCACGACCCCAACCGCAACATCGCTTCCATAACACATCACCTCGAATGGGAGAACCCTATTTGGGGGTTATATGATGGGAGTGGTAGCGAGAGCTTCCTCCAATTTGCAAAACGAATCAAGACACTCTTTAGAGAATAAGAATGCAACATCCTTGACTAGTAGGTTAGTTAGAGGCTTAGAAATTTTTTTAAAATATGCAATGATTCTCCGGTAGAAACTGACATGCCCAAGAAAACTCCTTACCCCCCCTTTACCGATGTCGGTGGAGGTTGCCTTTCTATGGTCTCGACTGTAACACCCCGATTCCGCGGGACTCGGGATGCTACATTGCGCTAGGATCTCACAATGGACCCTGACCCTAGCATGACAACAAGTTCACTAGATCTTACAACAAGGCACAAGTAGAGTAAACCCAAATACATAAAAGTTGTATATGATACATCAAAAGAGTTTACAAACTCAAAGCCGAGTGCAAAACAACAACAACACAAACATTTGATACAAAAGATCCCAACCCACGCATCCTAATGTACAGAAGTCCTCGGCTGGTCGCACCATCTGGCTCACTCTGCAGTCTTCCTAACCTGTAGATCATCTACAACGCGGTATACACCGTTAGCTACAGTAATAGATAAGCATGAAGGCAATAGCACAAACACACTTCAACATCTCATACATGCAATGTCACACACATTCATTTATTATCTTTAATTACGTTATTCCATTACTAATTCAACTTCTTTTGTAACACGAGGAGCCTAAAGAACCCCGTCTCTTCCCCCTTTAACCCAGGTGTTGCATGGGGATCTACCTCCCTCCTGAGCTACTGGCTTCCGAGCACCTCCTTCCACTCTCGGCGAGCTTCAGGCAAGTGGTTACCGCCCGTTATAATACACTTGGGCCAAATAAATGTAATATATGGTCGTCCTAGTCCGGTTTAGGTTATAAATGCACAATCATATGAACACACACAACCATCACAATCATACAAATCCATAACTGAATGCTAAGTAAGTCCTATGGACTTACCTGATACACTCGTATCCTCTACCACGTCACAACTTCTCCTCGGGGAAGAAACCAACGCCTGCAAGAGCAAGGCACACAACATCACAACCTGGAAGGGTTAGGAGACTCGTCTCCATATCCAGAACCAACCTACAACCTCAAGATCATAACAAGCTCACATATGCCTATAGCATAACCTCAACATCAACACAAGTACCTAAGGCACATCTCTATCATACAACTCATCCTAACCACCCTAACCTAGCTATCAACTAAGCCAAGGCCAAAGGAAAGGAAGGAAGGATGACATACAAACAATGTATGCACCAACAGAAGCAAGAACACACAGCTGATCCAGTGAGGCGCAGGGGCAGCTCACACACCAGGCGCAGGGGCGGTTGGAGTCAGGCGCAGGGGCTGCCAGCTGTGCAAAGAGTTGGTCCCGACTTCTCTTGATCCTTTTCTAGATTCTCTTCACGTCTTCAACATACCACAGCAACACATATGCATATATACACATATATGATCATCAAAAGGCTAGGAAAGGATCCACACAAGCTCAGCTTGTGATACTAAGCTAGAAAGAAGAAGAAAGAAGCAAGAAAGAAGGAATGACGAGAGAAGAAGAAGAGCTTACCACACAAGCCCTAGGCTGTAACTATGGAGCATCAACTCGTCTATCACCTCAACAAAACACCAACAACCTTCAGCAACATCCACAAGATCATCCAAGGTCAAGGACACACTCAAACTCTCAAGAACTCACTCAAACAAGCAAGAAGAGATTAAAGAAGATCAAAGGAGAAGAAAGGAGAAGAGGAAGAACATGGAGGGGATGAAGAAGCTGGAATGAGGTAGAAAACCCCTCATCTGAAGCTAAGGAGGCTTATAAGAGAAGCTAGCCGCAAAGCACGGTCAAGAGTCAACAAAAGCGGCTGCACCAGCCACCAAGCCGCAAGGGCGCCTAGACGCAGGGGCGTCCTCCCTGGTCCGCTGGGGTGGCTGACTGGGTCAAGGTGGAACTCACTAAGGCTTAGCAAGGTTCCTAGGCTCCACAGACTAAGGCTCTTACATCTGACCCCCCCTAAAAACAAGTTTCGTCCCGAAAATTGCAAAATCCCAAAGCCTCTCGGACCCATAACCCGAGGTAAACACTCTCCTCAAGAACGTCAGGTCACCACCTATAACATTCTATATCCTCAACACAGCATGGAGGAATCATAACTCCAGCATAACAACTCTACAGAAGGCCTAGAGGAAGATTATCTCTAGCCAAACACTAACCACACCACACTGGCATGGAGGAAAACCGTCTTCAGCCACAACATACACATATCACTACTATGTGGAGGAAAACCATCTCCACTCACACTATGTCCATCAAAGATAGCATGGAGGAAAGAACCATCTCCAGCTAATCCTAACACACATACCAAAGCATGGAGGAAAGAACCATCTCCAGCTATACCTATCTCGTACTAGCAACCAGATCTAACAAATCATATGCACATATCACAGCTAGCACGAAAACACAACATGAGAATAGTTCCTCTGGATACTATCCTTTGTCTAACTCCGCATAAAACTCGGGATAGTTCCTCTGGATACTATCCTCTGTCTCCCATGTAGCCTCATCTGGTCCTCGTCTAGACCACTGTATCCTCAGCATAGAAATGTCCTTCAAACGCAGGCGTCTCACACCTCACTCTAGGACTGCAATAGGATGCTCTGCAAACGTGTGGTCCGGCTCAACTACCAAATCATCATAACTCACGATGTGCCTCGGATCTGATGTATACTCTCTCAGCTAAGACACATGAAATACAGGGTGAACACCCTCTAGCCTCGGAGGCAAATCTAATCTGTAAGTTGCTCGTCCAACTCTATCCAGTATCTCAAAAGGACCGACATATCGGGGACTCAGCTTCCCCTTTATGCCAAAACGTCTGACGCCTCGTGTCGGAGATACTCTCAACCAAACATGAGCTCCTACCTTGAACTCTAGAGGTCGATGCCTCTTGTCTGCATACGACTTCTGGCGACTCTGTGCAGCCAGCATCCTCTCTTTGATCAGTGCTACTTGAGCCATATCATCCTGAATCTGCTCTAGCGCTATCCCACTGATATTGCTAGGCTCATCCCAATATAAAGGTGTACGGTATCTATGTCCATACAGTGCCTCATAAGGAGCCATCCCTATAGATGCATGCCAGCTGTTGTTGTATGAGAACTCAACGAGTGGGAGGTAATCAGACCATCCCTGTTCCCAATCCAACACACATGCTCGCAGCTTATCCTCTAAGGTCTGGATGGTCCTCTCTGACTGACCATCTATCTGAGGGTGAAACACAGTCGTGAAGTGTAGACTCGTCCCCAAAGCAGTTTGAATCTGCTGCCAAAATCTCGATGTGAATCGTCCATCACGATCAGAAACGATCGTCCTCGGTACCCCATGGAGTCTCACTATTTGTCTAGTGTACTCCTCAACTAATCTACTCACGGGCCACATCTCTCTGATGGGAATGAAATGTGCCGTCTTCGTTAATCTGTCAACGATCACCCAAATAACATCAAAGCTCCTACTAGTCTTCAATCCAGTAACAAAATCCATGGAGATGTCCTCCCACTTCCACTGTGGCACTAGCAGTGGATGGAGTTCACCTCCAGGCCTGAAATGCTCTATCTTGACCTGTTGACAGGTCGCACACTGAGCCACAAATCTGGCTACATCGGGCTTCAGCCCTCCCAACCAAAATGAGCGTCTCACATCATAGTACATCTTACTTGTACTATGGTGTATTGAGTAAGGTGTATAGTGGGCCTCCTATAGTATCCGCTGTCTCAGCTTTGCATCTGCAGGAACACAGATACGATCATGTCGCCTCATAACTCCATTTGCCCCAATAGTAAACTGGGGTGCCTCTCCATAAGACATCCTATCTCTGATCCTCGTCACGGTTGGGCAGGCTCCCTGCTTCTGTTGGATCTCATCCAACAGACTAGGTAGAACCTCTAAAGCAAACAATTGGGCATCCTCATTAGGAAACTGGATGTCCATCTCTAGCCAAGCTAGATCCCTCTGAAGCTGAGGTTGTATAGTAAGTCTGGCAATCGCCTTCTCTCGAGGCGTCTTCCTGCTCAAGGCGTCAACTACAACATTCGCCTTGCCAGGATGATACGAAATCTCAAGGTCAAAGTCCTTTATCAACTCAAGCCATCAACGCTGGCGGTTATTCAATTCCCGCTGCGTGAAAATATACTTCAGACTCTTATGGTCTGTAAAGATATGACATGTGGCACCATACATGTACTGTCTCCAGATCTTCAAAGCATGAACTACCGCTGCCAACTCCAGATCATGAGTCGGTTAGTTCTCCTCATACGTCTTCAGCTGTCGAGAAGCATATGCAATCACTCTGTCCCTCTGCATCAGCACACATCCCAAGCCTAGCTTGGATGCATCACTATAGACCACAAAATCATCAGAACCCTCTGGCTGTGCCAAGACAGGAGCAAAAATCAAACGCCTCTTCAACTCCTCAAAACTCTGAGCACACTGGTCGGTCCATACAAATCTGGTAGTCTTCCTCAGAAGACTCGTCAGTAGACGGGCAATCATAGAAAATCCCTCCACAAAGCGTCTATAATAACCGGCTAAGCCAAGCTACGTACTTCCTTGACATTCGTCGGTGTCGTCCATGCATCAACATACTCGATCTTCGCCGGATCAACCATGATCCCATCGGCGGAGACTATGTGTCCGAGAAATGCAACCTCAGACATCCACAACTTACACTTAGAGAGCTTGGCGTACAACTCTCTATCCCTCAAAATCTGCAAAACTGTCCTCAAGTGTCCCGTATGCTCCTCTCTGCTACGAGAGTACACCAAAATATCGTCAATGAAAACCACTACAAACTGATCCAAGAAGTCGATGAAGATGTTGTTCATCAACTCCATGAATACTGCTGGGGCATTCGTCAGCCCAAATGGCATCACTACAAACTCGTAGTGTCCATAACGGGTACGAAATGCCGTCCTGTGCACATCATCCTCTCTCACCCTCAGTTGGTGATATCCGGAACACAAGTCAATCCTGGAGAAGACTGTCGCTCCCTGCAGATGATCAAGTAGATCATCAATACGAGGTAGTGGATACCTGTTCTTGATGGTCACCTTGTTCAGCTCTTTGTAATCTATACAAAGTCTCAACGATCTGTCCTTCTTCCGCACGAAGAGGACCGGTGCACCCCATGGTGAAACACTAGGGCATATGAAGCCCTTCTTAGCCAACTCCTTGAACTGCTTCTTCAGTTCCAACATCTCGACAGGTGCCATACGGTATGGGCCTTCGAGATGGTACAAAAATCTACGCTCCTCTGAGGTGGCAGGCTAGACGGCTCTGTAAATACGTCTGTAAACTCACAGACCACTGGTATGTCCTCCAAAGCTGGACTCTCCCAATCCTTCATGGCGTAGCACCATAAGGCATCACATCCTTGTGCAATCAGTCTAGCTGCTTGTACAAAACTAATGACAGATCCTGTCTTCCCAAGGTCCCAACCCCAGAAGACCTCTATCGGACCTAAGTCGGTAGAGACTGTAACAGTTCTCTTACCCACATCTAACACCGCACGGTGTCTACGCATCCAATCCATACCTAATATGACTTCTTCATGCATCAAAGGCATGACTAAGAAGTCAACAAGTAGTACACGAGTCCCTAAACGTAGGGGACAACTACGTATCTCTTGGGTACCTCTGACCCTACTACCATCAGGTAACCCTATAGTAAAGGGTGCCCCCTCTATGGTAGACAAACTCAAACGCTCAACACAAGCAGCATAAATAAATCAATGCATAGCACCCGTATCAAATAAAACTCTAACAGGTAAACTATGTAATAGAATGGTACCTGTAGCAGCTGGTGCTGGCGGCTCCTCAGCACTCCTCAGCTCAAAAACTCTGCCTCGAGCTCCTCGGCTATCACTGGTACCAGCCTCTCTACCTCTACTCGGTCCTAGAACTGACCCCTGAGTAGCAGGCGTGCTTGGGACTCTCTACTGTCCTTGTGTCTGATGCTGAGGCAGTCTCTTCCCACCTCCTACTGCACCTGCAGGGGAAGAACCCTGTTGTGATGACACCTTGCCCTGACAGCAAAACGTAGCTCTGTGTCCTGGATTCTCACACGAGAAACAAGTCAGTGGTGCTATGGGGCAATCAATCCTCACATGCCCATAGGCCCCGCAGTTGTAACACTGCCGGCCTCTCTCAGTTGTCTGTGCAGACATTGGAACACTCAAGCGGTGCTGACTTCGACCTCGCCCGTATCCAGATGCTCCTGTACTAGTAGGTGCGGTACGCTGTCTCTTCTCAGACTGTCCTGTCTGAGAAGTCCTCCTCTGGCTAACTCTCCCTCTCTCATAGACAGAGGCCTAATCCTGGTAGTCTGTCAATGAGTCACAGTGAAATCCCGCCATGTATGAGCGTGTGCTCTCCCTCAGACGACGTGCGAAAAGGTATACATGCTGGTCCTCAGATGGTGCAGCTGGACCCAACAATGCCAACTCATTCTGGAAGCGGCGAATGGCGTCTGTAATGGGTGCGTCCTCAAAACCCGCCTCCACGAAGTCCTGCAGTTTCTCCCTCCTCAGTGAGGCAGGGCATAACTGCTCTCTCAACATAGTCCTCATCTGCTCATAGGTGGTGACTCGTGCTCTAACTGTCCCCCACCACTGATATGTCAGGTCACGGAATAGAGACTGTACTGGCTCTATCCATCTATCCTCTAGGCAACGAATAGACTCGAAAGCTGAGTATACATGCCCAATCCATACCTCAGTCTCTAGGCCGATCTCCCCAGAGAAGTGTGGTACTCCCTGCTGGTGGAATGCCTTCAACCAGGTATATGGTCGAGGCCCTCTAGTCTCCTTCACAACTCGAGCTGGCTCAATTACACGAACGGGTGCAACTGGCACCTGAGTAGCTTCATGGGATCTCCCAGATGATCCCTCATGCCTTGGCAGATCTGGGGCTCGTCTGCCCGCTCTATTGGCCTCCCCAAAATGCCTAAGATAGTCTCTAAACTCTGATCCACCCATAGAGGCCCGGTCCGAGCCATCAAACTGGCCTGGATGGGTCTGCTGCCTCCTGGACCCACCACTCCTCGTGGCTAGAACTACGCTCTCAGCAACGTCCTCATGAGCCTCCTCCACCACTAGTGGATCTGCAGCGGGAGCTGGTCCCTATCCTTTCCCTCCTGGAGGAAGAGGTGGTCTACCTCTACCTCTGCCTGCAGCAGTAGTAGCTCTAGTCCGAGCCATATGCGGGGTATGCACACCTAACGTATAAGGCTCTATATAGGCCATATGTATATATATATAATACTTAATAATACATGCATATATATCTATACTGTCGAGATCCTCAGATAGGTGACGACTTCTGTACACACTATCCCAAAACATTTGTACTATCTTTAAAACCAAAACCCTTTTTTTAAAAAAAGGTCAGACCCCATGTGGGTTCTGTTTAGTTATTCACTCTACCTTTATTGCAAATAGCAAGTGCCATTGTTGTCAGCCTAAGGCTCTGATACCAACTCTGTAACACCCCGATTCCACGGGACTCGGGATGCTTCATTGGGCTAGGATGTCACAATGGATCCTGACCCTAGCTTGGCAACAAGTTCACTGGATCTTACAACAAGGCACAAGTAGAGTAAAACCAAATACATAAAAGCTGTATATGATACATCAAAAGAGTTTACAAACTCAAAGCCGAGTACAAAACAACAACAACACAAATATCTGATACAAAAGATCCCAACCCACGCATCCTAATGTACAAAAGTCCTCGGCTGGTCACACCATCTGGCTTACTCTGCAGTCTTCCTAACCTGCAGATCATCTACAACGCGGTATACACCGTTAGCTACAGCAATAGATAAGCATGAAGGCAATAGCACAAACACACTTCAACATCTCATACATGCAATGTCATACACATTCATTTATTATCTTTAATTACGTTATTCCATTACTAATTCAACTTCTTTTGTAACACGAGGAGCCTAAAGAACCCCGTCTCTTCCCCCTTTAACCTAGGTGTTGCATGGGGATCTACCTCCCCCTGAGCTGCTGGCTTCCGAGCACCTCCTTCCACTCTCGGTGAGCTTCAGGCAAGTGGTTACCGCACGTTATAATACACTTGGGCCAAATAAATGTAATATATGATCGTCCTAGTCCGATTTAGGTTATAAATGCACAATCATATGAACACACACAACCATCACAATCATACAAATCCATAACTGAACACTAAGTAAGTCCTATGGACTTACCTGATACACTCGTATCCTCTACCACGTCACAGCTTCCCCTCGGGGAAGAAACCAACGCTTGCAAGAGCAAGACACACAACATCACAACTTGGAAGGGTTAGGAGACTCGTGTCCTTAACCAGAACCAACCTACAACCTCAAGATCATAACAAGCTCACATATGCCTATATCATAACCTCAACATCAACATAAGTGCCTAAGGAACATCTCTATCATACAACTCATTCTAACCACCCTAACCTAGCTATCAACTAAGCCAAGGCCAAAGGAAAGGAAGGAAGGAAGACATACCAACAAGGTATGCGCCAACAGAAGCAAGAACACATAGCTGATCCAGTGAGGCGCAGGGGCGGCCAACTGTGTAGAGAGTTGGTCCCGACTTCTCTTCGATCCTTTTCTCGATTCTCTTCACGTCTTAAACATACCACAACAACACATATGCACATATACACATATATGGTCATCAAAAGGCTAGGAAAGGATCCACACAAGCTCAGCTTGTGACCCTAAGCTAGTAAGAAGAAGAAAGAAGCAAGAAAGAAGGAAGGAAGAGAGAAGAAGAAGAGCTTACCACACAAGCCCTAGACTGTAACTATGGAGCATCAGCTCGTCTATCACCTCAACACAACACCAACAACCTTTAGCAACATCCACAAGATCATCTAAGGTCAAGGACACACTCAAACTCTCAAGAACTCACTCACACAAGCAAGAAGAGATTAAAGAAGATCAAAGGATAAGAAAGGAGAAGAGGAAGAATGTGGAGGGGATGAAGAAGCTGGAATGAGGTAGAAAACCCCTCATTTGAAGCTAAGGAGGCTTATAAGAGAAGCCAGCCGCAAAGCACGGTCAAGAGTCAACAAAAGCGGCTGCACCAGCCACCAAGCCGCAGGGGCGGCTAGCCTAAGGTGCAGGGGCGCCTAGACGCAGGGGCGGCCTCTCTGGTCCGCTGGGGCGGCTGACTGGGTCAAGGTGGAACTCACTAAGGCTCAGCAAGGATCCTAGGCTCCACAGACTAAGGCTCTTACATCGACCTTGGCCCTATTAACCTTAATGTCACAGTTAGAAATCAAATGTCCTAGAACAATTCCTTCTCTAACCATAGAGTCACACTTTTCCCAATTTAAAGCAAGATTACAATCCTCACATCGCTGTAAAACTAAGGATAAGTTAGCTAAACAATCGTCAAAGGAGGAACCATACACTGATAAGTCATCCATAAATACTTTCATTATGTTTTCAATGCATTCAGAAAAGATAGCCATCATGCATCCATGGAAAGTGGCGGGTGCATTGCATAAATCGAAAGACTTTCTTCTATATCCGAAGGTTCCCCAAGGACAAGTACATTATTGTTTTTTCTTGGTCATCTGGGTGGATTGTGATTTGAAAGAACCCACTATACTATCAAGATAAAAAAAGTAGGAGTATTGGGATAATCACTATAGCATTTGATCAATAAAAGGTAGGGGGAAGTGATCTTTCCTAGTGGCATGGTTTAATTTCCGATATTCTATACGCATGCGCCATCCCGTAACCGTCTTAGTAGGTATTAACTCTTTATTTTCATTAGTTATGACAGTTGTCCCACCCTTTTTAGGCACCCCATGAACGGGGCTTACCCACCTACTATCCGATATAGGGAAGATGATACCCGCATCTAGCAACTTAAGGACTTCTTTTATGACTACCTCTTTCATGTTTGGGTTTAATCTCCTTTGAGGTTTAATAGACGTTTATGATCATCTTCCATCAAGATTTTATGCATGCATAGAGATGGGTTAACCCCGATGAGGTCATCAGTAGTGTACCCGAAAGCGTTTCTATGCAACTTGAGTTCATTCAACAGTTATCAAGTGCAATTTCATTTAGACTAGCACTAACAATAACCGGGTAAGAAGAGTTTGAACCAAGGAAAGTGTACCTCAAATGCGCCGGAAGAGGCTTCATTTCAAGATTAGCAAGCTCCTTTGGGAGAGATCTAGAGCTTTTAGGTGCATCTTGGGCGAGATCTAAAGCTTCAAGAGAAATTTCAGTGATTTTGGGTTCCTCTTCATTGCATTTTGGGTTGAGATCTGGATGGTCGGAGCCGATATTTTCCTTCAGTTTAAAGGCAAATAGGTAAAGCTTCCAATATCGGGGAAACTCTTCCACTCTTGGGCCGACATTTGTGTCGAGATGCCTCACGACTTGTGAAATCTCTCCCCAATTAATTGAATTTAATCCTATCTTGGCCGAGATTCTAACAGTTTGACCGAGACGTCCTGAGCTTTCTCCCTCTTTTGTGAGAACTTTAAATTTCTCCCCGGGGTCGAGGGAATGATACTTAATGCTCAGATTTCTTCATTGCACGCTTCCTTTGGTCCCTCCTCCATGAGGCTCATAGTCATAACTTTGTCAAGAGGGTCTAAAATCAAGATTGAGCTCACCGATTCCCGAGAGTCCTCTTCTTTGTCTTGAACATGATACATGTCATATTTAAATGCCAGCGCTTTTATGATGATGGAGAGCTTGAATTTTATGTTTTCATTACCAATATTGAAGGATAGGGTTTCATTTATACAATCCACTAGATATCCGGATGTGGCTAGGAATGGCCTCCATATAGGATGGTGGGAATTGGATAATTCGCTGGGATATCTACGACGACAAAATCAATGGGGATGTAGAACTTCCCAAGTTGAATGAGAATGTCTTCAAGAATTCCCACAAGATGATTCATTGACCTATCCGCCATATACAAGGTCATCTCCATAGGCTTGGGTTCCCCGTGGCCAACGTTTTTACATAGTGCAAGTGGGATAATGCTCACACTAGCTCCAAGATCACACAATGCTCCATAAGTCTCTTCTCTAACTCCAGTGGGGACACAAAAGGGTCCGGGATATATCCCTAAACTTTGGCACCATCTTCTCCTTCATTATCTAGATGAGCTCAGTGGATCTCTTCGTAATCCTCACTTCACCATACTCATCTAGCTTCCTCTTATTCGAAAGTATTTCCTTCAATAATATTCTGTATGCCGGCATCCTTAGAACAACATCCATAAACGGAATGTTAATATGTAATTTACTCATAAGTTCAGGGAGTTTACCAAAGTGTTTGTTCAATCGAGCCCCAGCTTGGGCTTGCGGGAATGGAAGTGGTGGCTTTAATGATGGTCGAGAGACGTAGGATGATTTTATTCTTGACCCTTCTCTAGCACCTTTGGCTCCTCTTCTAGGACTTATTTCCCTTCCTCTTCTTTCTTGGGCAAAGGATCATTTGTTTTCAATCCACTTCTTGGACCTTGTGATTGTCTTCGGTCTTCCCGGGAAGCCTTCCTGGATCTCTTGTGGTTTCATCCGCATTTTAGAAAACTTGTGGTTCCAACACGTTTTGAGCCCTTACAATATATTTCATGATGCTCTCAAGGCTACTCAATCTCCCCATCATTTATTCAAACATCAACGCAATTCAATCCTTGGGAGGTTGTTGTTGTTGGAATCTGGGAGGAGCTTATTGTAGAGGTTGTATTTGAGGTGTAATATCCTTCGTTCTTTAGTGACCCCGCCCTTGCGCCTCAGCTGAGACGCAGGTGCGGAGCCGCCCCCATGGCTTTGATGACCCGTCCCCGTGGTTTGTAGGGTGGGTGCCGCCTTCCTTGACCGCCTTCTTTTCCGCTGTATTCCATTATAAGTTTCCTTCTCTCTCTCTCTCTCTCTTGTGGGACGGTTTGCTTCCAGACTTCATCTTCTTCTCTTCCTCTCCTTCTCTTGAGTTCTCTCTTGGGTTATTTTTTGAATTCCTTCAAGTGAGATGCTTTGGTTGTGTGGCTGTGATGATATTGAGAGTATGTGATGGTTGTTGTGGATAAGCAGCTGTGTTGTTGTTCTCCTTCTCCTGATTCTACAATGGTAGGTTTTTCCCTTTCTCTTCTTCTTTTCTTTCCTTTCTTTCTTCTTCTTTTGTTTGAGTCTCAAAAGATTGATCTTGTGTTTGACATCCTTTGGATGTCTATATATATATATATGTATGATGAAGGTTGGTTTCCTTTGGCACCATAAAAGCATAGAAGATCGATCGCGAGATCGCTGAGGGGCAAGCAGACCATTCTTCTGTAGTGTTGCCACCCCCGCGCCCCACTAGTTCCGCTCCTACGGTTGGAGCTTGTCACCGCCCCTACAGTCTTGTCTGCTGCTTTCGCGGCTTCGTTGGACCTTGCCACCGCCCCTGCGCCTCTTCTGCCTGCGAATGCGTCTCTGTCTAGGGCATACCAAGTGTTGATATGTGTCCTTTCCTTCCTTTGTGTTATGGTTGAGATGTGAGAGCTTGATAGTGTTTATGTAGATGAGTTTGATATTGCAAGATGTTAAGAAATTCCTTAGGAATATTTGGGTATGGATTATGATCTTGTATGATCTTGGAGACTAGGAGGTGGAATCTCCTAGCCTTTGATAGTGATTGATGTTGTGTGCCTTATTTATACATGTACTAAACGTTTCTTGAGGGAAACCGTGACCACCTGTATAGGACTACCTTGTGATAGGTAAGTCCTTTGGGCTTACTTAGCTGACATTTATGCATTGAAGTGATTGTGATAGTGGTGTGTGTGCATATGTGTGTTGCATTGATAACCTGACCGGACTAGGATGACCATATATATTTAATTAGCTCAAGTGTATGATAACGGGTGGTGATAACTTTTATAAGCTTAAATTGGGAGCTAAGAGGGTTCTCTTCGACCAGTCCACCAAGTGGTGATGATTGGCACAAATTCCAAACCTATGTGGTTATAGGGGACAAAGACGAGGTTGATCTATTGCTCATATCACATCGAATGAATTAGTAATGTTATACGTAATAAAGATAATAAACGGATGTTGTGTGAGCGTGTGCATGTTATGATGTGATTATGTGATTATGTGTGCTATTACCGTTATTCTTATTCATGAATTTTTAGCTAACGGTTTTATACCGTGTTGTAGATTTTTTGTAGGATAGGAAGACTGTAGAGTGATCTGGTGAGGTGATCAGCCGAGGACTTCCGTACATTTAGGGATGTATGGGCTTGGGATGTACAAATGTATATGATGTTACTATTTTGATACTCGGATGTGGTTTTGTAATGATTTACGTTGTTGATATTTCAATTTATAAAGGTTTGGTTTTATATTTATTTGTTTCTTGTTGTATGATCTAGTGAACTTGTTGTCACGCTAGGGTCAGGATCCATTGTGAGATCCTAGCCCGTGACGCCCCGAGTCTCGTGGATTCAGGGTGTTACAAAGTTGGTATAAGAGCCTTAGGTTGACAACATTGACACTTGCAATTTGCGATAAAGGCTGAATAGGTAAATAAGCAGAACCCAAAAGGGGTTTGACTTTGCAAAAAGAATTTGATTTTGAAATGTGTATATAGTTGATTTGGGATAGAATGCACGGGAAATAATCACCCCGAGTCCTGCGGATTCAGGGTTTTGAAATGTGTATATAGTATATATATTTGTGTGTGTGTTGGACTATGTATGTGTGTTTTGGATTGTAGTATTATATATATATATATATATGGTATTATATAGCCTTATACGGTTAGATATGTGTATATTGCAGATGACTCGGACTAGGGCATAATCTATAGTAGGACTAGGTAGAGGTAGGCCCCCTCTTCTTCTAGTAGTTATAGGTCAGGGCCAGGTTCCCATTGTTGATCCGCCTACAACGGAGGATATACATGAGGAGGTTGTTGAGAGCGTCGTTCTTGAGACAAGGAACGGGATGACAGCGAGACGGAGATCTCGGCTAGTATAGTCAGATGACTCAAATCATGTCTTGATGAGGGGACTAGAGTTCCGCACGTATATTCGTTGAGTTGAGGAGGCTGCCAGGACAGGTAGACGTGCCCCGGATTTGCTACCACATGTGGATCATCTGAGATGTCCCAAGGAGCTACTTAGATGCCTGTTATACCAACACGAGCTGCTGAGGTTGCTAGGGCTCAGGAAAAGCTGAGAGGACCACGAACGCACTCTTGGTTGAAGGCTTTTCACCAGATGGGAATACCCTCTTTCGCTGAAAAGGTGGGCTTAGAGGTTGAGTTGTGGATTGGGCATGTGGACTCAGCCCTTGAGTCTGTTAGATGTCCAAAGGATAGACGGATAGAGCTAGTACAAACTCTATTCCGTGATTTAGCCCAACATTGGTGGAGGACCATGTGGAGTCGAGTTACCAGCTATGACCAGCTGCGGAGTTTGATTAGAGAGCGTTTCTACCCTGCCTCACTAAGAAGGGAGAAACTACCGGACTTTGTAGAGGCTGGTTTCGAGGATGTTTCTATAGCCAAGGCGATCAAGAAGTTCCAAGAGGAGCTGGAATTACTGGGCCTAGTTGTACCTCCAGAGGACCAACATGTGTATCTGTTCTCCCGTAGACTGAGGGAGAGTACCCGAGCCTACATGGTAGGTTTTCATTGTGATTCCCTGATAGATTATCAAGATAGAGCCTCGGTTTATGAGCATGAGCAGGCTGGTCAGAGGAGAGTTTCTCAGACAACAAGGTCTAAGAAGAGACAAAGGACATGACAAACTAATACAGGAGCAAAGGGTACAGGCGAGGCCAAACTCAAGGCCGCTCGAGTTACCCAGTGTCTGCACAAACTTCTAAGAGACGACATCAATGCTTCAGCTATGGAGGGTCTGGGCATATGCGACTTGATTGCCAGAGGGCACCAGTGACTTGCTTCTCTTGTGGGAAGTCAGGACATCGAGCAACCTTTTTGCCGTCAAGGCAGAGCTTCATCATAACAGGGTTCTTCCCCTGCTAGTACAGCAAGGGGTGGGAAGATGCTGCCTCAGCAACATATACAAGGATAATAGAGTCCCAGATCATCCTGCTACTCAAGGTTCCTGATGCGTCCTTGGAGGTAACCAAGGATAACTCCGGATCTAGATCAAGCAAAACTCCAACTACTCCTTGATTCTTTGTGCAACGTTGTATCGTTTCGGATCCAAAGGGGCGGAAGCGATGAAGAAACAAAGGTTACTTCGATCTAGAGAGATCGAATAAATCTTTTTTGTGTGGATCGAAGGTTGATTCTTAAGAAGAATCCTCGAATATGGATTTCTGGGATCAAAGACGAGATCCAAGGAAGAAATTTGAGAGATAGAAGAGAGGTTTTGATGCCCAAGCTAAGTAGGAGGAAATTCTTCTCAAAACTTAGTAATATTGAACATGGAAAATAAGTGAGGCAAGATATCTCTTATATAGAGAGTCTTGCCTACCTATGGGCCAACGGGCCAAACAAAAATACATGAAGAAAATCCCAAAAGGGAAAACCCTAAAAGGATAAGTTCAAAAGGGAATATTCTTATACGGAATATCCCTTTTATTACATAAAAAGGAAAACATGAAAATATAGTCCGAAAATAAGCTAGCTTCATGCCATTGAGTCGGAAAGACGAGACATGCCGCTAACGGAACCGGTAGCCTATGCCATGGTGGTGTAGAGACATGGCATGCCGGTAATGGAACCAAGTGAAGAAGTAATGCGGGTGATGATGGAGCCGGTGGCTCGAGCAATGGCCTTAGCTCGGGATCAGGTGATCGGTCCATCTGAACGAACTCTAAGAGCCTCGTCCTCTTCATCTATGGTCAACGTAAAAGGGACATCCAAGGGCCATCAGTCCCCCCATCTTGGCTGTGAAACTTTCCCGTTTCACCATCATCAAAGAGGGGCTCAACATAAGGGGAAAGGTCCTTGACGTTGAACGTCGGGTGTACTCCGAAGGAATCCGGGAGCTCTAACTTGTATGCATTCGGGCCATGAAGGGCTAAGATGCGTAATGGGCCATCACCACGGTCCGAGAGCTTACTCATGCAGCGAGTTGGAAAACGCTCCTTCCTTAGGTGGAGCCAAACAAGATCACCGGGCTCAAAAGAGACATCGCGGCGGCCCTTGTTGCGTTGTCCGGCAAGTTGGGCGGCACGACGTTCGAGTTGTGTCCTAGTTCGCTCATGAAGCTCAATGATTTGGGCGGCTCGGTTCCCGGCGATGATGTGTTCTCCATCCTTGAGCGGGCGGGGAGTGAAGTCCAACGGTGTGTGTGGATTAAGGCCGTAGACAACTTCAAATGGGGACAATTTAGTTGCCGTGTGCCTAGACCTGTTATACGAAAACTCCACAATAGAAAGTAAGTCCTCCCACCTACGTGGGTTGGTCCTAGTGGTGGCTCTAAGTAGAGCACCAAGAGTCCGATTGGTCACCTCCGTTTGACCATCGGTTTGGGGGTGATAACTACTTGAAAACATCAAGTTGGTTCCAAGTTTTCCCCATAACATTCTCCAAAAGTGACTTACGATTTTCACGTCCCGATCACTAACGATGGAACGTGGTATCCCATGTAAACGCACCACATTGTCAAAGAACAAGGTGGCAACTTCACTAGCATTTTGGGTGCTTTTACATGCAATAAAATGAGCCATTTTGGAGAAGCGATCGACTACCACGAAAATGGAGTCTTTGCCTCGTTTTGACATAGGCAACCCTACCACAAAGTCCATGGATAGATCCTCCCAAGGTCCCATTGGTATAGGCAAAGGAGAGTACATTCCATCCGGACCTTGGCGTGACTTTGCATGATGACATGTGATGCAACCCTTGCAAAACCGTGTCACATGCATACGCATCCGGGGCCAAAAGAAATGCTCTTGAAGAGCGGAAAGGGTCTTGGTAGCACCGAAATGACCACGGCCCTCATGAGCTTCCTTGACCAACAAATGGCGTATAGATGAGAGCGGAATGTAAAGTTTGCCCGCTCGGAAAAGATAGCCATCGTTAATAAAGAAAGACTCGTGCTCTCGGAGGTCGAGGCATTGTGCCCATATGTCCTTGAAGTCAAGATCCGTGGCATATAACTCTTTGATAAGAGCAAAACCATGTATCTTGGCATCCATATACACAAGGAGGGCATAACGGCGAGAAAGGGCATCGGCTATCACATTCTCTTTGCCTTTCTTATGCCGAATGACATAAGGAAAGGTCTCTAAAAACTCTACCCAACTAGCATGGCGCCGACTGAGATTTGTTTGACTCTTGAGATACGAAAGAGCCGCATGATCCGAATGAATCACGAACTCCTTCGGCCACAAGTAATGTTGCCATGTCTTAAGACAACGAACTAGAGCATATAGTTCCTTGTCATATGTAGGGTAGTTGAGCGAAGGACCGGACAGTTTTTCACTAAAGTAGGCAATTGGACGAGTCTCTTGTAAGAGAACTCCTCCAATGCCCACATTTGATGCATCACACTCCACCTCGAAAGTTTTCGAAAAGTTTGGGAGTTGGAGTAATGGTGCATTACAAAGGCGGTCTTTGAGCGCATCAAACGCTCGAGCATGGATATCACGCCACTCAAACGTGACACCCTTGGTAGTGAGCTCATGGAGTGGTGCTGATACCGTGCTAAAGTCCTTGACAAAGCGTCGGTAGAAACCCGCTAAGCCGAGAAAGGCTCGGACCATGGTGACCGTAGTAGGAGTAGGCCACTCCTGAATAGCACGAACTTTAGATTCGTCTACTCGTAGTCCGTCCTTAGACACGACATAGCCAAGAAAGATAGTGTTGTCCGAGCAAAAGACGTATTTGTCAAAGTTGACATACAATTGCTCTTGTCTAAGGCACTCGAGCACTTGGCGAAGGTGCCCGATGTGATCCTCCAAAGACGTACTAAATACCAAAATATCATCAAAATAAACAACAACAAATGTACCCAAGAATCGGCGCAAGACATGGTTCATGAGGCGCATGAAGGTGGACGGGGCGTTGGAGAGGCCAAAAGGCATGACAAACCATTCATAGAGTCCATACTTCGTTTTGAACGCCGTCTTCCACTCGTCACCTTCGGCCATCCGGATTTGGTGGTAACCGCTCCGGAGATCAATTTTGGAGAAGATGGTGGCGCCATGAAGCTCATCCAACATGTCATCAAGGCGCGGGATCGGGTGGCGGTATTTGACGGTGATTTGGTTGATGGCACGACAATCAACACACATCCGCCATGATCCATCTTTCTTTGGTACTAAGATTACCGGGACGGCATATAGTGATAAGGATTCACGCACATGTCCCCGGTCTAGGAGCTCTTGCACTTGACGTTGTAGCTCCTTCGTCTCTTCCGGACTAGCTCGGTATGCGGCACGGTTTGGCAAGGAGGCACCGGGCACAAAGTCAATTTGGTGTTCAATCCCTCGCATTGGTGGTAAGCCGGGTGGAAGGTCTTTGGGCATAATATCCTGAAATTCGGACAACAACAAAGACACCTCGTGTGGCACATTACTCGGGTCATGAGAAGTAGATAAACAGAATGGGACAAGTAAGAAACATGGGAACTTGCCTTCCATGACCGGTTGCAAATCATGCCGGCAAGCTAAGAGTATCCTCGGCTCACACCGTCCTTGAATTACGGGATCCGAAGATGGTAAAGGTGCGCTCGGGGGAACGATGCGACCTTTACTACCTTTGGACTCGGTAGCATGGACAAGAGGGGCGGTGTTCCTGGATTTGGAAGTACTAGCATTGACAACATCGGGACTCCGGGGGTCCGATTTTGCCGGTTCCTTAGCGGACTCATCTATAGTTTTTTGCCTCTTCCGTTCCGCATAGTCAACCAAAGTTTCGTGCGGAATCATAGGCAAAAGTGTGACCCGTTTTCCATTATATTGGAACATGTACCGGTTAAGATAACCATCATGATATGTTCGGCGATCGAACTGCCATGGTCGTCCTAATAGGACATGTGTGGCGTCCATCTTGATAACATCACAAAGGACCTTATCAACATAGGCGCCAATAGAAAACATCACCCAAGCTTGTTGTGTGACGGTGTCACAAGACGTATCGGAAATCCATTGAAGTACGTAAGGCGTTGGGTGGGGGTCGTAGGCAACTTGAAGTGTTTTACCACTCGTTCGTTGACAATATTACAACAAGAGCCCCCATCAATGATGAGAGAAAGGCTCGTATTATTAAACAAGCAACGAGAGTGGAAGAGATTCTCGCGTTGATCAATAGGAATATGCTCTTTAATAGCCAAAATACGACGAGAAACAAGAGCGAATTTACCGGGTTGTGCCGGAGCCCAAGCAAGCTCGTCGTCACATGGTTCCATGCCAAAATGGAGGTCGGTGGCATGGTCATCCTCAATAATGATATCGCCGTGTTGTTTACCTTCTTCATCCTCGAAATATGCTGGGTCGGCAAACAAGACACGTTTGGTGTTTGGGCAATCACGTTGCACATGGCCAAAACCGGTACACCTGTAGCACACGGGCTCCCTTGGGCGAGCCGCCGATGAGGGTCCTTGTTGACCTCGAGAGGGAGGCGCCGGTGTCGGGCCACGGGTTGGTGCCTTCTCGGTACCCGCTTGCCTATTGGAGGGACCCGTCCGTTGGGCTCCTATGGAAGCGTCGGTATCTGTAGGACTAGGCGCATCTCGAGAACGTGTGTTAGACGGATAAAGATATGGACTCGAGGAAGAGGTATACCTAGAAGATCGCGGTGTTTCGAGATATTGCTTGTATAGCTTCATGGCGGCATGGCGTAATGCTCCAAAATCCTTGAATGGAACAATCTCGAGCGGCCGCCGGATTGAGGCATTAAGCCCACTCATAAATTTTGTGCGGAGGGCGGAGGGGGAGGCCGAGACGCCGGCCTTAATGTGCATGTCCTCAAGTTTAGCCAAGTAAGCCACCGGAGTGAGGTTGCCTTGCTTGAACTCGGCAATTTGCAACCGCATATCATTCTTAAAGTCCTCGGGCACGTACTTCTTGGTCATGCAATAGAGCAATTGCTCAAATGTCTCAATCGGTGCCCATCCTCGCCTCTCACGGGTGAACTCATACCGGTTCTACCAAGACTTGGTATCTCCTTCAAAGTATAGAGTTGCCGCCTCAATTTTCTCGTATTCCTCCTCATAATGACAATGTTTTAATGCTCGTTTCATATCCTGCGCCCAATCAAAAAAAACACACGGATCATATTCACCATGAAAGGTAGGGAACTTAACCTTACCTTCCCTACGAGCTCGGTAGGGGTCCGGGCGGGGCGGTGGAATGTAGGCATCATCGGCACGGGCTCGCCGGTGGCCGCAATGAGGACGTTGGCGCCCATGAACGGGTGGGGCCTGCCTAGGTGGATTTGGGGGAGGCAACCATTCTTCACCTCGGTCTTGGTTCTCATAAGGGTCTATGACGGGTGGGTGCCACGGACGGTTATGTGCTACCCGTTCTAAATCGGATTCATCAGCGGAGAGCTCGTTGAAGTTGTGTTGCTCATCGTATTCATCAAAGTCAAGGGTCCTCGGTTGCCGGGTTGACCGTTGGCGACGGTGTTCAGAACGATCATGCTCACGACCATGATTGGTGGTTGAGTTGGGATGGTACCGGGGCTCTTCCCGGGTTTGACGGTCGGTGCGGAGCACACTAGGTGGAGGTGGAGAAGGGACATACCGTTGATGTTGATGCTCATAATATTGGTGCCGATGTTCCGTATCGACTATGGGCAAACCATCTTGAGGCGGGTCGGGAATTCCCCCTCTTCTTCATGGGACTCATTTTCGTCAAGAGGTAAAGGATGGGTGCATTCAATGACAGACGCAAGCCGGGTAACGTTTGATGGTCCGGCTCCCAAAAGTCCCTTGCCTTTCCGTTGTGCATCGGATGTGGAAGCATTGGCCACGGTCTCATTCGGATATGTTGGGGTGGGACATTGAGCAATCTGAAGGTCCTTAAGAGCTTCTAGCTCTTTTTTCAAGGCAATGTTTTCTCGGGTCAAGGCATCAAACTTTTGTTGTGCCTTCAAGGCTTCCAATTCTCGCCTTATGGAGTCATTTTCGAGGGACAACGAAGCAATTTCTTGAGCCAAAGGTTCACTGAACTCTTGCGGACCAGAATCCTGAGAAGTTTCCATTTCAACGTTAGTCATTGCTCCAAATCAGCACACAATTGCAAGCAATCAAGTGAGCAAGGTGACAAGTTAGGTCAACTTTACCCAAGTTCAAGTGCGTTATCGGGTTCTACTTTGGGGAAGGCCGTTTGGCGGTTAGGCAAGGAAGGCAAATCCAACAAAATTGAACCAATTACACACAAATAAACAAGTGATATTTTGCAAACGTATGTAAGAAAATGGAGAGATAGAAGATGGACGGATTGTTCACTCGGCAAGCTTTGCTTGCTTTCGGTCTTTGACCGTTTTGTAAAATCCGATTTTTCGGATGGACCGGTTTGCCGGACGTCTTTTTACTTTGTGTGTTTCATTTCTTTGAAACGTTTTGAGCAACACTTTCTTTTGTTTTGTTTTTTTTGAACACAAATCCGTATTGATGAAGAGTTTTTTTTGCTTTTCTTGGAATATCAAATGCGAGATATCCGAACTTTTCGTTAACAAAAATATCCCAAGAGATTTGGTGAAATTAATTAACAAAATTGTCGGATTAGGTCGGTTTAAGAAAAAGACGGGTTTGATAAATGGTTTGAAGGCATGTTAGCATGAAATATTGTGATATTTTAGGCACGTTTTCTAAGTGTATTTCATCCATTTTGATAGTCATTGATTAAGCATTGATGCAATTGTGAGCTAGTTTGTCTATAATGTCGAAATAGAGATCTACACAAGCTTTATGTTGATTGTAGGCAATTAAGAGCTATTTCCGAACGGATTGAGCGAGAATGGAGTTTGATTGAGTATGTCCAAGGATTGAGGACATCTCTAGGAGCTAAGGATGGTGCTAACTTGAAGAATAGCACGAGGAAAGGAAGAATTACGGTTTAGCCCTAAACCACGCTCTAAAATACGGCCGTACTACATTCCACGTTCAAGTCCACGGTCGTGGAACCTTGGCAAGGGAAGCGTGATTCATTCCAGTAACTTCTACGGCCGTGGAGGGTTGTGTCAAACCGTGACCAACTTCCACGCTCTAAATTACGGGCGTGGAACTCTTCCACGACCGTGATCTTGACGATCTTTTACGCAATATTTTAAGCCACGATTTCTACGCAATTGGGCCGGGCTTATATTTTATCTTACACTATAAAAGGACGGAGGAAGAGAGATTCCGTCACCTTCGCTTACGCTTAGACGCATTTTCCGCTTACACTTGGAATTGCCCTAATTTCACATCTTGTGGAGATTGTGATTGAGGATTTTTGCGCTTTGCTATTGAGATTTCCGGAAGAGTTGAAGATTTGGAAGATTGTTCGCAAGAAGGTTACGCTTTATCTTTAGGTTTGATTTAGAAGACGGATTGACATCCCGTTCTTCCTTCTTATCTAAGATTCGTGATTGTTTGTGTTATTCCGAATCTATTGACGTTATTGTTCTTAATTTGTGAATTTGAGATTGACTTGAAAGTTATTAAAGGTTTTCGGAAGTTTTCATCTTTCATTCTTTTAAACCTTGAATTTGATATCAATATGACTATTGTTGGCTAAAACCCTTTAACAATTCTAAGGTGAAGGGTTGATAGTTGTGGCTTAGATGATGATAGATCGATCGTAAACAAATTGGACCCTAAGAGTTAGAAAGAATCGCCGACGAACCTAATCCACGGTCTGTTCTTGAGCTTCCACGGCCGTGGAACTCAAGAACTACCCGTAATTTTGTGTCAGTTTACGAACTTGCTTTTACTTTAATCCAAAGTTAAAGATTTGCTTTAACTTAGTCTTGGCTTACCCTTTTCTAGGTGGTAGTGAAGCCTCAACAACCTCTACCTCGATTCTGAGTGTCACAACCTTAATCGGTTTAGTTAGTCTTGATCCTTGGATTACAAGTTTGGGTATTTGACATTAATTCTTACCTTTATAATCTTTCTATATTGAAGCCTCAACAACCTTTATAGAGAGTGTCTTGTAGGTGAGTCATATAAGGTTTTTGGAACTTCACCGTACGATTACCTTACATTCGTATACCTTTGCATGCCTTAACTCCGTCCTTATATCTTTAGTATATCTTGAATCGATTGCCACAACTGGATTCCTGGATCTTTAGGATTGTTGTTTTTCCAATAATTTGAAAAGCTTCATACATTTACTTGCTTGATAATCTATAACTGGATTTAACCCCCCAAATCCCTGTGTTCGATACTCTAGAATTCTTGTTCAACTATATCGATCCGTACACTGCGGGTTCGCTTGCTTGATTTCTAGTTTTATAATTAAAGCTTATTTGCACGCACGCTAAGTGGCGAACAAGTTTTTGGCGCCGTTGCCGGGGATTTGGTTTAGGCTGAATTCGGTTATCGGTTGTCAAGCTTTGGATCTTTTCCCTTGTTATTTGATATCTCTTTGAGTGTATGCGCAGGTCTAGGAACACCGAGGACCTCTTACCTCTTGATCAAGAGCTTGAGAGGAATTTGAGGAGAAAGCGTAAGGAAAAGCAAATGGCTGAAGAAAACGAACGTGATCTTCAATCGGAGTTAGCGGAGAAAGAAGCTCAACTCCAATGGAGTGAGAAGACACGTAGGGAAGAAACGGATCGTAATCAAATGAAAGTTGACGATCTAACGGACATGATGTCCCAAATGAGGTTGGAGATAAACAACCTTAAGGAGAAAAAGAAAAGGAGGAGACCGGGAAGATCGGTTAGAGCCAACTCATCCAATGAGGATAACGACTCCTCCATGCCACCGTTAGAGGAGATTGATCCCACGATCAATGTGAATCCATTCTATCCACGGCCAGCTGCAAATCGCCGTGTTCCACCTAGGAATGTGAATGCAAGGGTCGAACGTGTGGAAGAAGAGCCAAGAACTCTTGGCCAAAGGATGGATCCAATGCAGCAACCACGCCGTCTAGGTGTGAACTTTGATGCTGATGATGTACAAGGATTTAGCTTCAACCCTCAAGTTATTACCATTGTTCGCCAAAATCAATTTGGTGGAACAAGTGCTGAATCTCCACACCAACATCTACAAAACTTTGAGATTATGATGGAGACAATGAAGCCTAAGAACGCTACTACCAACAGCTACAAACTCAAGCCTTTCTTCTTCTCCTTGAAGGGGAAAACATTGTCTTGGTATCAAGCTCTTCCAAGTGGAAAGCTTGAGACATGGGAGGATCTTTCCGTGGAGTTCCTCACTAAGTTCTTTCCGCCATCCAAAACGGCGGAACTAAGAGGTAAGATTAATGCATTTTCCATGAGATCTAACGAAAGTTTGTTTCAATCTTGGGAAAGCTTTCAGGATTTGCTATTGGATTGCCCTCATCATGGCATATCCAAGCTTGCATTGTTGGAGATATACTATAAGGGGCTGGATGTGGAGACACAATTCAAGCTCCAATCCCTCTCATGTGGTACATTCATGGACATGAGGGAAGATGACGCTTGGGACTTCATTGAGAAGCAAGCAAGGGTCATAGAGAAGTATTCTCACCGGAAAGTTGAGGGAAATCGTGTAGAGCAAGGAGCAAAGCTCACACATGAAGCTCAATCTCAAATCTTTTCTCTCAACAATGAGATTAAAGAGTTGAAGGAAGCTATCAAGACTAACTTTCCAAAGCAACAAGGAAAGGACGTTGGCTACTTGGGCAACAACAACGGTGGTGAGAATACAAACCGCAACAACAACATCAACCGGAATAATTGGAACGGCAACAACAACAACCGGAACAATAATTGGAACAACAATAGGGGTTCAAACAACAACAATTGGCGCTCCAATCAACAAAACTCCAGTAACTCTTATCCTTCCAATTCAAATTCACTAACCCCACCTTCTTCTTCCTCTACTCCATTGAAAAGCCAGGGGCAAACATCTAATGGAAGAAGCACTTCGGGGAAGGAGAAGCCCAATCCCATGTTGGAGACGATTTTGGGAAAGCTTCAAGGGTTAGAGACTCGCATCATCAAGGTTGATGATCATATAACTAAGGTTGATAAAGCCCAAAAGGTTTTAGAAAACCAAATGTTTACTCATGCGGCGGAAGTTCCTAGGAATCAAGGGAAACTTCCAGGAAAAACGGAGGACAGCCCAAAGGGAAGGGTGATGGCAATCACAACTAGGAGCGGGGTGACAACTACCGATCTGCAGCCTAAGTTTGTTGAAGTCTCCGTTGAGAAAGACAAAGAGAAGGGGAAGGAGAAGGAAGATGTCTATGTTCCTCCTCCGGCTTACAAACCTCCCCTACCATTCCCTCAATCTAGAGCAAGAGCGCGTCTAGATAAACAATTTGGTAAGTTTATAGAACTCATGAGCAAGCTGCATATTAATATACCTTTCATTGATGCTATTGTAGGTATGCCGGCTTATGGCAAGTTCTTAAAGGAAATCCTCTCTAACAAGAGAAAGTTAGAGGATTTTGGAGAGGTTAAGATGAGTTCGGATTCTTCGGATCTCATCAAGACCATGAAGGAGAAAATGCCCCCCAGCTAAAGGATCCGGGGTCATTTTGCATTCCCATAGGAGTGGGAGATGTAACATATGATGCATTATGTGACTTGGGAGCAAGTGTGAGCATTATACCACTTGCATTATGTAGGAAGATCGGTTTAGGCGACCTTAAACCGGTGAAGATGACGTTGTACCTGGCGGATCGATCAATAACTCGTCCCATCGGTATTGTAGAAGACGTCCCGGTCAAGATAGGTAAATTCTTTGTTCCCATTGATTTTGTTGTGCTTGACATTCCTGCAGATAGTCCGGTCCCGATCATACTCGGAAGACCGTTTCTTGCAACTTCCGGCTGCATAGTCGATTGCAAGAATGCTAGACTCGCCTTTAACATAGGGGAGGAGAAGGTAGAATTCGTTCTTTCCACTCTAGTGAAGGAACCAATCTTTGATGAGGATATATTCAATATCCAAGATGAAGAGGGGTTGTCAAGAGAGGAGGTAAGTGCTATTCTCTTCAAAGATCCTTTGCAAAAGGTTATTACTATGAGTCTAATGAATGTAGGGGAAGAAGAGGAGTGCAATGAGGCAATTGAAGCCTTAGAAGCACAAAAAGAAGTATGTGAAGAGGAGTTTGAGAAACTCCACAACGAAGTAGAAAACGTGAGAATCCACGGCCATACACTATATTCCACGGCCGTGGATTTCACCAACCAAAGCGTGGCTCACTTCAGAGGGTTACACGGCCGTGGAACCTTGGCAAGGGAAGCGTGATTCATTCCAGTAACTTCTACGGCCGTGGAGGGTTGTGTCAAACCGTGACCAACTTCCACGCTCTAAATTACGGGCGTGGAACCCTTCCACGACCGTGATCTTGACGATCTTTTACGCAATATTTTAAGCCACGATCTTCTACGCAATTGGGCCGGGCTTATTTTTTATCTTACACTATAAAAGGACGGAGGAAGAGAGATTCCGTCACCTTCGCTTACGCTTGGACGCATTTTCTGCTTACACTTGGAATTGCCCTAATTTCAAATCTTGTGGAGATTGTGATTGAGGATTTTTGCGCTTTGCTATTGAGATTTCCGGAAGAGTTGAAGATTTGGAAGATTGTTCGCAAGAAGGTTACGCTTTATCTTTAGGTTTGATTTAGAAGACGGATTGACATCCCGTTTTTCCTTCTTATCTAAGATTCGTGATTGTTTGTGTTATTCCAAATCTATTGACGTTATTGTTCTTGATTTGTGAATTTGAGATTGACTTGAAAGTTATTAAGGTTTTCGGAAGTTTTCATCTTTCATTCTTTTAAACCTTGAATTTGATATCAATATGACTATTGTTGGCTAAAACCCTTTAACAATTCTAAGGTGAAGGGTTGATAGTTGTGGCTTAGATAATGATAGATCGATCGTAAACAAATTGGACCTTGAGAGTTAGAAAGAATCGCCGACGAACCTAATCCACGGTCTGTTCTTGAGCTTCCACGGCCGTGGAACTCAAGAACTACCCGTAATTTTGTGTCAGTTTACGAACTTGCTTTTACTTTAATCCAAAGTTAAAGAATTGCTTTAACTTAGTCTTGGCTTACCCTTTTCTAGGTGGTAGTGAAGCCTCAACAACCTCTACCTCGATTCTGAGTGTCACAACCTTAATCGGTTTAGTTAGTCTTGATCCTTGGATTACAAGTTTGGGTATCTGACATTAATTCTTACCTTTAGAATCTTTCTATATTGAAGCCTCAACAACCTTTATAGAGAGTGTCTTGTAGGTGAGTCATATAAGGTTTTTGGAACTTCACCGTACGATTACCTTACATTCGTATACCTTTGCATGCCTTAACTCCGTCCTTATATCTTTAGTATATCTTGAATCGATTGCCACAGCTGGATTCCTGGATCTTTAGGATTGTTGTTTTCCCAATAATTTGAAAAGCTTCATACATTTACTTGCTTGATAATCTATAACTAGATTTAACCCCCCAAATCCCTGTGTTCGATACTCTGGAATTCTTGCTCAACTATATCGATCCGTACACTGCGGGTTCGTTTGCTTGATTTCTAGTTTTATAATTAAAGCTTATTTTCACGCACGCTAAGTGGCGAACAAGTTTTTGGCGCCGTTGCCGGGGATTTGGTTTAGGCCGAATTCGGTTATCGGTTGTCAAGCTTGGGAGCTTTTCCCTTGTTATTTGATATCTCTTTGAGTGTATGCGCAGGTCTAGGAACACCGAGGACCTCTTACCTCTTGATCAAGAGCTTGAGAGGAATTTGAGGAGAAAGCGTATGGAAAAGAAAAGGCGGTTAAATCCGACCATGAAGGAGGTTGTCAAGAAGGAAATTCTTAAACTTCTTGATGCAGGTATCATCTACCCTTTCTCCGATAGCAAGTGGGTGAGTCCGGTACAAGTAGTTCCGAAGAAAGGAGGAATGATGGTCATCACCAACAAGAATAACGAACTCATTCCTACCCGAACCGTAACGGGATGGCGGATGTGCATAGACTACCGCAAGCTTAATAACGCGACGAGGAAGGATCACTTCCCACTACCCTTCATCGATCAAATGCTTGAAAGGTTAGTGCAACATTCGCACTTTTGCTATCTTGACGGTTATAGTGGTTTCTTTCAGATTCCGATACACCCGGATGATCAAGAGAAGACCACATTCACGTGCCCGTGGGGTACGTTTGCCTATAGGAGGATGCCGTTCGGGCTTTGCAACGCCCCAGCCACCTTTCAAAGGTGCATGATGACCATCTTCTCCGAATATATAGAGGAAATCATGGAGGTCTTTATGGATGACTTCTCCGTATACGGTTCCTCTTTTGACAATTGCCTTTCTAACCTTGCTCTTGTATTACAAAGGTGTGAAGACACTAGCCTAGTTCTTAATTGGGAGAAGTGTCAATTTATGGTAAAGGAAGGAATTGTATTAGGACACTTAATCTCTAATAGAGGGATAGAGGTAGATAAAGCTAAGTTAGAGACCATAGAAAAGCTTCCTCCCCCAACTTCGGTGAAAGGGATAAGAAGTTTTCTAGGACATGCCGGATTCTATAGACGCTTCATAAAAGACTTCTCTAAAATATCAAAACCGCTAACTAATCTATTGATGAAGGATGTAGTTTTTGAGTTTTCGCAGGAATGCTTGGATGCGTTTAACATGATCCGGAAAGCTCTAATTTCAGCACCTATTATCCAACCCCCGGATTGGAACCTTCCCTTTGAGGTTATGTGCGATGCTAGTGACGTAGCTATAGGAGCTGTTCTTGGACAAAAGAAAGAAGGGCGAACCCACGCTATCTACTATGCTAGCAAGACGCTAGATGAAGCGCAGCTCAATTACGCCACTACCGAAAAGGAGTTTTTAGCCATTGTTTATGCTATTGACAAATTTCGCTCTTATCTTGTAGGTGCAAAGGTGATTGTATACACGGATCATGCTGCGATCCAGTACCTCCTTGCAAAGAAGGATGCGAAGCCAAGGCTAATTAGATGGATTTTTCTCCTACAAGAATTCGATTTGGAGATCCGCGACAAGAAGGGTTCGGAAAACTCTGTTGCGGATCATTTGAGTCGCCTAACACATCTAGAGGACGACCATCTACCTATAGATGACTCCTTCCCGGACGAACATTTACACATTATAGAGGAGTGCATCGATGTGATCTCCAAAGGTAACAAACCATGGTTTGCTGATTTTGTTAACTATTTGGTTTGTCAGGAGATACCGCCCGGATTATCCTACGCACAAAGAAAGAAGTTCTTTAAGGATGTCCGGGAATACTTTTGGAATGAACCCCTCCTCTTTAAGAGAGGTCCGGATGGCATCATTCGGCAATGTGTGCCGGAAGATGTGATGCAAAGTGTCATCCGCCATTGTCATTCACTACCATGTGGAGGACACGCTAGTTCGAACAAGACTAGCGCTAAGGTATTACAATCTGGATTCTTTTGGCCTATTTTATTTAGAGATGTGCAAACCTTTGTTTCCTGCTGCGATGCTTGTCAAAGAACAGGAAATATCTCTAGGAGGAATGAGATGCCTCTCAATAACATCCAAGAGGTGGAGATTTTCGATGTTTGGAGAGTTGACTTTATGGGACCATTCCCATCGTCTTGTGGAGACCAATACATACTCTTGGCGGTGGATTACGTTTCTAGATGGGTGGAAGCGATTGCCTCTCCCACCAATGATGCCATGGTGGTGGTTAAGTTCTTTAACAAGACCATTTTCCCACGATTTGGGACACCAAGGACTATCATTAGTGATGGAGGTTCTCACTTCATTGCCCGGCGCTTTGAAGCTCTTCTAGCTAAGTATGGGGTTACTCACAAGATCGCCACCCCTTATCATCCACAAACTAGTGGACAAGTTGAGATCTCAAATCGGGAGATCAAAGGAATCTTAGAGAAGACGGTTTCAAGGACTAGGAAGGATTGGTCCTTGAAGCTTGATGATGCATTGTGGGCGTACCGGACTGCGTACAAGACTCCCATAGGAACCACACCATACAACTTTGTGTATGGGAAGTCTTGCCACTTACCGGTAGAGTTAGAGCACAAGGCGTTTTGGGCAATCAAGTGGCTAAATTTCAGCATGAAGGAAGCGGGAGAGAAGCGTCTCTTGAATCTTAATGAGCTTGAAGAACTCCGCTTGAACGCTTATAAAAACGCTAAGATTTACAAGGAGAGAGCAAAGCGTTGGCATGATAAGCATATCATTCCAAAGGACGTCAAAGAAGGAGATCAAGTTCTCCTCTTTAATTCAAGGCTTCGTCTCTTTCCAGGTAAGCTTAAATCTCGTTGGACCGGACCTTTTCTAATCAAGCGTATTTTTCCCCATGGTGCAGTTGAAGTATGGGGTGAAGCGGGCGGAAGCTTTAAGGTGAATGGTCAACGACTCAAGAAGTATACGCCGGAACTCCAAGCTGAAGAGTTCGCGCCCACCGCACTCGAATAAGTGCGAATTTGGTCTAGCTACGGACCTTAAACAAAGCGCTTTTTGGGAGGCAACCCAAGGTATTGCATTTACGTTTTTGTTTTCGATTCATAGTTTAGCTTAGTTTAGACGTTTTTGCTTTGTTTTGCCTTCGATTCCTTCCGGTATGTTCGTGTTTTTGGATGTAGGAACAGTGGAAAAGGAAAGGGGAAGAGTAAGTTTGAAGAAAAGTGACGAAACTTGGACTTTGGAGCATTACTGAGAGTTCCACGGCCTAAACCACGGCCGTGACAGCTACAGTGACCGTAATTTCCAAAAGCCTTTGAAAAATCACCAAAACCACGGTTCCGTACATTTCCACGGCCGTGGAACCCCCCGACAGACCGTGATTTTCACAAATTTTGCCGGCCACTATATAAACCACGTTCATCACAAAAACACAACCATCACAACCCAAATTACACCCAAAATCGCCGATTCCACGCCCCTCACTTCAATTCTTCGTTCGTTAATCGTTTTTAACGATTCTTTGACCCAAACTGAAGCAAATCCAACCACCAACGAGATCCAAGCAACGATTCGAGCGGCAATTCACCAAGGAAAGCAGAATTCGGATTTGAAAATCCGAAAACCTAGGTTTTTTCGCTCTTCTCTATCTTTGTCGATTCGGATCTACATTTGCTAGAATTTTTAGGAATAACTGATTGGAATTGGAAGAGAATTAGTATAGGACTGCTGCTGTGGAATTTGGTGATTGATTGTTGAGATTTGCGAAATTTTGAGAGAAACCACGGTTCCTGGACGTTCCACGGCCGTGGAATTTGAAGAACAAACCGTGGTTTTCAACAGAAATGGATTTTGTGAGGCGAGTGTCCGGGAGAAATAAGGACAAAAACAAAGAGAAGGATAAGAATAAAAAGAGGAAGGGTAACCCCTCTTCCTCTTCCTCCTCTAGAGCACCACCACCTTCATCCCCTTCACCTCCATCATCACCTTCATCACCATCACCTCCTAGCCCTAGAGTCCCCACCATTCACGAGGATCATCTCGACGCTTTAGAGAGGATCCATAAGAGGGCTGTTATAGGACCTAGGTACCTACTGTTGGAGGATTTAGCTCCTCTACATGTGATTGATGACATCACTTGGCTCTTGGATAGAGCCGGATTAGTTGTCTTCTCGGCTATCCGAGAAGACGCTTACGAGGAGATTACTAGAGAGGTTGTGACGTCTTTTGAGCACAGCCATGTCGATAGGACAGTTTCTTTCCGTCTGATGGAAAGAAACTATGATTTCTCCATCCGGGAGTTTGGAGCCTTCTTTGGGTTCCAAGAGACCTTCAATGGTCGTTTTCCCAGCGGCGTTTATGCCAAGGATTTCTGGGAGGAGGTAGCCATGATCTATGCCAGCAAGGACCGCTAGCAAACAGCTGATACCAAGGCTAAGTTGATGTATCACTTAGACTTGAAGATTGCTCACCGAGTACTTTCTGAGTGTCTCTTCCCTAGGACAGAGACACCTCAGAAGATCAAGACGGATGAGCTCTTCCTTCTGTACTCCATGTTGTATGGACGGCCTGCTGACTGCGCCACCCTCTTAGCTGCTACCATGAGCAAGCTAAAGAACAAGAGGGCTGGCAACATTGGATATGGTGGGATAGTCACCCACCTTGCTAGGATATTAGGGGTAGATTTCTCCGCCTGCACACGCATTCCTGCTATACCCCTAGGACTCCAGGCCTTTATGACTAGAGGTCTCATCTTCCCCATCCATAGAGGTCCACCTTATGCAGCTATGCCATGGGAGAGCAGGACGGGGAGGGGCATTGAGTGGCTCCCAGAGTATTCCATTATGGCTGGACGCCATATCTCGAAGGAGCCGTTTGCTGCTATGCATGTGAACAGGATTGCAGCCCCTCCATATGTCCCACCACCACCTGTAGTTGAGGAGGAGGAGATGAGAGATCAGTATGAGGGAGGAGGAGGAGCTGAGCAGGATTTTGGCACATTTCCGGACCAGCCAGACATAGCTCCTGACATGCCTAGACGTTTTCCACGTCCCGCCAGAGCTTCAGGATCATCTTCTCGCCGCGCCAGCGTGAGCGAGAGACCCACTTGGATGGAGACCCCTCCTGCGTGGTACGGATCTCCACCACCATGGTCTACACAGGCACCACCAGCACCAGCACCAGCACCGTCAGATGTACCAGGATGGTACAGCCAGCCGCCTGGCTGGTATGAGCAGCTGCCGGAGTGGGCCACCGACCTTTCTGATAGGGTGGGAGCATTGGAGATTCGAGCTGACACTAGAGATGCACGTATGGACGACCTCGACCATATGATGAGGGATGTCTACCGCCAGCAGTTCGGGAGGTACTACGATCCTAGCTTCTCTCCATTTCCGCCTCCACCGTAGTGATGACGATGATGACCGACAACTTTAGCCGCTCCACCGCCATTTTGTGAGTCTTTTTCTTTCTTTCTTTTCTTCTTTTTCTTTTCTTTGAACATTAGGGATAATGTTTGTTCCAAGTATGGGGTGGGGTGTGACTAATCGTCTGTAATAACTCTTACTCACTTTGATTGCTTCTATTGAGACTATCTTGCATGTTTCATTATATTGTTACACGTTTCATTATTGCATTGCATGAAAAAGAGTTTGGAAAACCCATAAAAATTGAAAAATTTTGAAAATTTTGTGCTTCTAAGAATAGAGATGATTTCTATGATAATCACTACTTGTGAATTGAGTTTTGATGATAATTGCATGCTTAAACGAGTAGTGAATTGAAAAGAAATTGAATGAATTGATTATACTTCTTTCTGCAAATTTCATAATGTGATGAATGTTACTTAAATCATGTTGAGAAAATAAGGTTGAAATCACACTATAAGTTCTTATACTTATTGTTGAGATGATTAAGGCAATTCGATTTTCTTTCTTCTTTCTTTGATTATTTAGCCCCTCATTGAAATTATGGCCTCCTTTACCTATCCGGGAATTTGGAGGAGTTGATTGGTATTGGCATGTTTGATGTGGGAGGGCCTTGAAAGCAATTTTTTGCAATCAAAAGAATAGAAAGAAATTATAGGTTTGGGGAAGTCAATCATGACGATGAGTAACTCGGCACCATTCACATAGCCGGGTGTTTGTGTCTTGCCAAAGTCGGATTGAGCGATATTCTTAGCGGATTATGGTATGTGCGCTAAGGGTTTGAGGCATCTCATAAAAATTGAGAAACGCCAATCTCCTAGGCTTCGGTTTTTGTGCACCTCTATCCATAACTCCAAAAGTAAAGTCGAAAAATGAAAAGAAGAGAGCAAAGCTCTAAGTAGAAAGTGTTGCGGAAACCCCAAAAGAAGAAGAAAAGAGTAGTATCCACTTTCCCGGATTCATGCACCACATTCCTTAAAGTTTTCCTTCCCTTTCCACATTCTAGACCTTGTTTGAAAGTCCTTAAGATCAAAAGAATGTTATATGACTTGGTTATCTAAATTGAAGTTTCTTATGATTGATTTTGATAATGTTTGAAGGTTATGATGTTTACATGGATGTTTGATTGATTCATGAGCTTTCTTTACTCTTTACTCTTTGATTAAGTGTATGAAAGTCTTATAAGCGAATGAAGCAAGATTTGAGAATGATCTATTGATTAGAAGGCACATTCATCCAAAAGAAGTCTTGCTTTGAGAAGGTACACATATTTCATCCTAACTTGTGTTTTAAAAGCTTTTTGAAAGACCTTGCTTAGGGACAAGCAAGTGGCAAGTATGGGGTTATTTGTTAGCATGAAATATTGTGATATTTTAGGCACGTTTTCTAAGTGTATTTCATCCATTTTGATAGTCTTTGATTAAGCATTGATGCAATTGTGAGCTAGTTTGTCTATAATGTCGAAATAGAGATCTACACAAGCTTTATGTTGATTGTAGGCAATTAAGAGCTATTTCCGAACGGATTGAGCGAGAATAGAGTTTGATTGAGTATGTCCAAGGATTGAGGACATCTCTAGGAGCTAAGGATGGTGCTAACTTGAAGAATAGCACGAGGAAAGGAAGCATTACGGTTTAGCCCTAAACCACGCTCTAAAATACGGCCGTACTACATTCCACGTTCAAGTCCACGGCCGTGGATCCTTGGCAAGGGAAGCGTGATTCATTCCAGTAACTTCTACGGCCATGGAGGGTTGTGTCAAACCGTGACCCACTTCCACGCTCTAAATTACGGGCGTGGAACCCTTCCACGACCGTGATCTTGACGATCTTTTACGCAATATTTTAAGCCACGATCTTCTACGCAATTGGGCCGGGCTTATATATTATCTTACACTATAAAAGGACGGAGGAAGAGAGATTCCGTCACCTTCGCTTACGCTTAGACGCATTTTCCGCTTACACTTGAAATTGCCCTAATTTCACATCTTGTGGAGATTGTGATTGAGGATTTTTGCGCTTTTCTATTGAGATTTCCGGAAGAGTTGAAGATTTGGAAGATTGTTCACAAGAAGGTTACGCTTTATCTTTAGGTTTGATTTAGAAGACGGATTGACATCTCGTTGTTTCTTCTTATCTAAGATTCGTGATTGTTTGTGTTATTCCGAATCTATTGACGTTATTGTTCTTGATTTGTGAAGTTGAGATTGACTTGAAAGTTATTAAAGGTTTTCGGAAGTTTTCATCTTTCATTCTTTTAAACCTTAAATTTGATATCAATATGACTATTGTTGGCTAAAACCCTTTAACAATTCTAAGGTGAAGGGTTGATAGTTGTGGCTTAGATGATGATAGATCGATTGTAAACAAATTGGACCTTGAGAGTTAGAAAGAATCGCCGACGAACCTAATCCACGGTCTGTTCTTGAGCTTCCACGGCCGTGGAGCTCAAGAACTACCCGTAATTTTGTGTCAGTTTACGAACTTGCTTTTACTTTAATCCAAAGTTAAAGATTTACTTTAACTTAGTCTTGGCTTACCCTTTTCTAGGTGGTAGTGAGGCCTCAACAACCTCTACCTCGATTCTGAGTGTCACAACCTTAATCGGTTTAGTTAGTCTTGATCCTTGGATTACAAGTTTGGGTATTTGACATTAATTCTTACCTTTAGAATCTTTCTATATTGAAGCCTCAACAACCTTTATAGAGAGTGTCTTGTAGGTGAATCATATAAGGTTTTTGGAACTTCACCGTACGATTACCTTACATTCATATACCTTTGCATGCCTTAACTCTGTCCTTATATCTTTAGTATATCTTGAATCGATTGCCACAGCTGGATTCCTGGATCTTTAGGATTGTTGTTTTCCCAATAATTTGAAAAGCTTCATACATTTACTTGCTTGATAATCTATAACTGGATTTAACCCCCCAAATCCCTGTGTTCGATACTCTGGATTTCTTGCTCAACTATATCGATCCGTACACTGCGGGTTCGCTTGCTTGATTTCTAGTTTTATAATTAAAGCTTATTTGCACGCACGCTAAGTGGCGAACAAGGCAAACCAAATATCTCCTATTTTTGTACTTTTTGTTTTGAATTAAACACGGAAAAGAAAAAAAAAATTCAGGGAAAATGGATGAACATGATGAAGAACATGATGAACAACATGAAGATCATGAAGAACAAATGAAGAACATCATGAACAAACGAAGAACATCATGAACAAAAAGGCTAAATAGGTTTAAGATAATAACGCACAAAAACAAGAGTAAAGAGAACTTAGCTTTGATCCCTTGCTCTGATACCAATTTGATGCGTCCTTGGAGGTAACCAAGGATAACTCCGGATCTAGATCAAACAAAACTCCAACTACTCCTTGATTCTTTGTGCAACGTTGTATCGTTTCGGATCCAAAGGGGCGGAATCGATGAAGAAACAAAGGTTACTTCGATCTAGAGAGATCGAATAAACCTTTTTTGTGTGGATCGAAGGTTGATTCTTAAGAAGAATCCTCGAATATGGATTTCTGGGATCAAAGACGAGATCCAAGGAAGAAATTTGAGAGATAGAAGAGAGGTTTTGATGCCCAAGCTAAGTAGGAGGAAATTCTTCTCAAAACTTAGTAATATTGAACATGGAAAATAAGTGAGGTAAGATATCTCTTATATAGAGAGTCTTGTCTACCTATGGGCCAACGGGCCAAATAAAAATACATGAAGAAAAGCCCAAAAGGGAAAACCCTAAAAGGATAAGTTCAAAAGAGAATATTCTTATACGGAATATCCTTTTTATTACATAAAAAGAAAAACATGAAAATATAGTCCGAAAATCAGCTAGCTTCATGCCATTGAGTCGGAAAGACGAGACATGGCGCTAACGGAACCGGTAGCCTATGCCATGGTGGTGTAGAGACATGGCATGTCGGTAATGGAACCAAGTGAAGAAGTAATGCGGGCGATGATGGAGCCGGTGGCTCGAGCAATGGCCTTAGCTCGGGATCGGGTGATCGGTCCATCTGAACGAACTCTAAGAGCCTCGTCCTGTTCGTCTATGGTCAATGTGAAAGGGACATCCAAGGGCACATCAGTTCCGCTCTAGGACCGAGTAGAGGTAGAGGTCGTGATGGAGGTACCACTGATACCAAAGGAGCTCAGGGTCGAATTTTTGAGTTGAAGAGCGTTGAGGAGCCACCAGTGCCAACTGCTACATGTACCATTTTGATTAATGGTTTACCTGTTAGAGTTTTGTTTAATACGGGTACTACGCACTCATTTATTTCTGATGTATGTGTTGATATACTGACCTTAGATACGGTAGAGGGGAGACCCTTTATTATAGGGTTACCCGATGGGGGGTCAAGGGAGAGGTACTCGTGAGGTACATGGTTGTCCTATACATTTATGAAACCGTGATTTGTTAGTGGACTTGTTTGTCATATCATTGGTGCATGAGGAAGTCATTTTGGGTATGGATTAGATGGATCGGCATAGTGCCGTGTAAGATGTCGGTAGGAGGACCGTGATGGTCTCTACCGAGTCGGGTTAGATCGAGATATTCAGAGGTTGGGACCTTGGAAAGATGGGTACGGTCATCAACGCGGTCAAAGCGGCGAGGCTGATTGGACAAGGTTGTGATGCCTTCTATGTTATGCCATGAAGGAGGGTGAGAGTCTTACATTAGAGGATATACCCGTAGTTTGCGACTTCATGGATGTGTTTGACGAGCCGTCTAGTTTGCCGCCTTAGAGGAGCGTGGATTTTGGTATAGAGTTAGAGTCGGGGACAAGACCGATCTCGAAGGCATCATATCGTATAAAGCTTATCGAGAGCTCAAGAAACAACCTCAAGGAGTTGGATGAGAAGGGCTTCATACGCCCTAGCGTATCCCCGTGGGGTGCACCTGTCCTCTTCATGCAGAAGAAGGACGGATCATTGCAGTTGTGTATCGACTATCGAGAGTTGAACAAGGTGACCATCAATAACAAGTATCCTTTGCCTCATATTGACGATTTGTTGGATCAGCTTCAGGGACTGACTATATTCTCCAGGATTGACTTGCGCTCTAGATATCACTAGCTGAGGGTGAGAGAGTAGGATGTGCATAAAAAAACATTTTGGACTCGATATGGTCACTACGAGTTTGTAGTGATGCCATTTGGGCTCACGAATGCGCCCTCCATCTTCATGGAGGTGATGAATGACATCTTCATCGACTTCTTGGATCAATTTGTGGTGGTCTTCATAGACGACATCCTGGTGTACTCTCGTAGCGAAGAGGAGCACGCAGGACATTTGGGGACTGTATTGCGAGTTGTGCAAGATAGAGAATTATATGCCAAGCTCTCTAAGTGCGAGTTGTGGAGGCCACAGGTAGCCTTTCTAGGTCACATTGTGTCCGCCGAGGGGATCAAGGTTGATCCGGAGAAGATCAAGTTTGTAGTAGCATGGACGACACCGACGAACGTGAAGGAAGTACTAGCTTCCTTGGTTTAGCCGGATATTACCGTAGGTTTGTGGAGGGATTCTCTTTGATCGCCCGACCACTTACCAGTATATTGAGGAAGAATACCTGGTTTGTATGGTCCGAGCCGTGTACTTAGAGTTTTGAGGAGTTGAAGAGACGTTTGACTTCCGCTCCCATTTTAGCACATCCGGAGGGCATAGAGGATTTTGTGGTTTACAGTGATGCATCCAAGCTAGGCTTGGGATGTGTTTTGATGCAGCAGGGTAGAGTGATTACCTATGCGTCTAGACAGTTGAAGACGTATGATGAGAACTACCGGACTCATGACCTGGAGTTGGATGTGGTAGTTCATCCTTTGAAGATTTGGAGGCATTACTTGTACGGAGTTACATTCCAGATCTTCACAGACCATAAGATCTGAAGTTATTTTCACACAGTGGGAATTGAATAACCGCTAGAGGAGATGGCTTGAGTTGATCAATGACTTGGACCTTGAGATTCTGTATCATTTAGGGAAGGCGACTGTTTTCGCCGACACCCTTAGCCGGAAGACGCCTCGAGAGAAGGCGATTGCATGACTGACGGTTCAGCCTCAGTTGTAGAAAGATCTAGCATGGCTAGAGATGGACATTCAGTTCCCTGATGAGAACGGCCTTTTGTTTGCTTTAGAGGTTCGATCTGATATGTTGGGCGAGATCCAACAAAAACAAGAGACCTGCCCGACGTTGATGCGGATCCGAGATAGAATGTCTCGTGGTAAGGCCCCACAGTTCTCCATAGGAGCAGATGGAGTGATGAGACGCCGTGAGTGCGTTTGTGTGCCCACTGATACGGAGTTAAGACAAAGGATTTTACAAGAGGTTCACTCCACACCTTACTCAGTGCACGCAGGTGCGAGTAAGATGTATTAGGATGTGAGACGTTCATTTTGGTGAGGCGGACTGAAGCCCGATGTGGCCAGATTTGTTGCTCAGTGTGTGACCTGTCAGCAGGTCAAGATAGAGCATTGTAGACCCGGAGGAGAACTCCATCCACTGCTAGTACCGCAATGGAAGTGGGGGGATATCTCCATGGACATTGTGATATGATTGAGGCCGAGCAGGAGCTTTGATGCCATTTGTGTAATTTTTAATAGATTGACGAAGATTGCACGTTTTATCCCTATTAAGGAAATATGGCCAATGAGCCAGTTGGCTGAGGAGTTTACTAGGCAAATAGTGAGACTTTATGGTGTACCGAGGACGATCATCTCAGATCGAGATGGGCGATTTACCTCGAGGGTTTTGGCAGCAAATACAAACTACCCTAGGTATTAGTTTGCATTTTACGACTGCTTTTCATCCTCAGATAAATGGTCAGTCACAGAGGACTATTCAGACCTTGAAGGATATGTTGAGAGCTTGTTTACTGGAGTAGGGACAGGTGTGGTCAGATCACCTCCCATTAGTTGAGTTTTCATACAACAACAATTGTCATGTATCGATTGGGATGACCCCCTATGAGGCACTGTATGGGCGGAGGTGCCGTACGCCGTTGTGCTAGGATGAGCCTAGTAGTATCAGCGGTATAGCTCCTGAGCAAATTCAGGAGGATATCGCCCAAGTGGCACTGATTAGAGAGCGGATGCTGGCTGCGTAGATTCGCCAGAATTCGTATACAAACAAGAGGCGTCGGCCTCTAAAGTTCAGAGTTGGAGCTCATGCCTAGCTGAGAGTATCTCTGACGCCGGACGTAAGAAGTTTCGGCATTAAGGGAAGTTGAGCCCCCAATATGTCGGACCTTTTAAGATTTTGGACCAAGTTGGGAGATCAGCGTATACACTTGCTTTAACCCCGAGGTTAGAGGCTATGCACCCCATGTTTCATGTGTCTCAACTGAGAGAGTATATACTAGATCTGAGACACATTGTCAGCTATGATGATTTAGTGGTCGAGCCGGACCACATGTTTGTCGAGCATCCAGTAGTAGTCCTAGAGCGGGGTGTGAGACGCTTGCGTTGGAAGGAGATTCCCATCTTGAGGATGTAGTGGTCGAGACGAGGACCTGATGAGGCTACGTGGGAAGCACAGGTGTAACACACCGATTCCGCGAGACTCGGGATCCCACATTGGGCTAGGATCTCACAGTGGATCCTGGCCCTAGTTTGACAACAAGTTCACTGGGCCTTACAACATGACACTGACAAATATAAAACAAATACATAAAATTGTATAAGTTGTACATCAAAAGGTATACAAGATCATAGCCGTGTATAAAACATCATCCTCACACAGGAGGTATACAAAACATTATCCTCACGTAGGAGGTATATATAATATCCCCAAAACCATAACCACCTAATGTACGAGAGTCCTCGGCTTGTCACCCTGCCGGATCACTCAACAACTCTCCTATCTTGCAAGACATCTACAACATGGTATGAAACCATTATCTAACCATACATATATGAGGTAATGCATAAGCATAAGCACAAGTCATGAAAGATAAACACATAATCATGTTGGCACACATTTACCCGTTTTAATTATCTTTATATAAGTAGTCATCACTCAAATCGTATATATATAGATATATGAAACTATGTGACATGATGAACCTATCATTCTCGCCTCTGGGCCTACTAGCCATCTAGAAGTAGTGTCGGTCACACAACCCGTGTACCCTATAGGAAAGGATTGCGCCCTTCCTATATATCAGGTGGCCTAACGTCAGAGAACCTCCACTCCTTACAGGATGATAGGGAAAGGTTATCACTGTCACACAATGGGGCTATCAATAAAACATAGGTCGGTAATAATCGACATCGCATGCTATCATATCAAGCATATAACACACACACCACTCATGCAAACACCCAATATAAGGATGGTGTCTAAGTAAGTCCTATGGACTTACCTCAACCTCGTATAACCTCAACCACTATCAATTTCCAATCCTGAGAGGGACACTGCCTAATAACAAGGTATATAGATATATCAATCTCCTATCAATCAAAGGGGTCACACCTAGACCCAAGGGATCCATAGGATCATCCTCAACCTAACCTCACAAGCTACTAATCCTCAAAGCCGTACAAGGCATAAAATAATCATAACATCATCATCACACACTCTTCTATAGCTAGCATGATACTACACACTCACACCAGGAAAGGAAGGGACAAAGTCATCCTTAGGCCAGCCCAGAAGCAAGACACACCTGCAGGACAAGAACAAGGGAAAACTGGTGCAACGTGCAAGGGACCACAAGGACGGCCCTGGGGTGGCGCAGGGGCGGCTGGTGTGCAGAATGCACACTTTCAGCTCCTCTTCAGTTCTTCACTCGAACCTCTTCACTCCTTCTTCATCCAGTAGCCCCAAACATACATATACATATTTATATATATATATACATCAAACAAAGCTTAAGAAAGCTTCCATAAGATCAAATTTTGTGGAATCCTAATCTAGAAGGGAAGAAGAGAAGAAAAGAAGAAAGAAAGAAAAAAGGAAGAAGAAAGCAAGGAAGAAATCACCAAGCTGAACCTAATAGAGGGAGACTCCTCACCACAACCTCAAGGCTGGCTCAACAAAGGCTCAACAACATCATACACCATCATCCTCATAATCCAAACATGAAACTCTCATCAAAACTCTTGCAAGATCAAGGCAAAACAAGAAGAAGATTCAAAGGAAGGGAAGAAGAGAAGAAGAGCGTAAGGGAGAGAAGATGGAGCTGGAAGAGATGAGAAACCCTCCACATGAAGCAAGAAAGAAGAATTATATAGGAAGCTATCCAAAAGCACGGGTCTAGGTCAACAAAACCGGTTGCAGCACACCACAAACCGCAGGGGCGGATCATGGTGGCCGCAGGGGCGGATCTGAGATGGTGCAAGGGCACCTAGCCTGGTCGTAGGGCGGTTCAAGCCAACTCTGCAGAGCTCAGCACCTCTAAGACTAAGGCTCTTATATCTCACCCCCCTAAAAACAAGTTTCGTCCCGAAACTTGCAAAATCCCAAATCCTCTCGGACCCTTAAGCCGAGGTATACTCTCTGTCGAAGGTATCACATCTCCGTTCAAAAAGTGATAACCTATAACAATCTATAACCTCAAACACAGGCATGGAGGAATCATCAACTCCAAAAATCAAGATCATAACGATGTCTAAAGGCATAGAGGAATCACATCTCTTGCCATAACCACATCACAAGGCATAGAGGAAGCACATCTCTAGCCAGATCATACTCATACACAAAACATGGAGGAAAAACATCTCCAGTAAGACTATGTCCATTCAAATAGAGTGGAGGAAAGAACCATCTCCAGCTAAATGCTAATCACACTCAGATAGCATGGAGGAAAGAACCATCTCCAACCATAATCATAAATCGCGCTAGCACATCAAGATCTAGTAAGATCATGTATCACATCATGGCTAGTACGTAAATGAACACATCAAGGCATATAAGCACATAAACACATAATCACAACACTCACCAAGATAGTACTAAGATCTACTCGACGACCCTAGGTGCATCTATCTCGGCATAAAACTCTGGATAGTTCCTCTGGATAATATCCTCAGTCTCCCATGTAGTCTCCTCAAGTCCTCATCTCGACCACTGTATCCTCAACATGGGAATGTCCTTCGAACGTAGGCGTCTCACACCTCGCTCTAAGACTGCAATCGGATGCTCAGTAAAAGTGTAGTCCGGATCAACCACCAAATCATCATAACTGACAGCTTGAGTCTTTAACCTTAACCCTAGAGTACCTCGCTCAGTCGATGAACATCTCGGCCGGGGTGGAACTTGACTGAACGAGGTGACCTTTTCTGATCCGAAAGTGAGAGTTAAGTGTTTTAGTTTGCCAAATCCTATTCTTATTGCACCTTTCCTGGTTCAATGCAAGCTTAGGATGAGACTTACCCGGTGATTCCTTTGTTTGTTTACCCAAGATCATAAGTGTAGGTAATAAGGGTTTATCCTTTATTGGGGTTTGAGTGTGCTTTCATTCCATCTTTGTGAGTTAGCCTAAGACTTACCCGGTAAAGGTTGATTCTATTCACTTAGGTGGTGTGTTGGTTTGAGATTATAGTTCCTTTCCTTAGTACCTTGAGACTTACCCGGTAATAGGAACTACGGTTGGGATAGTGAGTAGTGAGACTTACCCGGTGATCTATTCCCACCTTAGAAACACCTTCCCTTTGCAAAACCTCAGCTTTGTCTGTGTTATCCTTTGAGATCTTGAGTCGGAACCACAACTAGATGCTTTAATCCCTAGAATCCGCATTTCCCCTTATTTGACCTTATTATCATCTTTGATTGCTTTAATTGCTTTTGTGGTTATTAGTTGCATTGACAACCTATTCTTGCTTAGTTTCACCTAAGTCCCTGAGTTCGACCCCTGGAATTCTTGCTTTTTATTACAATTGATCCGTACACTGCGGGTTCGCATCCTTGTTTTAAGCATATTTCTTGGGATATAAATTTAAAGCTTGCACACACCGTTTGGAGTGAACAAGTTTTTGGCGCCGTTGCTGGGGACTTGGTCTAGACCAAGCCGGTTGCGGTTGTCTTTCGGGGAAATTGCCCTTGTTGCTACTAACCACTCTACTTGAGTGTTTTCGCAAGATCTTTTTCTTAGGTTTATGCGAAGAACCCGTGATGGGAAGGAAATCGTTCCTTACGATCCCAAACCAGAAAAGACATACAAACGACGATTGAAAGAAGCTAAAATGGCCAACCAAGACAATCGCGATCTTGAGGATGAATTGAAGGAAGCACTGGAACACCTTCGCCTCAACAAGGAAGAACTGCAGCGAGAGAGAGAGAAGACTCGTACCAGAACTGCAGAGATTGAAGCAGATATGGCCGATCTACGAGCCCAGATTCTGCATCGACCAGACCCTCGACCGAGGCAGGACCCAGTCCCAGTTGCCGCGGCCGAGATACATCCACCTCGGATGCCTGTCCGAGATGTTCTTTTTGCAGGAGTTCCACAAACCCTAGGATAGAGGACGGATCCTAATCAACAACTGAGGCTTCCAGGAGTCAACCTAGGTGATCCAGCGGAGCATGATTACGAGCTTCGACTGCAAGTTCTATCCATGATCTGCCAATGCCAGCTTGGAGGTTTAGAGAGGGCGTCTCCGCATCAACATTTGCAAAACTATGAGATCTTGATGGAGACCTTGAGACCTTCAAGGCTGGAAAACAACAACTACAAGCTAAGGCCTTTTTACTTTTCTTAGAAGGACAGATCGCTTACTTGGTATCAATCTCTTCCACCCGGAAAGATCAACACTTGGGAAGAGATGATGACGGAGTTTCTAACAAAGTTCTTTCCCCCCTCCAAGACCGCTAAAATGAGAGGGAAAATTAATGCATTCATCATGAAGGACAAGGAGAGTCTGTCCAAGTCATGGGAGAGATTCAAGGATGTTCTATTAGATTGCCCACATCATAGGATTCCAAAGATAGAGTTGTTGGAGATATACTTCAAAGGACTGGATGGAGCTACTCAATTCAATCTTCAGCTACTTTCCGCCGACACATTCATGGATATGCCGATTGGCGAATCTTGGGAGTTTATTAAGAAACAAGCTTTGCATATGGAGAAATACTCCCATCAAGGAGCCTAAAATGGAGTTAAGAGATTTAATTTCCAGGACGCTCCATCAAATGATAATCAACTCATCTCCCTTAAGAACGATGTGAAGCAATTAAAGGACCTTTTGGTGGATCACACGAAAAAGGAAGATGGAGGATATCAAGGGTCAAGGAAAAACAACCAAGGATCCCGGAACAACAATTACAACAACAATAGAGGCTCCAACAACAACAATTTGAGATCTAATTAACAAAATTCGGGTAACCCTTATTCTAATTCAAATTCTAATAATTCTTCTAACCCCTTTTCTTCTTCTTCTACTCCATTGAAGAGCAAGGAGCCCGGATCAAGTTCGTCCCAGCCAGAGAAGAAAGATTTAGTGCTGGAGGCCATCTTGACCGATCTCAACGCCATGGAGACGTCCATGACTTCATTTTCGAAGGCACAAAAAGCCTTAGAGCAACAATTCTTTAATAAGGCGAATGAAGCGCCAAGAGATCCATGGAAGATCCTAGCAAGGACAGAGAGCAACCCCAAAGGACAGATCATGGCAATAACGACGAGAAGTGGACTGAAAACTACAGATCCAGTACCTCGGTCGGTGCCAATGCAGACGAAGGACACCTCGGTCCAAATACAGACGAGGAATACTTCGGTCGAGGTGCCACCCGAGGTGGAGTCCCAGAAAGCGAAGGACAAATCTGAAGTTTATGTCCCACCTCTTGCTTTTAAACTAACCACTTCCTTTCCCTCAGTCAAGGGCCAGAGCACATCTAGAAAAGCATTTTGGTAAGTTCCTTGACTTGATGAATAAACTACACATTAACATCCCTTTCCTTGATGCTATTCTAGGGATGCCAGCCTACGGGAAGTTCTTAAAAGAGATTCTATCAAGGAAGAGGAAGCTGGAAGACTTTGGAGAAGTAAGGATGACATCTAAATCCTCGAAGCTCATTCAAATCATGAAAGAGAAGATGCCACCCAAGTTGAGAGATCCCGGCTCATTTTGCATTCCCATTCAAGTTGGGGATGTAACTTGTGAGACATTTTGTGATGTAGGAGCCAGCGTGAGCATCATCCCGCTGGAGCTATGTGTGAAGATCAGACTTGGAGAGCCCAAGCTGGTTAAGATAAGTTTATACATGGCGGACCGCTCCATTATCCATCCCGTGGGCATTTTGGAAGACGTTCCCGTTAAGTTAGGTAACTTCTATTTACCTATAGACTTTGTTGTACTTGATATACCCACAAATTATCCCGTTCCTATCATTCTCGGGAGACCATTTCTAGCAACTTCGGGTTGCAATGTGGATTGTAAGAGCGCCAAGTTGAAATTCAACATTGGCGGTGATCAAGTGGAGTTTGCATTGCTTGCTGCAATGAAAGGAGAGCCGCTGGAGGATGATATCTTCAACATCTATGATGAAGAAGAATCACGAGAATTGGTGAGCTCTATCCTTATTAATGACCCTCTTAAAAGAGTTATTAGTTTTAGCTTAATGGAGGAAGGTATAGATGTTTCTTGTGATGCAGATATACGGAGCTTAAAGGCACTGGAAGCAGATCCAGAAGCTAAGAATGAGAAACTAATCCAGGAGAGGAGAAATTCGAGTTTCGGTCCCAGTTCCAGCACCTCGACCGAGGCACTTTCTAGACCAAGCGAGGTGTTCTTATCTGAAGAACATCTCGGTCACCCACCTCGGACACCGACCGAGACAGCAAGCGAGATGTTGTCAACTGAGGACAACAAACTTTCTACACCCTTTTCTGAGACTCATTTACAGTTGGTGGAGCACTGGCTCCACCAAGCTTTTGATAATGAAGAACCTTGGTATGTTGACATTGTTAATTATCTTATTTGCCAGGAAATACCGCCCTGATTGACGTACGCTCAAAGGAAGAAATTCTCCAAGGATGTACCCCACTACTACTGGGATGAACCTCTACTGTTTAAGAGAGGTCCGGACGGGAGGCTTTGAAGATGCATTCCAGAAGATGAAGTTACTAGTGTTATACGCCATTGCCACTCGCTTCCTTGTGGAGGACATGCTAACGCTCACAAAACATGCGCTAAGGTATTGCGTTCTGGTTTCTTTTGGCCTACATTATTTAAGGATGTGCAAACGTTTGTTGTTTCTTGTGATGCATGCCAAAGAACATGGAACTTGTCTAGAAGGAACGAGATGCCACTTAATAATATCCAGAACGTTGAGATATTCGATGTATGGGGAGTTGATTTCATGGGACCTTTCCCATCATCCGTAGGGAACCTCTACATTCTCCTAGCTGTCGATTACGTCTCTAGATGGATAGAAGCCATTGCCTCTCCCACTAATGACGCCATGGTGGTTGTGAAGTTCTTCAATCGCACTATCTTCCCACGTTTTGGGAAACCACGTATCGTCATCAGCGATGGAGGGAAACATTTCATCAACCGGAAGTTTAAGGCACTTCTATCGAAGTATGGGGTAACCCACAAGGTAGCAACCCCTTATCACCCTCAAACTAGTGGACAAGTCGAGATCTCGAATAGAGAAATCAAGGCAATTTTGGAGAAGACCGTCTCTAGGATGAGGAAGGATTGGTCCATGAAGCTGGACGACGCTCTTTGGGCTTATAGGACCGCATTCAAGACTCCCATTGGTACCACCCCTTACAATTTGGTATATAGGAAGTCTTGCCATCTACCCGTTGAGTTAGAGCACAAGACATATTGGGCAATCAAGTGGTTGAATTTCGATATCAAGAAGCCGGAGAGAAGAGGCTATTGGACATCAATGAGCTGGAAGAGTTGCGCTTAAATGCTTATGAGAATGCCAAGATCTACAAGGACAGAACAAAGAAGTGGCATGACAAGCATATCATTCCTAAGGAATTCAAAGAAGGAGATTTAGTTATACTCTTCAACTCCCGTCTTCGCCTCTTTCCAGGTAAGTTGAAATCTAGATGGACAGGACCTTACGTTGTGAAACATGTTTTTCCTTATGGTGCAGTTGAGATTTGGGGAGAAACAAGCGGACGCTTCAAGGTCAATGGTCATAGGCTTAAGAAGTACCAACCGGAAGTCCAGGTTGAGGAGATTGCACCACTATACCTTGTTTAGGGATACAATACGGTCCAACTATAGACCTTAGATCAAGCGCTTCTTGGGAGGCAACCCAAGGTATTGCTTTCTTTTCCCTTTTTCTAGCTTAGTTTTAGATAGTTTGCTTTCGGTTTCCTTTGTTTTGTTTTTGGCGTCCTAGACAGAAACCAGGTACTCTCTAAGGAAGAATTAAAACTCAAGAGCAACATTGGAAGGACAAAAGTTCGAGAAATTGAGAAAACGGAGTTTGACTGAGACATATCTCGGTTGCTGTCACAACACTTCGACCGAGATGATTCTTGAGCAACCGAGGCGACTAGGTCTGACAATCCAGTCAGCCACCTCGGTCCGGTCGGGACCACCTCGACCGATGTGATATCAGAATCGGCGAGGGGTATGAAAGGCGAACATATTTCTCTCTCTTCCCTCCTAACTTCCTTCTTGACGGCGGCGCACATTCCATCTCGCTTCTTCTTTTTTCGCTCGTTTTCAACGATTTCTGCTCCGATCTCGCAAGGAAAACCAAGAGGAACAGATTGCAAGCAACAAACTACAAGAAAAACGCCTCGAATCTGCGTAAATTGGGGTAAATTGTCGGAAACCCTAACTTACCTTCTCTTTACTGATTTTAGAGATTTTTGGCTTTGGTTGCCACCTTTTATTGCTGAAAAGAGTATAAGTATCCCATAGGAAGCAATTGGTAGTGAATTTGGGGGAAAAGAACAGAAAATCGGAGATAGGAAATCGCCAGTTTTTCGCCTCGGTCTAGTCGAGCTGTGTCTAGGCCGAGGTGTTCTTCATTGTGTCAGACCGACCGAGGTGCTTTCCTGTCAGCAATCATGAGTTCTCGATCCGATCGTCAGCTGGTTCCGAGAGATGCTCCCAGTGGTTCTTCTCCTTCCCCTTCTTCTAGACTTTCCATCCGGTGATCCATGAGCGTCACTAGGCATATTTTGATCGCATTTGCGGGCGCCCTAAAGTCACCCTGCGCTTCTTTGACGTCCCAACCTTTGAGTGTCTCCACGTGGTGGAGGACTTAAAGAAGATGATTTCTATGGTAGGGTTGGAGCGGTTTATGGAGATCCGAGCTCCAGCCTACCTTGAGCCGACCATGAAGTTTATGAGTTTTGTCACTCACATGCCTGAGAGGAACAACATCAAGTACCAGTTGCTGAACCAGAATTATATGGTTCCTATGGATCAGTTCAGAGATATTTTTGACTTTCCGACCCCGACAGTTCCCGACTTTCCTTCCCGAGCAGTGGCTCGACAATTCTGGGGGCCTATTGCCCATGTGGTGGAGCATAGTGACAGATGGAGACGTGGAGATTCCAGAGAGCGGATTATCTTCCATTTAGCTTTCCGTCTAGCCCACCGTATTTTTAGTGAGACTCTTCTGGCGTGTACTGAGACGCCCTAGAAGATCAGACAGGGAGAGCTATTGAGTCTGTTCTGCATAGTTACTAGAGGAGTGCCTGACTTTGGAGGCATGCTAGCTGAGGATCTGCACCGGATCAAGGGCAAGGCAAAGGGGGATATTTGATGTGGAGGACTGGTGACTCATATCGCTACAGTTATGGGTCTAGACTTGACTGCTTGTACATTTGTGGCGGCTGCAAAGCCGCTTGGACTTCAGGAGATGATCACAAGGAGGATACTAGTTCCTCGTGGCCTCACTACACCCTACGTAGTCATGCCTTGGGAGCAGACTACCGCTCAGGGTATCCTATGGTCAGACTAGTTCACAGTTTTTGATCTGCAGTACTGGTCTTCCGCTTGGCTGCCTTATATAGAGGATGCGAGAGATGCCGCCCCAGCTGTAGAGGAGGAGGAGTATGATGATGGTGGAGCTGCCATGGAGACTGGTACAGATACAGCCGGCCCTAGTGTGCCAGTTGTCGATTTAGACGACGAGGCTACTAAAGAGGAGGCAACTGCAGCACCATCACGACCTGCCCGGCGTAGAGTCCGTAGACAAAGAGATCCAATAGCTCACCGAGGGATTGATGAGTTGACGGACCAGCTGATCGACTCTTACGCAACCTTATCATTGGAGATGGTCGAGCTTAGAGATCTAGTTTCAGCACACTCTGGGTTATCCGTTTGACCCATCTCAGCATCCCTTCATCCCATATCCACCACCACCACCAGTGGATCAGGACTAGAGCTTGCATGGATTTCTTTTCTTTATTTATTATGCAGTTCAGCATGTCCGGTGAGTTCTCTTATTTCAGACTTATTTTGACCCATTTGAACTATGTGTCCCAAGTATGGGGTATTTGGATGTACTTATCTGACATTGTGTATGCTTGTATGACTCGAATTGGATATTTATGGTTTTATTTATGCTCTATGTGTTTATGTAAGATTACATGCATGCATACATGTTTTTGTTTCAGAAAAACGTCGAAAACTGGTTTGAAATTTTTTTTTATGACCTCGACCGGGATGATTATGACCAAACGAGGTAAAGCACCTCGGATGACTTAGAACACCTCGACCGAGGTGGGTTCTTAAGTGAGAGTTTTTCGAAAACGTTTTGTGCTTCTTTTCTGGATATGACCTCAGTGATGATTCTGTTTGCAGATTGGATTTGAAATCTTTATATGCTTGAAAGGTTTTATGATATGTTTAAGTTGCAAAATGCTTTGTTTGAAATTTTGGCATTTTTAATACTTTGTTTTATCAAAATTATGTTGAATTTGAAGATTGACACCACATGATGAGTTCTATCACATTCTTCCTGGGATGATTAAGGCAATTCATTCCCTACTCTTCTTCTTCTTGATCATGCTTTAGCCCCTCATATACATATTTTCCTCCCTTTACCTATCCGGGAATTTGGAAGCAAGCGAAGAAAAGCAAGTGAAAGCAAAGTTGAGATGTTGGCTGGAAGTTTAGAAAGAAACAAATAGGTTCGGGGAAGTCAATCATGATGATGAGTAACTCGGCACCATTCACATAGCCGGGTGTTTGTGTCTTGCCAAAGTCAGATTGAGCGATATTCCTAACGGATCATGGTATGTGCATCAAGGGTTTGAGGCATCTCGAGAAATTGATGATTGCTGATCTCCTAGGCTTCGGTTATTGTGCACCTCTGTCCATGCATCCCAAAAAGTAAAGTAAAATAAGCAAAGTTTATTGGTGGACGATGTTGAAGTTCAAAGGAAGTGAAGTAACATCCTTTTCCCGGATTCTAGCACCACATTCCCTATATACATCTGCTCGCCACTTAGTGTGCGTGCAAATAAGTCTTAAATTTATAAAACTAGAATCAAGCAAGCGAACCCGCAGTGTACGGATCGATATAGTTAAGCAAGAATTCCAGAGTATCGAACACAGGGATTTGGGGGGTTAAATCCAATTATAGAATTGTCAAGCAAGTAAATGTATGAAGCTTTGTAAATATCGGGAAAACAACTCTCCTAAAGATCCAGGAATCCAGCTGTGGCAATCGATTCAAGATATAATAAAGATATAAGGACAGAGTTAAGAGTTGCAAAGGTATACTAATGTAAAGCAATGTACGGTGAAGTTCCAAGGCTTTATATGACTCATCTAGAAATACTCTCTATAAAGGTTGTTGAGGCTTCAGTATAGAAAGGATCTAAAGACAAGAATTAATATCAAATACCCAAACTTGTAATCCAAGGATCAAGACTAACTAAACCGATTAAGGTTGTGACACTCGAAATCGAGGTAGAGGTTGTTGAGGCTTCACTACCACCTAGAAAAGGCAATCCAAGACTAAGTTAAAGCGAATCTTTAACTTTGGATTAAAGTAAAAGCAAGGTTCGTAAACTAAGGGAAATTACGGGTGGATCTTGAGATTCCACGGCCGTGGAACTCAAGAACACACCGTGATTTTTGTTCGTCGGTGATTCTCTCTAACTCTCAGGGTCCAATCTGTTTACGATCGATCTATCATCATCTAAGCCACAACTATCAACCCTTCACGTTAGAATTGCTAAAGGGTTTTAGCCAACAACAGTCATTATGATATCAAATTCAAGATTTAAAAGAATGAAAGATGAAAACCTTCGAAAACCCTCAATAAATCTCAAATCAATCTCAAATCCACAAACAAAGTAATGATGTATATCAGATTCGGAATAACACAAAACAATCACAATCCTTGATAAGAACGAAGAACGGGATGTCAATCCGTCTTCTAATCAAACCTAAGGACAAAGCGTAACTTCCAAATCTCCAAGTCTTCGCAAATCTCCGTTGCGAAATAGCAATCTCCACACGTCCAATTGGAACCCTCGGCACGTGCAAGTAAGCGTAAGCGAAGGTCTAAGCAGAGGTGCTAAGCAGAGGTGACGGAATCTCCTTCCTTCCGTCCTTTTATAGGGCAAGATAAAATAAGTGTCCAACCCATTGTGTAAAAGATTGTGGCTTTAATTTGTACGTTAAAAGATCGCCTAAATCACGGTTCCATAGGAGATTCCACGCCCGTGGTTTAGAGCGTGGTTTAGAGCGTGAAATTTGATTACGGTGCTTCACAACTTCCACGGCCGTGTAACTTACTGGAATGCTCCACGCTTGTGTTGCCAAAGTTCCACGGCCGTGGTTTAGAGCGTGGACTTCATTACGGCCGTATTTTAGAGCGTGGAACATAGATTGCTCGTAAATCTCCTTTGTTTTGTACCATTCTTCATCCTAGCATCTTCCTTAGCTCCTTTGTGGTGTCCTCAATCCTTGGACATGCTCAATCCATCTCCATTCTCCCTTGATTCGTTCGGTTTTAGCTTTTATTTGCCTACAATCAACACAAAGCTTATGCAGACCTCTATATCGACAATTTAGATAAAGTAGCTCACAATTGCTTCAATGCTTTATCAACGAACACTAATATGGATGAAATACACTTAGAAAACGTGCCTAAAATATCACAATATTTCATGCTAACAAATAACCCCATACTTGCCACTTGCTTGTCCCCAAGCAAGGTCTTTCAAAAGCTTTAAAACTCAAGTTAGGATGAAATATGGATACACTCTCAAAAAAAAAACTTCTTTTAGATGAATGTGCTTTCTAGTCAATAGATCATTCTCAAATCTTGCTTCATTCGTTTATAAGACTTTCATATACATAATCAAAGAGTAAAGAGTAAAGAAGGCTCATGAATTTGATCAAACTTCCATGTAAACATCATAACATTCAAACATTATCAAAATCAATCATAAGAAATTTCAATTTAGATCACCAAGTCATATATCATTCTCTTGATCTTAAGGACTTTCAAAATAGGTCTAGAATGCGGAAAGGGAAGGAAAACTTTAAGGAATGTGGTGCATGAATCCGGGAAAGTGGACAACTAACTCTTTTCTTTTTCTTTTGCGGTTTCGCAACACTTTCAACTTAGAGCTTCGCTCTCTTCTTTTCAATTCATTTTTCGACTTTACTTTTGGAGTTATGGACAGAGGTGCACAAAAACCGAAGCCTAGGAGATTGGCGGTTCTCAATTTTTGCGAGATGCCTCAATCCCATGATGCACATACCATAATCCGCTAGGAATATCGCTCAATCCGACTTTGGCAAGACACAAACACCCGGCTATGTGAATGGTGCCGAGTTACTCATCGTCATGATTGACTTCCCCAAACCTATAGTTCCTTTCTATTCTTTTGAATGCAAATACTTGTTTTCATGACCCTCCCACATCAAACATGCCAAATATCAACTCCTCTAAATTCCCGGATAGGTAAAGGAGGCCATTATTTCATTGAGGGGCTAAATGATCAAAGAAAGAAGAAAGAAAATCGAATTGCCTTAATCATTTCAACAAGAAGTATAAGAACTTATCACGTGATTTCAACCTTGATTTCTCAACATGATTTAGGTAACATTCTTCACATTATGAAACTTGCAACAGATGAATAATCAACTCATTCAATTTCTTTTCAATCTACTATTTGTTTAAGCATGCGATTGTCATCAAAACTCAATTCACAAGTAGTGATTATCATAGAAGTCATCTCTATCCTTAGAAGCACAAAATTTTCAAAATTTTTCAATTTTTATGGGATTTTCAAGAGCTTTTTCATGCAATGCAATAATGAAACGTGTAACAATAGAATGAAACATGCACGGTGTTCTCAATAAAGGCAAACAAAGTGAGTAAGAGTTATTACAAACGATTAGTCACACTCCATCCCATACTTGGAACAAACATTGTCCCTAATGTTCAAAAAGAAAAAGAAAGAAAAGAAAGAAAGAAAAAGAACTCACAAGCCGGTGGTGGAGCGGTTAGAACGGTGGATCATCAATCATCACTGAGGTGGAGGCGGTGGTGGAAACGGGAAGAAGTCGGGATCATAGTTCCGCCCAAACTGCTGGCGGTATATGTCTCTCATCATGCGGTCATGATCGTCGGCTCGTGCATCCCTAGCATCTGCACGGATCTCTAAAGCTCCGACCCTACTAGAAAGATCGGTAGCCCACTCCGGTAACTACTCATACAAACCAGGCGGCTGGCTGTACCATGCTGGTGCGTCAGAAGGTGCTGGTGCAGATGGTGGCTGTGCATGCCAAGGTGGTGGAGCTCTCATCCACTCCGGCTGAGTGCCATACCATGCAGGAGGGTCCGCCATCCAAGTCGGTCTCTCGCTCACACTAGCACGGCGAGAGGAAGAACCAGAAGCTCTAGCGGGACGGGGAGAGTGCCTAGGAATGTTGGGAACTGCATCCGGCTGATCCGGAAAGGTGCCAAAGTCATGCTCTCCTCCTCCTCCCTCATACTCATCACCTCCTCTCATCTCCTCCTCCTCTACAACTGGTGGTAGTGGAACGTAAGGAGGGGCTACTAGTTTGTTCGCATGCATGGCAGCGAACGTCTCCTTCCAGTTATGACGTCCGGCCATAATGGAATACTCAGGGAGCCACTCAATCCCTCTACCTGTCCTACTCTCCCAAGGCATGGCAGCGAACGGTGGACCTCTATGTGTAGGGAAGATGATGCCTCTAGTCATGAGGCTTTGAAGTGCTAGGGGTCTAGCTGCAATGCGGGTACATGCGGAGAAGTGTATCCCTAGCTGCCTAGCAAGGTGGGTGACCATCCCACCGTATCCAATGTTGCTGGCCCTCTTATTCTTTAGCTTGCTCATAGTAGCAGCTAAGAGGGTGGCACAATCAGCTGGCCTACCGTACAACATACAGTAGAGCAAAAACAACTCGTCCGTTTTAATCTTCTGAGGTGTCTTCGTCCTAGGGAAGAGACACTCAGAAAGCACTTTATGGGCAATCTTCAAGGCTAGGTGGTAGATCAACCTAGCCTTGGTATCAGCAGGTTGCCAGCGGTCCTCGCTGGCGTATATCATAGCTATGTCCGCCCAGAAATCCTTGGCGTACACGCCACTAGGGAATCGACCATTAAAGGTCTCATGGAACCCAAAGAAGGCTCCAAACTCTCTAATAGAAAACTCGTAGTTTCTCTCCATCAGCCGGAAAGAAACGGTCCTGTCAACGTGGCTATGCTCAAAGGAAACCACGAAATCCCTAGTAATCTCCTCATATGCGTCTTCCCGAATAGCGGAGAAGACGACTAATCCGGCTCTATCTAGTAGCCATGTGAGATCCCCTACCAGGTGCAAAGGCTCTAACTCCTCAAGTAGTAGATATCTAGGTCCTATGACAGCTCGCTTATGGATCCTCTCTAAAGCATCGAGATGATCCTCATGGATAGTAGGGATCCTAGGGGGAGGTGGTGATGGTGATGATGGGGGGGGGGGGGGGCTCAGCGGGTGGTGCTCTAGAAGAGGAAGATGTATTGCCTTTCCTCTTTTTATTTCTTTAGGACATTCTCCTAACGAGATCCATTTCTGTCAGAAACCACGGTCTGTTCTTCAAATTCCACGGCCGTGGAATGCCCAGAGACCGTGGTTCGTCTCGTAAATTCTCAAAACTCAGTAGAATCACACCAAACTCAACAGCAAGCAACCCTAGACTAATTTCAGTCTAATTCCAATCAGTTCTCCTAAAAATTCTAGCAAAAACGAAGCCGAATCGACAAAGAGAAAGAAGAGGTGAAAAACCTAGGTTTTCGGATTTTAGAATCTGAATTCCGTCTTCTCCGGTGAATTGCCGCTCGAATCGTTGCTTGGATCTTGTAGGTGATGGGAATTGCTTCAGTTTTGGCCAAAGAATCGTTAAAAATGATTAACGAACGAGAAATTGGGAGATGGGGAGGGATTCGGCGAAATAGGGCGTGGATTTTGGTGTTTTGTGATGTTTGTGAAAAAACGTGGTTTTTATAGTGGCCGTAAAAATTTTTGAAAATCACGGTCTATCGGGGGTTTCCACAGCCGTGGAAATGTACGGAACCGTGGTTTTGGTGATTTTTCTCAGGCTTTTGAAAATTACGGTCACTGTAGCTACCATAGCCGTGGTTTTGGCCGTGGAACTCTCTGTAATGTGTCAAAGTCCAAGTTTCGTCAATTTTCTTCAAACTTTTCCTTCCCCTTTTCTTTTCCACTGATCCTACATCCAAAAACACGAACATACCGGAAGGCATCGAAGGCAAAACAAAACAAAAACGTCTATACTATTCTAATCTATGAATCAAAAACAAAAACGTAAATGCAATACCTTGGGTTGCCTCCCAAGAAGCGCTTTGTTTAAGGTCCGTAGCTAGACCAAATTCGCACTTATTCGAGTGCGGTGGGCGTGAACTCTTCAGCTTGGAGTTCCGGTGTATACTTCTTGAGTCGTTGACCGTTCACCTTAAAGCTTCCGCCCTTTTCACCCCATACTTCAACTACACCATGGGGAAAAACACGTTTGATTAGAAAAGGTCCAGTCCAACGAGATTTAAGCTTACCTGGAAAGAGACAAAGCCTTGAATTGAAGAGGAGAACTTGATCTCCTTCTTTGAGGTCCTTTGGGATGATATGCTTATCATGCCAACGCTTCGCTCTTTCTTTATAGATCTTGGCGTTTTCGTAGGCGTTCAAGCGAAGTTCTTCAAGCTCATTTAGGTCCAAGAGACGCTTCTCTCCCGCTTCCTTCATGCTAAAGTTCAACCACTTTATTGCCCAATACGCCTTGTGCTCCAACTCTACCGGTAAGTGACAAGACTTCCCATACACAAGGTTGTATGACGTAGTTCCGATGAGAGTCTTATATGCAGTCCGGTACGCCCATAATGCGTCATCTAGCTTCAAAGACCAATCCTTCCTTGTCCTTGAAACCGTCTTCTCTAAGATTCCTTTGATCTCCCGGTTTGAGATCTCCACTTGTCCACTAGTTTGTGGATGATAAGGGGTGGCGATCTTGTGAGTCACCCCATACTTAGCTAAAAGAGCTTCGAAACGGCGGGCAATGAAGTGAGAACCTCCATCACTAATGATAGTCCGTGGTGTCCCAAATCGTGGGAAGATGGTCTTGTTAAAGAACTTAACCACTACCATGGCATCATTGGTGGGAGAGGCAATTGCTTCAACCCATCTCGAAACATAATCCACCGCTAAAAGTATGTATTGGTTTCCACAAGATGATGAGAAAGGTCCCATGAAGTCTACTCCCCAAACGTCAAAGATCTCCACCTCTTGGATGTTGTTGAGAGGCATCTCATTCCTCCTAGATATATTTCCTGTTCTTTGACAAGCATCGCAGCAGGAAACAAAGGTTTGCACATCTTTAAATAGAGTAGGCCAAAAGAATCCAGATTGCAATACCTTAGCGCTAGTCTTGTTCAAACTAGCGTGTCCTCCATAAGGTAGTGAATGACAATGACGGATGACACTTTGCATCTCATCTTCCGGCACACATCGCCGAATAATGCCGTCCGGACCTCTCTTAAAGAGGAGAGGTTCATTCCAAAAGTATTCCCGAACATCCTTAAAGAACTTCTTTCTTTGTGCGTAGGATAATCCGGGCGGTAATTCCTGACAAACCAAATAGTTAACAAAATCAGCAAACCATGGTTCGTTACCTTTGGTGATCACATCGATGCACTCCTCTATGATATGTAAATGCTCGTCCGGAAAGGAGTCATCTATAGGTAGATGGTCGTCCTCTAGATGTGTTAGACCACTCAAATGATCCGCAACAGAATTTTCCGAACCCTTCTTGTCGCGGATCTCTATATCGAATTCTTGTAGGAGAAGAATCCATCTAATTAGCCTTGGCTTCGCATCCTTCTTTGCAAGTAGATACCGGATCGCAGCATGATCCGTGTATATAATCACCTTTGCACCTACAACATAAGAGCGAAATTTGTCAATTGCATATACAATTGCTAAGAATTCTTTTTTGGTAGTGGCATAGTTGAGCTGCGCTTCATCTAGCGTGTTGCTAGCGTAGTAGATAGCGTGGGTTCGTCCTTCCTTCTTTTGCCCAAGGACAGCTCCTATAGCTACGTCACTTGCGTCACACATAATCTCAAAGGGAAGATTCCAATCCGGAGGTTGGATAATCGGGGCTGAGATTAGAGCTTCCCGAATCATATTGAACGCATCTAGACATTCCTGTGAAAAATCAAAAACTGCATCCTTCATCAATAGATTAGTAAGCGGCTTTGATATGTTAGAGAAATCCTTTATGAAACGCCTATAAAATCCAGCATGTCCTAAAAAACTTCTTATCCCTTTCACCGAAGTTGGGGGAGGAAGCTTTTCTATTGTCTCTATCTTAGCTTTATCCACCTCAATCCCTCTACTAGAGATTAAGTGTCCTAATACAATGCCTTCTTTCACCATAAATTGACACTTTTCCCAATTAAGAACTAGGTTAGTGTCTTCACACCTTTGTAACACAAGAGCAAGGTTAGAAAGACAATTTTCAAAAGAGGAACCATAAACGGAGAATTCATCCATAAAAACCTCCATGATTTCCTCTATATATTCCGAGAAGATGGCCATCATGCACCTTTGAAAGGTGGCTGGGGCGTTGCAATGCCCGAAGGGCATCCTCCTATAGGAAAACGTACCCCACGGGCACGTGAACGTGGTCTTCTCTTGATCATCCGGATGTATTGGGATCTGAAAGAAACCACTATAACCGTCAAGATAGCAAAAGTGTGAATGTTATGCTAACCTTTCAAGCATTTGATCGATGAAGGGTAGTGGGAAGTGATCCTTCCTCGTTGCGTTGTTTAGCTTGCGGTAGTCTATACACATCCGCCATCCTGTTACGGTTCGTGTAGGAATGAGTTCGTTGTTTTTGTTGGTGATGACCGTCATTCCTCCCTTCTTCGGAACCACCTGTACGGGACTCACCCACTTGCTATCGGAGATAGGGTAGATGATACCTGCATCAAGTAGTTTAAGAATTTCCTTCTTGACAACCTCCTTCATGGTCGGATTTAACTGCCTTTGAGGTTGTCGCGAAGTTCTAAAGTCCTCTTCCATTAAGATCTTATGCATGCATAGGGAAGGTTTGATTCCTACTAAATCCTCTATAGTATATCCTAAGGCTTTCCTATGTTTCTTAAGGACAACCATAAGCTTACTATGTTCATCTATGCTCAAATCGGAACTAACAATTACCGGAAAGGTAGAATTAGATCCTAGAAATGCGTACCTTAGATGTGTAGGAAGTGGTTTCAATTCCATCACTATAGGAGTCTCCAATGGCTCTTGAGGAATATCCGATGGTACCTTAGAAGTGTCTAAGGGAGTAGAAGGTGTTGGAGAAGAATCAAGAGAAGTTGTGGAGGAAACACAATTTCCTTCGGTTTCACCCAAAATTACGGCACCCCTGCCTTCTCCACGGCCGTGATTTTGGGCGTGGAAAGTAAATACGGTGCCTCTGTTTCCTCCACGGCCGTGTAACTTACTGGAATGCTCCACGCTTGTGTTGGTGAATTCCACGGCCATGGAATAGGATGTCTGGCCGTGGATCCGTACGTTTTCTGCCTCATCGTGGAGTTTCTCGAACTCTTCTTCACACACTTCTTTTTGTTTTTCTAAGGCTTCAATTGCCTCATTGCACTCCTCTTCTTCCCCTATATCCATAATGCTCATAGAAAGAACTTTTTGCAAGGGATCTTTGAAGAGAATAGAACTTACCTCCTCTCTAGATAGCTCTTCGTCCTGGATATTGAATATATCCTCATCGAAGGCTGGTTCCTTCACTAAAGTGGAAAGGACGAACTCTACCTTCTCTTCTCCTATGTCGAAGGCGAGTCTAGCATTCTTACAATCGACTATTCAGCCGGATGTTGCAAGAAACGGTCTTCCGAGAATGATCGGGACTAGACTATCTGCAGGAATGTCAAGCACAACAAAATCTATAGGAATATAGAACTTACCAAGCTTGACCGGGACGTCTTCAACTATACCGACGGGACGAGTTATGGATCAATCCGCCATGTACAATGTCATCTTTACCGGTTTAGGATCGCCTAAACCGATCTTCCTGCATAAGGCAAGCGGAATGATGCTCATGCTTGCTCCCAAATCACATAATGCATCATATGTGACATCTCCCACTCCTATGAGAATACAAAACGACCCCGGATCCTTTAGCTTTGGGGGCATCTTCTCTTTCATGGTTTTGATGAGATCCGATGAATCCGAACTCATCTTAACCTCTCCAAAATCCTCTAGCTTTCTTTTGTTAGAGAGGACTCCTTTAGGAACTTTCCATAAGCTGGCATACCTACAATTGCATCAATGAAAGGTATATTAATATGCAGTTTGCTCATGAGTTCAATAAACTTACCGAATTGTTTGTCTAGACGCGCTCTTGCTCTAGATTGCGGGAACGGTAGGGGAGGTTTGTAAGCTGGAGGAGGAACGTAGACATCTTCCTTTTTCCTTCCCCTTTTCTTTCTCCTTCTCAACGGGGACTTCTACAAACTTAGGCTGTGGGTCAGTAGCTGTTACTCCGCTCCTAGTTGTGATTGCCATCACCCTTCCCTTTGGGTTGTCCTCCGTCTTTCCTGAAAGTTTTCCTTGATTCCTAGGAACTTCCTCCGCGTGGCTAAACATTTGGTTTTCTAAAACCTTTTGGGCTTTATCAACCTTAGTTATGTGATCATCAACCTTGATGATGCGAGTCTCCAACCCTTGAAGCTTGCCCAAAATTGTCTCCAACATGGGATCGGGCTTCTCTTTCCCCGAAGTACTTCCACCATTAGATGTTTGCCCCTGGCTTTTCAAAGGAGTGGAAGAAGAGGAAGGTGGAGTTAGTGAATTTCCTGAATTGGAATAAGAATTACCGGAATTTTGTTGGTTGGGACGCCAATTGTTGTTGTTTGAACCCCTATTGTTGTTCCAATTGTTGTTCCGGTTGTTGTTGTTGTTGTTCCAATTGTTCTGGTTGTTGTTCTGGTTGTTGTGGTTTGTATTCTCATTCCCGTTGTGGTTATTATTGTTGCCCAAATAACCCACATCTTGTTCCTTTTGCTTTGAAAAGTTGGTTTTTATGGCTTCTTTCAACTCTTTAATCTCTGTATTGAGAGAAAAGATTTGAGTTTGAGCCGCTTGTGATAGCTTTGCTCCTTGATCCACATGATTCGCCTCCACTTTCCGATGAGAATACTTCTCAATAACTCGCGCTTGCTTCTCAATGAAGTCCCAAGCGTCATCTTCTTTCATGTCCATGAATGTACCACATGAAAGGGATTGGAGCTTGAATTGTGTATCCACATCCAGCCCCTTATAGTATATCTCCAATAGCGCCAATTTGGATATGCCATGATGTGGACAATCCAATAGCAAATCCTGAAATCTTTCCCAAGATTGAAACAAACTTTCGTTAGATCTCATAGAAAATGCATTAATCTTACCTCTCAACTCCGCCGTTTTGGATGGCGGAAAGAACTTAGTGACGAATTCCGAAGAAAGATACTCCCATGTTTCAAGTTTCCCACTTGGAAGAGCTTGATACCAAGACAATGCTTTCCCTTTCAAGGAGAAAAAGAAAGGCTTGAGTTTATAGCTGTTGGTAGTTGCATTCTTTGGCTTCATTGTCTCCATCATGATCTCAAAATTTTGTAGATGTTGATGTGGAGATTCAGCGCTTGTTCCCCCAAATTGATTTTGGCGGACAATGGTAATAACTTGCGGGTTGAAGCTAAACCCTTGTGCATCATCAGCATCAAAGTTCATACCCAAACGGTGTGGTTGCTGCGTTGGATCCATCCTTTGGCCAAGAGTTCTTGGCTCCTCATCCACACGTTCGACTCTCGCACCTCTAGCTGCGACACGGCGATTGGCAGCCGCCCGTGGAGCGAACGGGTTCATATTGATCGTTGGATCAATTTCCTCTAGTGGTGGCATGGAAGAGTCGCTATCCTCATTGGATGAGTTGTTTGTAACCGATCTTGTTGGCCTCCTTCTTATCTTTGTCTTCTTGAGGTTGTTTATTTCCAGCCTCATTTGAAACATCATGTCCGATAGATCATCAACCTTCGTTTGATGACGATCCATTTCTTCCCTCCGAGTCTTCTCACTCCATTGGAGTTGAGCTTCCTTTTCCGCCAACTCCGTTTGGTAATCACGTTCTCTTTCTTCAGCCATCTTTCTTTCCTTGAGCTTTCTCCTCAAAGTCCTCTCAAGATCTTGATCAAGAGGTAAGAGGTCTTCGTTGTTCCTAGACCTGCGCATACACTCGAAAAGATATCAAATAACAAGGGAGAAGCTCCCAAGCTTGACAACCGATAACCGAATTCGGCCTAAACCAAATCTCCGGCAACGGCGCCAAAAACTTGTTCGCCACTTAGCGTGCGTGAAAATAAGTCTTAAATTTATAAAACTAGAATCAAGCAAGCGAACCCGCAGTGTACGGATCGATATAGTTAAGCAAGAATTCCAGAGTATCGAACACAGGGATTTGGGGGGTTAAATCCAATTATAGAATTGTCAAGCAAGTAAATGTATGAAGCTTTGTAAATATCGGGAAAACAACAATCCTAAAGATCCAGGAATCCAGTTGTGGCAATCGATTCAAGATATACTAAAGATATAAGGACAGAGTTAAGAGTTGCAAAGATATACTAATGTAAAGCAATGTACGGTGAAGTTCCAAGGCTTTATATGACTCATCTAGAAATACTCTCTATAAAGGTTGTTGAGGCTTCAGTATAGAAAGGATCTAAAGACAAGAATTAATATCAAATACCCAAACTTGTAATGATGTATATCATATTCGGAATAACACAAACCAATCACAATCATTGATAAGAACGAAGAACGGTATGTCAATCCGTCTTCTAATCAAACCTAAGGACATAGCGTAACTTCCAAATCTCCAAGTCTTCGCAAATCTCCGTTGCGAAATAGCAATCTCCACACGTCCAATTGGAACCCTCGGCACGTGCAAGTAAGCGTAAGCGAAGGTCTAAGCAGAGGTGCTAAGCAGAGGTGACGGAATCTCCTTCCTTCCGTCCTTTTATAGGGCAAGATAGAATAAGTGTCCAGCCCATTGTGTAAAAGATTGTGGCTTTAATTTGTACGTTAAAAGATCGCCTAAATCACGGTTCCATAGGAGATTCCACGCCCGTGGTTTAGAGCGTGGAATTTGATTACGGTGCTTCACAACTTGCACGGCCGTGTAACTTACTGGAATGCTCCACGCTTGTGTTGCCAAAGTTCCACGGCCGTGGTTTAGAGCATGGACTTCATTACGGCCGTATTTTAGAGAGTGGAACATAGACTGCTCGTAAATCTCCTTTATTTTGTGCCATTCTTCATCCTAGCATCTTCCTTAGCTCCTTTGTGGTGTCCTCAATCCTTGGACATGCTCAATCCATCTCGATTCTCCCTTGATTCGTTCGGTTTTAGCTTTTATTTGCCTACAATCAACACAAAGCTTATGTAGACCTCTATATCGACAATATAGATAAACTAGCTCATAATTGCTTCAATGCTTTATCAACGAACACTAATATGGATGAAATACACTTAGAAAATGTGCCTAAAATATCACAATATTTCATGCTAACAACATCCCACCCTTACACGTTTCTTGACCTCTTTTGGAAAGCCCTTGAGACCTCATGCTTGTTGATTGACTTGGTGGTTTAAACTGGATTATACATGATTAATTTCGATAATTATGATTTATTATGCATTATATGATTTTATGCAAAGATGAACAACTTTCTTATATTTATAAAATGTTTTGATCATGTTTTGATTTTATTTGCCATGAAACATTCTCTTAGAGTAATCTATGAGTGGAAGACACCACAAAAAAATATTTTGAAATACTTTTCATTGATCTTTATGACCTATAATCCATTTTATCTTGTACTTAAGAATTGAAATTTGCTTGGGGACAAGCAAGGGACAAGTATGGGGTATTTTGATAGCATGTATTATAGTCTATATTTTGGGACTTGTTTAGACGTTTTATCTTCAATAATATGCATGTATGGATGTATATTATGTGATTATATTGTTGTTTCATCTACCTTTACGGGAATCGAGGTCTACACCAAGTTTCATTGTAATCGTAGGTAAAATGGCATATTTTGGACTGAAATGGAGCTAAGGAGTTATAGGAGCTACATTCTGTTGCTCAAAGAAGAACTCAGGAAGCTTGGAATTAATGAAGAAGATTTACTTTGGACCAGATTTGAGAGATTTAACATTCAGTTGAGATTCACCTCGGTCAGCTATAGTGTCACCTCGACCGAGGTGATCTTGAGGAGCGTCCCAACCGAGGCGAAAACCTTGCCGCCGACGAGATCATATTTTTTGGATGAGATCTTTTAATTATGGAAATAAGATATCTTATATTCTTGGGCTGAATTTCTAGAAGGAAGATCTTATTTTAGGGATATCTATTTTTGAGATATGGATATATTTTATAGGAAATTATCTTTTTAAGATATTATTATCTATGGAAGATAATTCTTCTATATAAAGGGTTGGATTTTCCACAATTTAGCATCATCTTTTGATCGGGATATCTTTGGATCAACGCAGCAGTTAAGAGATTTTCTGGAAGCTTGAAGGAAGATTGAAGATCAATCAAGGAAGGATTGATAGTTTGGAGTTAGCTTTAAGAGGGAGTTTGTAAGACTTTCTTAGATTCCCTTCGCTTTATTGTCTTGTTCGATTTGTGATATGAGGAACGCTGATTTGTTGTTTATTCAACTCAGTTATTGAGGCCTTTTTCTTAAGGTTTAATTGTTCGAATATTCATTCCTTTCCCTTTTATTCAATTATTATTTTCATGATGATGAGTGGCTAAATTTCTTGTGCGGTTCTAGGGTGATTGACTGAAAGTTGTGGGAAAGACGATGATAGAATGATCTTAATCCCAGTAGGACCCTGAAAGCTTGAGTCTTTAACCTTAACCCTAGAGTACCTCGCTCAGTCGATGAACATCTCGGCCGGGGTGGAACTTGACTGAACGAGGTGACCTTTTCTGATCCGAAACTGAGAGTTAAGTGTTTTAGTTTGCCAAATCCTATTCTTATTACACCTTTCCTGGTTCAATGCAAGCTTAGGATGAGACTTACCCGGTGATTCCTTTGTTTTTTTACCCAAGATCATAAGTGTAGGTAATAAGGGTTTATCCTTTATTGGGGTTTGAGTGTGCTTTCATTCCATCTTTGTGAGTTAGCCTGAGACTTACCCGGTAAAGGTTGATTCTATTCACTTAGGTGGTGTGTTGGTTTGAGATTATAGTTCCTTTCCTTAGTACCTTGAGACTTACCCGGTAATAGGAACTACGGTTGGGATAGTGAGTAGTGAGACTTACCCAGTGATCTATTCCCACCTTAGAAACAACTTCCCTTTGCAAAACCTCAGCTTTGTCTGCGTTATCCTTTGAGATCTTGAGTCGGAACCACAACTAGATGCTTTAATCCCTAGAATCCGCATTTCCCCTTATTTGACCTTATTATCATCTTTGATTGCTTTAATTGCTTTTGTGGTTATTAGTTACATTGACAACCTATTCTTGCTTAGTTTCACCTAAGTCCTTGAGTTCGACCCCTGGAATTCTTGCTTTTTATTACAATTGCTCGGTACACTGCGGGTTCGCATCATTGTTTTAAGCATATTTCTTGGGATATAAATTTAAAACTTGCACAAACCGTTTGGAGCGAACACGAACCTTTCGAACATGGCACAAACAAAGGCAAAACCGAAATTCATTTTTCTATGCACATGATATAAAACCGAAAGATTATAACAAAAAACCTCAGCTGAGATACAATCCAAAAATAAACGCCATACATGCGGCATAAAAAACACAACAACCGAAAGGACAAAACACGACTCAACTCCAACCAAAAACCCTTCCTAAAATGTACGGACCCCGACTACCCACTCTTCCGGATCTCTCGGCCGCATTCCTAACCTGCAAGGCAATCTACAACAATTGGTATAAAACCGTTAGCTCATATTCGAAGCATTAGAATTAATGGGAAAGGCACATACACAAGTAGGACACCGCAAGCACACAACATACTTAAAAGCACACCAATCTGGTTTATTATCTTTATTATTATTAAGTCTTATCCCGTTCTAATTCAACTTAGGTTGTGACACGAGAGTCACTAAAACTCGCCTCGGTCCCTACTTACCGGCATGGAATGATACTGATGCATCCGACCGTCTACCAGCACGGGATAGTCGCCGAGAACCTCTTAGCTCTCGCGGGAGCTAGGCAAGTTGTCACCGTCCGTTATCATACACTTGGGCCAAAATAATATAAAGGTCGGTTATCCTAATTCCGGTTTAGTTGTTATAAACAATAAACAATAAACACACACCACCAAACACACATTAATGCTAATACAAGGAATACGAGCTAAGTAAGTCTGGAGACTTACTTCGTCCCAAAGATAATCCCGCTAACCACCGCTCTCAACTTCCCCTAGGAAGGCACTCAAAGTCTGGTCAAAACAAGGCACACAATCAACATCACTCTCACATGCTAGAAGTTATTAGACTTCTACTCCCAATGATCTCGCAAGATCATAAACCATATCAATGCTAGGATAGCAAACTCCTAGTTCTCACGATCTCACAAGGTCATAACCATCACAACACATGCTAGGATACTCTCGTCCTAGTCTCCACAATCTCAACAAGATCATACAACCATAATCTCAATCCTCATAAGCTCACAAGTTCAACCCAAACACTCAACGCCCTACAATCCCCACAAGATAACATCAACACCTCAAGCCTTATAACGATCATAAATCCTCAAAACTCACCTAAGGTCCAAAGCCACTACTTGGAATTAACTAAAAGTTATGCTAGATCCATCCTAGCATGATAGTAATACTACTAATACTACTAAACATAACTAGATCGAGAAAGGTACTCACTCGGGGTCAATGGTGGAAGTCGATCGACGAATGTCAAATGCGGATTTGATGGCCTTTATCGGGGCGCTTCCGAACTGATAGCATGAAATATGACTATATTTTAGGCACTTGTTTTGATTGTTTTTCCCTCTTAGATGTGTACATGGATATGAGTTTTAAGCATTTATGAGCACATTCACCTATTTTGTCGATATAGAGATCTACACAAGCGTTGTTATGTTTATAGGTGAATAAAGGCTAGAATTGGAGCATATATGAAGGGAATGGAGTATTATACCATGCTAGATGTCAAGGAGATGCTTTGGAGAATCTAAGGAAGGAGCATTATTTGAAAACTTCACGAAACAAAGGCTTTCACAAAGGCTTTTGAGTTCCACGACCTAAACCACGACCGTGGTTATGCATTAAGTTCGTAGAAAGTGATTTTGGAGAACATCAGAGGATTCCACGTCCTAAACCACGACCGTGGTTTATTGCACATGACCGTGATTTCCATGACGTTATGACGTGTCATATTCGCAACGTCAGCGACGGTTATTGGGCTTTCTCATAACCCTATTTTTCCTTATAAGAAGGCTGAAGGAAGGAGAAAAATGTAACTTCGCTTAGACCGTGATTTCCATGACGTTATGACGTGTCATATTTGCATTGACGGCGGTTTCTACCCGAAGAGAGAGATTTTGGGATCATTGCTTGGAAAGATTCCGAGAAGGACGCGATTTGAAAATTGTGTACTTCGAGATTATCTTAAGGTTTACATTTGGAGACGGGTTGACATCCCGTTCTTCATTATTTCTGAGGATTTTTATTCCCTATTCCGCATTCATTAAACACATACTTTGGTTGTTCGGATTTGAGATTGATTTCGAGTGTTATTGAGTTTTCGAGGGTTTTACCTTTTTCTCTTTGATATTTGATATTTGATTCAATGATGATGGTTATTGGCTAAAACCCTTTAGCAATTCTAAGGTAAAGGGTTGATAGTTGTGGGTTAGATAATGATAGATCGATCGTAAACCGATTGGACCCTGAGAGTGCGAGAAACCTCATCGACAGCCTTTTCCACGGCCTGTTCTTGAGTTCCACGGCCGTGGTTCTTCAAGATCCAGCCGTGGTTTCCTCTGTCGTACGTCCTTTTCTTTTTCTTTGATCCAAAGTTAGAGATTTGCCTTAATCTAGCCTTGGCTTGCCTTTTCTAGTTAGTAGTGAGACGCAACATCCTCTATTTCGGTTTCGAGTGTCACAACCTTAACCGTTTTGGCTTGTCTTAAATTCCTTAGGTTTGGGCATGGGTATTTGAGAGTAATTCTTGTCCTTTGATCCTTTCTAAACTGCAGCCTCAACAACCTTTATAGAGAGTGTCCTTGGGTGAGACATATACGGTTTTGGAACTTCACCGTACATAACCTTACTTTAGAGGGTGAGAGTCAAGTTGAGGGAGATAGGGTTGTGAGGTTGTTGGAAAGTAGAGGTCGGGTGGGGAGCTCGAGAGGTCGAGTAGGTGTAGCCACAATCTAGGCTGCACTAGGGCTGGGGGTTGGGTAGGAAAGACACGCCAAGAGGCTAGCTAGCCATCAGGCAAAAGAATAGTAACTTATCCCTAGCGTAGAGGAAAGAAAGAAATAAAATAATTCTATCGAAAATAATCGAAATGGGATTTTTGGATCGGAAAATATTTCTGAACTTTTCCTACAAGAACAAAATATGGGACATATGTATGTATTAAATAAATAATTATACTCGTTGAAAAAATATAATCTCCGATATAAAATAATTCTCGTAAAAATAGGCTTACAACGTAAAAAAAAATATACTCGAATAAAAATATTTAAGCTACTAAAATATCGATAGAAGTAGGAAGATAAACACCGAAAACGCACCCAATAAACGAGGCATTACATTAGATCCCCCTAAAAATAAGTTTCGTCCCGAAACTTGCTATAGGAAGAACTTCTCGGCCTCTAAGGCTGAGGTACGAACTCTCAAACTAATAAGGCTTAAACCTTTTGATATGTACACACAATCTACTCAAACTACCACCACAAGATATATCAGGTCATATATAGCGCATTCCCGCACAGGGCACAAACTACACATAACATCACACATGCACATAACTCAACAAAGGAAAGAACTAGGTCTAACCCGTCGATTCTATCGATGATACTAGCTGAATGTAAAACTCAACTAAAGATACTATTCTCCGTCCTCTAGTTAGCCTCATTGGTTCTTCTTTTGCCACTAGATCATCATGACTAATAACATGCCTCGGTCCATGATGTACTCTCTTGATTGATAAACTTGAAATACCGGGTGAACACCCTCTACTCTTGATGGCCACGCCAACCGGTAACTCACTATCCCAACTCACGCTAAGATCTCAAAAAGGTCCGATATATTGGAACTCAACTTCCTTCTCGGGTGTTTCTCAATGCACCATTTACATTATGTTTCTTATTTGTTTGTCTCTATCAAAGAAGATCGAACTTTCAGTTTACACCGTTGGCTCTAATTCTTATCAAACTTGTAACACCCCAAATCCACGGGACTTGAAGTGTCACATTGGGCTAGGATCTCACAATTTATCCTGACCCTAGCCTGACAACAAGTTCACTGGATCTTACAACAAGGCACAGATAGATTAAAACCAAATACATAAAAGTTATATATGATACATCAAAAGAGTTTACAAACTCAAAGCCGAGTACAAAACATCAAACCACAACATCTGATACAAAACATCCCATATCCCGCGCATCCTAATGTACAAAAGTCCTCTGCTGGCCACACCATCTGTCTCACCCTGCAGTCTTCCTAACCTACAGATCATCTACAACGCGGTATGAAACCGTTAGCTACAGTAATGAAAAGCATGAAGGTAATAGCACAACCACAAATCAACATCTCATACATGCAATGCCACACACATTCATTTATTATCTTTCATTACGTTATTCCATTACTAATTCAACTTCTCTTGTAACACGAGGAACCTAAAGAACCTCGTCCATTTCCCCGTTAACACAGGGGTTTGCATTGGTGGAGATCGTCACTCGTTCCCGCCCTGTGTTATTGGCTTCCAGGCACCTCCTCCTAACCAGCAGGCGGAGACCGGTGGTTACCGCCCGTTATAATACACTTGGGCCAAATAACTGTAATAAATGGTCATCCTAGTCCGGTTTAGGTTATAAATGCACAATCATATGAACACACACAACCATCACAATCATACAATCCACAATTGTACGCTAAGTAAGTCCTATGGACTTACCTGATACTCGTAACCTGTACCACGTCACAGCTTCCCCTTGGGGAAGTAATCAACGCCTGCAATAGCAAGGCACACACAATCACATAGTGCAAAGGTTTGGAGACTCGTCTCGTTAACCACAGCCAACTTATATCTCAAATCTAAACCTCATATCCTCAACACATTCATAAATGCCTGATAACACGATTTATGACTTGGGTATAGACACTCATTTAGATAGTTTTTCCACTTATTCATGCATGGTTTAGCACTAGTTCACGACGTTTGCACTCAATTCATGTATTTTCTCGAGATAGACGTCTACACGGACTTTTGCATTGCTTTGTAGGTATTTTGGGAGATTTAGAAGCTTAATCGATACACTCGAAGATCGTTCCTCGAGATGACACACCTTCGGACTCATTAGGATGCAAGCTAGAGGCTAAGGACGACTCATGGGACCTTGTTGTTGCATGCCATGCACCGAATCGTGACTTAATGATCCAAAACAAGCTGAGGTATCAAAACCACGGTCACTAGGACTTCCACGGGCGTGGAATTGGACCGTGGTTTTTGCCAGACGGTTGTGACAGTTGTGCCACGATCTTCATGGCCGACTCTTGCAATTTTGTAGGATAAATAGGTGGTCCTGCAAGGCTGAAAGGCATCCATCCACAGACCCCCTCACTCCCATTCTCTCACACACTCTCAACAAGAAAGATTCTCTCATTGGAAGGTTGCATTGGAGCTACTCTTGGAGGAGAAGAAAGGTGCCATTGGAGAAGGAGAGAAGAACACAACACTATTAGTCTTTGATAGATTTTTAGAGTGACGATTTTCGGAAACGTTTTCTAAGGTTGTAAGAATCGATTGAACCTTCTTTTGAAGGGTTGTAAGTCTTTCAAATTCTCATATTCAGCTTGGTTTTCTTTGTTCTACTTGTTCATCTCTTTCACTTCATTCTCTTGCAAATGGAAGCCATGATTTTATGTTTGATGATTTTGATTGCAATGATGTATGTTGTTGGCTAAATAGATGCGATTCTAGGGTAAGGAAAGGATGGTTATGGCTTGGACTATGATAGAATAGACTTAAATGTATGCTTGGATGATTCGTTTGATTGAACCTAGTCACTGTTAGAATCCACGGTTTGTTCTAGGTGAACTACGACCGTGGACCTTGATGAACATCCCATGATTTTGATGAATTTGCTTGTAATGATAAATCAAAGTATTAGGTTGTTAGATTGTTGAAATCCTAGTGTTTGTTGAGCTAATTCTATCCTAGGGTGACCTAGTGTTAGAAACTAAGTGTTAGAAGAGACCTACCCGGTGATTCTTGCTCTTAGATACCAAAGATGACAAACTCTAGCGCTATTGGACTGAGTGTGCTAGGATAGGTGTTTAGGACTTGCCTTCCCGAGACTTACCCGGTAAGGAGAGGTTAGATCCCTATATAACCATCCGGTTTGTGTAGAATTCCTATCCTTATGCTCTTTGAGACTTATGATAACACGATTTATAACATAGTTTTAGGTGTACATTTAGATAGAATTCTCGCTCATTCATGCATGATCTAGCATTAGTTCAAGACGTTTTGCACCCAATTCACGTATTTTGTCGAGATAGACGTCTACACGGACTTGTGCGCGTTTTGTAGGTATTTCGGGAAGTTTAGGAGCTTAAACGATGCGTTTGAGGATCGTTCATTTAGATGACACATCCTCGGACTCATTAGGACACTAGCCAAGGGCTAAGGAGGACTCATTGAACCTTGCCAACACAAACCATGCACCAAACCGCAGCTTAATGATCCAAGGCGAAGTTTCTGCAAAGAACCACGGCCGTGGAAATGACCGTGGAAATGACCGTGGATTTTGCCAGATTCTCGTGACAGCTGTGCCACGACTCTCATGGCCAGCTCATGAAAGATTTGTTATAAAAGTGGCCCTTCATGGGTTGTTTGAGGCAGCTGGGGTAGTTTGGGAGCAGCTCATCCATTCTCCATTTTCTCTAACAAATATGTTCTCAAAAACAAGAAGATTTTCTAGGAAGGGAAGTGTCAAAGAGAAGAAGGAGAGTTCCATTGAAGAGGAGGAGAAGAACACACATAGCGTTCTTGTATTTCGGATTTCGTTTTCTAGAGATTGTATGAATCTTTGAACCTTCTTTTGGAAGGGTTGTAAGTGGCTCTAATTCTAATCTTCAGCTTAGTTTTGAATTAAGTTCACTTGTTCATCTCTTTTCTTTCATTATCTTGCAATGGATGTTTTGATTTTATGTTTGTTTGTCTTGATTCCCAATATGAATGTTGTAGGCTAAATTGATGTGGTTCTAGGGTAAGGAAAGGATGGTTATGGCTAGAATTAATATAGGACGGACTTAGATTTACCTTTGGATGACTTTTGCTTATGAACGTAGTTCCTGTTAGAAATCACGGGTAGTTCTTGAAGAACCACGGCCGTGGTTTCAGTAGAACAGACCGTGATTTTCCCTGGTTCGAAGGACCTTGCCTTAGACTTATGAAATGTTGAAACCCTAAGTGTTTGTTGAGTTTAACCTATCCTAGGGTGACCTAGCGTAGTGACTAAGTGTTAGGAGAGACTTACCCGGTAATCCTTGCCCTTAAAATCTAAAATAGCAACCCTTAGGTAGTGGTGAGCCTAATAAGCCGCCATTGGATTAGATGTGCTAGGATAGTTGCTTAGGACTTCCCCTTCCAAGACTTACCCGGTAAGGATAGGTTAGATCCCTAATTAACAATCCGGTTTGTGTAGAATTCCTATCCTTAGGTTCTTAGAGACTTACCCGGTAATGAGACCTTAGGTGTGGACTAGTTGGATCATGAGACCTACCCGGTAATTGATTCTCAAATTAGATACACTTAATCCCAACATGTCATGGTTAATCCAAAGAATGATTAGATAACTTGAGTTCTATGCCATAACCCGAGATTCCGCCCCCTAGAATCCGTCTTTTCTTCCCTTGATCATTACCTTGTCTAGTATGTTTATTTGTGCTGATTTTTAGTTTAATTTGATTGATTACTTTGCATGAATTGTGATCTTTGATTGATCACCAAAAACCGACCAAAAACAAATTGAGATTTTCATTTCTTTGTTTCCCCCTTTTCTAACCTTAGACCTTCACTAAACTTAATCACAAAACCGAATCAATTTCACCTTAGTCTTTGTGTTCGACCTCGGAATACTATCCATACTACAAACGTCCCGTACACTGCGGGTGCGCTAGAAGTTAGGATAAATACAACGAGTATAAATTTAAGGCTTATTGCGTGCACACTTTTTAGCGTAACAAGTTTTTGGCGCCGTTGCCGGGGACTAGGTCTAGATTGAGTCTATTTTGTGATTGTTTCTAGTGTAGATCTTTCTTGTTGCTTTTGATCTCTCTTTGGTTGGTGTCTTTGCTTTTCAGGACATCTATTACTCTTTAGGTGTATGCGAAGATCTCGTGGAAAGGATTTAGCTCAATTCGATCCCGAACCGGAGAAAACCCTTCGATCTAGATCCAAGAACATCCGAAAAGAGAAGGAGATGGCCGGTAGAAATCTTCAAGCCGAGTTAGATGAAGCCTTAGAGCAAATAAGGCTAAGAGATGAGCTCTTGGAGGAAGAAAGGAGACTCGCCAATGAGAGGCAAGAGGAAACTAGGAGGGAGATTGAGGAGATTAGGCAAGCCCTTGTTCAAGGAGAGCTTAATCGCCGACAACCTCCACCTCCTCCACCACCGGTGGTACAACCGCAGCCGGCGGTTAATGTTAGGGTTGTTCCTATTGCTATCGAGGAGCCACAAACCCTAGGGAGACGTATGGATCCGGCACAAAGAGCACACCGCCCGGGTGTGAATCTAGGAGATCCCGCAACCCACAACTATGAGCTCCGCCCTCAAGTTCTACAAATGATCCGGCACAATCAATTTGGAGGGATGGAAGGAGAGTCTCCTCACCAACATTTGATGAACTACGAGATTTTGATGGAGACTCTTAGGCCGCCAAGATTGGAGAGCAACAACCATAAGCTTAGGGCTTTTTCCTTCTCTCTTAAGGATAAAGCCTTGGCTTGGTATCAATCTATTCCACAAGGGCGAGTTGGTACTTGGGAGGAGATGACAACCGAGTTCTTGACCAAGTTCTTCCCACCTTCCAAGACCACCGAATTAAGAGGGAAGATCAATGCCTTCGTAATGAGGGATAGAGAAAGTTTGTTCAAGTCTTGGGAGAGATTCAAGGACCTTCTCCTAGATTGTCCACACCATGGCATACCGAAAATTGAGCTATTGGAATCTACTTCAAGGGACTTGATGAAGATAGCTAATTCAAGCTTCAATCCCTCTCCGGTGGGACTTTTATGGAGAAGCATGTAGATGATGCTTGGGAGTTTGTGGAGAAGCAAGCTCTAGTGATTGAGAAGTACTCTCATAGGAAGAGTGAAGGAAGAAAGGCGGGAGCATATGAGGTGAGCGAGGTCACCATGAGCAATTTCAAGCTTGACGCCATCAACAACGAGTTGAAATCCTTAAGAGAGTTGTGTACTACAACCTTGAAGAGCCAAGCAACTCCTCAAGTACTTCCACAAGCTAACTTGCCTTCCAAGGAGGAAGATGTGAATTATATGGGAAGGGGCAACTTTAACAATTACCAAGGCCCAATAATTTTCAACAACAACCGGCAATTCAACAATTACCGGCCCAACCACAACCATCCCGGATTTTCTTACTCTAACCCGGATGGAGCCTTGAACCCTCCCGCCTCCACAAGCACAACTCCGCCACAAAGAGCTTCACAAGATCCTCCACCCGGTTTTTCTCAACCTCCAAAGGATAGGACCGAAGTCATGTTTGAACAATTGCTAGGAAGATTGAGTGGACTTGAGAGCACTGTGACTTCAATTTCTAAGGCTCAAAAGGTCTTGGAAGCACAAGTCTTTCAAAAGGCGGGTGAAGCACATAGAGATCCGGGGAAGCTTCCCGGAAGAACCGAAGACAACCCAAGAGGCCAAGTGTTGGCTATCACAACAAGGAGTGGGTTGAATATGAAAGATCCTTTGCCCAAGGATCAAGCCAAGGGGAAGCAAGTAGTGGTAGAAGAGGGAAGGAAGCAAGATGATGGAGGCAAGAGCAAGGATGTAGAGCCGACTTATGTGGCACCGCCTCCATACAAGCCACCACTACCATTCCCACAATCAAGAGCAAGAGCTCGTTTGGACAATCACTTTGGTAAGTTCCTTGAACTAATGTCCAAGTTACATATTAACATTCCGTTCATGGATGCTATCTTAGGAATGCCGGCATATGGGAAGTTTTTGAAAGAAATACTCTCCAACAAAAGAAAGTTGGAGGAGTATGGGGAAATAAGGATGACCAAGAGATCCTCGGAATTGATCCAAACCATGAAGGAAGAGATGCCTCCCAAGTTAAGGGATCCGGGCTCTTTTTGCGTCCCAATAGGAGTGGGAGATGTGAAGTACGAGGCCCTTTGTGATCTTGGGGCGAGTGTAAGCATCATACCGCTTGCACTTAGCAACATGGTCGGGCTAGGAGAGCCAAACCCGGTCAAGATGACCCTCTATATGGCGGACCGTTCTATCACTCATCCGGTTGGGATTCTAGAGGACATTCCGGTGCAGCTAGGAGGATTCTACGTGCCTATTGATTTTGTAGTTTTGGACATCCCGGCGGATTATCCGGTCCCTATCATCTTAGGGAGACCCTTCCTAGCCACTTCCGGATGCTTAGTGGATTGCAAGAACGGGACTCTCTCCTTCAACATCGGGGAAGAGAACATCAAGTTCAAGCTTTCCACAATGATGAAAGGGCCAACCCTTGATGAAGATATCTTCAACATAGTCGAGCAAGAAGAATCTAGAGAAATTGTGAGCTCGATCTTGATCAAGGATCCCTTGGAAAAGGTTCTTACCTTGAGCATGATGGAGGAAGGTGTTGAAGAGGCCTGCAATGAAGAGATCAAAGCCTTGGAAGCCTTGGAAGAGGAGCCAAGAGTTGGATTTGAAAGCCACGAAGAGGTGGTGAACAGCTGCAAGTTCCACGGTCGAGATTTACAAACTACGGCCGTCAATTTTGTGGACAACTCCGAGAAGCAAGCTTGGCAAGAACCACGGCCGTGGAAGATGAGCAACCCGTGTTTCCAACCGTGGTTTTCCCTGAATCAGCTCTTGATGATGAAGCTTTTAGGAGCCATAGGGAGTCTTCCCTTGCTTTGGATTCATCTCATCCAATCTTATTTGGATCGTCTTCAACCGAAAAAGGTCCTCCCTCACCTGAACTTAAACCCCTTCCATCTCATTTAAAGTATGCATTTCTTGGTGATAATTCTACATACATTGTGATTGTTAATGCATGCTTGAGTGATGATGAACTTGCTAAATTGCTGCATGAACTAAGATTGCATAGGAAAGCCATTGGTTATACTATTGATGATTTGGTTGGCATTAAGCCATCTTTGTGCATGCATAAGATAATGATGGAAGATAACCACAAACCCTCTATTGAACATCAAAGGAGATTGAACCCTATAATGAAAGAGGTGGTCAAAAAGGAAATCATTAAGTTGCTAGATGCGGGAATTATCTACCCTATCTCGGATAGTAAGTGGGTTAGCCCCGTTCATGTAGTGCCTAAGAAGGGTGGAATGACGGTAGTAACTAATGAGAATAATGAACTAATACCGACTAGGACGGTTACGGGGTGGAGGATGTGCATTGATTATAGGAAATTAAACATGGCCTCTAGGAAAGATCACTTCCCTCTCCCCTTCATTGACCAAATGCTAGAAAGGTTAGCTCAACACTCTCATTTTTGCTATTTAGATGGGTATAGTGGATTCTTCCAAATCCCTATCCACCCCGATGACCAAGAGAAAACAACTTTTACATGTCCATGGGGTACCTTTGCATATAGAAGAATGCCATTTGGGTTGTGTAATGCACCCGCCACCTTTCAAAGGTGTATGATGGCTATCTTTTCGGAATACATAGAAAATATCATGGAAGGGTTCATGGATGATTTCTCTGTTTACGGTTCTTCTTTCGATGATTGCTTGGCTAACTTGTCATTAGTGTTGCAAAGATGTGAGGAGACAAATCTTGTCTTAAATTGGGAAAAATGCCACTTCATGGTAAGTGAAGGGATTGTGTTAGGACACTTGGTGTCTAACCGTGGCATTGAGGTTGATAGGGCTAAGATTGAAACGATAGAGAAGTTCCCACCACCTACCTTGGTGAAGGGGGTAAGGAGTTTCTTAGGGCATGCCGGTTTTTACCGGAGGTTCATTCAAGACTTCTCTAAAATTTCTAAGCCTCTCACTAACCTACCAATGAAAGATGTTGATTTTGTCTTTTCCAAGGATTGTCTTGAAGCTTTTTGTAGGTTGAAGAACGCCTTGATCTCCGCACCTATCATGCAACCTCCGGATTGGAGTCTACCATTTGAGATCATGTGCGATGCAAGCGATGTGGCCATTGGGGCCGTTTTAGGGCAAAGGAAAGAAGGGCGCACTCATGCTATCTACTATGCTAGCAAGACGCTAGATGATGCCCAACTCAACTATGCTACCACCGAGAAGGAGTTGTTGGCGGTGGTGTATGCATTTGAGAAATTCCGCTCATACCTTGTTGGAGCGAAGGTCATAGTTTATACGGATCATGCGGCGATCCGTTATCTACTTACAAAGAAGGATGCCAAACCAAGGTTGATTCGGTGGATCCTTCTTCTTCAAGAGTTTGATTTGGAGATACGAGATAAGAAGGGATCCGAGAACTCCGTGGCGGATCACCTTAGTAGACTCCCACTATTGGAGCTTGGGAAAGACAACATCCCGATAGATGATTCGTTCCGGGATGAACAATTGCAAATGGTGGAGGAATGCTTGTTCCTAGTGGCTAGAGGAAGTGAGCCGTGGTACGCCGACATTGTGAACTATTTAGTGTGTGAGGAAGTGCCTCCCGGACTTACATATGCACAAAGGAAGAAGTTCTTCAACGATGTAAGGCATTACTATTGGAGTGAGCCACTTCTATTCAAGGGAGGCCCGGATGGGGTGCTTAGAAGATGCATACCGGAGGATGAAGTGGAGAGTGTGATCCGGCATTGCCACTCCTTACCATGCGGAGGCCATGCTAGCTCACACAAGACGTGTGCAAAGGTATTGCAATCCGGTTTTTATTGGCCTAACTTGTTTAGAGATGTGCAAGGTTTTGTAGCGGCATGTGATGCTTGCCAAAGGACGGGCAACATCTCAAGGAGGAATGAAATGCCTTTGAATAACATCCAAGAAGTTGAGATTTTTGATGTGTGGGGTGTAGACTTCATGGGACCATTCCCTTCTTCATGCGGAAATCTCTACATCCTATTGGCGGTGGACTATGTGTCAAGATGGGTAGAGGCGATCGCCTCTCCTACGAATGATGCCAAGGTGGTAGTGCGATTCTTCAACCGGGTGATCTTCCCTAGGTTTGGAACACCAAGGGTAATCATTAGTGATGGAGGGAAGCACTTCACAAATAGGAACTTTGGAGCACTTTTGGCCAAGTATGGGGTGACTCATTAGTTAGCAACACCCTACCATCCCCAAACTAGTGGTCAAGTGGAGATCTCCAACCGAGAGATCAAGGCCATCCTCGAGAAGACGGTGTCTAGGACAAGGAAGGATTGGGCTATGAAGCTCGATGACGCACTATGGGCATATAGAACCGCCTTCAAGACACCAATTGGAACCACCCCCTACAAGTTGGTCTATGGCAAGTCTTGCCATCTTCCGGTGGAAATGGAGCATAGAGCTTATTGGGCCATTAAGTGGCTAAATTTTGACCTCAAGGAAGCGGGAGAAAAGAGGTTGCTTGATATCAATGCCCTTGAGGAGCTCCGATTGGAAGCTTATGAGAATGCCCGGATCTACAAGGAAAGAACCAAAAGGTGGCATGACAAGAGGATCATTCCAAAGGAGTTAAGTGAAGGAGACCTTGTCCTTCTCTTCAACTCAAGGCTAAGGCTCTTTCCCAGAAAGCTCAAATCAAGATGGACCGGGCCATATGTGCACTAGTACAGAAATAGGCTCTCTCAGGGGTTTTCTTATTGAAGGGGAAGGCGGTTTTTGCTTCCCCTTTATACGTCTCCCTGAGAAATATTTCTCAGGGGTTATTTTTGACCCCTGAGAAATAAGTGACAAGGATGGCGGTTTTTTAAAAAACCCCCGAGAGATGTCTCTCAAGGGTTTTTTAAAAAACCCCTGAGAGACATCTCTAGGGGGTTTCATAAAAACCCCTGAGAAATATTTTACGTATTTTAAAAAAAAAATCCAAAAATGATTTAGCTAATTTTTTTTTCGGCTAATTCATAATTACCCACCAATTATTATTTTTTTAATACAATTTCAATTTTCTCCGTTATCTAAACTCAACCACGTTAAATAAACACAAGCAATATATAAATACACATCCCAACTCTTATTCAGAAGACCAAAAATCAATAATATGTATAATCACAAATTAAACCATACAAAATGTATTTACATTTTTGCAAAATATAGATGTCGGTTCAAAAATTTAAATATGCCTTAAACTAACAAATGCTACAACTAGGTCATATTATTTGACACGAAAATGAAATATCAATTAATCTTGAGCTCTACATGTGCTTATTCGGTCCAAGCCAAGCTCGGTGAGTAAGTAGGAGACTGAAATAGAATGTCGACTCGAGAGTGTAAGATGATGATGACAAGGTGTGCCAATGCACTGAGAGTTTTTGGGAAGAAATTCAACAATTTCTCTTTTGCAGGTTCATACACACACAAGAACACGGCAGAAGCCCTGAAAAATAATAACAAGCTCATTAAGGTGACTATTGACTAAGATTTATTTATGAACAAACACTGCAAAGTCATCAACGAAAAGATATGACAGAGGAGAAGAATAAAAGTGTAAATTGGTCAGTTTGGCTTAAAATATGAAATGGAAAAAAAGTCAGTACCCTATAGCTATCATTTTTCCTTATATTTATAAAGACAAAAGGATTAACAATTGCACATTTAACTATAGATTGTAGCACAATGAAAATGCAGTACGTAGTTAATTGATAAGTCTATAAAATATAAACAAAATTGGCAGCAAACCATAGAAAAATTTACTTACAGTAAAACACCAGCTAGGTTTGTAGTTAATCAAGAGTAGATGCATGCAACATAACTTTTTACTACTTCGGTACATCTCAACCAGTCTTGGGCAAATTTTATAACTTACTTCTGATTACATGATTTTGATATCCCCTGCTTGTATGGACTTGCAATATCAGGCAACCACATGCATCTGGAGACTTTTTAAACTTTCGTAAGAGGACATTGATAGTGTCTAGCAAAAAACACTAAAGGAAAAGATACCGGAGATTAGCACAAAACCATGACACCAGGAATTGTGCAGTAAATCCCATAAACACAAACCATTGGCTTTCACAGGAAAAGATCAATCAGACCTACCTCCAATAGTAAATGGTTGTTCCAAAATGGTCCCATCAAGTGGTACTCCATAAAGTTTACCACCTTCATTCTTGTCCCAACCTCCAACTATGAGCCCATCTTGCAGCATATTCTGACATATTTAAGGAATAAGAGATAAATTAGACAAAACTATTAGCATGAAGAAACATTGATGACTTAAGGAAGTATAAAGGGTGTGAGGATTAATTAGCAGCAAAATCTTATCACACAACATTCAACATGCCATCACCTTTTCAAGCAACAAGGTGTATGTCAACAACAAAGCATCTTCAATGGTATGACAATATAAGTATCAAATCAAAATTATTCTTCCAATAAATCACAATGGCTACACAATGCTTAATAAGTAATAACTTCAATTCAAATGCAAAATATGTAATGAACAATGAAATGCATACTCATCAGCGTATTGATAACTACAGTTGCAGCCTAAAGCTTATACAAGATTAGTGGATCTTAAGTGTTCAAACCTCAATTATAAAGTATACAACAACAATCTTTTTGCAACTCCCTCAGATGTGTAGAAGCATCATTGTTGTGTGACAAAATTGACAGTTTGAAATAACTTAGACATGCAATTAATTTAAATAAAGTAAAAGAATATTTTAAATAGAAGCAGATAAGTGACATATGCATATGAAATACTTCAAGGCTTTGAAACAAGAAGTAATTACTTCACAAAAATTTAAATCGTTACTAGCTCTACAACTACCTCTATTCCTCTAGTATCCTAAGGATAAAGTGAATAAAAAACCATCATGAACACAGTACACGACATCATGGTAATGCCCGGGATCAACAGATCACCTTACAACTACTATTCTAACTTCACATAAGTATTCTTGTACAATATTCCTGGAAATGCTATACCAAAGATAGTAAATCGGGCATCTTAGAAGAAATGATTTAAAAATTAAAAGTGTGTACTTACTTATGCTGATGAAGAAAGTAGCGCACATAGTCGGACGCTATCTGGGAGTCTACAGCCTACAAAAACAGCACTATAAAAATCAGCAATTAAAGAAGTACAAAAGAAAATTGACAACATGCTTTCAGGAGAGTTACTATGGACAGGTTCTACATATATAGTGCAAGCCTGGCAAATCAAAAGAATGCAAGCATAAACATAAGATTTTCATATAGAAATCAAGGTTAAACATGTTTGAGATGTTTAGTGGAAGTTCATAGGGTTAGGGTTGTTATTCGAGAACAAGGATCGAGCTTTAGTATGCTCGTGTTCAACTCGTTTAGAATCGAGCCAAACTCGAGTCGAGCCTATCCTTTAATTGAGCTTTAAAGTGTACTTGAGACTGAGATTTCACTTAACAGATTTTTTTCCTAATTTCTTAGTAATAAACTCACATATTCTAGTCGTGCAAGTCCTAAGTATGTGATCATTCCTATAAATATGGAACTTGTATGCAATAAAGAAGATATGTTAATAAGAGCACCGTCCAAAAGAAAGAACCTAAATCAACTGGAAACTGGATATAATGTTAATTTGAATAATAAACCTAATCTTGATTGAATGATAACTCCATTGTAAAATTTGGAAGTTACTTTCAAAGCAAATATAGTGAATAAAAAAAGGAAGCACACAAACCAACAACCAACACAAAATTGCAAAACTGAATTCATCGAGATAAGAAATCAAAGATCAAAGAAATAAGAAGGAACATATGGATAAAGTGCATCGGAGAAAGATTCTACTATTTATCACCAAGCTTGATCTCGAAACCTCCGTATGCAGGAAAAATAACAGTGTCTCCCTCCTTGAGACTAATTGGAATCAACTTTCCATCTCTTTCGTGAGATCCAAGTCCAAATACTACCACCTTTCCAGAGTTGAGCTGCAACCCTCATAAATCAATTCAAAAAATTCCCTGACCGAGCACAATTAGAAAATCGGGAAACAAAACCCTAAAAAGAGAGAGTGAAAAGAGGATACCGTATTGATCGACTCGAGGGAGGAGAATCCCGGGATTGATCTTGGTCGGAGGAACAACTTTCTCGACCAAATCACAAAATTTGAAACGGACCGATTCAAGCTTGGATGGTGTCAAGATGAACGATAATGATTGGAGGCGAGATCTGGTATTGTCCACAATGACGGAAACAATTGATAGTGGTCTTGTGAGAAAAGAAAGAGTTCGACTAGAAACAATGAGAGAGATTCGAGAACAAAGAGCACCTTACCTGCGGGAGGTTGTGATCACTGGCGTGAGTAAGAGACGAAGGTAGGCGGCATAAGCACCACAAATGTCGCGGCGTCTAGGAGTACACAGCAACGAGAAGACAAGGGTTGGAGGAGAAAGAGGTCCACAATCGACCTAAAAAAAATAGAACCTATTTCTCGGGAGTTGTATATAAAAACCGCCGAGAGTTTCTTTGATTTACTTCAATATTCCAAGTAGGTTAAAATTAACCTCCGTAAATATTTTTATTTTTATTTTTTTTAGACGGAAGAGTATCTCTCAGGGGTTAAATAAAAAACACCTGAGAGTTTTTTTCATTTATGGCGGTTTTATTTAACCTTTGAGAAAATTCCCCCGAGAGAGTCTATTTTTGTACTAGTGGTGGTGAAGAAGATCTTTCCCCAGGGAGCTATTGAAATAGGAGGGGAGCATTGTGGAAATTTCAAAGTGAATGGGCATCGCTTGAAGAAGTATATTCCGGGAGCCCCGGTAGACATGATTGCCCCGCTTCACCTCGAATAGACGCTCCCGAGTTTGGTCAAGCTAATGACCTTAAAGAAGCGCTTGGTGGGAGGCAACCCATTGGTAACATTTTTCCCTTTTCATTTTTTGCGTAGATTTTTCTGTTTTTGTGTGCTTTGTGTGTGTTTTGTCTACTTTCGTGTTTGTGCTAGAGCATTAGTGGCATTGGAAGCCTTTCTTGGCAATGAAAGTGATGATGATGACACCCTCACCAATTATGGGTGGAGCGGACGCGGAACTTGGACGGCTAGCGGTGCCTAGCGCGGGTTCCGAAGCTTTGAAGGATGCTTAGAGCTCTCTACCATGGTTGAAAGGATCATCCAACATCAATTCACTTGAGAATTCCAAAATACCATAGCAAACAATTTTACATTGTGAGAACCTTCTTTCACTCTCTTTACTTGAATACCACATTGGGGACAATGTGTTTCTAAGTATGGGGTGGGGTTTGCATGATCCTTTGCATGATGAGCATCTAGGATAGGCTAATATTTTGCACATGTCTTGCATTGTACATACTTAAAACGAAAATCCCATAAAAATCAGAAAATTTTAAAAAATTTTTGTGCTTTCTAGGCTTGGATATGATCCTAATGATGAAACTTGTCTTGTGATTGGCTATGGATGGCCTTATGTGTTGAATTGATAAATGCATATGTGGACTTGAACTACTTTTCTTAAATTCTATGAATGACTTGTGATCATGATGATTGCCTAGAACGGATAGATTCTTGAAAGTCGAAATTACATGATAGTTCTTGCATACCATCTAGGAATGAATGAGGCATTTCATCTTTCTCTACTTCTCATCTTGATCATGATTGCTTGAGCACCTCAATTGATATAAAATCGACCTCCTTTAAACCCATCCGGGAGTAGGAGCATGCTAGTGTGTTGAAATGTGTGAAAAGCAAGTACGGGGTGAAGATGTAATGAAAAGAATGTCGTGAATAAAATGCTGAAATTATAGTGGAAGTGTAGCCAAAATAGAGGTTTGGGGGCGTTGGTTTAAATGACAAGTAACTCGGTACACTTCACATAATCGGGTGTTGGTGCCTTGCAAAAGTCAAATGAACCAATAGCCCTAACGAGCTTTGGTATGTGTGCCCGGTGTGGATGCACCTCGAAAACTAAGAAAAAGCCCGAGGACGGCTAATCACCAAGGTTTCGGCTTTTGTACACCAATGCCATTGTCTCAAAAGAAAAAGAAAAAGAAAAAAAAAAAGAAAAGAAAGCAAGATAAGGAAAAATATACACTTGGGGGAAGTTGATCGAGGACAAGGATGTGGAGTTAGTTCCATTCCCGGATTAGCATCACATAACCTAAAGAATCCCCCACCCAATTGCAACGTTTCTTGGCCTTTTATGTCACAAGCCCTTATGGCCTACTTGCATGTTTGTAAGACTTAGTAATCTAGATTGGATAGACTCTTGATCTTCTTGACCTCTTCATCCTCACATTTCATGCATGTTTTTGAGTTAAGTACAATTGTCTTTCCATGCCCTTATTGTTTGATACATAATTGCTTATCCAATTGCCATTGATCATGACTATGAAGGTGATCCAATAGTAAGAAGCACAAAACCCAAAAAGATTTTGCCATTTTTTCTGCATACATAAATCATGTCATCTCTTAGTCTATAGTTGGGAATTTGCTCGGGGACGAGCAAACCTTAAGTATGGGGTATTTTGATAACACGATTTATAACATAGTTTTAGGTGTACATTTAGATAGAATTCTCGCTCATTCATGCATGATCTAGCATTAGTTCAAGACGTTTTGCACCCAATTCACGTATTTTGTCGAGATAGACGTCTACACGGACTTGTGCGTGTTTTGTAGGTATTTCGGGAAGTTTAGGGGCTTAAACGATGCGTTTGAGGATCGTTCATTTAGATGACACATCCTCGGACTCATTAGGACACTAGCCAAGGGCTAAGGAGGACTCATTGAACCTTGCCAACACAAACCATGCACCAAACCACAGCTTAATGATCCAAGGCGAAGTTTCTGCAAAGAACCACGGCCATGGAAATGACCGTGGAAATGACCGTGGATTTTGCCAGATTCTCGTGACAGCTGTGCCACGACTCTCATGGCCAGCTCATGAAAGATTTGTTATAAAAGTGGTCCTTCATGGGTTGTTTGAGGCAGCTGGGGTAGTTTGGGAGCAGCTCATCCATTCTCCATTTTCTCTAACAAATATGTTCTCAAAAACAAGAAGATTTTCTAGGAAGGAAAGTGTCAAAGAGAAGAAGGAGAGTTCAATTGAAGAGGAGGAGAAGAACACACATAGCTTTCTTGTATTTCGGATTTCGTTTTCTAGAGATTGTATGAATCTTTGAACCTTCTTTTGGAAGGGTTGTAAGTGGCTCTAATTCTAATCTTCATCTTAGTTTTGAATTAAGTTCACTTGTTCATCTCTTTTCTTTCATTATCTTGCAATGGATGTTTTGATTTTATGTTTGTTTGTCTTGATTCCCAATATGAATGTTGTAGGCTAAATTGATGTGGTTCTAGGGTAAGGAAAGGATGGTTATGGCTAGAATTATGATAGGACGGACTTAGATTTACCTTTGGATGACTTTTGCTTATGAACGTAGTTCCTGTTAGAAATCACGGGTAGTTCTTGAAGAACCACGGCCGTGGTTTCAGTAGAACAGACCGTGATTTTCCCTGGTTCGAAGGACCTTGCCTTAGACTTATGAAATGTTGAAACCCTAAGTGTTTGTTGAGTTTAACCTATCCTAGGGTGACCTAGCGTAGTGACTAAGTGTTAAGAGAGACTTACCCGGTAATCCTTGCCCTTAAAATCTAAAATAGCAACCCTTAGGTAGTGGTGAGCCTAATAAGCCGCCATTGGATTAGATGTGCTAGGATAGTTGCTTAGGACTTCCCCTTCCAAGACTTACCCGGTAAGGATAGGTTAGATCCCTAATTAACAATCCGGTTTGTGTAGAATTCCTATCCTTAGGTTCTTAGAGACTTACCCGGTAATGAGACCTTAGGTGTGGACTAGTTGGATCATGAGACCTACCCGGTAATTGATTCTCAAATTAGATACACTTAATCCCAACATGTCATGGTTAATCCAAAGAATGATTAGATAACTTGAGTTCTATGCCATAACCGGAGATTCCGCCCCCTAGAATCCGTCTTTTCTTCCCTTGATCATTACCTTGTCTAGTTTGTTTATTTGTGCTGATTTTTAGTTTAATTTGATTGATTACTTTGCATGAATTGTGATCTTTGATTGATCACCAAAAACCGACAAAAAACAAATTGAGATTTTCATTTCTTTGTTTCCCCCTTTTCTAACCTTAGACCTTCACTAAACTTAATCACAAAACCGAATCAATTTCACCTTAGTCTTTGTGTTCGACCTCGGAATACTATCCATACTACAAACGTCCCGTACACTGCGGGTGCGCTAGAAGTTAGGATAAATACAACGAGTATAAATTTAAGGCTCATTGCGTGCACACTTTTTAGCGTAACAAGTTACCCGGTGATGAGACCTTAGGAACGGACTAGTGGACCATGAGACCTACCCGGTGATTGATCCCATTCTAAGAAACACTCTCTCCCAACATACTATAGTTAATCCAAGGAATGATTAGATAGCTTGAGTCCTACGCCATAACCGGAATTTCCAACCCCTAGAACCCGTTTTTCTCTCTTTGATTACTTATTTCGTATTTGTTTGTTTACTTGTGGTGTTAGTTTAGTTGATTGTTGATTTTGCATGATTTGTGATCTTTGATCGATCACCTAAAAACCAAACCAAAAACATTGAGATTTTCATTTCTTTATTCCTTTTTCTTTTCTTAGTCTAGATCAACACTATCTTTAGTCACCATTTGACTCGATTTCACCTCAGTCTTTGTGTTCGACCTCGGAATACTATCCCTACTACAAAACGTCCCGTACACTGCGGGTTCGCTAAGAGTTAGGAGAAATATATCGAGTATAAATTTAAGGCTTTTTGCGCATCTATTCCTAGACGTAACAAGTTTTTGGCGCCGTTGCGGGGACTAGGTCTAGATTGAGTCATTTTTGTGATTGTTTATAGTGTAGATCTTTCTTGTTTCTTTTGATCTCATTTGGTTTGTGTCTTTTCTTTTCAGGACATGTCTCACTCTTTAGGTGTATGCGAAGATCTCGTGGAAAGGATTTAGCTCCCTTCGATCCCGAACCGGAGAAAACCCTTAGATCTAGATCCAAGAGCATTCGAAAAGGGAAAGAGATGGCCGGAAGAGATCTCCAAGCTGAGTTGGATGAGGCTTTAGAGCAAATTAGGATAAGGGATGAAGCTTTGGAGAATGAAAGGAGACTTGCCAATGAGAGGCAAGAAGCAATTAGGAGAGAGATTGAAGAGATTAGGCAAGCTCTTGTGCGAAGAGAGCCTAACCCTCAAGATCCTCCACCTCCACCACCGGTACTGCAGCCGGCGGTTAATATTCGGGTTGTGCCCATTGCTATTGAAGAGCCACAAACATTAGGGCGACGTATGGATCCGGCACAAAGAGCACACCGTCCGGGTGTGAACTTAGGAGATCCCGCAACCCATAATTACGAGCTCCGCCCTCAAGTTCTACAAATGATCCGGCATAATCAATTTGGAGGGATGGAAGGAGAGTCTCCTCATCAACACATGATGAACTATGAGATCTTGATGGAGACTCTTAGACCGACTAGATTGGAGAGCAACAACCATAAGCTTAGGGCCTTCTCCTTCTCACTTAAGGATAAAGCCTTGGCTTGGTATCAATCTATTCCACAAGGGCGAGTGAGTACTTGGGAGGAGATGACAACCGAGGTTTTGACTAAGTTCTTCCCACCTTCCAAGACTACCGAGTTAAGAGGGAAGATCAATGCCTTCGTGATGAAGGATAGAGAGAGTTTATTCAAGTCTTGGGAGAGGTTCAAAGACCTTCTCCTAGATTGTCCACACCATGGTATACCAAAAATTGAGCTATTAGAGATCTACTTCAAAGGACTTGATGAAGATAGCCAATTCAAGCTTCAATCTCTTTCCGGTGGGACTTTCATGGAAAAGAATGTGGATGAAGCTTGGGAGTTTGTAGAGAAACAAGCTTTGGTGATTGAGAAGTACTCCCATAGGAAGAGTGATGGGAGGAAAGCGGGAGCATATGAGGTGAGTGAAGTCACCATTAGTAACTTCAAGCTTGATGCCATCAACAATGAGTTGAAATCTTTGAGGGAGTTGTGCACTACAACTTTGAAGAATCAAGCAACTTCTCAAGTGCAAATGCAAGCTAACTTGTCTTCCAAGGAGGAAGATGTGAACTACATGGGAAGGGGCAACTACAACAACTACCAAGGCCCAAGGAACTTCAACAACAACCGGCAATTCAATAATTACCGGCCTAACCATAACCATCCCGGGTTTTCCTATTCTAACCCGGATGGAGCCTTGAACCCTCCCGCTTCCACAAGCGCAGCTCCACCACCAAAAGCTTCACAAGAACCTCCACCCGGATTCACTCAACCTCCAAAGGATAGAACCGAGATAATGTTTGAGCAATTGCTTGGACGGTTGAGTGGTCTTGAGAGCACGGTGACTTCTATTTCTAAAGCTCAAAAGGTGTTGGAAGCATAAGTGTTTCAAAAGGCGGGTGAAGCTTATAGAGATCCAGGAAAGCTTCCCGGAAGAACCGAAGATAACCCAAGAGGCAAAGTGTTGGCTATTACAACAAGGAGTGGGCTAAGCATGAAGGATCCCCTACCTAAGGGAAATGACAAAGGGAAGCAAGTGGTGATAGAAGAAGAGCAATTGCAAGAATATGGAGGAAGGAGCAAGGATGATGAGCCATCATATGTGGCACCACCTCCATACAAGCCACCACTACCGTTCCCACAATCACGAGCAAGAGCTCGCTCGGACAAACACTTTGGTAAATTCCTTGAACTTATGTCTAAATTGCATATTAACATTCCGTTCATGGATGCTATTCTAGGTATGCCAGCAGATGGCAAATTCTTGAAGGAAATACTCTCCAATAAGAGGAAGTTGGAGGAGTATGGAGAAGTGAGGATGACAAAGAGGTCCTTGGAATTGATCCAAACAATGAAGGAGGAGATGCCTCCTAAGCTAAGAGATCCGGGAACTTTTTGTGTGCCAATTGGAGTGGGAGAAGTGAAGTATGAAGCTCTTTGTGATCTTGAAGCAAGTGTAAGCATCATACCGCTTGCACTTTGCAACAAGGTTGGGCTAGGAGAGCCAAAGCCGGTCAAGATGACCCTTTACATGGCAGACCGTTCGATCACTCACCCGGTTGGGATCTTGGAGGATATATCGGTGCAACTCGGGAAGTTCTATGTGCCGATTGATTTTGTTGTCTTGGACATCCCGGCGGACTATCCGGTTCCCATCATCTTAGGGAGACCTTTCCTAGATACCTCCGGATGCTTGGTGGATTGTAAAAATGGAATTCTCTCCTTCAACATTGGGGAAGAGAATATCAAGTTCAAGTTGTCCACAATGATGAAAGGGCTAACCCTTGATGGGGATGTATTCAACATAGTCGAGCAAGAGGAGTCTAGAGAAGTTGTGAGCTCGATCTTGATCAAGGACCCCTTGGAGAAGGTTCTTAGCTTAAGTTTGATGGAGGAAGGTGTTGAGGAGGCTTGCAATGAAGAAATCAAGGCCTTGGAAGCATTAGAAAAGGAGACAAGAGCTGAATTTGAAGTCCACGAAAGTGTGCTGAATTCCTGTAGGAACCACGGCCAGGGACCAAGAACCACGACCGTGGAAAGACCCATGGAACTCTCTGGAATGCTCCGAAATGCAAGCTGTGCAAGTTCCACGGCCGTGGATGTGCCAGAGCCCGTAGTTTGGACCGTGGTTTCCCCAGAAACTGCCTTTGTCGATAATCAAGCTTCAAGGAGCCTTGAGGAGTCTTCTATGGCTATGGATTCATCTCAACCAACGTTGTATGGAGCGTCTCCGCTCGATAAAGATCCTCCTAAACTCGAACTCAAACCCCTTCCCTCTCATCTTAAGTATGCTTTTCTTGGTGATAATTCTACATATCCGGTGATTGTGAATGCATGCTTGAATGATGATGAACTTGCTAGATTGTTGCATGAACTAAGATTGCATAGGAAAGCCATAGGCTATACCATTGTTGACTTAGTTGGCATAAAACCTTCTTTGTGCATGCATAAGATCTTGATGGAAGATGACCATAAACCTTCAATTGAACCTCATAGAAGACTAAACCCTATCATGAAAGAAGTAGTCAAAAAGGAGATTCTAAAATTGCTAGATGCGGGAATCATTTTCCCGATTTCGGATAGTAAATGGGTTATTCGGTTCATGTGGTTCCTAAGAAGGGTGGGATGACCGTAGTAACTAATGAGAACAATGAACTAATCCCAACTAGGACGGTTACGGGATGGAGGATGTGTATTGACTATAGGAAGCTTAACATGGCCTCTAGGAAAGATCACTTCCCCCTTCCTTTCATTGACCAAATGCTAGAGAGATTAGCTCAACATTCTCACTTTTGCTACTTAGATGGTTATACTGGATTCTTCCAAATCCCTATCCACCCCGATGACCAAGTGAAAACCACATTTACATATCCTTGGGGTAGTTTTGCATATAGGAGAATGCCATTTGGGTTGTGTATTGCACCCGCCACCTTTCAAAGGTGTATGATGGCCATTTTTTCTGAGTACATTGAGAATATCATGGAAGTGTTTATGGATGATTTTTCTGTTTATGGATGTTCCTTTGATGATTGTTTAGCTAACTTGTCTCTAGTGCTTAAGAGATGTGAGGAGACTAATTTAGTCTTGAATTGGGAGAAATGCCACTTCATGGTAAGTGAAGGTATTGTGTTGGGACACTTGGTATCCAACCGTGGCATTGAGGTTGATAGGGCCAAGATTGAAACGATAGAGAAGTTGCCACCACCTACCTCGGTGAAGGGGGTAAGGAGTTTTCTAGGGCATGCCGGTTTTTACCGGAGATTTATTAAAGATTTCTCTAAGATTTCTAAGCCTCTTACTAACCTACTAATGAAAGATGTTGAGTTTGTTTTCTCCAAGGATTGCCTTGAAGCTTTTTGTAGGTTGAAGAATGCTTGGATCTCCGCACCTATCATGCAACCTCCGGATTGGAGTTTACCGTTCGAGATCATGTGTGATGCAAGTGATGTCGCCGTTGGGGCTGTTTTGGGACAAAAGAAAGATGGGCTAACACATGCCATCTATTATGCTAGCAAGACGCTAGATGACGCCCAACTCAATTATGCTACCACCGAGAAGGAGTTGCTAGCGGTTGTGTACGCATTTGAGAAGTTCCGCTCGTATCTTGTTGGAGCGAAGGTCATTGTGTATACGGATTATGCTGCGATCCGTTATCTCCTTACAAAGAAGGATGTCAAGCCTCGTTTGATTCGGTGGATCCTTCTTCTTCAAGAGTTTGATTTGGAAATCTGGGACAATAAAGGGTCCGAAAATTCTGTTGCGGACCACCTTAGTAGACTCCCACCATTGGAGCTTGAGAGAGATGACATCCCGATTGATGACTCGTTCCGGGATGAGCAATTGCAAATGGTGGAGTAGTGCTTGTTCCAAGTGTCTAGAGGAAGTGAGCCATGGTATGCCGACATTGTGAACTATCTTGTGTGTGAGGAAGTGCCTCCTAGTTTGTCATATGCCCAAAGGAAGAAGTTCTTCAAAGATGTGAGGCACTACTATTAGAGTGAACCACTTTTGTTCAAGAGAGGGCCGGATGGATTCCTTAGGAGATGCATACCGGAGGATGAGGTGGAGAGTGTGATCCGCAATTGTCATTCTTTGCCATGTGGAGGGCATGCTAGCTCACACAAGACATGTGCAAAGGTGTTGCAATCGGGTTTCTTTTGGCCAAGTTTGTTCAAGGATGTGCAGAATTTTGTGGTAGCTTATGATGCTTGCCAAAGGACGGGGAACATCTCAAGAAGGAATGAGATGCCCTTGAACAACATACAAGAGGTGGAGATATTTGATGTTTGGGGTGTGGACTTCATGGGACCATTCCCCTCTTCTTGTGGCAACCTCTACATCCTATTGGCGGTAGACTATGTTTCGAGATGGGTGGAGGCAATCACCTCTCCCACAAATGATGCCAAGGTTGTGGTGCGGTTCTTCAACCGAGTGATCTTTCCTAGGTTTGGAACACCAAGGGTGATCATAAGTGATGGAGGGAAGCACTTCACCAATAGGAATTTCGGGGCACTTTTGGCTAAGTATGGGGTGACTCATAAGGTGGCAACACCTTACCATCCCCAAACTAGTGGCCAAGTGGAGATCTCCAACCGGGAGATAAAGGGAATTCTTGAGAAGACGGTCTCTAGGACGAGAAAAGATTGGGATATGAAGCTCGATGATGCCTTGTGGGCATATAGAACCGCTTTCAAGACACCGATTGGCACCACTCCTTACAAGCTAGTATATGACAAGTCTTGCCACCTTCCGGTAGAGATGGAGCATAGAGCACATTGGGCTATAAGGTGGTTGAATTTTGACCTCAAGGAGGCCGGAGAGAAGAGGTTGCTAGACATGAATGCTCTTGAGGAGATCCGGTTGGATGCTTATGAAAACGCCCGGATCTACAAGGAGAGGACCAAACATTGGCATGGCAAGCGTCTCATCCCGAAGGAGTTGAGTGAAAGCGACCTTGTCCTTCTCTTCAACTCAAGGCTGCGGCTCTTCCCCGGAAAGCTAAAGTCAAGGTGGACCGGTCCTTATATAGTGAAGAAGATCTTTCCCCATGGAGCGGTTGAGATAGGAGGGGAGCATTGTGGAGACTTTAAGGTGAATGGGCACCGGTTGAAGAAGTATATCCCGGGAGCTCCGGTGGACATGATTGCCCCACTTCACCTTGAGTGAGACGCCCCCGAGTTTGGTCAAGCTAATGACCTTAAAGAAGCGCTTGATGGGAGGCAACCCATTGGTAATCGTTTTTCCCTTTTCGTTTTTGTCTTTGTATTGATTTTTCTGTTTTTGTGTGTTTGGTGTGCTTTGTGTGTGTGCTAGAGTCTTGGTAGCATAGAAGCCTTGCATGGCATGTGGATGATGATGATGAGTCCCTCATAAATTATGGGTGGAGCGGACGCGGAACTTGGACGGCTAGCGGTGCCTAGCGCGGGTCCCGACACCATGATGAACATTTAGAGCTCTCTAACATTGTTGATAGGATCATCCACCATCAATCCACTTGAGTAATCCCAAATACCAAAGCAAACCATTTTTACATTGTGAGAACCCTCTTTCACTCTTCTTTACTTGAATGCCACATTGAGGACAATGTGTTTCTAAGTATGGGGTGGGGTTTGCATGATCTTTTGCATGATTAGCATCTAGGATAGTTTAATATTGTCTCATGTCTTGCATTGTACATACATATGTCGAAAATTCCAAAAAAATCAGAAAATTTAAAAAATTTTAGTGCTTCTAACCTTGGGAATGACCCTTATGATGAAATTGTCTTGTGGATTGGCTATGGATTGCCTTATGTGTTGAATTGATGAATGCATATGTGGACTTGAAGTACTTATCTTGAACCCCATGAATGGATTGTGATTATGATGCTTGCCTTGAGTGGATTGGGGATTGAAAGTCGAAATTACATGCTAGTTCTTGCACACCATCTAGGAGTGATTAAGGCAATTCATTCTTCTCTACTTCTCATCTTGATCATGTTGTTTGAGCACCTCAATTGATATAAATTTGACCTCTTTTGACCCATCCGGGAATAGGAGCATGATTAATGTGTTGAGTGTGGAAAAAGCAAGTGTGGGGTGAAGTTGTTGATGGATGAATGTTATGAATGAAGTGCTGAATTTGTTGTGAAAGTGTAGACAAAAATATAGGTTTGGGGACGTTGGTTTAAATGACAAGTAGCTCGGCACCATTCACATAATCGGGTGTTTGTGCCTTGCCAAAGTCAAATAAACCGATAGTCCTAACGAGCTTTGGTATGTGTGCCCGGTGTGGATGCACCTCGAAAAAAAAAAAGCCCGAGGACGGCTAATCACCAAGGTTTCGGCTTTTGTACACCAATGTCATTGTCTCAAAAATAAGTGAAAGAAAAAGAAAAGAAAAGAAAGAAAAGATGGAGAAAATATACACTTGTGGGAAGTTGATAAAAATGCGAAGTTGTGAAGTTAGTTCCATTCCCGGATTAGCATCACATAGCCTAGAAAAATTCCCACCTAATCATAACGTTTCTTGGCCTTTTATTTCACAAGCCCTTGTGACCTATTTGCATGTGTGTAAGACTTAGTGATCTAGATTGAATATGCTCATGATCATCTTGACTTCTTCATTTTTGCATTTCATGCATGCTTTTGAGTTAAGTATAATTGTCTTTTCGTGCTTTCATTTATTCGATGCATGATTGTTTGTCCATTGCTATGAAACACGACTATGAAGATGATCCAATATTAGAAGCACAACTCCAAAAAGATTTTGTTATTTTTCTGCATGCATAAATCATGCATCTCTTAGTCTATAGTTGGGGACTTGCTCGGGGACGAGCAAACCTTAAGTATGGGGTATTTTTGATAACACGATTTATGACTTAGGTTTAGACACTCATTTAGATAGTTTTTCCACTCATTCATGCATGGTTTAGCACTAGTTCACAACGTTTGCACTCAATTCATGTATTTTCTCGAGATAGACGTCTACACAGACTTTTGCATTGCTTTGTAGGTATTTTGGGAGATTTAGAAGCTTAATCGATACACTCGAGGATCTTTCCTCGAGATGACACACCTTCAGACTCATTAGGATGCAAGCTAGAGGCTAAGGACGACTCATGGGACCTTGTTGTTGCATGCCATGCACCGAATCGTGACTTAATGATCCAAAACAAGCTGAGGTATCAAAACCACGGTCACTGGGACTTCCACGGGCGTGGAATTGGACCGTGGTTTTTGCCAGACGGTTGTGACAGCTGTGCCACGATCTTCATGGCCGACTCTTGCAAATTTGTAGGATAAATAGGTGGTCCTGCAAGGCTGAAAGGCATCCATCCACAGACCCCCTCACTCCCATTCTCTCACACACTCTCAACAAGAAAGATTCTCTCATTGGAAGGTTGCATTGGAGCTACTCTTGGAGGAGAAGAAAGGTGCCATTGGAGAAGGAGAGAAGAACACAACACTATTAGTCTTTGATAGATTTTTAGAGTGACGATTTTCGGAAACGTTTTCTAAGGTTGTAAGAATCGATTGAACCTTCTTTTGAAGGGTTGTAAGTCTTTCAAATTCTCATATTCAGCTTGGTTTTCTTTGTTCTACTTGTTCATCTCTTTCACTTCATTCTCTTGCAAATGGAAGCCATGATTTTATGTTTGATGATTTTGATTGCAATGATGTATGTTGTTGGCTAAATAGATGCGATTCTAGGGTAAGGAAAGGATGGTTATGGCTTGGACTATGATAGAATAGACTTAAATGTATGCTTGGATGATTCGTTTGATTGAACCTAGTCACTGTTAGAATCCACGGTTTGTTCTAGGTGAACCACGGCCGTGGACCTTGATGAACATCCCGTGATTTTGATGAATTTGCTTGTAATGATAAATCAAAGTATTAGGTTGTTAGATTGTTGAAATCCTAGTGTTTGTTGAGCTAATTCTATCCTAGGGTGACCTAGTGTTAGAAACTAAGTGTTAGAAGAGACCTACCCGGTGATTCTTGCTCTTAGATACCAAAGATGACAAACTCTAGGTAGTAGTGAGCCTCGCAAGCCGCTATTGGACTGAGTGTGCTAGGATAGGTATTTAGAACTTGCCTTCCCGAGACTTACCCGGTAAGGAGAGGTTAGATCCCTAGATAACCATCCGGTTTGTGTAGAATTCCTATCCTTAGGCTCTTTGAGACTTACCCGGTGATGAGACCTTAGGAACGGACTAGTGGACCATGAGACCTACCCGGTGATTGATCCCATTCTAAGCAACACTCTCTCCCAACATACTATAGTTAATCCAAGGAATGATTAGATAGCTTGAGTCCTATGCAATAACCGGAATTTCCAACCCCTATAACCCGCTTTTCTCTCTTTGATTACATATTTCGTATTTGTTTGTTTACTTGTGGTGTTAGTTTAGTTGATTGTTGATTTGGCATGATTTGTGATCTTTGATTGATCACCTAAAAACCAAACCAAAAACATTGAGATTTTTATTTCTTTATTCCTTTTTCTTTTCTTAGTCTAGATCAACACTATCTTTAGTCACCATTTGACTCGATTTCACCTCAGTCTTTGTGTTCGACCTCGGAATACTATCCCTACTACAAAACGTCCCGTACACTGCGGGTTCGCTAGGAGTTAGGAGAAATATATCGAGTATAAATTTAAGGCTTTTGCGCATCTATTCCTAGACGTAACAATGCCTAAGGCATATCCTTAACATAACATCTCATCATACTCGTACACATACTAAACCTTAAAGCCATAACCGATATCCATAACATCATCATGATCCTCAACTCATTCTGACACCTAGCATGCATCTAATCAATATTCCTCAATCTCAAATTTAATCCTAATTTAATTAATTAACCTTTAAATAATTAATTAAATTTCACCAGAATAACGTTTTGCCCGCAAGCCATTTCTAAACCCACCTGCCATCAGATTTCATCAAACAAACAACCCATAAACACCATAATAATATACTGATCATAATGGAATTTCTAATTATCCATTTTGAAAAGCGTAAGGTCAATTTAGGCCTAATCGCAGTACGGAAAACGAATAAATTCATAACTTATTCGTTACTAACCTAGTTGACGATCTGAAAGAAGATTCGGAATCACAACGACGCAGGCTACGCATGTACAACATCTAATTCACCGGAATCTGAGCGACGGAAATGTCCTGGTGACATATATGCTCGACCAGGTCCTTATCTGTTCGGAAATGCAGAAACTTTGTACCGATATGAAGAGAATGAAGAGAGGAATCCAGAAACTCAAACAGAATTGAAATCGGATTAGAAATGGGGAGTATATATGAGTTTGAAGTTTGAGGAAAATCAGAGCTTTTACGAGGAAACGTGAAAGGAAATGAATTAATAAACGATTTTCCACTATTTATAGTGAAGTCGATAATTATCCTTTAGCGAAGTCGATAATTATCCTTTAACCGATCCAATGGCGGGTTGAACCTCCTTCTCCAAACTTCTCGAAATTGAAACAATAAATCTTGAATACTGTAGGGATAATTATTCTACAATTGCCTCGGAAAACCTGTATTCTTAAGCCATCTTTCTTAGCCGTTAAAAAACGAAATAGTGACTATTTTGACCGTTTTGCCTTTTCATGTTATTTCATATCTAGGACATGTCCGATGTCCTAATCATTTCTCTCAACTGCATTTTTATTAATTGGAGCTCCCAAATGCTCCAAATAATACCGGAGGGTAAAAATAATTACCCGGGGGAAAAAGTGAAAATTTCACCATAAGCCCAAAATTACGTCAGGAACATAATGGTGGGACTTATACTCAATACTTACGAAATCTTCGCGAGTTATATGTCAATTACTATCACGGATTAAGTTAATCAACATTAATTAGAATTTGGAAATCCTAGCTATTACAAAACTAAACTTTGATGAAACGTTTTCTCAATTCTTGTTTCAAATTCCAAGTAATGAAGGAAGTACTTTACTTCACATTGCTTCTACTAATGACAAACGTAAGCTATTACTTTTACATCGTTCCTCGATACTCAATCAACACCATGTCTTGGAGAATCACTTGTACTCTTCAAACCAATCATACCTCAGGGTAAATCAAAACAATTGCACCAATGAATCCCCTCTTAACTCTCAACAACTCTTTTGCCAATTCTTTGTCCCATTCAATACTTCATTGTCATCCGGAGTAGGTTACCATAATTGGTGTTATACAACTTCTCTCTTCTTCAAGAGTAGATCCAAAATATCTTATCAGGGACATTAGCAAGCCCATAAGGAATAACTAAAACTCAATTGACCCTGGTCGGTCCGGAATGTCGTATCTGCAATATCCTAGTCTCAAATTCTCAATTGGCGACTATCAAACCTTAAATCATTCTTAGAAAAGACTAACGACCCATGTAACCAATTGAGTAGGTCATCTATCCGCGGTGAGGGATACTTGTTTTCATTGTTATCTTGTTCGGCTTACTGTAATCGATGTACAAACGGACATAACCGTCTCTCTTTTCGCAAACTGATGTTCTACATAACAACCTCAAATCAAGAGTTTAAGATATATTCCAATATGAACTTCAAATCAAGAGTTCAAGATAACGTCTGGTGTTCTCTATGGAATTTCACTAATACAAATAAAATCTTATCACTAAGTTCTTGCAATTTCTCCTTCACTGCTTCCACCACTCTTGTCTCTGCACAAGTGTTATTCCATACGGTACCTTAGACATCGGAATTAAATCAAGCTCGACCTTAGTGGGAAATTCCACATTCTTATGTATTGGAATCCATGATCTCTCAGGTTTTATCTTTTCTCTTCCCGTCACATATCGTAATAACCGACACAATCTTGTCTGATCAATTTACAAGTGGTCATGATAATAATGATCTACCCCGATCTGTTGGGGTGACGTCCTTTAAACATGTGTATTGTTCCATCTGCAGCTACAATGTCGATCATCATCTTTTAAAGATCTTTCATCTCCTTAACTCGAGGGATTTGCTCGAGTCTTCTGACTCTCGTGACCTTACTTCAAGCGTTCCTTTAACTTAATCCATTTTTCCTCTTTGATGACATGATTGTAAAAATCTTATAAGGTTCCTCACTTTTGGTGCAACCATAAGGGTCCAAACTGCAAGACTTAACCGTGCTTCAAAACAATTGACCTCATCTTTTTCGCTTTCCCTGACATCCCAACACATTGGAGGAACTCTTCATATTTTACGTAAGCTTGCACTATAAACATCCTTTCTTCAAGTAGGTGTAGAACTCACTTCATTACCTTTTTGCGACGTCAATCCGACAACGGAGGTTCTTGGTCTCAAGCTTTCATGTACTTCTCGTACATCTCACGTCGATATCAGACTTCAAATCATCGGTCTTCTCTTACTCTTGTCGGCCATCTTATGCATCTCTTGGTATTCCATGAAAAACTTCAAAACCGTACTAGTATGCTCCGTGGAGAAACGCTAGCCGAAAATTTTCCAACCACAAACACTGAAAGATCCCCTCATTACTTCACCAAGCACTGACATCATAACTCTAAGTTTGTCGCGTTGCCTTAATCCAGATGTCTCGTTTCATGTCATAGCCACTATGGCTTCGCCATGCGAGTCGTGGTACTTGACTTAGCTTTTGCTCGTGAAAACATGATATTCATTACTTTAGAACAACCATACCATGCATCCCCTTATATACTCCCCCTTTACGCACAATAACCAAAGAAGGCTCATCTTCCTCTTTGTCTTTCCAGTTCCCACAAGGTACGCTACCATCACTTGCTAAAAACGATAAATTGCTACATGATTAAGATACTTGTACTTCCCTTGATGTACCTCTTTACTGCCGACATTCAACCACCACGAATATTCCATATTCTTTCTCCCCTTCTTCATGATCCCAAATCCTTGGTTACTCCTCCAACCTACTGTCACTAGTATACAACCCACACATGTACATTCTCGATGGTCACCGATTAACTCATTAATGACCGTTTCCAAGATCAAAAACTTACCCTCCTACCATACTTCCACGTTACCACACTCGTGAAAGCTACCCTCCTTGGGGTACTCCACCTCAACTCCGTTAGCTCTTTCCCCATTCCCTTCTTTCTTCTTCTTCTTCGTCCATATGGTATCCCTACACTTCTCGACCTCTCACGCCATATAACTCCCTTCATAGGCTTAACCACGCCTCATGTTATCTTGTAAGCGTGTATCCTCAAAATCTTTAACGTTACTCAATAGCCGCTCGCGTTTCTCTTGGTTGTTGTCTTAAGTCTTTTCATATCTCAAGCTCCTTATTGCATCACTCATCTTCTCGGGATCATGTCTACTCACACTTCTTCCTTCTTGGCCTTTCTTAGCCTTATCATCGTAACGAAATCCGGCCAACTCCACGTGAATTCTCACCATGTTGTTCTTCTCATAACTCTCGTAATGTGGACACTTCACTTATTGGTACCTCGTAAGCTTTACTTACGATATCTTCAGTCCTTAGCAAATGGTCCGATCACTCTCCTCATCTTGGCTCCCACGTTTAGGAGCGTCTAAGGAAAGCTTCACATCTTAATGGAATACCACCTTTAACCTTGTTAGAATGTATCCATCTCCTTCTGATTCGCATATTAGTTGTCCACGCATCTTCTTGAAGAACTTAAGTTCATTTTCTCCATTGGTCTCGTCGTTGTTCGATCATGGCTTCTTTAGAACCGCTTCTACACTTTAATGTTGCCCCCTTTTCTTGTATCGCTTCCATCTTGATTTCTCTTAAGTTGTCTCGAATTTTCCTCCCACTTGTTCGTCCTTCGTTTATGTCATCACTAATCCTCCTCTTTGACCTTCTCTTAAAGGAGTAAGAGAACTCCAAGGTGTTCGTTAGCATGAAGTGCCCAACTCGATACTTGAGCGTACTCCTCCAAAAATGAATGCTATCCTACGCCAACGACGTCGTCTTAAAGGTGATGATATCATATTATCATCTTTTCTATTAGGTCTCGTACTATCTACTACTATATATAATAAGAATCCGCATAAACGACTATATAGGTCCTATGTCCATATCACTACTATCTACAACATACAAGGTTCAAAAGCTAATCAGATCCTATCATACCACATATATAAGCATATATCTATATAAGGCCATGCCACTACTATATACATAGCAAGTCCATCATGCATAACTACAATCCACATATACTATACATATCTACATTCTACCCCGACTCATGCATGTTATTTTGAAAACGAAAACTCAGAACCCGTGGGGTTCTGTTCATTCCTTATTCGGCCTTCAGAAGATTGCAAGTGTCATTGTTTTCAACCTAGGGCTCTGATACCACTTTTGTAACACCCCGAATCCGTGGGACTCGGGATGCTAGGGGTTGGGACCTCACAATGGGTCTCGACCATGAGCTTGACAACAATCTCACCGGACCTTTCCAACATGACACAAATAAAGGACAAATCGAAATTCATTTTTCTATGCACATGATATGAAACCCGAAAGAATATAACAAAAGACCTCAGCCGAGATACAATCCAAAAATAAACGCCATACAAGCGGCATACAAAACACAATAACCAAAGGACAAAACACGACTCAACTCCAACCAAAAACCCTTCCTAAAATGTACTTACCCCGGCTGCCCACTCTTCCGGATCTCTCGGCCGCATTCCTAGCATGCAAGGCAATCTACAACAGTCGATATAAAACCGTTAGCTCATATTCAAAGCATTAGAATTAATGGGAAAGGCACATACACAAGTAGAACACCGCAAAAACACAACATACGTAAAAGCACACCAATCCGGTTTATTATCTTTATTATTATTAAGTTGTATCCCATTCTAATTCAACTTAGGTTGTGACACGAGAGTCACCGAAACTCGCCTCGGTCCCTACTTACTGGCATGGAATGGTACTAATGCATCTGACCATCTACTAGCATAGGATAGTCGCCGAGAACCTCCTAGCTCTCGCGAGAGCTAGGCAAGTTGTCACCGCCCGTTATCATACACTTGGGCCAAAACAATATAAAGGTCGGTTGTCCTAATTCCGGTTTAGTTGTTATAAACAATAAACAATAAACACACACCACCAAACACACTTCAATGCTAACACAAGGATTATGAGCTAAGTAAGTCCGGAGACTTACTTTGTCCCAAATATAATCCCGCTAACCACCGCTCTCAACTTCCCGTAGGAAGGCACTCAACGCCTGGTCAAAACAAGGCACATGATTGGTGATGTAATCACTATCAATTAGGATAGTTTTTAGGGTCTTTTTATTGCATTTGTGTCGGTTTATGCTACTAATCCTTGGTCCAGAAGAAGAAGACTAAAAGAAGCTAAGGAAGGAGTTATAAGCACATAGGAGTGAAGATGGTTCACGAAGCAAAGCTTCTGTTGCTTCACCGCCCCCGCGGAGCCTTGCCACCGCCCCTACGGGTGACACCTTACTCTGAAGTGCTCCTTGCGCCTTCGCCAGCGCCAACTACGAAGACCGTCACTGCCCCTGCGTCAACCCCTAGCGCCCCTGCGGTGACCTGCCCTGAAGAAGCGAAGACCAGCGCCCCTGCACCTCCCCCTGCACCTCTGCCTGCGCCTCAACCTGGAAGCTGGAAGATGAAGGGTTTGTGTCACCGCCGCTGCGTCAACACTGGGACGCCCCGGCGGCTTGGCATCAGAAACGGTAGGAAGTTGAAGGGTCAGACGTTTGAAGAGAATTAAAGATCCGCCCCTGCGGAATTGCCTAGCCGCCCCTGCGGTCATGAAGAAGATCAAGCGTTTTTGCCTTCACCGCCTCTGCGGAGATGAAGGCCGCCCCTGCGGTTCAATGACAGAAGCTTTGCTCCGGCTGTTTACACCACCTTTATGGTATTAAAGGTGGTTGTTTTGGACCGTCCATTTACTCCTATTTAGTGTCTTTTGTAGTATAAATAGGCCTTGGTTGATTGCTAGAAGGATGCAACTTGTTTTCCATCATTTTCCACTTAGAAACCAATTTTCATTTCCATTGTAATGAGTTGCTAACTCCCTTGCTACATTGGGTTGGTTTGAAGCTGCGTTGTTACTTTGGTTGTAAGTTTTCTTTAATATAAGTTTTCATTCAGTAATGCTTTGTGTTTCCTTGATCTCCATTGTCTAATTGCATGTTTTAATATTACTTGAGATTGATCACCTTAAGTTCTAAAGTGCATGCAAAGAACTAGGATTAATAGGTTCCGGGTTCGAGTCTTTAATCTAGTAGTAAACTATAAGTAATAACGGGTTGTAATTACTTGAAGAAAAGGAACACAAATATAAAGATAAGTTTAACGGTTTTAATCTTTTCTTTATAGCCCTTAGTCTTTGTTTGAAAGCTAACTTGTTAATTGTTCTTGTAGGTTTACGAAACACTAACCTGTTAAGTCGTGTTGATGCCGGTTGGTTGAACACATATATATGATCGAGACTAGAGATTACTTGAAAACTTGTAAAAGGAACTCACCAAAGTAGCAATTGCATGCTTAGAATCAACCTAGTGTAGATTCACCCATTATTGTCTTACTTGTCGTGTTATTCGTTTTCATAAGTTTTTGTGCATCAAATTAACCAAAACCCCCCCTTTGTTACTTGTTTCTATAATCAATAATTGCATCTAATAAAACACCTTAACTCTCTTGGGTTCGACCCTTACTTAACCACTATACTTGTTTTAGTGCTAGACGGGATTTACTTTTGATTGGGTATAGACGACCATAGAAATACCTTCAGTCAGCACACAATCAACGTCTCTCTCACATGCTAGAAGTCCTTAGACTTCTACTCCCAATGATCTCGCACGATCATAAACCATATCCATGCTAGGATAGCAAACTCCTAGTCCTCACGATCTCACAAGGTCATAACCATCACAACAAATGCTAGGATACTCTCGTCCTAGTCTCCACAATCTCAACAAGATCATACAACCATAATCTCAATCCTCATAAGCTCACAAGTTCAACCCAAACACTCAACTCCCTACAATCCCCACAAGATAACATCAACACCTCAAGCCTTATAACGATCATAAATCCTCAAAACTCACCTAAGGTCCAAAGCCACTACTTGTAAGAGCCTAGTTGCTGAAAGAGTGAGCTGAGGGCCAGGATTTAGCCTGGTCCGCCCCTGCGTGACCCAGCAGCCGCCCCTGCGGTTTATCTGGGCCGCACCTGCGGCTCAAAGATTCCGCCCTTGCGGCTCTGTGTGTCTACAGCCGTCTTTTTTGACCCTTTGGCCCGTGCTTTACCTTTTTACTCCTTTGTAACCTTCTTCTCTTTCCTTCTAATGAGAGGTCTGTATCTTAAGCTCCATCTCTCTCTCCCAACGTTCTTCTTCTCCTCTCTTCTCATTTGGATCTTTGCTTGATCTTCTCTTGATTTTTGGTTGAGTTTCTGAGAGTTGTGCTTTGCCTTGATGATGGTTGAAGTTTGTTGTGCCTTGTGAGCCAGCTTGAGGTTGTTGTGGTGTGTGTTTGATCTTCTGGAGAGCTCAGCTTGGTGAGTTTCATGGCTTCTCCTCTTCCTTCCTTCTTTTCTTCATCTTTTCCTTCCTTTCCTTAGTCTAGCATAGATTCCTTAGGATTGGATCTTGTTCCAGCCTTAATTGGCTTGTGTTGATGTATATATATGTATGTTCTGTATGTATGTTGATGTTGGAGTGAAGAAGGAGTGAAAGGATCGAAGGAAGAAATGAAGAAAGGGGCTGAAGTGGTGCCTTTGTTCCCCCCTTTCCTAGTGTGAGTGTATAGGATTGCTAGAGGTGTGAGGATGTGTTTGGATGAGTTTATGATCGAGTTATGCCTTGTACGGATTTAAAGGACTTATGTTGTTGTTGGTTGAGCTTTTGAGGTTGAGTATGGATTCCTTTGGGTCTAGGTGTGACCCCTTTGATAAATAGAGGTTGATATCTTTCTATGCCTTGTTATTAGGCAGTGCCCCTCTCTCAGGATTGGAGGTTGCTTATGGTTGATCTTTGTACGAGTTTGAGGTAAATCCGTAGGACTTACTTAGCTATCATCCTTATATTGGGTGTTTTTAGAGTGGTGTGTGCTTTATATGTTTGCTATGATAGCATGAGTTATCGTTTATACCGACTTATGTTTTATTGACTTCCCCATTGCGTGGTTGTTCGCTCCAAATGGTGTGTGCAAGCTTTAAATTTATAACCCAAGATGTATGCTTAAAACAAGGATGCAAACCCGCAGTGTACGGGTCAATCGTAGTAAAAGCAAGAATTCCGAGGTGTCGATCTCAGGGACTTAGGTGAAACAAAAGCAAGTATAGGTTGTCAATATTACAACTAACCATAAAAGCAATTAAAGCAATCAAAGACGATAATATAGTCAATTAAGGAAATATGCAAATTCTAGGGATTAAAGCATCTAGTTGTGGTTCCAACTCAAGATCTCAAAATGAGCGGACAAAGCTGAGATTTTGCGAAGGGAAGGTGTTTCTAAAGTTGAATAGATCACCGGGTAAGTCTCACTACTCACAATCCCAAGCCACAGAACCTATCAACGGGTAAGTCTCAAGGTACTAAGGAAAGGAATTATAATCTCAAACCAACACTCCAACTAAGGGAATAGAATCAACCTTTACTGGGTAAGTCTCAGGCTAACTCACAAAGATGGGATGAAGGTACACTCAAACCCCAATAAAGGATAAACCTTTATTACCTACACTTATGATCTTGGGTAAACAAACAATGGAATTACCGGGTAAGTCTCATCCTAGGCTTGCATTGAACCAGGAAAGGTGTAATAAGAATAGGATTTGGCAAACTCTAACACTTAACTATCAGTTACGGATCAGAAAGGTCACCTCGGTCAGTCAAGTTCCACCCCGGCCGAGATGTTCATCGACTGAACGAGATGTTCTAGGGTTAAGGATAAAGACTCGAGCTTTCAGGGTCCTACTGGAATTTAAGATTATTCTATCATTGTTTTTCCCACAACTTTCAGCCAATCACCCTAGAATCGCACAAGGAAATTAGCCACTCATCATCATGAAAGCGATAATCAAATATATGCGAAGAGAATGAATATTTGAACACAAAAACCTTAAGAACAAGGCTTCAATAACTGAATCAAATATCAAACAAATAAGTGTTCCTTGGATCACAAATCCAACAAGACAAATCAACAAGAAGGGAATCTAAGAAAGTCTTACAAAACCCTTCACAAAAGCTATAATAAGCTATCAATCCTTCCTAGATTGATCTTCAATCTTCCTTCCTTCAAAACTCTGGAGAAAATCCCTTAATTGCTGGATGCTATCAGCCCTCTAAGCATGGTTGAACTCGTGGAAAATCCAACCCTTTATATAGGAGAATTATCTTCCAAAGATAAAATATCTTAAAAAGATAATTTCCTATTAAAATATATCTTATCTCCTAAAATAAATATTCTAAATATATGATATTCCTTCCAGAAATCCAGCCCAAAAAGATAAGATCTCTCCTTCCAAAAATAAAAGATCTCAGCCAAATAAAATATATCTCGCCGCGTTAAGATATTCGCCTCGGTCGAGACGCTCCCTTAGATCACCTCGGTCGAGGTGATTCTGTGCTCAACCGAGGTAACTCTCAGCTTAATGTGAAATCTCTTAAACCTTTAACTCAATTCCATGTTTCCTGGATTCTTCCTTAAGCTCCTGAATGTAGCTCCAATGACTCCTTAGCTCCTTTAGCTCCATTTTGATGCAAAACGTGCCATTTTACCTACGATTACAACGAAACTTGGTGTAGACCTCGATTCCCGCAAAGGTAGATGAAACGACAATATAATCATATAATATACATTCAGACATGCAGATTATTGAATATAAAACGTCTAAACAAGTCCCAAAATATAGACTATAATTTATGCTATCAAAATACCCCATACTTGTCCCTTACTTGCCCCCAAGCAAGTTCCAAATCTTAAGTACAAGATAGAATGGATTATAAGTCATAAAGATCAATGAAAAGTTTTTCAAAACATTTTTGGTGGCGTGCTCAAATCATAGATCACTCTAAGAGAATGCTTCATGGAGTTTAAAATCAAAACATGATCAAAACATTTTATAAATATAAGAAAGTTGTTCATCTTTGCATAAAATCATAGAATGCATCATAAATTATAATTATCGAAATTAGTCATGTATAATCCAGTTTAAACCACCAAGTCAATCAACAAGCTCGAGGTCTCAAGGTCTTTTCAAGAGAAGGTCAAGAAACGTGTGAGGGTGGGGTGTATATAGGGAATGTGGTGCTAGAATCCGGGAAAAGGATCTTCACTTTACTTGCTTTGAACTTCAACATCTTCCACCAATAAGCTTTGCTTATTTACTTTTTACTTTACTTTTTGGGATGCATGGACAGAGGTGCACAATAACCGAAGCCTAGGAGATCAGCAATCATCAATTTCTCGAGATGCCTCAAACCCTTGATGCACATACCATGACCCGTTAGGAATATCGATCAATCCGACTTTGGCAAGACACAAACACCCGGCTATGTGAATGGTGCCGAGTTACTCATCATCATGATTGACTTCCCCAAACCTATTTGTTTCTTTCTAACTTCCAGCCAACATCTCAACTTTACTTTCACTTGCTTTTCATTTGCTTGCTTCCAAATTCCCGGATAGGTAAAGGGAGGCAAATATGTATATGAGGGGCTAAGCATGATCAAGAAGAAGAAGAGAAGAGAATAAATTGCCTTAATCATCCCATGCAGAAAGTGAGAGAACTCATCATGTGGTATCAACCTTCAAATTCAACATAATTTGGATAAAAACAAAGTATTAAACATGCCACAAATTTCAAATAAAACATTTAGCAACTTAAACATATTATAAAACCTTTCAAACATACAAAGATTTCAAAACCAGTCCGCAAACAAAATCTTCACTGAGGTCATATCCAAATAAGAAGCACCAAAATCGTTTCGAAAACAGTCTCAGTTAAATCACCTCGGTCGAGATGTTCTAAGTCAACCGAGGTACTGCACCTCAATTCGTCAGAATCACATCGGCCGAGGTCATAAAATTTTTTTCTTAACCAGTTTTTGACGTTTTCTCAATCAACTAACCTGTATGCATCCATGTAGTCTCAGATAAACACATAGAGCAAGAGAAAACAGTAATATCCAAATAGAGTCATACAAGCATACAGATAAAGTCAAATCATACATCCAAATACCCCATACTTGGGACACATTGTCCCAATGGGTCAAAATAAGTCTAGAAGAAGTATACTCCCCGGACATAAGCTGAGCTGCATAATAAATAAATAAAAGAAATCCTTGCAAGCTCTAATCCTGGTCTGGTGGTGGTGGTGGTGGTGGATATGGCACATACGGGTACTGGGATGGGTCAAAAGGGTAGCCCATAGTGTGATGGAACTGGATCTCCATCATCCGGCGCTGATAGTGTTGGCTCTCCAGCATCTGGTGTGTCCGACTCTCCATCTCTCGGCGCTGGTCATCAAGGCACTCACCAATATCAACAGTAAGAGCGGCGTAGGAGTCGATCATCTGATCGGTGAGGTCGTCGATCCTCTGATGTGCTGCCGTATATCTAAATCTGCGGACTCTGCGCCAAGCAGGACGTGGTGGTGGTGCAAATGCCTCCTCCTCAATCTCCTCGTCATCCAAATCGACGACTGGCACACTGGGACCAGCTGTATCTGTCCCTGTATCCATGGCAGCACCGCCATCGTCCTCCTCATCCTCATCAGCCTCCTCCTATGCCTGTGCTGCTGCATCTCTAGCGTCTTCAATGTATGGAGTCCATGCAGTGGACCAGTATTGAGGGTAGTAAACCAAAAACTGAGACGACCACCTAATACCATGAGGCGCAGTCTGCTCCCAGGGCATCGCCACATATGGCGTAGTAAGTCCACGAGGAACCAAAATCCTCCTGGTGATCATCTCCTCCAGTCCTAGCGGCTTGGAAGCCGCCACTAGTGTACAAGCACTCAGATCCAACCCCATCTCAGTAGCTAAATGAGTCACTAACCCTCCACAATAGATGTCTCCCTTCGCCTTGACCTTTATCTTGTGCAAATCCTCAACTAACATAGTACCGAAATCAGGAATACCTCCGGTCACCATGCAAAATAAACTCAAGAGATGCCCCTGTCTCACCTTCTGAGGCGTCTTAGTACGCGCCAGAAGTGTCTCGCTGAATATCCTGTGGGCGAGTCTGAAGGCGAGGTGGAAGATGATCCGCTCCTTGGAATCTCATGCTCAACTACGTGAACTATCTGTCCCCAAAAATGGAGAGCTACAACTCGAGAGGGGAAATCAGTAACTGTCGGGGTCGGGAAACCGAAGATGTCTCTCCACTGATCCATCGGCACTAGATAATTCCGGTTGAGAAACCGGTACTTGATGGCCTGCTCTGCAGGCAGGTAAGTCACAAAGCTCACAAACTCTAGTGTGGGCTCGAGGTAGGTTGGAGCTCTGATCTCCATGAACTGCTCCAGCCCGACCATCGAGACCATCGGTCTCAGATCCTCTACAACATCCAAACAGTCAAAAGAAGGAATGTCCAAAAAGCGTGGTGCAATGACTGGACGTGTACAGATGCGGGCGTTGTCGACCTGGTGACGCTCGTGGATCATCGGTATAGAAGGTCGAGAAGAAGAAGAAGGAGAAGGGGAAGATCTATCCCCCAGTACAATTTGTCTATCAGATCTAGAACTCATTCTCTCTCTTTCAGACCACCTCGGTTGCCCTGACAATCCTCAAGAACACCTCGGTCGAGATGCAGGTCGATTGGACCGAGGTAGAAGGTTGTTCGATTCCAACTCTCAAATGTCCAGTTCTTTTCCCCCAAAATGCTACCAATTATTCCTATGGGGTACTTAATCCTTTTCTAACAAAAAGAATTGGCAACCAGAGCCAATTTCTTCGAAAATCAGTGAAAGAAGAGGAGATTAGGGTTTTATCGATTTACCCCAAATTCGACCGATTGGAAGCGTTTTTGTTGTTGATTGTCGCTTGCAAACTGATCCTCTACTCTTTCTTTGCAGATTGGTAGCAAGAATCGTCGAAAATGATCGAGAATCGTGGAGCGAGGTGAATCGGTGTGCCGCGGTCGAGAAGGTAAGAGAGGGAAGAGAGAGAATTCGTTCCCCCTTTTATACCCTTTTCTGAAACTGCTGTCACCTCGGTCAAGGTGGTCCCGACTGGACCGAGGTGATACGGACCGAGGTGGATTGTCATAAGCCCTAGTCGCCTCGGTTGCTCCAGAATCATCTCGGTCGAGGTGCTGTGACAACAACCGAGATGTGTCTCAGTCAAACTCCGTCTTCTCGATTTCTCGAACTTCTGTCCTTCCAGTGTTGCTCCTGGGTTGTATTCCTTTCTTAGAGATTATCTGTTGTCTGTCTAGGACGCCAAAAACAAAGCAAAACAAAGCAAACTATCTAAAGCTAGGCTAGAAAAGAGAAAAGAAAGCAATACCTTGGGTTGCCTCCCTAGAAGCGCTTGGTTTAAGGTCGCTAGCTGGACCGTACGGCATCTCTAAACATGCTGGAAGGTGTCCTCGCCCCATACTTCATCTTCATCGTGGGGTGAGATAAAGAAGTCTATCAAACGTTCCAGCAAGTGCAAGTGCTCATCGGGGAATGAATCGTCTATGGGTGGTTCGTCCTTCTCGCGTGAAGAGGAAGGTAGCCGGCTGAGGTGATCCGCAACAGAATTTTCGGATCCCTTCTTATCGCGGATCTCTAGGTCAAACTATTGAAGCAAGAGAATCCATTGAATAAGACGCGGCTTGGCATCCTTCTTAGTGAGCAAGTAACGAATAGCTACATGGTTAGTGTAAACAATAACTTTTGCCCCTACTAAGTAAGAACGAAATTTCTCAAAAGCATATACAACCGCCAATAGCTCCTTTTCGGTGGTGGCGTAGTTACGCTGGGCTTCGTCTAGCGTCTTGCTAGCATAGTAAATAGCGGTAGTCCGCCCATCCTTCTTTTGTCCAAGCACCGCTCCTACTGCCACATCACTCGCATCACACATGATCTCGAAGGGCAAGGTCCAATCTGGAGGCTAGATAATGGGAGCGAGATCAATGCTTCCTTAATCCTGAAAAATGCATCAAGACATTCTTGCGAAAACTCAAAAACAACATCTTTATTCAAAAGTTTAGTTAGTAGTTTAGAGATCTTCGAGAAGTCCTTGATGAATCTCCTATAGAAACCTGCATGCCCGAGAAAACTCCGCACACCCTTAACAGAACAAGGGGGTGAAAGTTTCTCAATAGTCTCGATCTTAGCTCAATCGACCTCAATGCCTTGGTTGGAAACGAGGTGTCCTAGCACGATGCCTTCATTAACCATAAAGTGACACTTCTCCCAATTCAAGACGAGATTAGTGTCTTCACATCTTTGCAGCACTAGAGAATGGTTAGATAGGCAATCATTAAAAGAAGAACCATATACTGAAAAATCATCCATAAATACCTCCATGATCTCCTCTATATACTCGGAGTAGATAGCCATCATGCATCGTTGGAAGGTAGCGGGTGCATTACATAATCCAAATGGCATCCACCTATAAGCGAATTTCCCACACGGACAAGTGAAAGTGGTCTTCTTTTGATCATCCGGATGGATAGGAATCTGAAAGAAGCCACTATAACCATCTAAATAGCAAAAATGTGAATGCTGGGCTAATCGTTCGAGCATTTGATCGATGAAGGGAAGTGGAAAATGGTCCTTCCGAGTGGCCACGTTCAGCTTCCTATAATCGATGCACACCCTCCAGCTTGTGACGGTCCTAGTTGGGATCAACTCGTTGTTCTTATTTGTCACAACGGTCATCCTTGCTTTCTTCGGAACTACGTGCACTGGGCTCACCCATTTGCTGTCCGAGATAGGAAATATAATACTTGCATCCAACAACTTAAGAATTTCTTTCTTCACAACCTCTTTCATGATCGGATTTAACCGTCTTTGAGGTTCCCGTGAAGTCTTATGATCATCCTCCATTAGAATTCTATGCATGCAGAAAGAAGGCTTAATGCCAATAAGATCATCAATAATATAACCCAAAGCCTTTCGATGCTTCCTCAAGACATGCATTAGTTTAGATAATTCAGATTCGGAGAGGGAAGCACTAACGATGACGGGATAAGTAGAATCCGGTCCAAGAAAAACATACCTCAAGTGACTCGGGAACTGTTTAAGCTCCACAACTGGGGGTGATTTCTGAGGTGGATCTTTGCTTCCTCCTTCCAGTGGAGTAGACTTAGATCGAAGAACTGGACTTTCAGAAGTCTCAGTTTACATCATCTCGCTTGTGACCTCGGTCGAGGTCCAAAGAGGGTGACCGATATGTTCTTCAGTTAAGAACACCTCGCTTGGTCCAGAAAGTGCCTCGGTCGAGGTACTGTAACTGGGACCGAAACTGGAGATTCTCTTCTCCTAGATTAATTTTTCAATCTTAGCTCCTGGATCTTCTTCCATTGCCTTTAAGCTTCGTATATCTGCATCACAAGAAACATCTACCTTCCTCCATTAAGCTAAAACTAATAACTCTCTCAAGTGGATCATTAATAAGGATAGAGCTCACCGATTCTCTTGATTCTTCTTCATCATAGATGTTGAAGATATCATCTCCCAGCGGCTCTCCTTTCATTACCGCAAGTAATGCAAACTCAACTTGATCACCGCCAATGTTGAATTGCAACTTGCCGTTCTTATAATCCACATTGCAACCCGAAGTTGCTAGAAATGGTCTCCCGAGAATGATAGGAACGGGATAATCTGCAGGAATGTCAAGCACAACAAAGTCTATAGGTAAATAGAAGTTACCTAGCTTAACCGGGACGTCTTCCAAAAGGCCCACGGGATGGGTAATGGTGCGGTTCGCCATGTACAACCGTATCTTCACCGGCTTGGGCTCTCCAAGTCCGATCCTCATACATAGCTCCAGCGGGATGATGCTCACGCTGGCTCCTAGATCACACAACGCCTCACAAGTGACATCCCCAACTTGAATGGGAATGCAAAATGAACCGGGATCCCTTAACTTGGGTGACATCTTCTCCTTCATGATTTGAATGAGCTCGGAGAATTTAGATGTCATCCTTACTTCACCAAAGTCTTCCAGCTTCCTCCTTCTTGATAGAATCTCTTTTAAGAACTTCCCATATGCGGGCATCCCTAGAATAGTATCAAGGAAAGGGATATTAATATGTAGTTTATTCATCAAGTCAAGGAACTTACCAAAGTGCTTGTCTAGATGTGCTCTGGCCCTTGACTGAGAGAATGGAAGTGATGGTTTATATGCAGGAGGTGGGACATAAACTTACCAAAGTGCTTGTCTAGATGTGCTCTGGCCCTGGACCGAATTGTTCTTCACTGGCATCGACCGAGGCACTGGATCTGCAGTTTTCAGTCCACTTCTCGTCGTTATTGCCATGATCTGTCCTTTAGGGTTGCTCTCTGTCCTTACTGGAAGCTTCCCTAGATCTCTTCGCGCTTCATTCGCCTTATTAAAGAATTGTTGTTCTAAGGCTTTGTGTGCCTTCGAAAATGAAGTCATGGACGTCTCCATAGCATTGAGCTTGATCAAGATAGCCTCCAACACTGCATCTTTCTTTTCTGGCTGGGACGAGCTTGATCCAGGCTCCTAGCTCTTCAATGGAGTAGAAGAAGAAGAAGAGATGAAAGGATTAGAAGAGTTGTTTGAATTGGAGTTAGAGTAAGAGTTACCCGAATTTTGATTGTTTGGCCTCCAATTATTGTTGTTGGATCCTCTATTGTTGTTGTAGCTGTTGTTCCGGGAACCGTTGTTATTTTTCCGGTAACCGTTGTTGTTCCTTGAGTTTTGATATCCTTCCTCTTCTTTCTTGGTGTGAGCAACCAAAAGTTCCTTCAATTTCTTCACATCATCCTTGAGGGAGGTAAGTTGATTATCATTTGATGGAGCTTCTTGGAAATTAACTCTCTTAACTCCATTTTCAGCTCCTTGGTGTGAGTACTTCTCCATATGCAAAGCTTGTTTTTCAATGAATTCCCAAGCTTCATCAATCGGCATGTCCATGAATGTGCCGGCGGATAGTAGTTGAAGGCTAAATTGGGTAGCTCCATCCAATCCCTTGAAGTAAATCTCCAACAACTCTATCTTTGGAATCTCATGATGTAGGCAATCCAAAAGAACATCTTTAAATCTCTCCCATGACTTGGACAAACTCTCCTTGTCCTTCATGATGAATGCATTGATCTTCCCTCTCATTTTGGCAGTTTTGGAGGGGGAAAGAATTTCGTCAAAAACTCCGTCGTCATCTCCTCCCAAGTGTTGATCTTTCTGGGAGGAAGAGACTGGTACCAAGTAAGCGCCCTGTCCTTCAAAGAAAAGTAAAAAGGCCTTAACTTGTAATTATTATTTTCCACTCTTGAAGGCTTCAAGGTCTCCATCAAGATCTCATAGTTTTGTAGATGTTGATGTGGAGAGTACCTTTCTAGACCTCCGAATTGGCATTGGCGATCCATGGAAAGAACTTGCGGTCGAAGTTCATAATCATGCTCCGCTAGATCTCCTAGGTTGACTCCTGGACGCCTCACTTGCTGGTTTGGGTCCATCCCTTGCCCTAGGGTTTGTGGAATACGTGCAAAAAGAACATCTCGGACTGGCATCCGAGGTGGAAGTATCTCGGCCGGGGCAACTGGAGCGGGGTCTTGCCTCGGTCGCGGGTCTGGTCGATGCAGAATCTGAGCTCGTAACTCTGCCATATCTGCTTCAATCTTTGCAGCTCGGGTGCGATTTTCCTCCCTTTCGCGCTGCAGTTCTTCCTTATTGAGGTGCAGTTGTTCCATTGCCTCCTTCAATTCAGCCTCAAGATCGCGATTGTCTTGGTTGACCATTTTCGCTTCTTTCAAGCGTCTCTTATATGTCTTTTCTGGTTTGGGATAGTAAGGAGAGATTTCCTTCCCAACACGGGTTCTTCGCATAAACAAAAGAAAAAGAACCTGCGAAAGTCACTCAAGTAGAGTGGTTAGTAATGACAGGGGCAACAGCCCCGAAAGACAACCGCAACCGGCTCGGTCTAGACCAAGTCCCCGGCAACGGTGCCAAAAACTTTCGCTCCAAATGGTGTGTGCAAGCTTTAAATTTATAACCCAAGATGTATGCTTAAAATATGGATGCGAACCCCCAGTGTACGGGTCAATCGTAGTAAAAGCAAGAATGCGGGGTGTCGATCTCAGGGACTTAGGTGAAACACAAGCAAGTATAGGTTGTCAATATTACAACTAACCACAAAAGCAATTAAAGCAATCAAAGATGATAATATAGTCAATTAAGGAAATATGCAAATTCTAGGGATTAAAGCATCTAGTTGTGGTTCCAACTCAAGATCTCAAAATGAGCGGACAAAGCTGAGATTTTGCAAAGGGAAGGTGTTTCTAAAGTGGAATAGATCACCAGGTAAGTCTCACTACTCACAATCTCAAGCCAAAGAACCTATCACCGGGTAAGTCTCAAGGTACTAAGGAAAGGAATTATAATCTCAAACCAACACTACAACTAAGGGAATAGAATCAACCTTTACCGGGTAAGTCTCAGGCTAACTCACAAAGATGGGATGAAGGCACACTCAAACCCCAATAAAGGATAAACCTTTATTACCTACACTTATGATCTTGGGTAAACAAACAAAGGAATTACCGGGTAAGTCTCATCCTAGGCTTGCATTGAACAAGGAAAGGTGTAATAAGAATAGGATTTGGCAAACTCTAACACTTAACTCTCAGTTACGGATCAGAAAGGTCACCTCGGTCAGTCAAGTTCCACCCCGGCCGAGATGTTCATCGACTGAACGAGATGTTCTAGGGTTAAGGATAAAGACTCGAGCTTTCAGGGTCCTACTGGAATTTAAGATTATTCTATCATTGTTTTTCTCACAACTTTCAGCCAATCGCCCTAGAATCGCACAAGGAATTTAGCCACTCATCATCATGAAAGCGATAATCAAATATATGGGAAGAAAATGAATATTTGAACACAAAAACCTTAAGAACAAGGCTTCAATAACTGAATCAAATATCAAACAAATAAGCGTTCCTTGGATCACAAATCCAACAAGACAAATCAACAAGAAGGGAATCTAAGAAAGTCTTACAAAACCCTTCACAAAAGCCATAATAAGCTATCAATCCTTCCTAGATTGATCATCAATCTTCCTTCCTTCAAAAATCTAGAGAAAATCCCTTAATTGCTGGATGCTATCAGCCCTCTAAGCATGGTTGAACTCGTGGAAAATCCAACCCTTTATATAGGAGAATTATCTTCTGAAGATAAAATATCTTAAAAAGATAATTTCCTATTAAAATATATCTTATCTCCTAAAATAAATATTCTAAATATATGATATTCCTTCCAGAAATCCAGTCCAAAAATATAAGATTTCTCTTTCCAAAAATAAAAGATCTCAACCAAATAAAATATATCTCGCCGCGTCAGGATATTCGCCTCGGTCGAGACGCTCCCTTAGATCACCTCGGTCGAGGTGATTTTATGGTCAACCGAGGTGACTCTCAGCTGAAGGTGAAATCTCTTAAATCTGGTCCAAAATAAATCTTTAATTCAATTCCATGTTTCCTAGATTCTTCCTTAAGCGCCTGAATGTAGCTCTAATGACTCCTTAGCTCCTTTAGCTCCATTTTGATGCAAAACGTGCCATTTTACCTACGATTACAACGAAACATGGTGTAGACCTCAATTTCTGCAAAGGTAGATGAAACGACAATATAATCACATAATATACATTCGAACATGCAGATTATTGAAGATAAAACGTCTAAACAAGTCCCAAAATATAGACTATAATTCATGTTATCAATGACTCTGATAACCTATCCCTTTCATCCCGCCGTGGAGTTTGGGAGGTTCTCTGTTGTCAGGCAAGACTAGTTTACAAGAAGAGCGCAATCCACTCCCATAGGGTACACTGATTGTGTGACCGATACTCGTACAACTGGTTATCAGGCTCAGAGGCGAGGATGAATCGGTCCTCGTGTCACATACTTTCATCTATCTATATATACGTGATTTGAGTGAATGACTATTATATAAAGATGATAAATGGGTAAATGTGTGATATCATGCTGATGTGTTTATCTTTACATGATTGTGATTGTGCTTATGCATTACTCTATATATGTATGGTTAGCTAATGGTTTATTACCATGTTGTAGATGCCCCACAGGATAGGCATGATGCTGGGTGATCTAGCAGAGTAGCATGCCGAGGACCTCTCGTACATAGGATGTTATGGTCTTTTGGGAGTTGTTTACCTTTCCCTCATGCGTGAGAATATTCTTTTGTTAGCTCCTGTGTGAGGATGTTGTTGTTTATACTCGGCTATGTTGTTTTACCTTTTGTTTGTACAGGTTATACAGTTTTATGCATTTGTTTTCATATCTGTTAGTGTCATGTTGTAAGGTCAAGTGAACTTGTTGTTAGGCTAGGGTCCGGATCCATTGTGAGATCCTAGCCCAAAGTGGCATTCCGAGTCCCGCGGATTCAGGGTGTTACAGAGTTGGTATCAGAGCCTTAGGTTGACAACAATGGCACTTGGTACGTGCAATGAGGTTTGATTGGTAAAATAAATAGAACCCGAAAGGGGTCTGACGTTTTCAAAGTGTTTTTGGTTTTAAAAGTGGTTTGGGTTAGAATGTACGAGAAGTCGCCACTTCTGCTATGGATCTCTGCAGCATATATATGTGTATATATGTATTATGGATCATGTATATGTATGCGTTAAGTATATATATATATACATATACATATGACCTATATAGAGCCTTATAAGTTAGATGTGCATACCCAGTAGATGGCTCGGACTAGAGCTACTGTTGTTGTAGGCCGAGGAAGAGGTATACCACCCCTTCCGCCGGGTGTGGTAGGTGAGGGACCAGTTTCCACTGCTGATCCACCAGTGGTTCAGGAGGTACATGAGGAGGTCGCTAAGAGTATTGTCCCTAAGACGAAGAGTGGTGGATCTAGGAGACATCATTCACATCGAGCCCAGTCTGATGATTCAGATCGTGTCTCCATGGGGGGCCAGAGTTTAGAGAGTACCTCAGACGTTTTGAGGAGGCTATCAGAGCTGGAAGACGGGCCCTAGATCTACCAGGGCATGAGGGATCTTCTGAGATGTCTCAGGGAGCCACACAGGTGCCAGCTATACCGGCACATGCTGTTGAGACTGCTCGAGCTGTAGAGGAGACTAGAGGGCCTCGACCAGATACCTAGTTGAAGGCATTCCATCATCAGGGAATACCACCATTTTCAGGAGAGATTGATTTACAGACTGAGGTATGGATAGGACATGTAGACTCATCTTTAGAGTCTATCAGATGTCCTGAGGACAGACAGATAGAGCTAGTACAGTCTCTATTCCGTGATCTTACACATCAGTGGTGGAGGACTATACGGACCAAAGCCACCAACTATGACCACATGAGGAGCATCATTCGAGAGTAGTTATGCCCTGCATCACTGAGGAGGGAGAAACTGCAGGATTTTGTGGAGGCCGGTTTTGAGGATGTACCTATTGCAGACGCCATCTGCCGCTTCTAGACTGAGTTAGCTTTGTTCGGTGCAGCTGCACCATTTGAGGACCAGCATGTTTATCTATTCTCCCAACGATTGAGGGAGAGCACACGTTCATACATGGCGGGATTTCATTGCGAGTCCCTAGCTGATTATCAGCTTCGGGCTTTTGCCTATGAGAGGGAGCGATCCAGTCAGAGGAGAGCTTCTCATACGGGACGGTCTGAGAAGAGGCAGTGCACTGGGCAGACCAGTGGAATTGGAGGAGCATCTGGGTCTAGACAAGACCAGAGACGTCCGAGTTACCCCTCGTCTGCACTGATTGCAGATAAGGGACGACAGTGTTATAACTGTGGTGATCTTGGCCATCTGAAATCAGATTATCCAGACCAGCTGTGACTTGCTTCACCTGTGGTAGACTAGGACATCAAGCTGCCTTTTCTAGGCAGGTTGGAGTTGCATCTCAGCAGGGTTCTTCCCTTGCCAATGTAGCAGGAGGTGGTCAGAGGACACCTCAACAGTAGACACAAGGACAATAGAGAGTCCCAGATCGTCCATCTACTCAAGGATCTGCTCCTAGGCCGAGTAGAGGTAAAGGTCGTGGTGGGAGTACCACGGATGCTAGAGGAGCTCAGGGTAGAGCTTTTGAGTTGAGGAGTGTAGAGGATCCACCTGTGCCGGCTGCTACAGGTACCATTTTGCTTCATGGATTACCTGATAGAGTTTTGTTTGATACTGGTGCTACGCATTCATTTATTTCTGATACATGTGTTGAGCGTCTAAGTTTAGCTACCATAGAGGGGATACCCTTTGCTATAAGGTTACCTAACGGTACCCGGGTCAGAGGTACCCGTGAGATACGTAGTTGTCCCCTTCGTTTAGGGCATCGTGTTTTGCTTGTTGACTTCTTAGTCATGCCATTGATGCATGAAAAAGCCATATTAGGTAGGGATTGGATGCGTAGGCCGCGTGCAGTTTTAGATGTTGGTAGACGTACTGTTACAGTCTCTACCGAGGTTGGTCAGATTGAGGTCTTCCGAGGTTGGGACCTTTGGAAGACAGTTTCTATTATTAGTGTCGTACGAGCAGCTAGACTGATTGCACAAGGATGTGATGCCTTCTGGTGCTATGCCATGAAGGATGGAGAGAGTCCGGCTTTGAAGGACATTCTAGTGCTCTGTGAGTTTGCAGATGTGTTTGTTGAGCCGTCGAGCTTGCCGCCTCAGAGGAGTGTGGATTTTAGTATAGAGTTGGAGCCTGGTACGAGACCCATCTCGAAGGCCCCATATCGTATGGCACCTGTCGAGATGTTGGAGTTGAAAAAGCAACTCGAGGAGTTAGCTGAGAAGAGCTTCATCCGCCCTAGTGTTTCACCATGGGGTGCACCTGTCCTCTTCGTGCGGAGGAAGGACAGATCCTTGAGACTGTGTATTGATTACAAAGAGCTTAACAAGGTGACCATCAAGAACATGTATCCACTGCCTCGTATTGATGATCTACTTGATGAGCTTCAAGGAGCAACAGTTTTCTAGCGGATTTACTTGCGTTCAGGATATCACCAGCTGAGGGTAAGAGAGGAGGACATACATCGGACGGCATTTCGTACCCGTTATGGGCACTATGAGTTTGTAGTGATGCCATTCGGGTTGACGAATGCCCTAGCAATCTTCATGGAGTTGATGAACAATATCTTCATCGACTTCCTTGATCAGTTTGTGGTGGTCTTTATTGTCGACATTTTGGTATACTCTCGTAGCAGAGAGGAGCATGCCGGTCATCTGACGACGGTTTTGCAGATTTTGAGGGATAGAGAGCTGTATGCCAAGCTCTCTAAGTGCGAGTTCTGGATGTCTGAGGTTGCCTTCCTTGGGCATATTGTCTCCGCCAATAGGATTATGGTTGATCTGGCGAAGATTGAGTCGGATACTGCTTGGACGACACCGACAAACGTCAAGGAAGTGCGTAGCTTTCATGGCTTAGCCGGTTATTACAGACGCTTTGTGGAGGGATTTTTTGTGATTGCCCGTCCACTGACGACTCTTTTGAGGAAGACTACCAGATTTGTATGGACCGACCAGTGTGCCTAGAGTTTTGAGGAGTTGAAGAGACGTTTGACTTCTGCTCCTGTCTTGGCACAACCAGAGGGTTTTGATGATTTTGTGGTCTACAGTGATGCATCCAAGCTAGGCTTGGGATGTGTGTTGATGCAGAGAGGCAGAGTGATTGCTTATGCGTCTAGACAGCTGAAGACGTATGAGGAGAACTATCCGACTCACGATCTGGAGTTGGCAGCGGTAGTTAATGCTTTGAAGATCTGGAGACATTACCTGTATGGTGCTACATGTCAGATCTTCACAGACCAAAAGAGTTTGAAGTACATTTTTACGCAGCGGGAGTTGAATAACTGCCAACGTCGATGGCTTGAGTTGATCAAGGAGTTTGACCTTGAGATTTTGTGTCATCGTGGAAAGGCGAATGTTGTAGCTGACCCCTTGAGCAGGAAGACGCCTCGAGAGAAGGCGATTGCCAGATTGACAGTACAGTTTCAGCTTCAGAGGGATCTAGCTTAGCTAGAGATGGACATCCAGTTTCCTAATGAGGATGCCCAATTGTATGCTCTAGAGGTTTTACCTGGTCTGTTGGATGAGATCCAGCAAAAGCAGGGGACCTGCCCGACCTTGACGAGGATTAGAGAGAGGATGTCTCGTGGAGAGGCACCACAGTTATCTATTGGAGCAGATGGAGTGATGAGGCGTCATGACCGTTAGGGGTCTTCATTCCCGGATATCCGATCCGTTCGGATATCCAAAATCGGATATCTGGGATTTTTTTGAGTGAAAACGGTATCCGGATCCAATCCGGAAGTTGCCGGATATCCGATCCGAGAAGAATAAACGGATCGGATATCCGACAGCGGATATCCGAGTGATCCTGTTAAAAAAAACTGCATTTGTAATTTGCAGATGTTGTTTACAGCAAACCAGCACCATGAATCAGTAAATCAACACCATGAATCTGAGACTAGATTGAAGAGGTATGAGTAAAAACAAATCAGCATAACACCATGTAACAACAAATCAACACCATGAATAAGTAACATTCAGATTGAACTTTACAATGTATAAACTATAAATTACTAACAACAACTCAGAGAGATTGAGGGTCAAAGCCTGCAGGTTGGGATTGTGACAGAGTTGTAGCCAATCGGCACAACAAAGGAGACGAAGGCGAAGGACGAGATAGTAGAAGAGAGGGGATGAGCGTCTACAGTGCAGGTCGAGGGATTGAGCGCCTGTAGGTCAAAGACGAGGAGCTGAGTGCCTTAGCCGACGAATGCGAGACTGCGAGAGAGGTTGCGACTTGCGAGAGACGGATGGTCGGAGTTGTCGGAGACTCGGAGCCGACGCAAGCGAGAGAGGGCCGAGAAGTTGAGAGATTGTCGTTGTCGCTTCCTTAGAGAGTTACAAATAGAGAATTAAAGAGTCACTGTGGGAGTGGTGGCCTGTGGAGTGTCGGCAGCAAAAAAATTAGGGTTTCTGTATAAAAAAAATTGCAAAAAAAAAATTTGGCGAGGAGACTCGAACATTAGACCATGAGGAAAAACGAAAGAATGTGGCACTCCCTCTCACCGACTCAGTCAGTTGAACATTATAATATAATTCAATTAATGTTAAATATATACTCGGATAACGGATATCCGGGTATATAAAAAATAAGATCCGTATCCGATTTGCATATTCGAATTTTTTGCCGGATCGGAGCGCATACGGATACCTTTTCATCGGATCGAGTAATTGTCGGATATCCTTAAGTCGGATTCTCGGATTATTGGCAGATTGGATAATTTATGAACAACCCTATTGACCGTATCTGTGTACCTGAAGATGCAGAGTTGAGACAGAGGATCTTACAGGAGGCTCATTGTACACCTTACTCTGTACATCCAGGTACGAGTAAGATGTACCATGATATGATACGTTCATATTGGTGGGGAGGGATGAAGCCCGATGTAGCCAGATTTGTGGCTCAGTGTGCGACCTGTCAGCAGGTCAAGATAGAGCATTGTAGACCTGGAATTGAGCTCCATTCACTACCAGTACCGCAATGGAAGTGGGAGGATGTCTCCATGGATTTTGTAACTGGATTGAGGCCTAGTAGGAGTTTTGATGCTATTTGGGTTATTGTTGATAGACTGATGAAGACAACACGTTTCATTCCTATTAGAGAGACGTGGCCAGTGAGCAGATTGGCTGAGGAATACACTAAACAGATAGTGAGACTCCATGATTTACAGAAGATGATCGTCTTTGATCGAGATGGACGGTTTACCTCGAGATCTTGGCACCAGATTCAGACTGCTTTGGGACGAGTCTACACTTTATGACAGCATTTCACCCCCAGTCATATGGTCAGTCTGAGAGGACCATCCAAACCCTGGAGGATATGTTACGAGCTTGTGTGTTGGATTGGGGACAAGGATGGTCTGATTACCTCTCACTCGTTGAGTTCTCATACAACAACAGCTGGCATGCATCTATTGGGATGGCTCCTTATGAGGCATTGTATGGGCGTAGCTGCCGTACACCTTTATGTTGGGATGAGCCTAACAGTATCAGTGGGATAGCGCCAAAGCAGATTCATGATGATATGGCTCGAGTAGCGCTGATTAGAGAGAGGATGCTGGCTGCACACAATCGCCGGAAGTCATATGCAGACAAGAGGCGTCGGCCTCTAGAGTTCAGGGTAGGAGCTCATGTCTGGTTGAGAGTATCTCCGACGCGTGGCGTCAGGCGTTTTGGCATAAAGGGGAAGTTGAGTCCCCGATATGTCGGTCCTTTCGAGATACTGGATAGAGTTGGGAGGGCAACCTACAGATTTTGCCTCCGAGGTTAGAGGGTGTTCACCCTGTGTTTCATGTGTCTCAACTGAGAGAGTACATACCAGATCCGATGCACATTGTGAGTTATGATGATTTGGTGGTGGAGCCAGACCACACCTTTGCTGAGCATCCGATTACAGTCTTAGAACAAGGTGTGAGATGTCTGCGTTCGAAGGACATTCCTATGCTGAGGATACAATGGTCGAGACGTGCACCAGAGGAACTATCCAGAGTTTTATGCTGAGATAGATGCACCTAGGATCGATGAGTACATCTTAGTGCTATCTTGGTGAGTATGTGAATATGTGCTTATATGCCTTGATGTGTTTACTCCACGCTAGTTATGATGTGCTTTATGATCTTATTAGATCTTACTGTGCTAGTATGATGTATGTTATAGCTGGAGATGGTTCTTTCCTCCATGCTATCTGCGTGTGATTAGGATTCAGCTGGAGATGGTTCTTTCCTCCATGCTACCTTGATGGACATAGTTCAATGGAGATGTTATTCCTCCATGCGTTGTGTGTGATTATGGTTTGGCTAGAGATGTGCTTTCTCTATGCCTTGTGATGTGGTATGGCGAGAGATGTGATTCATCTACGTCTTTGGGTAGCGTTATGACACTGTTTTGTGGAGATGATGATTCCTCCATGTTTACGTTGAGGTTATAGATTTGTATAGGTTATGACCTTCTGAGCGGAGATGTGATACCTCCGATAGAAAGAGAGAGAGTTATACCTCGGCTAATGGGTCCGAGAGGATTTGTGATTTTGCAAGTTTTGGGACGAAACTTGTGTTTAGGGGGGGTGAGATGTAAGAGCCTAGTTGCTGAGTTGTTGAGAGAGTGAGATGAGGGCTAGGATTTAGCCTGGACCGCCCCTGCGTGACCTAGTAGCCGCCCCTGCGGTTTGCCTGGGCCGCACCTGCGGCTAACAAAGTCCGCCCCTGTGGCTCTGTGTGTCTGCATCCGTCTTCTTTGACCCTTTGACCCGTGCTTTACCTTTTTACACCTTTATAACCTTCTTCTCTTTCCTTCTGATGAGGGTTTTGTATCTTCAGCTCCATCTCTCTCTCTCCCTACCTTCTTCTTCTCCTCTCTTCTCCTTTAGATCTTTGCTTGATCTTCTCTTGAGTTTTGGTTGAGTTTGTGACGGTAGTGCTTGGCCTTGATGATGGTTGAAGTTGTTGTACCTTGTGATCCAGCTTGAGGTTGTTGTGGTGTGTGTTTGATCTTCTAGAGAGCTCAGCTTGGTGAGTTTCATGGCTTCTCATCTTCCTTCCTTCTTTTCTTCATCTTTTCCATCCTTTCCTTAGTCTAGCATAGATTCCTTAGGATTGGATCTTGTTCCAGCCTTAATTGGCTTGTGTTGATGTATATATATGTATGTTCTGTATGTATGTTGATGTTGGAGTGAAGAAGGAGTGAAAGGATCGAAGGAAGAAGTGAAGAAAGGGGCTGAAGTGGTGCCTCTACTGTCCAGCCGCCCCTGCGCCACCTTGTAGTCGCCCCAGCGCCGGCCAAAGCCATCCCTGCGCCACCTGGGATCCGCCCTTGCGGCCACCTGCATCAGCAAGGTCCTGTACTTGGTTCTGCAGGTGTGTGTTGCTTCTAGGCTTTCTTTAGGATGCCTTTGTTCCCTCCTTTCCTAGTATGAGTGTATAGGATTGCTAGTGGTGTGAGGATGTGTTTGGATGAGTCTATGATTGAGTTATGCCTCGTACGGCTTTCAAGGACTTAGTTTGTTGTTGGTTGAGGTTTTGAGGTTGAGTATGGATTCCTTTGGGCCTACGTGTGATCCCTTTGATGAATAGAGGTTGATATCTTTCTATGCCTTGTTATTAGGTAGTGCCTCTCTCTCAAGATTGGAGGTTGCTTCTGGTTGATCTTTATACGAGGTTGAGGTAAGTCCGTCGGACTTACTTAGTTACCATCCTTATATTGGGTGTTTGCATGAGTGGTGTGTGCTTTATATGTTTGCTATGATATCATGAGTTATCGTTTATACCGACTTATGTTTTATTGAATTCCCCATTGCGTGGCTGTGATAACCTTTCCCTTTCATCCCATCGTGGGGTCTGGGAGGTTCTCTGTTTTCAAGCCAGACTGGTTTACAGGAAGGGCGCAATCCACGCTCATAGGGTACACGGATTGTGTGACCGACACTCGTACTGGCTATCAGGCTCAGAGGCGAGGATGGATCGGTCCTCGTGTCACATACTTTCATCTATCTATATATACGCGATTTGAGTGAAAGACTATTATATAAAGATGATAAATGGGTAAATGTGTGATATCATGCTTATGTGTTTATCTTTACATCATTGAGATTGTGCTTATGCATTACTCTATATATGTATGGTTATCTAATAGTTTATTACCATGTTGTAGATGCCCCACAGGATAGGCGTGTTGTTGGGTGATCTAGCATAGTGGCAGGCCGAGGACCTCTCGTACATAGGATGTTACGGTCTTTTGGGAGTTGTTTACCTTTCCCTCCTGCGTGAGGATGATCTTTTGTTACCTCTTGTGTGAGGACGTTGTTGTTTATACTCAGCTATGCTGTTTTACCTTTTGGTTGTAAAGTTTATACAATTTTATGTATTTGTTTTTATATCTATCAGTGTCATGTTGTAAGGTCCAGTGAACTTGTTGTTAGGCTAGGGTCAGGATCCATTGTGAGATCCTAGCCCAATGTGGCATTCCGAGTCCCGCGGATTCGGGGTGTTACACTACTTAGCATTAACTCTAACTTATGCTAGATCCATCTTAGCATGATACTACTATTACTACTAAACATAACTAGATCGAGAAAGGTACTCACTCGGGGTCAAAGGTGGAAGTCGATCGACGAATGTCAAATGCGGATTTGATGGCCTTTATCGGGGCGCTTCTGAACCTAGCACCAAATTAAATAAATTTAGCTTATAAGCTATATTTGAATGGAGTAATTAACATTTTCATAATCTAAGGAAAACCCCACTTTTAAAACCCAAATTAAAAACCGTAAATAATTATTTCGGACAAATAGTATAACATCATAACCCAAGGTTAAACTCGTTCTCAAAGTAAACGTCAAAATCCCGTAGTTAAATCTTTGTGCCATAACCCGCAAGTAATCCAACAAGGGCATAAATGCAACAATCTATAAATATGGGTCAAATCTGTAATAACAAAACACTAGGTATAATTTGTAATTAACACAAAACATAGGGGGCCGATTTGTAATATTGAAAAAGAATGCCTCCTTCAACCCTGAAACAAAACGCAACAGAGGAGAAGCTGGGAAGGAGAAGGTGGCGGTGAGCAGGAAGCCATCGAAGGAGAAGGCTCCTTCGATGGCTTCCTCCTGCTTCGACTAAGGCGGCAACGGGCACTAGTGCGAGGCTTGACAAGGGGAAAAACTCGGAGGCAGCGTCACACACTGGTGTGAGGCTCGACAAGGCTCTAGAGGAGAGATGAGACAGGGAAGGGAGAACAGTACAGGCGGCGTCGGCGGAGTTCCTTGGGGGCGGCTCCAGGAGGTGCATAAGGAGAGATTGAGAGAGTTGATGAGCATTCCTTTGGCGCGGCAGAAGCAGGGGAGTCCAAAAGCCGATGGTTTGAGCGAAAAGAGGGAACGAGCATGGAGAGTGCAGAACAGAGGGTTGCAGCTTGTGTATCCAAGAAGGTGAAGAGAGAGGTAGACATAGGGAGCGATGCCGGCCGTTGTGATGAGGAGGAGCTGAAGGACAGAGGGTGAGAGTCAAGTTGAGGGAGATAGGGATGTGAGCTTGTTGGGAAGGAGAGGTCGGGTGGGGAGCTCGAGAGGTCGAGTAGGTGTAGCCACAGTCTAGGCTGCACTGGGGCTGGGAGCTGGGTAGGAAAGACACGCCAAGAGGCTAGCTAGCCATCAGGCAAAAGAATAGTAGCTTATCCCTAGTGTAGAGGAAAGAAAGAAATAAAATAATTCGATCGAAAATAATCGGAACGGGAATTTTGGATCGGAAAATATTTCCGAACTTTTTCTATAAGAACAAATTATGGGAGATATGTACGTATCAAATAAATAATTATACTCGTAAAAAAAATATAATCTCCGGTATGAAATCATTCTCGTAAAAATAGGCTTACAACGTAAAATGAAATATACTCGAATAAAAATATTTAAGCTATTAAAATATCGATAGAAGTAGGAAAATAAACACCGAAAATGCACCCAATAAACGGGGTGTTACACATACAGTGTCTCATATGGAGCCATCCCAATCGATGCATGTCAGCTGTTATTGTATGAAAAATCAACTAGTGGGAGGTAGTCTGGCCATCCCAGTCCCCAATCCAACACACAAGCTCACAGCATATCCTCAAGGGTCGGGATGGTCCTCTCTGATTGACCATCTATTTGGGGTGAAACATAGTCGTGAAGTGTAGACTCGTCCCCAAAGCAGTTTGAATCTCCTGCCAAAACCTGGAGGTAAATCGCCCATCTCGATCAAAGACAATTGTCCTCTGCACACCGTGGAGTCTCACTATCTGTCTAGTGTACTCCTTAGCTAATCTGCTCACTGGTCACGTCTCTTTGATAGGAATGAAACGTTCCGTCTTCGTCAGTCTATCAACAACAACCCACATAGCATCAAAACTCCTACTAGGCCTCAGTCTACTCACAAAGTCCATGGAGACGTCCTCCCACTTTCACTGCGGCATTGGCAGTGGATGGAGCTCATCTCCATGTCTACAATGCTCTATCTTGACCTGTTGATAGGTCGCGCACTATGCCACAAATCTGGCTACATCGGGCTTCAGTCCTCCCCATCAATATGATCGTCTCACCTCGCGGTACATCTTACTCGTACCTGGATGTACTGAGTAAGGTGTACATTGAGCCTCCTGTAAGATTCTTTGACTCAACTCCGCATCGGCAGGTACACATACGCAATCATGGTGTCTCATCACTCCATTTGTTCCTATGGAGAATTGTGGTGCCTCACCACGAGCCATCCTCTCTCTAATCCTCATCAGGGTTAGGCAGGTCCCCTTCTTTTGTCGGATCCCATCCAACAGATCAGGTAGAACCTCTAAAGTGTACAATTGGGCATCCTCATCAGGAAACCGGATGTCCATCTCTAGCCAAGCTAGATCCCTCCGAAGTTGAGGCTGAACTGTCAATCTCACAATCGCCTTCTCTCATGGTGTCTTCCTACTTAGGGTGTCGGCGACAACATTCGCCTTCCTTGGATGATACAATATCTCAAGGTCAAAGTCCTAGATCAACTCGAGCCATCGATGTTGGCGGTTATCCAACTCCCTCTGCATGAAAATATACTCCAGACACTTATGGTCTGTGAAGATGTGACATGTAGCACCATACAGGTAATGTCTCTAGATCTTCAAAGCATGAACTACCATTGCCAACTCCAGATCATGAGTCGGGTAGTACTCCTCAATGTCTTCAGCTTTCGAGATGCATATGCAATCACTCTGCCCCTCTCCATCAACGCACACCTCAAGCCTAGCTTGGATGCATCACTGTAAACCACAAAATCCTCAAAACCCTTTGGTTATGCCAAGATAGGAGCAGAAGTTAAACGCCTCTTCAACTCCTCAAAACTCTGGGCATACTGCTCAAACCACACAAATCTGGTATTCTTCCTCAGCAGACTCGTAAGTGGATCGGCAATTACAGAAAATCCCTCCACAAAGCGTTGGTAATAACCGGCTAGGCCAAGAAAGCTACGCACTTCCTTGACATTCATTGGTGTCGTCCATGCTGCAACAAACTCGATCTTCGCCGGATCAACCATGATCCCATCGGCATAATCAATATGATCTAAGAGAGCTACCTCTAACATCCAAAACTCGCACTTAGAGAGCTTGACATACAACTCTCTATCCAGCAGTGAAGAACCGGTAGGTGATATAAATAAGATAAATAATACTCTAGAAGGGGGGTTGAACAGAGTATGAGAACTTTTCGCAAACCAAATCTCAAGGCCTTGAAACTCCTTTCAAGGGCCTTGATGTCAATCTGTGCTACTAGTGAAACTTTGATTTCAAGGGCTTTGAAACTCTATTTCAAGGGTCTTGACTTCTTGCTCCTGCAAAACAAAGTTAGTCACAGTAAAGTATATATGGTGATGAATTGAAAAGATTGACACGAGGATATGTTTACGAAGTTCGGCTCTAAATAGCCTACTCTCCGTCCCAGGGTATATCCGTAGGATCTAACTATCTATTATCAGCTTCAAAGAGTCCTAGATACAAACTAGAAGAAATCCCCTTCTTTTCTATAGCCAAGGCTATGATCCAGCTCGAACTCTTAACCTAGCTATGATAGCCTAGTAACTTTGCAGAGTAACACACTCTAGTATAACACTTTTTAGATCTTCCAATGGAGCTCTTGTGTTTTCTCTCTCTAAGGGGATAAGACTTTTACGTGAATGAGAGAAAGAAAAACAACGAATGAAGATGATTAGGTTGCTTGAGGATGCAAAGATGTTTTCCGGTGTAAGCTTCTGTCTCTTCTTCTTCGACCATTATTTTCATTTATATCTTCTATGGAAGGATCTTCTAGCCGTTGTAGAGATGACCGTTTGAAAATCAATCTTCTTTTCCATGAAGATCGTAAGGTAGACGTTGCAAGTCTTCAGTCCCTACGAACACGTTGAGTCTTTTACTCCTTGATCTTCTCGTCTTTCTGTTGGATAAGAGAGAAGATATTGTTTGCCGTATTGTTGTTTAGAAAATCTTCTAGAAACGATTCTCTATTCTTTGGTTAAGATCTTCCTTCGGTTGACAAAATCCTTGGTTAATGAGATCTTCTTGTTACAGAATCTTCAACGAAGATCTTCAATTTATTTGAATCCTTGTTCCGTGCAGCTTAGAGTCCAAGGCCCTTGATCTTGTCCTTTTGAACTTGTTCTTGAATCCAACTTCAAGGCCCTTGACATGTAGATATACAACCTGCACTGAATTCAAACCAACCAAATATCTAGAAATATAATCAAGTACATTGTTAGTATATCCAACTCCTATAGTTGTGTGAAGACTTTCATCATCAACACCTGTAAACCATTTCAATCAAGGTGGAGTTTTCAATCTCCCCCTTGATGGAAGACAATGCATATGAAAAAGACCCAAAAACAAGGGAGAAAAAGCAGAATGCAGTATATCGAAATGCATATGAAAATTTTAAAACTAAAAATGCAAAATGCAGTATATCGAAATATCGGATCATATTTCTCCCCCTTTGTCTTTCAACAAGGGAGAAAAAGCAGTCAAACCAGGAAGTCTTAAAATACGATTACAGACCCAAAAACAAATGTATATTCAACCCATAGAGAAAAAAGACAAGTCAGCTTAAAATTCCTCATAAAACTTCCTCTTTCCTTTGGATGAAGTTTTCTTATAACGCCAATCATCCATTTCAGCTGTGAAACGTCTTCTCTTTTCTTCAGCTCTTCTCTGTTTAATAACTTCATACTCAACTTTGGGCAAGAACATTGGCTCTTCATGAGTTGGGTACATACATAATTGATTTATTCTGGACACGCCTTTTACAATTCATCAGCATATTCTCAACCTGCTCTTGAGTATGTTGAGCTACATCTTCAGGTGTGGGTAAAATACGTCCCATTGTAGTTAGTGTAAGAGCATTCATTAAATGCATCTCATTGACTTTAGCATTGATGGTAGCCAGTAACTCGAAATTTGTATCCATTCTTCTTTTGGTGTCAAACTGAAAATCAGACAATTCACGATTGAGACAAGCTATTTCATTTTCACAACCCTCTAACCTGATTTCTGGAGTAGGAGAGGATTTAACTTCTTCATTTGGATTTTGAGTAACTCCTTTTCCTTTTAAAGTCCATGTTCCTGCAAGAGTTTTCTCAATCCCCAGACGTTCTAAGCAATTCTCATCAATTTTGCTGTCAATAGACTGTCTTTCCTCAAAGGATGTATCAATTCTGTAATAATCAAAGACCTTAGGCAGCAAATTGCCATAAGGAAAAGGAATAGATCTCTTAGAGTTAACAGAATACAGCATATGGTTGAGAATCAGATTAGGCACATCTATGGCCACATCAGACATAAGTAAATGAATTAATTCCAGAGATGGATCAGTGTTAGCATGAAATATTGTGATATTTTAGGCACGTTTTCTAAGTGTATTTCATCTATTTTGATAGTCATTGATTAAGCATTGATGCAATTGTGAGCTAGTTTGTCTATATTGCCGATATAGCGATCTACACAAGCTTTATGTTGATTGTAGGCAATTAAGAGCTATTTCCAATCGGATTGAGCGAGAATGGAGTTTGATTGAGTATGTCCAAGGATTGAGGACATCTCTAGGAGCTAAGGATGGTGCTAACTTGAAGAATAGCACCAGGAAAGGAAGAATTACGGTTTAGCACTAAACCACGCTCTAAAACACGGCCGTACTACATTCCACGTTCAAGTCCACGGCTGTGGAACCTTGGCAAGGGAAGCGTGGTTCATTCCAGTAACTTCTACGGCCGTGGAGGGTTGTGTCAAACCGTGACCAACTTCCACGCTCTAAATTACGGGCGTGGAACCCTTCCACGACCGTGATCTTGACGATCTTTTACGCAATATTTTAAGCCACGATCTTCTACGCCATTGGGCCGGGCCAATATTTTATCTTACACTATAAAAGGACGGATGAAGAGAGATTCCGTCACCTCTGCTTAGACGCACTTTCGCTTATGCTTGGACTTGCCCTAATTTCACATCTTGCGGAGATTGTGATTGAGAGATTGGCGCTTTACCATTGAGATTTCCGGATTGACGGAAGAGTTGAAGATTTGGAAGATTGTTCGCAAGAAGGTTACGCTTTATCTTTAGGTTTGATTTAGAAGACGGATTGACATCCCGTTCTTCCTTCTTATCTAAGATTCGTGATTGTCTGTGTTATTCCGAATCTATTGACGTTATTGTTCTTGATTTGTGGATTTGAGATTGACTTGAAAGTTATTGAGGGTTTTCGGAAGTTTTCATCTTTCATTCTTTTAAATCTTGAATTTGATATCAATATGACTATTGTTGGCTAAAACGCTTTAACAATTCTAAGGTGAAGGGTTGATAGTTGTGGCTTAGATGATGATAGATCGATCGTAAACGGATTGGACCCTGAGAGTTAGAAAGAATCGCCGACGAACCTAATCCACGGTCTGTTCTTGAGCTTCCACGGCCGTGGAACTCAAGAACTACCCGTAATTTTGTGTCAGTTTACGAACTTGCTTTTACTTTAATCCAAAGTTAAAGATTTGCTTTAACTTAGTCTTGGCTTGCCCTTTTCTAGGTGGTAGTGAAGCCTCAACAACCTCTACCTCGATTCTGAGTGTCACAACCTTAATCGGTTTAGTTAGTCTTGATCCTTGGATTACAAGTTTGGGTATTTGACATTTATGCTTACCTTTAGAACCTTTCTATATTGAAGCCTCAACAACCTTTATAGAGAGTATCTTCTAGGTGAGTCATATAAGGTTTTTGGAACTTCACCGTACGATTACCTTACATTCGTATACCTTTGCATACCTTAACTCTGTCCTTATATCTTTAGTATATCTGGAATCGATTTCCACAGCTGGATTCCTGGATCTTTAGGATTGTTGTTTTCCCAATATTTACAAAAGCTCATACATTTACTCGCTTGACAATTTATAACTGGATTTAACCCCCCAAATCCCTGTGTTCGATACTCAGGAATTCTTGCTCAACTATATCGATCCGTACACTGCGGGTTCGCTTGCTTGATTCTAGTTTTATAAATTTAAAGCTTATTTGCACGCACGCTAAGTGGCGAACAAGTTTTTGGCGCCGTTGCCGGGGATTTGGTCTAGGCCGAATTCGGTTATCGGTTGTCAAGCTTGGGAGCTTCTCCCTTGTTATTTGATATCTTTTCAAGTGCATGCGCAGGTCTAGGAACACCGAGGACCTATTACCTCTTGATCAAGAGCTTGAGAGGAATTTGAGGAGAAAGCGTAAGGAAAAGAAAATGGTTGAAGAAAACGAACGTGATCTTCAATCGGAGTTAGCGGAGAAAGAAGCTCAACTCCAATGGAGTGAGAAGACACGTAGGGAAGAAATGGATCGTCATCAAATGAAAGTTGACGATCTAACGGACATGATGTTCCAAATGAGGTTGGAGATAAACAACCTTAAGGAGAAAAAGAAAAGGAGGAGACCGGAAAGATCGGTTAGAGCCAACTCATCCAATGAGGATAGCGACTCCTCCATGCCACCGTTAGAGGAAATTGATTCCACGATCAATGTGAATCCATTCTACCCACGGCCAGCTGCAAATCGCCGTGTTCCACCTAGGAATGCGAATGCAAGGGTCGAACGTGTGGAAGAAGAGCCAAGAACTCTTGGCCAAAGGATGGATCCAACGTAGCAACCACGCCGTCTAGGTGTGAACTTTGATGTTGATGATGTACAAAGGTTTAGCTTCAACCCTCAAGTTATTACCATTGTTCGCCAAAATCAATATGGTGGAACAAGTGCTGAATCTCCACACCAACATCTACAAAACTTTGAGATTATGATGGAGACAATGAAGCCTAAGAACACAACTACCAACAGCTACAAACTCAAGCCTTTCTTCTTCTCCTTGAAGGGGAAAGCATTATCTTGGTATCAAGCTCTTCCAAGTGGAAAGCTTGATACCTAGGAGGATCTTTCCGCGGAGTTCCTCACTAAGTTCTTTCCGCCATCCAAAACGGCGGAGCTAAGAGGTAATATTAACGCATTTTCCATGAGATCTAACGAAAGTTTTTTTCAATCTTGGGAAAGGTTTCCGGATTTGCTATTGGATTGCCCTCATCATGGCATATCCAAGCTTGCATTGTTGGAGATATACTATAAGGGGCTGGATGTGGAGACACAATTCAAGCTCCAATCCCTCTCATGTGGTACATTCATGGACATGAGGGAAGATGACGCTTGGGACTTCATTGAGAAGCAAGCAAGGGTCATAGAGAAGTATTCTCACCGGAAAGTGGAGGGAAATCGTGTGGAGCAAGGAGCAAAGCTCACACATGAAGCTCAAAATCAAATTTTCTCCCTCAACAATGAGATTAAAGAGTTGAAGGAAGCTATCAAGACCAACTTTCCAAAGCAACAAGGAAAAGATGTTGGCTACTTTGGCAACAACAACAACGGTGGTGAGAATACAAACCGCAACAACAACAATAACCGGAACAACAACCGGAATAATTGGAACGGCAACAACAACAACCGGAACAATAATTGGAACAACAATAGGGGTTCAAACAACAACAATTGGCGCTCCAATCAACAAAACTCCAGTAACTCTTATCCTTCCAATTCTAATTCACTAACTCCACCTTCCTCTTCCTCTACTCCTTTGAAAAGGCAGGGGCAAACATCTAATGGAGGAAGCACTTCGGGGAAGGAGAAGCCTGATCCCATGTTGGAGACAATTTTGGGAAAGCTTCAAGGGTTAGAGACTCACATCATCAAAGTTGATGATCACATAACTAAGGTTGATAAAGCCCAAAAGGTTTTAGAAAACCAAATGTTTACTCTTGCGGAGGAAGTCCCTAGGAATCAAGGGAAACTTCCAGGAAAAACGGAGGATAACCCAAAGGGAAGGGTGATGGCAATTACAACTAGGAGCGGAGTGACAACCACTGATCCGCAGCCTAAGTTTGTAGAAGTCCCCGTTGAGAAAGAGAAAGAGAAGGGGAAGGAGAAGGGATGTCTACGTTCCTCCTCCGGCTTACAAACCTCCCCTACCATTCCCTCAATCTAGAGCGAGAGCGCGTCTAGACAAACAATTTGGTAAGTTTATAGAACTCATGAGCAAGATACATATTAATATACCTTTCATTGATGCTATTGTAGGTATGCCGGCTTATGGCAAGTTCTTAAAGGAGATCCTCTCTAACAAGAGAAAGTTAGAGAATTTTGGAGAGGTTAAGATGAGTTCGGATTCTTCGGATCTCATCAAGACCATGAAGGAGAAAATGCCCCCCAAGCTAAAGGATCCGGGGTCATATATTTTGCATTCCCATAGGAGTGGGAGATGTCACATATGATGCATTATGTGACTTGGGAGCAAGTGTGAGCATCATACCACTTGCATTATGTAGGAAGATCGGTTTAGGCGACCCTAAACCGGTGAAGATGACGTTGTACATGGCAGATCGATCCATCACTCGTCCCGTCGGTATTGTAGAAGACGTCCCAGTCAAGCTAGGGGAAGAAGAGGAGTGCAATGCGGCAATTGAAGCCTTAGAAGCACAAGAAGAAGTATGTGAAGAGGAGTTTGAGAAACTCAACGACGAAGCAGAAAACGTGAGAATCCACGGCCATACACTATATTCCACGGCCGTGGATTTCACCAACAAAAGTGTGGCTCACTCCAGAGGGTTACACGGTCGTGGAGGAAACAGAGCACCCGTAACCACATTCCACGCCCAAAATCACGGCAGTGGAGAAGCCAGAGAAACCGTAATTTTGGCCGTGGACGAAGGCAATTGTGCCACTTCTTCAACTTGTTTTGATTCTTCTCCCACACCTTCTACACCCTTAGACACTTCTAAGGAGGCATCGGAGACTCCTCAAGAGTCATTGGAGACTCCGACCGCAATGGAATTGAAACAACTTCCTACACATCTAAGGTACGCTTTTCTAGGACCTAACTCTACTTATCCGGTAATTGTTAGTTCCGATTTAACCATAGATGAACATAGTAAGCTTATGGTTGTCCTTAGGAAACACAGGAAAGCTTTAGGTTATACTATAGAAGACTTAGTAGGAATTAAACCTTCCCTATGCATGCATAAAATATTAATGGAAGAGGACTTTAGGACTTCAAGACAACCTCAAAGGCGGTTGAATCCGACCATGAAGGAGGTTGTCAAGAAGGAAATTCTTAAACTTTTTGATGCAGGTATCATCTATCCTATCTCCGATAGTAAGTGGGTGAGTCCGGTTCAAGTAGTTCCGAAGAAGGGAGGAATGACGGTCATCACCAACAAGAATAACAAACTCATTCCTACCCGAACCGTAACGGGATGGCGGATGTGCACAGACTACCGCAAGCTAAACAACGTGACGAGGAAGGATCACTTCCCACTACCCTTCATCGATCAAATGCTTGAAAGGTTAGCAGAACATTCGCACTTTTGCTATCTTAACGGTTATAGTGGTTTCTTTCAGATTCCGATACACCTGGATGATCAGGAGAAGACCACATTCACGTGCCCACGGGGTACGTTCGCCTATAGGAGGATGCCGTTCAGGCTTTGCAACGCCCCAACCACCTTTCAAAGGTGCATGATGGCCATCTTCTCCGAATATATAGAGGAAATCATGGAGGTCTTTATGGATGACTTCTCCGTATACGGTTCCTCTTTTGACAATTGCCTTTCTAACCTTGCTCTTGTATTACAAAGGTGTGAAGACACTAACCTAGTTCTTAATTCGGAGAAGTGTCAATTTATGGTAAAGGAAGGGATTGTATTAGGACACTTAATCTCTAGTAAAGGGATTGAAGTAGATAGAGCTAAAAAAGAGACTATAGAAAAGGTTCCTCCCCCAACTTCGGTGAAAGGGATAAGAAGTTTTCTAGGACATGCTGGATTCTATAGACGCTTCATAAAAGACTTCTCTAAAATATCAAAACCGCTCACTAATCTATTGATGAAGGATGCAGTTTTTGAGTTTTCGCAGGAATGCTTGGATGCGTTTAACATGATCCGGGAAGCTCTAATTTCAGCACCTATTATCCAACCTCCGGATTGGAACCTTCCCTTTGAGGTTATGTGCGATGCTAGTGACGTAGCTATAGGAGCTGTTCTGGGACAAAGAAAGGAGGGACGAACCCATGCCATATACTACGCTAGCAAGACGCTAGATGAAGTGCAGCTCAACTACGCCACTATAGAAAAAGAATTTTTAGCCATTGTTTATGCTATTGACAAATTTCGCTCTTATCTTGTAGGTGCAAAGGTGATTGTGTACACGGATCATGCTGCGATCCGGTATCTCCTTGCAAAGAAGGATGCGAAACCAAGGCTAATTGGATGGATTCTTCTCCTACAAGAATTCGATCTAGAGATCCGCGACAAGAAGGGTTCGGAAAATTCTGTTGCGGATCATTTGAGTCGTCTAACACATCTAGAGGACGAACATTTACCTATAGATGACTCCTTCCCGGACGAACACTTACACATTATAGAGGAGTGCATCGATGTGATCTCCAAAGGTAACGAACCATGGTTTGCTGATTTTGTTAACTATTTGGTTTGTCAGGAGATACCGCCCGGATTATCCTACGCACAAAGAAAGAAGTTCTTTAAGGATGTTCGGGAATACTTTTGGAATGAACCTCTCCTCTTTAAGAGAGGTCCGGATGGCATCATTCGGCGATGTGTGCCGGAAGATGAGATGCAAAGTGTCATCCGCCATTGTCATTCACTACCATGTGGAGGACACGCTAGTTCAAACAAGACTAGCGCTAAGTTATTGCAATCTGGATTCTTTTGGCCTACTTTATTTAGAGATGTGCAAACCTTTGTTTCCTGCTGCGATGCTTGTCAAAGAACAGGAAATATCTCTAGGAGGAATGAGATGCCTCTCAATAACATCCAAGAGGTGGAGATTTTCGACGTTTGGGGAGTTGACTTTATGGGACCGTTCCCATCATCTTGTGGAAACCAATACATACTCTTGGCGGTGGATTACGTTTCTAGATGAGTGGAAGAAATTGCCTCTCCCACCAATGATGCCATGGTGGTGGTTAAGTTCTTAAACAAGACCATTTTCCCACGATTTGGGACACCAAGGACTATCATTAGTGATTGAGGTTCTCACTTCATTGCCCGGCGCTTTGAAGCTCTTCTAGCTAAGTATGGGGTTACTCACAAGATCGCCACCCCTTATCATCCACAAACTAGTGGACAAGTTGAGATCTCAAACCGGGAGATCAAAGAAATCCTAGAGAAGACGGTTTCAAGGACTAGGAAGGATTGGTCCTTGAAGCTTGATGATGCATTGTGGGCGTACCGGACTGCGTACAAGACTCCCATAGGAACCACACCATACAACCTTGTGTATGGGAAGTCTTGTCACTTACCGGTAGAGTTAGAGCACAAGGCGTTTTGGGCCATTAAGTGGTTGAATTTCAGCATGAAGGAAGCGGGAGAGAAGCGTTTCTTGGACCTTAATGAGCTTGAAGAACTCCGCTTGAACGCTTATGAAAACGCTAAGATTTACAAGGAGAGAGCAAAGCGTTGGCATGATAAGCATATCATTCCAAAGGACTTCAAAGAAGGAGATCAAGTTCTCCTCTTCAATTCAAGGCTTCGTCTCTTTCCAAGTAAGCTTAAATCTCGTTGGACCGGACCTTTTCTAATCAAACGTATTTTCCCCCATGGTGCAGTTGAAGTATGGGGTGAAGCGGGCGGAAGCTTTAAGGTGAACGGTCAACGACTCAAGAAGTATACGCCGGAACTCCAAGCTGAAGAGTTCGCGCCCACCGCACTCGAATAAGTGCGAATTTGGTCTAGCTACGGACCTTAAACAAAGCGCTTCTTGGGAGGCAACCCAAGGTATTGCATTTACGTTTTTGTTTTTGATTCATAGATTAGCTTAGTTTAGACGTTTTTGCTTTGTTTTGCCTTTGATTCCTTCCGGTATGTTCGTGTTTTTGGATGTAGGAACAGTGGAAAAGAAAAGGGGAAGAGTAATTTTGAAGAAAAGTGACGAAACTTGGACTTTGGAGCATTACAGAGAGTTCCACGGCCTAAACCACGGCCGTGACAGCTACAGTGACCGTAATTTCCAAAAGCCTTTGAAAAATCACCAAAACCACGGTTCCATACATTTCCACGGCCGTGGAACACCCCGACAGACCGTGATTTTCACAAATTTTGCCGGCCACTATATAAACCACGTTCTTCACAAAAACACAAACATCACAACCCAAATTACGCCCACAATCGCCGATTCCACGCCCTTCACCTGAATTCTCCGTTCGTTAATCGTTTTTAACGATTCTTTGATCCAAACTGAAGCAAATCCAACCACCAACGAGATCCAAGCAACGATTCGAGCGGCAAATCACCAAAGAAAGCAGAATTTGGATTTGAAAATCCGAAAACCTAGGTTTTTTCACTCTTCTCTATCTTTGTTGATTCGGATCTACATTTGCTAGAATTTTTAGGAATAACTGATTGGAATTGGAAGAGAATTAGTATAGGACTGCTGTTGTGGAATTTGGTGATTGATTGTTGAGATTTGCGAAATTTTGAGAGAAACCATGGTTCCTGGACGTTCCACGGCCGTGGAATTTGAAGAACAAACCGTGGTTTTCAACAGAAAATGGATTTTGTGAGGAGAGTGTCCGGGAGAAATAAGGACAAGAACAAAGAGAAGGATAAGAATAAAAAGAGGAAGGGCAACCCCTCTTCCTCTTCCTCCTCTAGAGCACCACCACCTTCATCCCCTTCACCTCCATCATCACCTTCATCACCATCACCTCCTAGCCCTAGGATCCCTACCATCCACGAGGATCATCTCGACGCCTTAGAGAGGATCCATAAGAGAGTTGTTATAGGACCTAGGTACCTACTGTTGGAGGATTTAGCTCCTCTACATGTGATAGATGACATCACTTGGCTCTTGGATAGAGCCGGATTAGTTGTCTTCTCGGCTATCCGAGAAGACGTTTACGAGGAGATTACTAGAGAGGTTGTGACATCTTTTGAGCACAGCCATGTTGATAGGACAGTTTCTTTCCGTCTGATGGAATGAAACTATGATTTCTCTATCCGGGAGTTTGGAGCCTTCTTTGGGTTCCATGAGACCTTCAATGGTCGTTTCCCCAGCGGCGCTTACGCCAAGGATTTCTGGGAGGAGGTAGCCATGATCTATGCCAGCGAGGACCGCTGGCAACTAGCTGATACCAAGGCTAAGTTGATGTATCACTTAGCCTTGAAGATTGCTCACCGGGTGCTTTCTGAGTGTCTCTTCCCTAGGACGGAGACACCTCAGAAGATCAAGACGGATGAGCTCTTTCTTCTGTATTCCATGCTATATGGACGACCTGCTGACTGCGCCACCCTCTTAGTTGCTACCATGAGCAAGCTAAAGAAAAAGAGGGCTGGCAACAATTGATATGGTGGGATAGTCACCCACCTTGCTAGGATATTAGGGGTAGATTTCTCCGCCTGCACACGCATTCCCACTGTACCCCTAGAACTTCAGGCCTTCATGACTAGAGGCCTCATCTTTCCCACCCATAGAGGTCCACCTTACGCAGCTATGCCATGGGAGAGCAAGACGGGGAGAGGTATTGAGTGGCTCCCAGAGTATTCCATTATGGCTGGACGCCATAACTAGAAGGAGACGTTCGCTGCTATGCATGCGAACAGGATTGCAGTCCCTCCATATGTCCCACCACCACCTGTAGTTGAGGAGGAGGAGATGAGATACCAGTATGAGGGAGGTGGGGGAGCTGAGCAGGATTTTGGAACATTTCCGGATCAGCCGGACATAACTCCTGACATGCCTAGACGTTCTCCACGTCCCGCCAGAGCTTCAGGATCATCTTCTCACCGCGCCAGCGTGAGCGAGAGGCCCGCTTGGATGGAGACTCCTCTTGCATGGTACGGAGCTCCACCACCATGGTCTACACAGGCACCACCAGCACCAGCACCGTCAGATGCACCGGGATGGTACAGCCAACCGTCTGGTTGGTATGAGCAGCTGCCGGGGTGGGCCACCGATCTTTCTGATAGGGTGGGAGCTTTGGAGATTCGAGCCGACACTAGAGATGCACGTATGGACGACCTCGACCATATGATGAGGGATGTTTACCGCCAGTAGTTCGGGCGGTACTACGATCCTAGCTTCTCTCCATTTCCACCTCCACCGCAGTGATGACGATGATGACCGACAGCTTTAGCCGCTCCACCGCCATTTTGTGAGTTCTTTTTCTTTCTTTTTTTTCTTGTTTTTTTTTTTTAAACATTAGGGACAATGTTTGTTCCAAGTATGGGGTGGGGTGTGACTAATCGTCTGTAATAACTCTTACTCACTTTGATTGCTTCTATTGAGACTATCTTGCATGTTTCATTATATTGTTACACGTTTCATTATTGCATTGCATGAAAAAGAGTTTGAAAAACCCATAAAAATTGAAAAATTTTGAAAATTTTGTGCTTCTAGGAATTGAGATGATTTCTATGATAATCACCACTTGTGAATTGAGTTTTGATGACAATTGCATGCTTAAACGAATAGTGAATTGAAAAGAAATTGAATGAGTTGATTATACCTCTTTTGCAAGTTTCATAATGTGATGAATGTTACTTAAATCATGTTGAGAAATTAAGGTTGAAATCACACTATAAGTTCTTATACTTCTTGTTGAGATGATTAAGGCAATTCGATTTTCTTTCTTCTTTCTTTGATCATTTAGCCCCTCATTGAAATTATGACCTCCTTACCTATCCGGGAATTTGGAGGAGTTGATTGATATTGGCATGTTTGATGTGGGAGGGCCTTGAGAGCAATTATTTGCAATCAAAAGAATAGAAAGAAATTATAGGTTTGGGGAAGTCAATTATGATGATGAGTAACTCGGCACCATTCACATAGCCGGGTGTTTGTGTCTTGCCAAAGTCGGTTTGAGCGATATTCCTAGCGGATTATGGTATGTGCGCTAAGGGTTTGATGCATCTCATAAAAATTGAGAAACGCCAATCTCCTAGGCTTCGGTTTTTGTGCACCTCTATCCATAACTCCAAAAGTAAAGTCGAAAAATGAAAAGAAGAGAGCGAAGCTCTAAGTTGAAAGTGCTGCGGAAACTGCAAGAGAAGAAGAAAAGAGTAGTTATCCACTTTCCCGGATTCATGCACCACATTCCTTAAAGCTTTCCCTCCCTTTCCACATTCTAGACCTTGTTTGAAAGTCCTTAAGATCAAAAGAATGTTATATGACTTGGTGATGTAAATTGAAGTTTCTTATGATTGATTTTGATAATGTTTGAAGGTTATGATGTTTACATGGAAGTTTGATTAATTCATGAGCTTTCTTTACTCTTTACTCTTTGATTAAGTGTATGAAAGTCTTATAAACGAATGAAGCAAGATTTGAGAATGATCTATTGATTAGAAGGCACATTCATCCAATAGAAGTTTTGCTTTGAGAAGGTACACATATTTCATCCTAACTTGTGCTTTAAAAGCTTTTTGAAAGACCTTGCTTGAGGACAAGCAAGTGGCAAGTATGGGGTTATTTGTTAGCATGAAATATTGTAATATTTTAGGCACGTTTTCTAAGTGTATTTCATCCATTTTGATAGTCATTGATTAAGCATTGATGCAATTGTGAGCTAGTTTGTCTATATTGCCGATATAGAGATCTACACAAGCTTTATGTTGATTGTAGGCAGTTAAGAGCTATTTCCAATCGGATTGAGCGAGAATGGAGTTTGATTCAGTATGTCCAAGGATTGAGGACATCTCTAGGAGCTAAGGATGGTGCTAACTTGAAGAATATCACGAGGAAATGAAGAATTACGGTTTAGCCCTAAACCACGCTCTAAAATACGGCCGTACTACATTCCACGTTCAAGTCCACGGCCGTGGAACCTTGGCAAGGGAAGCGTGGTTCATTCCAGTAACTTCTACGGCCGTGGAGGGTTGTGTCAAACCGTGACCAACATCCACGCTCTAAATTACGGGTGTGGAACCCTTCCACGACTGTGATCTTGACGATCTTTTACGCAATATTTTAAGGCACGATCTTCTACGCAATTGGGCCGGGCCAATATTTTATCTTACACTATAAAAGGACGGATGAAGAGAGATTCCGTCACCTCTGCTTAGACGCACTTTCGCTTACGCTTGGACTTGCCCTAATTTCACATCTTGCGGAGATTGTGATTGAGAGATTGGCGCTTTACCATTGAGATTTCCGGATTGACAGAAGAGTTGAAGATTTGGAAGATTGTTCGCAAGAAGGTTACACTTTATCTTTAGGTTTGATTTAGAAGACGGATTGACATCCCGTTCTTCCTTCTTATCTAAGAAGGAAGAACGGGATGTTTAGAAAATCTTCTAGAAAAGAACGGGATGAAGATCGTAAGGTAGACGTTGCAAGTCTTCAGTCCCTACGAACACGTTGAGTCTTTTACTCCTTGATCTTCTCGTCTTTCTGTTGGATAAGAGAGAAGATATTGTTTGCCGTATTGTTGTTTAGAAAATCTTCTAAAAAAGATTCTCTATTTTTTGGTTAAGATCTTCCTTCGGTTGACAAAATCCTTGGTTAATGAGATCTTCTTGTTACAGAATCTTCAACGAAGATCTTCAATTTATTTGAATCCTTGTTCCGTGCAGCTTAGAGTCCAAGGCCCTTGATCTTGTCCTTTTGAACTTGTTCTTGAATCCAACTTCAAGGCCCTTGACATGTAGATATACAACCTGCACTGAATTCAAACCAACCAAATATCTAGAAATATAATCAAGTACATTGTTAGTATATCCAACTCCTATAGTTGTGTGAAGTCTTTCATCATCAACACCTGTAAACCATTTCAATCAAGGTGGAGTTTTCAATCTCCCCCTTGATGGAAGACAATGCATATGAAAAAAGACCCAGAAACAAGGGAGAAAAAGCAGAATGCAGTATATCGAAATGCATATGAAAATTTTAAAACTAAAAATGCAAAATGCAGTATATCGAAATGTCGGATCATATTTCTCCCCCTTTGTCTTTCAACAAGGGAGAAAAAGCAGTCAAACCAGGAAGTCTTAAAATACGATTACAGACCCAAAAACAAATGTATATTCAACCCATAGAGAAAAAAGACCAGTCAGCTTAAAATTCCTCATAAAACTTCCTCTTTCCTTTGGATGAAGTTTTCTTATAACGCCAATCATCCATTTCAGCTGTGAAACGTCTTCTCTTTTCTTCAGCTCTTCTGTGTTTAATAACTTCATACTCAACTTTGGGCAAGAACATTGGCTCTTCATGAGTTTGGTACATACATAATTGATTTATTCTGGACACGCCTTTTACAATTCATCAGCATATTCTCAACCTGCTCTTGAGTATGTTGAGCTACATCTTCAGGTATGGGTAAAATACTTCCCATTGTAGTTAGTGTAAGAGCATTCATTAAATACATCTCATTGACTTTAGCATTGATGGTAGCCAGTAACTCGATATTTGTATCCATTCTTCTTTTGGTGTCAAACTGAAAATCAGACAATTCACGATTGAGACAAGCTATTTCATTTTCACAACCCTCTAACCTGATTTCTGGAGTAGGAGAGGATTTAACTTCTTCATTTGGATTTTGAGTAACTCCTTTTCCTTTTAAAGTCCATGTTCCGGCAAGAGTTTTCTCAATCCCCCAGACGTTCTAAGCAATTCTCATCAATTTTGCTGTCAATAGACTGTCTTTCCTTTTGGATGTATCAATTCTGTAATAATCAAAGACCTTAGGCAGCAAATTGCCATAAGGCAAAGGAATAGATCTCTTAGAGTTAACAGAATGCAGCATATGGTTGAGAATCAGATTAGGCACATCTATGGCCACATTAGACATAAGTAAATGAATTAATTCCAGAGATGGATCAGTGTTAGAATGAAATATTGTGATATTTTAGGCACGTTTTCTAAGTGTATTTCATCTATTTTGATAGTCATTGATTAAGCATTGATGCAATTGTGAGCTAGTTTGTCTATATTGCCGATATAGAGATCTACACAAGCTTTATGTTGATTGTAGGCAATTAAGAGCTATTTCCAATCGGATTGAGCGAGAATGGAGTTTGATTGAGTATGTTCAAGGATTGAGGACATCTCTAGGAGCTAAGGATGGTGCTAACTTGAAGAATAGCACCAGGAAAGGAAGAATTACAGTTTAGCCCTAAACCACGCTCTAAAATACGGCCGTACTACATTCCACGTTCAAGTCCACGGCCGTGGAACCTTGGCAAGGGAAGCGTGGTTCATTCTAGTAACTTCTACGGCCGTGGAGGGTTGTGTCAAACCGTGACCAACTTCCACGCTATAAATTACGGGCGTGGAACCCTTCCACGACCGTGATCTTGACGATCTTTTACGCAATATTTTAAGCCACGATCTTCTACGCAATTGGGCCGGGCCAATATTTTATCTTACACTATAAAAGGACGGATGAAGAGAGATTCCGTCACCTCTGCTTAGACGCACTTTCGCTTACGCTTGGACTTGCCCTAATTTCACATCTTGCGGAGATTGTGATTGAGAGATTGGCGCTTTACCATTGAGATTTCCGGATTGACGGAAGAGTTGAAGATTTGGAAGATTGTTCGCAAGAAGGTTACGCTTTATCTTTAGGTTTGATTTAGAAGACGGATTGACATCCCGTTCTTCCTTCTTATCTAAGATTCGTGATTGTCTGTGTTATTCCGAATCTATTGACGTTATTGTTCTTGATTTGTGGATTTGAGATTGACTTGAAAGTTATTGAGAGTTTTCGGAAGTTTTCATCTTTCATTCTTTTAAATCTTGAATTTGATATCAATATGACTATTGTTGGCTAAAACGCTTTAACAATTCTAAGGTGAAGGGTTGATAGTTGTGGCTTAGATGATGATAGATCGATCATAAACGGATTGGACCCTGAGAGTTAGAAAGAATCGCCGACGAACCTAATCCACGGTCTGTTCTTGAGCTTCCACGGCCGTGGAACTCAAGAACTACCCGTAATTTTGTGTCAGTTTACGAACTTGCTTTTACTTTAATCCAAAGTTAAAGATTTGCTTTAACTTAGTCTTGGCTTGCCCTTTTCTAGGTGGTAGTGAAGCCTCAACAACCTCTACCTCGATTCTGAGTGTCACAACCTTAATCGGTTTAGTTAGTCTTGATCCTTGGATTACAAGTTTGGGTATTTGACATTTATGCTTACCTTTAGAACCTTTCTATATTGAAGCCTCAACAACCTTTATAGAGAGTATCTTCTAGGTGAGTCATATAAGGTTTTTGGAACTTCACCGTACGATTACCTTACATTCGTATACCTTTGCATACCTTAACTCTGTCCTTATATCTTTAGTATATCTTGAATCGATTTCCACAGCTGGATTCCTGGATCTTTAGGATTGTTGTTTTCCCAATATTTACAAAAGCTCATACATTTACTCGCTTGACAATTTATAACTGGATTTAACCCCCCAAATCCTTGTGTTCGATACTCTGGAATTCTTGCTCAACTATATCGATCCGTACACTGCGGGTTCGCTTGCTTGATTCTAGTTTTATAAATTTAAAGCTTATTTGCACGCACGCTAAGTGGCGAACAATCAGTCAACAGCTCTCTTGAGTTTGCACGAGCAACTACACATCGAACCAGTATGGTGAACACTATTTTAGCCTCTAAAGTCAGAGAAGTATGAGTGAATTGACGTGAGTTTGAATTTGGAATCAGAAAATTCTCCTTAGCAATACGAACACTCTCTGATCTTGAAGGATAGTTGAATACTACATTTGTAGGAATTCCTAAAATTTCACTGAGAATAGAAGAAGTGAGTGAAATTGGAGTACCTTTGACTGAAGATTCAAGAGTAATATACCCTTTGTCTCTTTTTGTGGTGAGATTAACATAGAATAGTCTCGTGAGCCGTGGAAAAGAAAAATCTTCAGGGTTTAAAACCTTCCAGATAATCAGTCTTTAGCTTGTCTGTGCAGGGTATCTTGAGGGTATCGAGAAAGTCAGTATCCACCAAATCACACATATAAAGCGGTCGATTGTGAAAACCATCAAGCCAAAATCCAGAAGCTTGAAAATTAATGAACCATGATGAGGGAAGACCAGTAATCTAAGATGTATCCAGATCTTCAAAAGGTTTTTCTTCTTTAGCGATTGAAGAATTCTGAACAACTTTCTTGTTGGAAGATGGAGGAGTGGATCTCTTGCTTCTGGGTGCCATGAGGAAAGTTTGAGAGAGAAATCATAGAATTTTGAAATACGGTTTCTTGTGAGAGGATAAAAAGATGAGAAATTAGGTCCTTTTTATCAAGGACATGACAAAATCTTTGAGAAAATCAGGCTTTTAAAATCAAAACTGTGTCAAATAAAAGGTTTAAAAAATATTTTAAGAATTAAAATATCTAAAAGTTATTAACTCTTAAAAGATCCGTAAAGTCAATTTACCTTTTAACTATGTTTCAAGGCCCCTTGAATTTGATTTCAAGGCCCTTGAAATCATCAATTGGGCTGCATGCGTAGGATGATAAAATCTTGTTTACTCCCCCTACGTTAATGCTTCCTTGTTCAACATACCAAGCTCCAATCTAATAAAATTAAATTGTTCCTCAGGAAGAGGCTTGGTAAAGATATCTGCAAGCTGCAAGTTAGTTGAGATAAAAGAAATCAAAACATCACCTTTCTCAACATGATCACGTATGAAGTGATGCCTTACATCAATATGCTTAGTCCTTGAATGTTGCACATGATTTTGGGTTATAGAAATAGCACTAGTATTATCACATCTTATAGGAATACCTCTCAAGTCAAAGCCAAGGTCACAAAGTTGTTGAGCAATCCAAAGAATTTGAGCACAACAAGCTCCTGCAGCTATGTATTCAGCTTCAGCTGTGGATAGGGCAACATAATTTTGCTTCTTGGAGTGCCAACTGATTAGGGATGACCCTAAGAATTGACAACATCCAAAGGTACTTTTTCTATCAACCTTATAACCTACAAAGTCTGCATCTGAATAGGCAACAAGATGAAACGAGCTTTGATGTGGGTACCATAACCCTAGATCCTTAGTGCCATTGAGATACCGAAAATTTCTTTTCACAACTATCAAGTGTGACTCTTTAGGATCAACTTGAAATCTTGCACACATGCACACGCTAAACATAATGTCAGGACGACTAGCAGTTAGATAGAACAAAATGAACTGATCATACCTCGATACTCCTTTTGTACTACACTTTTGCCATTCTTGTCATGATCTAGTGAAAGTGTTGAACTCATAGGAGTCTTTGCAACCTTAGATTGATCCATGTTGTACTTTTTAAGTAAGTCTTTAGTATACTTGCTTTGATTGAGGAAAATTCCTTTCTTTGCTTGTGTAACTTGAAGTCCAAAAAAGAAATTTAACTCTCCCATTAAGCTCATCTCAAATTCCCTGCACGTAATATCTGAAAATTCCTTACAAAGGGAATCATTAGTAGCACCGAATAATATATCATCAACATAGATTTGTACTACTAAAATGTCGTTGCCTCTAGTTTTGATAAACAATGTTTTATCAATCAAACCTCTTTTGAAATTATTGTCAAGAAGATATATAGACAATCTTTCATACCAAGCTCGATGAGCTTGTTTAAGACCGTAAAGAGCTTTGTCCAATTTAAAAACATGATCCGGAAATTCATCATTTTCAAAACCAAGAGGTTGAGCAACATAGACTTCTTCTTCTAAGAAGCCGTTCAGAAAAGCACATTTTACATCCATTTGAAAAAGTTTTATGCTCATGAAAGATGCAAATGCAAGTAGCATACGTATGGCTTCTAACCTGGCAACAGGAGCAAAAGTCTCCTCATAATCAATACCTTCTTCTTGGTTATAGCCTTGTGCTACAAGTCGTGCTTTATTTCGTATGACTTTGCCACTTTTATCCAATTTGTTTCGAAAGACCCATTTCGTCCCAATAATTGATTGATGCTTTGGTCTTGAAGTAAGAGTTCATACCTTCTTCCTCTCAAATTCATTTAATTCATTTTGCATGGCAATGATCTAGTCTGGTTCTTGAAGAGCTTGAATGTAGTTCTTTGGCTTAACAAGTGATACAAAAGCTGAGAAAGCACAAAAGATTATTTACTTTAGATCTAGTTTGAACTCCAGCATTTGAATCTGATATCACATTCTCTTGTGGATGATACGAGGAGTGTTGAAATTTTCTTCTTTTGACAGATGATGTAGATCCAGAAGGTTGAGTTGTATATATCTTACTCGATTCAGGTACCGTTTGTGTATTACCTGTTGTTCCAATCTCAAGGCCTTGAAGTTGGGTTTCAAGCCCTTGAAGTGGAGTTCTGTTGTCACAGTTTCCAGTTTCAAGGTCTTGAAGGTATGTTTCAAGGTCTTGAGGATTTTCTTTGGTATCTTGAATCTTTTCTTGCATATTCTTGTCTTGACCTTTAAGATCTTCCTCTTCATCCGAAATGTGATCTTCTCTTTGATTCAGATTTAAATCTGCAAAATACTCACTCAAAGTACCATCATTGCTTTCATCAAAAATAATATGAATGCTTTCCTCAACAACTTTGGTACGATTGTTATATACTCAATAAGCTTTTCTATTTGAAGCATATCCAATGATAATAGCTTCATCACTATGTGCATCAAATTTCCCGAGATTGTCCTTTCCATTGTTGTGAACAAAACAAGTACATCCAAAAGGTTTGAAGTATGAAATATTTGGTTTTCTTCCTTTAAAGAGTTCGTAAGGAGTCTTTTTCAAAATAGGGCGAATTAAACATCTATTTAAAATATAATATGCAGTGTTCACTGCTTGAGCCCAAAAACTTTTTGGCAAATCATTTTCTAAAAGTATTGTCCTAGACATATCCTCAAGAGTGCGGTTCTTGCGTTCCACAACTCCATTTTGTTGAGGAGTTCTAGGAGCTGAAAAGTTATGAGAAATACCATATTTTTCACAAAACAAATCGAACTTTAGTTGATCAAATTTTCTACCATGATCACTTCTTATACAAATAATTGGTAGGTTATTTCAAACTTTGTAACTCCTTACACAATTTTGAAAACTCAAATAAAGCTTCAGATTTTTCTCGTAAAAAAGATACCCATATAAAACGAGAGAAATCATCTACTATAACAAGGATGAATTGTTTTCCTTCGGGAGATTTGACACGCATAGGTCCACAAAGATCCATAAGTAAAAGTTCAATAGGTCGAGAAGAACTTAAATCTTTCTTAGGTTTGAATGAACCTCTTGTTTGTTTACCTTGTGTACATGCCTTACATAGGTCATTAACCTTGAAGTTTAGGTTTGGCAAACCACGTACCAAATCTTTTGTAAGTAGCTTCTGCATGGTGTGCATGCTTACGTGGCCAAGTCTTCTATGCCGAAGTCTTGGATCATCAGTCAAGGCCTTTAGACATTTTAGCTTAGTTCCTACAACTTGGTTAGTACTTAAGGAATAAACATTATTACACCTTGGAGCAGTAAGCAACACCTCTCCTGTCTTTATGTCTTGAACTTCACATTTTTCTGAATCAAACATAACTTTATTGCCTTTATCACAAATTTGAGAAATACTTAGCAGATTATATTTTAAGCCATCAACTAAATAAACATCGTTAATAAAGTTGGATGAATTATAGCAAATTTTACCAATGCCAATTATGTCACACTTTCCTTTATCACCAAGAGTAATAGTTCCAGATGATTGCTTCTTTAAATCTGAGAATAAAGAACTCTTTCCACTCATGTGTCTTGAGCAACCACTATCTAATATCCATTTGTGCTCCTTTACCTTGGTGATATCCTGCAAAACAGCAAACATCAACCTTTCCGGGTCGATCAAATGGCATATTTTGGTTCATACTTAGGTTCGATCATGTTCGGTGGTCTAGTACCTTTAGGAACCAAGATTTGTTTGACCTATTTCCTTAAACATAAAGGATAGGTGTTTCTGATGATATAAGGATCATTTATTCTATAAGGACATGTGGATTTAACATGACCCTTTTTACAACAATAGAAGCAGGTAGGCATATGAATGCTTCCTTTGGCCATAACAAAAGTGGTGGTAGGTTTTCTAGGAAAGCTCCTATGATACCCTAAACCATTTTTGTTAAGGGAAGATTGTTGTTCACCCATCATTCTTTCCAGATTAGCTTTTGAACGAGTAAACTTAATGAGTGATGCCTTCTGGTCTTGACACATTAAAGTCAGATCAACTTTCTCTTTCTCTAGATCGATATAGTTTCGATGTAGGGAAGAGAGGTTGTCCTTGAGAATTAGGTTTTCTGATTCCAAGGCCTTGATATTGTCATCAAGTTCTTCTTTTTCTGTGTTAAGATTTTCAATCTCCAAACACATTTTACTCAATTGTTTATCTTGTTCATGAAGCTTTTCTTTGAAAGAATTTATCCTTATTCTATGTTCCTTATCACTTAAGATAATATTCTTAAGGAATTGTTTAAGGTCAATCTCAGGTTGAGACAAAATTGTACTTACCATATTGTCGATGTACAGATTTGAGTCATCTTCATGATCGGCCATAAGACACAAGTTTGCTTGTTCTTTTTCATCTTCTGATTCATTTGTTGATTCTGAATCACTCCATGAAGCAATCATAGATTTCTTCTTTCGATCATTCTTCTTGAAGTTGGTCCTCTTCTTTTGTGGGCAATCCTTCACCAAATGATGTGTTTCACCACATTCAAAACAAGTCAATACTTTCGTTTTCTTATTAGAGTTAGGAAACTTACCTCGGGGTTTTGAAGCTCGTGGAAATTCTCGGTTTGTAGATTGTTTCTTTATCTTGAGAATTCTTGCTAGACCTTTAGAGATCATGGCGAGAGCATCTTCTTCATTATCATCATCACAATTTTCTTCATCAGAAGGTAACTCATCTCTTTTGGATTTTAATGCCAAATTCTTGGAGTTGGATGGGAGTTCTCCATCTTCTTCACCAAAAATCATTTCATGTGTGATGAGTTTTCCAAGTAGATCATCAAGAGGAAGAGTAGTGAGATTTTGAGCTTCTTCAATAGCAGTCATCTTTGATCCCCACTTGGCTTTAGGTAAGCTTCTTAGAACCATTCTCACTTTTTCTTCATTTGTGAAGGTCTTTCCAAGTGAGTCTAGATTGTTCACGATCTCAGTGAATCTAGTGAACATTTCTTTGACTGGTTCATTTGGATTCATCTTGAACAGCTCGTATTGTCTTAGAAAGATGCTAATCTTTGTTTCCTTGACTTGACTTGTTCCTTCGTAAGTGACAACAAGCTTATCCCATATTACTTTTGAACTTTTGCATGATGAGATGCGGTTGAATTCATTAGCATCTAATCCACAGTAAAGTAGATTCATTGCCTTGTAATTCTTTGACACACTATCCAGGTCAGCCTGTGTGAAGTTTGATTCCTGCTTCGGGACTTGGAAGCCTTCAACCGTTGTCATTGGAACTTTTGGTCCATTTTGAATAATGCTCCAAAGCTCCATATACCGGTCAATCATGAACATACGCATAAGTGATCTCCAATGAGCGAAGTTGTTGCCACAAAAAAGTGGTGGTCGAGATGAGGATCTTCCTTCAGCAAATCCACCATCACCTACATAATTCATGATTAGTCTCACTGATGGTTAAATCAATAAACGTGAGTCTAGCTCTGATACCAATTGAAGAACCGGTAGGTGATATGAATAAGATAAATAATACTCTAGAAGGGGGGTTGAATAGAGTATGGGAACTTTTCGCAAACCAAATCTCAAGGCCTTGAAACTCCTTTCAAGGGCCTTGATGTCAATTATGTGCTACTAGTGAAACTTTGATTTCAAGGGCTTTGAAACTCTATTTCAAGGGCCTTGACTTCTTGCTCCTGCAAAACAAAGTTAGTCATAGTAAAGTATATATGGTGCGGAATTGAAAAGATTGACACGAGGATATGTTTATGAAGTTCGGCTCTAAATAGCCTACTCTCCGTCTAGTGTATATCCGTAGGATCTAACTATCTATTATCAGCTTCAAAGAGTCCTAGATACAAACTAGAAGAATTCCCCTTCTTCTCTCACTTGTAGCCAAGGCTACGATCTAGCTCCAACTCTTAACCTAGCAATAATAGTCTAGTTACTTCGCAGAGTAACACACTCTAGTATAACACATTTTAGATCTTCCAATGGAGCTCTTGTGTTTTTTCTCTCTAAGGGGATAAGACTTTTACGTGAATGAGAGAAAGAAAAACTATGAATGAAGATGATTAGGTTGCTTGAGGATGCAAAGATATTTTCCGGTTTAAGCTTCTGTCTCTTCTTCTTCGACCATCATCTTCATTTATATCTTCTATGGAAGAATCTTCTAGCCGTTGTAGAGATGACCGTTTGAAGATCAATCTTCTTTTCCATGAAGATCGTAAGGTAGACGTTGCAAGTCTTCAGTCCCTACGAACACGTTGAGTCTTTTACTCCTTGATCTTCTCGTCTTTCTGTTCGATAAGAGAGAAGATATTTTTTGCCGTATTGTTGTTTAGAAAATCTTCTAGAAAAGATTCTCTATTCTTCGGTTGAGATCTTCCTTCGGTTGACAAAATCCTTGGTTAATGAGATCTTCTTGTTACAGAATCTTCAACGAAGATCTTCAATTTATTTGAATCCTTGTTCCGTGCAGCTTAGAGTCCAAGGCCCTTGATCTTGTCCTTTTGAACTTGTTCTTGAATCCAACTCAAGGCCCTTGACATGTAGATATGCAACCTGCACCAAATTCAAACCAACCAAATCCAACTACTATATTTGTGTGAAGTCTTTCATCATCAACACCTGTAAACCATTTCAATCAAGGTGGAGTTTCACGCAGAATTTGTAAAACCGTCCTCAGATGACCGGCATGCTCCTCTCTGCTACGAGAGTACACCAAGATATCGTCTATGAAGACCACCACAAACTGATCAAGGAAGTAGATAAAAATATTGTTCATCAACTCCATGAAAACCGTTGGGGCTTTCGCAAGACCAAATGGCATCACTACAAACTCGTAGTGTCCATAATGGGTCCAAAATGCCGTCCTGTGTACATCCTGCTCCATCACCCTCAACTGGTGATATCTAGAACGTAAGTCGATCCGGGAGATCACTGTCGCTCCCTGAAGCTGATCAAGCAGATCATCGATACGAGGCAATGGATACATGTTCTTGATGGTCACCTTGTTCATCTCTCTGTAGTCAATGCACAATCTCAACGATCCGTCCTTCTTCCGCACGAAGAGGACAGGTGCTCCCCATGGGGACACGCTAGGGTGAATGAAGCCATTCTCAACCAATTCTTCGAGTTGCTTCTTCAGCTCCAAAATCTAGACAGGCGCCATACGATATGGGGCCTTCGAGATTGGTCTCGTGCCAGGCTCTAACTCGATGCATAAGTCCACATTCCTTTGAGGCGTCAAACTAGACGGCTCAGCAAACATGTCTGTAAACTCACAGACCACTAGAATATCCTCCAGTGCTGGACTCCCTCCATCCTTCATGGCATAACACCGAAGGTATCACATCCATGTTCTATCAACCTCGCTGCTCGCACTACACTGATGATAGAACCCGCCTTTCCAAGGTCCCAACCGCGGAATGCCTCTATCTAACCTACCTCAGTAAAGACTATCACAGTCCTCCTACCTACATCTAATACCGCACGGTGTCTACGCATCCAATCCATAACTAAAATGACTTCATCATGCATCAATGGCATGACAAAGAAGTCGACCAGCAACACACAAGTCCCTAAATAAATGGGACAATCATGTATCTCACGGGTACTTTTGACCCTACTATCATCAGGTAACCCTATCAAAGAAGGTCTACTCTCGACTGTATCTAAGGTTAATCTATTAACACATACATCAGAAAGCAAAGAGTGCATAGCACCCATATCAAACAAAACCCCACTAGGTAAACCATTAACGAGGTTGGAACCTGTAAAAGTTAACGCCAACAACTCCACTGCATATCATCCCTCAAACTCGGGTCTATTCTCCTCAGGTATCACTGAGGTCATCCCTATAGTCTTTGCCTCTACTCTTCTACACTAGAAAGAGGAGAGCCTTGCGGGGAAGGAACACTGCCTTGCTGACAAAAGGGAGCCAAATGGCCTAGTTCACCACATGTGAAGCAAGCTATCGGTGCCAAGGAACATTTAGAGCGCAAATGGCCTGGATCACCATAGTTGAAAGACGGTCGTCCCTTCTTTGCACCCTGTGTGGAGGAAGGGCAACATATGTATACTGCTGAGATCCACGGCCATTTGCGCTCTAAATGTTCCTCTAGTCTAAGCCATCTGCAAGGTGTACACACCTAATCTTATAAGGCTATATATATGTCATATGTGGATATATATATATATATATATATATATATATATATATACATATATATAACACATACACATACATATAATCCATAATACATGCATATACATATGTATACTGCTGAGATCCACGGCAGAGGTGACGACTTCTCGTACATTCTATCCCAAAACAACAACTTTTAAAATTAAAATCCTTTAAAAACGTCAAACCCCTTTTGGGTTCTATTTATTTTATCCATCCGCCCTCATTGTAGGTAGCAAGTATTATTGTTGTCAACCTAAGACTCTGATACCAACTCTGTAACACCCCGATTCCGCGGGACTCGGGATGCCACATTGGGCTAGGATCTCACAGTGGATCTTGACCCTAGCCTGATGTTACGCTCAGGATGTGTGTGATACGCAATAGGTTTTAAATTTATAACTCGATATATTTCTCCTAACTCCTAGCGAACCCGCAGTGTACGGGACGTTTGTAGTAGGGATAGTATTCCGAGGTCGAACACAAAGACTAAGGTGAGATTGATTCGAATAGTGATTAAGTTTAGTGAAGATCTAGATTAAGAAAAGAGAAAGGAATAAAGAAATGAAAATCTAAGTGTTTTTGGTGGGTTTTTAGGTGATCAATCAAGGATCACAATTCATGCAAAATGAACAATCAACTATGCTAACAATTCAACAAAAACAAACAAGCTAAACACGAGAGATGAATCAAAGAGAGAAAAGCGGATTCTAGGGGTTGGAAGTTCCAATTATGGCATAGGACTCAAGCTATCTAATCATTCCTTGGATTAACTATGATATGTTGGGAGTGAGTGTTTCTAGATTGGGATCAATCACCGGGTAGGTCTCATGGTCCACTAGTCCGTCCCTAAGGTCTCATCACCGGGTAAGTCTCTAAGAACCTAAGGGATGGAATTCTACACAAACCGGATTGTCACCTAGGGCTCAAACCTATCCTCACCGGGTAAGTCTCGAAAGGGTTAGTCCTAAACAACTATCCTAGCACACTTAGTCCAATGGTGGCTTATGAGGCTCACCACTACCTAGGGTTTGTCATCTTTGAAATCTAAGAGTAAGAATCACCGGGTAGGTCTCTTCTAACACTTAGTTGCTAACACTAGGTCACCCTAGGGTAGATTTAACTCAACAAACACTAGGGTTTCAACATTCTAACAATCTAAAACTAAATCCATCGAACCAGGGAGAATCACGGGTTGTTCTACCAAGTCCACGGCCGTGGACTAGCAAGAACAAACCGTGGACCCTAACAGAGGTTTCGTTCAAGTGAGTGACTCATCCAAGGGAAAATCTAAGTCCATCCTATCATAGTCCTAGCCACAACCATCCTTTCCTTACCCTAGAATCGCATCTATTTAGCCTACAACATTCATCATAACAATCGAAATCATCAAACATAAAATAATGGCTTCCATTTGCAAGACAATGAAGAGAAAGAGATTCAAAAGTTAAGCAAACAAAACAAGCTGAAAGTAAGATTAGAATGACTCACAACCCTTCCAAAAGAAGATTTAAATGGTTCATACAACTCTAGAAATTGATTACGAAATTCTTCACTACTAAAGCTTATCAAGTGCTAGCAATGGTGTGTTCTTCTTCTCCTTCAATGGTAGCTCTCCTCCTTAGAGAATCTTCTTCTTGTGAGAGTGGGAGAGAATATGGAATTGGATGGTGGAAAAATGGAAGATGCTGCTCCAAGATGCCTTCTCTCACCCTTGCAGGACCACTTTTATACTACCACCATGCTAGAGAAGGCCAAGAGATCGTGGCACAGCTGTCACAACCGTTTGGCAAAAACCACGGTTGGTTCCATGGCCGTGGACCCTTCAGTGACCGTGGTTTGGTGCTTCAGCATTGTCTTGGTTCATTATGCTTTGATTTGGTGCATGGCTTGTGTTGACAAGGTTCCATGAGTCCTCCTTAGCCTCTAGCTTGCATCCTAATGAGTCCGAGGGTGTGTCATCTTGATGAACGATCCTCAAACGTATCGATTAAGCTCCTAAATCTTCCAAAATACCTACAAAGAAATGCAAAAGTCCGTGTAGACGTCTATCTCGACAAAATACGTGAATTGAGTGCAAACGTCATGAACTAGTGCTAAACCATGCATGAATGAGTGAGAAATTTACCTAAATGACTACCTAAACCTAAGTCATAAATCGTGTTAACAAAAATACCCCATACTTAAGGTTTGCTCGTCCCCGAGCAAATTCCCAACTATAGACTAAGAGATGACATGATTTATGTATGCAGAAAAATGGCAAAATCTTTTTGGGTTTGTGCTTCTAATATTGGATCACCTTCATAGTCATGTTTCATGGCAGCGGACAAGCAGTTATGTATCAAATAAATGAAGGCACGGAAAGACAATTATACTTAACTTGAAAGCATGCATGAAATGTAAAAATGAAGAAGTCAAGATGATCAAGAACATATCCGATCTAAATTACTAAGTCTTTCAAACATGCAAATAGGTCATAAGGTCTTATGAAATAAAAGGCCAAGAAACGTTGTGATTAGGTGGGGATTTTTCTAGGCTATGTGATGCTAACCGGAAATGGAACTAACTCCACAATTTTGTCCTCGATCAACTTCCCACAAGTGTATATTTTCTCCATCTTTTCTATCTTTTCTTTTTCTTTCACTTATTTTTGAGACAATGGCATTGGTGTACAAAAGCCGAAACCTTGGTGATTAGCCATCTTCGGGCTTTTTCTATTTTTCGAGGTGCATCCACACCGGGCACACATACCAAAGCTCGTTAGGACTATCGGTTTATTTGACTTTGGCACGGCACCAACACCCGATTATGTGAAGTGTGCCGAGTTACTTGTCATTTAAACCAACGTCCCCAAACCTATATTTTTGTCTACACTTTCACAACAATTTCAGCATTTTATTCATGATATTCTTTCATCAACATCTTCACCCCACATTTGCTTTTCACACACATCAACACACTAACATGCTCTTATTCCCGGATGGGTCAAAAGAGGTCAAATTTATATCAATTGAGGTGCTCGAACATTATGATCAAGATGAGAAGTAGAGAAAGATGAATTGCCCCATTCATTCCTAGATGATGTGCAAGAATTATCATGTAATTTCGACTTTCAATACTCAATCCATTCTAGGCAAACATCATGATCACAAATCATTCATGGGATTCAAGAGAAGTACTTCAAGTCCACATATGCCATTTATAAATTTAACACATAAAGCCATCCATAGCCAATCCACAAGACAAGATTCATCATTAGGGTCATATCCAAGCCTAGAAAGCACAAAAAATTTTTAAATTTTCTGATTTTTTTGGATTTTTTCGAAATGAGTATATACAATGCAAGACATGTGATAATATTAAACTACCCTAGATGCTAATCATGCAAAAGATCATGCAAACTCCACCCCATACTTAGAAACACATTGTCCCCAATGTGTAAATGAAGTAAAGAAGAGTGAAAGAAGGTTCTCACAATGTAAAAATGGTTTGCTATGGTATTTGGGATTTCTCAAGTGGATTGCTGGATGATCCTATCAACAATGGTAGAGAGCTCTAAGTGTTCATCAAAGCGTCGGGACCCGCGCTAGGCACCGCTAGCCGTCCAAGTTCCGCGGCCGCTCCACCCATCATTGATAAGGGGTTCATCATCATCATTCACATGCCAAGCAAGGCTTCCAATGCTACCAAGACTCTAGCACACACACAAAGCACACCAAACACACAAAAACAGAAAAATCTAGGCAAAAACGAAAATTGAAAAGGGGAAACGTTACCAATGGGTTGCCTCCCACCAAGCACTTCTTTAAGGTCATTAGCTTGACCAAACTCGGGGCGTCTCATTCTAGGTGAAGTGGGGCAATCATATCCACCGGAGCTCCCGGGATATACTTCTTCAACCGGTGCCCATTCACCTTGAAATCTCCACAATGCTCCCCTCCTATCACAATAGCTACATGGGGGAAGATCTTCTTCACCACATATGGCCCGGTCCATCTTGATTTTAGTTTTCAGGGGAAGAGCCGCAGCCTTGTGTTGAAGAGAAGGACAAGGTCGCCTTCACTCAACTCCTTCGGGATGAGGCGCTTGTCGTGCCACCGTTTGGTTCTCTCCTTGTAGATCCGGGCATTCTCGTAGGCATCCAACCGGATCTCCTCAAGAGCATTCATATCAAGCAACCTCTTCTCTCCCGCCTCCTTGAGGTCAAAAATTTAGCCACTTAATGGCCCAATAAGCTCTATGCTCCATCTCTACCGGAAGGTGGCAAGACTTGCCATAGACTAACTTGTAGGGAGTGGTGCCAATGGGTGTTTTGAAGGCGATTCTATATACCCACAAGGCATCATCGAGCTTCATAGCCCAATCCTTTCTCGTCCTAGAGACCGTCTTCTCAAGAATTCCTTTTATCTCCTGGTTGGAGATCTCCACTTGGCCACTAGTTTGGGGATGATAAGGTGTTGCCACCTTATGAGTCACCCCATACTTAGCCAAAAGTGCCCCAAAGTTCCTATTAGTGAAGTGCTTTCCTCCATCACTTATGATCACCCTTGGTGTTCCAAACCTAGGGAAGATCACTCGGTTGAAGAACCGCACCACCACCTTGGCATCATTTGTAGGAGAGGCGATTGCCTCCACCCATCTTGAAACATAGTCTACCGCCAATAGGATGTAGAGGTTGCCACATGAAGAAGGGAATGGTCCCATGAAGTCCACACCCCACACATCAAATATTTCCACTTCTTGTATGTTGTTCAAGGGCATCTCATTCCTCCTTGAGATGTTGCCCGTACTTTGGCAAGCATCACAAGCTACCACAAAGCTTTGCACATCCTTGAACAAACTTGGCCAAAAGAAGCCCGATTGCAACACCTTCGCACATGTCTTGTGTGAGCTAGCATGCCCTCCGCATGGCAAGGAATGACAATGGCGGATCACACTCTCCACCTCATCCTCCGGTATGCATCTTCTAAACATTCCATCCGGCCCTCTCTTGAACAAAAGTGGTTCACTCCAATAGTAGTGCCTCACATCTTTGAAGAACTTCTTTCTTTGGGCATATGCCAATCCGGGAGGCACTTCCTCACACACAAGATAGTTCACAATGTCGGCATACCATGGCTCACTTCCTCTAGACACTTCGAACAAGTACTCCTCCACCATTTGCAATTGCTCATCCCGGAATGAATCATCAATCGGGATGTCATCTCTTTCAAGCTCCAATGGTGGGAGTCTACTAAGGTGATCCGCCACGGATTTCTCGGATCCCTTTTTGTCCCGGATTTCCAAATCAAACTCTTGAAGAAGAAGGATCCACCGAATCAACCTAGGTTTTGCATCCTTCTTTGTAAGGAGGTAACGGATCGCAGCATGATCCGTATAAACAATGACCTTTGCTCCAACAAGGTATGAGCGGAACTTCTCAAAAGCATACACCACCACTAGCAACTCTTTCTCGGTGGTAGCATAATTGAGTTGGGCATCATCTAGCGTCTTGCTAGCATAATAAATGGCATGTGTGCGCCCATCTTTTCTTTGCCCCAAAACAGCCCCGACGGCTACATCACTTGCATCACACATGATCTCAAACGGTAAACTCCAATCCGGAGGTTGCATGATAGGTGCGGAGATCAAAGCGTTCTTCAACCTACAAAAAGCCTCAAGGCAATCCTTAGAGAAAATAAACTCAACATCTTTCATTAGTAGGTTAGTGAGAGGCTTAGAAATTTTAGAGAAGTCTTTAATAAACCTCCGGTAGAAACCGGCATGCCCTAAGAAACTCCTTACCCCCTTCACCGAGGTAGGTTGTGGCAACTTCTCTATCGTCTCAATCTTGGCCCTATCAACCTCAATGCCACGGTTGGACACCAAGTGTCCCAACACAATACCTTCACTTACCATGAAGTGGCATTTTTCCCAATTCAATACAAGATTTGTCTCCTCGCATCTCTTAAGTACTAATGACAAGTTAGCCAAGCAATTATCAAAGAAAGAACCATAAACAGAAAAATCATCCATAAACACTTCCATGATATTTTCAATGTATTCCGAAAAGATAGCCATCATACACCTTTGGAAGGTGGCGGGTGCATTACACAACCCAAATGGTATTCTCCTATATGCAAAAGTACCCCATGGACATGTAAATGTGGTTTCTCTTGGTCATCGGGGTGGATAGGGATTTGGAAGAATCCACTATAGCCATCTAAGTAGCAAAAATGAGAATGTTGAGCTAACCTCTCTAGCATTTGGTCAATGAAAGGAAGAGGGAAGTGATCTTTCCTAGAGGCCATGTTCAATTTCCTATAGTCAATACACATCCTCCATCCCGTAACCGTTCTAGTTGGGATTAGTTCATTGTTCTCATTAGTCACTACGGTCATCCCACCCTTCTTAGGAACTACATGAACGGGACTAACCAACTTACTATCCGAAATAGGGTAGATGATTCCCGTATCTAGCAACTTAATGATCTCTTTCTTGACTACCTCTTTCATTATAGGATTTAGTCTTCTTTGATGTTCAATAGAGGGTTTATGGTTATCTTCCATCAATATCTTATGCATGCACAAAGAAGGTTTAATGCCAACTAAATCATCAATAGTATAGCCAATGGCTTTCCTATGCAATCTTAGCTCATGCAACAACTTAGCAAGTTCATCATCATTCAAGTATGCATTCACAATCACCGGATATGTAGAATTTTCACCAAGAAAAGCATACTTCAAATGAGAGGGGAGGGGTTTGAGTTCAAGTTTAGGAGGACCTTTATCGAGTGGAGACGATCCAAATTACGTTGGATGAGATGAATCCAAAGCAAATGAAGACCCTTCAAGACTCCTTGAAGCTTGATCATAATCAAGAGTTGCTTCTGGGGAAACCACGGCCAACGCCACGGTTCTTGGCACATCCACGGCCGTGGAAGTTACCAAGCTTGCTCGTTGGAGCTTTCCAGAGAGTTCTACGGCCGTGGAACACATTCCACGCCCGTGGTTCCTACAGGTGCTGAGCATGCCTTCGTGAACCTCAAATTCAGCTCTTGTCTCCTTTTCTAGTGCTTCCAAGGCCTTGATTTCTTCATTGCAAGCCTCCTCAACACCTTCCTCCATCAGACTTAAGGTAAGAACCTTCTCCAAGGGGTCCTTGATCAAGATCGAGCTCACAACTTCTCTAGACTCCTCTTGCTCGACTATGTTGAAGACATCTTCATCAAGGGTTGGTCCTTTCATCATTGTGGACAGCTTGAACTTGATGTTCTCTTCTCCAATGTTGAAGGAAAGAGTCCCATTCTTGCAATCCACTAGGCATCCGGAAGTGGCTAGGAAGGGTCTTCCTAAGATGATGGAAACCGGATAGTCCGCCGGAATATCCAAGACAACAAAATCAATCGGCACATAGAACCTTCCTAGTTGCACCGGAATGTCTTCTAAGATCCTAACCGGGTGAGTGATAGAACGGTCCGCCATATAGAGGGTCATCTTGACCGGTTTCGGCTCTCCTAGCCCAACCTTGTTGCAAAGTGCAAGCGGTATGATGCTTACACTTGCCCCAAGGTCACAAAGGGCTTCATATTTCACATCTCCCACTCCAATTGGGACACAAAAGGAACCGGGATCTCTCAGCTTAGGAGGCATCTCCTCCTTCATTGTTTGGATCAATTCCGAGGACCTCTTTGTCATTCTTATTTCCCCATACTCCTCCAACTTCCTTTTGTTGGAGAGTATCTCCTTCAAGAACTTGCCATATGCCGGCATTCCTAAAATAGCATCCATGAACGGAATATTAATATGCAATTTAGACATTAGTTCAAGGAATTTACCAAAGTGATTGTCCAAGCGAGCTCTTGCTCGTGATTGTGGGAACGGTAGTGGTGGTTTGTATGGAGGCGGTGCCACATATGTTGGCTCAACATCCTTGCTCTTCCCTCCATCTTCTTGCAATACTTCTTCTTCTACCACTACTTGCTTTCCCTTAGCATTTTCCTTGGGCAAAGGCTCTTTCATACTCAACCCACTCCTCGTTGTGATGGCCAACACTTGGCCCCTTGGGTTGTCTTTGGTCCTTCCGGGAAGCTTTCCCGGATCTCTATGGGCTTCACCCGCCTTTTGGAACACTTGTGCTTCCAACACCTTTTGAGCCTTGGAAATAGAAGTCACCGTGCTCTCAAGACCACTCAACCTTCCAAGCAATTGCTCAAACATCATTTCGGTTTATCCTTTGGAGGTTGAGTAAATCCGTGTGGAGGTTCTTGTGAAGCTTTTGGAGGTGGAGTTGTGCTTGTGGAAGCGGGAGGGTTCAAGGCTCCATCCGGGTTAGAATAGGAAAACCCGGGATGGTTGTGGTTGGGCCGGTAATTGTTGAATTGCCGGTTTTTGTTGAAGTTCCTTGGGCCTTGGTAGTTGTTGTAATTGCCCCTTCCCATGTAATTGACATCTTCCTCTTTGGAAGACAAGTTTGCTTGCACTTGCACTTGAGGAGTTGTTTGGTTCTTCAAAGTTGTAGCACACAACTCCCTCAAAGACTTTAGCTCATTGTTAATGGCGTCAAGCTTGAAATTGCTCATGGTGACCTCACTCACCTCATATGCTCCCGCCTTTCTCCCTTAACTCTTCCTATGGGAGTATTTTTCAATCACTAGAGCTTGTTTCTCCACAAACTTTCAAGCTTCATCCACATGCTTTTCCATGAAAGTCCCACCGGAAAGAGATTGGAGCTTGAATTGGCTATCTTCATCAAGTCCCTTGAAGTAGATCTCCAATAGCTCAATTTTTGGTATACCATGGTGTGGACAATCTAGGAGAAGATCTTTGAACCTCTCCCAAGACTTGAACAAACTCTCTCTATCCTTCATCACGAAGGCATTGATCTTCCCTCTTAACTCGGTAGTCTTGGAAGGTGGGAAGAACTTAGTCAAAAACTCGGTTGTCATCTCCTCCCAAGTACTAACTCGCCCATGTGGAATAGATTGATACCAAGCTAAGGCTTTATCCTTAAGAGAGAAGGAGAAAGCCCTAAGCTTATGGTTGTTGCTCTCCAATCTTGGCGGTCTAAGAGTCTCCATCAAAATCTCATAGTTCATCAAGTGTTGATGAGGAGACTCTCCTTCCATCCCTCCAAATTGATTATGCCGGATCATTTGTAGAACTTGAGGGCGGAGCTCGTAGTTGTGGGTTGCGGGATCTCCTAAGTTCACACCCGGACGGTGTGCTCTTTGTGCCGGATCCATACGTCGCCCTAATGTTTGTGGCTCTTCAATAGCAATGGGCACAACCCTAACATTCACTGCCGGCTGCGGTTGTGGTGGAGGAGGTGGAGGTTGTTGACGATTAAGCTACCCTTGCACAAGGGCTTGCCTAATCTCATCAATCTCCCTCCTAGTTGCTTCTTGCCTCTCATTGACAAGTCTCCTTTCTTCCTCCAAGAGCTCATCTCTTAGCCTAATTTGCTCTAAAGCCTCATCCAACTCAGCTTGGAGATCTCTTCCGGCCATCTCTTTTCCCTTTTTAATGCTCTTGGATCTAGATCTAAGGGTTTTCTCCGGTTCGGGATCGAATGGAGCTAAATCCTTGCCACGAGATATTCGCATACACCTAAAGAGTGAGAGATGTCCTGAAAAGCAAAGACACAAACCAAAGAGAGATCAAAAGCAACAAGAAAGATCTACACTATAAACAATCACAAAATAGACTCAATCTAGACCTAGTCCCCGGTAACGGCGCCAAAAACATGTTACGCTCAGGATGTGTGTGATACGCAATAGGTTTTAAATTTATAACTCGATATATTTCTCCTAACTCCTAGCGAACCCGCAGTGTACGGGACGTTTGTAGTAGGGATAGTATTCCGAGGTCGAACACAAAGACTAAGGTGAGATTGATTCGAATAGTGATTAAGTTTAGTGAAGATCTAGATTAAGAAAAGAGAAAGGAATAAAGAAATGAAAATCTAAGTGTTTTTGATGGGTTTTTAGGTGATCAATCAAGGATCACAATTCATGCAAAATGAACAATCAACTATGCTAACAATTCAACGAAAACAAACAAGCTAAACACGAGAGATGAATCAAAGAGAGAAAAGCGGATTCTAGGGGTTGGAAGTTCCGGTTATGGCATAGGACTCAAGCTATCTAATCATTCCTTGGATTAACTATGATATGTTGGGAGTGAGTGTTTCTAGATTGGGATCAATCACCGGGTAGGTCTCATGGTTCACTAGTCCGTCCCTAAGGTCTCATCACTGGGTAAGTCTCTAAGAACCTAAGGGATGGAATTCTACACAAACCGGATTGTCAACTAGGGCTCTAACCTATCCTCACCGGGTAAGTCTCGAAAGGGTTAGTCCTAAACAACTATCCTAGCACACTTAGTCCAATGGCGGCTTATGAGGCTCACCACTACCTAGGGTTTGTCATCTTTGAAATCTAACAGTAAGAATCACCGGGTAGGTCTCTTCTAACACTTAGTTGCTAACACTAGGTCAACCTAGGGTAGATTTAACTCAACAAACACTAGGGTTTCAACATTCTAACAATCTAAAACTAGATCTATCGAACCAGGGAGAATCACGGGCTGTTCTACCAAGTCCACGGCCGTGGACTGGCAAGAACAAACCGTGGACCCTAACAGTGGTTTCGTTCAAGTGAGTGACTCATCCAAGGGCATATCTAAGTCCATCCTATCATAGTCCTAGCCACAACCATCCTTTTTCCTTACCCTAGAATCGCATCTATTTAGCCTACAACATTCATCATAACAATCGAAATCATCAAACATAAAATCTTCGCTTCCATTTGCGAGACAATGAAGAGAAAGAGATTCAAAAGTTAAGCAAACAAAACAAGCTGAAAGTAAGATTAAAATGACTCACAACCCTTCCAAAAGAAGATTTAAATGGTTCATACAACTCTAGAAATCGATTCCGAAATTCTTCACTATTAAAGCTTATCAAGTGCTAGCAATGGTGTGTTCTTCTCCTCCTTCAATGGTAGCTCTCCTCCTTAGAGAATCTTCTTCTTGTGAGAGTGGGAGAGAATATGGAATTGGATGGTGGAAAAATGGAAGATGCTGCTCCAAGATGCCTTCTCTCACCCTTGTAGGACCACTTTTATACTACCACCATGATAGAGAAGGCCAGGAGATCGTGGCACAACTGTCACAACCGTCTGGCAAAAACCACGGTTGGTTCCATGGCCGTGGACCCTTCAGTGACCGTGGTTTGGTGCTTCAGCGTTGTCTTGGTTCATTATGCTTTGATTTGGTGCATGGCTTGTGTTGACAAGGTTCCATGAGTCCTCCTTAGCCTCTAGCTTGCATCCTAATGAGTCCAAGGGTGTGTCATCTTGATGAACGATCCTCAAACGTATCGATTAAGCTCCTAAATCTCCCAAACTACCTACAAAGAAATGCAAAAGTCCGTGTAGACGTCTATCTCGACAAAATACGTGAATTGAGTGCAAACGTCGTGAACTAGTGCTAAACCATGCATGAACGAGTGAGAAATCTACCTAAATGACTACCTAAACCTAAGTCATAAATCGTGTTATCACCTGACAACAAGTTCACTAGAACTTATAACAGGACACTGACAAATATAAAACAAATACATAAAATTGTATAAATTGTACATCAAAAGGTATACAAGATCATAGCCGAGTATAAAACATCATCCTCACACAAGAGGTATACAAAACATTATCCTCACGTAGGAGGTATATATAATATCCCCAAAACCATAGCCACCTAATGTACGATAGTCCTCGGCTTGTCACCTTGCCGGATCACTCTACATCTCTCTTATCCTGCAAGACATCTACAACATGGTATGAAACCATTAGCTAAACATACATATATGAGGTAATGCATAAGCACAAGCACAAGTCATGAAAGATAAACACATAATCATGTTGGCACACATTTACCCTTTATAATTATCTTTATAAAAGTAGTCATTCACTCAAATCGTATATATAGATATATGAAACTATGTGACACGAGGAACGTATCATCCTCGCCTCTGGGCCTGCTAGCCATCTTGAAGTAGTGTCGGTCACACAACCCGTGTACCCTATGGGAGTGGATTGCGCCCTTCCTATATACCAAGTGGCCTAACGTCAGAGAACCTCCCAACTCCTTACAGGATAAAAGGGAAAGGTTATCACTGCCACACAATGGGGCTATCAATAAAACATAGGTCGGTAATAATCGACATCGCATGCTATCATATCAAGAATATAACACACACACAACTCATGCAAACACCCAATATAAGGATGGTAGCTAAGTAAGTTCTATGGAGTTACCTCAACCTCGTACAACCTCAACCACGATCAACCTTCAATCCTGAGAGGGACACTGCCTAATAAAAAGGCATAGAGATATATCAATCTCCTATCAATCAAAGGGGTCACACCTAGACCCAAAGGATCCATAGGATCATCCTCAACCTAACCTCACAACCTAGTAATCCTCAAATTCGTACAAGGCATAACATAATCATAACATCATCATCAGACACTCTTCTATACCTAGCATGATACTACACACTCACACTAGGAAAGGAAGGAACAAAGTCATCCTTAGGCCAGCGCAAAAGCAAGACACACCTGTAGGACAAGAACAAGGCAAAGTTGGTGCAGAGGACCGCAGGGGCAGCCCTGGGGTGGCGCAGGGGCGGCTGATGTGTAGAATGCAGACGTTTAGCTCCTCTTCACTTCGTCACTCGAACCTCTTCACTCCTTCTTCAGCCAGCAACACCAAACATAGATATACATACATATATACATCAAACAAAGCCTATGAAGGATGCCGCAAGATCAAATCTTGTGGAATCCTAAGCTAGAAGGGAAGAAGAGAAGAAAAGAAGAAAAGAAGAAAGAAAGAAAGAAGAAAGGAAGAAGAAAGCAAGGAAGAAATCACCAAGCTGAACCTAATAGAGGGAGACTCCTCACCACAACCTCAAGGTTGGCTTAACAAAGATACAACAACATCATACACCATCATCCTCATCATCCAAGCATCAAACTCTCATAAAAACTCTTGCAAGATCAAGGCAAACAAGAAGAAGATTCTAAGGAAGAGAAGAAGAGCGTAAGGGAGAGAAGATGGAGCTGGAAGAGATGAGAAACCCTCCACATAAAGCAAGGAAGAATCTTATATAGGAAGCCATCCAAAAGCACGGCTCAAGGTCAACAAAACCGGCAGCAGCACACCACAAACCGCAGGGGCGGATCATGGTGGCCGCAGCGGCGGATCTGAGATGGCGCAAGGGCGCCTAGCCTAGCCACAGGGGCGGTTCAGGCCAACTCTGCATAGCTCAACACCTCTAAGACTAAGGCTCTTATAAAAGGATAGTATCTAGAGGAACTATCCATAGTTTTATGCCGAGATAGATGCACATGTAGGATCGACGAGGAGATCTTAGTGCTATCTTGGTGAGTTATGTGCTTATGTGTTCTGATATGTTTTCATGCTAGCTATGATATGTGTTGTATGATCTTATTAGATCTTGTTATACTAGCGCGTGTTATGGTTATAGCTGGAGATGGTTCTTCCTCTATGTTATTGTGATACGAGTATAATTTGGTTGGAAACGGCTTTCCTCCATGCCCTTGTGTTATGAGTACGGTTTGGCTCGAGATAACTTTCCTCCATGGATTTTGTGACTGGTTTGAGACCGAGCATGAGCTTTGATGCTATTTGGGTTATAGTTGATAGATTGACGAAGATTGCACGTTTTATCCCTTTTAGGAAAACGTGGCCACTGAGCCGGTTAGCCGAGGAGTTCACTAGGCAGGTAGTGAGACTCAATGGTGTACCGAAGACCATCATCTCAGGTCGAGATAGGCGGTTTACCTTGAGGTTTTGGCAATAGATAGAAATTGCCTTCGGTACTAGTTTTCATTTTACGACTACTTTTCATCCTCATACAGATGGTCAGTCAGAGAGGACTATTCAGACCTTGGAAGATATGCTGAGAGCTTGTGTGTTGGATTGGGGACGGGTGTGGTCAGATCACCTCCCATTAGTTGAGTTTTCGTATAACAACAGTTAACATGCATCGATTGGGATATCCCCGTATGAGGTACTGTATGGACGGAGATGTCGTATGCCGTTGTGCTGGGATGAGCCTGAGTAGATTCAGGATGATATTGCCCGAGTGGAAATTATTAAAGAGCGGATGCTAGTTGTGCAGAGTCGCCAGAAATCGTATGTAGACAAGACGCGTCGGCCTCTAGAGTTCAAATTTGGAGCTCATGTCTGGATGAGAGTATCTTCGACGTGTGGCGTCAGACGTTTTGGCATTAATGGGAAGTTGAGCCCCAATATGTCGGACCTTTTGAGATTTTGGACCGAGTCAGGAGATCAGCGTATAGACTTGCTTTACCCCCGAGGTTAGAGGTTATGCACCCCGTGTTTCATGTGTCTCAACTAAGGGAGTATATACTAAATTTGAGACACATTCTCAGCTATGATGATTTAGTGGTCGAGTCGGACCACACGTTTGTCGAGCATCCAGTAGTAGTCCTAGAGCGGGGTGTGAGACGCTTGCGTTGGAAGGACATTCCTATGTTGAGGATGCAGTGGTCGAGACGAGGACCAGATGAGGCTACGTGGGAGAAATAGGATAGTATCCGGAGGAACTATCTAGAGTTTTATATTGAGATAGATGCACCCGTAGAGTCGATGAGTAGATCTTAGTGCTATCTTGGTGAGTTATGTGTATATGTGTTTTCTTTTCGCGCTAGTTGTGATATATGATGTGTGATCTTACTAGATCGTGTTATGCTAGCACACAAGTTACATTTACTCTCTCTCTCTTGTGGAAGGGTTTGCTTCCAGACTTCATCGTCTTCTCCTCTCTACATTCTTCTTCTCTTTCTCTTGAGTTCTCTCTTGGGTTCTTCTTTGAATTCCTTTCAAGTGAAAAGCTTTGGTTGTGTGGTTATGATGATGCTGAGAATATCTTATGGTTGTTGTGGATAAATAGCTGGGTTGATGTTCTCCTTCTCCTGATTCTGCAGTGATAGGTTTTTCCCTTTCTCTTCTTCTTTCCTTTCCTTTCCTTTCTTTCTTTCTTCTTCTTTTGTTTGAATCACACAAGGTTGGTTGTCTTTGGCACCATAAAAGTGATAGCATGAAATATGACCATATTTTAGGCACATGTTTTGGTTGTTTTTCCCCTTCTTTTGTGTACATGGATATAAGTTTGAAGCATTTATGAGCACTTTCACCTATTTAGGTGAATAAAGGCTTGGATTGGAGCATATATGGAGTGAGTAGGAGTATTTGATCATGCTAGGCATCAAGATGATGCATTGGAAAAGCCAAGGAAGAGACATGAGTGGAAAGCTTTAGGAAACAAGAGATTTCATGCACGTATCAAGCATTCCACGGTCATACATGAGTTTCCACGGTCGTGGTTTTGTAATTTAATGTAATTCCAACAGTGGGAAACAAGGTCGAGAGCAAAGAGTTGGTTCCACGGCTCATTCCACGGGTGTGGAAAATTGCACTAGGTCGTGATTCTTGTAACGGCCGCCACATGTCATATTTGCCACGTCAGCAATGGTTATTGGGCTTTGGTAACTCTATTTTTCTCCTATAAGAAGGCTGAAGAAAGGAGAAAAACGGACGTATTGCATCCAACAACATTTCGAGAGCATTTCTTAGAGAGATTTCAAGAGATTCTATTGCGTATAGGAAAGATTTGGAGAAGGACGCATTTTGAAGATTACGTACTTAGAGAAGATCTTAGGCTTTCATGATAACGTGATTTATGACGTTAGTATAGGCATACATTTAGATAGTTTTTCCCATTATTCATGCACGGTTTGACATTAGTTCACGACGTTTACACTCATTTCGTGCATATTTCTAGAAAAGACGTCTACACGAGCTTTTGTCGTTTTTTTAGGTATTTCAGGAATCTTTTGGACATTAATCGATACATTCGAGGGTCAAGCCTCATGGTGGTACACATCCAAGGCTTTGAAGAAACCTAATTGGAGCAATGAAGGACACAAGGACCCTTATTGGTGCAAGCAATGGAGCAACTCATGGCAAGATGATCATAACAAGTCTCTGTTGAAGAAAATCGGACCAACACTCAGGAAAATCGGCCGATTTATTTGACTGGGTTGATTTTTAGCCTTTGACAGCTTAAGCCACGTGTCCCACGATCTCTTTGTCCGGCCTTGCTCTTAGTGGAGAATATAAGTGGTCCTGCAAGCTGTTGTTGAGCATCTCCTCTCCCACATTCTCTCACACACAGCTCATACCATTGGAGGCTAGACTTGGAGAAGAAGAAAAACTCTCTCAATTTGGAGGAAGAAGAAGAACACCAAACTTAGAGTGATAGTGAGTTTTTAAGTGATTTTGAGTGATTTTTGGAGTCTTTGATTGAAGAACTATTGGAAGGATTGTTAGGAACGTTTTGGAACTTCATTTGAAGGGTTGTAAGTCTTGCTAAAACTTAGATTCAGCTGAGATTTATTGTTTTTACTTGCTTATCTTTCATCATCCATCTATGAAAACCATGTATGCTTGTGTGATGATTTTGGATCTTGATATGCATACTATTGGCTAGTTTATTGTGATTCTGGAGTGATGGATTGATGGTTATGGCTTGGGTGATGATAGAATGGACTTATATGTTAATTTAGGATGATTTGTATGCACGAAACCTAACCCAGGAAGAAAAACCGGCCTGTTCTTCAGGCAGATCGGCCGATTTAGCTATGATCCACCTGATTTTTCTCTGTTGCTCTTTAATTGATGAATTTGTATGTTAAGATGTTAGGTTGTTGAAATCCTAGTATTTGTTAAGCATAATTTAGCTTAGGATCACCTAATGCTATCAACCTAAGTGAGGGAAGAGATCTACCCGATGATTTCCGACCTTAGATACCTAAGATGATTAACTCTAGGTAGTAGTGAGCCTCACAAGCCGCTATTGGATCGAGTGTGCTAGGATTATTGCTTGAGACTTCCCTTTTCCGAGACTTACACGGTAAGGAGAGGGTTGCCCCTTAAGTAGAGTCCGGTTTGTGTAGAATTCCCTACTTTAACCCCTTGAGACCTACCCGGTAATAGGAGTTTGATGCGGGATTAGTGAAGCGAGAGACTTACCCGGTAATTGCTTCCACTAGAGAAACACCCTTTCCCAACACCGCAGCTTTATCCTTAGAATCTTTAGGAGCTTGAGTCCAATGCCATAACCGGAAATCTTGACCTCTAGAATCCACTTTTCTCTCTTTGATCACATACTTTGTGCTTATGTTACTTGTTTGTTTTTGCTAGCTTGAGTTGATAGTTTGTTTTATTATCTTGCTTGACTTGTAATCTTGTTTGATCAATACAAAAACCCAATCAAAAATATCATGATTTTCATTTCTTTGTTTCTTTCCCTTTTCTTAGACTAGATTCACACTATATATGGTCACTTGTTGATTCGATTTCACCTTTGTCTTCGTGTTCGACATCGGAATACTATCCTTGCGACAAAACGACCCATACACTGTGGGTTCGCTAGGAGTTAGGAGAAAAATAACGAGTTATAAATTTAAGGCTTTTTGCGTGCATACATTCTTAGCGTAACATTTCACCTTGAAGGTGGATTGACATCCCGTTCTTCATTGTTCATTGAGATTTGTGAGAGATTTCTATCTTATTCTATATTCATTAAACGCAGTTTGCGATTATTGTGTTTGATTGACATTGTTTGTAAGTTTATTATTGAGATTTTGAAGTTTTACCCTTTTTCTCTTTTAAACTTGATTATTGATTTGATGATCATGATTGTTGGCTAAAAAACATTAAGCGATTCTAAGGTGAAGGGTTGATAGTTTTTGCATAGATGATGATAGATTGAACCAAAACAGATTGGACCCTGAGATTTACGACAAACCTCGTCGTCGAGGCTTTCCGCGACCTGTTCTTGAGTTCCACGGTCGTGGTTCTTCAAGATCCGACCGTGGTTTTCCTCTGTCGTACATCCTTTGCTTTTGCTTTGATCCAATGTTAAAGATTTGCTTTAACCTAGCCTTGCCTTACCTATTCTAGGTAGTAGTGAGACTCAACATCCTCTATTTCGGTTTCGAGTGTCACAACCTTAACCGTTTTGGCTGATCTTTGATTCCCTTGGGTTTGGGCATGGGTATTTGAGAGTAATTCTCATCCTTTGATCCTTTCTATACTGCAGCCTCAACAACCTTTATAGAGAGAGCATTTGGGTGATACATATGGGTTTTGGAACTTCACCGCACAATTCCCTACCTAAGATATACTTTTGTATTCCCGACTATGTCCTTATATCTTCATATCTTAAATCAATTGCTACAGTTGGATACCTGAATATTTAGAATCGTTATTTTCCTTATCAACTTTACAAAAGCTTTTTTGTTTGCCTGACATTTTTGTGAACTGAATTTGTTCCCCCCAAATCCCTGAGTTCGATACTCTAGAATTCATGCTTTACTACGCCGATCCGTACACTACGGGTTCGCTTTGCTTTGATTAATGTTTTATAATTTAAGACTTAGTGACACACACTTCTAAGACGAATAAGTTTTTGGCGTCGTTGCCGGGGATTTTGTTTAGGCCAAATTTGGTTTTCGGTTGTTGGGCTTGGGATGTTTTGCTCTTGCTATTTGATATATCTACTTGAGTGATTTTGCAGAAGTTTTAGGTATATGCGAAGGTCTAGATCCACCAAAGACCTCATTCCTTTTGATCCTGAACTAGAGAAAACTTTGAAGAAAAAGTTAAGAGAGAAAAAGATGGTTGAACACAATGAGAAGAACACCCAACAGGAGTTGGATGAAATTCGAGCTCAACTCAAATTAAGTGAGAGAGCACGTATGGAAGAACAAGAGAGAAATCAATTTCAAATAGATGAGCTTAAGGCGATGATTTTAGAGATGAAATTAGAGAGGAATGGAGCCAAGAAAAAGAGAGCTAAATCATCTAAGGTTGAATCATCTGATGATGATGATATGCCGGAATTGGAGGAGATACCAACAGTAAATCCTCGAGCTTATGTTGATCCTCGCCCTTATGCTAGAGAGGCGAGAGCTGCTAACGTCGTGGCTGAACCACGCACCCTTGGTCAACAAATGGACCCAATTCAGCAACCACGCCGTTTAGGTGTGAATCTTGGAGAGCAAGATGATAATGACTTTGGACTTCGCCCACAAGTCATCACTATGATCCGCCAAAGTCAGTTTGGTGGAATGGATGTTGAATCTCCGCATCAACACATGATAAACTATGAGATTCTTATAGAGAATTTGAATTCTCAAAGGGCTGTCAACAACAATTTCAAGTTGAAACCGTTCTTCTTCTCTTTGAAGGACAAAGCATTGGCTTGGTATCAAGCTCTTCAAGCTGGTCGACTTAACACATGGGAGAATTTGACTTCGGAATTCCTCACCAAATTATTTTCACCATCCAAAACAGTGGAGTTGAGAGGTAAGATAAATGCTTTTTCTATGAAACCTACCGAAATTTTGTTTAAATCTCGGGAAAGGTTTCAAGATCTTCTATTGGATTGCCCGCACCATGGCATCTCAAAGTTGGAATTATTGGAGATTTACTACAAGGGATTAGATGTGACAGCACAATTCAATTTTCAATCCCTTTCTTGTGGAACCTTCATGGATATGAAAGAAGATAATGCTTGGGATTTCATTGAGAAGCAAACTAAAGTGATTGAGAAGTATTCCCATAGGAAAGCTGATGGTAGGAATTGAAATTCTGGAGAGAAAGGAGCGAAATTAAATTCAGCAGCTCAAGCTCAAATCTTCTCCCTCAACAATAATTGGAACAACAACAACAACAACAACAGGAACGCCAACAACAATTGGAGATCCAACAAACAAAATTCCGGTAATCCCTATTCACATGCTGAAAATTCATTAACACCTCCTTCTTCTTCTATTCCTTTGAAAAGTCAGGGGCAAACATCAAATAGTTCAAGCAAACTGGAGAAGGATAGACACGATGCTTTGCTAGAGACAATCTTGGGAAAGATCCAAGGATTAGAGAGTCACATTACTTCGGTTGATAAAGCACAAAAAACTTTAGAGAATCAAGCATTTAGCAAGGCTGGAGAAGTCCCAAGAGACCAAGGGAAACTCCATGGAAAGACGGAGGACAATCCGAAAGGAAGGGTGATGGTGATTACAACAAGGAGTGGTGCGACAACCACCGATCCGCAGCCTAAGGTTGTTGAAGTTCCCGTTGAGAAAGAGAAGGAGAAAGAAAAGGGAAAGGAGAAGGAAGATGTCTATATTCCTCCTCCAGCTTATAAACCGCCACTACCATTCCCACAATCTAGAGTAAGAGCGCGTCGACAAGCATTTCGGTAAGTTTGTTGAGCTTATGAGCAAACTGCATATTAACATACCTTTTATTGATGCGATTTTAGGTATGCCCGCTTATGGGAAGTTCTTGAAAGAGATCCTCTCTAACAAGAGGAAGCTCGAAGACTTTGGAGAAGTCAAGATGAGTTCGGAATCTTCGGAGCTCATCAAAACAATGACAGAAAATATGCCCCCAAAGCTGAGAGATCCGGGGTCATTTTGCATACCAATAAGAGTAGGAGAAGTCACATATGATGCACTTTGTGACTTGGGAGCAAGTGTGAGCATCATTCCACTTGCATTGTGTAGGAAGGTCAGTTTAGGTGAACCTAAACTGGTGAAGATGACGTTGTATATGGCGAATCGATCCATTACTTGACCCGTGGGAATCATTGAAGACGTCCCGGTCAAGCTCGGTAAATTCTATATCCCTATAGACTTTGTTGTGCTTGACATTCCTGCAGATTGTCCAGTCCCGATCATACTAGGGAGACCTTTTCTTGCAACTTCCGGCTGTATGGTTGATTGCAAGAACGCTAGATTGGCCTTCGATATTGGAGAAGAGAAGGTTGAATTTGTCCTCTCAACTTTGACAAAAGAACCAGCACTTGGAGAGGATATGCTCAACATCTATGATGAAGAAGTTTCTAGAGAGGAAGTGAGTTCGATCTTGTTCAAAAATCCGTTGCAAAAGGTGATAACCATGAGCATCATGGAAAGAGGAGAGGAGGAGGATTGCAATGCTGATATTGATGCTTTGGAAGAGCTAAAAGAAGTGCAAGTTGAAGAATTCGAAAAATTGTACGATGGCTCGGAGAATGTCAGAAACCACGGCTAGTCGTGCTTTTCCACGGGCGTGGTTTCACCTATTTCACCCGTGGAAAGGTATATCGAGAGCACAACTTTAATTGACACCGGATTCCATGCCCCCCAAGACACTTTCCACGGCCGTGGAAGTAACAATGATGTCGTGGTTTTGGAAAATGCTGAAGATAATTCCGTTCTTTCTACAAACACTCATGATTCTTCTTCCAACACTTCCACACCTTGGAGACTTCCAAGGAGACATCGGATAAGCCTCAAGACACTCCAAAGGCATCAACAACTTTGGAATTGAAGCCACTTTCTGCACATCTTAGGTATGCATTTCTTGGAACTAATTCTACGTTTCCCGTTATTGTTAGTTCCGATTTGAGTGAAGATGAACATGAAAAGCTTATGATTGTTTTGAGGAAACATAAGAAAGCTTTAGGTTACACCATAGAGGATCTTGTAGGAATTAAACCATCTTTATGTATGCACAAGATTCTGATGGAAGAGGATTATAAGCCTTCACGTCAACCTCAAAGACGGTTAAATCCGATCATGGAAGAGGTCGTGAAGAAGGAGATCCTTAAATTGCTTCATGCAGGTATCATCTTTCCTATTTCCGATAGCAAGTGGGTGAGCCCATTCAAATTGTCCTGAAGAAGGGAGGAATGACCGTTGTAGTCAACAAGAACAACAAACTCATTCCAACAAGAACCGTGACAGGAAGGAGAATGTGCATAGACTATCGCAAGCTGAACAACGCGACGAGGAAGGATCACTTCCCGCTGCCCTTCATTGATCAAATGCTTGAGAGGTTAGCACAACACTCTTATTTTTTTTATCTTGACGGTTATAGTGGTTTGTTTCAGATCCCGATACATCCGGATGATCAAGAGAAGACCACATTCACGTGCCCGTGGGGTACGTTCGCTTATAGGAGGATGCCATTCGGACTTTGCAATGCTTCAACCACCTTCCAAAGGTGTATGGTGGCTATCTTCTCGGAGTAAGTTGAGGAAATCATGGAGGTTTTTATGGATGATTTTTCTGTTTATGGTTCCTCATTTGATAATTGTCTTGCTAACCTATCTCTTGTTCTACAAAGGTGTGAAGACACGAACCTAGTTCTAAATTGGGAGAAGTTTCACTTTATGGTTAAGAAAGGCATTGTTTTAGGACACTTAATCTCTAATAGAGGGATTGAGGTTGATAAGGCTAAGATTGAGACAATAGAGAAACTTCCCCCTCCATCTTCGGTGAAGGGGAATTGAAGTTTTCTAGGACATGCTAGATTCTATAGAAGATTCATTAAAGACTTTTCGAAAATCTATAAACCGCTAACTAATCTATTGATGAAGGATGTTGTTTTTGAGTTTTTGAAAGAATGTTTAGATGCTTTCTACAGGATTCGGGAAACTCTAATCTCAGCCCCAATAATTCAACCTCCGGATTAGAATGTTCCCTTTGAGGTCATGTGTGATGCAACTGACGTAGCTGATGGAGCGGTGCTTGGATAAAAGAAGGATGGACGCACTCATGCCATCTATTATGCTATCAAGACGTTAGATGAAGCGCAACTCAACTATGCTACGAGGGAAAAGGAATTACTTGTCGTTGTTTATGCTTTAGAAAAGTTTCGTTCTTATTTTGTAGGAGCGAAGGTAATTGTATACACGGATCATTCAGCAATTCGGTATTTGCTTGCCAAGAAAGATGCAAAGCCAAGGTTGATTAGGTGGATTCTCCTCCTTCAAGAGTTCGATCTTGAGATTTGTGACAAGAAAGGATCCGAAAATTCTGTTGCGGATCATTTAAGTCGTCTACCACATGATACAAGTGACGACTTGCCTATTGATGACTCTTTCCCGGACAAATAGTTGCATCTAATTGAAGAGTGTATCGACAATTTTTCTAGAGGTAACGAACCTTGGTTTGTTGATTTTGTAAATTATTTGGTTTGTTAGGAAATACCTCCCGGACTATCCTAGGCACAAAGAAAGAAGTTCTTTAGGAATGTCCGTCAATACTATTGGAACGAGCCTCTACTCTTCAAGAGAGGTCCTGATGGCATCATTAGAAGATGCGTGCCAGAAGACAAAATGCAAAGTGTCATTCGTCATTTTCATTCGCTTCCTTGTGGAGGACACGCTAGCTCTCATAAGACTAGTGCTAAGGTATTACAATCCGGATTCTTTTGGCCTACTTTATTTAAGGATGTGCAAACCTTTGTTGCTTGTTGGGATGCTTGTCAAAGAACAAGAAATATTTCTAGGAGGAATGAAATGCCTCTCAACAATGTCCAAGAGGTGGAGATCTTTGACGTTTGGGGAGTTGACTTCATGGGACCTTTCCCATCATCTTGCGGTAACCAATACATATTCTAGCTATAGATTATGTTTCAGGATGGGTTGAAGTTATTGCCTCTTCAACTAATGATGCAATGGTGGTTGTTAAGTTCTTTAATAGAACTATTTTCCCAAGGTTTGGGACTCCCCGAAACATCATTAGTGATGGAGGATCACACTTCATTGTCCGTCGATTTGAAGCTCTACTAGCTAAGTATGGGGTGACTCACAAGATTGTCACACCCTACCATCCGTAAACAAGTGGACAAGTGGAGATTTCTAATAGGGAGATCAAAGGAATTCTGGAAAAGACGGTGTCAAAGACAAGGAAAGATTGGTCATTGAAGCTTGATGATGCATTGTGGGCATATAGAACGGCATGCAAGACTTCCATTGGCACAACACCATACAACCTTGTGTATGGGAAGTCTTGTCATCTTCCGGTGGAGCTGGAACATAAGGCGTATTGGGTTGTAAAGTGGTTGAACTTTGGCATGAAGGAAGCAGGAAAGAAGCGTCTCTTGGATCTTAACAAGCTAGAGGAACTCCTATTGAACGCCTATGAGAACGCCAAGATCTACAGAGAAAGAGCGAAGCGTTGACATGATAAGCATATCATTCCAAAGGATCTCAAGAAGGAGACCTTATTCTTCTCTTCAATTCTAGACTTCGACTCTTTCCCGGTAAGCTTAAATCTCGTTGGACAGGACCTTATGTAATTAAACAAGTTTTTCCCCATGGTGTAGTTGAAGTATGGGGTGAGAAGTGCGGAAGTTTCAAAGTGAACGGCCAACGACTAAAGAAGTACTCACCGGAACTCCAAACTGAGGAAATCGCTCCGATTGTCCTCATTTAAGCATAAAGAAACGGTCTAGCTACGGACCTAAGACAAAACGCTTCTTGGGAGGCAATCCAAGGTATTGCATTCTCGCTTTTGTCTTTGTTTTCTTTCTTAGATTAGTTTAGATTAGTTGTTTTTGTTTGTTTTTCGTCGAAACCTTTATGATTGTGTCTTTGGATGTCAGGAATAAGAAACGAGCAAAAGAAGTGAAGAAGTCCAAAAGAACAACGAAACTTGGATTTTGGTGAGAATAGAGGATTCCACGGTCAAAAAGGCAAAACCACGGTCGTGGTTTGCCTAAATTGGGCCGTGGAAAAGCAAGTCGTAGCTAATCAAATAAAAAACCTAGATTCCATGGGTGTCCGTACGTTTCCACGGCCGTGGAACACCCCGACAGTGGTTTTCAAGAATTTTACGGGCCTATATAAGTTCTTCTTCTTCACAAATTTCTCACAAACCACAAACCCTCCACGCCCAAAAACCACGCCGGCACTCCTCAATCCCGTGCTTCTTCATTCGGCAACCGTTTTGCGCATTATTTGCCCTAAATTGAAGCAAATCAGATTCAACAAAGGATTCTAACAACAAACTGCACAAACATTCAGCGATCGGACGTGAATTTGGATTTTCTCAAATCCAAACCATAGGTTTTCTCTCAATCTTCTCCTTGTTTGATTTCTTTCTTTTTTTCTTGAAGATTTTTAGGAGAATTGAACGGAATTGAGCTTAGAAGTAGTTTAGGACTGCTGATGTTGTGTTTGTTGTTGATTTGTTGAGTTTTTCGGTGAAATCGAGTGATTCCACGGGCAGCCGTACGTTTCCACGGCCGTGGAAATCCAAGAACATGTCGTGGTTTTGGTGAATTTGTCCGAAAATGTTTGGAACTAGGAAATCAAACAGGAACAAGAAACATAAGGGTGTTGGGTCCTCTTCCCAACCCCCTCCCATTGTCCCACCAACCCCTAGAGTCGCTACAATCCATGAGGAATACATTGGAGCTTTTGAAAAAATTCATAAACGCAAAGTGATAGCTCCTAGGTATATTGTGCTTGAGGAACTCGAGGAGTTGAATGTTGTTGAGGATTTGAGATGGTTGCTGGATAGGGCTGGTTTGACCTTGTTCGCTAGCATTAGGGAAGATGCATATGAGGAGATCACGAGGGAGTTCATTACTTCCTTTGGCATAGCGCCGTTAACTGAACGGTGTCTTTCCGGTTGATGGAGCGTAACTACAACTTCTCTATTGCTCAGTTCGGAGCATTTTTTGGGTTTGTTGATACGCTCAATAGGACGTTTTCTAGGGGTGTCAAGGCTAAGGAGTTTTAGGGAGAAATTGCTATGATTGTAGGCCATGAGGACCGTTGGCAACCGGCCGACTCAAAAGCCAAATTTATCTACCACCTTGCGTCCACCCTTAGCAAGGTTAAGAACAAATCTGTAGGAAATATTGGCTATGGAGGGATTGTGACTTATATTGCAAAACATTTAGGAGTAGACTTTTCAACATGTGAGATAGTGGTTGCTTCGAGGCCTTTGGGGCTTCATGGGTTCATGACTAAGGGACTCTTGATTCCCCGTCACCGAGGTCCACATAATGCTTCCATGCCTTGGGAAGACAAAGGTGGTAGAGGTATCCCATGGAGCATTGATTTTTCCCTTAGGACTAGCCGGCAGAACTGGAAGGCTATGTTCGTCCCTATGCATACCAACCTTTTAGGAGCTCCACCCTACATTCCTGAGGATATACCCGCTGCAGATGATGATGATGAGGAGATGGGTGGAGACGAGTTCCCGAATGTTGGAGGTGGTGAACAAGACTTAGGAGCATTTCCGGATCAGCCGGCAAACATTCAAGAGCCAGCTAGGAGGTCCACATATCATCAGCGGCTTTCCACTTCTTCCTCCTCCCGCCGTTCTAGCGTGAGCGAGCATCCTTCATGGATGGATGGTCCACCGGACTGGATGCAGCAACAACCGGCTTGGATGGGTGCTCCTCCAGCTTGGGCAGCGACTCCACCAGATTAGATGCAGCAGCGGCCTGCTTGGATGGATCAGCAGCCGGGGTGGGTGACCAGTCTTACACAGAGGATGGATAGCCTAGAGACTCGCTTTAATGAGCATGATGGAGAGCGTAAGGAGAATGCTAGGATCTTCCGTGACGTCTACCGCCAGTAGTTTGGGCGTTCATTCGACCCCAACTTCTTCCCTTACCCACCACCGCCTCCACAAGAGTGAGATGACTTGGATGGTTCGAGCTACCCACCACCTTTGTGAGCTTGCTTAGTTCTTTTCTTTTTCTTTCTTGCAACATTGAGGACAATGTGTAATTCTAAGTATGGGGTGGGTTGACTCTCGTTAATGTAATAACTCAGTACATTTGCTTCGCTTTATTCCATGAACACTTGCATCTTTCTTTTTATCGTCACCCATTTCTTTATTGCATTGCATTAAAAAGCTTTGAAAACCCATAAAAATTTGAAAAATTTTGAAAAATTATTGTGCTTCTAGGATTGAAAATGACCTCAATGATGAATCTACTTGTGGATTGATTTTTTGATGATGTTTATGTGCTTAAATTAATTTATGAATTGTAAAGAAATTGAATATATTGTTCGATCTTCTTAGAAGTTTCATAATGTGAAAGTATTTGTTTAAATCATATTGAGGAATGAAAGTTGAAATCACAACATAAGTTCTTGCACTTCATTTTGAAATGATTAAGGCACCCCGATTTTTCTTGCTTCTTCTTTGTTCATTTAGCCCCTCAATGAAATTTTTGCCACCTTTCCCTATCCGGGAATTAGGAAGAGTATGAATTTTGGCATGTTTGATGTGGGAGGGCCATGAAAGAAATTTGTGCTTTCAAAGTATAGAAAAATAGGTTTAGGTAAGTCAATCTTGATGATGAGTAACTCCGCACCATTCACATAGCCGAGTGTTTGTGTCTTGCCAAAGTCGGATTGAGCGATATTCCTAACGGATTATGGTATGTGATTCAAGGGTTTGAGGCATCTTGAAATAGAGAATCACCGATCTCCTAGGCTTTGGTTTTTATGCACCGCTGTCCATACTTCCAAAAAGTAAAGTCGAAAAAGAATTTTGTGCTGAAAAGGGAGAGTAAAGCTCTCAAATGGTGGTTAGTTCAAGTTTGCAAAAAGAAAAGAGTTTGTGTTGTTCCTTTTTTTTCCCGGATTTGTGCACCACATACCCTATATGTTTCCCACCTATTCACGTTTCTTGACCTTTGCTTGAAAGTTCTTAAGATCTATGGAATGTTGTTTGACTTGGTGATCAGAATTGGAATTTCACATGATTGACTTTGACATTGCTTTGGATTATGATGTTTTGTTAGCGTGAAATATTGCGATATTCTAGGCACTTATTTTGGTTATTTTTCTCTCATTATTGTGTACATGGATGAAATTTAGAAGCAATTGTTAGCTTGTCATTCTATTAGCCTTGAAGATAGCTCATAGAGTCCTTTCTGAGTGTCTTTTCCCTAGGACCGAGACCCCTCAGAAGATTAAGATAGATGAGTTGTTCCTTCTCTATTCTATGTTGCACGGTAGACCTGCTGACTATGCTACCCTCTTAGCCTCCACCATGAGTAATCTCAAGAATAAGAGAACCGGGAACATTGGATATGGTGGTATGGTCACCCGCATCGCTAGGCAGTTGGGGATAGATTTTTCTACTTGCACTAGGATTGCAGCGAGACCTTTGGGTCTCAACAGTTTGATGACTAGGGGGATCATCTTCCCTAGGCAACGCGGTCCACCTACCACCGGTATGCCATGGGAGGAGAGAGGAGGTAGAGGTATTCCATGGCTTCCTGAGTATTCCATTAGGGCTGGACGCCATAATTGGAAGCAAACATTCGCTGCTATGCATGCGAATAGGTTAGTAGCACCTCCCTACGTCCCCGATGAGGTACCGGCTGCAGATGTTGAGGAGGAGATAGGTAGAGGTGATGGTTTTGAGGGAGGAGGTGAGGAGCATGACTTTGGCACTTTCCCAGATCAGCCGGCACACTTCCCTGACCCTCCTAGGCGTTCACCACGACCAGCTGGACCTTCAGGAGGCTCTTCCTCTCGCCGTGCTAGCGTGAGTGAGAGGCCGACATGGATAGGCACTCCGCCCACTTGGTACGGAGCATAGCCGGAGTGGATGGGAGCTCCACCACCGTGGTACAGTCAGGCACCAGCAGCTCCAGCAGCACCGGCACCACAGGACACACCAGCATGGTACGGCCAGCCACCGGCCTGGTATGAGAAACTACCAGAGTGGGCTACCGACCTTTCCAGGAGAGTCGGCAACTTGGAGATCTGCCATAACACTCGAGATGTACGGGCTGATGAGCATGACCGGATGATGAGAGACATCTACCACCAGCAGTTTGGGCGGCATTTCAGCCCCGAGTTCCATCCATTCCCACCATTCCCACCACCACAGTGACGAGCTTAGAGGATTGACAGTTCAGCCACCCTCCACCGTCTTTAGTGAGTTCATTTTCCTTTTCTTCTTTTCTTTATTTCTATTTCGAACATTGAGGATAATGTATGCTCTAAGTATGGGGTGGGGTGTGATTATGTGTTGTAATAACTCTACTATATTTGCTTGCAAGACATCTATCCATAACACCTGCATGTTTCATTTTCATAGTCACACGTTTCATTATTGCATTGCATGAAAAAGTTTGAAAAACCCATAAAAATTTAAAAATTTGGAAAATTTTGAAAGAGTTCTTGTGCTTCTACGACTAGAGATGACTTCTATGATAGTTCTTACTTGTGGAATAAATCCTTGATGACGATTCTATGCTTAAACGGAATAATGGATTGAAAAGAAATTGAATGTGTTGTTTATCCTTTCTTACAAGTTTCATAATGTGAAAGTTCTATCTAAATCATATTGAGAAATTGAGGTTGAAATCACATGATGAGTTCTTATACTTCTTATTGAAATGATTAAGGCAATTCGATTTTCTTTCCTCTTTCTTTGATCACTTAGCCCCACAATGAAAGTAATTACCTCCCTTACCTATCCGGGAATTTGGAGGAATTGAAATTTGGCATGTTTGATGTGGGAGGGCCATGAAAGCAAATTTTTGCATTCAAAGAATAGAATTAATAGGTTTGGGGAAGTCAATCATGACGATGAGTAACTCGGCACCATTCATATAGCCGGGTGTTTGTGTCTTGCCAAAGTCGGATTGAGCGATATTCCTAACGAATTATGGTATGTGCATCAAGGGTTTGAGACATCTCGAAATTGAGAAACGCCAATCTCCTAGGCTTCGGTTTTTGTGTACCTCTGTCCATCTTTCAAAAAAAAAAAGTAAAGTCGAAAAATAATGTGAAAAAGAAGAGAGCAAAGCTCAAAGTTGATGGTGTCGCAATTCAAAGTGAAAAGAAAAAGAGTTGGTTATTCATTTTCCCGGATTCATGCACCACATCCTTTATACGTTCCCCTCCCTTCCGCATTCTAGACCTTACTTGAAAGTCCTTAAGATCAAAAGAAAGTTATTTGACTTGGTGGTCTAAATTGAAATCTCTTATGCTTGATTTTGATAATACTTAAAGGTTATGATGTTCGTCTCAAAGTTTAAGTGATTTGTGATGTATCTTTGCTTTACATCCTTTGGTTTATGTGTACAAGCGTTTTCAAGAACGAATGAAGCAAGGTTTGAGGATGATCTATTGACTAGAAGCACGTTTACCTAAAGAATGTTTTTGTTTCAAGATTGCATGCATATTTCATTCTAACTTGTATTTTAGTGCTTTCAAAGACCTTGCTTGGGGACAAGCAAGTAACAAGTATGGGGCATTTTGTTAGCATGAAATATTGCGATATTCTATGCACTTATTTTGGTTATTTTTCTCTCATCATTGTGTACATGGATGAAGTTTAGAAGCAATTGTTAGCTTGTCATTCTATTATTGTCGATATGGATGTCTACGCTAGCTTTGTGTTGATTGTAGGCAAAAAGGAGCTAAATGGGAGCTATTAAGAGAGAAAAGAGAGGATTTGATCATATCCAAGGATTAGGAACACATCAAGGAAGCTAAGGAAAGAGCTAGGATGAAGAATGTCATGACACAAAGGAAACTACAAGCATTTTGCACTTTCACGCCCTGAATTACGGCCGTAGAAGAGTCCACGCCCTAAACCACGGCCGTGGATCTTGGCATCATGAGCGTGGAGCATTCCAGTAAGTTACACAGCCTAAAGTATGGTCGTGGAAGTCACAAGGGACCGTAATCCAATTCCACGCTCTAAACCACGGTCGTGGAATCCCTTGAGACCGTGATTTAGGCGATCTTTTGACGAGTCTTCATTTGCCACGTTATTTACGTGATGGGCCGGGACAGTTATTTTTTCCCCGTCTTATAAAAAGGTCAGAGAAGAGAGTTTTGGGCATCGACGCTTACGGATTATTCCCGTTACAATTGCGTTGGATCTCACGGAGACGTTGACGGCCGCTTGCTTTGCTTGGAGCATTCTTGCCTAGGGTGGATTGAAGATCGCCAAAGGTTTTTAACCTCTTTCTTAGGTTTTGGCATTGAAGACGGATTGACAACCTATTCTTCATACTTACCTTAGATTATTGTGAGGTTTTGTGTTTTATATTTTGAATCCATTGATTATCGCTTCTTGTGTTCGGATTTGAGAATTGGTTTCGAAGTTTTATTAAGTATTCGAGGGTTTCCATCTTTTATTCTATTTGATTTGAATATTGATATCATGATAATGATTGTTGGCTAAAACCCTTTAGCAGTTCTAAGGTGAAGGGTTGATAGTTGTGGCTTAGATGATGATAGATCGATTGTAAATTGATTAGACCCTGAGAGTTAGAGAGATCTCATCGACGAACCTAAATCACGGGCTGTTCTTGGAGTTCCACGGTCGTGGTTCTCAAGATCTGACCGTGATTTACCCTAGTTTACGAACCTTGCTTTTACTTTGATCCAAGGTTAAAGATTAGCTTTAATCTAGTCTTCGCTTGCCCTTTCCTAGGTAGTAGTGAGACTCATCACCCTCTATTTTGATTTCAAGTGTCACAACCTTAATCGTTTTAGTTAGTCTTGATCCTTCGGTTACAAGTTTGGGTATTTTAGATTAATTCTTGTCCATAGATCCTTTCTATACTGAAGCCTCAACAAACTTTATAGAGAGTGTCTTTAGATAAGTCATATAAAGTCTTGGAACTTCACCGTACATTGCTTTACTTTAGCATACCTTTGCAACTCCTAACTCTGTCCTTAGTTCTTTAGTATATCTTGAATCGATTGCCACAATTAGATACCTGAATCTTTAGGGTTGTTGTTTTCCCAATATTTGCAAAGCTTTACCTTTTATTTGCTCGATAACTTGAGACTGGATTTTATTTCACCAAATCCCTGTGATCGATACGCTGGAATATTTGCTAATCTACGTCGATCCGTACACTGCGGATTTGCTTTCTTTTATTCTAGTTTTAAAAATTAAAGATTATTTGCACGCACGTTTTCGGGCGAACAAGTTTTTGGCGCCGTTGCCGGGGATTTGGTCTAAACCAAACTTTGGTTTTCGGTTGTCGAGCTTGGGAGCTTTGCTCTTGTCATTTGATATCTCTTTTAAGTGATATTTGCAGGTTATCTTAGGTATATGCGCAGGTCTAGCTCCAACAAAGACCTCTTACCTCTTGATCAAGAACTTGAGAAGACTTTGAGAAAGAAGCTCAAAGAAAGAAAGATGGTTGAAAGTAAAGAGAGGGATATCCAAGCAGAGTTGGATGATTCCGAAGCTCGACTTAGATGGAGCGAGAAGACTCGCAGGGAAGAATCGGAGCGTCATCAATTGCAAATTGATAAGCTCAAGGACATGATGCTGCAAATGAGGTTGGAGATGAGTGGTTCCAAGAAGAAGAAGAGAAGCAAACCGAAAAGATCGGTTAGAACCGACTCATCCAATGAAGAGAGCGACTACTCCATGCCGTCGCTAGAGGACATTGATCCAACGATCAATGTGAACCGAAATAATCCAAGACCAGCCGCCAATCATCGTATCCCGGCTGGGGATGCGAGAGCCGCTCGTGTAGATGAAGAGCCAAGAACTCTTGGCCAAAGAATGGATCCGATTCAGCAACCACGCCGTCTAGGTGTGAACTTTGATGCTGATGATATTCAGGGGTTTAGCTTTAACCCACAAGTTATTACCAACGTTCGCTAAAGCCAGTTTGGAGGAACGAGTGTCGAATCTCCACATCAACATTTACAGAATTTTGAGATCTTGATGGAGACAATGAAGCCAAAGAATGCAACCACCAATAATTACAAATCAAGCCATTCTTTTTCTCTTTGAAAGGGAAAGCTTTATCTTGGTGTCAAGCTCTTCCAAATGGAAGACTCAACACATGGGAGGATCTATCGTCGGAGTTCCTAACCAAGTTCTTTCCGCCATCCAAGACGGCGGAGTTGAGAGGTAAAATTAATGTTTTTTCTATGAGATCTAATGAAAGTTTGTTTCAGTCTTGGGAAAGATTTCAGGATTTACTATTGGATTGCCCACACCATGGCATTCCCAAATTGGAGTTATTGGAGATATATTATAAGGGGCTGGATGTGGAAACACAATTCAAGCTCCAATCCCTTTCATGTGGTACATTCGTGGACATGAGGGAAGATGACGCTTGAGACTTCATTGAGAAACAAGCCCGAGTCATTGAGAAGTACTCTCACCGGAAGATGGAAGCTAATCGAGTGGAGCAAGGAGCAAAGCTAACACAAGCTGCTCAAACTCAAATCTTTTCTCTCAACACCGAGATTAAAGAATTGAAGGAAGTCATCAAAGCTAGCTTTCAAAAGCCTAAGGAGCAAGATGTTGGTTATTTAGGAAACAACAATAACCACAATGGGAATGAGAACACCAATCGCAACAGCCGGAACAACAACCGGAACAATTGGAACAACAACAACCAGAATAACAATTGGAACAACAATAGGAGTTCAAACAACAACAATTGGCATTCCAACCAACAACAAAACTCCGGTAATTCTTATCTCAATTCAGGAAATTCACTAACTCCACCATCTTCTTCTTCCATTCCTTTGAAAAGCGAGGGGCAAACATCTAATAGTGGAAGCACTTCGGGGAAAGAGAAGCCCGATCCCATGCTGGAAACGATCTTGGGAAAGCTTCAAGGGTTGGAGAGTCACATCACTAAGGTTGATAAAGCTCAAAAGGTTTTAGAAAACCAAATGTTCAGCAATGTTGAGGAAGTTCCTAGAAATCAAGGAAAACTTCCAGGAAAGACAGAGGATAACCCGAAAGGAAGGGTGATGGCTATCACAACTAGGAGCGGAGCAACAACCACCGACCCGCAGCCTAAGTTTGTGGAAGTTCTCGTCAAAAAGGAGAAGGAAAAGGGGAAGGAGAAGGAACACATCTACATTCCTCCTCCAGCTTACAAACCTCCCTTGCAATTTTTACAATCTAGAGCAAGAGCGCGTCTAGACAAGCAATTCGGTAAGTTCATTGAACTCATGAGCAAACTACATATTAATATACCTTTCATTGATGCAATTATGGGTATGCCAGCATATGGAAAGTTCTTAAAGGAGATCCTCTCTAACAAGAGGAAACTGGAAGACTTTGGAGAAGTCAAGATGAGTTTGGAATCGTCGGATCTCATCAAAACGATGAAGGAAAAGATGCCCCCAAAGCTGAAAGATCCGGGGTCATTTTGTGTTCCAATCGGAGTAGGAGATGTCACATATGATGCATTATGTGATTTAGGAGCAAGCGTTAGCATCATTCCGCTTGCCTTGTGCAGGAAGATCGGTTTAGGCGAGCCTAAACCGGTGAAGATGACGTTATATATGGCGGATCGATCCATAACTCGTCCCGTCGGTATCATTGAAGACGTCCCGGTCAAGCTTGGTAAGTTCTATGTTCCAATAGATTTTATTGTGCTTGACATTCCTGCAGATAGTCCGATCCCGATCATACTCGGAAGACCGTTACTAGCAACATCCGGTTGTATGGTGGATTGCAAGAAAGCTAGACTCGCCTTCGACATAGGAGAGGAAGAGGTAGAGTTTGTTCTTTCCACTTTGATGAAAGAGCCAGCTCTTAAAGAGGATATACTTAACATCCATGACGAAGAGGCATCTAGAGAGGAAGTAAGCTCAATTCTATTCAAGGATCCTTTGCAAAAGGTGATCACTATGAGCATTACGGAGAAAGGAGAGGAAGAGGAATGCAATGAGGAAATTGAAGCTTTGGAGGAGCTAAAGGAAGTACATGAAGAAGAGTTTGAAAAACTCTACGATGGGTCAGAAGACGTGAGGAATCACGGCCAGTCGTGCTATTCCACGGCCGTGGTTCTCACCAACATGACCGTAATTAGCTATTCAGAGGACTCCAGTAAGTTACTTGGCCAAAACCACGGCCGTGGAACTATCAGAGGTACCGTAATTGACTTCCACGCCCAAAACCACGGCCGTGGAGAAAACAGAGGTGCCGTAATTTTGGGAAAATCTGAGGACAATTACGTTCTTTCTACCACTTCTCTTGAGTCTACTTCAACAACTTCTATACCCTTAGAGGCTTCCAAGGAAGCATTAGACACTCCTCAAGAGCCACTAGAGACTCCGATAGTGATGGAATCAATGCCACTTCTCACACATCTAAGGTACGCATTTCTAGGATCTAATTCTACCTTTCCGGTAATTGTTAGTTCCGATCTAAGTGAAGATGAACATAGTCAGCTTATGGTGGTTCTAAGGAAATATAGGAAAGCCTTAGGTTACACTATAGAGGATCTAGTAGGAATTAAGCCTTCATTATGCATGCATAAGATCCTAATGGAAGAAGACTTTAGAACTTCTCGACAACCTCAAAGGCGGTTAAATCCGACCATGAAAGAGGTTATCAAGAAGGAAATTCTTAAACTACTTGATGCAGGTATCATCTACCCTATCTCCGATAGCAAGTGGGTGAGTCCCATACAGGTTGTTCCAAAGAAGGGAGGAATGACGGTCATCACCAATAAGAACAATGAGCTCATTCCTACAAGGACAGTGACTGAATGGAGGATGTGCATTGATTACAGGAAGCTAAATAATGCAACTAGAAAGGATCGCTTCCCATTACCCTTCACTGACCAAATGCTTGAAAGGTTAGCACAACATTCTCATTTTTGCTATCTTGACGGTAATAGTGGTTTCTTTCAGATCCCGGTTCATCTTGACGATCAAGAGAAGACCACATTCACGTGCCAGTGGGGTACGTTTGCTTATAGGAGAATGCCGTTCGGGCTTTACAAACGAGTGGACAAGTGGAGATTTTGAATCGGGAGATTAAAGGAATCCTAGAGAAAACAGTTTCGAAGACAAGGAAAGATTGGTCTTTGAAGCTAGATGATGCATTGTGGGCATACCGGACTGCATACAAGACTCCCATAGGAACGACACCATACAACCTTGTGTATGGGAAGTCTTGTCACTTACCGGTAGAGCTGGAACATAAGGCTTATTGGGCGGTAAAGTGGTTGAACTTCAGCATGAAGGAAGCGGGCGAGAAGCGCCTCTTGGACCTTAACGAGCTTGAAGAACTTCGCTTAAACGCCTAGGAGAACGCCAAGATCTACAAGGAGAGAGCGAAGCGTTGGCATGATAAGCATATCATTCCAAAGGACCTCAAGGAAGGAGATCAAGTTCTCCTCTTCAATTCAAGACTTCGTCTCTTTCCAGGTAAGCTTAAATCTCGTTGGACTGGACCTTATCTAATCAAACATGTTTTTCCCCATGGCGCAGTTGAAGTATGAGGTGAAAAGGGCGGAAGCTTTAAAGTGAACGGTCAACGACTCAAGAAGTATTCACCGGAACTCCAAGCTAAGGAGTTCGCGCCTACCGCACTCGAATAGGTGCAAGTACGGTCTAGCTACGGACCTTAAACAAGCGCTTCTTGGGAGGAAACCCAAGGTATTGCACTTATGCTTTTGTTTATCATTCATAGATTAGATTAGTTTAGTCGTTTTTGCTTTGTTTTTGCCCTTGATACCTCCCGGTATGTCGCGTTTTTAGATGTAGGAACAATGGAATAGGCAACGGAGAGGAAAAAGTTAGAAGGAAGTGACGAAACTCGGATTTTGGCACATTACAGAGAGTTCCACGCCCTAAACCACGGTCGTGGAAGCTATAGTGACCGTAATTTGCAAAAGTCTGAGAAAAATCACCAAAACCACGGTTCCGTACAAAACCACGGCCGTGGAAACCCCCGAGTGACCGTGATTTTTCAAAAATTTTACGGCCACTATATAAACCACTTCCCTTCACAAAAACACCCCCATTTCCAAATCCACGCCCCTCTTCCACGACCTAAACCCGAAAAACCTCCCCAACTCGCAATTCTTCGTTCGGAAACCGTTTCGAGCGATTCTTGGTGCTAAAGTGAAGCATTTCCGATTATCTACAAGATCCAATCAACAAATCAAGTGGAAAACCCCTGCAAAAGACGGAATTTGGATTCAAAGATCCAAAAACGTAGGTTTTTCTTCTACTTCTCTACTTTGTCAATTCGAGTCTATTTCTCGCAAGAACTTAGGCACATTGCATAGGATTGAGATTGAAATTAGTCTAGGACGGGCTTTGCTGAGTTTGGTGATTGATTTGTTGAGATTTGAGCAAAACTGTGCCGAACCACGGTCTTTGTAGGTTCCACGGCCGTGGTTTTGAAGAACAGACCGTGATTTTCTCTCTGAGATGGATTTGATAAGGAGAATGTCTACTAGAAGCAAGAAGAGGAAAGGTGATGCTTCCTCCTCCTCCCAAATACCCCCTAGTAAACCACCATCACCCCCACATCCTAGAATTCCAAAAATCCATGAGGATTACCTCGATGCCTTAGAAAGGATCGAGAAGAGGGCGGTCATAGGACCGCGCTACTTAGTTCTTGAGGAGTTAGAACCACTGAATGTGGTGAATGACCTTACATGGCTTCTAGATAGAGCCGGGTTGATCGTCTTCTCCGCCATTAGGGAAGACGCATATGAGGAGATCACTAGGGAGTTTGTGATTTCTTTCGAGCATAGTGCTATGGATAGGACTATTTCCTTTAGGTTGATGGAGGAGAACTATGAGTTCTCGATCTTGGAGTTTGGAGCCTTCTTTGGGTTCCAAGAGACCTTCAATGGTCGTTTTCCTAGCGGTGTGTACGCTAAGGATTTCTGGGAGGACATTGCCATGATCTATGCCAGTGAGGACCGCTAGCAGCCAGCTGATACCAAGGCTAAGCTCATCTATCACTTAGCCTTGAAGATAGCTCATAGAGTCCTTTCTGAGTGTCTTTTCCCTAGGACCGAGACCCCTCAGAAGATTAAGATAGATGAGTTGTTCCTTCTTTATTCTATGTTGCACGGTAGACCTGTTGACTGTGCTACCCTCTTAGCCTCCACCATGAGTAATCTCAAGAATAAGAGAGCCGGGAACATTGGATATGGTGGTATGGTCACTGTTCGCCACTTAGCGTGCGTGCAAATAAGCTTTAATTATAAAACTAGAATCAAGCAAGCGAACCCGCAGTGTACGGATCGATATAGTTGAGCAAGAATTCCAGAGTATCGAACACAGGGATTTGGGGGGTTAAATCCAGTTATAGATTTGTCAAGCAAGTAAATGTAAGAGCTTTTGTAATTATTTGGAAAACAACAATCCTAAAGATCGGAATCCAGTTGTGGCAATTGATTCAAGATATACTAAAGATATAAGGACAGAGTTGAGGTTTGCAAAGGTATGCGAATGTAAGGTATTCGTACGGTGAAGTTCCAAAAACCCTATATGACCTACCTAAAAGACACTCTCTATAAAGGTTGTTGAGGCTTCAGTATAGAAAGGATCTAAAGGTAAGAATTAACGTCAAATACCCAAACTTGTAATCCAAGGATCAAGACTAACTAAACCGATTAAGGTTGTGACACTCAGAATCGAGGTAGAGGTTGTTGAGGCTTCACTACCACCTAGAAAAGGCAAGCCAAGACTAAGTTAAAGCAAATCTTTAACTTTGGATTAAAGTAAAAGCAAGTTTGTAAACTGACACAAAATTACGGGTAGTTCTTGAGTTCCACGGCCGTGGAAGCTCAAGAACAGACCGTGGATTAGGTTCGTCGACAATTCTCTCTAACCCTCAGGGTCTAATCTGTTTACGATCGATCTATCATCATTTAAGCCACAACTATCAACCCTTCACCTTAGAATTGCTAAAGGGTTTTAGCCAACAACAGTCATATTGATATCAAATTCAAGATTTAAAAGAATGAAAGATGAAAACTTCCGAAAACCTTGAATAAATCTCAAGTCAATCTCAAATTCACAAATCAAGAACAATAACGTCAATAGATTTGGAATAATACAAACAATCACAAATCTTAGAATAAGAAGGAAGAACGGGATGTCAATCCGTCTTCTAATCAAACCTAAGTATGAAGCGAAATCTCCTTACGAACAATCTTCCAAATCTTCTCCCTTTCCGTCAATCCGGAAATCGCAATAAGCAAAGCGCAGATCTCTCAACGATGATCTTCGCAAAAGCGTAGAACTAGGGTAAGCCAAAGTGTAAGCCTAAGAAGAGGTGACGGAATCTCTCTTCTTCCGTCCTTTTATAGGGTAAGATAAAAATTGGCCCGGCCCAATTGCGTAGAAGATCGTGGCTTCAAAGTGTGCGTAAAAGATCGCCAAGATCACGGTCGTGGAAGGGTTCCACGCCCGTAATTTAGAGCGTGGAAGTTGGTCACGGTTTGTCACAACCCTCCACGGCCGTGTAAGTTGTTGGAATGTACCACGCCTCTCTTGCCAAGGTTCCACGGCCGTGGACTTGAACGTGGAATGTAGTACGGCCGTATTTTAGAGCGTAGTTTAGAGGTAGTTCGTGGTTTTCCTTAGCCTCGTGCTATTCTTCAAGTTAGTACCATCCTTAGCTCCTAGAGATGTCCTCAATCCTTGGACATACTCAATCAAACTCCATTCTCTCTCAATCCGTTCGGAATTAGCTCCAAATTGCCTACAATCAACACAAAGCTTATGTAGACCTCTATATCGACAAAATAGATAAACTAACTCACAAATGCTTCAATGCTTTATCAATGACTACCTATATGGATGAAATACACTTAGAAAACGTGCCTAAAATATCACAATATTTCATGCTAACAAATAACCCCATACTTGCCACTTGCTTGTCCCTAAGCAAGGTCTTTCAAAAAGCTTTTTTAAACACAAGTTAGGATGAAATATGTGTACCTTCTCAAAGCAAAACTTCTTTTAGATGAATGTGCCTTCTAATCAATAGATTATTCTCAAATCTTGCTTCATTCGTTTATAAGACTTTTATACACTTAATCAAAGAGTAAAGAGTAAAGAAAGCTCATGAATCAATCAAACTTCCATGTAAACATTATAACCTTTAAACATTATCAAAATCAATCATAAGAAACTTCAATTTAGATCACCAAGTCATACAACATTCTTCTGATCTTAAGGACTTTCAAACAAGGTCTAGAATGTTGAAAGGGAAGGAAAACTTTAAGGAATGTGGTGCATGAATCCGGGAAAGTGGATAACTACTCGTTTCTTCTTCTCTTGCGGTTTCCGCAGCACTTTCAACTTAGAGCTTCGCTCTCTTCTTTTCATTTTTCGACTTTACTTTTGGAGTTATGGATAGAGGTGCACAAAAACCGAAGCCTAGGAGATTGGCGTTTCTCAATTTTTATGAGATGCCTCAAACCCTTAGCGCACATACCATAATCCGCTAGGAATATCGCTCAATCCGACTTTGGCAAGACACAAACACCCGGCTATGTGAATGGTGCCGAGTTACTCATCATCATGATTGACTTCCCCAAACCTATAATTTCTTTCTATTCTTTTGATTGCAAATAATTGCTTTCAAGGCCCTCCCACATCAAACATGCCAATATCAATCAACTCCTCCAAATTCCCGGATAGGTAAAGGAGGTCATTATTTCAATGAGGGGCTAAATGATCAAAGAAAGAAGAAAGAAAATCGAATTGCCTTAATCATCTCAACAAGAAGTATAAGAACTTATAGTATGATTTCAACCTTGATTTCTCAACATGATTTAAGTAACATTCATCACATTATGAAATTTGCAAAAGAGGTATAATCGACTCATTCAATTTCTTTTCAATTCACTATTCGTTTAAGCATGCAATTGTCATCAAAACTCAATTCACAAGTGGTGATTATCATAGAAATCATCCCTATCCTTAGAAGCACAAAATTTTCAAAATTTTTCAATTTTTATGGGTTTTTCAGAGGCTCTTTCATGCAATGCAATAATGAAACGTGTAACAATATAATGAAACATGCAAGATAGTCTCAATAGAAGCAAATAAAGTGAGTAAGAGTTATTACAAACGATTAGTCACACCCCACCCCATACTTGGAACAAACATTGTCCCTAATGTTCAAAGAAAAGAAAAAGAAGAAAAGAAAGAAAGAAAAAGAACTCACAAAACGGTGGTGGAGCGGCTAAAGTTGTCGATCATCCAAGTCATCACTGCGGTGGAGGTGGAAATGGAGAGAAGCTAGGATCATAGTACCGCCCGAACTGCTGGCGGTAAACATCCCTCATCATATGGTCAAGGTCATCCACACGTGCATCTCTCGCATCAGCTCGGATCTCCAAAGCTCCCACCCTATCGGAAAGGCTGGTGTCCCACTCCGGCAACTGCTCATACCAGCCAGGCGGCTGGGTGTACCATGTCGGTGCATCTGAAGGTGCCGGTGCTGGTGGTGCCTGTGTAGACCATGGTGGAGGAGCTCCCATCCAATCCGGCTTAGTCGAATACCAAGCAGGTGGATCCGCCATCCAAGTCGGCCTCTCGCTCACGCTGGCGCGGCGAGAAGAAGAGCCAGATGCTCTAGCAGGGTGGGGAGAACGTCTAGGCATGTCAGGAACCACATCCGGCTAATCCGGGAATGTGCCAAAGTCATCAGCTCCTCCTCCTCATCCCTCATACTCGTGTCCTCCTCTCATCTCCTCCTCCTCTACTACAGGTGGTGGTGGGACATATGGTGGGGCTGCAATCCTGTTCGCATGCATAGCAGCGAACGTCGACTTCTAGTTATGGCGTCCAGCCATAATGGAATACTTTGGAAGCCACTCAATACCTCTCCCCGTCCTACTCTCCCATGGCATAGCAGCGTAAGGTGGACCTCTATGGGTGGGGAAGATGAGACCTCTAGTCATAAGGGCCTGAAGTCCTAAGGGTACACCAGCAATGCGTGTGCAGGCGGAGAAATCTGCCCCTAATGCCCTAGCAAGGTGGGTGACTATCCCACCATATCCAATGTTGCCAGCCTTCTTATTCTTTAGCTTGCTCATGGTAGCAGCTAAGAGGGTGGCTCAGTCAGCAGGTCGTCCATACAACATGCAGTACAGAAGAAAGAGCTCATCTGTCTTAATCTTCTGAGGTGTCTCCGTCCTAGGGAAGAGACACTCAGAAAGTACCCTATGAGCAATCTTCAAGGCTAAGTGATACATCAACTTAGCCTTGGTGTCAGCTGGTTGCCAGCGGTCCACGCTGGCATAGATCATGGCGACCTCTTCCCAGAAATCCTTGGCGTACACGCCACTGGGGAAACGACCATTGAAGGTCTCGTGGAACCCAAAGAAGGCTCTAAACTCCCGGATGGAGAAATCATAGTTTCTTTCCATCAGCCGGAAAGAAACTGTCCTATCAACATGGATGTGCTCAAAAGAAACCACAACCTCTCTCGTAATCTCCTCATATGCGTCTTCCCGAATAGCGGAGAAGACGACTAATCCGGCTCTATCCAAGAGCCAAGTGATGTCCCCTATGACATGTAGAGGCGCTAAGTCCTCCAACAGTAGGTATCTAGGTCCTATGACCGTCTTCTTATGAATCCTCTCTAAGGCATCGAGATGATCCTCGTGAATGGTAGGGACCCTAGGGTGAGGTGGTGATGGTGATGAAGGTGATGATGGAGGTGAAGGGGATGAAGGAGGTGGTGCTCTAGAGGAGGAAGAGGAAGAGGGATTGCCCTTCCTCTTTTTACTCTTATCTTTGTCTTTGTTCTTGTCCTTATTCCTACCGGACACTCTCCTCACAAAATCCATTTTCTGGCAAAAACCACGGTTTGTTCTTGGTGTTCCACGGCCGTGGAAGCTACAGGAACCGTGGTTTGTCTCAACTTTTCTCAAAACTCAGCAAAATCACACCAAATTTCACAACAGCAGTCCTAGACTAATTCTCTTCCAATTCCAATCAGTTATTCCTAAAAAATCTAGCAATTTCAACGAATCGACAAAAATAGAGAAAAGCGAAAAAACCTAGGTTTTCGGATTTTCAAATCCGAATTCTGCTTTCCTTGATGAATTGTCGCTCGAATTGTTGCTTGGATCTTGTTGGTGATCGGATTTGCTTCTGTTTTGGCCAAAGAATCGTTAAAAACGATTAACGAACGAAGATTTGAGGTGAGGGGAGGCAAATCGGCATTTAGGGCGTGGAATGGGTTTTGTGATGTTGTGTTTTTGTGAAGAACGTGGTTTATATAGTGGCCGTCAAAATTTTTGAAAATCACGGTCTGTCAGGGGGTTCCACGGCCGTGGAAATGTACGGAACCGTGGTTTTGGTGATTTTTCAAAGGCTTTTGTAAATTACGGTCTCAGAGGGTTCCACGACCGTGGTTTAGGCCGTGGAACTCTCTGTAATGCTCCAAAGTCCAAGTTTCATCACTTTTCTTCAAACTTTCTCTTCCCCTTTCCTTTTCCACTGTTCCTACATCCAAAAATACGAACATACCGGAAGGAATCGAAGGCAAAATAAAGCAAAAACGTCTAAACTAAGCTAATCTATGAATCAAAAACAAAAACGTAAATGCAATACCTTGGGTTGCCTCCCAAGAAACGCTTTGTTTAAGATCCGTAGCTAGACCAGATTCGCACTTATTCGAGTGCGGTAGGCGCGAACTCTTCAGCTTGGAGTTCCGGCGTATACTTCTTGAGTCGTTGACCGTTCACCTTAAAGCTTCCGCCCGCTTCACCCCATACTTCAACTGCACCATGGGGAAAATACGTTTGATTAGAAAAGGTCCGGTCCAACGAGATTTAAGCTTACCTGGAAAGAGACGAAGCCTTGAATTGAAGAGGAGAACTTGATCTCCTTCTTTGAAGTCCTTTGGAATGATATGCTTATCATGCCAACGCTTTGCTCTTTCTTTGTAAATCTTAGCGTTTTCATAAGCGTTCAAGCGGAGTTCTTCAAGCTCATTAAGGTTCAAGAGACGCTTCTCTCCCGCTTCTTTCATGCTGAAATTCAACCACTTGATGGCCCAAAACGCCTTGTGCTCTAACTCTACTGGTAAGTGACAAGACTTCCCATACACAAGGTTGTATGGTGTGGTTCCTATGGGAGTCTTGTACGCAGTCCGGTACGCCCACAATGCATCATCAAGCTTCAAGGACCAATCCTTCCTAGTCCTTGAAACCGTCTTCTCTAGGATTCCTTTGATCTCCCGGTTTGAGATCTCAACTTGTCCACTAGTTTGTGGATGATAAGGGGTGGTGATCTTGTGAGTAACCCCATACTTAGTTAGAAGAGCTTCAAAGCGCCGGGCAATGAAGTGAGAACCTCCATCACTAATGATAGTCCTTGGTGTCCCAAATCGTGGGAAGATGGTCTTGTTAAAGAACTTAACCACTACCATGGCATCATTGGTGGGAGAGGCAATTGCTTATACCCATCTAGAAACGTAATCCACCGCCAAGAGTATGTATTGGTTTCCACAAGATGATGGAAACGGTCCCATAAAGTCAACTCCCCAAACGTCGAAAGTCTCCACCTCTTGGATGTTATTGAGAGGCATCTCATTCCTCCTAGAGATATTTCCTGTTCTTTGACAAGTATCGCAGCAGGAAACAAAGGTTTGCACATCTCTAAATAAAGTAGGCCAAAAGAATCCAGATTGCAATACCTTAGCGCTAGTCTTGTTCGAACTAGCGTGTCCTCCACAAGGTAGTGAATAAAAATGGCGGATGACACTTTGCATCTCATCTTCCGGCACACATCGCCGAATGATTCCATCCGGACCTCTCTTAAAGAGGAGAGGTTCATTCCAAAAGTATTCCCGAACATCCTTAAAGAACTTCTTTCTTTGTGCATAGGATAATCCGGGCGGTATCTCCTGACAAACCAAATAGTTAACAAAATCAGCAAACCATGGTTCGTTACCTTTGGAGATCACATCGATGCACTCCTCTATGATATGTAAGTGTTCGTCCGGGAAGGAGTCATCTATAGGTAGATGGTCGTCCTCTAGATGTGTTAGACGACTCAAATGATCCGCAACAGAATTTTCCGAACCCTTCTTGTCGCGGATCTCTAGATCAAATTCTTGTAGGAGAAGAATCCATCTAATTAGCCTTGGCTTCGCATCCTTCTTTGCAAGGAGATACCGGATCGCAGCATGATCCGTGTACACAATCACCTTTGCACCTACAAGATAAGAGCGAAATTTGTCAATAGCATAAAAAATGGCTAAAAATTCCTTTTCCGTAGTGGCGTAGTTGAGTTGCGCTTCATCTAGCGTCTTGCTAGCGTAGTAGATAGCGTGGGTTCGCCCTTCCTTTCTTTGTCCAAGAACAGCTCCTATAGCTTCGTCACTTGCATCGCACATAACCTCAAAGGGAAGATTCCAATCCGGAGGTTGGTGATAACGTGATTTATGACGTTAGTATAGGCATACATTTAGATAGTTTTTCCCATTATTCATGCACAGTTTGGCATTAGTTCACGACGTTTACACTCATTCCATGCACAATTCTAGAAAAGACATCTACACGAGCTTTTGTCGGTGTTGTAGGTATTCCGGGGGTCTTTTGGACATTAATCGATGCATTCGAGGGTCAAGCCTCATGGTGGTACACATCTAAAGCTTTGAAGGAGCATAATTGGAGCAACAAAGGACACAAAGACCACTATTGGTGCAAGCAATGGAGCAACTCATGGCTAGACGATCATAACATGTTTCTGTTGAAGAAAATCGGACCATCACTCAGGAAAATCAGCCGATTTTCCTGACTGGGTCGATTTTCTTGCCTTCAACAGCTTAAGCCATGTGTCCCACGATCTCTTAGTCCGGCCTTGCTCTTGGTGGAGAATATAAGTGGGCCTGCAAGCTGTTGCTGAGCATCTCTCCTCTCCCACATTCTCTCATTCACAGCTCACTCCATTGGGGATAGACTTGGAGAAGAAGAAAAACTCTCTCAAATTGAAGGAAGAAGAAGAACACCAATCTTAGAGTGATAGTGAGTTTTTGAGTGATTTTGAGTGATTTTCGGAGTCTTTGATTGAGGAACCATTGTAAGGATTGTTAGGAACATTTTGGAACTTCACTTGAAGGTTTGTAAGTCTTACTAAAACTTAGATTCAACTGAGATTTATTGTTTTACTTGCTTATCTTTCATCATCCATCTATGAGAACCATGTATGCTTGTATTATGATTTTGGATCTTGATATGCATATTATTGCCTAGTTTATTGTGATTTTGGAGTGATGGTTATGGCTTGGGTGATGATAGAATGGACTTATATGTTAGTTTAGGATGATTTGTATGCACGAAACCTAACCTAGACAGAAAAATCGGGCTGTTCTTCAGCCAGATCGGCCGATTTACCCATGATCCACCCGATTTTTCCTTCTGTTGCTCTTTAATTGATGAATCTGTATGTTAAGATGTTAGGTTGTTGAAATCCTAGTGTTTATTAAGCATAATTTAGCTTAGGATCACCTAATGCTAAAACAGTTGAGTGAGGGTGACTTGGTGCTTCTTTTCAACTCGAGGTTGCGGCTTTTCCCCGGAAAGCTCAAGTCAAGATGGACGGGCCCCTATGTTGTGAAGAAGTTCTATCCTCATGGAGCGGTAGATATAGGAGGAGATCATTGTGGTAACTTCAAGGTGAATGGGCACCGTTCGAAGAAGTACATCCCGGAAGCCCCGGTGGAAGTGATTGCTCCACTTCACCTTGAGTGAAACGCTCCTGAATTTGGTCAAGCTAATGACCTTAAAGAAGCGCTTAATGGGAGGCAACCCATTGGTACATATTTTTCCCTTTTGTTTTTCTTGCTTTTGTTTGATCTTACTCTTGGTGTGCTTTGTTTTTCTTTTGTGTTTTTGGGTGCTAGATCTTATTGATTGTCATGTGTGATGAGATGTTGGAGGTCATGTGAGAGCCTCATGGAATGGTTGAAGGTGCAAGATCCGAGCACATGGACAAGGAAGAAAGCACCCAGGAAAATCGGACTGTTCAAGCACAAAATCGGCCGATTTTCCTGGATTGTTGGGCTGATTTTTCCTTCTGTCAAGGAAAGTGATGATCTCCAATCAAGCATGGATGGAGCGGACGTGGAACTTGGACGGCTTGCGGTGCCAAGCGCGGGTTCTGCCGCCTTAATGAACATCAAGAGCTCTCTACCATCCTTGATCGATCATCCACCATCATCATTCAATGTGAACCGAAATACCAAAGCATCACCAATTTTACATTGTGAGGACTCTCTTTCACTTCTTTATTTAGCTTACACATTAGGGACAATGTGTTTCTAAGTATGGGGTGGGGTTTTCATGATCACTTGCATGATTAGCATCTAGGATAGTTTAATATTGTCACATGTTTTATTATGTCTTGCATTGTACATACATATTTCGAAAAATCCAAAAAAATCAGAAAATTTTAAAAATTTTAGTGCTTCTAAGCTTGGGAATGACCCTTATGATGAATTTGTCTTGTGAATTGGCTATGGATGGCCTTATGTGTTGAATTGATGAATGCATATGTGGACTTCAAGTACTTATCTTGAATCCCATTTGTGAATTGTGATCATGAATGTTTGCCTAGATTGGATTGAGGATTGAAAGTCGAAATTACATGCTAGTTCTTGCACATCATTTAGGAGTGATTAAGGCAATTCATTTTTCTCTACTTCTCATCTAGATCATGTTGTTTGAGCACCTCAATTGATGAAAAATTTGACCTCTTTTGACCCATCCGGGAATAGGAGCATGCTAGTGTGTTGAGTGTGTGAAAACCAAGTGTGGGGTGAAGTTGTTGATGAAAGAATGATGTGAATAAGTGCTGAATTTGTTGTGAAAGTATAGACAAAAATATAGGTTTGGGGACGTTGATTTAAATGACGAGTAACTCGGCACCATTCACATAATCGGGTGTTTGTGCCTTGCCAAAGTCAAATAAACCGATAGTCCTAACGAGTTTTGGTATGTGTGCCCGGTGTGGATGCACCTCGAAAAATAAAAAAACCCGAGGACGGCTAATCACCAAGGTTTCGGCTTTTGTACACCAATGCCATTGTCTCAAAAATAAGTGAAAAAGAAAAGAAAACAAAGAAAAGATGGAGAAAATTATACACTTGTTGGGAAGTTGAGCAAAAACGAAATTGTGGAGTTAGTTCCCTTCCCGGATTAGCATCACATGACCTAAAAATTCCCACCTAATCACAACGTTTCTTAGCCTCTTCTTTCCTATGTCCTTGTGACCTAAATGCATGTGTGTAAGACTTAGTGATCTAGATTGGATATGCTCATGATCATCTTGACTTCTTCATTTTCACCTCTCATGCATGCTTTCTAGCTAAGTGTAATTGTCTTTCCATGCCTTCATTCATTTGATACATGATTGATTGTCCATTGCCATAAAACATGACTATGAAGGTGATCCAATGCTAGAAGCACAATTCCAAAAAGATTTTGTTGTTTTTCTGCATGCATAAATCATGTCATCTCTTAGTCTATAGTTGGATCTTGCTCGGGGACGAGCAAATCTTAAGTATGGGGTATTTTGATAACGTGATTTATGACGTTAGTATAGGCATATATTTAGATAGTTTTTCCCATTCTTCATGCACGGTTTGGCATTAGTTCACGACGTTTACACTCATTCCATGCACAATTCTAGAAAAGACGTCTACACGAGCTTTTGTCGGTGTTGTAGGTATTTTGGGGGTCTTTTGGACATTAATCGATGCATTCGAGGGTCAAGCCTCATGGTGGTACACATCTAAAGCTTTGAAGGAGCATAATTGGAGCAACAAAGGACACAAAGACCACTATTGGTGCAAGCAATGGAGCAACTCATGGCTAGACAATCATAACATGTTTCTGTTGAAGAAAATCGGACCATCACTCAGGAAAATCGGCCGATTTTCCTGACTGGGTCGATTTTCTTGCCTTTAACAGCTTAAGCCACGTGTCCCACGATCTCTTAGTCCGGCCTTGCTCTTGGTGGAGAATATAAGTGGGCCTGCAAGCTGTTGCTGAGCATCTCTCCTCTCCCACATTCTCTCATTCATAGCTCACTCCATTGGGGATAGACTTGGAGAAGAAGAAAAACTCTCTCAAATTGAAGGAAGAAGAAGAACACCAATCTTAGAGTGATAGTGAGTTTTTGAGTGATTTTGAGTGATTTTCGGAGTCTTTGATTGAGGAACCATTGTAAGGATTGTTAGGAACGTTTTGGAACTTCACTTGAAGGTTTGTAAGTCTTGCTAAAACTTAGATTCAGCTGAGATTTATTGTTTTACTTGCTTATCTTTCATCATCCATCTATGAGAACCATGTATGTTTGTATTATGATTTTGGATCTTGATATGCATATTATTGCCTAGTTTATTGTGATTTTGGAGTGATGGATTGATGGTTATGGCTTGGGTGATGATAGAATGGACTTATATGTTAGTTTAGGATGATTTGTATGCACGAAACCTAACCCAGACAGAAAAATCGGGTTGTTCTTCAGCCAGATCGGCCGATTTACCCATGATCCACCCGATTTTTCCTTCTGTTGCTCTTTAATTGATGAATCTGTATGTTAAGATGTTAGGTTGTTGAAATCCTAGTGTTTATTAAGCATAATTTAGCTTAGGATCACCTAATGCTATCAACCTAAGTGAGGGAAGAGATCTACCCGATGATTTCCGACCTTAGATACCTAAGATGATTAACTCTAGGTAGTAGTGAGCCTCACAAGCCGCTATTGGATCGAGTGTGCTAGGATTATTGCTTGAGACTTCCCTTTTCCAAGACTTACCCGGTAAGGAGAGGGTTGCCCCTTAAGTGGAGTCCGGTTTGTGTAGAATTCCCTACTTTAACCCCTTGAGACCTACCCGGTAATAGGAGTTTGATGCGGGATTAGCGAAGTGAGAGACGTACCCGGTAATTGCTTCCATTAGTGAAACACTCTTTCCCGACACCGCAGCACTATCCTTAGAATCTTTAGAATCTTGAGTCTAATGCCATAACCGGAAATCTTGACCTCTAAAATCCATTTTTCTCTCTTTGATCACATATTTTGAGATTGTGCTACTTGATTGTTTTGCTAGCTTGAGTTGTTAGTTTGATCTATTATTTTGCATGAATTGTGATCTTTGATTGATCACCTAAAAAACCAAACCAAAAACATTGAGATTTACATTTCTTTATTCCTTTCTCTTTTCTTAGACTAGTTTTACACTATCTATGCTCACTTGTTGATTCGATTTCACTTTAGTCTTCGAGTTCGACATCGGAATACTATCCTTGCTACAAAACGACCCATACACTGTGGGTTCGCTAGGAGTTAGGAAAAATATAACGAGTATAAATTTAAGGCTTTTGCGCATCTATTCCTAGACGTAACAAGTTTTTTGCGCCGTTGCCGGGGACTAGGTCTAGATCGAGTCAATTTTTGTGATTGTTTAGAGTGTAGATCTTTCTTGTTGCTTTTGATCTCTTTTTGGTTTGTGTCTTTTCTCTTCAGGACATCTCTCACCTTTTAGGTGTATGCGAAGATCTCGTGGCAAGGATTTAGCTCCATTCGATCCCGAACCGGAGAAAACCCTTAGATCTAGATCCAAGAGCATTCGAAAGGGAAAAGAGATGGCCGGAAAAGATCTCCAAGCTGAGTTGGATGAGGCTTTAGAGCAAATTAGGCTAAGAGATGAGCTCTTGGAGGAAGAAAGGAGACTTGCCAATGAGAGGCAAGAAGCAACTAGGAGGGAGATTGAAGAGATTAGGCAAGCTCTTGTGCAAGGAGAGCTTAATCGTCAACAACCTCCACCTCCTCCTCCACCACAACCGCAGCCGGCGGTGAATATTCGGGTTGTGCCCATTGCTATTGAAGATTCACAAACCTTAGGGAGACGTATGGATCCGGCACAAAGAGCACACCGTCCGGGTGTGAACTTAGGGGATCCCGCAACCCATAACTACGAGCTCCGCCCTCAAGTTCTACAAATGATCCGGCATAATCAATTTGGAGGGATGGAAGGAGAGTCTCCTCATCAACACTTGATGAACTATGAGATTTTGATGGAGACTCTTAGACCGCCTAGATTGGAGAGCAACAACCATAAGCTTAGGGCTTTCTCCTTCTCTCTTAAGGACAAGGCCTTAGCTTGGTATCAATCTATTCCACAAGGGCGAGTTGGTACTTGGGAGGAGATGACAACCGAGTTTTTGACTAAGTTCTTCCCACCTTCCAAGACTACCGAGTTAAGAGGGAAGATCAATGCCTTTGTGATGAAGGATAGAGAGAGTTTGTTCAAGTCTTGGGAGAGGTTCAAAGATCTTCTCCTAGATTGTCCACACCATGGTATACCAAAAATTGAGCTATTGGAGATCTACTTCAAAGGACTTGATGAAGATAGCCAATTCAAGCTCCAATCTCTTTTCGGTGGGACTTTCATGGAAAAGCATGTGGATGAAGCTTGGGAGTTTGTAAAGAAACAAGCTCTAGTGATTGAGAAATACTCCCATAGGAAGAGTGAAGGGAGAAAGGCGGGAGCATATGAGGTGAGTGAAGTCACCATGAGTAATTTCAAGCTTGACGCCATCAACAACGAGCTAAAGTCTTTGAGGGAGTTGTGTGCTACAACTTTGAAGAACCAAGCAACCCCTCAAGTGCAAGTGCAAGCAAACTTGTCTTCTAAGGAGGAAGATGTGAACTACATGGGAAGGGGCAATTACAACAATTATCAAGGCCCAAGGAACTTCAACAACAACCGGCAATTCAACTTTTACCGGCCTAACCACAACCATCCCGGGTTTTCCTATTCTAACCCGGATGGAGCCTTGAACCCTCCCGCTTCCACAAGCACAACTCCACCGCCAAAAGCTTCACAAGAACCTCCACGCGGATTTACTCAACCTCCAAAGGATAGAACCGAAATGATGTTTGAGCAATTGCTTGGAAGGTTGAGTGGTCTTGAGAGCACGGTGACTTCTATTTCCAAGGCTCAAAAGGTCTTGGAAGCACAAGTGTTCCAAAAGGCGGGTGAAGCCCATAGAGATCCGGGAAAGCTTCCCGGAAGAACCGAAGATAACCTAAGAGGCCAAGTGTTGGCTATTACAACAAGGAGTGGGTTAAGCATGAAGGATCCTTTACCTAAGGGAAATGACAAAGGGAAGCAAGTGGTGAATGAAGAAGAGCCATTGCAAGAAGATGGAGGGAAGAGCAAGGAAGATGAGCCATCATATGTGGCACCACCTCCATACAAGCCACCGCTACCATTCCCACAATCACGAGCAAGAGCTCGTTTGGACAAACACTTTGGTAAATTCCTTGAACTTATGTCTAAATTGCATATTAACATTCCGTTCATGGATGCTATTCTAGGTATGCCGGCATATGGCAAATTCTTGAAGGAAATACTCTCCAACAAGAGGAAGTTAGAGGAGTATGGGGAAGTGAGGATGACAAAAAGATCCTCGGAGTCGATTCAAACGATGAAGGAGGAGATGCCTCCTAAGCTAAGAGATCCGGGATCCTTTTGTGTGCCAATAGGAGTAGGAGAAGTTAAATATGACGCCCTATGTGATCTTGGGGCAAGTGTAAGCATCATCCCGCTTGCACTTTGCAACAAGGTTGGGCTAGGAGAGCCAAAGCCGGTCAAGATGACCCTTTACATGGCGGACCGCTCAATCACTCATCCGGTTGGAATCTTGGAAGACATTCCGGTGCAACTAGGGAAGTTCTATGTGCCCATAGACTTCGTTGTCTTGGATATCCCGGCAGATTATCCGGTTCCTATCATCTTGGGGAGACCTTTCCTAGCTACTTCCGGATGTTTGGTGGATTGCAAGAATGGGGTTCTCTCTTTCAACATTGGGGAAGAGAACATCAAGTTTAATTTGTCCACAATGGTGAAGGGGCCAGCCCTAGGTGAAGATGTCTTCAACATTGTTGAGGAAGAGGAATCTAGAGAGGTTGTGAGCTCAATCTTGCTTAAGGATCCACTTGAGAGGGTTCTTAGCTCAAGTTTGATGGCGGAAGGAGTTGAGGAGAGTAGCAATGAAGTGATCAAGACCTTGAATGCATTGGACGATCTACCAAGTGTTGGATTTGAAGTACTAGAAGAAGAGAGAAGCAGGAAGAAAAATCGGCCAGAGAGGGCCAAATCGGCCGATTTTTGGACTTATCCTGAAGTGCCATCAAATTCTGCAAATACAGAAACTCAGATCGACCATCACTCAGGAAAATCGGCCGATTTTCCTGAGTCTTTTGAGCATCATCCAAGTGTTTATGAGCAATCATCAAGGGACTTAGGGGAGGCTTCCATGGCTTTGCAATCATCTCAACCTACATTGTATGGATCATCTCCAACCGAAAAAGGTCCTCCTCAACTTGATCTCAAACCTCTTCCTTCTCATTTAAAGTATGCTTTCCTTGGTTCAAATTCTACTTATCCGGTGATTGTGAATGCATCTTTGAATGATGATGAGCTTAGTAGATTGTTGAATGAATTGAAACTGCATAGAAAGGCAATAGGATACACCATTGATGACCTTGCTGGCATTAAGCCCTCTTTGTGCATGCATAAGATAATGATGGAAGATAACCATAAACCCTCTATTGAACATCAAAGAAGATTGAATCCTATAATGAAAGAGGTAGTCAAGAAAGAGATCATTAAGTTGCTAGATGCGGGAATTATTTACCCTATTTCGGATAGTAAATGGGTTAGTCTCGTACATGTGGTTCCTAAGAAGGGTGGGATGACCGTAGTAACTAATGAGAACAATGAACTAATCCCAACTAGGACGGTTACGGGATGGAGGATGTGTATTGACTATAGGAAGCTAAATGTGGCCTCTAGGAAAGATCATTTCCCTCTTCCTTTCATTGACCAAATGCTAGAGAGATTAGCTCAACACTCTCATTTTTGTTACCTAGATGGCTATAGTGGATTCTTCCAAATCCTTATCCACCCCGGTGACCAAGAGACAACCACATTTACATGCCCTTGGGGTACCTTTGCATATAGGAGAATGCCATTTGGGTTGTGTAATGCACCCGCCACCTTTCAAAGGTGTATGATGGCCATATTTTCTGAATATATTGAGAATAACATGGAGGTGTTTATTGATGATTTTTCCGTTTATGGATCTTCTTTTGATAATTGCCTAGCTAACTTGTCTTTGGTGCTTAAGAGATGTGAGGAGACAAATCTTGTCTTGAATTGGGAAAAATGCCACTTCATGGTAAGTGAAGGTATTGTGTTGGGACACTTGGTGTCCAACCGTGGCATTGAGGTTGATAGGGCTAAGATTGAAACAATAGAGAAGTTACCACCACCTACCTCGGTGAAGGGGGTAAGGAGCTTTCTAGGGCATGCCGGTTTTTACCGGAGGTTTATTAAAGATTTCTCTAAGATTTCAAAGCCTCTTACTAACCTACTAATGAAAGATGTTGAATTTGTTTTCTCCAAAGATTGCCTTGAAGCATTTTATAGGTTGAAGAATGCTTTGATCTCCGCACCTATCATGCAACCTCCGGATTGGAGCTTACCATTTGAAGTGATGTGTGATGCAAGTGATGTGGCCGTTGGGGCTGTTTTAGGACAAAGGAAGGATGGGCGTACACATGCCATCTATTATGCTAGCAAGACGCTAGATGATGCCCAACTTAACTATGCCACAACCGAGAAAGAGTTGCTAGCGGTGGTGTATGCATTTGAGAAGTTCCGCTCATATCTTGTTGGAGCGAAGGTCATTGTTTATACGGATCATGCTGCGATCCGTTATCTCCTTACAAAGAAGGATGCCAAGCCTAGGTTGATTCGGTGGATCCTTCTTCTTCAAGAGTTTGATTTGGAGATCTGGGACAAGAAGGGATCCGAAAATTCAGTGGCGGATCACCTTAGTAGACTCCCACCATTAGAGCTTGATAGAGATGACATCCCTATTGATGACTCATTCCGGGATGAGCAATTGCAAATGGTGGAAGAATGCTTGTTCCAAGTGTCTAGAGGAAGTGAGTCATGGTATGCCGACATTGTGAACTACCTTGTGTGTGAGAAAGTGCCTCCCGGTTTGTCATATGCCCAAAGGAAGAGGTTCTTCAAATATGTGAGGCACTACTATTGGAGTGAACCACTTTTGCTCAAAAGAGGGCCGGATGGAGTCTTTAGAAGGTGTATACCGGAAGATGAGGTGGAGAGTGTGATCCGCCATTGTCATTCCTTGCCATGTGGAGGGCATGCTAGCTCACACAAGACATGTGCTAAGGTGTTGTAATCGGGCTTCTTTTGGCCAAGTTTGTTCAAGGATGTGCAAAACTTTGTGGTAGCTTGTGATGCTTGCCAAAGGACGGGCAACATTTCAAGGAGGAATGAGATATTTGATGTATGGGGGGTGTGGACTTCATGGGACCATTCCCTTCTTTATGTGGCAACCTCTACATCCTATTGGCGGTAGACTATGTTTCGAGATGGGTGGAGGCAATCGCCTCTCCCACAAATGATGCCAAGGTTGTAGTGCGGTTCTTCAACCGAGTGATCTTCCCTAGGTGTAGAACACCACGGGTGATCATAAGTGATGGAGGGAAGCACTTCACTAATAGGAACTTTGGGGCACTTTTGGCTAAGTATGGGGTGACCCATAAGGTGGCAACACCTTACCATCCCCAAACTAGTGGCCAAGTGGAGATCTCCAACCGGGAGATAAAAGGGATACTTGAGAAGACGGTCTCTAGGACGAGAAAAGATTGGGCTATGAAGCTCGATGATGCCTTGTGGGCTTATAGAACCGCTTTCAAGACACCAATTGGCACCACTCCCTACAAGCTAGTTTATGGCAAGTCTTGCCACCTTCCGGTGGAGATGGAGCATAGAGCATATTGGGCTATAAGGTGGCTGAATTTTGACCTCAAGGAGGCCGGTGAGAAGAGGTTGCTAGACATGAACGCCCTTGAGGAGATCCGGTTGGATGCTTATGAAAATGCCCGGATTTACAAGGAGAGGACCAAGCGTTGGCATGACAAGCGCCTCAAGTCAAGATGGACGGGCCCCTATGTTGTGAAGAAGGTCTTTCCTCATGGAGCGGTAGAGATAGGAGGAGATCATTGTGGTAACTTCAAGGTGAATGGGCACCGTTTGAAGAAGTACATCCCGGAAGCCCCGGTGGAAGTGATTGCTCCACTTCACCTTGAGTGAAACGCTCCTGAATTTGGTCAAGCTAATGACCTTAAAGAAGCGCTTAATGGGCGGCAACCCATTGGTACATATTTTTCCCTTTTGTTTTTCTTGCTTTTGTTTGATCTTACTCTTGGTGTGCTTTGTTTTTCTTTTGTGTTTTTGGGTGCTAGATCTTATTGATTGACATGTGTGATGAGATGTTGGAGGTCATGTGAGAACCTCATGCAATGGTTGAAGGTGCAAGATCCGAGCACATGGACAAGGAAGAAGCACCCAGGAAAATCGGACTGTTCATGCACAAAATCGGCCGATTTTCCTGGGTTGTTGGGCCGATTTTTCCTTCTGTCAAGGAAAGTGATGATCTCCAATCAAGCATGGATGGAGCGACGTGGAACTTGGACGGCTTGCGGTGCCAAGTGCGGGTTCTGCCGCCTTAATGAACATCAAGAGCTCTCTACCATCCTTGATCGATCATCCACCATCATCATTCAATGTGAACCGAAATACCAAAGCATCACCAATTTTACATTGTGAGGACTCTCTTTCACTTCTTTATTTAGCTTACACATTAGGGACAATGTGTTTCTAAGTATGGGGTGGGGTTTTCATGATCACTTACATGATTAGCATCAAGGGTAGTTTAATATTGTCACATGTTTCATTATGTCTTGCATTGTACATACATATTTCGAAAAATCCAAAAAAATCAGAAAATTTTAAAAATTTTAGTGCTTCTAAGCTTGGGAATAACCCTTATGATGAATTTGTCTTGTGAATTGGCTATGGATGGTCTTATGTGTTGAATTGATGAATGCATATGTGGACTTGAAGTACTTATCTTGAATCCCATGTGTGAATTGTGATCATGAATGTTTGCCTAGATTGGATTGAGGATTGAAAGTCGAAATTACATGCTAGTTCTTGCACATCATTTAGGAGTGATTAAGGCAATTCATTTTTCTCTACTTCTCATCTAGATCATGTTGTTTGAGCACCTCAATTGATGAAAAATTTGACCTCTTTTGACCCATCCGGGAATAGGAGCATGCTAGTGTGTTGAGTGTGTGAAAACCAAGTGTGGGGTGAAGTTGTTGATGAAAGAATGATGTGAATAAGTGCTGAATTTGTTGTGAAAGTATAGACAAAAATATAGGTTTGGGGACGTTGATTTAAATGACGAGTAACTCGGCACCATTCACATAATCGGGTGTTTGTGCCTTGCCAAAGTCAAATAAACCGATAGTCCTAACGAGTTTTGGTATGTGTGCCCGGTGTGGATGCACCTCGAAAAATAAAAAAACCCGAGGACGGCTAATCACCAAGGTTTCGGCTTTTGTACACCAATGCCATTGTCTCAAAAATAAGTGAAAAAGAAAAGAAAACAAAGAAAAGATGGAGAAAATTATACACTTGTTGGGAAGTTGAGCAAAAACGAAATTGTGGAGTTAGTTCCCTTCCCGGATTAGCATCACATGACCTAAAAATTCCCACCTAATCACAACGTTTCTTAGCCTCTTCTTTCCTAAGTCCTTGTGACCTAAATGCATGTGTGTAAGACTTAGTGATCTAGATTGGATATGCTCATGATCATCTTGACTTCTTCATTTTCACCTCTCATGCATGCTTTCTAGCTAAGTGTAATTGTCTTTCCATGCCTTCATTCATTTGATACATGATTGATTGTCCATTGCCATAAAACATGACTATGAAGGTGATCCAATGCTAGAAGCACAATTCCAAAAAGATTTTGTTGTTTTTCTGCATGCATAAATCATGTCATCTCTTAGTCTATAGTTGGATCTTGCTCGGGGACGAGCAAATCTTAAGTATGGGGTATTTTGATAACGTGATTTATGACGTTAGTATAGGCATACATTTAGATAGTTTTTCCCATTATTCATGCACGGTTTGGCATTAGTTCACGACGTTTACACTCATTCTATGCACAATTCTAGAAAAGACGTTTACACGAGCTTTTGTCGGTGTTGTAGGTATTTCGGGGGTCTTTTGGACATTAATCGATGCATTCGAGGGTCAAGCCTCATGGTGGTACACATCTAAAGCTTTGAAGGAGCATAATTGGAGCAACAAAGGACACAAAGACCACTATTGGTGCAAGCAATGGAGCAACTCATGGCTAGACGATCATAACATGTTTCTGTTGAAGAAAATCGGACCATCACTCAGGAAAATCGGCCGATTTTCCTGACTGGGTCGATTTTCTTGCCTTCAACAGCTTAAGCCACGTGTCCCACGATCTCTTAGTCCGGCCTTGCTCTTGGTGGAGAATATAAGTGGGCCTGCAAGTTGTTGCTGAGCATCTCTCCTCTCCCACATTCTCTCGTTCACAGCTCACTCCATTGGGGATAGACTTGGAGAAGAAGAAAAACTCTCTCAAATTGAAGGAAGAAGAAGAAGAACACCAATCTTAGAGTGATAGTGAGTTTTTGAGTGATTTTGAGTGATTTTCGGAGTCTTTGATTGAGGAACCATTGTAAGGATTGTTAGGAACATTTTGGAACTTCACTTGAAGGTTTGTAAGTCTTACTAAAACTTAGATTCAACTGAGATTTATTGTTTTACTTGCTTATCTTTCATCATCCATCTATGAGAACCATGTATGCTTGTATTATGATTTTGGATCTTGATATGCATATTATTGCCTAGTTTATTGTGATTTTGGAGTGATGGTTATGGCTTGGGTGATGATAGAATGGACTTATATGTTAGTTTAGGATGATTTGTATGCACGAAACCTAACCTAGACAGAAAAATCGGGCTGTTCTTCAGCCAGATCGGCCGATTTACCCATGATCCACCCGATTTTTCCTTCTGTTGCTCTTTAATTGATGAATCTGTATGTTAAGATGTTAGGTTGTTAAAATCCTAGTGTTTATTAAGCATAATTTAGCTTAGGATCACCTAATGCTATCAACCTAAGTGAGGGAAGAGATCTACCCGATGATTTCCGACCTTAGATACCTAAGATGATTAACTCTAGGTAGTAGTGAGCCTCACAAGCCGCTATTGGATCGAGTGTGCTAGGATTATTGCTTGAGACTTCCCTTTTCCAAGACTTACCCGGTAAGGAGAGGGTTGCCCCTTAAGTGGAGTCCGGTTTGTGTAGAATTCCCTACTTTAACCCCTTGAGACCTACCCGGTAATAGGAGTTTGATGCGGGATTAGCGAAGTGAGAGACCTACCCGGTAATTGCTTCCATTAGTGAAACACCCTTTCCCGACACCGCAGCACTATCCTTAGAATCTTTAGAATCTTGAGTCTAATGCCATAACCGGAAATCTTGACCTCTAAAATCCATTTTTCTCTCTTTGATCACATATTTTGAGATTGTGCTACTTGATTGTTTTGCTAGCTTGAGTTGTTAGTTTGATCTATTATTTTGCATGAATTGTGATCTTTGATTGATCACCTAAAAAACCAAACCAAAAACATTGAGATTTACATTTCTTTATTCCTTTCTCTTTTCTTAGACTAGTTTTTCACTATCTATGCTCACTTGTTGATTCGATTTCACTTTAGTCTTCGAGTTCGACCTCGGAATACTATCCTTGCTACAAAACGACCCATACACTATGGGTACGCTAGGAGTTAGGAAAAATATAACGAGTATAAATTTAAGGCTTTTGCGCATCTATTTCTAGACGTAACAGTTGGATAATAGGTGCTGAAATTAGAGCTTCCCGAATCATGTTAAACGCATCTAAGCATTCCTGCGAAAACTCAAAAACTGCATCCTTAATCAATAGATTAGTTAGCGGTTTTGATATTTTAGAGAAATCCTTTATGAAACGTCTATAGAATCCAACATGTCCTAGAAAACTTCTTATCCCTTTCACCGAGGTTGGGGGAGGAAGCTTTTCTATGGTCTCTATCTTAGCTTTATCTACCTCTATCCCTCTACTAGAGATTAAGTGTCCTAATACAATTCCTTCCTTTACCATAAATTGACACTTCTCCCAATTAAGAACTAGGTTAGTGTCTTCACACCTTTGTAATACAAGAGCAAGGTTAGAAAGGCAATTGTCAAAAGAGGAACCATATACGGAGAAGTCATCCATAAAGACCTCCATGATTTCCTCTATATATTCGGAGAAGATGGCCATCATGCACCTTTAAAAGGTGGTTGGGGCGTTGCAAAGCCCGAACGGCATCCTCCTATAGGCAAACGTACCCCACGGGCACGTGAATGTGGTCTTCTCCTGCTCATCCGGGTGTATCGGAATCTGAAAGAAACCACTATAACCGTCAAGATAGCAAAAGTGCGAATGTTGCGCTAACCTTTCAAGCATTTGATCGATGAAGGGTAGTGGGAAGTGATCCTTCCTCGTCGCGTTGTTTAGCTTGCGGTAGTCTATGCACATCTGCCATCCTGTTACGGTTCGGGTAGGAATGAGTTTGTTGTTCTTGTTGGTGATGACCGTCATTCCTCCCTTCTTCGGAACCACTTGTACCGGACTCACCTACTTGCTATCGGAGATAGGGTAGATGATACCTGCATCAAGAAGTTTAAGAATTTCCTTCTTGACAACCTCCTTCATGGTCGGATTTAACCACCTTTGAGGTTGTCTTGAAGTCCTAAAGTCCTCTTCCATTAAGATTTTATGCATGCATAGGGAAGGTTTGATTCCTACTAAGTCCTCTATAGTATAACCTAAAGCTTTCCTATGTTTCTTAAGGACAACCATAAGCTTACTATGTTCATCTAAGGTTAAATCGGAACTAACAATTACCGGATAGGTAGAATTAGGTCCTAGAAAAGCGTACCTTGGATGTGTAGGAAGTTGTTTCAATTCCATTGTGATCGGAGTCTCCAATGGCTCTTGAGGAGCTTCCGATGCTTCCTTAGAAGTGTCTAAGGAAGTAGAAGGTGTTGGAGAAGAATCAAGAGAAGTTGAAGAAGTGGCACATTTGCCTTCGTCCACGGCCAAAATTACGGTTTCTCTGTATGCTCCACGGCCGTGATTTTGGGCGTGGAATGCAGTTACGGGTGCTCTGTTTCCTCCACGACCGTGTAACCCTCTGGAGTGAGCCACGCTTTTGTTGGTGAAATCCACGGCCGTGGAATATACTGTATGGCCGTGGATCCGTACGTTCTCTGCCTCGTCGTGGAGTTTCTCAAACTCCTCTTCACACACTTCTTCTTGTGCTTCTAAGGCTTCAATTGCCTCATTGCACTCCTCTTCTTCTCCTACATCCATTAGACTCATAGTAATAACCTTTTGCAAAGAATCTTTGAAGAGAATAGCACTTACCTTCTCTCTAGACAACCCTTCTTCATCTTGGATATTGAATATATCCTCATCAAAGATTGCTTCCTTCACTAGAGTGGAAAGAACGAACTCTACCTTCTCTTCTCCTATGTCAAAGGCAAGTCTAGCATTCTTGCAATCGACTATGCAGCCGGACGTTGCAAGAAATGGTCTTCCGAGAATGATCGGGACCGGACTATCTGCAGGAATGTCAAGCACTACAAAATCTATAGGAACATAGAATTTACCTAGCTTGACCGGGACGTCTTCCACAATACAGACGGGACGAGTTATGGATCGATCCGCCATGTACAACGTCATCTTCACCGGTTTAGGGTTGCCTAAACCGATCTTCCTACATAATGCAAGTGGAATGATGCTCACACTTGCTCCCAAGTCACATAATGCATCATATGTGACATCTCCCACTCCTATGGGAATACAAAACGACCCCGGATCCTTTAGCTTTGGGGGCATCTTCTCCTTCATGGTCTTGATGAGATCCGAAGAATCCAAACTCATCTTAACCTCACCGAAATCTTCTAGCTTTCTCTTGTTAGAGAGGATCTCCTTTAAGAACTTGCCATAATCCGGCATACCTACAATAGCATCAATGAAAGGTATGTTAATATGCAATTTGCTCATGAGTTCTATAAACTTACCGAATTGTTTATCTAGACGCGCTCTTGCTCTAGATTGAGGGAATGGTAGGGGAGGTTTGTAAGCTGGAGGAGGAACGTAGACATCTTCCTTCTCCTTCCCCTTCTCTTTTTCTTTCTCAACGGGGACTTCTACAAACTTAGGTTGCGGGTCAGTAGTTGTCACCCCGCTCCTAGTTGTGATTGCCATCACCCTTCCCTTTGGGTTGTCCTCCGTTTTTCCTGGAAGTTTCTCTTGATTCCTAGGGACTTCCTCCGCATGGCTGAATATTTGGTTTTCTAAAACCTTTTGGGCTTTATCAACCTTAGAAATGTGATCATCAACCTTAATGATGCGAGTCTCCAACCCTTGAAGCGTCCCCAGAATCGTTTCCAACATTGGATCGGGCTTCTCCTTCCCCGAAGTGCTTCCACCATTAGATGTTTGCCCCTGGCTTTTCAAAGGAGTGGAAGAAGAGGAAGGTGGAGTTAGTGAATTTGAATTGGAAGGATAAGAGTTACCGGAGTTTTGTTGGTTGGAGCGCCAATTGTTGTTGTTTGAACCCCTATTGTTGTTCCAATTGTTGTTCCGGTTGTTGTTGTTGCCATTCCAATTATTCCGGTTGTTGTTCCGGTTGTTGTTGTTGTTGCGGTTTGTATTCTCACCACCGTTGTTGTTGTTGCCCAAGTAGCCAACATCCTTTCCGTTTTGCTTTGGAAAGTTAGTCTTGATAGCTTCCTTCAACTCTTTAATCTCATTGTTGAGAGAAAAGATTTGAGATTGAGCTTCATGTGTGAGCTTTGCTCCTTGCTCTACACGATTTCCTTCCACTTTCCGGTGAGAATACTTCTCTATGACTCGCGCTTGCTTCTCAATGAAGTCCCAAGCGTCATCTTCCCTCATGTCCATGAATGTACCACATGAGAGGGATTGGAGCTTGAATTGTGTCTCCACATCCAGCCCCTTATAGTATATCTCCAAAAGTGCAAGCTTGGATATGCCATGATGAGGGCAATCCAATAGCAAATCCTGAAATCTTTCCCAAGATTGAAACAAACTTTCGTTAGATCTCATGGAAAATGCATTAATCTTACCTCTTAGCTCCGCCGTTTTGGATGGCGGAAAGAACATAGTGAGGAACTCCGCGGAAAGATCCTCCCATGTTTCAAGCTTTCCACTTGGAAGAGCTTGATACCAAGACAATGCTTTCCCCTTCAAGGAGAAGAAGAAAGGCTTGAGTTTGTAGCTGTTGGTAGTTGCATTCTTAGGCTTTATTGTCTCCATCATAATCTCAAAGTTTTGTAGATGTTGGTGTGGAGATTCAGCACTTGTTCCACCAAATTGGTTTTGGCGAACAATGGTAATAACTTGAGGGTTGAAGCTAAACCCTTGTACGTCATCAGCATCAAAGTTCACACCTAAACGGCGTGGTTACTGCGTTGGATCCATCCTTTGGCCAAGAGTTCTTGGCTCCTCATCCACGCGTTCGATCCTTGCATTCCTAGGTGGAACACGGCGATTTGCAGCTGGCCGTGGAAAGAATGGATTCACATTGATCGTGGGATCAATTTCCTCTAGCGGTGGCATGGAGGAGTCGTTATCCTCATTGGATGAGTTGGCTCTAACCGATCTTCCCGGTCTCCTCCTTTTCTTTTTGTCCTTAAGGTTGTTTATCTCCAACCTCATTTGGAACATCATGTCCGATAGATCATCAACCTTTGTTTGATGACGATCCATCTCTTCCCTATGAGTTTTCTCACTCCATTAGAGTTGAGCTTCCTTTTCCGCTAACTCCGATTGGAGATCACGTTCTCTTTCTTCAGCCATTTGTTTCTCCTTATGCTTTCTCCTTAAATTCCTCTCAAGCTCTTGATCAAGAGGTAAGAGGTTTTCGGTGTTCCTAGACCTGCGCATAAACTTGAAGAGATATCAAATAACAAGGGAGGAGCTCCCAAGCTTGACAACCGATAACCGAATTCGGCCTAGACCAAATCCCCGGCAACGGCGCTAAAAACTTGTTCGCCACTTAGCGTGCGTGCAAATAAGCTTTAATTATAAAACTAGAATCAAGCAAGCGAACCCGCAGTGTACGGATCGATATAGTTGAGCAAGAATTCTAAAGTATCGAACACAAGGATTTGGGGGGTTAAATCCAGTTATAGATTTGTCAAGCAAGTAAATGTAAGAGCTTTTGTAATTATTGGAAAACAACATTCCTAAAGATCCAGGAATCTAGCTGTGGCAATTGATTCAAGATATACTAAAGATATACGGACAGAGTTGAGGTTTGCAAAGGTATGCGAATGTAAGGTATTCGTACGGTGAAGTTCCAAAAACCCTATATGACCTACCTAAAAGACACTCTCTATAAAGGTTGTTGAGGCTTCAGTATAGAAAGGATCTAAAGGTAAGAATTAACGTCAAATACCCAAACTTGTAATCCAAGGATCAAGACTAACTAAACCGATTAAGGTTGTGACACTCAGAATCGAGGTAGAGGTTGTTGAGGCTTCACTACCACCTAGAAAAGGCAAGCCAAGACTAAGTTAAAGCAAATCTTTAACTTTGGATTAAAGTAAAAGCAAGTTCGTAAACTGACACAAAATTACGGGTAGTTCTTGAGTTCCACGGCCGTGGAAGCTCAAGAACAGACCGTGGATTAGGTTCGTCGACAATTCTCTCTAACCCTCAGGGTCCAATCTGTTTACGATCGATCTATCATCATCTAAGCCACAACTATCAACCCTTCACCTTAGAATTGCTAAAGGGTTTTAGCCAACAACAGTCATATTGATATCAAATTCAAGATTTAAAAGAATGAAAGATGAAAACTTCCGAAAACCTTGAATAAATCTCAAGTCAATCTCAAATTCACAAATCAAGAACAATAATGTCAATATATTTGGAATAATACAAACAATCACAAATCTTAGAATAAGAAGGAAGAACGGGATGTCAATCCGTCTTCTAATCAAACCTAAGTATGAAGCGAAATCTCCTTACGAACAATCTTCCAAATCTTCTCCCTTTCCGTCAATCCGGAAATCGCAATAAGCAAAGCGCAGATCTCTCAACGATGATCTTCGCAAAAGCGTAGAACTAGGGTAAGCCAAAGTGTAAGCCTAAGCAGAGGTGACGGAATCTCTCTTCTTCCGTCCTTTTATAGGGTAAGATAAAATATTGGCCCGGCCCAATTGCGTAGAAGATCGTGGCTTCAAAGTGTGCGTAAAAGATCGCCAAGATCACGGTCGTGGAAGGGTTCCACGCCCGTAATTTAGAGCATGGAAGTTGGTCACGGTTTGTCACAACCCTCCACGACCGTGTAAGTTGTTGGAATGCACCACGCCTCTCTTGCCAAGGTTCCACGGCCGTGGACTTGAACGTGGAATGTAGTACGGCCGTATTTTAGAGCGTAGTTTAGAGGTAGTTTGTGGTTTTCCTTAGCCTCGTGCTATTCTTCAAGTTAGCACCATCCTTAGCTCCTAGAGATGTCCTCAATCCTTGGACATACTCAATCAAACTCCATTCTCTCTCAATCCGTTCGGAATTAGCTCCAAATTGCCTACAATCAACACAAAGCTTATGTAGACCTCTATATCGACAAAATAGATAAACTAACTCACAAATGCTTCAATGCTTTATCAATGACTACCTATATGGATGAAATACACTTAGAAAACGTGCCTAAAATATCACAATATTTCATGCGAACAGTCACCCACATCGCTAGGCAGTTGGGGATAGATTTTTCTGCTTGCACTAGGATTGTAGCGAGACCTTTGGGTCTCAACAGTTTGATGACTAGGGGGATCATCTTCCCTAGGCACCGCGGTCCACCTACCGCCGGTATGCCATGGGAGGAGAGAAGAGGTAGAGGTATTCCATGGCTTCCTGAGTATTCCATTAGGGTTGGACGCCATAATTGGAAGCAGGCATTCGCTGCTATGCATGCGAATAGTTTAGTAGCACCTCCCTACGTCCCCGATGAGGTACCGGCTGCAGATGTTGAGGAGATAGGTGGAGGTGATGGTTTTGAGGGAGGAGGTGAGGAGCATGACTTTGGCACTTTCCCGGATCAGCCGGCACACTTCCCTGACCCTCCCAGGCGTTCACCACGACCAGCTGGACCTTCAGGAGGCTCTTTCTCTCGCCGTGCTAGCGTGAGTGAGAGGCTGACATGGATAGGCACTCCGCCCACTTGGTACGGAGCACAGCCGGAGTGGATGGGAGCTCCACCACCATGGTACAGTCAGGCACCAGCAGCTCCAGCAGCACCGGCACCACAGGACGCACCAGCATGGTACGGCCAGCCACCGGCCTGGTATGAGAAACTACCGGAGTGGGCTACCGACCTTTCCAGGAGAGTCGGCGACTTGGAGATCCGCCATGACACTCGAGATGTACGGGCTGATGAGCATGACCGGATGATGAGAGACATCTACCACCAGCAGTTTGGGCGGCATTTCAGCCCCGAGTTCCATCCATTCCCACCATTCCCACCACCACGGTGACGAGCTTAGAGGATTGACAATTCAGCCGCCCTCCACCGTCTTTAGTGAGTTCATTTTCCTTTTCTTCTTTTCTTTATTTCTTTTTCGAACATTGAGGATAATGTATGCTCTAAGTATGGGGTGGGGTGTGATTATGTGTTGTAATAACTCTACTACATTTGCTTGCAAGACATCTATCCATAACACCTACATGTTTCATTTTCATAGTCACACGTTTCATTATTGCATTGCATGAAAAAGTTTGAAAAACCCATAAAAATTTAAAAATTTGGAAAATTTTGAAAGAGTTCTTGTGCTTCTACGACTAGAGATGACTTCTATGATAGTTCTTACTTGTGGAATAAATCCTTGATGACGATTCTATGCTTAAACGGAATAATGGATTGAAAAGAAATTAAATGTGTTGTTTATCCTTTCTTACAAGTTTCATAATGTGAAAGTTCTATCTAAATCATATTGAGAAATTGAGGTTGAAATCACATGATGAGTTCTTATACTTCTTATTGAAATGATTAAGGCAATTCGATTTTCTTTCCTCTTTCTTTGATCACTTAGCCCCACAATGAAAGTAATTACCTCCCTTACCTATCCGGGAATTTGGAGGAATTGAAATTTGGCATGTTTGATGTGGGAGGGCCATGAAAGCAAATTTTTGCATTCAAAGAATAGAATTAATAGGTTTGGGGAAGTCAATCATGACGATGAGTAACTCGGCACCATTCACATAGCCGGGTGTTTGTGTCTTGCCAAAGTCGGATTGAGCGATATTCCTAACGAATTATGGTATGTGCATCAAGGGTTTGAGACATCTCGAAATTGAGAAACGCCAATCTCCTAGGCTTCGGTTTTTGTGCACCTCTGTCCATCTTTCAAAAAAAAAAAGTAAAGTCGAAAAATAATGTGAAAAAGAAGAGAGCAAAGCTCAAAGTTGATGGTGTCGCAATTCAAAGTGAAAAGAAAAAGATTTGGTTATTCATTTTCCCGGATTCATGCACCACATCCTTTATACGTTCCCCTCCCTTCCGCATTCTAGACCTTACTTGAAAGTCCTTAAGATCAAAAGAAAGTTATTTGACTTGGTGATCTAAATTGAAATCTATTATTCTTGATTTTGATAATACTTGAAGGTTATGATGTTCGTCTCAAAGTTTAAGCGATTTGTGATGTTTCTTTGCTTTACATTCTTTGGTTTATGTATACAAGCGTTTTCATGAACGAATGAAGCAAGGTTTGAGGATTATCTATTGACTAGAAGCACATTTACCTAAAGAATGTTTTTGTTTCAAGATTGCATGCATATTTCATTATAACTTGTATTTTAGTGCTTTCAAAGACCTTGCTTGGGGACAAGCAAGTAACAAGTATGGGGTATTTTGTTAACATGAAATATTGCAATATTCTAGGCACTTATTTTGGTTATTTTTCTCTCATGATTGTGTACATGGATGAAGTTTAGAAGCAATTGTTAGCTTGTCATTCTATTATTGTCGATATGGATGTCTACGCTAGCTTTGTGTTGATTGTAGGCGAAAAGGAGCTAAATGGGAGCTATTAAGAGAGAAAAGAGAGGATTTGATCATATCCAAGGATTAGGAACACATCAAGGAAGCTAAGGAAAGAGCTAGGATGAAGAATGTCATGACACAAAGGAAACTACAAGCATTTTGCACTTCCACGCCCTGAATTACGGCCGTAGAAGAGTCCACGCCCTAAACCACGGCCGTGGATCTTGGAAGTCCACACCCTAAACTACAAGCATTTTGCATTTCCAGTAAGTTACACGGCCTAAAGTACGGTCGTGGAAGTCACAAGGGACCGTAATCCAATTCCACGCTCTAAACCACGGTCGTGGAATCCCTTGAGACCGTGATTTAGGCGATCTTTTGACGAGTCTTCATTTGCCACGTTATTTACGTGATGGGCCGGGACGGTTATATTTTTCCCGTCTTATAAAAAGGTCAGAGAAGAGAGTTTTGGGCATCGACGCTTACGGCTTATTCCCGTTACAATTGCGTTGGATCTCACGGAGACGTTGACGGCCGCTTGCTTTGCTTGGAGCATTCTTGCCTAGGGTGGATTGAAGATCGCCGAAGGTTTTTAACCTCTTTCTTAGGTTTTGGCATTGAAGACGGATTGACAACCTGTTCTTCATACTTACCTTAGATTATTGTGAGGTTTTGTGTTCTATATTTTGAATCCATTGATTATCGCTTCTTGTGTTCGGATTTGAGAATTGGTTTTGAAGTTTTATTAAGTATTCGAGGGTTTCCATCTTTTATTCTATTTGATTTGAATATTGATATCATGACAATGATTGTTGGCTAAAACCCTTTAGCAATTCTAAGGTGAAGGGTTGATAGTTGTGGCTTAGATGATGATAGATCGATTATAAATTGATTAGACCCTAAGAGTTAGAGAGATCTCGTCGACGAACCTAAATCACGGGCTGTTCTTGGAGTTCCACGGTCGTGGTTCTCAAGATCTGACCGTGATTTACCCTAGTTTACGAACCTTGCTTTTACTTTGATCCAAGATTAAAGATTAGCTTTAATCTAGTCTTGGCTTGCCCTTTTCTAGGTAATAGTGAGACTCATCACCCTCTATTTCGATTTCAAGTGTCACAACATTAATCGTTTTAGTTAGTCTTGATCCTTGGGTTACAAGTTTGGGTATTTGAGATTAATTCTTGTCCATAGATCCTTTCTATACTGAAGCCTCAACAACCTTTATAGAGAGTGTCTTTAGATAAGTCATATAAAGTCTTGGAACTTCACCGTACATTGCTTTACTTTAGCATACCTTTGCAACTCCTAACTCTGTCCTTAGTTCTTTAGTATATCTTGAATCGATTGCCACAATTAGATACCTGGATCTTTAGGGTTGCTGTTTTCCCAATATTTGTAAAGCTTTACCTTTTATTTGCTCGATAACTTGAGATTGGATTTTGTTTCACCAAATCCTTGTGATCGATACTCTGGAATATTTGCTAATCTACGTCGATCCGTACACTGCGGATTCGCTTGCTTTTATTCTAGTTTTATAAATTAAAGCTTATTTGCACGCACGTTTTCGGGCGAACATGTTTCTCTTGAAGTTTATGCAATATATGAAGTTTCTCTTGTTTGACGTAATTTGGTTTATGTACATAGAAGTTCTCAAGGAAACATGAAGCGAGATTTGAGGGTGATCTATGATTAGAAGCACAATACCAAAAAGATTGTTTTTACCTTGTTTTGCATTCTTATTTCATTCTACCTTAAGTTCTAAGCTTTTGAAAACCTTGCTTGGGGACAAGCAAGAGGCAAGTATGGGGTATTTTAATAGCATGAAATATGACCATATTTTAGGCACATGTTTTGGTTGTTTTTCCTCTTCTTTTGTGTATATGGATATAAGTTTGAGCATTTATGAGAACTTTCTCCTATTTTGTCGATATAGAGATCTACACAAGCTTTGTTTTGTTTTTAGGTGAATAAAGGCTTGGATTGGAGCATATATGGAGTGAGTAGGAGTATTTGATCATGCTAGGCATCAAGAGGATGCATTGGAAAATCCAAGAAAGAGACATGAGTGGAAAACTTTAGGAAACAAGAGATTTCATGCACGTTTCAAGCATTCCACGGTCATACATGAGTTTCCACGGTCGTGGTTTTGTAATTTAATTTAATTTCAACCGTTGGAAACAAGGTCGAGAGCAAAGAGTTGGTTCCACGGCTCATTCCACGGGCGTGGAAAATTGCACTAGGCCGTGATTCTTGTAACGGCCGCCACATGTCATATTTGTCACGTCAGCAGCGGTTATAGGGCTTTTGTAACCCTGTTTTCCTCCTATAAGAAGGCTGAAGAAAGGAGAAAAACGGACCTTTTACATCCGGCATTATTTCGAGAGCATTGCTTAGAGAGATTTCAGTAGATTCTATTGTGTGTAGGAAAGATTTGGAAAAGGACGCATTTCGAAGATTGCGTACTTAGAGAAGATCTTAGGGTTTCACCTTGAAGGTGGATTGACATCCCGTTCTTCATTGTTCCTTGAGATTTGTGAGAGATTTATATCTTATTCTATATTCATTGAACGCAGTTTGTGATTATTGTGTTTGATTGACATTGATTTTGAGTTTATTATTGAGATTTCGAAGTTTTACCCTTTTTCTCTTTTAAACTTGATTATTGATTTGATGATGATGATTTTTGGCTAAAAACCTTAAGCGGTTCTAAGGTGAAGGGTTGATAATTGTGGCATAGATGATGATAGATTGAACCAAAATAGATTGGACCCTGAGAGTTGCGAGAAACCTCGTCGTCGAGGCTTTCCACGGCCTGTTCTTGAGTTCTACGGCCGTGGTTCTTCAAGATCCGACCCTGGTTTTCCTTTGTCATACGTCCTTTGCTTTTGCTTTGATCCAAAGTTAAAGATTTGCTTTAACCTAGCTTTGGCTTACCTTTTCTAGGTAGTAGCGAGACTCAACATCCTCTATTTCGGTTTCGAGTGTCATAACCTTAACCGTTTTGGCTTATCTTTGATTCTCTTGGGTTTGGGCATGGGTATCTGAGAGTAATTCTTATCCTTTGATCCTTTCTATATTGTAGCCTCAACAACCTTTATAGAGAGAGCCTTTGGGTGAGACATATGGGTTTTGGAACTTCACCGTACAATTCCCTACCTAAGATATACTTTTGCAATCCCGACTCTGTCCTTATATCCTTAGAATATCTTGAATCAATTGCCACAATTGGATACCTGAATCTTTAGAATCGTTGTTTTCCTTATCATCTTTACAAAAGATTTTTTATTTGCCTGACATTTTTGTGAAGTGAATTTGTTCCCCCAAAATCCCTGAGTTCGATACTCTAGAATTCTTGCTTTACTACGCAGATCCGTACACTGCGGGTTCGCTTTGCTTTGATTTCAGTTTTATAAATTTAAGACTTAGTGACACACACTTCTAAGGTGAACAAAAAGCATAGAAGATCGATCAAGAGATCGTTGAGGTTCAAGAAAACCATCCTTCTACAGTGTTGCCGCCCCCGTGCCTTACTAGTGCTACCCCTGCGGCTGGAGCTTGTCACCACCCTTGCGGCTCTATTTGCCGCTGTCGCGGCTTCGTTGGACCTTGTCACATGCCTTGTGCCTCTTCTTCCCACGGGTGCGTCTTTGTCTAGGACATACCAAGTGTTGGTATGTGTCCTTTCCTTCCTTTGTGTTATGGTTGCGATGTGAGAGCTTGATAGTGTTTATGTAGATGAGTTTGATGTTGTGAGATGTTGAGGAATGCTTAGGCATCTTTGGGTGTTGATGTGTTATCGATGATTAGTTTATGGATTATGATCTTGGAGACTAGAAGGTGGAATCTCTTAGCCTTTGATAGTGATTGATGTTGTGTTCCTTGTTTATACAGGCACTAATCGTTTCTTGAGGGAAACCTTGACCGGTGTTTAGGCCTACCTTGTGACAGGTAAGTCCTTTGGGCTTCCTTAGCTGGCGTTTATGGATTGGAGTGATTGTGATAGTGGTGTGTGCATATGTGTGTTGCATTGATAACCTAACCGGAGTAGGACGATCATATATATTTAATTGGCCCAAGTGTATGATAACGGACGATGATAACTTTTCTAAGCTCAAATTGAGGTAAGGGGGTTCTCTACGACCAGTCCACCAGGTGGTAATGATTGGCACCAATTCCAAACCTGTGTGGTTAAAGGGGTAAAGACGAGGTTGATCTACTCCTCGTATCACACCAAATGAATTAGTAATATTATAACGTAATGAAGATAATAAACGGATGTTGTGAGCATGTGCCTGTTATGATGTGATTATGTGTGCTATTACCGTTATTCTTATTCATGAATTGCTAGCTAACGGTTTTATACCGTGTTGTAGATGCTTTACAGGATAGGAAGACTGTAGAGTGATCTGGTGGGGTGATCAGCCGAGGACTTCCGTACATTTAGGTGGTGTATGGGTTTTGGGATGTACACATGTATATGATGTTACTGTTTTGATACTCAGTTGTGGTTTTGTATGATTTAAGTTGTTGATATTTCAGTTTATAAAGGTCCGGTTTTATATTTATTTGTTCCTTGTTGTAAGATCTAGTGAACTTGTTGCCAGGCTAAGGTCATGATCCATTGTGAGATCCTAGCCCGTGACGCCCCAAATCCCACAGATTTAGGGTGTTACGTGAGGCCTTGGGTGTATGCGAGGTGGTGCTTGACTTGAAGACGAGGAAGGGTTTAATGCACCATCTGGGTTAGAATAAGAGAACCCGAGATGGTTATTGTTGGGGTTGTAGTTGTTTCCTTTGAAGTTTTGGTTGAAATTGTTGTTGTTGAAGCCCCTTTGGCCTTGGTAACCTCCTTGGAAATTACCCTTCCCCATATAGTTGACATCTTTTTCCTTGGAAACCACTTGTGCTTGAGTTTGGCTACTAGACTTGAAGGTGGAAGTGTAACGTTCCCTCAAAGACTTGAGTTCATTATTGATAGAATCGAGCTTTGCAATTGCTCATGGTACCTTCACTCACTTCATATACGCCAGGTGTCTTTCTTCTTTCATCGACCTTTATATGAGAGTATTTTTCAATGACCAAAGTTTATTTCTCCACAAAGTCCCAAGGTTCATGAACATTCTTCTTCATGAAAGTCCCAAGGTTCATGAACATTTCCGTATGGGATTGATTGATTTTATGTGAGAGCTTTATCTTTGAGAGAGAAGGAGAAACCCCTTAGCTTGTGATTGTTGCTCTCCATCAGAGCGGGACTCGAAGTCTCCGTGAGAATCTCATAGTTCGGGAGGTGTTGATGAGGAGACTCCCCTTCCAATCCTCCAAATTGGTTGCGTTGGATGATTTGGAGGAATTGAAGGAGGAGTTTGTAGTTATGCCCGGCGGCATCTCCAAGATTCACTCCTGGATGATGAATCCATTGAGCGGGATCCTTTCGTCGCCCAAGTGTTTGCAGTTTTCCCATAATTGGCTCTACTTGGGCTTGTCTTCGGGAGGAGGAGACGTGATTTGTTTGAAGTTCTCCTCTTGTTGCCTTTGATTTTCTCCTCTATTGTGGTGTAAGAGCATTTGTCGTATGTCGGCGCTTATATCTTCTATTTCTCTCAAGGTAGCTTTCTCTCTTTGTCTTGCTATCCTTCTCTCATTTTCCAATGTTTTATCTCTCAACCTAAGTTGCTCCATAGCTTCATCAAGTTTCACTTGAAGGTTTCTTACGGCCATCTTTTTCCTCTTGGCAAGATTTGATCGTTTATGCAAAGTCTTTTCCGATTCGGAATCAAAAGGAGCTAAGTCTTTATAAATCCGAGATCTTTGGATACACCTAAATGAGAGACAAAATCTTGGAAAATATAAAGACACAAAGCAAAACAAGATCAAAAGGAAATGAAAGACCTAGACTATAACCAATCAAAATGCAAATCAAACTTGACCAAGTCCCCGACAATGACGCCAAAAACTTGTTCGATTGTAAAACGTAGTCTTAAATTTGTAATGATTGTAATAGATATCAATGACTACTTATCATACCCACAATGTATGGATCAATTTGTAGCTAGATAAGTACTCCAAGGTCGAACACAAGGACTATGTTGAATTCATTTGCATTTTGATTGAGGTATATAGTAAAGGTCTAAAATAAGAAATGTGGGTAAGAAAAAAAAGGTTAGAACATCCATTATAGTTGTTTTTTTGTTGATTGTTTGATCAAGGATCAACTTAAAACTTAGACAAGTGAATCTAGCAAAAACACAAAGAAAACAAGGTAATAATGGTTTGTGGAAAAAGGGATTCCAAGGTTTCAAGATCGTTGGCTACGAGAATGGACTCAAGTTAACTCATAGATTGTTTGGTTTGATTTCTAGAAGGTGAGATGTGTAATGAATGGGATTTATCACTTGGGAGGTCTCAAATCCTCTAGTTCCAATCATACTACGTATTATCAGGTAAGTCTCAAGGTAATATGGATGGAAATTATTCATAAATTGATTTCTCTACTTACAGATTAAGCCAACCTTTACCGAATAAATCTCGGGTTTAACCTATCTCAAGAAGTAAACCAACACATCTCATCAAATAGTGGGTTTTTCACCTCTATTACCTAGTATTCATTATCATCATCAATATCCTAGGAAGAATATTACTAGGTAAGTCTCAATTCTAGCTTGGTTTGCTAGTCTAGATAAACCATAGCCTAGATTCAGCTAAATCAACACAAGGTTTTTCACAATCTATCAACCAAAACTCACATGCAAAGTTAATCAATCATCATCCATACCAAAACCAAGCTTCTTTTCACCCTAAAATCACTAAAATTCTAGCCAACAATTTGCATAATGAAATTAGAATGTGAAGGGGATGATCACTTACAATCCATGATATTAATATACAAGGGAAAATAAAATTCATGTTCACCTTGTTAGTCTTCAATCAACAAAGATAACAAATTCTCTCAAAGTCGCAACATGATCTTTAATTTTTGGATTGGAAATGAAGAACATATCTAAACTAATAAAAGGTCAAAAAGAGAAGCTAAAAGTCTTCTCAAATGGCCTGAAATGTCTTATTTATAACAAGGTCTAAAATTCAAGGGTCGGGGGTGCGGAAAAGGTGTGTGAGTTTTTTTCTGGAAGAATCTTGGCCCTATATGCTGTCAATCTCGGGTAGAGATATGTGCAATATCGGGGTCAAGATTCAAGAGTTGTTTGTGGTGATATTTAGCTGATGTAAATCTCAGTCTTCATGTCCAAAATGTCGTCCCGAGATAGGTAACGAGACTACTCTTGACATGGGACATCTCGGCAACAATTAATCTTGAAACCCTATCTCAACCGAGATTGCCTTCTACTCAGTCGAAATTTCCCAAGAAGCCAAAATTTGCTCTTTTGCTCGATTTCTTGCTTTGCCTCCTCACTTCTGGGCTTTTCCTTGGCCTTCTTATGTGTCCCTCCCGAGCTCTCGTCATGCTCCACTCCGAGGCTTGATCCTCAAATGTTGTTGTTTAGGCCCAAATTTCACAGTATGTTATCTGAAAAATCAACCAAAGTGTGTGTTGACATCTATACTTGCAAATTAAACAAAATCAAGTGTATATGAAACAAACGTAGGCTTATTCACGCCAAACTGAAGGAACATCTACCTAAATTTATGTTTAAACTATGGTATAAATCATGTTATCAATACACACACACATATATACGTGTATATGTGTATATCTATCTATCTATCTATCTGTATGTCTGTCTGTCTGTCTAATATGTGTGCGTTGCGGTGATTTTGATCCCAAACTGCTTTATTAATCATTGATTACTTGTTTTGTCGAGTTTTTCCTGATTTTATTGATTTTGTATCCAATAAATACACAATATTTCCCTCTCCTTTATTGTTATCGTTTTATGAGATTTTACTACAAAAGCCGGCCGCCCAATCCCCTGAAGGTCGGGTATTTAGGCACGAATCGGTTAATCAAGTTTTAAAATGACACGATTTTAGACTAAATAATCCAAAAGTATAAATAAAATATTGGTCTGACACATAACTGACCTCAATATCTTGTTGTTGTCTACATAAACTAGTTTAGTACCCGCACCTAGTGCGAGTTTTGTCTTAATAAAAAATATTATATTTTCATTTTTATGTATCATATATTAGATATTTTTTTAATAAAATATTATATTTTTACTTTTATGCATCATGTATTGTATATTTTACCTAAACTTAGTTGTTTTTTATTAACTAATATGACTAACATTTGTGAAGATTAAATTATAATTTTTTTGATAAATCAAAAAACATGATTAAAAATCAATTGAAAATATTATTGTTAGAGTATTATATTTATACCTCAATGTATTATTGTATAATCTTCGGACTCTCTATTTATGCAAATTCTAAAGCCATTAATATTACTTGGTAATCGATGTGGTTAAAAAAATCCATCAAAATATTTAACGTAAATATATCACGCTGATAATCCTTAAAAAACAAAGGAGAAATCGTCCCTGAAATAAAATGTATTATTTGTATAATCCCTCAAAATATTTACCTAAACTCAGTCGTTTGTTTAAAATTATACAAACGACATCAACACCCACATTACGACCCATTTAACTGTAGGTTAACGATCCCACATAACATATATTAATCCGATATGAATAATAATTATAATTGAACTTAACCAAAAGGCCAAAAAATTTATCATTTGTATAATCTTTGACTCCCTATTTATAAAATTTAATTGTTAATCGACGTGGGATAATAAAATCCCTGAAAATATTTAGCGTAAATAGATCATGGTGATAATCCTTAAAAAAAGAAAAAAATCTCGTCCAAAAAATCAAACTTGAGGGGCACAATTATTACGATGTCAAGATAATTGTAAGTTAACAATCCCACATAATATTTATTAATCAGATATGAATAATAACTATACTTTTGTATATTCTTTAAACTCTCTATTTATATAAGTTCTAAAACTATCAACCTTAGTAGCTAATCGACGTGGGATAACAAAATCCTTCACAAAATTTTTAACTTAAATAGATAGGCCTGATAATCCTTTAAAAAAATCGTCCCATAAAATAAAATTGTAGGAGTACGATTACTTAATCAAAAGTAACGTGAAAATATTTAATGTAAATAGAAATCGAAAACTAACAGAAATCGGAGTTCATTTATTTTTATTAAATAAAAAAATTGTCAAAAAAATAGATTCATTCCAACAATAAAAAATAACGTGAAATCGTTCCAATAAAATATTTAATTTAATAACAAAAGATTTTTAGATTAAAAATAGTTTAAAAAATAAAAATTTATTGGCGTTAATTGTGGGGCTCCAATTCAATACCGCCCACAACGCGCCACGTCATCAACCTTGTGCTCTATTTTAGTATGTATAATAGATAATAGATGTATATTTTTTATTTTACTAAACAAAAAATTGTTGCCTGAATTGACATTATAGGCCTTTTACACCATAAAGTTGAAAATTAAGCCCTTCCAACTTATAATTGAGAAATTGGGCTCCTATATAATAGGCTAAATCAGAAAAAGTAGAAAAGTGGGAAAAAAGTGACACCCCATTGATTTGGCTGGTGACACTTTTGATAGACATTCTGAATGGAATTTGTGCCCAAAAAATACAGCACTCTGCCCAATAAACGCAGTCCCCTTCTTCTTACTTTATAAACCCATTTTCATGTTCCATTACAAATACTCGATGAAGAGGAGAGCCCAAAAAACACAGTCCCTTTCTTTTGCGTCGCTGGAATCCTAGAACGTTTGTTTGTTTTTGGGGAAGCAACCTATCTTCAATAATGCATATTCAAACTGCACACGCACATACTCAATAAGCAATACCTAAAAAATGCATATCAATAACTCAATAAGCAATACCAAAAAATGTATACCCAAAAAATGCATATCAATCACTCAATAAGCAATACCACAAAATGTATACCCAAAAAGATGCATACCAATCACTCAATAAGCAATACTCAAAATAGCACACACATATACTCAAAAATGCATACCCAAACTGCACACACATATACTTGATAAGCAATACCCAAAAATGCATATCAATCACTCAATAAGCAATACCCAAAAATGCATACCTAAAAAATGCATATCAATCACTCAATAAGCAATACCCAAAACTGTACACACATATACTCAAAAATGCATACCCAAACTGCACACACATATACTCAATAATCAATACCCAAAAAAAACCTATCTTCAATATCAAATACATACCCCAAACAACAAAAGCCTATGTTCAATAATGCATACCCAAAAATGCACACACATATACTCAATTTAAAATAATGCCCAAAAATGCAAACGTTAAGTAATCAATCTCTTTCATAATACATACCCAAAATGCACACACAAAATCAAACACATACCCACTATTACTTACCAAAACGAATCAAATGCACACCAAAAATCTAGTAGAAATAGCTTACCCAAAAAATACAAATCTGGTTCTCGGAAACGATGGAGCATACAACGGTGAGAGAGAGGAGGGTTGGTGACGGAACGACGATCAGACAGCGGCGCCGGCGCCGGAAGCCAGTGGCGTAGCCTCTCCTCGTGTCAACCTTGACGGCGAAACCCTAGATCTCTCGCTCGCCCTTCGACGGAAACCCTAGATCTCTCCCGCTCGAAGGAAACCCTAGATCTCTCGCTCACCCTTTGGTCTGTTCTTGTTTTCCCGGCCAGATTTTTTTGGAAGAATGGAGGAGATGGGAAATGAGTTTGTAAATGAATGATTTAGTGAGAGTTTTTCCTCACTTTATTTAAAAAATCAAAAAATCAAAAAGTCAAAAGTAAACATCATATCATTATTTAAATTTTGTACAACACCATCATTTCAATTAAATCCCTATTTTTATAGCTGCAGGCCTAATTTATTGTTTTTTCTAGGAGCCCATTTTGCAAAAGTAATATCTTAAAGGTCCTATTTCCCTAATTAAGTCAAAATTTTTTAACAAAAGAATCGTTCATGCTGATAATCCTTAAAAAAAATAGAAAAAATCACCGCAAAAAATAAAACTTGAGGGGACGATTACTTAATATATATTTTAGGGAAAAACATTACAAGCCAAATAATTGTAGGTTCACGATTCCACATAAAATATATTAATCCGATATGAATAATAATTATGCTTGAACTTAACCAAAATGCTAATAAATGTATTATATGTATAATCTTTAGACTCTCTATTTATACAAGTTCTAAAACCATCAGCCTTAGTAGCTAATCGATGTGTAATAGCAAAACTCTCAAAAAATTTAACGAATCGACGTGGGATAACAAAATCCTCAAAAAAATATAATGTAAATAGATTGGACTGATAGTCCTTTAAATACAGAAAAAAAATCGTCCCAAAAATTAAAACTGCAAGAGTACGATCACTTTTACTAAGGAAAAATAACGTGAAAATATTTAACGTAAATAAAAATCGAAAACTAACAGAAATGAGCTCATTTATTTTTATTAAAAAAAATTGTCTAACAAAATTAATTCGTTCCAACAATAAAAGATAACGTGAAATCGTTCCAGTAAAATAGTTAATTTAATAATAAAAGATTTTCTTGCTTAAAATAGTTTAAAAAATAAAAATTTATTGGCGTTAATTGTGGGAGCTACATTTCAATACTACTTCCACACCATGCTTTCACAGCGCGCTACGTCAACAACCTTGTGCTCTATTTTAATAGGTATTATAGAAGATTAGATTTTACTTATCTAAATGGACGTGTACAATCTATAACAACCGAAGAACATTATATTTTTTTCACATGGCTTGCATCTTGCTTCTAAGGCGGGCCACGGGAGGCAAATCCATCTTGTCCCAAATAAGCGTGTTCTTCTTTTGGATTTAGAGTCATATACTGAAAACCCTTTCTTCTCTTTGTTTGACGACTAAAATTGAGGATATGAATAGGCCATGAATGCTGACAACTTGTAAGCTCACAAAGAAATTAATGTGGCCATGGTATACACGGAGACAACAAAGATGGCCACACAAGCAATTTATATATTGCAATTCACAAACCATAGCATATGCAAATCATTGTCTCCCTCCAAATATGTAGCTTATTTAGAGACAAATATTAGAGTTAATAAGATGTCTTAATCATTCTCTCCTTGTCTCATTTCACTGTTTCTATTTATACGGTATTATTATTTAAGGGTCGAGTATTATAAAAAATAAAAGGTGTTATGTTAAAAAAAGTATATTCGATAAGAGATCTGATCTTTTATAAAATCTAAGAGTCAGCAGGCTGTGGCCTCATCCAAGTTAAACAACTCAGTATTACACTTGCAGATTAAAGATAGGGATTTTATATTGTTTGAGTGAAATATAAGGCACGTACATTTTGGAAAGAAGATATAGCAAGTACAATCATGAAACAAAATCACAATGTTTAGTGATTCAATTGATGGACTTTTATATGAGGGCTTATTTTGGCAAAAGAAAAAAATATTGTAAACTGAAAAGAAAAGAAACATAGGGATTTACATTATAGTCGCCTGCCTCAACGTTGGCCCATATCCAGAAACATGGCCGGCTTGTCTCTCCCTCTGTGTCTTTATCTCTCTCCTGCGTGTCCTCATGTCTGTCCGATTCCCACCCATTCTTCAAAGCAAACAGTTAACCCAATTTAATAAAGCAAAACCCTCAACAGAGAAAGAGAGAGAGAGGTTGCAGAAAAATCAAAAAGAGATCCTTGGGTGGGTGGGGAGTGTGCAGGAAAGAAAAAAAAATATTCGAAAATATACATAAAGCAACAGCTCAAATAAAGAAACTCCGGCGAATGTGTTTCCCGTCGCCGGTGAACCCAACCTAGAGCTAGCCACACCCACTTTCAGGAAAATATAGTATCCAGTCTCTTCAAAATGCAGGAGAAATTGATGGTTGCTCTCCGAAGAAACGACAGCGTTTCACTCTCCGACCTCCACAAGCCGGAAATCTCCGATCGGAGCACAGAAGAAGACGAAGATGATGAGGAGGATGAAGAATCTGAGGAGGTACTAGTAATCCAGCCTCAACCGGGCCGTAATCGGCCTAAACCGGGTCTCCGGCGAGTAGCGCCGACAATCTCCACCGACGAAACTTCGCCGGTTCACGTCGAGAGGGCGTTGCCTAACGGCGATCTCTACATCGGAGCTTTCCTTGGGAACGCACCACACGGTGCCGGAAAGTATCTCTGGTCTGATGGCTGTATGTACGAAGGCGAGTGGCGTAGAGGAAACGCCACTGGAAAAGGGAGATTCTCGTGGCCGTCAGGAGCTACATACGAAGGAGCTTTCCGATCTGGAAGAATGCACGGTTTTGGAACCTTCATCGGCACCGACGGAGATACCTACAGGGGGAATTGGAAGCTCGACAAGAAGCATGGCCATGGCGAGAAACTGTACGCGAATGGAGATGTCTACGAAGGTTCCTGGAAGGAAAATTTACAGGATGGCGAAGGGAAATACGTGTGGAGGAACGGAAATGTATATCTCGGAGAGTGGAAGTCCGGTGTGATTTCCGGCAAAGGGGTTTTGATTTGGGCGAATGGGAACAAGTATGAAGGGTTTTGGGAAAATGGAGTTCCAAAGGGGGATGGTGCTTTCACTAGGGCTTCTGATGGAAGTACTTATGCTGGGAATTGGGGGAATGAATCTCCGGAGGAGAATGATGTTTTGCCGGCAGCGAAGAGGAGGGCGTCGGTGGACGGTGGTGGGAGGTTGAGTGTTTCTGAGAGAGGTGTAAATTTTCCGAGGATTTGTATATGGGAAGACGACGAAGATGGTGGGGATATTACTTGTGATATAATTGATAATGTTGAAGTTTCTAAATTGTATAGAGAAGCTAGGAGTTCTTCTTACAATGGCATTGGTGAGGGTCGAAGAAGGAGGCCGGGGGATTGCTGGAGCCTGAGCCCTAGGCCTTATTGGTCTGGTGGTGGAGGTGATCGGGTTAAGAAGCCGGGTCAGACGATTTCAAAAGGGCATAAGAACTATGAGCTTATGCTTAATTTGCAATTGGGTATCAGGTAAGTGTTGATTTCATTCTATTAGTAGTTGGATAAATGCAATGAGAGAGTTAATGTTTGAACTCGATAGGCATTCAGTTGGGAAACATGCATCCAAAGGCCGAGAGCTTAAGCCTTCTGATTTCGAGCCGAGAGAGAAGTACTGGACTAGGTTCCCTCCAGAGGGATCCAAGTGGACCCCGCCACATCAGTCTGTTGATTTCAAGTGGAAAGATTATTGCCCTATGGTGTTCAGGTGAATGGTTATCCTAATTGTCTTGTTTCGGAATTTAGTTATGGTTCCACAGTTGTTGTTTCCTCAAGTTTTTTTTAGACATTTGGTACGGGAATTTGAGAGATCGTATTTTGTTCAATTTGTACAGATACTTGAGGCAATTGTTTGGAGTTGATCCAGCTGAATACATGTTGGCTATATGTGGAAGTGATGCTCTAAGGGAGTTCTCTTCACCTGGAAAGAGTGGAAGCTCCTTTTATCTTACCCAAGATGATCGGTATATGATTAAAACCGTCAAGAAGTCTGAAGTTAAGGTTAGATGAGAGCTCTTACAAATGTTCCTGTTAGATTTTACCAACTGGGTTGGTAGCTATTTGAGCTTTAAATTGCAATCAAGTTGGTACATTTACTATTTTCCAATGCTGGTTATCAATATGGCAGGTTCTTATCAGAATGCTTCCCAGTTACTATCGGCATGTTTCCAAATACAAAAATACCTTAGTCACCAAGTTCTTCGGGGTGCATTGTGTTAAACCAATTGGTGGGCAGAAGGTATGTGTGACACTTATTAAAGACTTCATTCATTTCTTTGATGTGAATGGTAATTATAGGTGGATCACATGTTTATGCATGGCTCTTTAGTATCTGCCGGTTTTTTCTGATTTTCATCCGTGATTTACGTGCAAACCAGACACGGTTCATTGTGATGGGCAATTTATTCCATTCCGAGTACCGCATTCACAAAAGATTTGATCTAAAAGGGTCTTCACATGGCCGCTCAATTGACAAGCCTGAAGGTGAGATTGATGAGACAACCACACTAAAAGACCTCGATCTCAATTTCATGTTTCGCCTACAAAAATCTTGGTTCCAGGAGCTTATCAGGTTAGCTTATTTACATGTCCTTTTAAACTTAAACGGTTATGGTGTTTTCAGCTAAGAAATATTTATGTATTGTGCTTACTTGCTGCAGTCAAGTTGATAGAGACTGTGAATTCTTGGAAGCAGTTAGAATCATGGATTACAGTTTATTGATTGGTGTCCATTTTCGAGATGATTGTCCTGGTGATGAAATGGCAGTTTCACCTAGAGGTATATTCTCATTATTGATTGATTCTTAGTCCTCCATGCAGCTTATGACGTTCTAGCTGATTGTGTTTCTTTTTTCTTCCCTATTTATCAGACCATGGGCAAAACACATTCAAACCAGAGCCTCCCGATACAGAATGGATGATAGGACAGTAAGTATTTGTTGTCAAGCAACTGCAAATTTCCTTCCTAAACGATGTCTAAGATGAAATTAGCGTTTTTATTATTCATGCCATGATTAGGGAGGAAGATAATTGTTGGTTTGCTGCCATTTGATGATCAGTTTCTAAGTTGTTAAGCGCTTGTAGTTGATACTGTCTAGAAGCAATGGGTTCCTGAATAAACCATTTCCTTGTTGTGCATGGTCATAATATCATATGAGTCCTGCTTAAGTTAGAGACCAATTCAAGTAGAAGCATCAAGTCATTTTCATCGTTGTTGTGATGTCCATGTCAAAGTATCAGACATGGAGCTCATATTTCCATCCTAAATAAAATAATAACTATGGAAATCTTCCTTAGAATAGAGATTACGTTGGTCCTAGATTGCTGGTAATATTTTAATTGGAGACTTGTGAACCAAATAGTTAAATATAGCAATTATTGCAGGATACCCTTCATTCGATTAGGTGCAAACATGCCAGCACGAGCGGAGCAAGTGACAAGAAGCGAGTTTGACCAGAAGGGTGATGTACTGGAGGTGATCCTTTACTTTGGCATAATTGACATCCTCCAAGACTATGATATTAGCAAAAAGATTGAACATGCGTACAAGTCCTTGCAAGTGGATCCGGCCTCCATCTCTGCTGTCGACCCTAAGCTCTACTCCAGAAGGTTTAGGGATTTCTTGCGGAAGATCTTTGTGGAAGATGAGTAGGCCAAAAGGAGATGAAACAAGCATATGGAGCTATCGGCCTGAAACTGAAACCCACCAACAAGGTACATTTTAAAAATTTATTTCCAGGGTTTATTGTTTTGTTTACCCGGTTGGGTTCCTCACAGATTGTGGTAGAATAGATGTTAGGAAGTAATGCATTGGGTTGGAGAGATATTTGGATCAACGTAAGTTGAATACAAGTTGTACAGAGGGCTTCAAACAAAATGGAGCTTGCATATAATCTATGTCATGGAATGGTTGTTGCCTTGAAATAGGAAAAAAAGTTAAAAGACCATTTGTATTTGCTGACAGGGAAAGCTGTCCATTTTATTCTATTCTTTTGGTAATGCTCATTTCAGTACCACACTATCACCGCAATGTTACAGACCGATCATATATTTTTTTCTTTTCGAAAGAACTACTCACAATTAGATGTGGGCTTTTCTTCTATTTTCCTTCTTGGACCTATCTTTTGGTCGTGGCCCTTGTGGGAACTAGTAGTTTGTATTATTTACGGAGATCAATTCTGGCTAGTATTATTAAACTACTAGAAATGTGGGTGATATGCGACGATTTTTTTTCCAGACACCATGTCAATGTATCGCAAAAATTTTACATCCGCACAACCCTCGCCAAATTGCGACACCTTAAGGTGTCACTGTTTTCCCGACACATAGGCGTCGCAAATGACACTATCAGTGACACATTAATGAGTCCCAAATTCGAACACCTTAAAGTGTCGCAAATGGCACAATGAGAGACACCTTCGAGTGTCGCAAATGACACAAATAAAGGCACCTTCATGCGTCACGAATGCCTCAAATAGCCACAAATAGAGACATTTTGGAGTGTCGCTTTTTTAGAAGAAAAGAAATATTACAAAAACTCTCAGACTTGGAATAAACAAAGTAAGCAGGTTATCAACGGAAATAAAGAGACAATCGCGAGAATTTCAGACGTAAGCGGGTTGCCAACGGAAACAAAGAGGCAGTCGCGAGAATTTCAGTCGCGGGGGTGGGAGAGACGACTGCTCCGGAGTCTCTTTTTCCTTCCGTCGCCAAGCAGATTACGCCGATTAGGTTTCTCCTCTTTCTCTGGTTTCTCCTCTGAAGTCGGTCAGGTTTCTCCTCTTTCTCTAGTTTGTCCTCTTTCTCACCTTGAGAACTTCTACATTGGTTAAAATTAGGGTTTCAATTTTGACTGTATTGGACTTTATGCGTTTATATACGAAAGTTGAATGCAAATTTTCGTTACCGCCATATCAGTGGAAGCAGAGCTTTGGTGACAACGTGAAGCAGAGCTTGGGAGATGAGAATTCGTTCATTGTGAGGAAGATTGGGAAGCCTTACGGTAGGGTTTTTGGAAAACTGAGCTTTATAAATGAGTATTTACCTGAAGATTGGCATCCTATTCATTATTGGGGTATGATTTCGTTGGTCTTCTTCGTAGCATTTTAAGGTAGATAGTTATTATGTTTTTTTCGTGACATGTTCAGTCTTTAATTTCTTTGTTTTGTAAATGTCGTTTACCACTAACTGAAAGTGCAAGAAAATCATCTCGATTCTTTTGTGTTTAATGTCACAACTGTTTAAATAACACAAATTCTCATTTTTTTGTCTCCTTTGATTTTCTCTATCGATTATGGTTTTGTGTTCTTATATTGAATGGATTTCTTGAAGAAGAAGGATTTCCTGTTTAGAAAAGTGAAGCGCTTGATAACTCAAGTTAGATATGTAGTTCTTTATTGATAGGCATAAACTAAAACTTAGGCACTTTGTTTGAGAATTCAGAAATGCTTGCGAGTTGTGAGTAGGGTAACTTGAGCAGAATCAATCTAGATGTGAGTAGAGTACCCTTGCATTTTAGGACAATCAAGCTCTATTCACGTGCAATCTTGCACTTGAACATCTAACTAACACCTTTTATAATAATATGCAACATTAAGTGTGAAAACTGCACTTGAGAAAAACATCCTAGTTGTGAAGCTAGTGCATATACATCTCCCTAGTGCTAGTCATATTTTACTGTCAGATGGTAGAAGCTTATCCTACCATGAGCAAGGTGTCTTAGCTACTATATCAAGGTTTTGCATAATTATCACACATTCCTTTCTTTTCTCTCAGCTCACATGTACTTTCTGTGTGTATGATATTATTTTAATCGTTTTATTTGATAATAAGAACATTACAAATCATAGTCAGCCTGAATTTACAATTGACTCTATATTCCGAGCTTTATGCTGTTGTAGGTGGCAACTTGGCGTGATCCAACACGAAAGAGACTTGTTGTTGCCTTCAGGGGTATAAAACAAGTAGGTTCTGAAATTTTCTCTTGTGATGAGCTCAATTCAATTGCTTTTATAGTGAATATCCTTATTGTTTATCTTCCAGGCAAGGTGGAAAGACTTCATGACGGACCTGATGCTAGCTCCTGCTGGGTAAACTCTTACATTTATAACAATACATGTCAAATAATTACACAAACTTGCTTGTCAACACTTGGTGGTTCCTATCACTAGTTATGTCAATCAGTGCAGGCTAACTCAATGTTTTCTTCATTGACTACATTTATCATATGTTTGACAAGAAAAATAAGTTTAGGAGTTACTCATCCCCTCTAGTGTCTATTATGTCATTTTCTGCACGTGTCTCCTTTTCTAACCTTGACTTATCCTTAACACTGTAGGTAAAATCTTGAAAGGGTTGGTGGTGACTTCAAGCAAGAAGTTTAAGTATGGATGTTTTGAGATTAAACTTGGCTTTCTGAATATTATACCTATAGCATGTAACACCCCAAATCCGCGGGACTCGGAATGCCACATTGGACTAGGATCTCACAATGGATCCTGACCCTAGCCTGACAACAAGTCCACTAGACCTTACAACATTGACACTGACAAATATAAAACATATACATAAAACTGTATAAATTGTACAACCAAAAGGTAAACAAGATCATTGCCGAGTATAAAGCAACATCTTCACACTGGAGGTATACAAAACATCATCCTCACGCAGGAAAGAAACATAAACATTCCCAAAACCATAACCCCCTAATGTACAAGAGTCCTCGGCCAATCACCCTGCCAGATCACTCAACAACTCGTCTATCCTGCAAGGCATCTACAACATGGTATGAAACCATTAGCTAACCATACATATATAAGGTAATGCATAAGCACAAGCACACGTCATGAAAGATAAACACATACGCATGCTATCACACATTTACCCGTTTATCATCTTCATATAATAGCCATTCACTCAAATCGTATGTCCTATCCAGCTGTAATAGTATCGGTCACACAACCCGTATGTCCTATGGGAGTGGATTGCGCCCTTCCTGTAAAGCCAGTCTGGCCTGACGTCAAAGAACCTTCCAGACTCCACGGCAGGGAAATGTTATCACAGCCACACATATGGGGCATTAAATAAAACATAGGTCAGTAATAATCGACATCACATGCTATCATATCAAACATATAGCACACACACCACTCATGCAAACACCCAATATAAGGATGGTAACCAAGTAAGTCCTACGGACTTACCTCAACCTCGTACAATCACAACCACAATCAACCTCCAATCCTGAGAGGGACACTGCCTAATAACAAGGCATAGAGATATAGTAATCTCCTATCAATCAAAGGGGTCACACTTAGACCCAAGGGATCCATAGGATCATCCTCAACCTAAGCCTCACAACCTATTAATCCTCGAAAGCCATACAAGGCATGCATAATCATAGCTTCATTAACACACTCTCATCTACACCTAGCATAACACTACACACTCACACTAGGAAAGGAAGAGGCAATGCCATCCATAGGAAAGCCTAGAAGCAAGACACACCTACAGAACCAAGGGCAAAGCCAAGCTGGTGCAGATGGACGCAGGGGCGACTGCAAGATGGCGCTGGGGCGGCGACAAGGTGGCGCAGGGGTGGCTCCAAGGTGGCGCAGGGGTGGCTGGTGTGCAGAAGGCACACTTCCAGCTTCTCTTTGTTTCTTCACTCGATTCTCTTCACTTCTTCTTCAGCCAGCAACCAAGCACATACATATACATACATATATACATCAAATGAAGCCTATACAGGCTGCCACATGATCAATCTTGTGGAACCTAAGCTAGAGATGAAAAAAAGAAGGAAAGAAGAAAGAAAGAAGAAAGATAGGAAGAGATGGAGTAAGATCTCACCAAGCTCCAACCCTAACAAAGGATACTCTTCACCACAACCTCAAGGCTAGCTAGCACAAGCACAACAACATCCTCATACATCAACCACAACAAAGCCAAGCTCAAACTCTCCCAAACTCACACAAAGATCAAAGAAAATCAAGATGGAGATCCAAAGAAGGAAGGAGAAGAAGATGAACGTGAGAGAGAAGATAAAGCTGAGGAAGATGAAGTAAACCCTCATCAGGAAGCAAGGGATGCTTATATAGGAAGCCAACCCAAAAGCACGAGTCAAAAGTCGGCTGCAACATACCCTAAACCGCAGGGGCGACTCAAGGAGGCGCAGGTGCGGCCTAGACAAACCGCAGAGGCGGCCTCTGGCTCACGCAGGGGCGGTTTAGGCTGAATCTGTACCCTCAACACTCACTCTCAACTCCTCCAGACTAAGGTTCTTACATAGCATATTTTTGTAAGGGAAATTGGTGTTTATTTTTTTAGGTTCATAGTGGCTTCTTGGGTGCATACGATTCCGTGAGAACAAGGATCTTGTTTCTTATTCAACAAGCAATTGGTGATTATAAGTGATTTGTCCTATCAACTCGTACTATAATATAAGGAAAATGAGTGATGAATCTCACTCCGAGGTGACTATTATGGAACATTGACCAATGGAGTTCCCTAATTAATGGACAAATTAGTTTTGAATTTGTCATTTTCATGAATATAATGCTACCTATTAGCATATTTTCCTAAAATAGAATACTAGAAGATACTACGGTTGATTTGTAAGCTTAGATTTGCTTTGTGGCACACATGATTGGGTTGGATTTCTTTGGGCTTGCATGAGCACGCACTTTGGTGGACAGAGAGAACATAAAACTATTTGTATGAGGATCTGAATTGGTTTTTTTTTTTATTTCCTAGACTGATGGTTTTATACCTAAGATTATTGTTCATATTCTAGCAACATTTACCTAGATATTTCTTAGTATAATCTGTAGCACTGCCATTTTACAGGGATGACAATGCTGAGCCTAAGGGGAAATGGCATGTTTATGCAACATGGCATAGTCTAGGTGGTGCATTGACCACCCTTCTTGCTTTGGAGATTTCTTCAAGTAAGATGGCAAAGTGAGTTCATTGGGTTAATTTTTTTTCACGCTCTTATTTTTGTGAGTGTATGTGGTGTCACATGTGCTGGTTGGAATCCCTTGCATGCAATTTTGTTAGTTCTCTTTGTAAATTATGAGGTTGAGGTGATTACTGCCATTATCTCTGGCACTAGATCACCAGTATAAGTTATTTTGTCATTTTCAGTGGAAGTCAATGTGCATTTGATGAGGGGTAAATAAATGATTAAGATTTAAAAACTTCTTATTGTTTCTTATGTGTCCTCCGTGTCAAGAAAAGAAGGTAACTTCTAGTAACTTGAAAGCATTTTAGTTCACATCTAGGATTCGAGCAGTTGAAAATGCTACCTGTTATAGCTGACATTTTACCATAAAAAAAACTAGAATTTGTGATATTTACACAGTTGAAAATGCTACATGTTGTAGCTTGCAGTTGAAAATGCTACATGTTAAAGATGCCCTCATCAAAACACTTTCCATTTTACCATAAAAAAATCCATATTTGCTATTGTCAATGTGTCTTTTTGCCTACTTCCTTTGCTAGATCTTTCATCATCTGACCCATCAATAGCTGTTTGCTTACATTATGATGAAATGTTACTTTTAACATATTAATCAATATCTTATGATTCTTGATAGAGATATGCATTAGTATTATTTATAATACATTATTAACATAACATTAGTTATATCTTCATGTTTTTTTTCTCTCTTTTTTCAGTCACCAAAACTCCACAAACTTGAAGAAACTAAAAAATCTAAACTTAGATAGGACTTATTTGAAGAATAGTAAGATTTTTGTGCATGATATTTTGTAAAAATAGAAGACTAATCTAATGTTCTTTGAACGAGGTTTATGATTAACACTATTTTGTAAGAATTCACAATGTAATAAATTTTCTATTATTTCTACTAGTTTGTGAAGCAATCAATATGAAAATCTTGTGTATTGGAGCATTGTTTTTTTGATATATATGTCGATCATTTTGATATTACTACAGGTGATGTTGAAGACATAGAATCGTATTGTTAAATTAATTTTTTTTGTAACTTAATTGTAATTTGCGATACCTTGAGGTGTCATAAATAGTTGTGTTAAAAAAACAAAACAAGTATCGAAGAGAGTCGTCTTAAAGCATCGCAAATGTCTCAAAACAATGTGCGTGCCGCAAATTAATAAACTAATGCGACACCTTAAGGTTTCTCAATTTAATGTGACATGTTAAGGTGTCGCTAAATGCTATTAAAAGTGTCGCTTTGTAGTAGTGTTACATCTGCATTTGATGTTACATGGCCATTAGTTACTAGTTACTGCGAATTGAATTATTATTTTTTGTTTAATTTGTTTTGTTGTCGGAAAGTAGTGTTATGGATCCATTCTCCGAGATAGCATGATTTAGTTGATTGTTGTGGGGTGAGTGGGTAATGACTGATATCTCATTTGTAAGCGAATCAAGCTCAAATGTGTTAGGGGAGATTTTGGAGTCTTCGTCATTAATGTCAATTGCTTCAGCAACAACTACCATGAGGACTTTTGACTTGCATTGTCCTCCACATTAATCTTATAGCAATAGAACAGTTTGTCATAGTGTTTAATAGGGGACATCCAAAAATAATAAGATTTTTGTCGTTAAGTTCCATGTCGAGAACGACAAAGTCGACCGACACTTAAGTCTCCTATTGTTACTAGTATGTCATAAAGGATACCTGCATGGTTAGCAATATAAAGATTTGCCCTATAATGGCGCATCTTGTGATGTTTTAGTTTAGCTATTTATAATGATTTCCAAATAGATAGAGGAAGAAGACTAACACTAGCCGCGAGATCACATAGAGCAGAAAATTTAGAGGTGTTAACTTGAATGGGGATAAAGAAGGTACTTGGGTCACCTAGCTTCGTATAAGGAGTTTATTGATTTTGATACCGGAGATCAAATAGACATACTCTTCGAGCTTCTTCTTACTGGAAATTAACTCTTTTAGAGACCGAATGTACGTAGGTAGGCATTTTTGATTCTAAAGTAGTAATAGAGTTAGGGTTTAAAGAACGATAGAAGTCAATATCCATTTTTGACAAAGAGAATTTGAAGGTGGTTAGCTTGATGGTGTCAGCAGGAATATTATGCATTTTGATACTACTCATAAGATCAAGGAAGTAATCAATGCCTTATGGGGTTCCGGAGAAAGCATGCGATTTAAGTTGAGTAAACCAACCTTAATCTCAAAATCAGTTGTTACCTCTATAGTTATAACTCCACTTACTGCTCTACAATGGTTTCGCATAAATGCCCCGAGTGTGCTCAATTTACTCTCTTGTTCTTGACTTGGATGGTGGTGAACCTAACCCTTTACTGGAGGTCGTTAAGTTGTTGTTGCATCTTGGAGAGAGTAGCTTCCGTCATGGATTTTTCTGGTTCAGGTCTTTAGATAAGTATCTTTTCAATCGGAGGATAACGATTTCACAAAATTATGTCAAATAAAACAACCGAGTTCCTCAATAACGGTACCAAATTGATGAGGGACAAAATGTGAGCCTCACATCTCGCAAATACTTACATGACCCGATTGTAGTAATAGGTTTAGGATCAAACTCAGGGAAAACACACTACTAGATAAATGATCTGTCGTAACCGTTAAAATTAGTTACGTAATGCTTCAAAACTGTTACAGTAAGGCTTGCGTAATGGATTATGCTCCGCTACAATAGCCTATCTTGCAATAGGTATGTAGCAACGAAGATGAACTCTATTGTAACAATTTGAAAAATCAAGTCCAAAACAATTACAATAGACACATAACTGTTACTATAGGTGAAACCATTATAAAATATAAATTATTATTACAAAAGATTTTACTATTACAATATTGATAGACCCGTTACCAAGGGACAACCATTACAAAAAGTAAACAATTGTCACCTTATATAGAACCATTGCCATATGATACATAATGGTTACCACAATACCTTATGTGTACAGCTAATTAGATGATTTATAAATTACACAAATTTCATACAAAATCATAATAGTAATCCATAGATTAATATTTTAATTGTCAAATTAGATAATTCATTAATTTCTAATGCAACATAGGCATAAAGTGTACATCATCATGTCCCAAAATAATGCTAAGTATTTGTCAAAACGTAAGGGCGACATATCATTTTGTAGCACAAACTCCTAATTACACAAATTTTCATATTTGCCCAAACACCTAATGATTGATCACATAATCAACTCAAAAATTACTTGCAAAAAATAAAGCTAGCCATGAATCCTGCTTGAACTTCATCCTACGTTATCTTCGTCCTGCAATAATTCAAATACCATATCAAACACTATTCCAACGCTATAGCAACAACAATAACTCAACAATAGTAAGCAAATTTTATTCCAAACCTAAAACAACAACAACAACAACTCAAATTGTCAAACTAATATAAAATAAAAAAACTTAAGCAACATCCGTAAGTCAAAGTAGATCAACAAGTCAAAAATTTTATCAACATGCACAAGCAAACTTCCACCTCCACTTATGCCAGCATGCACATAACAGATAGCAAATAACTAATAAGTACTTGCTAGTTGCTACTCTGATGAATAAAGTTGTCATACACATGAAGCTTTCTTAAATAAAAAAATAAAAGAAGAACAATTTTCAACTTATACAAGATACAAAACTACGTTATTCAATTCACGACACCTTAAGTTGAGACTATAGAACTTTAACAACCACCAATTCAGTATATATATATACTGAATTGGTGGTTGTTAAAATCTAGCTAGAAGACGAAATTGAACATGAATTACCACCAATTTTGATTATGAAACCAATTCAACCATTGTTACATCACCATTCAACAAGAGACACCCAGCTCGACAACGTGCATTCATGACAAACTAACATCCCTGCATATACACCCTCAATGACAAAATCCCAATTTTTCAGGTCTCATCATCCTATCCCTCAAAACACTACTAAGGATTCATGAAGAAAATATAACGAGATCGCAAAAGGCAACATCCTAGCCATAAACAATTGATAAAAATATAGCATTCCCATGCATAGATTACTAACCTTCACATGTAACGAAAGCTTTTCCATTTGTTCACTATATTGTGGCAATGCTTGGATCATATTTTGCAAGTCTCGTGTAGACAATTCAGCCCCATCCCTAGATAAAAAGGAATATGCAAGAACATTAATCTTCTTTTGATGACCAAAACTAAAACTTTAGAAGACTAGAATAGTAGTGTTCAGTTTTCCTAGCACTTAAATACAATTAATAAATGAGATATGTCTTACAAAATGTTCCAAAACAATGTCATGTCCCCCCAAATTAACTCAAGAGTGCAATAGGAGAGAAGAAAAAGCTATGAATGGAAGTGTTCCACCATAAAATTGTCGGAACTTGTCAAAATTTACTTATGGATGGATGCTTTTTTAAGATTCATAATTCAGCTTCATTTGATCCCCTTAAAACACACCATATTTGAAACATATCAGTGTGATTTCAGAATATATCCAGCCTACTGTGCCACTTCAGCAACTGGAAAACAACAAAACACTTCAAAAGTAGTCATTTTTTTAAATGTAGAACATCTAAACATCCAACTATTACTTATAAAGGTGATGAACATGTCCTCACTCAACCAAAAAGAAGGATAATGATACTCATCTATAAATTCATCAAGATCTACTTCTTCATTAACAAAGCTTGACGGCGCCTTGCCAGTAAGCATTACCTTCATTATAAGATCAAGAAGGCACTTGTGAAGCGTCAACCGGAAATAAAGTAAGCATCGTGTAGATAACATAGACAACTACAGAAGAAACCTCTTTGCCCTTATCCAAGGAAACGTGGTTGAACTAACATAATTCTATGTCATTTATGCAATCAAAGTTGTTGGATTGTCATAGACTCCTTAGAACAACACACTTCATCTAGAAATTGACCACCGCTTGAACACAAGACATTGTATTTGACATCTAGGATGTGCACGCATGTGTGTTGATTATAAGTCTAAAGTAAATCAACTAATTCATGAGTCTGTGATGATTAAACTCAATTTTGTATCAAATAATTCAAATAGAAAACCAATTGGAAATTTATCATAAAAAGCCATATCCTAATTCTTCAAACACTCAATAGAAGCTAAATCCAATACTTATAATCAACACACAAAATGTTTCTAACAGAGAGAAAAAAAATCATAAAATGAACACACCTAGCAACCAACAATGACAACAAAACGGATTTGAAATTAGCAAAAATAGTAACTTCAGATCTTTTGAAGATTGCAAGCGGCAACGGTCATAACCTCTCCGAACGGAAAGTTAGTTAAAGTCGACTTCACATTATCTGGATCCGTTTACTCCAACCTGGTTCTTCTACATTTTTAGAGAATCCGTCTCCACATATTTGAGATGAATTACCTTAAAATTATACAAAAGAATGAAACACGAGAACTACAAAAGATGAAATTGTACTTAAAGTTGATGGAGAGTTCAGGTTTACTTCGCTACAGGGAAAATGTGAAGATAGGTGCGGAATCGCCTAGACCAAAGAAGTGTGGGAAGGTCGCAACGCAGAGAATAGTGCAACACTCCTCTGTTCTGGAGAACCCTAACCTAATCGAAAACAGAAGAGAGAGGCTATTGACTACAGAAATTGTTAGGAATTAGGGTTTCATACTTAAAGAGAATGCCATCTTTGAGAGAAGCTGGAAAACCTTACATGTGTTAATGGTGGAACAAAGGTGATTGTCGGTAGACTTCGAGAGCAGTTGTAGAAAGTTCAACCTCAATACTGGACAATGGAGCCCGGATACTTAGAGAGAGAGGGGCAAGAACGAAGTTCCCTTGTATACTAAGCCGGAAAGTTGAAGTTTAGAATTAGGGCATCATATATATCGTACTTGAGAAGGTCAAATTCAATCTTACTTGAGACTGCCGGTGTATTCCTTGCAAGTGTCACAAGGTTTGATTTTGGGCAGAAGGTTTTGTGGAAGGTTTTCGTGAAATGATGTAGGTTTGGAAGAAAGGGTTTAGTCTTACAGCAAAAAAATAGGCGGGTTTAGATTGTTTAGGTGGGTAATGAATATTGGGTTCTTTTTTATTTTTGCGCCCAATGGCACGCGGTATATTTTTTATTTTTGTGCCAAATATTATAGAGACTACCATTACAATTATCATTACATTAGGTATTAGTTTTGTAAGTTTTTATAACCGTTACACATGACCATTACCCTAGCACACCTATAGTAACATAAGTAAACATCCATTACAAGCATGGCATTACAGTAAGTCAACCTTGTAAAATCATTACATAAACCATTGCCAATTAGTTATAGTAACACAATAAAAATTCCATTATAAATATGTAGTTACAATAGGTCATTTATCTATTAGTGACAATAATGATTTGGAAGATTAATAATGATACTGGAATAAAACACCACATAAACATAAAAAGAGAAAGGATCAATCGGTCGATCGACAAGCACCGGTTGGCTGATCAGGGAACAAATTGAGGAATAAAAAAAGGCAAAATCATAATTCACAAAGAGGAAGAAAACATACTGGTCGGCCGATTGGTAGGAACTAGTTGGTCGACTAATGATGAAATGAAATAACATACTCGTAGCAATAAGAGATAGTGAAGTAAAATTTGTTGTTTGATCCAAAATCAACAATATCGCAAGTAATAACATGAATTATAGTCTATATATTGGCAATGGTTTTGATGTTTTCTTATCATTATTCTGCATGCATGGGTATATATTCATGATGATTATCTCATTATTTGTCTGCTTTGCAAGAATCGGGATCTACACCTAGTTTGATTGTAATTGTATGGAATAGAGCATATTTTGGATTGAAAAGGGACATTGAAGTATAAGGAGACCATTGAGCTGCATTATGGAACACTTGGAGCTACAAGAAGGAAGGCAGGAACCTTAGGAAATGGATGAAAGAAGAATTCAGGAGAAGATACGCAGAAAAGTACGTAACTGAGTAGAAATCTCGGATGTGTACATGATCACCTCGACCGAGATGGCCTACTGGCCTTACTCGAGGTCGACGGCCCACAACCCAAGAAGAAATTTATATATGAACTAAAGTTCTTCTATAAGGGTGGAAGGTGAATATTGATTGAGGACGGATTGGAAGGAGGAAATTTTGACGGTTGATTTACGGAGGATTTGAGAAGATATTTACGGAAAGAGATTTTGGAAGGATTACTTGGAGATCAAGGTTGAAGATTAAGGAAGAAGAGAAGATACATTTGTAAGGTTTTCTTCGAGGATTCTAGTTAGTTGTTATCATCTTTTGGAAGACGTTATTGACGCATTATTGGATTGTTTTGCACCTTTGATTATTGAGAACCTTTTGTTAAGGGTTTTATTCTCTTCTCTTGATATCTTGATCACATATACTTTGATTGCTTTGAAAACGATGATTGTTGGCTAAAACCCTTGCGATTCTAGGATGATTAGTTGAAGGTTGTGGTATAGACGATGAAAGAATAGACCTTTATCTTGAGTGGATCCTGAAAGCTTGAGTTTAACCTAAACCGTTACCATCTCGGGCTGTTCTTGGAGCATGTCGACCGAGATCAGGAAAGAATTGCACGAGATCGACTCTGAACGTTTTATCTTGAACCATAGGTTATAGTTTGCCAAATCCTATCCTTGTTGCATCTTTCCTAGTTTATATACAAGCTTAGGAAGAGACTTATCCGGTGATTCCTTTGCTTGTTTACCTATGATAATGAGTGTTAGGTAACAAAGGTATATCCTTTCTTAGGGTTTGAGTGTGCCTTCATTCTATCTTTGACAATTAACGTGAGACTTACCCGGTAAAGGTTGGTTCTATTCCCTTAGGTGGTGTGTTGGTTTGTGAGTATAGTTCCTTTCTTAGTTCCTATAGACTTACCCGGTGACATGATCTTTGGTTTGGAATAGTGGATGGTGAGACTTGTAACACCCCGAATTTTTAGAACTCGGAGTATTACTGGTTAGGACCTCACAATGGGTCCCGACCTCAGTTTGACAACAATATTACTAGGATCTTGCAACAAGACACAAATAAAGAAACCGAAATTCATAAAAACCATATTTTTAGAGTAATGAATGCAACATTGTCTAGCAACCTAAAGTACTTAAACAAAAGAAAAGAACAACTGTCTTAACCAAAAGAAAGGAAAGACAAAACAACCCCAACCCCGCTCTAAGGAGTACGGAGACCCGGCTGACCACTACTTCCGGATCACTCAGCTGCTGATCTAACCTGCGGTAAATCTAAAACAACAACAAGAAGAACCGTTAGCTAGTTATCTAAATATTAGCAGAATAATAGCAGCACAAACACACTCAGATAAACATAAACACTCATCATGCTTTCAAACAGGTCCGTTTTATTATCTTGCTTTAATTTACTCGTTCACTCTAGTGATACTTATTTTGTGACACGAGGGATTCCCAAACCTCGCCTCCGCCCCCGTGTAACCATCAGGAATGGATCCGATGCATCTCACCTTGTACCTGCATGGTCTGGGTATAGAGAACCTCCCAGTGTCCTGTCAGAGCTGGGCAGTGATGTCACGGCCCGTTATACATACACTTGGGCCTTAAATGTAATAATAACCGTCATCCTAGCAAGTTATTATTATTAAACACGCAAATATCACACACAACTACTATCATTCAACTAACACTCAGAAACTGGCTAAGTAAGTCGCAAGGACTTACCTGAGTCAAAACACTCTAACACTCCTCAGATAGTCCGTACTCGTGATAACTCAAGCGCCTGTCAATGAAGGCATGTGTATCAAAATCACATCTCTATGTCCAACCTCATGCGAAGGAATTACGGAAGAACGATTCTCATACGGTAAAAGACCGTTTTACCCTTAGGGTAGATAATTCTCCGGGTCACTTCTCAACCTCTAATATTTCTTTTGGAACACCTTTCTAATCTATGGTTATTTCCAAAACAGTTTACTAAGGTTATAAAAAATTAATCTCGTCCATTCGTCATCTGGAATCACATTATTTCCTTCTCGGGTATTATCTAATCTTATATATATCTATATAACTATATATATATATATACTTTCATGCATATTAACCTTTCTTCCAATTATATAATTTCGTAACTCCTAGCTATTTAGATATATATATATATATATATATGAATTCACATACTATATAATTTCACCACTCAACTCATAAGTATACTTTTATTTCAATTAATATATATACGTATATTTATGTACTCGGCATACACTCTCCTATATAAGCTCACACCTGCTCGGATTAACCTTCCGGAATTGAATGTACATATGTGCTTATGTATCCTATATATATATATATATATATATATATATATATATATATATATATATATATATATATTCCGAACTAACTTATTCATACACATCTTGCATCTCCACTCTCGTTTTCTTACCATATACTACACCATACCCGTATATATATATATGCACATTTACGTCTCTTATACATATTAATCTATACATATATACATATTGCAGGACATACTCATTCTACATTCCAATTCTACATATATACCTACTGCAGTGGAAAGGAGGGTGAAGAAGCCGGCTTACCGGAGCTGCAGTCCGGCGAGGTGAGTCCCAGGCGGTGCACTGGCATTCCGGCGGCCCTTCATTGGTGGTCGACCTGCTGGTTGCAACGGTGGGCAGCGAGGTGAGACTCGGAAATCGACTGCGCAGGTTGGTAGAGGTTAACATCGTCGGACTCGAACCAGTAACGGAAAGAAGAAGGAGGCTGGGATCTTACCGGCCCGACTGGAGGCGGACGGCGGCGGCTGCGCAGAGGCTCCGATGGAAGACGAAGGCAGAGCAGCGTATCCGTGGCGGCTCCGGCGTGTGCGATACTGCAGCTGTCCGTCGTACAGAGAGGATGGTAAGCAGTGGGCGACTGCACTCAGAGGAAGGACGGAAAGAAAGGAGGGAGAAGGGAGGCGGTCTCACCCACTGCAGCGGCGGAGGGAAGCTCGGCGGCACTGGCGGTTGACAGCATGGCGGAACAATCCCGTCGTTGTTGCTACTGGCTCGAGGCGGCGGCAGCAAGGCGAGGGAGGCGTCGTCGCAGTGACAGCCAAGCGAGGAAGACGCTGCTAGGGCTGATGTCGCCGGCGGACAGGGACGAGGCGTGGTGGCGGCGTCGTCTGGGCGGTCGACGGAGGCGGCGCAGTGGCACGGTGGCGGCTTCAGTGTGGTATGTTGTTGCGGCTGTCCTTTGTACAGAGAGAGAGACGGAGTAGCAGGAAGCGGCAAGTAGGAGAATAGAGGATTAGGTTAAGCGTGTTTAACAGCAGGATTAGGGTTTAGGGTTAGCTTAGGAAATGGGCAGCTGGGCTTAGTAGGTGGGCCTAGTAGTGGGCCACATCCGGCCTGCCCTCGCATTATAACACGGATCCGAAACTCGTTACTCGCCCCGAATTTTCCGTTTATGTGCGGGAATTTATATAATACGAAATTATATTCCGTATTGTATAAATTATTATTAAATTTTAACGTACGTAAAAATTATTTTCAAACACATAGTCTCATCATTTTATGTCAATTAAGGTCACATAAAATGATAGAACCTAAAACTCGTTTAAATTTATTTATTCAAGATTAACATATCGGAATTCGTTTAAAATCAAGGTTAACGGATTTTAAAATTTTCGGTTATTACATCAGTGCCCCCTTAAGAGAAGTTTCGTCCCGAAACTTAGAATCATTGTTTTACTCACACGTTTTCCTTGGGTATATTTTAGTTTTCTAAACATTTTCGTTTGCTATCATACAACTACTCAATCATCGAAAGCAGACACGTATCCCATAAAACGTAATCACTCCAATAAATAAAAAAAAACCTGAAAGGTGAAACAACACAACATCCGAGTACTAACTCGTCAATACAGGCGTAACATCTAACCCTGCAAAGGACTCGGAATAGTTACGTCTAAACTCTCCTCGGTCTCCCAAGTGGCCTCATCAGCTCCTCGTCTAGACCACTGGATTCTCAACCTAGGTATCTCCTTAGACCGTGGACGTCTAGTACTGCGCTCCAAGACAGCTACTGGGTACTCTACAAATGTATGGTCAGGCTCAACTGTCAGGTCCTCATGGCTGACGACGTGTCTCGGGTTTGGTAGGTACTCTCTCAACGGTTTGTTTCCTAAACTACTTCCAGCTCATTTGATGACTCTACCACACTTTTCCTTCCATTGGCGCACTTTTTTTTTTTTCCGAAAGTTCCCGTCTATCGATTCTGAAATAATGATCTTAAACTTCCGTCGGCACTTTACTAAGTGCCTAATGCCCTTTTTAATACAAACTGCTTGGCTCGTTTTCCTCAATGTGACCTAATCGGATCGTTCCTTAATTAGTGGATTTTCACCTACTTCTTGTTAAGCTTTCAAAATTATATAACTCAAATAAATCACAATCCCAAGTAAACCCGTTCATATAGATCTCTAATTCTTAACTTGAATCCATAGTTAATCTAACATTGATTTTCTTCATCTACGGGTTATGGGCCTACCACGCTTCTGTTGTAACACCCGTTAGTCACCATGGCGTCTTTCTGAGGGTCAACATGATTTACCCACACCCGCATATACTTTCCTTCTAATACTAGCAAGATCCTCTTCAAACATACCCTTACTCTCTTACTCAACCGTAGTCTGTTCTTAATCAACCAGTAAGCAACCTCTAACCCGATTCTCTCCATATCCTTAGATCATCCCAGAAGGTTGTTGTTACCTACTTGGGAAATCCTTCAAGGCATCGGTAAGGTTACCTCTTAGATCCGCAGTCGCTAATGTCTCTTCTTAACGGTACCTATTCATCAATATCAACCAACAATTACACGTCCTCAGTTGACGTCGGTCAGCCTATAATTGACTTATCTCAATATCCCGGACTTACTCTTCTCATAACTATACTGACGTTAAATTCCTAGTGAACATCATCTGCTCGATTAATCCTTTAATGCTTTGCTAGTTTGTTTTATCTTCCACACTTCTGTTTTCCTTAGGCTAAATCTACTTCTCAAACCCAACTGGGTCATTCATCTTGACATAAATAATCATTCCGAGTCTTCAACTATAGCTGGTAAATGTCTTTATAGTTATGATGACTTTAGTTATCATCCCCTTGCATGGACCGTCGGTGTTGATGACTTAGATCCCATGATAATTGGGGGTTACCTTGGAATTTCGAGTCCACCAAGGCCATTCTCATATATACATTCCTTTGCTGGTGTTACCGGCAATATTGCTTTCATGAAACTCCGTTGTTTACGCTACAAGGATTCAACTCTTTGATACCGGCATTGTGATTTCTTTCAAATTCCTATATCTTTGAGGAGGTCAAGACCTCTCCACACTTGTATTATGCTTCTATACTCCATTGTAGGTATCCCTTCCATGCACCTTAGACCCTCATATCCGGGTCGACATTTTATCTCTTTTGGCCTCACAAGCTTGTCTTGTGAACTCTTCTACTAGGTGACTCGTCTTATACATTTTTCTTCTCTGCGTCGGTCTCTAACTGTCTGTTGATCATTACTACCCATTCTGTGTTGGAACTTCAGTTGCTTTGTACTCTTGCATAGATTTCCTAAGGACATCCTCCTCTCAAAACTTTATTTAAAATTCATCACAACCCGCAATTTTGATACCTGACTTTCCTTCTCACTGGATAAGTTATACACTTGGTTTACACTAAATCCATCATAGTGTTATCAGTCCGTTGGTATGATTTTTATTAAACATCCAATGGTACCATTTGTATACAACACATTAGGTGCATATGATTTTCTCACCAATCAAATTTCTCGCATCGCATTTATTATGTCTTCCTTATACTCATGTCGCTTTGAATTTTCTCGTACACGCTTTACAACTGCGTTGGTTGGTCTTATTACTTTCATCAACTCTTAGGTCATCAGTCCAGCTGAATTTTTTCCATGAAGTACCTCCATTTCTCCTTAAATAACAGTCTTTAGTCCTTTCAGTAACCATCTTATTGGTGTGATACGGGATCCATATAACAACCTTTAGTCTTTCACTTTTACTTCTTCTCATGTCTGTTTTAGTCAACCTGTAGATTCTATCTGCAATCACCTCACAACTCGACCACACATTTCACCAAGGCTTTACATCATACTCTTTATGTTTGTGCCGCCTCGGAATTTCTAATTATTCTGTGTCACATCTTTAATCACAAGGGTTTTTCCTGTCAATCTAGACAGTCTGACCCTACTTTTTCTCGAAGGAGTACCATCAGTCTTACTTGTGTGGAATGCTAAGACATAGGACATGTTTCCAATCATCTGCTTCCTCTTAGTCTTCTAGTTCTTCTTACAGGAATCCCTTCATTCTAACTCCGATATGTATCTTTCGTAGTCAGTAGTAAGTAACTACTCTCAACAATTCCCTTTTAACCATTACTATCATCAAGGGTCATTACCAACCGTCAAGAGCTGTTCTTAAATTTCTTTATTAGAGTTATCATATTGGACTCATTTAACGTTACCATCCAGGCTACTAGTACTGGTATTGATTTAACTTCACCATTTTCGTCGTGGATCTCCGAAAGAAATTCACTAGATGTCGATAAAATTCTTTTATAACCTTGTGGTTATTCTTCTTATCGGTTAACTAACCATCACCAGTTAACCCGCACATGTACTTTTAAGTTGTCCAAGTAGGATGTAGTTGACCTTCTACAACATCATAGACTTACTTTTCTTCCATCTCTTTTGAGGCTTGATATACTTGGTGAAATATATCTCCTCCAGTCTCTCTGTTTATTCTTCTTTAGCTCCTCCTACAATCTACACTTTTTGGTAAGATTGTTATACTCTTACGAGTTCAGTTGTATCATTCTTCTTCCTTGGGTGTTGCTTGTAATGCTGCCTTTACAGAAGCTGGTTATTGTTGTATCCCGGTCTATGTCGGAATTCTCCTGTTTCTACGAGATCACTCCACTTCTACGTTGGTGAAATCCACCTTGCCCTTTCTGGCAATGCGTAAGCTTCCAAGTTGCAGCTCTTTAATTCTTTCTATTTGGATGGATAATGTATCTCGTATTGACTTCCATACTTTTGACTGTCTCGGTTATCAATCTGGATTGTGGTGGCAATTAGCTTGTTGAGAGTGATCATATATCGCCTTGCTTTTGGCATCAACTTTCACTTCCTAGCCTGTCAGTGAGCTTAAATTTTATGTCCCTTTTTCTTGATCGCTACCATATCTCCCTTTTGACTTTCATGTCTATGGAAATTTTCGACGTCATCCTCTTTGTTTGTGAAGTCACTTTACACAACTTGAAAGAGCCTCTCCGTTGTCTTTCTCAATTCCCTAGTTGGCGATCATCTCTTGCTTCTCCGGAACTACTCTCTTGTATATCCTTCATTTGATCCCGTTGAGTTGATTTGGGATTTTCTTCTTGTCATCGTAATTGGTGTTGTCTTTGAGTCTTCACTTTTCCGTCTCGACGTTCCTCAAAAAGCTCGAAGGAGTTGTCCGACGTTTATCTACCCAAATGCACATAAGATGTGCATATTAATCCTCACGTTGATACCCTTCAAAAATTACTTAGATGTGTCCAAGGGTGAGAAACTCATTATGTTATCTCCATTAAGGACATAATCATAACTACAATTCTGCTAATCTCCGGCATATACCTATCTATATAACATATCTTTATAAACAAGCTAAAAGTCCAACTACAGTAAAACCTAAAGTCCATACTAAGCATACTGAGATCCGCGGTAGTAGTGGTGGTCAGCCGTACTATTCTATTCCCAACCAGACTATGCATGCATTTAAAAACCAAATTCTCTTTTTAAAACTCAGACCCCTTTTCGGGTTCTGCTTAAAACTTATTCGGTCTTTCAGAAGATTTCAAGTGTCATTGTTGCCAACCTAGAGCTCTGATACCATGTTGTAACACCCCAAATTTTTAGAACTCGGAGTATTACTGGTTAGGACCTCACAATGGGTCCCGACCTCAGTTTGACAACAACATTACTAGGATCTTGCAACAAGACACAAATAAAGAAACCGAAATTCATAAAAACCATGTTTTTAGAGTAATGAATGCAACATTGTCTAGCAGCCTAAAGTACTTAAACAAAAGAAAAGAACAACTGTCTTAACCAAAAGAAAGGAAAGACAAAACAACCCCAACCCCGCTCTAAGGAGTACGGAGACCCGGCTGACCACTACTTCCGGATCACTCAGCTGCTGATCTAACCTGCGGTAAATCTAAAACAACAACAAGAAGAACCGTTAGCTAGTTATCTAAATATTAGCAGAATAATAGCAGCACAAACACACTCAGATAAACATAAACACTCATCATGCTTTCAAACAGGTCCGTTTTATTATCTTGCTTTAATTTACTCGTTCACTCTAGTGATACTTATTTTGTGACACGAGGGATTCCCAAACCTCGCCTCCGCCCCCGTGTAACCATCAGGAATGGATCCGATGCATCTCACCTTGTACCTGCATGGTCTGGGTATAGAGAACCTCCCAGTCTCCTGTCAGAGCTGGGCAGTGATGTCACGGCCCGTTATACATACACTTGGGCCTTAAACGTAATAATAACCGTCGTCCTAGCAAGTTATTATTATTAAACACGCAAATAGCACACACAACTACTATCATTCAACTAACACTCAGAAACTGGCTAAGTAAGTCGCAAGGACTAACTTGAGTCAAAACACTCTAACACTCCTCAGATAGTCCGTACTCGTGATAACTCAAGCGCCTGTCAATGAAGGCATGTGTATCAAAATCACATCTCTATGTCCAACCTCATGCGAAGGAATTACGGAAGAACGATTCTCATATGGTAAAAGACCGTTTTACCCTTACGGTAGATAATTCTCCGGGTCACTTCTCAACCTCTAATATTTCTTTTGGAACACCTTTCTAATCTATGGTTATTTCCAAAACAGTTTACTAAGGTTATAAAAAATTAATCTCGTCCATTCGTCATCTGGAATCACATTATTTCCTTCTCGGGTATTATCTAATCTTATATATATCTATATAACTATATATATATATATACTTTCATGCATATTAACCTTTCTTCCAATTATATAATTTCGTAACTCCTAGGTATTTAGATATATATATATATGAATTCACATACTATATAATTTCACCACTCAACTCATAAGTATACTTTTATTTCAATTAATATATATACGTATATTTATGTACTTGGCATACACTCTCCTATATAAGCTCACACCTGCTCGGATTAACCTTCCGGAATTGAATGTACATATGTGCTTATGTATCCTATATATATATATATATATATATATATATATATATATATATATATATATATATATATATATATATATATATATATATATATATATATTCCGAACTAACTTATTCATACACATCTTGCATCTCCACTCTCGTTTTCTTACCATATACTACACCATACCCGTATATATATATATGCACATTTACGTCTCTTATACATATTAATCTATACATATATACATATTGCAGGAAATACTCATTCTACATTCCAATTCTACATATATACCTACTGTAGTGGAAAGGAGGGTGAAGAAGCCGGCTTACCGGAGCTGCAGTCCGGCGAGGTGAGTCCCAGGCGGTGCACTGGCATTCCGGCGGCCCTTCATTGGTGGTCGACCTGCTAGTTGCAACGGTGGGCAGTGAGGTGAGACTCGGAAATCGACTGCGCAGGTTGGTAGAGGTTAACATCGTCAGACTCGAACCAGTAACGGAAAGAAGAAGGAGGCTGGGATCTTACCGGCCCGACTGGAGGCGGACGACGGCGGCTGCGCAGAGGCTCCGATGGAAGACGAAGGCGGAGCAGCGTATCCGTGGCGGCTCCGGCGTGTGCGATACTGCAGCTGTCCGTCGTACAGAGAGGAAGGTAAGCAGTGGGCGACTGCACTCAGAGGAAGGACGGATAGAAAGGAGGGAGAAGGGAGGCGGTCTCACCCACTGCAGCGGCGGAGGGAAGCTCGGCGGCACTGGCGGTTGACAGCATGGCGGAACAATCCCGTCGTTGTTGCTACTGGCTCGAGGCGGCGGCAGCAAGGCGAGGGAGGCGTCGTCGTAGTGACAGCCAAGCGAGGCAGTCACTGCTAGGGCTAATGTCGCCGGCGGACAAGGACGAGGCGTGGTGGCGGCGTCGTCTGGGCGGTCGACGGAGGCGGCGCAGTGGCACGGTGGCGGCTTCAGTGTGGTATGTTGTTGCGGCTGTCCTTTGTACAGAGAGAGAGACGGAGTAGCAGGAAGCGACAAGTAGGAGAATAGAGGATTAGGTTAAGCGTGTTTAACAGCATGATTAGGGTTTAGGGTTAGCTTAGAAAATGGGCTGCTGGGCTTAGTAGGTGGGCCTAGTAGTGGGCCACATCCGGCCTGCCCTCGCATTATAACACGGATCCGAAACTCGTTACTCGCCCCGGATTTTCCGTTTATGTGCGGAAATTTATATAATACGAAATTATATTCCGTATTGTATAAATTATTATTAAATTTTAACATACGTAAAAATTATTTTCAAACACATAGTCTCATCATTTTATGTCAATTAAGGTCACATAAAATGATAGAACCTAAAACTCGTTTTAATTTATTTATTTAAGATTAACATATCGGAATTCGTTTAAAATCAAGGTTAACGGATTTAAAAATTTTCGGTTATTACAAGACTTATCCGGTGATCTATCCCATCTTAGAAACACTTTCCCTTTGCAGCCTTAGCTTTGTCCGCGTTTATCTTTAGAAATCTTTAGTCAAAACCACAACCGGATGCTTTGATCTCTAGAATCTGCATTCCTTTATCTGATTATCATATCTTGTTCTTTGTTGCTTGAGAATTGCATAACAACCTGAAGATTATATTCCGTTGCTTGATTTCGCCATAGTCCTTGTGTTCGACCTTGAAATACTTGCTTGTATTGCGATTGATCCGTACACTGCGGGTTCACTATTAGTGCTTGATTCTTGGTATAAACTTAAGGCTTATTTGCACACACTTTTGAGCGAACAACAAGTAATAGAGTTCATATGTATCAAAGATTGATAAAAGAGTTTCAGGTTTTAAAAATCACCACAACATACATATCAAATCTCAATGACCAATAATCAACCCATAATAGATTGTAAATCGTGTTATATAGGGGACAATTATGCTCCGCTCTTGAATTTTACTAAATATGAATGTATGAGTGAATCGGCTCTCGCATTTTACCATCAACACCTAGAAGAACAAATAATAAAAGATCGATCACTGTTTTGGATCTTGAATTTCTCATAGAAAACTTAAAACTACCATAAATCTCAATAGATAAACATTCAAAGGGTATAAATCATTACCAACATCATCGATCACCAATGTAGTTGGGTTCTTCAAACCCTAAAACAAATGAATTTAGAAAGGTATACCATAATTGAAATTCACAACATTATTAATAGACAGAAAAGAGATTGGTCGGGTGATTAATAAGTAGTGGTCGGCCGATCAACATTGTAGCACACAATCTCGTCTTTGAAACATTTGAACATAAACTAGATAAAATAACTAATGGCGGAAACACCTTATAAGAGAAATTCTAACCTAATCCTCATAGGGTTTTCATGATTTATCTAAATCTACCGAACACTATTTTATAACTAAAAGTTAAAAATGTCCAACTAGACAAGCTAAAAGGTAGCCTAAAATAAAAACAACAAAAGACAGAAGATAAACCATTTAAAAGTTGATCCATTGTGGGACCGGTTGGTTGACCGGTGGGTCCTAGTCGGTCGATCACTTATTAATGAACCGGATGACTTTGCTCTGGAAAAATGGTCAAGTGCTTGGAAAATATGTTGTAGATCGTCAAATCAGTTATCGGCCGACTGCCTCCAAAACTTCGTTCAATTCTTCATTCTTTAGTATTGGGTCTTAATCAATTCCATTATGTCCTCGACTTTCTTGACTGTAGGGAGAATATTAGTGCGTTGTTGTCGTTGCTTTAAAAATATCTCTATTTTAGCTCTGAAAATGCTCAGAATGCCTGCAATGTTATTAACGCACTAGTATATCTTCAAAACACAAAAGGGATGGAAATATGCAAATAAGCAAAGAAATTTTACCCAAAAAGCTTAAGGAATGGATAAGAATGATGATGGAAAAAACTCTAAAATGGATGCTATCAATATGCAAAGGGATATAGATCATCATCAACACCATAAATTATTTATGCAAAGTCAGACTCTTCAGACCTTATAACAAGAGAAATTAGAAACACATGAACTTAGAATTTTTCAACTTTATTATTGAAGGAACATGGAACGACCAACCGAATGGTAGACACATATCGACATATTCTATAGTGTTGAAGACGAAACTTTCGAATGATTGGATAAAAATACCAATGGTTGAAAAGCCATATTAAGAAGGATATGTAACCTCGTCCTCCTAGGGTTGGAGGTTAATCCTTATAAACCCTATCTCTAAATAGCTCACCAAATAACGTCTTTTACCATAATAATTTTATTCCATTCTCTATCTTTTTTATGCTTAATAAACACTTCCTATTGGTCTATTTCCCTTATATCCTATTTCGGAGATCTACTAGTGTTTCATGTAATTGTAGGCCTTTTAGATACTTTCCAAGCAAGAATGATACATCTACTACTGAATGTCCCAACACACTAAAGGCTCCCCTACGGTCATCGGAGTCATAAATACAGAAGTGCAGGACTAATACTAGGTCGCACGATGGTTTGCATTCACTCTTTCTTTTGGCACTGAAATGATAAGCCGTTGTTGCTGAATGATCTTGAAGCATATCTAGACCAAGCCCACACGTTTGGTTAAAGAGGTCGCACGATGGAGCATGTACTCGATCGGTCCACTTCAACGTTTATCTTTACTAATTTGCTTCAACGTTTATCTTTACTAATTTGTTCCTATCTTATTCTCAGTCTGATCTTATCTTGAAACGAGATAAGATTGAGTAGATTTAATTCTATCTTAATAAACGATATAATCTTTGGAGGTATTGGGTTTTTTTGGCCTTTTCCATACCCTATAAATAATTCTCTTCAACCATTAGGTTAGATATCTCCTTCTATTGCATTTTACGAAGCTTTCGGCAATACTTTATACACTAGGCCGTGCAGGCCCCTGTAGCCATCGGACGACAAGCCCTGTTTTCGATCAATAAAATACTTTGTTATGTTATTCTAAGGTAGTGTGAGTAACCCCCCTTTGTTCTAGGGTCTAGTGAGCCGACATGCCCGATCTATGATATAGGATTGATTCTATATATTACTTGTATGTCTATGATTTGTGGTAGTATGGTTCAAACTATGTTTTCTATAAAGGGTGACCTTAACTCGTAGTGACAATGAAGTTCTCACACATCAATGCCTCATTTGATGTGATGAATCGGAAATCGTCTTGGATAAAAAGTGAAAATCATGGTGACAACATCGATGTATGTTCGCCTCAAAGTGTGCGTGCAAATAAGTTTTAAATTATAAAACTGAAATCAAAGCAAGCGAACCCGCAGTGTACGGATCGGCGTAGTAAAGCAAGAATTCTAGAGTATCGAACTCAGGGATTTGGGGGATCAAATTCAGATAACAAATTATCGAGCGAATAAAGTATAGAAGCTTTGCAAATATTGGGAAAACAACAATCCTAAAGATCCAAGTATCCAATTGTGGCAATCGATTCAAGATATTCTATAGATATAAGGACAGAGCTGAGGTTGCAAAGGTATAACTAATATAAGGTTGAGTACGGTGAAGTTCCAAAACCCTATATATCTCACCCAAGGACACTCTCTATAAAGGTTGTTGATGCTGCAATATAGAAAGGATCTAAGGACAAGAATTAATCTCAAATACCCATGCCCAAACCCAAGGAATCAAAGATAAACTAAAACCGTTGAGGTTGTGACACTCGAAACCGAAATAGAGGATGTTGAGTCTCACTACTACCTATGAAAGGCAAGCCAAGGCTAGGTTAAAGCTAATCTTTAACTTTGGATCAAAACAAAAGCAAAAGTCGTAAAACAGAGAAAATCACGGTTAGATCTTGAAGAACCACGGCCGTGGAACTCAAGAACAGGCCGTGGTTTAGGCTGTCAACGAGGTTTCTCACACTCTCAGGGTCCAATCTGTTTACGATCGATCTATCATTATCTAAACCATAGCTATCAACCCTTCACCTTAGAATTGCTAAAGAGTTTTAGCCAATAATATCATTGAATCAAATATCAAATTAAGAAGAGAAAAAGTGTAAACCCTCAAAAACTCTATAAAAACCAAACAATCAATCTCAAATCCGAACAACAAAGTATTATGTTTAATGAATGCAAAATATAGAAGAAGAATCCTCACAACAATCTTAAGGAACAACGAAGAACGAAGTGTCTGATGACATGAATTATGTACCATCATATTCATGTATATTGTAGAAGATTGTCTCAGTTTACCCTGCATTTAGAGAGATTTTGTGTACCTTTTATGTTCTATTCAATCATTTGTCGGAAATAGAGGTCTACACGAGTTTTTGATGAATTATAGGTAAATGGAGTGGAATTGGAAGCAAAAGCGGAGCAAGGAGCATCTAAGGATGTTAAGGAAGCTAAAGGAGTCTTAAAGGGGTCATAAAGAGCTAAGGAATTGCAAAGGAGAAGCATAGAAGACGAGCCAAGAGAAGAGCACTTTCTGTTGAAGAAAATCGTGCCAAGATACATATAAATCGGACGATTTTCTCCCCTAGAAATCGAACGGTTTTGTGTATAAATCGACTGGGTCGATTTCTTCTGTTTTTCGGCCAAATGAAAAGACGACACAAAGCCCAATTCTTTTGGGCTAGAAGAGAGATTTGCCAAACATCCCATTTGCAAGAAACTATAAAGGAGAACCCTACGAACGAAAACGAGTAGGCCGCAGCGGGAAATCTTTACACGTTTAAGAGAATTCGGAGATTCTTGGAGGAAGATTGAAGGACTCTTTGCCGGGAAGCTAATCTTGATTCTAGTTTGTGAGATTTCTTTGTCCATTGAAGTGATTGTTGTTTTTGAACACGAATTTGAGTTACTTAAGAGATACATTAATTTGTTTTGACAATCGTTTACAGATTTGAAGGTTATTGTGTTTTTATTCAAGATTCGGTTTCTTTGCGATATTTCACTCAATATTTAATTTGATTCGATTTTGAAAATGGTTGGCTAAAACCTTTGTGATTCTGGGGAGAATAGTTGATGATTAGGCTTAGATGATGATAGACTGAACTCATTCAAACATTAGGACCCTGAGAAGTTAGATTTTAGTTTTGCGACAACAGGAAAATCGGACTGTTCTTGAGTAAATCGGCCGATTTTCTTATGAACAGCCCGATTTATTCCTCTGACGAACCTTAATTGAATCAATCTTTAACCAAAACTAATCCTTGCCTAAATCCCAACCTTGATTAACCTTTTTACCCTCTAATTGAATGTATGAAGACACTTCAAACCTGATTCTACATTTAATAGATTAAGATTTCAAGATTTGGGTAATAAAGAGACTCAACATCCTTTATTAAGATTTTAATTGTGCTTGCTATTCTTTACTTTGGAGAGTCATATCCTGGAGTTTTAGATAGTTAGTTTGAACATAATTCTTGTCTCTAGATCTTTCTATATTGCAGCCTCAACAACCCTTATAGAGAGAACCTTTAGATTAGTCATATAGGCTTCGGAACTTCACCGTACGAATCCTACCTTTGAACATTTAATCTTGGCAATATAAACTCTGTCCTATATCTATAGAAGTGTCTTGAATCGAAATCCGAAATCGGATACTTGAATCCTTGGAATCTTTTCACTCTTATTTGATCACAAAAGCTTTTCGCACTTTTTGCTAGATAATTGTAATTGGATTTATTCTCACCAAATCCATGAGTTCGACTCTGGAATTCTTACCTTACTACAGCTGATCCGTACACTGCGGGTTCGCTTTGCTTTGAGTTCTAGATATAAATTTAAGACTTTGACGCACACACTTTTTGAGCGAACAAGTTTTTGGCGCCGTTGCCGGGGATTTGGTCTAGACCAAATCCGGTTTTCGGTTGTCTAGCTTGAGAGCTCTTGCTCTTGTGAGTTGATTTGTCTACTTGAGTGATCTTTGCAGGTTCTTTAGGTATATGCGAAAGACTAGATCCACTAAAGATTTAGTTCCTTTTGATCCCGAATTGGAGAGAACTTTGAGGAAAAAGTTGAAGGAAAAGAAAATGGCTGAAAACGACGAGAGAAACTACCAGGCTGAACTGAATGAAGCTCAACGCCAACTCTAGTTGAGTGAAAAAGCACGAAAAGATGCTGAAACGAGTCATCAATTTCAGATTGATGAACTAAGAGCTATGATGCTGGACATGAAGTTGGAGTTGAACGAATCCAGGAAGAAGAAGAAAGTCAAGACGCCAACAAAATCCATTAGAAATGACTCATCCGATGATGAAGAGATCGATCTGGACATGCCAGAACTTGAGGAGATCGATCCATTACTTCGTCCTGTTCCGAACACCCCAAAACCACGGGTTGTTCCTCGCCTTCCAACTAGGGACATAAGAGCTGTTAATGACGGTGATAGACCCCGAAATTTGGGGCAACGGATGGACCCAATTCAACAACCACGCCGCCTAGGTGTGGATTTCGGAGCTGAAGACATCCAAGAGTTTAGCTTCTCACCACAAGTCATCACCATGGTTCGCCAAAGTCAATATGGCGGAGCAAGTACTGAATCTCCACACCAACACTTGCAGAATTTTGAGATTCTCATGGAGACTATGAAGCCGAAGAAGGCTACTACAAGCAACTACAAGATCAAACCGTTCTTCTTTTCTTTGATGGACAAGGCTCTAACTTGGTACCAAACACTTCCAGCTGCAAAGCTAGCTACATGGGAGGAATTGTCTTCGGAATTCCTCACCAAATTCTTTCCGCCATCCAAAACGGCGGAATTGAGAGGTAAAATAAATGCTTTTTCTATGAAACCTAATGAAAGCTTGTTTCAATCTTGGGAAAGGTTTCAAGATCTCTTGTTGGATTGCCCACACCATGGCATTTCCAAGCTGGAATTATTGGAGATCTACTACAAAGGATTGGATGTGGAAACACAATTCAACCTCCAATCTCTCTCTTGTGGCACATTCATGGACATGAGAGAGGTTGATGCTTGGGACTTTATTGAGAAGCAAGCCCAAGTGATTGAGAAGTATTCCCACCGGAAGGTGGACTCAATTAGCCGGAATCAAGGTGATTCGGGAGCCAAATTGAACCAAGCTGCTCAAACACAAATATTCTCCCTCAACAATGAGATCAAAGAGTTGAAGGAAGTGCTCAAAACGAGTCTTCAAAAGACTAAGGAGCAAGAAGCCAACTACATGGGGAGGGACAATAATCAAAGGAATGATAACCGGAATTCCAATTGGAACAACAACAACAATAACAATCGAAACTCCAATTGGAACAACAACAATAGGAACTCAAATAACAACAATTGGAGGTCAAATCAGCAAAATCCAGGTAATCCTTACTCTCATGCTGAAAAGGCTCTAACACCTCCATCTTCTTCTACTCCTTTAACAAGCCAGGGATAATCAAGCGGATCAAGCAAACCCGATCCCATGCTAGAGACGATCCTAGGCAAGCTACAAGGGCTAGAGAGTTATATAACTTTGTTTGACAAAGCTCACAAAGCTTTAGAAAACCAAGTATTCAACAAGGCCGGAGAAGTTCCAAGAGATCAAGGGAAACTTCCCGGAAAGACGGAAGATAACCCAAAGGGAAGGGTTATGGCAATAACTACTAGGAGTGGCAAAACGACTACCGATCCTCAACCTAAATTAGTCGATACCACCACCAAAGAAGGAGAGGCAAAAGAGAAGGAAGAAGTTTATGTTCCTCCTCCCGCTTACAAACCACCTCTACCTTTCCCTCAATCTAGAGCGCGTGCACGCCTAGATAAACATTTTGGTAAGTTTGTTGAACTTATGAGTAAGCTGCATATTAATATACCTTTTATGGATGCAATTTTAGGTATGCCGGCTTACGGGAAATTCCTCAAGGAGATCCTTTCTAACAAAAGGAAATTGGAAGACATAGGAGAAGTCAAGATGAGTATGGAGTCATCCGAACTCATCAAAACTATGACGGAGAACATGCCACCTAAGCTCCGTGATCCAGGATCCTTTTGCATACCCATCACTTTGGGAGAAGCTACCTATGATGCACTTTGTGACCTTGGAGCGAGTGTGAGTATCATACCTCTTGCTCTATGCAAAGCAGTTGGTCTAGGAGAGCCTAGACCGGTGAAGATCACACTCTACATGGTTGATCGTTCCACCACTAAGCCGGTGGGGATATTAGAAGACATTCCGGTAAAGCTCGGTAAGTTTTACATCCCAATAGATTTTGTCGTTCTTGACATCCCTGCAGATTATCCGGTTCCCATCATTCTTGGGAGACCATTCCTTGCAACATCCGGATGCATGGTAGATTGCAAGAATGGCCAGCTGTCTTTCCATATTGGTGAAGAAAAGATAGAATTCATACTCTCTTCCTTAATCAAGGAGCCAGCCTTGAAAGACGATGCTTTTGAAATTTTTGATGAAGAAGAGTCTAGAGAGGTAGTAAGTTCAATCTTGATGAAAGACCCTCTTCAAAAGGTTATTAGTATGAGCATCATGGAGGAAGGAGTGGAACATGATTGCAACGAGGATGTGAAGGCATTAAATGATGTGGAGGAAGAACTAGGAACAAGAATTGAAGAACTAGAATTAACTCCGGAAACTGTGAAGAAAATCGACCTGCTTGAAATAAATCGTCCGATTTGTGAAAAAGCAATCCGATTTTTGTCAACAGAAAGAAAAATCGACCCGACTAAACTAAATCGTCCGATTTGTGAAAAGGCAACCCGATTTTTTCCGATAGAAAGAAAAATCGTACCTTAAATCGACCGATTTACTTCAAGGGAGGTCGATCCAGTGGGAAATTTTCTGGATTCTTTCAAACTTCACCACAGTTGTTCTCGACTCTAATGATGCAGTACCCCCACCTCTAGAGGCCTCTCCCACAACACTCGAAGGCCAAGATTCATCATCAATCAAGGTACCCCCATCATTAGAATTGAAGCCACTCCCCACGCATTTAAGGTACGCATTTCTTGGCACTAATTCCACATATCCGGTCATTGTCAATGCGAATTTGAATGATGCTGAATTAGAGAAACTTATGCATGTTTTGAAACAACATAGAAGAGCATTAGGCTATACTATTGATGATTTAGTAGGAATAAAGCCTTCTCTATGTATGCACAAAATTCTAATGGAAGAGGATTACAAACCTTCACGCCAACCTCAAAGACGGTTAAACCCGGCAATGAAAGAGGTCGTGAAGAAAGAAATCCTTAAGCTACTTGATGCAGGTATCATCTTCCCTATTTCCGATATCAAATGGGTGAGTCCAGTACAAGTAGTACCCAAGAAAGGAGGCATTACCGTTGTTGCCAACAAGAACAACAAACTTATACCCACACGGACAGTTACAGGGTGGCGAATGTGCATCGACTACCGCAAACTGAACGTAGCCACAAGGAAGGACCACTTCCCCCTTCCTTTTATCGATCAAATGTTGGAAAGGTTAGCCCAACATTCTTACTTTTGTTATCTAGATGGATATAGCGGTTTCTTTCAGATTCCAATTCATCCGGATGATCAAGAGAAGACGACTTTTACGTGCCCATGGGGTACGTTTGCTTATAGAAGGATGCCATTCGGCCTATGCAACGCTCCAGCCACCTTCCAAAGGTGTATGATGGCAATCTTCTCCGAGTACGTAGAGAATATCATGGAAGTCTTCATGGACGATTTTTCGGTATATGGTTCTTCCTTTGATAACTGTCTCTATAACCTTTCACTAGTTCTTAAGAGGTGTGAGGACACTAACTTAGTCTTAAACTGGGAAAAGTGTCATTTCATGGTCACCGAAGGGATTGTGTTAGGTCATTTAGTATCACAAAGGGGAATAGAGGTTGATAGGGCAAAGATAGAAACCATTGAGAAGTTGCCCCCCTTCTTCGGTGAAAGGAATTAGAAGTTTCTTAGGGCATGCAGGCTTCTATAGGAGATTCATAAAGGATTTTTCTAAGATTTCAAAACCCTTAACTAATCTTTTGATGAAAGACGCAACTTTCGAATTTTCGAAAGATTGTTTAGATGCTTTTTGCAGGATCAAAGAAGCTTTGATTTCAGCACCAATCATTCAACCACCCGATTGGACTCTTCCTTTCGAGGTCATGTGCGACGCAAGCGACGTCGCTATAGGAGCCATTCTTGGACAGAAGAAAGATGGTCGCACTCATGCCATCTACTATGCTAGCAAAACGCTAGATGAGGCTCAATATAATTATGCAACCACAGAAAAGGAACTTTTAGCCGTAGTATACGCTTTTGAGAAATTTCGTTCCTATCTTGTAGGTGCGAAGGTGATAGTCTATACGGACCATTCCGCAATCCGATACCTATTCACGAAGAAGGATGCGAAGCCAAGGCTTCTAAGATGGATCTTACTCTTACAAGAGTTCGATTTAGAGATTCGAGATAAGAAAGGATCGGAAAACTCCGTTGCCGATCATCTTAGTCGTCTTCCACAACTCACCGGCAAGACGGATGAACTTCCCATAGACGACTCATTCCCTGACGAACAGCTACACGAGATTGAAGAGTGTCTTCAACACATCTCACAAGGTAATGATCCATGGTTTGCTGACATTGTGAATTACCTTGTTTGTCAGGAGATTCCACCCGGACTTTCATATGCTCAAAAGAAGAAATTCTTTAGTGACGTCCGACAATTCTATTGGAACGAACCTCTTCTATTCAAAAGAGGTCCCGATGGCATTTACAGGATATGTATCCCCGAAGATGAGGTAGATAGCGTCATCCGCCATTGCCATTCTCTACCATGTGGCGGACATGCTAGTTCCCACAAGACTAGTGCTAAGGTACTTCGTTCCGGCTTCTATTGGCCTACACTTTTCAAAGATGTGCAAAAGTTTGTTGTTGCTTGTGATGCTTGTCAAAGGACAGGTAATATATCAAGCAGGAATGAGATGCCTCTCAACAACATACAAGAAGTAGAGATCTTTGATGTATGGGGCATCGATTTTATGGGACCTTTCCCATCTTCATGCGGCAACCAATATATACTTCTTGCCGTAGACTATGTCTCCAGATGGGTAGAGGCAATCGCTTCTCCTACTAATGATGCAATGGTAGTGGTGAAGTTCTTCAATAGAACGATCTTCCCAAGGTTCGGAACTCCCCGAACCATCATTAGTGACGGAGGAATGCATTTCACAGCCCGTAGATTTAAGACTCTATTGGCTAAGTATGGGGTGACCCATAAGATAGCTACACCTTACCATCCGCAAACCAGCGGACAAGTCGAAATATCCAATAGAGAGATTAAGGGAATTTTAGAGAAAACCGTCTCTAAAACAAGAAAAGATTGGTCAATGAAGCTTGACGATGCACTATGGGCGTACAGGACGGCCTTCAAGACACCAATAGGTACGACTCCCTATAACCTTGTCTATGGTAAATCCTGTCATCTTCCTGTAGAGCTAGAGCATAAAGCCTATTGGGCTATCAAGTGGCTCAATTTTGACATGAAAGAAGCCGGAGAGAAGCGGCTCTTAGACATCAATGAGCTAGATGAGATCCGGCTAAATGCGTATGAGAACGCAAAGATCTATAAGGAACGGACAAAGCGTTGGCATGATAAGCACATCATTCCAAAAGAATTGAAGGAGGGAGACCAAGTCCTTCTATTCAACTCAAGGCTTCGTCTATTTCCAGGTAAGCTTAAATCCCGTTGGACAGGACCTTATGTAATTAAATGAGTTTTCCCCCATGGTGCAGTTGAAGTATGGGGTGAACAAAGCGGAAGTTTCAAGGTTAATGGCCAACGGTTGAAGAAATACACACCGGAAGCTCCGGTCGAGGAGATAGCCCCTATCCTCCTCCGTTGAACACGAACCATACACTGTCCAGCTAAAGACGATAAATTTAGCGCTTCTTGGGAGGCAACCCATGATAGTATAGTTTTTCCTCCTTTCATCACTTAGTTAGAGTAGATTAGTTGATTTGCTTCTTTGTTTTCGTTTTTATTTGTTCCTCGATGCACTCTTGGTTTGTCGTGTCATTAATCGCAGGAAATTAGGTTCAAACTGAGAGATCCATGGAGAAAGGGAGCATAAATCAGTTAAATCTTCAAGATCCATGAAGAATAAGGAAGGAAATCGAGCTACACTAAGTTAATCGTCCGATTCAGGAGCAGAACAAGTCGTTTTTTGACAACAGGAAGAAAAATCGACCTGGAGATCGACCTGCCAAAGTAAATCGTCCGATTTTCCATGTGTTCAGAGAAAAATCGAGTTACCCAAAGTAAATCGTCCGATTCAGAAGCAGAGCAAGGCGATTTTTGACAACAAGAAGAAAAATCGACCTGGAGATCGACCTACCAAAGTAAACGTCCGATTTCCTTTGAATCCAGAGAAAAATCGCCCCGACGATTAAATCGACCTTAAAAATCCGATTTTCTTCACAGTTTCTCGACCCTATATAAAGACTCAAACACTCGATCTTCCTCATTCCACAACCTACCACTCTCGATTTCCCCTTCTCAAGAACGCCGAAAATCGCCCATACCCTACAATCCTCATTCCTTAATCATTTTGTGTGATTCTTGGCTCCAAACTGAAGCATTTTCAACAAGGAACAAGGATCTAGCAACAACAAGCACGGCAATCGACTCCTCCATAAGGAATTCAGGTTTTTCTTTCCAAAACCTAAGTTTCTAATTCGAAATTGAAGTTTGCTTAGGAAGTGTTTGTTTGCTGGAATTGATTGAGGAATCTGCTTAGGAATCATTATAGGAGACTGTATGTGGTGATTGCTTGAACAGAACTTTACAGAATTGTGAGAATCGTTGAAATCGATAGAAAAATCGACCCAGCCCAGAAAAATCGGACGATTTTTGTGAAGAACAGGCCGATTTTTTGACTCAGAATGGATCTTGTTAAGAGAATAACTAGAAACACGGGGAAGAAGAAGGGATCTTCTTCTAAAGCCCCTCCCCCACCTCCACCACCACCTCAAAACATCCATAAGCTTCTCCCTCCCCTATCCAAGCACAAGAAACGTTATGAACGCATCATAGATCGCCCATTCACCCCTCCTCGCTACATAGTGCTAGATGACTTAGATTCATTGTTTGTTCGAGAGGATGTAGATATGATGCTTGACAAGGCTGGGCTGAGACAGTTTGCTACGATTAGGGAGGATGCTTATACCGAAATCACCCTAGAGTTCCTTAGTACTTTCGAGCATGATCCTAGGGAAAGGATGGTCACCTTCCGCCTTATGAGCCAAAATCACACTATGTCCATTGACACTTTTGGGGACTTGTTTGGCTTCTCTTATTCAGATGCAGGCACATTTGCTAGAGGTGTTAGTGCTAGTGACTTTTGGGAGGCTATTTCAGTGGGTGAATACGGAGGAGACAAATGGAGACCCGGAAATTCCAAGGAGACTAGTATGTACAACCTCTCCTTCAAGGTAGTACATCGGATTCTTAGCGAGAGTTTATTTGCACGGACAGAGACTCCACAGAAGCTCAAGGATGACGAGCTTTTCATTCTCTACTGCATGACATCCACCACCATTCCCGACATCTCTACCATGCTTGTTGACTATCTAGGAAAGATAGCCAACAAAGCTAAGGGCGACATTTGTGCAGGAGGTCTTGTCACTCATGTGGCTAAGACAATGGGATTAGACTTCTCCGGATGCACTCTAGCTGAGAGTGCCCTTCCATTAGGCTCCCAGCGGTTGGTTGTTCGACAGGTCTTGATTCCTCGAGGGAGAGGAACACTTCATGTGCCCATGCCATGGCACAGGGATCCGAAGAAGAAGCCATCCGAGATCATATGGAAGTCCGAATACACTATTCGGAACAAGAGAAACTGGAAGGAGACGTTCGAGTCGATGCTTGAGGAGTTCTCTCCTCCTACTTACTATGATGATGATGCAGGTGACTCTGAGGAGGAGGATGAGGATGGAGGACAGGGGACCATGCTCGAGTTTGAGAGTGACACTCATAGCGGTCATGCTACGGATGC